>CM066037.1:288049975-289370046 GCA_033557465.1 Ichthyophis bannanicus | reverse complement strand
TCCCACTGCTGCTCTGCCTAGAGGTGGAGCCCCCAGTCCCTGGGGAATGCCCTGAAATTACTGACTCAGGAGGACGGCTCCTTCCTTTAGCCCAATGTGAGGTCTCTGTGAAATGGGTAGCCTTGGCTCACTTCAGCCTTTCGAGGGAGGTAGAGGAGGTCCTCCTAACTTCTCATGAGACCTCCACGAGGTGGATCTACACCTTCAAATGGTGCAGATTCTTGGTGTGGTGTGCAGAGCGACATGTCAACCCATTCTGCCCGCTGCAGACGGTGCTGCAGTACCTGCTTCATCTCTCACAGGCTGGATTGAAGTTCAACTCCGTGAGGGTGCACCTGAGTGCTGTTTTGGCACACCACCACCTTATCAAGGGCAAGCCCCTCTCTGCATAGCCCCTCATCACCCAGTTCTTACAGGGCCTCCTACTCTCGAAGCCCCCCCATCTGCCTACCTCTAGCAGAATAGGATCTTAATGTGGTACTGTCATGGCTTACTGGGCCACCATTCGAGCCCCTGGCTTCTTGCCTCCTTCGGTACCTCTCCTGGAAAGTTGTCTTCCTGGTGGCACTTGCATCCGCTCACAGGGTCAGCAAGCTCCAAGCCTTGGTGGCCACCCTACACCAGGTTCTATAAGAAAAGGGTCATGCTTTGCACGTACCCTAAATTCTTTTTGAAGGTGGTGTCTTCGTTCCACCTCAATCGGGAAGTAGTGCTACCCACCTTAATGCCACAGCCTCACGTCAACAGGGCGGCGGCCATCCTCCCTACCTTGGATTTTAAGAGGGCCCTGTCCTTCTACTTGCAGCAAACCCAGGGCCACCGCGGTATATAAGAAAAGTAAATAAATAAATAATAAATAAATAAAACCTCCCAGCATTTCATCTCTTAAGACCCTAGTTGGCTGGGGGAAGCGGTAACCAAGCGGCCCTGTTCATCTAGGTGATGGCCTGCATTGCCCTCACTTACAAACAGGGAGGGCTCTTGCTAGAGTTATGCAACACAGCATCAGGGCCATGGTGACCTCAGTTGCAAACTTGCGCTCTGTCTCCATGACAGACATCTGCCGGGCTGCCATCTGGTCTTTTGTCCACACCTTCGCAGCTCACTATTGCCTGGAGAGGGAGTCCTGACGGAACAGCGCCTTCGGCCAGGCTGTACTCTGTAATCTCTTCGGGGTCTAGGCAACTCCTACCCTCCGACCCTTCTCATTCAGGCTACTGGAGTGATGGTTCTCCCTGGACACTGGGGTCTTTTCAGAGTCTGTCTTTGGACTTATGTGCTGCTGCTCATGGCTTGACCGTGGCTTCTACAGATTCTCGGTAGCCTGTAGCTAGGGAGTCTCATATGTGAGGACTGACTTCCTGCTTTTTCCTGGAGAAAGCATAGTTACTCACCTGTAACTCCCCATGGAGTTGCTGTGTTTTTGCCATCTTCTTTTTCGGCTTTAGCTATGTCATCTGACTGAGCAAGATGGCACCCTTGGGCGGGAAGGGGACCATGCATGTGTGGTGCATCTCCCAAAGGCTTTCTTTGAAAGCTGGGGAGATGCTTCTATGCAGGGCTCTGTCGGCGCCGACGTCACTTGTATGTGAGGACTGATTCCTGCTGTCCACGGAGAACATCTGTTACAGATGAGTAACTGCGCTTATGTGGGCACTGACAAGTAATTCATCAGCTTCAAAGTTCCAGTCACTACTGGCAAGTTGATGACTAGAAATTTTGGGCCTGATATTCATCTGGGCAAGCTATGTGCCGCTATAGCGCATAGCCCCGACCCCCGACCCCTAACCCCGGATATTCAATGTCACAGCGATGGCATTGAATATCTGGGTTTGGCACACAGAGGAAACCGTTCCCAGTTAGCAGCCATGGCTAAAACTAGGCGAGCCAAAAGCTGGCCTAGTTTAGCCATGGATTGCTAACCAGGTAGCAGTGCAATATTGCCGCTACCCAGTTAGCATCAGTCTCCGCCTCCACTCCTCCCCAGAATGCCCCAGTGCTAACTGGATAGCATCGGGATGTGTAGGGGAGTTAAAAGGGGATATTCAGTGGCACTAACCATGTAAGTGCCATTGAATATCCTACTTTAAGGCATTTACATGGTTTACTGGGCTGTAAACCGTGTAAATGCCTTTCGAAAATTGGGCCCTTAGTGTCCAGCAGTGATGGTGCCACTGAATAGCCAATTGTGATGATGATTAGCAGTGATGTGTACAGCTGTTCACTGGAAAGTGGGTTGAGACTCATTAGTTTTAGTCCATGTCTGAACATCAGTTGGAAGCTTTGTGTTGAGGCTGATCATTCCTGCAAGGGGATTTTTGTAACCAGCATACCTCTTGCCAGTGACTGACCCAAAGATATGTTTATCCCATAGTTGCCTATGAGAGAAATGCTTGGTATATGTGACTGACTTGTCAAGTGACCTTTCTCATTTCTGCTGTGCCTCCCTGCTGTTGCACCCAAGTAAGGGGTAGCGGTTCTTGCTCTTTTATCAAAATTCAACTCAAGAAAGAACAGAAGTCATCATGCTTTGAAACACTTTATATGGCTCAAATTTTATTCATTGAACCCCAGAAGACCCTGCATACATTTGCTTTTCTGTGTTTTTGCTTGGTCTTTTTCCATATGATAGCACCTTGTGCTGGGGATAGCAATGAGCAATCACGATCTTTCCTGCCCTTTATGTAGCCACCTTCGGTGTTCTTTACAGGAAGTGCTGCAGAAGGCTTTATGTGGATGTGAGTTTCCATCCAGCAAAATTACACATACAAGTTCTATCGCCTTAAGAGGAAAAGGTGCTGATATCAGCTGTGTCTGTTGTGGCAGAATGGTTCCATTTCTGCATCTGAGTTCACAGAGGTGTCTATTTTAATTCTCCAATGGAATTTAAATGCAGAAACCGAACAGCAGTGGAAGGTTTTATATACATTAAAGAAGCAAATGGACAGAAATCGGAAAGGATATATGCATTTCATTTCTTACTTCTTGTGACACATACGCACACACTTAATCATTTCATCATACATGTATGTATTCCCTTTCTGATGCAGCAAAATATGCCTGCCCATGTACATATCTTCTGTTTCTAAAATACATACAGTTCCTCCATTCATGTACTTTGAATTTGAAAAGATACATGGCTATGAAGACTTTTACAAGGCACTGTACATACACAACAGCATCTCCATTACAAACCTACACAAATAAAGGCAAGCAAATTCATATTCTTGTTCGGTTCCAAAATATTTCCCTCTCATATACATATTCTTATAAATAGCCATGATTCTTGCATCTGTCAAGTACACACACATAGGCACACACATATACCAGTCTTACTCTCACCAGAATACAGCCAACATCTGTCTAACACACACACACACACACACATCTTGGAAATTAGCACTTAGTGTAAAGAACACCTTTGCAAATGTTGTGTACTTGACAGCACACATCTGCCAATTTTGTTAAATCTATAAACCAGTTAGGGGAACTGTCAAGAACGGAATGACTATCTCACCTTCCAGTTTCCTTTCTGCAGCCTCCTGTAGGATCTCTGCCTCACAGTCGCGCCATCTGAATGGGAAACGTTCTTTCCATCCTGTAATCTTGCACCCAACCCTTTTATATTGTTTCCTGGTTTTGCTGTTTGAATTTTTAGCTGCCATGAATACTGAAAGTTGTAATACATTTTGCTAGATATAGATCCCCCGTTCCCACCACCCAGCTGCCCTTCAAAATTTGTACAGAAGAAAAAAATCCCTAAGTAGGTTATATTTAGACTGGGATCTTTTCCAGTAATGAAACCCGATATTCACTAAACCCTGAAACTCATCAAGTAACACCATCCAATCCAGTATGAAACCTTGCAAAAGAACAAAAATGCTGGAGGCATGTTGCTGGTCTCAGAAAGTCAAGTGCATTCCCCATCTCTTCCTCTTTTGGTACAGGACATCATTAGTTAGTAAAGCTGAGCAGGGAAGAAAGAGGTAGGAAACAATCCTTGAAAATATTAATTCCATACAACCATGGACCCTTGCAGTCTGTCCCGTGTCCCAGACACTTCTAATGATCTGTTTCTTTCCAACTGCTGATGACTTTTCCAAGAGAGTCTGTGGATCCTTGTGACCGGAGTGTAGAAACAGAAGAATCCAGTTTAGTACCTAAGCTCCTCTGCTGAACATCAGTGTTTTACAGGTGGATCATCAATCTTGTGGCAGTTTTTTAGGGATCCATCCCTTTCTGACAGAAATAATTGGTTCCTTGGTGCAGGAGCAACATTGTGATTAATGCAATAAAGAGGCAAGAGATAAAAGAAAGTGCAGGAAGAAAAGGAGAGCAAAACTGAGAGGCAGAGAGAAAAAAAACACAACTGTATAACACAGAAATGGAAGCCAAATGAAAGGGAGACAACTAACACTGCAAGTAAAAAACTAAAGATAAAGGCAAATTAACACAAACAAGCCAATGAAAGAAAATGAAGATTTGCTTGTGGACAGAGGAGTTGGATAAGTTAAATTTAGACTCGGGTGTGTCTACAGGTTCGTGAGCTTCCTGAAGCAGAGGCTGCGGCAGAGGTGGATGGGGATTCCTCATCGGTTGTGTCGTCTTGGTCTTCTTTATGAAGACCGAAACTAATGTGACTCTGTAGTGCAGCTGGGGTCAGCCACTCCTTGGGTAGGCAACTCTGGAGAAATGGAATGCATGAGCTAAAGTAGGCTAGGCGATTCACCCAGCGGGGTATCTCCTTCCCACACAAGATCTACAAGATAGAAAAGAGCAATTACCAGATGGAGAAGTACAAATGTGTTATAAATATTTTATGTTTGATATTCAAAAAGGCTATTCAAATGCCACAGCAGTTAGCCATAGCTCGCTTTTTCTTTTTTAATTTTTTTTTTTTTTACAGGAAAAATCTCCCTAAAAAAATACAGCCAAAATAGACTCTCATAAAGAAACTAAAAAAAAAAAGAAGACGGAGAGTATTATACTCTCACAATGCAGCCTATTACCATAAATGCCATAATTAACAAACCACAGGCAAAAAAAAAGGAAGAACAAATGAATAAAGAGGAATTACCCCTTAGCTCCTCCCTGTTCCCTATCAATAAGGAAACATTCCAATTGAGAGAGATCAACAAAAATGTACCAGTTACTTTGAAAGGATATCAAGTATTTACAATGATATTAAAGGAAAAAAGAAGCCCCAAGGGCCAGCCACAACTCTTAGATATTAGTAGGATAATCAGCAGCAGTATCCGGTTAAGTGCCAGCACCTATCCTGTCAGCATGAAATGTTGTGAGCACTTAATAAGATTACAATGCAGGCATCTTTTTCGTGTGGCCCAAGTTGTCTGGATAGGTGCTGGCTGAATATGGTGCTGACAGGATAAGTACCAGCACTTATTTGAATAGCACAGACCTGCCCTCTCTATAGCCCCTGGGTAGTGTTGAGGCAGTCTATGGAGATATTCAGCAGCACAATATGAGTTCTTCACTTGTTACCATGTAAACCGCTTTGACACACTGATAAAGTGGTATATAAAGACAGCTAACTAAATAAATAGATTCACAAGGCAAAATATCCAGTTAGCATTTCCCATAGAGCTCCAGACCAGACAAACTTTGGACAAAATAGGATGGAAGATCACCAGCATACAAGAATTAAGTGCAGTTTAGTTAGAGCCAGTCTCGGTTCTTCTGCAAGATACTTGTTATCTAACAGAAAGGTTACTGCTTTGAGGCCAGCCTGTGATGAAACTGTCAGGGAAAACAACTTGCAGATTTTTCAGTGTTCTCTGGGAACAAGCAGGAAGTCAGTCCCCCCCCCCCCCCCACCCATAAGGGTGATGTTGGAGCCCATGCAGAAGTATCTTCCCAGCTTTCAAAGAAAGCCTTTGGGAAAGGCATCACATATGCATGACCCACTTTTGCCCAAGGGTGCCATCTTGCCTCAGTCTCCTTTTTTCCACAGAGTCCATTGGACGTTATCCAGTTTCCCTGGAAAAAATCAGATTTTTATTGTTAAGTTTTTGTCCGGTTTTCATATTGGTTCCTTCCTACCCCTGAGTCAGTTTGCCTCAGCATTGCTTCTCGGGTTTGTCTATTCGTTTTCTCATTTTTTCATCGAGGTGTTCCTCAACCTCCATTCGCACCCTTTTTCAGCCTAAGGCCTCCGACTCCTGCCAGACAGCAGGGACTCCCTTTTTCCGATAGCCTCCAGTGGTTTCAAAAAGTGTGACCAGTGTGGCAAAATGATGCCACTCACCGACCCACACGATTGCTACCTTTGATGCCTCGACCCGGAGCATGACGACTCCAACTGCGAACTCAACAGGACCATGACCTTGAACACCTTTAAAGAGCTGTCATCAGCAACAGGAAAAAAATTTTCAGAAGTCCAACTTTGATGACACCACACTCCAGGGCTTCTCTGATATCTCGGGGACCCGCAAAGCCAGAGCCGTGGTTCCTTCGAGCAGAAATCCCCAGAGGTGGAGCACAAGAAGAAAAAACTCTAGAGGACCGCCATGGAAGACGGATCCAGGAAGAAGGGGAAATCTCACCCCAGGACGTGCAGTCCAGGTGTGAATCTGAGGAAGGTGTGGCCTTCCAAGCTGCCCCATAGGAGTTGTTGGCACCCGCAGATTGGCCTCAGACTTCTGAGGCCATCCTCATCGAGGACTCCTCCTCGACAGTACCAACACCTCGGTGCCCATGTCGAAGGCTGTGAAGCCAACTGGAATGGAGACCAGAATGGTAGCCCTAGAGAGCAGTATATCTGCCCTAGTGGCCATTCAGCGGACATTTATATCCTGCTTATCCAGTTCCCCGGATGTCGAGCCGGTCCTCGAATGCCACCAGCTGCGAGAGAGCCCCCCAACCCAGATGATGTCAGAGTCCTGTTCCTTGGGACACCGGTCCTCCCCGGAGAATGCCTGCGGCTCAGACCGACGATCCTCCAGAGGTCGCAGACTGCTGGGAGCGGTCCTCGACCAAGGTGATCGTGTAGCATCGGACTCATACTCGGACCGAGTCCAAATGGGAGACCGAGGATTAAGAGTCCCCGAACACGAGGTGACACCGAGACATGCCCTTGGACCCATCTCCCCCGGCGACCTGATGCCATTCTCCTCCTGAGGATGTTGCTTTCCTTGACTTTGTGTGGGAGATGGCCAAGGCTCTCACTATCAAGACTGAGGCCGAGAAGGACTCCCGTACTAAGGAATTGGAGATACTCCAATATGAGGCACCCCCGAAGGAACCCTTATGGTCCCAGTGCCTCCGATCCTTGACCGCCTCCCCCTCCAGATGTGGGAAACATTAGTGTCTGTACCAATCGTCAGTAGGTGCTTTGATGCCATATACCGGGTACGCCGAAGCTCTGGGTTTCAAAAGACCCAGCTTCCCCACAACTTCATGGTCGTGGAGTCGGTGATGCATCAACTTAAAAGCCAAAAAACTCATTCATTGGTGCCACGAGGCAGGGAGGCCCGAACCCTCTGTGCTGGATCCAGTCCTACCAACTCTACATCGGCATATACCTGAAGGAACTGTTGAAGGAGCTTAGTGGGTTCTCAGCAAGCCTCAATGGGGAACCCCTACAGAGCTTCAAGACCCTGACCTCGGCGGTAAAAGAATGCTCAAAGCTTTTATTCCAGGGCAGTCTACGATGGCTTCGAATCATTGGCCTGGGTAGCCGCCGCAAGCATTGGGGCATGACGCAAGGCATGGCAACAATAATCTAACCTGGAACAATGCGTGCAGGACAAATTGATTGATTGTCCCCTGCATAGGAGAAAACCTTTTCAGGAATCCCATGGTGGATAAGGCAGCGGAAATAGAGTCCAAGTACGTGACGAGAACCAGGCTCTCAAAGAAGACCTCTATGCAACCGTGGAAAAAAGCCCTGGGTAAAAAGCCCTTCTTCCCAAGGAAGAAAGGGGGCTTTAGTGGTACACTGCACTTCCAGGCTTCCCAGCCCCTCAACAGGGCCAGCAATACAAAGGCCAGGGACATGGTCCCAAAAAACAAAAAGCCCTGAAGTCCAAGACGCCAGCTCCAGCCCAGCTTGAGAGGAGCTTTTGACTGCCTGGGCATGACCTCCCTACCCTAGGGGGTCCTCTGCTGCCCACAGTGGGATGCCTAGCCCTGTTTGCCCACAGGTGGACAACCATCGCTACTAATACCTGGATGCTCCAACAGTGGCCAATCTAGGTCATAAGTACCTAGCAGTTTCCCCAAAAGAAACAAGTTTCACAATGTTTGTATTGGGTCAAGCAGTGATATCCCTGGTCCCTTTTAATAATGGTTTATGGACCTATCCTCCAGGAACTTATCTAAACCCTTTTTAAACCCAGCTATACTTACAGCTTTTACTTCATCCTCCGTTAACAAATTCCAGAGTTTGATTACATATTGAGTGAAAAAATATTTTCTCTTATTAGTCTTAAATAGTTTACCCTGTAGCTTTATTGCATGTTCCCTAGTCTTTCTATATTCTGATGATGTAAAACATTCGATCTACGTTTACCCGTTCCACTCCATTCATTAATTTATAGACCTCTATCATATCTCCCCTCAGCCGTCTCTTTTCCAGGTTGAAGAGCCCTAACCTTTTTAGCCTTTCTTCATAGGGATATCCTTCCATCCCCTTTAACATTTTGGTGGCTCTTCTCTGTACCTTTTCTAATAACACTATATCCTTTTTAAGATACAGTGACCAGAACTGCACACAATACTCAAGGTGCGGTCGCACCGTAGAATGATACAGAGGCATTATAATATCCTTTGTTTTATTTTCCATTCTTTTCTTTATGATACCTAGCATTCTATTTGCTCTCTTGGCCTCCGCTGCACACTGGGCGGGGGTTTTATCATGTTATCCACGATGACACCTAAATCTTTTTCCTGGGTGGTGGTTCCTAATGTGGAACTTTGCATCGTGTAACCATAGTTTGAGTTTTTCTTTCCTAGGTGCATAATTTTGCACTTGTCCACATTAAATTTCATCTGCCATTTGGATGCCCAGTCTTCCAATTTATCAAGATCCTCTTGCAATTTTCCACAATCCTCATGGGTTTTAACAACTTTAAATAGTTTTGTGTCAATTTGATAACCTCGCTCGTTATTCCCTTTTCCAGGTCATTTATGAATATCTCAAAAAGCAACAGACCCAGCACAGATCCCTGGGGTACTCCACTATTCACCTTTCTCCATTGGGAAAATTGGCCATTTAGCCCTACCCTCTGCTTTCTATCTTTAAACCAGTTCCTGATCCACAGTAGTAAACTGCCTCCTATCCCATGACTTTTTAGTTTTGCCAAAAGTCTCTGATGAGGGACCTTGTCAAAAACTTTCTGAAAGCCAGATACATTATATCAACTGACTCACCTTTGTCTACCTGTTTATTCACACCTTCACAGAGCTGGCAGGCCTAATCAGTGATACCGCATTGAAGCCAATGCCGAAATATCTCTGGGGCACAGACTTCTACTCCAAGTATTTCCTTGTCCCCAGGAGGACAGGGGACCTCAGGCCCATTCTGGACCTGCGAGATCTCAACAGGTTTCTGGTCAGGGAGAGGTTCAAGATGCTCTCCCTTGGGACAGCACTGCAATTCCTCCAGCAGGGAGATTGGCTGTGCTCCTCAGACCTAAAATATGCCTACACTCAATAACAATATACCTGTAGCTCCAGGCAGGATACCCCTCTCTCATTATGAAGTTATTTACATTTGCTTTGATTCCATCCTCTTGTTATGTAGTGATTCTCTGTGTCTATCCCATGACCTTTTGAATTCTGTAACTGTTTTTGCTCCCACCGCTTCCCTTGGGAAGGCATCCCAGGCATCCACCAGTCTTTCCGTGAAAAAGTATTTTCTGATGATGCTTTTAAGTTTACTTCCTTATAGTTTCATTTCATGTCCTTTAGTTCTATAGCTTCCATGTCTTTGAAAAAGGTTTGCTTTTTAAGTATGGAAGTCATCATTAAAGAATTGGTCATGTAAGTTAAAACCACCTCTAAATCCAAACCTTTGTTCTGGCATACCGATAAACAACGTATTATCTAAAGACCACCATTCCAGATGATTGAATTGGGCCCTTTTATAGGCACACTGAATAATATGACAGGGATAACCTCGTATAAGCAAACGTTGAAATAAATCAGCAGCATTTACAGGCAAAGAAATGAAGATTATAATGAAAAAAAAACCCATCCTTTCTACAATTAAATCTGGTAGATATTATGATGTTGTGGGGCTTTTTTGCTGCCTCAGTAACTGGAGGCCTGGAACGTATTAAAGGAATCATGATGTCAGAGGACTACCAAGGTATTTTGGAGTGAAATGCACTTCCTAGCGTCAGACCATCTCAGCTACAGAGAGTGAGGGTAAATAGGCATGCATGGAGTACAGGAGAGAGGCTTAGCCCCTTTACTGTGACAGCAGTGCACCTGGAGAGGCTTATGAAGCATGCATCTGAGAAATGGGAGGTTCCTTTTAGCTGTCGGCCATGCTAAGTGCATTGGCACTAGTACGGATGTGTTTATTGCTTCCTGTTCAGTTATCTGCAGCAATGACAGTGCATGTACAGTAATTTATCATGTACTATCTACAAGGTGCTGTCCACACCTATAACCTGTGCATTCTCCATCCATTTCCTGTCCCCTTCCATGGTGGGCACTTAGCATGTGAATTAGTGCCTGCTAAATGTCGTGGTCATGTAGTAATGGCATGCACTAATTCACTCAGTTTTATTCCTCCTCAAAAAAAACAGATCTGGAAAAGCTCATTGTTTTCTGTGGATTGCAGTCTACGTAGCATTTCATGGCACATAAAGACAGAACAGTTCAGAATTAATGCCTGCAGCATAGTCTACTAATTATCTAAGTTCACAATGCAGGAATTGTACCAGTAGCATTGGAGAGGAATGTTTCCTTAACAGTGAGTCATCGCTCAAGGTCCACCTCTCATTTGTTTGAACTGATCAGTATAGAACCCCATAGTCACTGGCATTCCTCCCTGGGCAGTTAGTCATACCAGTCTTGTTTAGTATTATTTATATACCTTCCTTCCAGTATCAATGGCTGCTTTAGTGTGGTATCAACTATAAAACAAAAATAAAATGATAATATAAAAAAACAAAAAAACTCTAAAAACGGCCCCACAGAGAGAGATCCAATCCTCTCCACAAGCCCTTATAGAAAGAACCCCCCCCCCCCACAGCTCAAACATACCCTTTACCATCAGTCCATCACAACAAGCAGCCCAAGACCACCTACGATAACTTTCAAAATCCACTGGAAAGAGCCAGATGTTTAATTCAGCTCCAGCCTACCCTCTAAGTTGATGAATATTCATAGTGAATATCCTGAAAACTAGACCTGTAGGACCCGATATTCTTCTGGGCAGGCTATGCATCACGTCGGCGCATAGCCCTGCCTGCTGACCCTTAAATCCGGATATTCAATGCCAGGGTCATATGCGGCCCAGGCATTGAATATCTGGGTATCGCCGCACAACTCGGAAGCTGCCAAAGCTAACTGGGCAACAGTGATATTGCATGTTGCCCGGTTAGTGCCCTGCACTGTAAAGATAGGCGAGGGGTTTCCTCGCCTATCTTTTTGGCACAGAGCACTAACTGGGCAACATGCAATATCTCTGCTGCCCAGTTTTCTCCCGCCCCCAACACACCCCAGTGCTAGCCGGATAGCATCGGGATGCGTAGGGGACATAGATAGGAATAGTCAATGGCACTACCTGTGTATATGCCATTGAATATCCCCATCTAAGGCATTTACATGGTTTACTAGGCTATAAACCGTGTAAATGCCCTTCGAATATTAGGCCTGTAGTTCTCGAGGACCAGAGAGAAGAACAACTGCCTTAACTTACTGATTCTCAACACCAATTCTTGGGACCTCCTCTGGTATTTGGAATAGCCCTAATGCATATGCATGATATATATGTATTTACTGTGATATATTAACCTAGAGCCCAATATTGCAAGACATTTACACAGTTTACAGAACTGTAAACCGTGTAAATGCTCTTAAGCGACATATTCAGCGGCACTAACATGGTCAGTGCCGCTGAATATCCTCGAGTAACGTCACTATATGCCCTGATGTTAACCACGTAGGATTAGGGCTTGTTGGGGGGAGTTTCAGGGTCGGTACCCGGGGATAGCCAGTCAACGGCGATATTCAGCTGCTGCCTGGTTATCCCTAAACGATGAAAGTTAGGCGCAGCAAAAGCTGTCAACCTTTGCTGCCAAAGCTAATGGGACAGTGACTGAATATCACAGCTGCCTGGTTAGCTTCTGTGCAGCAAACCTGGATATTCAATATCGGTGACTGGATATTTTATTTATTTATTTATTTATTTGAGCACATTTCTATACCGCTCCTTCCAGTGATCAGCAGCGGTTTACAGTTAACAATTAACTCTGCAAAGATTAGCAGTTACATAAAACAGTACGATCATAACATTTGAACATTAAAAGTGAAAAATTGTTTAGGATAACTCAAAAAATAGGAATAGAAAAACTAAAACTAAATACATGATAGAGGAGGGAGCATGTTAACATACATGAATTTGATTAACTATATACATTATTTGTGTAGATAATATAAGTAGGTTCATTATTCTGATTCTTCGTGGACTTGGGGGAACTAACTGGTAGAAGTGGAAGAATATCTCCCTTTAATTGTTTTCATCACGGAATTACTCTGTTATTTCTGACTGATTGAAGTATTCTTGAAATAGATATGTTTTAAGGCCTTTACGGAATGATGTGAGATCTTTGTTAGCTCTTAAGTTGTCAGGGAGTTTGTTCCATTGTGTTGGAGCAGTGTATGTGAATGCTCTATTACTAGTGAATGCCTTTGTTTTGCAAATGGAGAGGGGTGTGTGTAGTATATTTAGGTTGTGAGTACGTCTTTTCCTGTTTGTAGTTTGCGGCATTATGAGTGTAGCAAGATGAGATGGGGCAGAATTGTTTATTAGTTTGAATGTTGTAATTATTATTTTGTATCGTATACGTGCATGTATAGGTAACCAGTGAAGTTCTCTTAGGATAGGTGTGATGTGATCAGAGAAGGGTACGTTCATTAGGATTCGGGCTGTTACATTTATGGTCCTGGCATTGAATATCCGGGTTAACTCTTCAGCGGTGATGACTAGATTTGGTACTCACGCTAGCTCCCGCCGCTGAATATGAGGCCCCTAATTCTTAGATTCAGTGAGACCATATTCAGTTAAAGTTAACTGAATAAATTTGAATATCAACCCTGAAGAGTCAGACTGATGAGGATGATGGTGGGCATACCGAGGACTGATTGGAGAACCTCTTGTTTTCTGTGCAGGATTAGAAGACAATGAGTGTTTCTCCTTATCACTATTAATATTCATCATTATCACCTTGTCATATTTTTTCTGACAGCTTTTTATTCTTGACATGTCTTGGTAGCTGCCATCACAAATTAGACCTGATTGGCCATATCTTTCTCCCATGGGGAGAGTGCAAGGACAGAAAATAACAACCCTTTTGAGTAGGGATCTTGTCATTCTTCACTAGTGTTTTTCAGTTTTTCATTATCAACTGAATCACAGACAACAGGACATAGAGTATGAGCCTGATTGTTTGAGACTTCCAGATTCAGTTCCAATTAAATCAGAAGTGAGAATAATATTTTAATATGCAAATTATATACTAACATCTCTGACTAGGATGCCTAGCAGTTCTGCAGGAAAATCATTTTATGTCTGTTCTCAAATCAGTGGGAACTTTCTTATGGCTTATACTTCATGCAGCTTTTTTCTCTTTCTTTGGGGGTCATTTCCTGACAGCATATGCTTTTACCACAGGGCCTAGTGCATAAAATGAGCCCTGTTGCAAATAATGCATGTTAACCCGTTTTGGACCAGCGTATGTTTTACAGACAAGGTTTCCATACTTACTACTCAACTGTTTACTAATTAATGGTTTTAAATTCAATGGAACTATGTTTAGCTATTATCGTTATGGCAAAAAGTGTAATATACAGATTTTTTGTTTGAGATTTATTTAGTTTAATAGGTATTCGAACTTTGCTGATTTTGACGGTACTGGCGGCTCAACATAAAAAGATCACAAAAAATAGTAAGTAGCTTATAATGCTGTAATAGCTACTATTTTGCAAATAAAAGTTTTGTAGACTTTAGAAAATAGGTTTAGATAACTGTAAGTTACTTAATGTTAGAGTTATTGGTGCGTATATCAGCCTTGTATGTTTCTCATACGCTGGGCTAATATGTTGTCGAGACTAATTGCTGTCACGCATTCGGTTCTAGGTGTTTCAATGGTGCAGTATCGACGCACTGCATCAGAAGTGTTTTCACGTGTATCATATTCTGCCGTCGGGATGGACTGTTGACAAACTATATTATATCATAATAAATGAAATGAAATGAAAACTGCAGTTTCAATAGTATCATACAGTATGTTTATGTCAATGAATATTGATACTGAATCATAACTTTTCTGATCACTTGGAAGACGGACTTTGGACCAGTGTATGAAAAACATACACTATGTGAAACTTCTATTTTCTGCAAAGTTTTAATATTTTTTATTATTGCCTGTATTTCATAGTTGTTTGAGTGTAACAAATCTACTAAATCATCCAGAACAGAGAAAGAATATGCGAGCTGTCCAAAACGGGTTAACAGCCCTAGCGCATAATGTTTGTAAATGATTCCCTTTGTATGTTTTTCTTTTGAAAGTAAATAATGGAGATTTCCCTCAAAGAATAGTTGTCTTTTCTTTTCTAATGCCCCCTTGAGACCCAGGTGTTAGGAATTATGGGCCTGATATTCAGTGGCGGCAGCTGGCGTAATTATAGCGCTTAGCTCTCGCCACTGAATATTAAATCCCGATATTTAATGCCAGGGCCATATCCAGCCACTGGCATTGGATATCCGTGTCAGCCATACAGCCTGAAAGCTAACTAGGCAGCAGTGATATTGAGTCACTTCCCAGTTAGCTCCATGGGTAAAGATAGGCATGGCAAAAACTGGCCTATCTTTACCTGTGGGTCGCTAACAAGGCAGCAGCTCAATATTGCCACTGACCAGTTAGTAATGGGCACCACCCCCAGAACACCTTGATGCTAAGTGGTTAGCATCAGAGCATACAGTATAGCAGCGATACCCATGGATATTCAGCTCTACTAACCATGTAAATGCCTTTGAATATCAGACCAGATTTACTTAATGCTAGGAGTGTGTAGGTTAAAAATTTAAGTTTTGTTTAGTTTTTTTGTGTTGTTTACAGGTTTTTTCCTTTTCATTTGGGTTTTTACATTTTTATTTCCTTTTATGTTTATTTCAAAATTTGATATACTTTCCCCCCCCCCCCCCCCATTACATCGGGGCAGTTTACAGTGTTACAAAAAACAAAAATGAAGTAGAAAAGAAAAATTAACTACAAATTCATATACAGTATATAGGGGAAAGCAATAGTCAATCATACACACTTAGTGGGGAAATAAGGGGTAAGGAGGGATTGGTGAGTCAGGGAGGGAGATTAAAGGCGGAGGCAAAGAGATGAGTTTTCAGGAGGGATCGGAATTTAGGGTAGGAGTCCTCTAAAGGCAGAGCTGTCGGGAGGGAATTCCAAAGGGAAGGACAGAGGTAAAAGAAGGCGGATTGTCTGGTTGAATGTAAATACGCCTGAGTTGGAGAAGGTAAATGAAGACGGTTAACGTGTACCGAGCGGAGGCTATGGGAAGGGGTGTGAAAAATCAATAAATCTGCTAAGTACTGGGGAGTGCGAGTATAAATTGCACGGTGCACCAACGTGAGCACTTTAAACCTAATCTGAAAATCCAACGGGAGCCAGTGAAGCTGAAAAAGAAGAGGGATAATGTGATCCCATGGAGAAGCATGGAAGACAAGATGGGCTGCAGTATTTTGAATTAACTGCAATCTATGATGCTGATATTTGGGAACACTCATGAGGACAAGGTTACAGAAATCCAATCTAGTGATAACCAGTGACAGCAAGAGAGTCGTGAGAGCCTGAGGTGAGAGAAACGGTCTGATTGCACGTATCCGTAGAAGATAAAAGAAAGAGCATTGTGATATATGATATATGTAAACTCACAACAGCCTGTTGCTTGTAACGAGTATTCTTGTTTAATGTGAACCGCGCTGATGAAAAAGAGTGCGGTATAGAAGAACTGTAAATAAATAAATAAAATAAATACAAGGAAAAACGTGATCATGAAAAGACAGGTTAGAGTCCAGGAGGACACCCAAATAGCGATGCTTAGGAATGAGAGTGATAGGTGTACCTGCGAACGAAGGAACTAAAGAAGGCCAAGGGGAACTGTGTGAAAACCAAATAGCTGCTGTCTTGGTAACATTAAGAACAAGACAGTTGTTAAAGTGTGAGGTAGAAATCATGGCTAAGCAGGAATCAAGACTAGTGATATCTGGACAAACGGATGAGGTATGATGTAAAAGGAAAATGTCATCCACATAGTAATAGGCCGATATGCCAAACTGTTGGGGCAATTTTGCTTATAGTGTATCCTATTGCTCAAATACTGTAGCACATACTATTTCTCAGCAGTGCACTGTATTGCTCAGTAGTGAACCCATTGATAAATAGTGCACTCTACTGAAGAGCACTGCACATTATGGTGCAGTAGCGCACACTATTGTGTAATACTGCGCACTACAGACAACATGGGAAAACAACATGAAATGACATGGGAAATGTCATTTCCAAAAAATATATAGCCCTGTTTAGCACACTCTGTTTGTACTTTTTTTGTAGTATTTCAAAATAGCCTCTTGGTAATCAAAAAAATAAATGACATCTATACTGGAAATAAAACGACTGTAATGCACTAGAAGGTCATGGCCTTTTTGTTGACGGTACAGACCTATAGCCCAAACCATTAACTCACTGCAGCTTTCTGCTGGAAATTTGTTCATGCTCATTTTTTTTGGATTTAGCTCACACCATTTGAATAGCAATGCAAGGTGAGTTACAGTCAGATATTTCCCTGCCACCCTGAGAGTTGACAATCTAGCAGGCTGATGCAGAAAGCCAGTGCTGAAGTCGTGTGCTATCAACGTTTTATGCCTATTTGCAGCACACCGATAATGTGTGACTTTAATGCCGGCATGCAGAAAGGGGCTCATATGCAAATTAACCATATATTAGCCATTCATTAAACTGTACGCAAATGGCAGCGTTAAACTGGGAAAGCAAGCCAAAAACCTGCACACAGAGTTTGGCACAAGTTTGACATGCTATCCCAAAGAAACAGGGGCACCAGCAGTCCTGATCCCCCACCCCCTCCCAAACAAAAATAACCCTGGTGGCCCAGCAGTCCTGATCCCCCACCCCCTCCCAAACAAAAATAGCCCTGGTGGCCCAGCGGCCCCAAACCCACCCCCCACCCAACTAAAAATAAACCCAGTGGTGGTCCAGCAGCCCCAAACACCCCACCCCCCTCCTGTTGCCTTTACAAACGAGCTAGCCCTATGTAAAAGTACATGCACTGGCAAGAAGGTGTATACTTATACATAACTCATGTGTTGACATGATCTGGGGTAGAGTTTAGCTGGAGTTGCGATTTACATCTGTTCATTTCACATCAATATTTACATCTGCTCCCCTTTTCTTTTTTAGTGCCATCAAGTCAGTGCTGACTTCTGGCAACCTAGCTGCCTCTGGGTTTTCTTGGCAAGGTATGACCGGAAGTAGATTACCAGGCCTTTTCTTCTGAGGCAATGGAAGGTAAAGTGACTTGCCCAAGGTCACAAGGAATGCCAGTGGGAATCGAATCCTTGATTTTCTGAGTACTAGATAGTTGCTCTAACCATTAGGCAACAATAATGGCCACAATTTCAATCTAGCGCAGTATCTACCAGTTCACCCCAATAATTTATAAGGACACATAGGCAACCTGCTAACCTTCCAGGAAGGCCTTTCTCTCTTTCTCTACATGCATTCACAGCTAAAACCAATAACATCAGCAAAATTTGTCCCTTCCTTTTTGAACATACTACTAAGACCTTTATCCACTCTCTAGTAACCTTCTGTCTTGACTATTGCAACCTGCTCCTCACTGGTCTCCCTCTGAATTATCTCAATCTGTTCAAAACTCAGCTGCATGGCTTATCTTCCACCAGTGTCGCTATGCTCTTGTAACCCCTCTTCTCAATTCACTTCACTGGTTCCCTATCTGTTTCTGCATCCAGTTCAAACTTCTGCTTACCTACAAGTGCACTCGTTCTGAGGCTCCTCACTACCTTTCCTCTCTTATCTCTCCCTACACCCCTCCTCGTTAATTCTGCTCCTCTGGCAGATCCCTTTTATCTATGGCCTTCTCTGCCACTGCAAACTCCAGACTTTGGTCATTCCACCTTGCTGCTCCATATGCCTGGAACAAACTACCTGAGTCAGTATGTCAGACTCCATCTCTAGCCCTATTAAAATTGAGGCTAAAAACTCGCCTCTTTGGGGTTGCTTTTGGATCCTGATGCCCTTCACTCTCTCAAGAGCAGTCGTAAATGCTAGCAAGCAAAGTATGTACATATGTATGCATTTTATAAAGTGCACGGATAAAGCTCGACACCACCCGCATTGCACCCAAACTTCATTCCTATTTAGAGCCTAATTGCAGTGTGCATACTTTTACATGTGCCCTAATTTACATGTGTGTAAAGCAACATTACACACATGGAAAAGGTTTATACAATGACCATCTTAGTGTGCGTTAAATGACTTCGGTGCATGCTAAGGGGGTGATTTTCTAGCTGTGAGGGTGCAAAGAGCAAATGTAAATGGGGTAAATTTTAATGCAGATGTACTATATGTGCATACATTTCCCTGTGCAGGCACCAGCACGTTTTCTAAAGCAAAGTATATGGGTACTTCCTCTTTGAATATTACCCTAGCGAATTTATGCCCATATATTCACCCCTGCTCTTTGGCACATGCAGATTTCCAGAGTTAATGTACATATGTAAATAGGTATATTTTATAAAGCATGAATGCCCCAATCAGGCCCCCAGGAATGCTTCCACGAAGGGCCCTCTTTACAGCATGTGCAATCCACTGCATGGTCCATTTTATTCGTAATGGCTCTGTAATAGATAGCATGTGCTAAGTGTTAGTAAAAGGGGCCCTAAGTCTGCTTTATGAATGAAAGTTTACCTTCATATGTGGAGGGCAATTTTAAAAAAGCTATTTCTGCTCATAAAACAATGTTATATTCATGGAAGTGCTTTTAAAATTGCCTTCCAAATGATTTTTGCACGAGACGGATGTGCATATTCTGGGGACTCAATGTGTTCACAGCTATCTGATGCATATTCTTGATGAGAGGCAGACTGGTCAGGTGTGTCTTTAAGACTGGATTGAGGGTCACTGTCATCCATAATACATGCTGCCATGATATAATGTAAACAGAAGCATTTGCTCCTTCAAGCACCAAACCCTCATTTCTTTTACTGCAACTAAAAATAGAAAGTATTGTTTAAAAAAATTGATTGCACAACAAATTCATGCTGACTGATATCTGAATAGTCTGGAAAAAGAAAACCAGATTTTCTGTGTAATTCAACTCGAATAGTGGGAACTGAACATGAAGAATAATTACAACAGAAAGGCTGGATGCTTCTAGAGAAATAGAAACCTATTTTTTTATTCCCATCATTTTCAGAATAAGTCTAATCTTTATACTGTCTCAGAGTCACAAATAACATCATAAAGGATCCATAATATATGCAATAATTTGTTCAGAGACACACATGAGCATGAGAGCTTGAGGAAAGTAGTCCCTATTTTATTTCAGACTTGATAGCTATGGGGTCATTTTTGAAGGCCTATTTGTGCTTTGGACATCTTAAAACAGGAATAGAGATCACTTCAGAGCCATTTAAGAAGCTGGGTCTGTGAACATCCCCAGTGTGAGGACATCCAAGTTGAATGGTGGCATAGTGGAAGAATGGTCAGGGTGTTCCAAGGAACCTAGACCTCTCTGCCTGATTTCAGAAATGTCATGGTCATTCGGGTTTGCATGGCATCTAAGTTTAGACCTGTTCCAGGCACCTGAAAAGTGCTCACTTTGGCTGAAAAATATTCAGAACGTATAGGGGTGCTGGAATGCCATTTTCTTTGGGGGGCTAAGCTCCACTCCTAGACCTGCTGAACCACATGAGGCTGCAATCACTGGCTTTCCCCTCCTATCTGCCCGCAGGGATCTGATCTACTATGGGCAGATAGGAGAGGAAGGTCGGCAATCACAGCACTCTTCTGCCCATGGGAATGGGATCCCCATGGGCAGCCTGCTGCCTGCCAGGTCATGGCCTTCCCCTACTTCTGCCTGCAGGAGATTGGATCCCTGCAGGCCAAAGTAGAAGAAGGCCACGATCACAGCAGTGACATTTTGCTGAGGTCAGGGCCCATATGGCTCACCCCTTTCTGATGCCTATGACACCATCATCCCCAGTGCTCAGCACAATGTCAGTGATAGTAACAGTGGGGATTTGAAACCTGGCTTCCCCATTTCTAGCCCAGTAATCTAACCATTAGGCTATTTCTAGACATCCATAGTCTGGAACAGATGAGTTAGATGTGGCTGCACAGAGCACAAGCACAGAAGAGGGCACCAATATCACTGGGCTTCCAGGAAGCTCAAAAAGAGTGAGTTACTTCACGTGGATGGGTAGAAGGAGGGCACCAGATTTGTTAGTCGCACAGGGTGCATTTTTAGCTTGGTACAGTCTTGGTCTGGAATACTATTCTGGGGATTTCTATGTAGATGCCCCTGCAAACATACATATAAGGCATGTTCACCTTTGTGAAATTGTGACTGAACTTGGATGTGCCTGCTTTTTTTCAGACATTCTGGCTTAGACTCCCAAATTGCACTTGGATGTCTCTTCTAAAATTCTCCTCCACAGGTATTTGCCTGGTTACAGTTTTGTAGGCCCTACTCTCTTTAAACCTGTACCCTTCTCAGGTACCAAGACATTATGGGTGTTATTTTATGAGAAAACGCTATTCATGATTTGGATATCTGCAAATGGCATGTAGCTGTCCAAATCACAGAGATGTCTCTAGAGCCATTTTAGAAGCTGGATTTGTGGATGTCCCTAACGTGAAGATGTCCATGTCTGAATGGAGGCATGGCAGAGGCATGGCCAGGGCATTCCTAAGAACCTGGCCATCTCTGCCTGATCTTAGAAGTGCCCCAGATGTCCTGAATCACATCTAAAGTTAAACCTGCTCCAGGCATGAACAGGGATATGAAAAGTGCTCATTTTGTTATGCAACTACATGGACGGTATGGAGAAGGAGCTACTTGTGGTAAGGAAACCACGGCTGATGACAGAAATGCACAGGAAAAAGACTCCTGTCGCTTTAAATCAGGTAGTATCATAGGTTTCCCTAGCAACCAGGAGTCTAGGACTCAGAAGCTGGTCATACCTAAGCCCCGCCCACAACAGCACGTCAGAGTGAAGCTAGACTCTGGTCACATGTGTTGGGAGCAGGGTGTGCCTCAAAGAGAAGGAAAGTTTAAAAACCAGATTCACAGAACAGAAGTTAGCTCGGGAAGCTGGAGCTCGGGAGGCTCGAGCTCGGGTAGCTCAGGAAATACAGAGGAGAACTCAATCTGGAGTTCAGGAGAGGGGCCAACACAGAGTCCAGGAGGCAGAGCAAGTAAGAGAGTGTTTGCAGAGCCTGAGAGACAGAGTGTGAGAGATACTATTTGCTGTGAAGAGAAGATTGATGAAAGCTTGCCAGATACAGCTGGGATTGAGAGGGTGCCGTCAGCAAAGGGAAAGTCTGCACTGGAAGAAAAGCATGACTGGTTTGCAGGACGGAAGGAATCCCTAAATACCACAGAACAAAGGCAAGTCTGTCCTTATCAATCCTCACAGAGGAAAAGCCCCAGAGAATTACCCATAGGAGAGAAAGCTAACTATAAGCATAGCCAGAGTCCCAGAGAAAAGGGAGACAGCTGGTCTAATCAGCACGTAGCTCAGCTAACGGATGAGTTACTGCAGAAGCAAACTTTATTAAGAAGGCTCAAAGATTTAATAAGGAAGGAAGATAGTCAGCTCTCTAGGCACCTACCTTATGATATAAGTGAGGGTGGTAGAGAAGAAGAAATGGATACAACGCATGTAGACAATAGTATAATGGATTGTCAGTGTACTATGTGTTTTACCTCTGACGGTGAAGAATCCTAGAAAACCCTTATAGCTGTGCCATGCTCAGAAAGCACGTATTTTGTGAAGACGTCACAAACTGCAAGAAGCAGCTGATTGTGCTGACGTAGTGAGAAGCTGATTCATATGTCTAAGGAACATTTAAAAGTTTTTGTTTTGGCAACAAGAAGTTGTTCCTGTTTCAGAGGAAAGCATTGTTTGTTTAAAAGCTCTGAAAAAGCCAGTTTGATTTACTCAAGCAAAGTGATGCCATCTGTGTTGGAAGTTATATTGAAAGCCTAATTTTGTTCCTGTTAATTTGAAGCAGTAGCGTGGATTAAAAGTTCCTTTTTCCCTACTTGGTGCCTCACGCCTCCTGTGTATGAAGAAACCCCTGATTACACTAAAAATATAAATTTTCTCTGTCTCGTGCCTAAACCCTCGGATCACAACTCCTTTACCTTAGGATAAACTACGATTCCCATCAGCCCTTCTGGCAGCCATTACCGAGAATCTTATCCTAAGGTTAAAAGGCGACCTCACCTGCCGCCAGTTATCTACCTGGCCAGGCGGGGGCGACATACTTTAATACCCTGTGCTAGTATGGCGTGTGGTGGGAAGGGGTTTACTTTAAAACACAGGCCATACAACAGTTCAGGGAAAGCAAAAGTGGTTTTTATTCTGCCCCAGCTTGTTAAACCTCCAAAAAGCAAAACCCAGAACAGACAGCAGTTCAGGGAAAACAAAATCGGCTTTACTTCTGTCCCAGTTTGTTAAACATTCACAAACTGGTCCTCCCAGCCCTTCCTCCAGCCCCAGTTAAAATTTGTACCTCAGAACTCCTTTGCACATTTTGCCTTGGAAGGACTTCTGGCTTCATGGGCTTCTCTCCCTTCTACAGCCTGTTTCTTAACCTCTCCTAGTGAGCCATACCTTCCCAGCCCTGAATCCTGGGCTGTAGACTCTCTTAAAGGGGATAATACCTTTGGAGAGGGATGAGTAACATTCTATAGAACCCATCACACACCCTCCCCTCAGCTCAAGCATGCTCCATTGCTAGGACCCCCACCCGAGAAAGGAAGTCCGCGTTCAGGTGAGTATGACCAGCCATATGGTGGTCCCGAAACTGGTAGGGTTGGAGACTCAAAAACCACTGCATAATATGGCTGTTGGACTCTCTATATTGAGCCAGCCACTTGAGGGGTTTGTGGTCTATTATCAGCATAAACAGAAGGCCGAGCAGGTAGTAGTTGAAGGTCTCAAGTGCCCATTTGCAGTGGCGTAGCGTGAGTTGTCAGCACCCGGGGCAAGGCAAGTAATTTGCGCCCCCTAACCCGTGGATTTTAGCCGCCGGGGAGCTTCTTTGCGCGGGGGAGCCGACCGTGATCCTACCCCTGGAGGGAGCGATCGTCAGCACTGACCTCGCTGAGCCGGAGTCCAGGGAAACGAACAGCACAGCAGCAAGAGCCCGACAAGCATGGTTTAAACGCCCAACAGCAGGGAAGAGGAGGAGATCCGGAACCAGAAACTCGCGATGCCGCCCTGCAGCTCCGCCTTCTCGAGCGCACAGGGCGATCCGACCCCAACCCCAGCTTTACATTGAGATCGAGGGGCGACGACGCAATAAACAGTCCCCCTCCCACCCCGCCCCGGCAGCTTGTGTGAAATAGCTACCTAGAGGGGGTCAATCGCATCGCCTGCGCTTTGTTGCCGAGGGTTTGCCAAGAACAATGCGACTCCCAGGACTGCGGGCTCGAGGGCTATAGTGCAAACCTCTTTGCAGTGCCACCACCAGATGGCGTACGCGCCAACATGTATCATAGGGACCTGCCTTTCCCCCTCATCGGCAACAGAGAGCTGCGAGTGCGAGCGCCCCCCCCCCATGTTGCGCCCGGTGCGGCCGGCCCCCCCTGCACCCCCCACGCTACGCCTCTGCCCATTTGACAACCAGGGTTTCCTTCTTTATCACCGCATAATGCTGCCCCGAGGAAGCAGCATCCTGCTGATGAATGCTATGAGATGTTCTTCACCCCTGACTTCCTGGGCCAGAATGGATCCTAAGCTCATCTCTAAGGCATCAGTTTGCATAATAAACAGTGGAGAGAAATCAGGGCTAATCAGGATGGGTTCGAGCATAAGGTTTTCTTGAGATGCTGGAAGTCCAGGTCCAGTGACAGCTGAATCTGTTTGAGAGCTCTCTTCCAGAGGTGATTGGTTAATGGCTCCACTACCTCTGCAAAATTAGGGATGAACTGGCGGTATTAGCTAATCAATCCAAGGAAGGCACAAACCCCTTTCTTCGATTTTGAGGTAGGGGTCTGGGCAATGACATCTACCTTCCATAGTTGAGGTCATATCTGCCCATTCCTGATTAAATATCCCAGGTATTAACCTCCCAGAAAACATTTCTTGGGGTTGGCTATCAACCTGGCCTTCCACAGGCTGGTCAACACGGCTTCTGCTGGGTTAGATAGTTGTCCGGTCTCTGCTGTATATGACGATGTTGTCAAGGTATGCAGCCGCATACTCCTTGTGCAGTCTCAGTAGGTGGCTGACTAGATGCTGAAAAGTTGCAGGAACTCCATGTAATCCAAAGGGCAGTACTGTATAGTGGGACAGACCTTGCGGTGTCGAAAAAGCAGTCTTCTCCTTGGTAGCTGGAGTCAAGGGCATCTGTCAGTATCCCTTGGTCAGATCTAAAGGTTGATATATAGTATGATCCACTGAGTTGCTCAATTAGCTCGTCTACTCTAGGCATGGGATATGATTCCAGTTTAGAAGCTGCATTGCCCTCTGGATGTCGATGCAGAATCTGCTGCTTTCATTGGGTTTAGGAACCAAGACGATGAGTGACTACTAGTTACTCATAGACTCGTCTATAACTCCTATGTTAAGCATCTCTTCCAGCTCCTGAGTGACGGCCTGTCGCCGGGCCTCCGGAATCCAATAGGGTTGTTGCAGGATAACCACCCCCGGAGTCAGTATCAATATCATGACAAATGAGGTGGGTTCATCCCGGGTAGGTAGAGAACACCTTTAGGTTCTGGTGGATAAAGCCTTCTAGATCTCTTCTCTGGGCAGCAGAGAGCTGGTCTGCAATTGAGACTTCAACTGGATCTGATGGGGTTGAAATTTCTGGCCCAAAATCATCTCCCTGTACCACCATAGCCGTCACTGGAATCCATTTTTTCAATAGGTTAATATAGTAAATTTTGGCTGTCTTCTGTTTATCTAGTTGAGCAATCTTGTAGTTAACAGACCCCACTTTCTCTTCAACCTCACAGGGCCCCGGACATTTATAAAGTAACTTGCTCTTGGATGAGGGCAGCAAGAATAAAACTCTGTCTCCTGGTTGGATGGCACACTGCATGGCTACCCAATTGTAGCCTCTAGCCTGCTTGGCTTGGACTTTTTCCAGCCTGAGTTTGACCACCTCTCCGGCTTTCCTCAGCCGGTCTTGCATTTATATGACATACTTCACCAAATTATGCCTGGCATAGGGTTCTTCTTCCCAGATTTCCCTTACCACATCTAATATGCCTCTTAGCTGTCTTCTGAAGAGCAATTCAAAAGGCGAAAACCCCATGAAACTCTGAGGTAACCTGTGGATGGCAAACATCAAATGAAGTAGGAGAATGTCGCAATTCTTCAAGTCCTCTTGCATGAACTTTTTAAACATCTGTTTCAGAGTTTTCTTGAATCACTCAATGAGGCCATCTGTCTGTTGGTGATATGCTGATGTTCGCAACATCTTGATCTTCATCAAGGCACACACTTGCTTCATTACCTTGGATACAAAGTATGTTCCCAGGAATATTTCCCAGAGAACATTCGTGATTGCAGTAGTCTTCATATTCCTTAGAGCAATGGCCCATGGGTAGTATAGTCCAGTATAACTAAAAAACACTTGTTGCCTTGGGTGGTTCACTCCAAGGGTCCTACCAGATCCAGAGCCACTCTTTCAAATTGGGTTTCAATGATAGGCATAGACACTAGTGGGGCAGGTTGGACTCTGGTGGAGTTATGAAGTTGGCAAGTGGGGCACAACTGGCAATATATCTCTGCCTGTTTATGAATCATGGGCCAGAAAAATTGGGCTAAAACACACTCTAGTGTTTTCTCCACCACCAGGTTTCCCCCTAATAAATGGCTATGAGCCAATGATAACACCCGTTGACAATAGGGCTGGGGAATTATCAGCTGTTCTACCTCTTCCCACTCTAGGGCACCCTCAGATACTGTGTACAATAAATCTCCCTTTAGCACAAACTAGGAAAAGGTTCTTGCAGGCTGCTCTCCATTACCTACTTGAACTCCATTCACCTTCAAAACCTGCTCTCAAGCATATTTAAGGGACTCCTCTTGCTTGGCCTTCCTAAAGCTCCCTCGGTCTTTCCCCAGCCCCCACTCTGGGAAGGGGAGAATTGTATTTGGGTCACTACTGCTGAGCCCTGAGCTATCGCCAGGGGTTCTTCCCTAGGCTCTCCTTCCCCAAATCCTTCCCCCATAGCCACTCCCAGATTGCATTGGTAGCTTATCTTTTCCAGGCAATGTCAACTCCAGGACTTAGCAGGCTTGCGATTCTTGACATATAGATCCCGGTTTTCCAGCTGGAAAATCTCTGGGAAATATTCCTGGTATGACTTAGTAGAGCCGTCAGTTAGATGGGCCCATATTGCTCCAAACATTTGGGTAGTCTTGGCTGATCATCACTGGATACGGGAACCAGGGCAGCACCACGACCTTTAATGTGGCTTTCCCTGCTGGAGTCTTAAGTGAAACCTGTGCCGTTGGATACTGCCTCTGGTCTACATGCACACAGACCAGTGTTACCATTTTTGCATAGTGAATTTGAAATCAGGTTACAGTTTCCTGACGAATGAGAATCGACACACTTCCAGAGTCTATCAAGGCCTGGAGGCGGGTCCCCTCGAGTTCCACTAGAATCACAAAGTTCTGTGCTCCTGGGTGGCGAGTGTCCACAAAAGTAGAGGTGGGAGGGGTGGTTAGGCTGACATCCATGAGTTCCTCCATACCCAGGGGACATTCCCGAGCAAAATGTCCCCAGGCTCCACACCTAAAACAGGTGAAGGAGTTGTGGCTGGGGCCATGCTTTGGGCATCGGAACATGGGAGCCAACATCCATTTCGGGTACTCCTTCCGTCCTCCTGGGCTAACAGGTGACTTCTTTCCTTTCTTATTTGATACCCTTCGGGTATCTCCAGTGCACTCTCCAGTGTAAGCTTGGGATGTGATGTACCCATTGTTTCATCAAGGCAGTCAAGCCCTCCAAAAACTGCTCCAATAGCATTATCTTGGGCCTGATCTTTTCCTTTGGTTACAGCCACTTCCATGCGAGGTCCTTCAACCGATAGAGGAATCTCCAAGGGCTGTCTTTTATCTGGAGACCCCCTTCTGAAGCACTGGTGGTAGACCTCTGGGGTTCAGATGGCCCGTTCCAGAATGGGGGTCTTGAGAACTGCATGCTTAGCTCGCCCATCTGGGTTGGCATCCTGGAATGTAGCCTGACTGCTGCCCGTCAGCATATTCCCCAAATAAATAGTCTATGTTGCCGCCGGCCACCTGGCCATGCAGGCAGTTTGTTCAAAATTCACTAAGAAGTGATCCGGTTCGTCTTCTGATGTCATTTTAAGAAGTACTTGCGCTGGAGGGTGGAGTTGCAGTCTCTGCAGGACCTGGGTCAGCTCCGCTAGGGAACTCTTATGTAGCTCCCCCTGTGCTCAAATAAGATCCTGTATCTGCTGATACTGTTGCTACTGCTGCTGACCTTCTGCCAGAATCTGTAGGAACTGCTCCATCCTGGCTTGTCACAATTCTCTTGCAACACCACCACACCCTTCTCTTCTGCAGCAGAGTTAACCCTGCAATATTCCAGCTCCAACAAACCTTTTACAGCCTCTAGTGACCAAAACAAAGCCTGCCTGTCTGGCAGCACTAACTATACCTATTTCAAGCTCCCTAACTAGGGTGAGGCTAACCCTCTTAGCTCATACAAACAAACAAAAAAATCCTGACCTGCTATAGAAGCCCAGCTCTGAAAGGACATGGATTTGCCCTCAGTAACATGGTTAAAGGAAATCCCAAGCTACCACCATATGTGGTAGTGTGATGTGTGGTGGGAAGGGGTTTACTTTAAAATATAGACCAGTCAGCAGTTCAAGGAAAGCAAAAGCAGTTTTCATTCTGTCCCAAGCTTGTTAAACCTCCAAAAAGCAAAACTCAGAACAGGCAGGAATATTTCCCAGAGAGCATTCATGATTGCAATAGTCTTCATATTCCTTAGAGCAATGGCCCATGGGTAGCATAGTCCAGTATAACTAAAATACAGCAGTTCAGGGAAAATAAAGTCAGCTTACATCTGTCTCAGCTTGTTAAACATCCACAAGCTGGTTCTCACGGCCCTTCCTCCAACCCCAGTTAAAGTTCCTACCTCATAACTTCTGACTTGCCTTGGAAGAACGTCTGGCTCCACAGGCCTCTCTCCCTCCTGCAGCCTTTTGGGTTCTTAACCTCTCCCTGTGAGTCATGCCCTCCCAGCCTTAAACTGGGTTGCAGACTGTCTTAAAGAGGACCGTTGATAATACCTTTGGAGAGGGACAGAACGAACACTGATGGGGAATGGAGGCTAATGTTTTCAGTTTGCTATGTCACTTGATGTCCCTTTATGCTAGTTTACCTGAGATGAACATTCCTGACTCAAGTGTCCCTACTGGGGATGTCTATGTGGCCACCCACATGCACATCCAGGTCGAGGACTTCTATGCTCCTGAAATCAGCAGAGATATAGATGTCCCTGATTTAACTTGGATGTTCTTTCTAAAATCCCCCTCTATAATATTTATTTATTTAACAAGCTTTCTATACCATCTTATTTTACATTCAAAGTGGTTTACATTATAACAACTGGAACTTTACATTGCACAGGTAAACTTGGGAGGTAAAACGGGAAAAAGAACTAACATTATTAATGAAGTCCCACATATAGGAGTTAGAGTAAGAGCAATAGTATATAGCAGAGTGAGAAAAGGGACTCCATCATTCCCATAAAGCTGGGTGGGAGTCCTCCACCCATGCTGCTGCCAGTAGGGGGGCAGTGCTGTGAGATCATGCTTTTAGTCATTTACTGCCTGCTTCTTGTGACTGAAAGTGTGATATCCCAAAACTTCCCCCTACCAGCAAAATGTAGGTGGAGGACTTCTTGTGCAGCTTTGGGAGAACATTGCTGCATACAGTGGCGCTAAGGAGCTTCTCTCAGTTTTCTTAACAACTTGATTACATGAAGCTCATTGAGAGGAATGCTAGGACAGCTATGATTGAAATCACCAAAGCACATTGCAAATCCCAGGCTACAAACACCATTCTGCTTTGCAGAAACTTCAGCAGAGTGCACAGGGAGGGAAGGGTGTCTTGGGTGCTTTGAACTACAAAGCTGAAGTAAACACACAATAACTGACCCCAGAGAGCAGGATTTGTCACTTTTAAATAAGTGCTTAGAGGAGATAATACAATGGCTCATTGATAATAACTTTAACTTAGTCCCTCTAAACCTTCAACAATATGGCTTACTGGCTGGTGGTAACCACCTGCTTATTCCCCTATCTTAGCAGGTCAACAGCTTCCTATGGTTAATGCTGTACATTTTTTGGATTGCCTCCTGGATTCTGAACTTGACCTCAACAAACAAATCTCTACTATGGTGAAAGCATGCTTTTACAATCTCCATTGCATAAAATCAATCCAGGCCTTCTTAGATTAGATCGCCCTGATTACATTTGTCCATGCCCTCATTATATCAAGATTAGACTATTGTAATGCACTTTACAATGGTTTTCCAATGGCAGCAATTAAGAGACTTCAACTAATATAAAATCAAACTTACTTGTTTTGCCAAGATCACAGATCATGTTACTCCCCTTTTAAGAAAGTCACTGGCTCCCAGTATTTTTATAGGATTAGGTTTATATAACTCAAGCTATCCACTACCACTCAATTCCCTGATACTTTACGTTCCTAAAAGAGTATTAAGATCTCAGGAGGACAGCTTATTCATGGTACCACCTTCAGCCCAAGCTAGGCTCGAATCTAGGAGGAACTCAACTTTTTATGTTATCACACCATTGCTATGGAATTATGTTCCCAAATATCTTCATTTTGAAAGCTTCCATAAAAAATTTAAATTGGTTTGAAGACGTACTTGTTGTAGCGGTGTTCAAATCAGAGTAGTATGGGGTTTCAGTCGTTAGTGAGAATGACCGAGATGTATTTCTCTCTACAGTCTTTGTCTTGTGGTCTTTTTTTAACAGCTATTGGTTTTTTTTGTATGTTAGTATGAGCATGAAAATTGTTCTGATACCCTATCAAAGTGTGGTATAGAACATACACAATAAACAGTAAATAATAAGGGGATTGTTTTAGAAACCTTATTCTTGATTTGCATTTGCAAATATGAACACTTAGCAAATGTAAATCGCATCCATGTTTAAAAGGCCTTTTTAGCAAGGGCCCACTTTACGTGTGGATGTCCATATCACACCTTTGTTGCAAGGGGGCATGGCCAGGGTACCATCAAAATTTCCACGTGTAGCACTGATTTCATATAGGGGATGCAGATATAAAACTAAAATCGTTCACATACAGATTTACACCTGCTCCCCGACACAAATAGGAAAAATAAGTGTTCCTTTTGCCCTTCCCTTTACAGGAGAGATTAAAGGGGAAATCTCCCTTTATCCCCAATGTTTACTTCCATCTCTTAATCGAAATGAGGGAAAGACAGAGGCCTCTGTAGTTAATTAGTAGCATCTACAAGTCTAGATTTGCAAAATGCAAAGATAAACTTGTAAAGAGCAAAATGGCGAAGATATATTTGCCATTCATAAAATGCAGACACTTACATGTGTAAGTTGCCACATTTCCAACCTTGATTTTTCCCATATGTACCTTTGTGAAATGGCTCATCCTGTTGTACTTAGATGTCCATCTCCATGCATTCCTGAACTTCTTTCTTTGATATAAAATGCATATCCATTGTGAGGGGCGGAGATATGTTGATTTTATATCATATTTACATGTGCCCATCCTCTCCTCTTTAACCGACATAGATTTGCAGACATTTTCACATGTATGTTACTGCAACCACATAAGCAGCCTTTCTAAAATGTGCCTTTAAACCTGCTCCATAAGCAATCCATGTCAGACACGAGGGACGATATATGCACTAGACTGAAGGCGGTACCAGAGGACAAAGTAATACAATAAGAAAACTGTATAATCTTACAAAGATCATGGCAATTTCTGATCTCTCGAAAGTCAGCAGAAGGTTAGTTCTAGCCCTCTGCTCCTAACTGCACACGTTCCAGACTTTGTTCATATACTTTGATTTTGTATTCTAAATCCAGGTTTTAGGTGAATGAATCCGAAAGAATTTGGCTCTATTAGATTTTGCAAGATAAAGTTCTGGATTTGGTAACAGTGCTGCTCTATGTTCACATCTTCATCGATGGTTCTGATAACAAGGGAGGAGGATGTTGTGTCTCATTCTGAAAGAGCATGCCCTTTTAAAAATGAAGGAACAAAAGGTTTCTTTGCAGTAAATATAATCATTAAAAATTACGTGCTATGAAGCTATCAATTCAGCTACAGTATGAGGCTCAATCACTAATGCTTGCTAATAGCATGCACAGTAAACTGGTTTAGCATGCGTGACGAAGAATACTGATGTGCACCAGTGAGCATGTGTTCTGTTTCTCTGGGTGCTTAAGAATTTAAAGTGTGCACAAATCACTTCTGCATGCATATACTTATGAATTAAATGCATATACAACCAATTTGTGCATTTAAAAAGCTCTAGCATGCATACTGTGCATGCCTAAAGAACAAATATATAAAACAAACATTTAAAAAAATGCCAAATTTGGAAAAAAAGTTGTTTACAGACGTCCCTAATACATAGCAAACTATTCACTATAGGCTGAACATGTGCACTAAGGTGCTTGCTAACATTTCAGCAAGTGATCATTTGGGGATCGATTTACTAATAGGCACTACTGCTCGTTAATGTGTCTTATTTACCACAGGTTTCAAGTTATGCAATGGGACCTATTTATAATTTATGTTGGTGGTGTTAGACTGAGTTAATGTAGTACCACATTTTAGTAAAACGGCCCTAAATATTTAGATTCATACTAATGAATTTACTGAGATGCTAACGAATGTATAATGAACTCATGCAACTTATCACCCTATTCATTAACAGGGTTATTTTAGAGGCCTTATTCACAATTTTGTTGTTGTTAAGTGCATTTGAGTCAATGTCAATGCAGTTTACATGTGTAAATACAACCATGTACACATGTGAATTGCATGCAAGTGTAAATGGCCATTTAGAAAAAGCTCATTTGACACATGGATGTGCATACTACCTCAGAACTGCAAGGGAGTGTGTCAGGGCATGTTGGGGCATGACTTTGGCGGGACAAAAATCTGCATGTATATTCCCCATGTCATATAGGGAATGCACATGTAAGCCCAAAATTGCCCACATCTGGATTTATACTTGCTCCCTGACGTGTATTTAAAAAGTGCTCCTTTTGGCAATCCCTTTACAAGGGAGATTACGGGGATATCCCCACCTTAATTCCCCAATGTTTATGTTCTCCTCCAGATTGTAATGAGGTAAAGATAGAGTCCTCCGTAGTTAATCAGCAGCCTCTCGATGTCTAGGCTTTCAGAATGACTCGGATGCATGTGGAAGTGCTGATATGTACATGCTCACGCTGTGACATGCCAGCACTTACACGTTGAAGTTGCCGAGTTTCCTCCGGCGACTTTTCTGAAGTGGATATTTGTGACATGATTCCTCCCACTGCACGGGAAAACGAATCCTCATGCGTTCCTGCACTTCCTTCTGTGTATTTTAGAAACAGCGCCCCCTTTAGCTGAGCTCTTTCTAAAACATTATTAAACCTGAGTACAGCCCATCCTCAACATCTCAATTCCAAACTCCACATACTGTCTAAAATGTGCCCTTAAATTAGGGGGCTAATTAGCTGGGTTCCACTCTAGAGCACATATCAAGCAAAGATTGTGCAAACTATAAAAGCCATCAGCTGACCAGAGACAATTTAGAGAGATGAGGGGGATCAGCCTTGGAAAACGAGATATTACCCTCTGCACCTGTCTTTCATTACTGATGGCACTTTGCAATAGACTGGAAGATTTCTGATTCGTCCAAAAGTACCAGTGAGTTCTGGACCAGCCAATGGGAGTAAGGACCCCTTGCTGACATGAGGAGCTGATAAAAGCAGAGAGGAGCTTCTAAAACATTTTACCAGAAGGAAAGAAAGGGCTTCTGCTTGCAGTTCTCTGCCTTGGCTTTGTGGCAGAGACTACTTGTTGGCCGTAATCCTTAGGACAGAGCTCTAAGATTTCTTACTGGCACTTTCTGAACTAACAGAGCCTTACAGCCTTGTAAGACACCTCAGTCTGACAACCCCAGCCTCTTGCCACTTCGTATGGCTGTGCGTGAAACTGACAGAATACTGTTTCCCTTTCTGACCACTGAGAGCAGTAGCCATCTTCTCGGAGTGGGACTTGGTGCCCTCTTCAGCTCAGCAGGTTGTATGGCTGGTTATTCTTTATTTTAGCAGCTCAGGGTCAGACAGAGAAAATTATTTGTCATTAAAATGTGTCAGACTTTGTCACATAATTTCAATTAGGTTTCATTAAGGTTTTGGTGGAGTGGAAGAGTAGCCTAGCAGTTAGAGCAACAGCCTAGTACCCAAGAAATCCAGGTTTGATTCCCACTGGCACTCCTTGTGCCCATGGGGAAGTCACTTTACCCTCCATTGCCTCTGAAGAAAAGGCTGGCAATCTACTTCCAGTCATACCTTGCCAAGAAAACCCAGGGGCTGCTAGGTCACCAGGAATCAGCAGTGACTTGACAGCACTTTAAGAAAAAAGGGGTTTGGTATAAGGATTTATATTAGCCGTTTCATAGGAACTGTGCTTGGCACAGTAATATTTTCTGCTAAGAGATCATATAAATTAGTTTATTTTCTAAGTTCTGGCACACTTTATTTTTACAACGAATTTCACTGAGAGTCTACTACTGTGTCAGTTCTATCATTACTGGGCTTCTGTAGAATCTGTTGGGACTGATAAAGAGGGATGCTTCGAAAACATTGCTGGTACCCCTTACATTTGAGGGAGTACAAATAAGCCTTATGATTGCTTTATAACTAAATAAAGCTGGCCTTAGGTTGGCTGGTGCCATTTTATTGCATGGCAAATGTTCAATTGGTGCCATTTTGAAAAACTGGGGCTTACTCCTGCCTTTTCAAAACCCTGCCGCTAGGTAAAGAGGCAAGATGGGGTGCTGCTGCTGCTCAAAGGGGGAATTATTTTGGTAAGGGGGGGGGGGGGTTCCATAGCTGCTATGCCTGCTTTTGCTTTAAAAAAAATTAAAAAAACAAAGGGCTGGCTAAGGTGACAGAACATGATATTTAGCAGCACAATCTGGATGGGGCCATTGAATATCTCTACGGACTGCCCTGGTACTCAGCTGTGGGTTGGTGCAGGGGCAGACTGGGAGAGTGAGAGGCAGTATCGGTGCTATCACTTGTCTGGATAGCAGCACTTTTCCATCGGCATTTATCCAAATAACTTAGGCTGCATGTAAAGTTGACCTAATTTGCTATCCCTATAATTGTCATTTGAAAATCGCTGCTATCCGGATACGTTCGCACTTACACAGACAGTGCCGCTCAGTCCAGACGTTCAGTGGCAGCCCCTATCTGAATACTGCTTAAATATCTGAATAATCCCTTTGATATTTAAGCACCGTGGCTAGCTGCTGTGATGTTTGAATATTGGCTGTTTTTAAAATCGGCCCCAAAATTATTACAGTTGTGTTCATTGTTTTTGTTTCATTTTCAAAATGTTGACATGTCCAGTTTTGCTTGAAATGAAAGCCCATTCCTAACAGAATTTAAAGTAGTCCAACCTCTGCCAAAGCCGCTGAGAAATGGTTGCAGTTCTTGTGCATGAGATGGTACGCATTGCCTTTGTAGTCCTTCCCCAGTTCCTCCATGATCTTATCCACATCGTCTTCAGTGAAATCAGTGGTACCCAGGGCAATGGCTTCTCTGTTTGTGAAAAAAAAAAGAATATGTGATAAAAAAGTTGACATGGCCCCAGAAAGGGACTAACTTCATAGAGCGGGACTGACCTGATTCTAAGCAATTTCATGGAAAAGTAGAACCAGAAAAGTGCAAAGATCATTCATCTATTCTTGCAAAATGGTTTTAGTCTAATTTTAATCATATTGGAAGCAACTTTCAGACTTTCTGCATTGCAACAAAGTCCATGGGCACCCACAGACGTTGCGTAATTTTCAAAGAAAAAGTACATGCATAATTTCACTTGCAATTTGCCGCAGCTATAATGAACATGTGATCTTTCCCATTTCCTTTTCATATGTATGCTTTCTCCATGAAATATAACCTGTAAAGAGTTGAGTCTTCCCAGGCTATTTTTCTCCTCCAACTTAAACATGCTGTTGGGGATTCTTCCTCTAAATGTAGATATATGTGTTGAGAGAGGAAAGATTTCAGACAGACAATTTACATATGTGAATTTCTGTTTGACCATGGAAATAAGTTTGAAAATTTTCCTCTGTGAGCAAATTTTATTCTGTGGTTTGGATGACAAGCTCTTCTGAAGCAATTGATGTTGTTAAGTGCCATCGAGTAGATATCAACTCCTGGCAACTTTGTGGATAGCTGTTGATGTTGTGACTATCTGCTGGGTTTTCTTGGCAAGGTTTGACTGGAAGAAAGTTGCCAGGTCTGTCTTCCATGCAGTAAGCCTAGAGTATTTCAAGGTGATCTCCCATCCAAGTATTAACCAGGCTCAACCCTACTCAAAAGATACTTATTGTGCAACACTGATGATCAACACACTGCAGAGTCAGTATTCAAAGGTTTTGTCTGGCTATCTTTGTGAGTTATCCAAATAAATATTTTGTGTTGTAGCCTGGTAGCTCCTACTGAGCAGGTGCAGTTTATTCAGGCAAGTCATTGCCGTCACAAAATTTAACCACATAAGAACTGCTAAGACTGAAGGCATTAGTGGAATGAGGTGAAACTTTATGCGATTAGCATTGATATTCAATGCTCACAAAAAAAAGTCAGACAAACAAGTTGGTCCACACAGAAAGCTGTCCTAAAATTATCTAGATAAAATCTTCTGGATAATTGTATCTGCATATGTTCAGCAGCATACTTAAATCCCACTTAATATTCAGGCAAACTTATCAGAAAAATGTTATCTCAATAACTTTACTGCTTGCTGCATTGCAGAATATTGAAATTATGAAAATTAGGGGCCCACTAGCTGGTTAATGCACATTTTAGTTAGAATGTTAACGAGCGCACATGCCAGCTACCGGCTGTCAAAACGTTACAGCAGGGGCAGCCCAAGGGGGGTACAGCGCCATGTGTGGAGACTCGGTGCGGGCCTCATTTGCATAAATATTTGCATAATGTTAATATGCACTAACGTTTAGTAAACATGCCTCTTAATGTATGGATAAAGAAAGACTACCAGATTTCTACATTACTATACTCCAGTGCCAACCGCCAGGCACATTAGGAAGTATTACAAACACTGCCCACTTAGAACACATAGCAAACCCACCATATAACAGCACTACTAGGACTCATAAAGCACCATACCCTATCTATCAAAAGGCAACACTGTAAATATTAAACCAATACATCTCCTACTGGGGAAAGAGAACAAGTGGCAATGTCAAATAGAAACTACATAAATAGAATACCTCAGCTCGGTTACACATGCAGAACATAGACCATCACCAAACAAAGAACAAGGGATCACAATTTAGAAATAGGAAGACAATAATTAAACTGGGAACCCCAAAAGTCAGACTTGGAATGTACAACACTGCAGAAATAAAACTGTAAATTAATTTCCTCTTGTACTAAACAAAGTGCAGACGTTGAAGATGCACATTTTCCAGAGCTGACATATTCCAGTTAATAAATTCAAAATAAAAAGGTATTTTTTTACCTTTTGTTGTGCATTTTATTTTTCAGTTGCAATTGCTCCAGTCACTTTCTTCTGGTTTCTTCTTGTCTTCTGCTAACTCTCCATCGTCTGCTGTCCATTTGTCCTTTCTTTTCTCTTCTAGTGTTTTTCCATTCTCTCTACATATGCTTTAACATACTGATCTTTCTCCTTTTGCCCTTTCCTCTATCTCTTTCTTTATTCCTTTTTCATCTACTGAAATTATACCCCTCCATCCTCAATCCCCACTTATTCTCCCAATTCCCGGCCAATCGTAGATTTTTCTTCCCTCCCACACAAAATATTTTTCCCCTCTCCATTTCACTGTCCCAGCCCCATCCCATTCTAGTCCTCCCCCAACATCAGCTCCCTTCTAGTTCCAGCCCCACCCAGCATCCGCTCCCTTCAATTCCCCACACCAGCCCATTTCCAGTCCTATCCTAGCCCCTCCATTAGTCCATTTCCAATCCAAGCTCCCCCCATCAGCTCATTTCCAATCCTAGCACCCATCAGCCCATTTCCAGGCCTATCCCAGCCCCCTCCATAAGACCATTTCCAGACCTAGCTCCCCCCACATTCAGTCCATTTCCAATCCAAGCCCCCCATGAGCCCATTTCCAGTCCTAGCTCACCCATCCATTCCCAATGCTATCCTAGCCCCTTCATCAGTCCATTTCCAATCCTAGCCTCCCATCAGCCCATATCCAATCCTAGCCCCCCATCAGTCCATTTCCAGTCCTTTCCTAGCTCCACCATCAGCCCATTTCCAGTCCAAGCCCCCCTCAACATCAGCTATTTCCACTCCTAGCTCCCCCCACTCAGCCCATTTCCAGTCCTAGCTCCCCCCTCACTCATCCCATTTCCAATCCAAGCCCCCCTATGAGCCCATTTGCTGTCCTATCCTAGCCCCTCCCTCAGCCCATTTCCAGTCCTAGCCCCCTCCCCATCAGCTATTTCCAGTCCAAGCTCTCCCACTCAGCCCATTTCCAGTCCTAGCTCCCCCTCAGTCCATTTCCAATCCAAGCCCCCCTATGAGCCCATTGCCAGTCCTAGCTCCTCCATCAATCCATTTCCAATTCAAGCCCCCAACAGCTCATTTCCAATCCTAGCCCCCATCAGCCCATTTCTAGTCCAAGCCTCCCTCCCCATCAGCTATTTCCAGTCCATGCTCTCCCACTCAGCCCATTTCCAGTCCTAGCTCCCCCCTCAGTCCATTTCAAATCCAAGCCCTCCATGAGCCAATTTCCAGTCCTAGCCCCTCCATTAGTCCATTTCCAATCCAAGCCCCCCCAACAGTCCATTTCCAGTCCTATCCTAGCCCCTCCATCAGCCCATTTCCAGTCCTAGCTCCCCCCACTCAGCCCATTTCCAGTCCAAGCCCCCCTCCCCATCAGCTATTTCCAGTCCAAGCCATCCCACTCAGCCCATTTCCAGTCCTAGCTCCCCCCCCACTCAGCCCATTTCCAATCCAAGCCCCCCTATGAGCCCATTGCCAGTCCTAACCCCTCCATCAGTCCATTTCCAATCCTAGCCCACATAAGCCCATTTCCAGTCCAAGATCCCCTCCCCATAAGTTATTTCCAGTCCAAGCCCCCCTCCACTCAGCCCATTTCCAGTCCTAGCTCCCTCCCCATCAGCTATTTCCAGTCCAAGCCCCCCCTCCACTCAGCCCATTTCCAGTCCTAGCTCCCTCGCCAATTTCCTGTCCAAGCCCCCCCCTCCACTAAACCCATTTCCAGTCCAAGCCCCCCTCCCCTCCTGAAGATTCCCGAGGCTGTCTAAAATGCTTTAGAGGGAGCTGGAGAGGCCCTGGCTCACCTCTAACAGCTGCCAAAGTGAAGAGCGTCTTTTTCCTTCACTTCGGCACCTGTACTGTAGTTTACGACACTGCTGTGCTGAAGTCAAAGGGGACTTCCTATTTCCCGGTGCTCAGTGCGGCAGCGTTCTAAACTACAGTACAGCTGCTGAAGTGAAGGAAAAAAACACTCTTCACTTTGGCAGCTGTTAGAGTGAGCCGGGGCCTCTCCAGCTCCCTCTAAAGTTGCCCTGCCTACTGGTATTCAATGCGGGATGTTGTTGGCATGGGGCCTCCTGAAATGCAGTGCCCTGTGCAAACAACATTCTCGCACAATGGACGGGCCGGCCTGCCGTTATGGTACGTGGCCATCGCACACTAGCGAGGAAAGTGGGTGGGTTAGGGATGCAATGTGGGCGTCGCGAGCACATTGCCACCAACACATGGGCAATTGCCATGCTCTCAGCAGTAATGTGGCAATTAACAGATAACAAAATCTTTATGGCTGTCATTAGGTTCACCTACGTTAATCGCGCCGTACATTCGGGTGCTTGATTGGACATTAACTACTGCGAACTCGCTGGGCACACCCTTGACAGATAGCGCACAACATTTGCACTCATCATGCATAAATGTTAATAAAAGAGTCTCAAGCTTATAATGGATGTTACCAGATGGCAATGGTGGGAGAAGGATTAGGTTAGATAATGGGCAGGGTTCCAGGAGGCAACAATTCAAATCCTATTTCTCCCACTAACACATTCTGTAGGTGATTTTAAGGGTTGGATAGCATTTACATATGAAAACGATTACAGTGTTTGTACTTGTAAACGGTCATATTCAGTTAAAAAGCCACTAATGTCATATGTATAGCCAGGGCAAGAATAGATTTAAAGGGGGCATGTTCAGGATGAACCTTAGAAGTACACTTGTATTTCCTATATTGTAACGGGAATGCATCTATAATTCAAAAAATTTCAATCTGAAAATTTACACCTGCTTCAAGTCATACATAACTGTCAGCTAACTGCTCGTTTGGACCTCGGATTTGGAAGATTGATTGAGGATGGAATTGTGCTTATATTTCTGTTGTGCAAAGCCAGTTGAAAAAATAAACAATAAAAAATGTGTTTTGGACCTTGGCTTCCTACATGGCTACACTTGGATGTGCAGTTTTACAAAATCCACCACTTACTTGTGTAGGTAGCAAAATCTGCAGCTTACATATGCAAATGCTGCTATTTACATGTATAAAGTCTGAAGTGATGTCACTCCTTTTTGAACATGTTTACTTATTTATTTAATTGAGTCTTAATTATATCCCGCATCATCCACTGTGCTGAGTGGATTATATATAAAGCAAATGTAAAATCACTTAAAAGAGTAAATAAAAAGAAAAATAAACAATATACCATAACATTTACAGAGATGGAAACCATTCTGCTGATATAGATATTCATGGTCAAAGGCTTGTTGAAAAAATAAAAGTGTACAAAAAATTCTACAATGAACTCCCAGCTCACTTAACTATCCTTCAAGTAGGATAAAGATAAAAATTAAAAGTCACATTTTAGATAGTACGTGGAGATCAGAATTGAAACATTGATATATTCATTTCCGATAGTATTTTAGAAATGGCTGTGCTTAATATGGCGCTGTTTCTAAAATACACAGAAGAACTTGCAGGAACATCCACATGCAGGAGGAGGAACCGGTTTACAAATTTATACCTGGGGAAAATTGACGGAGGGAGCCCAGTTACTTTCATGTGTAAAAATATCAGCATGTGAGCCATTTTGCAAAATTAAATGTGTGGGTGCTGCGAGATAACTACAGAGGACGCTATATTCAACTCATTTCAATTTGGAAAGGGAAATTAGGAAGGATTGAGGAGGATTACCCCTTTAATCCCTTCTGTAAAAGGCTGGCCAAATTGCAGACTTTTAAAAAATCGACACGTGCCAGTAGATGTAAGTTCCGACATGGAGACTTTTGGGCTTGCACGCGCATGCCCTATGTGAAATGGGAACTACATGTGTAAATTGCTATTCTGCTCAGGCCACACCCAGACCACGCCTCCTCAAATATGCAACATACTAAGGATATCCCTGTGTAAACTGGGTCCTTTCTAAAATGTCCATTTGCATGTAGATGTGATTTGCACACATATAGGTCTGATCATGCACATGTAAATCATGAATAAGGCTTTAAGATAGCCCCTAAATAAAAAAGGAATGAAGGGCTAGCAATATGAAAAAAACCATTATCTACAAACACGCTTTTACATCTATCCATGATAAAGGAGCTAAACCATTTAAGAATTTTACATTATCCCCATCTGCACCCGTCTAGAAAGAAAAAAATCATGATTTAATGAATCGATGTTATATCCAGCAGAACCAGAACATAACTAGTACCTTGGTGAATTACATCAATACTAGTAAATAATAATATCTTGGTACTGTGAGCATGCCAAAGGCCATATTCATAACATTTGGGCAGGCTATGTTCATCAATAACTTCAACTAACTGGCCCAGCAATTTCTTTCTGAAAGGAAAATATAGGATGATAGCTAGATCGTTCACATTTAATACTGTTCTTTTTAAAAACTAATTGAATACTAGGAGCTTTTAAAAGAGGCGATACCACGCCATTTGATAAGGACAGATTAACAAAGTGAGTAAACAGGACAAATATCTTGTTGCAAAGCTTTCAGCACAATTGGAAATCAGGAATCTAATGTAGAACTGGCTGTAGATACTAAGATTTGGTAATGATTGGGATAGAAATTCGGATCAAAAATTTACAGATACTCTGAAGTATGGAACTAACAAGATTGAATGGGCCTTTAATAGCTAGATAATGAACAGCTATGAAGATGATTCAATGATGTTTGGATCTTAAATCTGTAAAATGACTGTTCACACTGTATGCCCCACCAAATGCAGGTATTTTTTCACTTGAGATGGGTAACATCGATCGGTTGTTTATTCCTTCAAAAAGTAGAAAGACTAGGGGGCGTGCAATAAAGCTACAATATAGCACATTTAAGACTAATCAGAGAAAATATTTTTTCACTCAACATGTAATCAAACTCTGAAATTCATTGCCAGAGAATTTAGTACAGTAAAAGCTGTTAGTGCAGCTCAGTTTAAAAAAGGTTTAGACAAGTTCCTGGAGGAAAGGTTCATAAGAACCAGTCCAAGACGTGGATAGCAGATCGTTTAATAAATTATTTCATCCTTCTGCTATCCACGTCTTGGACTGGTTCTTTTTGCTTCACGTTGATTCGTGCTTGTGTGTTAGAAAAGTTCATAAGCCATTATTAAAATGTGCTAGGAAATCCACTGCTTACCCATAGGCCAAGCAGCATGGAATCTGTATCCCTTTGGGAAACCTTACAGGTACTTGTGAGCTGGATTGGCTGCTGTTGGCAACAGGATACTGGTCTGACCCCATATAGCATATCTTATGTTCTAAAGCTCCATGTCCAGTAAGCCTCTTGTAAAGTACCTTACAAATTTTAAATGTCCCTTATCTGACCTAGATTCTCTACAGAAAATTGGGTTTCACCTAACCATAGGTAAGTCACTCTCTGCGTCAGTGATTCAGGTACTACTTAGAGGCTTTTTACTGAAGCCTGGGAACCGGTTAACATGCATTTTAACACGCAGCAACTGACAGTTGGGAACGCTAACATGGGAGCATGCCAGCCACTGTGCATTAAAGTGCATGTTAATTGGTCATGGCACATTGGGAAGGGAATAGGCAGCATGAGGGCATGAAAAGCACCTAGCTGCCAGTGCGAGGGCAATTGCCGTGCGCTCAGTGACAATGTGGCAATTAGCATGAATGCATCTAATGATGCCTCTATGGTTATCGTTGGGCACATTCACTTTACACCAAAGACCAGGGTTCAAATCCCACTGGCATTCCTTGTGGCCTTGAGTGAGTCACTTAACCCTCCATTGCCTCAGGTACAAACTTAAGGACCAATGCAGAAAACCTTAGCGCAGCATTTTTCTGGAGCTTTCCCACAGTAGGCTTGCTCTCCAAAGCAAAAAGCAAGCTAGCACCAGAAAAATGACTGTGCTAAATAGCAGCACACCGGGCATGCTAATTGCTGCATATTTAATTGTGCCAGATGTAAAAGCTGCACTGAAACACATTGCAGTTTTTTGTTAGCTTCGGACAGACGTAAAGACCAAGCTGGTATCAAAATGATCATCTGAGGTGATGTCTAATACTTCACCTCAGATGATCTAGGCATCAAGGAAAGCCCTCGATGCCATCAACAAAATGACAGTGGGGGCAGTGTCTCCCCCCCTCCCCACCCTCCTCCCACAGATACCTACTCCTCTGACAGAAATAAAATCTCTGGTGGCCCAGCAGCTCCAATCCCTTCACCTCCCCCTCCCTGAAACACAAGACCTGATGGTCCAGTGGCACCGATCCCCCCCACCCTCTGAAACATAGACCTGGTGGCCCAGTCACCTCCAACCCCCCCAGCACTTTAAATGTTGTGGCAGGAGCATTGCTGACATGCTCCCACTCCTGTGCCTCCATTTTGTAAAATGGTGGCACCTTGCCTTGTGTCAGGATCCATCGCATGGGGCCAGGCACCCCCATTTTACAAAATGGTGTTGTGGGGTCAGGATCATGTAACAATGCTCCCGCCACAATATTTAAAGTACTTGGGGGGGGGAGTTGGGGCAACTGGGCCACCAGGTCTTGTGCTTTGGGGGGAGTGAGAGGGATCAGGGCTGCTGGGCCACAAGGTACTACTGCTACTACTACGACTTATCATTTGTATGGCACAACAAGGCATACACAACGCTGTACATACAGTTGCAAGAAATGGTCCCTGCTCATCAGAGCTTACAATCTAATCAAGCCAAAGAACATCACAAAACTGGGGACTAGAGTATGTTAAGATACAATAAGTGGTGAACAAGACGGTGAGGAGCATCAGAATCCAAAAGCAACCTCAAAGAGGTCTTGTGTTTTGGAGGAGGGGGGAGGGGGGGTTATCAGGCCACTGGGCCACCAGATATTTTATTTCTGTCAGGGTGTCGGTATCAGGGAGGATATTGACACCCTGAAATTGTGCCAGTGGCATTGAGGGTTTTCCCTAATGCCTGGATCATCTGAGCTGAAGTGTCAAACTTCACTTCAGATGACCCTGCTTGTCTGGGACAGCATGCCTAATATGCGCCAACGTCTGTGCACATCTGTTTGGCTTGGTCTCCTAGTTTAACACTGACTTTTTGTTCACTGGTTAATTTGCATATTTCAGTGCAAAAAGTCATTGTTAAACTCGTGCTATGAAATCTTGCACTAGACAGGAAATGCCCCCGTTTAACCTCACGGCATTCACCATGCCGGTGGATCAAATTTAATAGCGCCGTGGGAAAGAAGGAAAACACCATTCTTTCTTGCGGCTCTGCAGAGGACTGATTAGAGGGAGGTTGCACTGGAAATGGGCTGATGGGGGGGTTGGGACTGGAACTGAGCTGATTAGGGGGGCTAGCACTGGAAATGGACTAATGGGGGCTAGGACTGGAATGGACTGATGGGGGATAGGACTAGAAATAGGCTAGGACTGGAATGGGTTGATGGGGGGCTAGGGCTAGAATGGGCTGATGAGGGGCTAGAACTGGAAATGAACTGATGGGGTGGGTGGAGAGGAGAGAGCTGCTGGCCTTGGACGAAGACTGAGACCTAGGACTGCAAATGGACTGATGCAAGGGATGGAAGAATGGGACTGGAAGAGAGCAGATGCTAACAGGGGCTGGAACTAGAAGGGAGCTGATGTTGAGGGAGTACTAGAAGGGGATGGGGCTGGCGAGAGAAACAAAGAAGCTGGGGGAGTGAGGATGGAGAGGGGAAAAGATTTTTTTGTGTGGGAGTGAAGAAAAATCTACGATTGTCCGGGTATTGGGAAAATAAATGGGGACTGAGGATGGAGAGGTGAAGCCTGAGGGGTGAAAAAGGAATAAAGAAAGAAATGGAGAAAAGACAAAAATGGGAAAGATCAGTATGTTAGAGCAGATGTAGAGAGAGAATGGAAAAAACTAGAAGAGAGAAGAAAGGACAAATGGACAATAGACATGGAGAGTTAGCAGAAGACATGAAGAAATCAGAAGAAAGTGACTGGAGCAATAGCAACTGAAAAATAAAATACCCAAACAATAAAAGGTAGAAAAATACTTTATTTTGAATTTATTAACTGGAATATGTCAGCTCTGGGAAATATGCATTGCTAACATCTTTGCGTTTTGTTTAGTTACAAGAAGAAATAAATGATAGTTTTATTTCTCCAGTGTTATTGTACATTCCAAGTTTGGCTTTTGGGGTTCCCAGTTTAATTATTATCTTCATATTTCTAAATTGTGATCCCTTGTTCTATGTTTGGTGATGGTCTATGATTTGCACGTGTAACCGAGCTGCGGTATTCTGTTCATGTAGTTTCTATGTCCCACTTGTTCTCTTTGCCCAGTAGGAGATGTATTGGTATTCTCTGAGATGTATTGGTTTAATATTTGCAGTGTTTGATAGGAAGGGTTTGGTGCTTTGTGAGTCCTGGAAGTGCTGGTATGATACGGTGGGTTTGCTGTAGGTTCTAAATGAGGAGGGTTTATAGTACTTCCTTATGTGCCTGGCAGTTGGCACTGGAGTATAGTAATGTAGAAATCTGGTAATCTTTCTTTATCCTCACTGCCCATGCAAATGGTATTCAGACACTCATTAAGAGGCATGTTTAAAAGTTAATGCGCATTCACTAATGTTAATGTGCATTAAGTTCAGGAATACCCATTTATTTCTATTGGCACAGTGGCACGTAACACTCATTAGTATTTAGTAAACATGCCCCAAAGTCATTGCCAGGACAAAAGAGAGGCTTGTGAAGGGCTCCTTTGAAAGCCACCTAAAATTTTTGTTGGCAACATAAACATTTTTAAATAAAATTAATTAAATTTATGCAAATGAGGCCCCACAATGAGTCTCCGTACATGGCCCCGCATCACCCTTGGGCTGCCCCTGTGCATTAGCTGCTGAGAACATGCTAGTCACACATCTGACAGCTAATGCAGAGGCTTTTCACTGAATGTATGTTTGTAATACACATTAAGTGCAAACCCTTAGCAGCCTTTAGTAAAAGGGCCCCTTAGATGGTAAGCTCTTTGGGGGCAGTGACTAGTGGTACCCATTTATAATTTATTGTAGAGAGCTATATAAATTTCTAAAGAAAATTACTTGGAGTAGGTTAATCCAGTTTCTATTAAGCAGATTATTTGTGAAGATGTTATTAAATAGTTTTATGTGGGTTATTTATTGATAATTTTGAGTCTGTAAAAACAAAAGTTATCAAAAATGTTCTGTATATTTATTTATTACAATTTGTTCTATTGTCTTTCCATTGTACGACCAATATGATTTATACCTATATGCTGCTATTTATTTTTTATTTTTTTTCTAGGTATCACAATTAAAATGAATCTGTTCCCAGAATGAAATAAAAAAACCAGAATGTTTTCTCAGAAGCAACCTTCAGCATAGACTGAGGCATGTTGACCTTCTATCTTGGTAGCAAATCCAAGGATGTTCACAGAGGTATTATTTCATTAGATAGGCATGTGGGTAAACAGTGCTTTACTGAATGACTTCACTAATGCTCTTTGATATGAGACAGAGGCAGATAAGGAGATAGAGAGGATGAAAGCGCTTACTTGAATTTAAATGTTTCTCCAAGCTCGACAGCATTTCCAGGTGTGATCTCAAAAATTCCACTAAAAGGGTAAGGATGGCCTCCATAAGCATACTCTGAGAAGCAAAGAGAAAGATTATAATTAGATAGACTAAAGAGAATGCCTAACCAGAAATCCAGCTCAGGCTTTTTTTTATGACTCAGACTGATTGTACAAACAGAAAGAGCATTTATCCTGATGCCAAAGAAGTACCAATTGTTTACCATTTTACTAGGGTCAGCAACCAGAAAAATCAAAAGTGTCCATGTGTTCATTTGTGCTGAACACTAGATATAGCTACTGCCCCTGGATTTCTGTTTTCCAAGGGTCTTTGTCAAAGCTTGAAAATGTGCCACACCGTCAACATATAATTAGCATAAAATTGCATATGTTTACATATTAAATTAGATTTTCTTATTTGATTAAAAAAGTCATTTCCTGGCATTTTTTGTGTGCCCGTTTTGTTTATTTGGCACTTTTTTTGAGGGGAGGGGAAGGGATCTTAGTGATCGGTGCTGGGAAGGAAGGAGTGAAATAGAGAAAAGAGGGAAAGAAGAAGGGATCCAGGGGAAGACGAGAGAGAAGGAAATCTCAGAGGTGAGAAATAGAGAAGGTAAGGGGCAGAGGGGATAGGGAGAATCAGGGGATAGAGGAAAGAGAGAACTAGGATCAGGGAGGGGGATCTAAGATCAGGATAGAGAGGGACAAAGGGAGCCCATCCTTGGATTCAAATGGTATAATGATCATAATATCAACTACATAGAGGCAGTTTTGAACTTCATAGCTGATAATGCTGATCCCTGCGGAACTCCTGAGCAAAGAGATAACCACTCAGAGCTCTGACCTCAAAGGTTATATCCACCCTGTGGAAATGGACTCAAACCAGGCCAGAACACCAGAACCCATTAACTATTCCCTCAGCTTTCAAAATCCTGTTTACTTCCTTGTTAATTTTCCTGTTACTTGTAATAGGTCTGTTATATCTGACCAATTGTTGTATTGTTTCAATGTAAACCACACTGATGACAAATAGCGCGGTATATAAGAAAATAAAATAAATATAATCATACGTCTTTCTGCCAACTTGCTTCCTCTTTATGGAAAATGCTTCCTAATGGTCTGTGAATAGAAACTTCCTATCAGAAATTCAAGGTGGGCTTAAAAACCTGGTACTTCTCCCAGAACTTGCAATTTGTAGGCGGTCTTAGGGCACTGAGGTGGGCAGTAGGCTGGTAAACTACTTGTTGGTAGTCCCTTATAGAAAGCTTTTAAGCCCTTCTTTGTTGTTTTAACTTCTATCACTCTCTCTCCTTTTATTACTAAGCTATCACTTTGTTGTAATGCAGCAAAAAGCATTTAATCAAGTTAAATAAACATAATTCCTCCTCCCTTCTATCATCCATTTTCTCACTCACACTCCACACTCCTTCAGTCCTCTTACTCTCCTCTGATCTCTTCACCCAATCCTTACAGCTCCTCTGATCCATCACTCACTCTTGCCCCCGAACCTCTCACTTATTCCTCTTGCCCCCATCCATTCATATTCTGCTTGACCTGATCAATTCACTTACTCCCCCATCCATTCTGTCATGCATGCTCTCTTCCCTCCACCTCTCACTCGCTCAGCTTCCCTTGCCTCCCTTCCCCTGACTTGCTCTCCATGTTCCCATGCTTATCCATCCCCTCACTCACCCCCTTATTTTGGCAGAAGGCTTTAAGCTTCCTCTTCCCCTTGTGTTTTGACCAGACAGTATACAGCATGACAGCCTGGACCCAGAAGAAGATGGGAAAGGATGCAGCTTATAGTAGAGCACTGCCAGGATTGGAGTAGAGAGGAAAGACATAGGGTAGCCACCACTGGCAGAACTTCTAGCACTATGGCCTTTCATCGCCCATGGCAATTCTGCAAGAACCAGGATTTTCACAGGAATGGCCTGACTTTGTGGCCTTTCCCACTACTGTGAATCTTAGGAGGCTGGAGCCACTGGATATAGTCTTTAAGGAACAAAAAAATAGTAAGGGGGTTATTCTGAGCAACGAATAATTTCCCCGCCGGTTGTGCGGGGAAGTTAGGAGCGGGGAATGGGTGACATGTGGGTGGAGACTGGTGGGTAGTGGGCAGTCGCCAGCCCTGGACATACAGGGCCAATTCTAATGTCGACTCTGTACGTCCAGGGGCAGCGAAATGTCTAGGGAAGTTATTCCACCTCATCCTTCCCTGGACAGGTTGGGGTTTTTTTAATTGCCCAGGGTGCGGATGGGGCAAGTGGGGCCAGGGTTTTATCCCCGCAGTCTGACCCTGGCCTTAGGAGGCCAGATCGGGGATCGGACTGTGGGGAATAAACCCCTTTTTCAGGCAGCCAGCATCGCAGCTTTTAAATGGATCCGCGGTGCCATGGCAACATGATTAAATGGCGCCGCAGTGCCATTTACAAGCCCTGACTGAGTTAGCCAGAGGTAGTCCTGCACATGCAGGCTGGACTGAACCGCAGTCCCAGTCTGCACATGCAGGACTGTTCGCAATTCTGATCTCGCGGGGCTCGACATGCCCCTTGGGATCAGAATCGCGATCCCCTTTGTACATCCAGTTCAGATCGAACGCACAGAGAGGATCTACATGCAGGATGAAATCGGGCCCTAAGTGTTTAAGAACATAAAAAATGCCACATTGGATCAGTCCAAGGATCCATCAATCCCAATATCCTGTTTCCAATGGTGGACAATCCATAGTAACATAGTAAATGATGACAGATAAAGACCAGCATTATCCAGCTAGTATGCCAAGTAAGGTGGCTAGAGTTGTAGAGCTATACCTGCTGCTCTGTGTGAGTTACCTCCATTCTCAATGCCTTTGCTTAAAGTTATACCTGCAGCCCTTCACTTGGTTTGCAGCTTGTCGTGCTATGAGGGCTTGTGTGCATCAGTGATGCTGAGAGCTAAGCTATTGGTAGTTTAACTACTGGCAAGATCTCTCAAAATGGACAGGTCTCAGTTGAGGTGCCAGACCAAAATTAACCACCCATCTGGGCAGCAACAGAATGGGACAGTGTTGGTGGCGGAGGATCACATTTCTGTGACAACAGCAACAATACTAAATTTAAACTGCACAGAGGAAAGGCCTGGCAATTTACTTCTGTATCTTGCCATGAAAACCCAATGGATAGTCACAACAAAACAAATTGCACTATAGTGCTGGAAGATGAGACCCCCAGGCCGGAAGGCACTCAATTAGCTACTGGGGAGGAGCTGAAGACTTTTCAGAGTAAAGCCAGCATTTATGATGTGGTTGGATCAAAGTCCTTGGGACGTCTGACTGCTGATGTAGCTGCACATGAAATGACAGTCAGAAGCTGTAAAGATGTCTTACATATTGGGACATGGAATGTACAAAGCATGAAACAAGGCAAGTTGGAGGTGGTCAAGAATGAAATGGAACATGTACAACTTGATCTGTTGGGAGTCAGCGAACTGAAATGGACTGGCATCAGGCACTTTGCATCAGATGATCACATGGTCTACTATGATGGAAATGAAAGACAAAGAAGAAATGGTGTTACATTTATAATAAAGAAGAAACTTGCAAGAACTGTAATGAAATACAATGCAGTCAGTGAACGCTTAATCTCTGTTTGCCTATGAGGAATGCCTATCAACACAATTATAATTCAAGGAATGCCCCAATAACAGCTGCAGAAGAGGATGAAATTGATGAGTTCTATGAACAAGTACAAGCTGAAACTGACAGAACATGCAAACAGGATATCCTGACAGTCATGGGTGAATGGAATGCAAAAGTTGGCATTAAAGAAGGCGACAAAGTGGTTGGAAAATATGGACTTGGCAACAGAAATGAAGCTGGAGAAAAATTGATAGAATTCTGCAAGACCAACAATCTATTCATCTCAAACACCTTCTTCCAGCAACACAAGCAGCAACTGTAAACATGGACTTCACCCAATGGATTGTACAAAAATCAAATTAACTACATCTCTGGAAGTCAAAACAATGGAGAAGCTCTATAACATCAACAAAGACAAAACCTGGAGCTGACTGTGGTACAGATCACCAACTACTATTATGCAAACTCCAGCTTAAGTTGAAAAATAGCATGAATGTAGCAAAATATGACCTTGAGAATATACCATTGGAATTTAGACTGCTTGCAAAAGCGATGTTATGGAATGACATCAAGAAGTTTGTGTTGGAAGAAAGCGAGAAGTCTCTACAAAAGGTGAAAAAGCAAAAATGGCCAAAATGGATGATGGAAGAAACTCTGAAAATTGTCCAGAAATGCAGAGAAGGTAAAGCCAGAGGAGAAAAAGAGGCAATCACAGAACTCAACAGAGATTTCCAACATGCAGCAAGACAAGGAAAAGTACTACAATGACGCATGCAAGGAAATAGAAGCAGAAACTATTAAAGGAAGAACAAGATAGGCTTTCCTAAAGCTTCGAGAGTTAAAGAAAGGTTCCATGTTGAATGATGCTGAGAAGATCAAGAAAAGGTGGAAAGAATATACAGAGTTATTATATGATAACGATCAAGTGGACCAACAGGCATTTCAACCTGTACCTTATGATCCGGAACCATTGGTGATGAAAGAAGAAGTTGAAGCAGCATTGAAAACCTTATCAAAGAACAAAGTACCAGGCATTGATGGCATTCCCATAGAAGTAGTACAGCAATCTGATGCAGCTGTTACCATAATTACAAGCCTGTGCCAGGAAATTTGGAAGACAACATCATGGTCAACTGACTGGAAATGATCTGTGTTTATACCAATACTAAAGAAAGGTGATCCAACTGACTGTGGAAATTATCTCACAATCGTTCTGATCCCACATGCCAACAAGATTCTACTGAAGATTATTCAACAGAGACTACAATCATACCTGGAACAAGAACTACCTGAAGTGCAAGCAGGGTTCAGGAAAGGGCAAGGAACGAGAGACATCATTGCGGATGTGAGATAGATCCTTGAAAAGGCTAAAGAATACCAAAATAATATCTATTTGTGCTTTGACTACAGCAAGGATTTTGACTGTGTGAACCATGATAAACTCTGAGCCACATTAATAAGCATGGGTATACCAGAACACCTGATCGTTCTCTTGCACAATCTGTACATTGAAAAAGAAGAAACAAGAAACAGTTCAAGTAGAACAAGGAGAAACAGAACAGTTTAAAATCAGCAAAGGTGTATGACAAAGCTGCATACTTTCCCCCTACCTGTTTAATTTATATGCAGAACAAATCATCAGAGAAGCAGGATAGTATGAAGACAACAAAGGTGTGAAGATTGGTGGAAGACTCATCAATAACCTTTGTTGTGATGATGATACCACATTACTGGCTGAAAGTGAAGACGATCTGAAACATTTGCTTCTCATGAACAAGGAACAAAGTCTTAAAATGGGCCTGCACCTTAATGTAAAGAAGACAAAGATCACGACAACTGGCAAAATCAATAAGTTCGTCGTTGATGGAGAAGAAAGTGAAATCGTGAACAACTTTAACCTACTTGGATCAACTATCAATAAAGAAGCAACAAGCAGTCAAGAAATTGGACGGCACATTGCTCATGGCAGAATGGCTATGAAGGACCTAGACAAGATTCTCAAGAGCAGAGACGTCTCTCTCCATACAAAGATTTGACTCGTTAAAGCCATGGTATTTTCAATAACATCATATGGATGCGAAAGTTGGACAGTAAAAAAGATATACAGGAAGAAAATTGATGCCTTTGAATTATGGTGCTGGCGGCAAATACTACGTATACCATGGACTACCCAAAGAACAAACCAGTCAGTACTAGAGGAGATCAAACCTAAGCTTTCTTTAGAAGCTCAGATGACAAGACTTCGACTTTCATACTTTGGACACATCATGCAAAGAGAGAGATCATTAGAGATAGACATCATGCTTGGCAAGATAGAAGGTCAACGTAAAATAGGAAGGCCAGCAATGAGATGGATCGATACAGTAATAGCAGCTACAAGTTCCAGTCTGTCATCAATGAGCCTCCTGACTGAAGACCGAACACAATTTAGGACAACTATCCAGAGGGTCGCCATGAGTCAACATCGACTCGAGGGCACTTAATAACAACAACAATATACCTGTAGCTCCAGGCAGGATACCCCTCTCTCATTATGAAGTTATTTACATTTGCTTTGATTCCACCCTCTTGTTATGTAGTGATTCTCTGTGTCTATCCCATGACTTTTTGAATTCTGTAACCCTTTTTACTCCCACCACTTCCCTTGGGAAGGCATCCCAGGCATCCACCAGTCTGATGATGCTTTTAAGTTTACTTCCTTATAGTTTCATTTCATGTCCTTTAGTTCTATAGCTTCCATGTCTTTGAAAAAGGTTTGCTTTTTAAGTATGGAAGTCACCATTGAAGAATTGGTCATGTAAGTTAAAACCACCTCTAAATCCAAAACTTTGTCCTGGCATACTGATAAACAACGTATTATCTAAAGACCACCATCCCAGATGATTGAATTGGGCCCTTTTATAGGTACACTGAATCCTCCCCCCCCCCCCCTGTCTGTCTAGAGTATACATATTTAGATCTTCAAGTCTCATATGCCTTCTAGTGCATGCCCCATATCATCTTGGTCACCTTCCTCTAAACCATTTCAAGTCTTTCTATATATCTCCAAAACTGAAGACAATACTCCAAATGAGGCCTCACTAATGACCTGTACAGAGGCACAAATACTTCCTCCTGCCTGTTGGTTATTCCTCTCTGTATTCAGCATAACATCCTTCTGGCTTTGGCCATCACCTTGTCACACTGCTTCACTACCTTGAGATCCTCAGACACTGTCACTCCGAAGTCCCTCTCTTAGTCAATAGACACCAGTCTCTCATTCCCAATTGCGTACAGCTCCTTTGGGTTTCTGCATCCCAAGTGCAACACTCTGCACTTCTTTGCATTAAATCTCAATTGCCAAGCACTGACCATTCTCCTAGATGCTTCACAAGGTTTCTTTTGGCCTTGCACATGCCTAATGCTCACTTTGTTGTACCTGTTTCAATGCAAAAAATAGTGTTGCATTCCTGGTGTTTTCATGTAATTTTAATGCTGTTCTATGGTTGTGCAGAGGCCTGTGGCTGTCAGTGGGAGAAGGGCGCATACCGGCATAAACACATTCTGGTCTCTCTTCTCCTTTCCGCAACTGCTTTCTTGCGGTCAGCCAGATCATGCTTGAAGCAGTCTGTGCGAGTAGGATACCGCTACTGGTGTGGTGGGAACACATTGGCCTCTGTCTTTGGGTTTCTGTTTACAACAAACAGGTTTTTTGTTTTCTCTTTTTTTTTTCAAATTATGATATACAAATACCAAAATGCAAGAAATTAAACAGTTCCAGCAAGAGTTAGACAATAAAGAAAAATAAAGAAAGAAAAAAAATCTCAGGGAACCATTATCACAGACCACATCACGGAGAAACAGAGGCAGAAAAACAGATTAAGGCAACTTATATTAAAGGCTTACAATCCCCCTTCCAAATAATTACAGCAAAAATATAAATAATAAAGAATAGTACTTAGGTTTGAGAAGACAACAAAAGTGTCTCAAGCTGCATTGGATCAACAAAAACATAACTCACTCCCTGAAAAGTAACCAAGCATTTGCACGGAAAGCGAAGGAAGAAGGTCCCTCCCCCAGCCAGCACACGAGGTTTAAGCTGGAGGAAAGATCTCCTTCGAACTTGAGTGAAACGAGAAACATCAGGAAAAATAGACAGTTTACGACCATGAAAAGATAAATCCTTCTTAGAGAAAAAAGCTTTCATAATTTTAGCCTTATCAAAGAAATTAACTAAGGTAAGCACCAGTGTCACACGAGAAGGAATTTGAGCTTGTGAATTTTCAAGAAATTCAGTCAGGTCCAAATCGCTCTCTTCCTCCATTAAAGCAGCACTGTGATCCCCAATCAATTCCCGAGAAGGTACATAGAATGAGTGTGCAAGCAATATAGTATCTGCATCAGGAATTAACAAAATTTCTTTACAATATTGATGAAATAGGGAATCTGGTGACATATACCGAGTCTTAGGGAAATTTAATATACGAAGATTATTTGCACGGGTCATATTCTCAAGTGACTCCAACTGCTTATACAGAATGAGGGTATCTTTCAGTGAGGAAGAACTAGCTGATTTAGAAACAACGGCTTGAGCTTCCAAAGTGTCCACACGCTGAGACAGACTCCCAACGCTAGAGTCTAAAGTTTGAACCCGCTTTGTAACTTGCTGAGAAAAATCTGAGTCATAAAAGATTTTAACAACACAATAGTAGCGGAAACTTGCTTCCAAATATCTAACAAGGTAACATTAGAATCAGAAACAACAGGAAGAGAAACAGCTTCCTCAATAACTATAGGCAGAAGAGGAGTAATAAGAGAAACTTTACATAAATCCAAAGGAGCAGCCGGATCGCCTTCATCCTCCCCGGAGGCAGACGATGCCTCAGAGGAGAAAGTGTCTAAAACCGAAGCTTGGACCAAACCAGGATTAGGGGGAGGAGTCCTTTCGATGGAACTCAAGGATGCTCCAGAGGCTGGAGAAGAAGAAGTCAACTGAACAGAAGCAGTCTTTTGTTGAATGACCACATGTTGGTCCATAGGACCTCTTACCTCACCAGAAGGTGGGGCACTGTCAGAAGATTGCTTCTCCGACTTACTTTTACACTTGAAATGTCCCCTGGGCATTCCTGCAGCAACTTGGGCACAAGGCCCCTAAGTGGCACTGAAGGGGCGTCCCCCCTTTGGTCACGCCCCCTTCGGGCAGGCAACCGCAGGCCGCGACCGCAGCCGCGAAGGCAGCCGGCGTTTAAATCTGCAAAAGCCTCAATGTTAGATGGGAGGGGCTATACTCGCATCCAATGATAGTAAGCAAAAGCTGGCTGCCAAGCCCTTCTATTTCAGCCGCAGTTCCTCAACTCCCTCCAGGGAACCGGCGTTTAAATCTGCAAAAGCCTCGATGTCAGATGGGAGGGGCTATACTCGCATCCAATGATGGTAAGCAAAAGCTGACTGCCAAGCCCTTCTATTTCAGCCGCGGTTCCTTCTCTTTTTTTTTTTAAGCAACATAACCCATGATGGCTGGTGGCGGCGGGGACAAAGGTGGTGAAGTGAAGCAGCCGCTGCTCTTTTAGAGTGTTTGCTTTACTTCATGCTGCCTTTGCTCAGCCTGAACCCCCAATAGGGCAACAGCCCCTCCCCCGAGGACAATGTCTGATCACAACCCCAAATGAGGATTTTGCGACCCCATTTGGAGTTGTGATCCACGATTTGGGAAACACTGCCCTAGATGCTTTGCTTATGGATGATGGTTCTTCCACTTGCATGAGCGGGAAGAGTATGGGAGTCACTCCACCCCTGTACCCTTGGCATGACTCTCGCTCTGTAGAATATGCAAATCAGCATTTAAGCATGTGCAAAATGCTTTTTACATGCTGAAGTCCTGTATAAAATTACCGCCCAAATGTAGCTGAAGTGGTGATAAATAAATATCAAGATAAATAAATGAAAAATGTGGGGTTTTGTTTGAGATGAAACAGGAAATTACAATGACATTTTCTGTTTTGTTTCATTTCATTCTGAAAATAAAAATAAAGAAAAACAAATGCTATTTTACTCATGTTCCCTCAGGAACTGCCTGTGTTCCGTGATTCTAAGTGAGACTGTGGTGTATCACCCCTCCCCCCATCCCCCCCACCCCCGCCAGCAAGAACACCGGCAGAAGATTCCTGCACAGCTCTAAGCTGCTTAGCAAGAATGTTGCTGGCAGGACTGGAATGGGCAGGGCCAGTGGAAGGGTATTGGGCGCTTTAGGCAAACCTTCAGTCTTACTGCCCCCCCCCCCCCCACAAGATTTTGATAATTAAATTCAACAATAATGATCAACTCAGCACCACCCTCCACATCATGTAATAAATTTAAATTGGACTTCATAATTTTAAATCGTAAACTTTGCCTTGTATGTATGTATGGTTCTGTTCTACCTACAGGTAGAAGAATGTGCTTATGACTCTGTGTTGTCTGGCTGCCAGGAGCTATTGTTTTGCTTTGATTCTGGTTATTTTTTGTCACCCCCAAAACCTGTCACCTTAATTTTGCCTATGGCTGGGCTGGCCATGGTAACGACTAAAAATAATTCCATTCCTTGAAGACCATACAGATGATATAAGACTTGGGGTGGGGTGGGGTGGGGTGGGGAGGGAGGGGAAGGGAGGGGCTGGCCACAAGTCTAGAGGGCACATTTTTAAAAACTTTGCTGGCAAGACGTAGACCCACCATATTTTTTTTTATCATATTGCTGGGGGGTTTTAAAATTTTATTTTGAATAAACAAAACAAAACAAATGAACGGCAGATTAAAAATAAAAAATGAAAAAAATAATATGAAACTAAAAAATATTCCTATAGATACCATCTTAAGAGGTGCTTGCTTAGTTCCAGGTTATGTGAATGCAACCTGCACAAAATGTTTTACACTTTCTTATCTTTTCTTTATTCAACAATTCTACTCCCAGAATTGACACAAGATGGGGGTTATTTTAGAAGCATCTCCTCATCCAAGACTTGTTATTTTCCCAGCACTTAAATGTCCTTTTCCTCACAGAGACATGGTTGAGGGAGGGAGAGGAGCCACTTCTCAATCGTTGCCTTCTAACCAACTTCACGGCCTTCTCCACTTCTCGGTATGGACGCAGTAGAGGTGGGGTGGCAGCCTTTGTCCGATCCTCCCTTCCTGTCTCTGAAATATCCTCCAGCACCTTTTCCTATCCTGAAGCTCTTCTGCTCCACGTGGTTTTTTCCCCTCCTCTCCATCTTTTTTTAATTTATGCACCCCCTTCACTCATTTTGGATCTCTGGAACTCCTTTCTTGTTATTGTATCAGAAGCTTTCCTCTGCTACCCTCACCTCCTTATCCTAAGAGACTTCAATATTCATTTCGACTTTCCCTCCTCCTCTCGGGATTGGGCTCTCTATGCCTTATTCCAGGACCTTTCTTTTATGCAGCATGTGGTCTTTCCAACCCTTGTGGTGGGCCACATGCTGGACCTCATCTTGTCTTTTCCTAATCTGCTGTATCTTCCAACCTCATTATCCTCTTCGGCCCTCTCTTGGTTTGATCATCTGTCCATTCTCTTCTCTTTACCAATCCCTCAGGCCCTACTGCTCTCCTCCTCCCCCTCATCTAGCCTTCTAGCGATGACCCATGCTTATTCCTCCAGCATCCTTGAACTCTTTCCTCCAGCAGATGCCCTCTTTTCTGCTGACTTCACTATGCTCCCTGTAGACCCTCAAGTTGACCTCTAGCATAGCCACCCTTTGGTCAGTTCTGGACAAGGTGGCCCCCTTGTAGCCTCGGCATTAAAGTATTAAGCTCTCTCAACCTTGGTAACACTTTGGCCTGTGTCTCTGCCATCGTCACCTATGCCATGCTGAGTGCTGTTGGAGGAAGCAGCCCTCTCCTGCAGCCCTGGACCGGTACAAAGACGAACATCACACTTATCGTTTGCAACTTTAGTCTGCCAAACGTTCTTACTATGATAACCTGATTTCTTCTTCTTCCAGCTCCTCCCGTTAGTTATACTCAGTCCTCAATAGTCTCTCATCTTTGTCTACTGATCCACATTCTACCTTCTCTGTCTCTCCTGCCCCAGACATTCTTACCCGCTTCTTTCAGGACAAGGTTCTTTCTCTGAGAGCTTTGTTAATTGTCCGCCACCACTATCTCTCTCCATTCCTGTCTCATCACCTCCTATTACACCTCCTCCCTTTCCCCTGTTCATCCTCACACCTGGACAAGCTACCATCTCCACTACTGAATTGTACACTACTCTGTTTTCACATAAAACTACCTGCCCTTCCGACCCTGTGCCCTCTGCTTGGCCCACTGAGCCATCCCTTATACTTCTCCCTCTGATCCTGTCCATTTTTAATAACAGCCTCTCTAATAACAGCCTCTCTTCAGGTACCTTCCCTTCTTTCTGGAAATGGGCTTTGGTTAAACCACTTCTGAAAAGCACCTCTTTGGATCCTGCTATCCCTGCCCATTACCGCACAGTCTTGATTCTTCCATTTCTCCAAAATCTTCGAGAAAATGGTCTTCACTCACCTCTCCTCCCATCTGGAATCAACCCATGCACTCCATCCCCATCAGTCAGCTTTTTGCACAGGACATAGTACAGAAACTGTTCTTCTCTCCTTTTTAAATGAAATCTGTCAGGCGCACGATCGGTGTGATATCTCTCTAAGCTGTTTCTTTGGATCTGTTTTCTGCCTTTGATCTGGTAGACCACATAACTCTTCTTGATCGACTGCACTCCCTCTGGTATTTGTGGCTCTGTTCATTGCTGGTTCTGCTCCTTTCTTCACCAGAGCCCCTTCTCTGTTTTGGGTGGTCCCTCTTCCACTTCTTCTCCATTTATTCCGCTCACTTGAGGTGTCCCTCAAGGCTCTGTTCTTGTACCATTACTTTTCAATATTTTCCTCATTCCCTTGATACTCCTTATCCAGCAGTCAGGAATTTCAGCCTATTACTATGCTAACGACATCATTTTATCCCACCATACTAGTCCCGCCACCCCTGATATTTCTTCCCTTATTACCTGCCTTGCTCCATTTCTTCTTGGCTGGCCAACAATTTCTTCATTTAAATGTCTCCAAGTCCACGGTCATTTGGTTCCCTGCTTCAGCTTCCCCACCCATTCTGGCCCTCTCTTTTCCCTCTGGCCAATTCCCATGGCAACCTCCTTATGCTATCTTTGGGTGACACCAGACTCCTCTCTCACTTTCTGGGCACATATTTCCTCCTTCATCCAGCGCTCTTTTTTATCTTTATCTTTATCTTTATTCGGTTTCTTGATAAACCGCCTAAACCATAAGGCATCAAAGCGGTGTACAATAAATGGGCTGCAGGGAAGAAAGATAGAAAAGAACGCCATGGTATGACAGGAAAGAAAAGAAAAAGGAGAAGAGGAGAGAGAGTAAAAAGGGCAGAGTGACACAAATAGAAACTTACAACAAGAGAGAGGGGACTGAGGGGGGTAAACGAGGGTAAAGGGTACTGAAGTGAAGGGTTCTATGGCTGGTGAAAAATGAGATCGGAAATATACTGAGGGATACTGGATTCTTTCTTCATTGTATCTATGCCATTCAACATTTTTGGTCACCTTCATCTCCCACTTCCCTTCTCCTTGCCTTGGTTCTGTCTAGACTTGACTATTGCAACACAGTTCTTCTTGGCCTTCCTCAGTACCAGATTCAGCAGTTACAATTGGTTCAAAACACAGCTGCATGTATTATTGTCCATGCTACACGATTCGACCACATCACTCCACTTCTCATCCAACGTCACTGACTTCCCCTATATTTCCGCCCTCAGTACAAGCTCCTTATTCTTACTCACCGGGCTCTCTATACCAATACCCCCAGGTACATCTTGGATCATCTACACTTCAATGCTCCCCCCCTCCCCGCGTTCTTCGCAACGTGCAAACGTTACCCTCCCCTCTGCTGCCTGTCTAGAATCGAACCGCACCTCAGCCCTCTACTTTCTTTGTCCTGTCCTCTGGAACTCCCTGCCTGTGACCTTGCATCTGGAACCTTCCTATGTCAAATTCATATCCCTTCCAAAGACTCACCTTTTCCAGATGGCCTTTAACCTTTTCCTCCCAGAGTCCTAGCTCCCTTCTCCTGTCTCCCTCTATCTGTTTATGTTGTCGTGTGACTGTGTCACTTTCCTATCCAGATATGGCGTTCTTTACATAGTGTTTTATTTTTTTTTGTTATTACATTGCACACCTGAAACATTTGCTTCTCACAATCAAAGAACATAGTCTCAAAATGGGCCTGCACCTTAATGTAAAGAAGACAAAGATCATGACAACTGGCATAATCAACAGGTTCATCGTCGAAGGAGAAGAAATTGAAATCGTGAATAACTTTAACCTACTTGGATCAACTATCAATAAAGAAGCAAAAAGCAGTCAAGAAATCAGACGACGCATTGCTCTTGGCAGAATGGCTATGAAAGACCTAGATAAGATTCTCAAGAGCAGAGATGTCTCTCTCCATACAAAGATTCGACTTGTTCAAGCCATGGTATTTTCAATAACATCATATGGATGTGAAAGCTGGACAGTGAAAAAGATAGACAGGAAGAAAATTGATGCCTTTGAATTATGGTGCTGGCGGCGAATACTGTGTATACCATGGACTGCCCGAAGAACAAACCAGTCTGTACTAGAGGAGATCAAACCTAAGCTTTCTTTAGAAGCTCAGATGACAAGACTTCGACTTTCATACTTTGGACACATCATGCGGAGAGAGAGATCATTAGAGAAACACATCATGCTTGGCAAGATAGAAGGTCAACGCAAAAGAGGAAGGCCAGCAATGAGATGGATCGATACAATAACAGCAGCTACGGGTACCAGTCTGTCAACAATAAGCCGCCTGACTGAAGACCGAACACAATTTAGGATAGCTATCCAGAGGGTCGCCATGAGTCGACTCCGACTCAACGGCACTTAACAACAACAACATTGTACACCACCCTGCTATGTGGTTATAGGTGTGGTATGTCAAATATAAATAAACATTAACATAAAGCATTTATATGTGTAAACTCCATTTCAAAACAGGGCATTTTAGATATAGGAATAAGTCCTAGCGAGATTACCATTAAGGGTCATGGGCACCATTTCGAAATTGGCGGCAAGCAGAGCAGGAGTGAGTGGACATCACTTCTGCTTCCACTAGCACCAAGGATCCCAGACAAGCTCAGGAAGGGGGGGGGGGAATGCTGCCAGTGACCTCGGAGAGGGGGGGCAGAGTTACGTTGGTTGGATAGAGGTGTTATTTCCATGATGATTTCAAATCCTAAATATGGAGATTGCTTGGGTAGGAGAGTAGGCTGATTGAGTATTTTGTGGGGGCGGGTAGGGGACATCAGATGTGATGGGAAGTGGTGTGGGGAGATCAAGGTGTGAGAGGGAGGCATGGGTATGACAGCTATGCTGGGGAGATCGGGGGTGGGTGCACATGGAGATCGGGAGCAGCGATTTTAAGAAGCTGTTCCTGCTCCCAGCATATATGTGGGTTTTTAAAATGTTTTTTCTCTCATATGTAGCCTCTTAAAATCACTGCTTCCACTGGCCATGGAGAGCCATCCATGTGTGGTTTTATGTGAGGATCCAATGACATAGGAAAACGTGATAGGGAGGTTCTGGAGGCTAAATTTAGGCTTTTAGGTAGGAAGTTGAAATCCAGAACTTCCAGGGTAGCATTCTCCGAAATGCTTCTTATTCCACGCGCAGAACCCAAAAGGCAGGTAGAGCTCTGGAGTCTCAATGCGTGGATGAGACAATGGTGCAGAGATGAGGGTTTGGGATTTGTTAGGAACTGGGGAACATTCTGGGGAAAGGAGGGGCTCTTCCGAAGGGATGGGCTTCACCTTAACTGGGATGGAACCAGGCTGCTGGCATTAACCTTTAAAAAGGAGATAGAGCAGCTTTTAAACTAGATATTAGAGGAAAGCCGACAGTTGCCCAAGAGCGGATGGTTCGGAAGAATGTATCTTTGAAGGATACTACCAAAAGCAGAGAGGTTCCAAAAAAAGAGTAAACTAGCCCAAATGCCCTCAAGTATGGAGCAGACAGTGCTTAAAGATCCCAAATTACCCAAGTCTAACAATAGCCAAATTAATATGAATAAAATACATTCTCAAAAATGCTTGTATGCAAATGCTAGAAGTCTAAAAAATAAGATGGGAGAGTTAGAATATATAGCACTAAATGAAAGGTTAGATTATGACTGGAATATCAGAGACATGGTGGAAGGGGGACAACCAGTGGGACACTGTGATACCTGGGTACAAACTATATCATAATGATAGAGCTGATCAAATTGGTGGAAGGGTTGCTCTCTATGTTAGAGAGGGCATTGAGTCAGAAAGGATTCAAGTTTTGCAGGAAACAAAATCTGCTGTAGAATCTATATGGATTGAAATTCCATGTAAAAGGGGGAAGGCAATGGCAGTGGGGGTGTATTATCGAGCGCCTGGCCAGAATGACCAAATGGATGATGAAATGCTCAAAGAAATCAAGGAAGCTAACAAATGTTACAGCACAGTAATAATAATGGGTGATTTCAACTACCCCGGTATCGACTGGGTCAGTGTCACGTCAGGACATGCTAGGGAGATAAAGTTCCTAGATTAAATAAATGACTGCTTCTTGGAGCAGCTGGTTCATGAACCGACCAGAGGGGAAGCCATATTAGACCTAATCCTTAGTGGAACACCAGATCTAGTGCAAGAGATAAGGTTGTTGGGGCCACTTGGCAATAGTGATCATAGCATGATCACCTTTGATTTAATTAGTGGAGGAGGGATAGTAAGGAAATCCACAGTACTGCCTTTTAACTTTCGAAAGGGAGACTATGATAAAATGAGGAAAACAGTTAAGAAAAAACTAAAAGGAGCAGTTGCAAAGGTTAAAGACGTACATTAGGCTTGGCTGTTGCTGAAAAATACTATCTTGGAAGCCCAGACCAGCTGTATTCTACGCTTTAAGAAAAGTGGAAGGAAGTCCAAAAAACTGCCAGCATGGTTTAAAGGAGAGGTCAGAGAGGCTGTTGTTGTCAAAAAAGCATCTTTCAGGAAATGGAAAAAAGAGCCAAACGACGAAACCTGGAAACAGCACAAGCACTGGCAAGTTAAATGCAAGGCATTGATAAGGCAGGCAAAGGGAGAATTTGAGAAGAAGCTTGCTGTGGAAGCAAAAACGCAAAGTAAAGACCTTTTCAAGTACATTCGTAGCAAAAAACCTGTGAGAGAGTCAGTTGATCCATTAGATGATAAAGGGGTTAAAGGAGCACTAAGAGGCGACAAGGCGATAGTGGAGAGACTGAATGAATTCTTTGCTTCGGTCTTTACTGAGGAAGATGTAGGGATGTTACCCATGACTGAAGTGGTATTTAAAGGTGCAGAAGAATTGAAGGAAATATCGATACATCGGGAAGCTGTATTACAACTATTAGATAAACTGAAGAGTAGCAAATCACCTGGGCTGGATGGTATACATCCAAGGGTGTTGAAAGAACTGAAATACGAGATTGCAGACCTGCTATTAGTAATCTGTGAACTATCATTAAAATCATCTCTAATACCTGAAGATTGGAGGATCGCTAATGTAACACCAATTTTTAAAAAGGGTTCCAGGGGTGATCCGGGAAACTACAGACCGGTGAGCCTGACATCAGTACCGGGAAAAATGGTAGAAACCATCATAAAGAATAAAATTACTCAGCATGTAGATAGTCATGACCTAATGGGAGACAGCCAACATGGCTTTAGACAAGGAAGATCTTGTCTTACTAATCTGTTATGTTTTTTTGAAGGAGTCAATAATCAGGTGGACAAAGGTGAGTTGGTTGATATTGTGTGTCTGGACTTTCAGAAAGCCTTTGACAAGGTCCCTCATGAGAGACTTTTGGCAAAACTAAAGAGTCATGGGATAGGAGGCAGTGTACTATTGTGGATCAGGAACTGGTTAAAAGATAGAAAGCAGAGGGTAGGGCTAAGTGGCCAATTTTCCCAATGGAGAAAGATGAATAGTGGTGTACCCCAAGGATCTGTGCTGGGTCTGCTGCTTTTTGACTTATTCATAAATGACCTGGAAAGTGGAATAACGAGTGAAGTTATCAAATTTGCAGATGACACAAAACTATTTAAAGTTGTTAAAACCAAGAGGATTGTGGAAAATTGCAAGAGGATCTTGATAAATTGGAAGACTGGGCATCAAAATGGCAGATGAAATTTAATGTGGACAAGTGCAAGGTTATGCACCTAGGGAAGAACAACCCAAACTATGGTTACACGATGCAAGGTTCCACATTAGGAACCACCACCCAGGAAAAATATTTACGTATCATTGTGGATAACATGTTAAAACCCTCGGCCCAGTGTGCAGCAGTGGCCAAGAGAGCAAATAGAATGCTAGGTATGATAAGGAAAGGAATGGAAAATAAAACAAAAGATATTATAATGCCTCTCTATCGTTCCATGGTGAGACCGCACCTTGAATATTGTGTGCAATTCTGGTCGCCGTATCTTAAAAAGGATATAGCGATTTTAGAAAAGGTTCAGAGAAGAGCCACCAAAATGATAAAGGGGTTGGAAGGATACTCCTATGAAGAAAGGCTACAAAGGTTAGGGCTCTTTAACCTGGAAAAGAGACGGCTGAGGGGAGATATGATAGAAGTCTATAAATTAATGAACGGAGTGGAACGGGTAAACGTAGATCGACTGTTTACGTTATCAGAATATAGGAAGACTAGGGGGCATGCAATGAAGCTACATGGTAAACTATTTAAGACTAATAAAAGAAAATATTTTTTGACTCAACGTGTAATCAAACTCTGGAATTTGTTACCGGAGGATGTAGTAAAGGCTGTTAGTGTAGCTGGGTTTAAAAAAGGTTTGGACAAGTTCCTGGAGGAAAGGTCCATAAACCATTATTAAGAAGTGTGACATAGTGGGTCCCTCCAGCCCTTCATAAAAAGCTAAAAAGCAGGAAACAGGAGCAGTGCTGAAGCATAAACAAAAGCACATGGCTAATGGTGGCCATGGAAACCAAGCACAGGGGAAAGAAATACACCCGTGCTCCCAATTAGATAGGGAGTCATGAGCTAATTCAGAACACCTGTTAGGGGGAGGAGTTAAGCACTACCCTAGAATTCAGACTCATAAAGAGGTCCCAGTAGAGGAAAGAGGAGGTATCAAAAGTATCAAGAGTATCGAAGGTGTCGAGGAGGGTTTGGAAGGTATCGAGGAGAGCGGAGCAATCAAGGTTATCCCAGGGAGGAGAAGGACAGAGTCTCCGTGGAAGGGAGGAACCGAGCTTCCATTCAGAGAGAGGACAGAGTCTCCAAGAGAAAAATACGACAGAAGCAGACCAGGTTATCTGCAGTATCCTGGGGATTACAGAAAGGAGAGAAAGCCAAGAAGGCAGTTTAAACCTTCTGTGCACAAGTCAGGTTTGGAACCTACAGCCATTCCCGCGTCTCAGAGAAAACCTTTTTCTGCCAGGTCTAGAGGTAAGCCTAAAGGCTGGGGTTTTAATAATCACTGTGATTTTATCTACCCGGAGGGTTGGGGCTGTGAGGAAAATGACTGTGATGAGAATGCTTGTTTAAAGCAGTACCTGATTCAAGAGTATAGCCAGAAGCCTAAAGCAGTGAGGAAAGGCGTGGCACAAGATTTAACGTTGCAAACATTTCCTGCCTCACAAGAGGACTTAATGGAGACAGAGCCAGAGTTTGTAAATACTCCAGAGGAATTGATGGACTGTACGATTACATTATCTAATGATATATTATCCCTGTGTTGAATTAATGCTTTGAAGAGAAATACAGAATTGTTGGGATTTAAAAGTACAAAGCTGTGAAGAAAACAGAACTGTTTACCTTGATTGCTGGATGCCATGTTTTTGTGCTGAAGTAAGCTGTTTAAGTTTGTAAACTTTATTTTGTCCTTCTGCCAGAAGCACCTGGTTTTTGTACCTTATTTTCCTTGTTGAAATCCACCCCGGGAGGGGAATAAATCCTTGTTGCTTTAATCACTTTTGAGTCACACTACCCGTTATTGGACGGTAAAAGAGAACTACATTTCCCAAAAGGCTTTGCCTCAGGAAATAGTGGAATACCTGTTCAAGGAGGAAACAAAACCCCTTAAGCCCTAAATGCTTTCGCTGGGGGCATTAATAGGGGGTCACAAATGGCGTAGTAGTACGGATTTTCACCTGGATTAAAGGACACCTGGAAGGACAAGAGTCCAGCAGCAAGGAGCTGACATCCAGGAGCAGAAGAATCCTGTGCTCGGCTGACGATCGGTCAGAAGGGGAGCTACTCTTTCTCAGTGCCTGACTCTGCACTGGGCCCAGGTAATTGTGGCTAGGCATAAGTGTAGAGGGATAAACCAGAGAAAGAGGTAGTGCACAGAAATAGTGCACAGTGTTGAAAAAAAAAAAAAGAAAGGAGGAAAATTTTTTTTCCAGGCCACACTTGGTGTTTCTTTTGTGTGTTTTCTCAGGTAGCTGGACACCCAAGATGGAGCCTCAGGAGATGCTGAGATGGATGTCTCTACAGTGGGACAAACAACTAGAGATGACCCGACGCATACAGGAACAAACAATGGCTGCCATCCATGAGCAGCAGCGACCTATGAGAGAGCTCATGGAACAGCTAATGAAGAAGCAGCAGGAGCCAGCAAAGGCCTTGCCAATGTATACCCAAGGGGTAGGACTACCTAGTAGTGGCGCACTTATGCTGGGACAATTAGCGTCTATGGATAACTTGGACGACTATATAGACGCATTTGAGCGTATTGCAGAAGCCATAAAACTGCCTAATGAGCAGTGGGCCATAAAGTTTGCAATGTCTTTATCAGGCGAAGCGTTATCTGCGTATAAGTCAATGCCTGCTACCTTGACAGTAGATTATGATGCAATTAAAAATGTGGTGAGAGATAGATTAGGGCTGACCCCTTTATTCTACAGACGCAGGTTTAGGGAGGCAAAATTAAAGCCTGGAGAAACCCCTAAAGCCCTGTACTATAGAGTAAAAGGCTTGGCCTGGAAGTGGATTAAACCAGAACAGAAGACTGTAGAGTCTATAATGGATAATGTAATTCTGGAACAGTATTTAGAAGCTGTGCCACCAGAGATAAAAACCTTTCTCATGCTGCAAAATTGTAGAACCACAGAGGAAGCAGCCAGTATGACAGAACGATATTTTGAGGCCGAGTTTGCAAAAACCTCAAAGTTAGGCGTTCTGGGAGTGACAAGGGCTGGTAATATAGATAGGAAGGCACGAAGTAAAATACCTTGTGAAAATGTGGTTTTTCCCAGTGGTAAAGGAAAATGTTTTAAGTGTGGGAACTTTGGGCATTTTCAAAAAGACTGTGTTTTACGTACTGCATTAGTGTCTGGCAATGGGAAGAAAATCCAGGCAGGGTTTTTAATTCCCGTGCATGTAGAGGGCATAGAGGCCCAAGCGCTACTTGACTCTGGTGCTGACCAGAGTATGGTGTCCCAACGACTCTGGGAAGCCATACAAGCCCAGTCAGCACCAGGTCAAGCAGTAGGGCAAGTGAGAGTACAATGCGTACACGGGTCAGCCTCCTATTACCCTGTATATGATCTTACCATAGAAGGGTTAGGAATGCAAAAGAAAGTGAAGGTGGCAATAGTCCCACAGCTATTATATGATATCATTTTAGGAAATGATTGGCCCCTATTTTGCCAGGGGTTAGGGAAGGGTATAGAGGAAAGGACAGGCTATGTCTCTACCCGGTCCCAGGCCAAACCCCTCAGGGTGAAATGGACCCTGAAGAGGAAGTAGCAGGACCATCCCGAGATAGGGAGGATTTCCCTGAGTCAGAAAGGGAAAGTGAAGAGGAAGTAACAGGCCCTTTGCCCACACGGACTGACCTTTTTGATGCCCCTTCCAAGAAGGTGAAGAAAGGAAAGGCAAAGAAAAGACAGGAAAGGCAACACAGAACCCAAGGAAGGGCTGGATTGGAAGCCGGGGAGGGGTTACCCTGGGTACCAGCAGAATTAGTGAAAAAATTCCCTTCCTTCCCAGGGGAACAGAAAGCGGACCCTGCTTTGAAACGAGCCTTTGCCTATGCACAAGAAGAAAGGAATATTCTGCCCCGATTTCTTTTAGATAAGGATAGTTTGTACAGGGAGAGTAACAATCCGTTTACAGGGGAGGTAAGAAAGCAGCTGGTGGTACCGACCACATTCAAGGCCATAGTGATGCGGTTAGCCCATGATCACCCAATAGGAGTCCACAAGGGAATTCAAGGGACATTGGACCAGGTCCTGGCCCGTTTTTACTGGCCAGGGGTCTACAAGGAAACTTCCCGCTACTGTGAAGCATGTTCCACCTGCCAGCGGGTTACTGCCTCGAAACCGAGAGCAGTGCCTATGATACCCACACCTGCCATATCCACACCTATCCGTCGAATGGCAATGGATATTATAGGGCCACTCATTAGGACTCCCCGGGGTTTTCAGTAAGTGTTGGTGATCGTTGACCAGGCTACACGCTTTCCGTGGGCCATACCTCTTAGGAGTAGCTCAGCCAGAACAATAGCCCTGGAACTTATCAAGTTGTTCTGTGAGGTTGGCTTCCCTCAGGAGATGCTCACCGACCAAGGGAGCAACTTTTTGTCTAAATACTTAGCTACTGTGTGGGATGCCTTTGGCATACACCATGTGCGGACTTCCGCATATCACCCCCAGTCCAATGGGATGGTTGAAAGAACCAATCAGACCATTAAGCAAATGCTTAGGCGAGGACTAGAGGGTCAGATGTCCGAATGGGATACGTTGTTACCCTTTGTACTATACGCGTGTAGGGAGCGCGTACAAGCGTCCCTAGGGGCGTCCCCATATGAATTGCTATTTGGTAGAGCCCGTAGAGGAGTTCTTGATAAACTATGCGAACAATGGGTAGAACCAGATAAGGAGGAGACGGAAGTACCCCAGTTCCTTAGAGACCTGCGGAGTCATTTGAAAAGAACGTCTCAAATCTCTTTGGAAAATTTACAGGCTAGCCAGAAGAGGCAGAAAAAATACTATGACAGGGGAACGAAACCTCGCCAGTTGGCGATGGGAGATAAAGTGGTAATTATGATTGCCGAGGTAGGACCCAAATTTGAGTCGAGATGGAAGGGGCCCTGCACTGTAGTGGAGAGGGTAGGTCCCGTCTCATACCTCATAGAAAATAGTAAGGGCCGTCGCCAAACCTACCATATTAATGTTTTAAAACCCTGGAAAGAAAGGGTAGCGACGATAAGGTTGGCCATTACAGAGAACCACAGGAACCCAGTAAGAAAGATTACGTGCAGCCCGTAATATTTTAGGGGGGGGATCTGTGACATAGTGGGTCCCTCCAGCCCTTCAGAAAGAGCTAAAAAGCAGGAAACAGGAGCAGTGCTGAAGCATAAACAAAAGCACATGGCTAATGGTGGCCATGGAAACCAAGCACAGGGGAAAGAAATACACCCGTGCTCCCAGTCAGATAGGGAGTCATGAGCTAATTCAGAACACCTGTTAGGGGGAGGAGTTAAGCACTACCCTAGAATTCAGACTCATAAAGAGGTCCCAGTAGAGGAAAGAGGAGGTATCAAAGGTATCAAGGGTATCGAAGGTGTCGAGGAGGGTTTGGAAGGTATCGAGGAGAGCGGAGCAATCAAGGTTATCCCAGGGAGGAGAAGGACAGAGTCTCCGTGGAAGGGAGGAACCGAGCTTCCATTCAGAGAGAGGACAGAGTCTCCAAGAGAAAGATATGACAGAAGCAGACCAGGTTATCTGCAGTATCCTGGGGATTACAGAAAGGAGAGAAAGCCAGGAAGGCAGTTTAAACCTTCTGTGCACAAGTCAGGTTTGGAACCTACAGCCATTCCCACGTCTCAGAGAAAACCTTTTTCAGCCAGGTCTAGAGGTAAGGCTGGGGTTTTAATAATCACTGTGATTTTATCTACCCGGAGGGTTGGGGCTGTGAGGAAAATGACTGTGATGAGAATGCTTGTTTAAAGCAGTACCTGATTCAAGAGTATAGCCAGAAGCCTAAAGCAGTGAGGAAAGGCGTGGCACAAGATTTAATGTTGCAAACATGTCCTGCCTCACAAGAGGAATTAATGGAGACAGAGCCAGAGTTTGTAAATACTCCAGAGGAATGATGGACTGTACGATTACATTATCTAATGATATATTATCCCTGCGTTGAATTAATGCTTTGAAGAGAAATACAGAATTGTTGGGATTTAAAAGTACAAAGCTGTGAAGAAAACAGAACTGTTTACCTTGATTGCTGGATGCCATGTTTTTGTGCTGAAGTAAGCTGTTTAAGTTTGGAAACTTTATTTTGTCCTTCTGCCAGAAGCACCTGGTTTTTGTACCTTATTTTCCTTGTTGAAATCCACCCCGGGAGGGGAATAAATCCTTGTTGCTTTAATCACTTTTGAGTCACACTACCCTTTATTGGACGGTAAAAGAGAACTACATTTCCCAAAAGGCTTTGCCTCAGGAAATAGTGGAATACCTGTTCAAGGAGGAAACAAAACCCCTTAAGCCCTACATGCTTTCGCTGGGGGCATTAACAGGGGGTCACAGAAGGGACCCAGGATATCAATGCTTGAACCAATACAAGCATTATGGAACCTGTGTCCCTTGGGAAAACTGCTAGGTACATACGACCTAGATTGGCCACTGTTGGAAACAGATTACTGGGCTTGATGGACCTTGGTCTGACCCAGTATGGCATATCTTATGTTCTTATGTTCTTATGCTGTCAGGCCGTCTTGTAAAATGCTATAGAAATTCTCCATCCTGACCTGGACATGAGAATTTCCCTCTCCATATCCTATCTAAAATATGCCTTCACATATGGTTTCAGATTTTGGTCCATCAGTGGCTTCATGTTGCTGATGTTTTCCAGTTTGATTGCTATGGTGCCAGGATAAATGTTTCAGTGAGTATGCCGCTGAAGTTGTAGTGATAGATATGAGGACAGGTTTTTTTGTTTCCTGCCCTTTGATTTTGTTCACATCATGGCCCACATATACCAATGTGTTTTCTCTGGCTTTTTCTACATTAAGGGGCTGTTGTCACCCAAATGACTACATATTGGAAAAGGGGTAATCAGACTTGCGCACAAGGAAATAAGACAGCTAATGCATTCCACAGCTTGGAGCAAGGCAAGCCCCAAATGTTGTATTATTAACCAACTGAATGCTGTTTGGCCTCTATGCTGCTACTTCTATGGCATTGAAGAATAAGCATTTTTATTCTTTGACCTTCTTAGCCAAGCTAGATTCTGCTTTTCAATTTCAAAATGAGTAAATCTATCCCTGTGGGAGGGTTTTACCGAGGAATTTTACTATAAAGACTGGACAAGTTGAAATGTATATCTGAACCCAAGTATATTCTGTCACTGCTGCATTTGCCAAAGGATAGTTCTGCAATCCCCTCCTATTCAGCCAATCTTGCCTTTACAACAGGATAAAAACCTAGCCAAGCATTGTGCTTGAGAGCCATAACATATCCACGGCAAAACTGTAACGCACAGAAAATGCAGTGGGAAAATGGAATTAAATGTATTTTGCAAAATGTATCACAAACTGTGGTTTTCAAAAGGTCATCAATATAATTGATTAATAAATCATGAATCTTCACTCAGGCCATGTGACCTTCTCACTATATGTAGAATAGATAATGGGATGGAAAAGGTGGCATTGCAGAGAGCTTTTTATTTTCATGAATTAGAGATGGCTGAATGACTCAAGAGCATTGAATGAACTGTGCAAGTTCATTTTTAATGAATGAAATCAAATGCTCTGTTTTCAGAGTTCTGCAGCCCAGTAGTAATGCCTTTTCTATAGGTCATTTTGAAAAATGTGCTTCCTCGGCATTGCTACTCTCTGAGGCTGATCTCTAACCTTCAGGCTTATGGCATCCCACGGCTCTTCTACGATGCCTGACACCCATGATTCATGAATAAGGCATGTCCCAGGGAGCTTCAGTAGTATCATTCATAACCAGGAAGTTACAAAGGAAGCAGAACATCAGGATGAGTAAATACAGTAGAAGAACAGATGCCTGCAATTCCTACATTCGTCTCCTGGAGCTGCTGAATCCCTTCTAGCACATGATCTGCAGAACCCATATGTGGGATGTTGCCAATGTGAAGCTCCTTTTTATGGAAATGAGATGCCTTGATTCTGTATGTAAATAACTATGGCTTCTAGGTCAGATGCTGGACTCAATTTGCTTTAGGTTCTGAAGGCCAATATCTTTTTTTTTTTTTTTAATTTACTATTGATTAACATTTCAAGAGATTAGGAGGAAGCAAAATCTACACAAGAAAATAGCCAACAAAAGGAAAAGAAGAAAAGCAACTGCACAACATAATTGATGAATAAATAATGAATCTTCTCTCAGGTCATGTGACCTTCTCGCTATATGTAGAATAGATAATGGGATGGAAAAGGTGGCATTCCTTTCTTGCCCAGTTAAAGTTCATATCTTTGTACGGCTTGCCTTGAAAGAATTCCTGGCTCCATGGGTCTCTCTCCCTTCTGCAGCCTGCTGGGATTTTAACCTCTCATTGTGAGCCACATCCCCCCAGCCTTGAACTTCGGGCTGTAGGCTCTCTTAAAGGGGCCTGTTGATAATCCTTCTGGAGAGGGATTATAGACGCCATCACACACCCTCCCCCTCAGATCAGTCATGCCTCATTGAGCACTTACCTTACCCGAGACTCCTACTCAATAAAGGAAGTCTGTGTTCAGGTGAGTCCAATTAGCCCTGTGATAGACCTGGAACTGATAGGGTTGCAGACTCAAGAACCATCGCATAATACAGCCATTGCACTATTTATACTGAGCCAATGGTCTCTTATTAATGTAAAGGATGGCTGAGCAGGTAGTGTTCAAAGGTTTTGAGTGTCCACTTGACAACGAGGGCCTCTTTCTTGATCACTGCATAATGATTCTCCTGAGGAAGCATGAATGCTATGGAATGTTCTTCACCCTTGACTTCCTGAGCCAGAATCACTCCTAGGTCCACTTCCGAGGCATTGGGTTGCACAATAAATAGTAGAGAGAAATCAGTGCTACTGAGGACAGGTTCAGAGCACATAGCCTTCTTGAGATGCTAGAAGGCCAGGTCCAAGTCCAATGACCACTGGATCCACTTGGGAGCTCTCTTCCGGAAGAGACTGGTTAACAGCTCCACTACCTCTGCAAAATTAGGGATGAACCAGTGGTAATAGCCAATCGGTTCAAGGAAGACCTGAACTTCTTTCTTCAATTTCAAGGTAGGGACCTGGACAATGGCATTCACCTTCCATAGCTGAGGTCGTATCTGCCCATTTTGGATTACATATCCCATGTATTGAATGTTCTGACATCCTAGGTAATCATTTCTTGGGGTTGGCTGTCAGCCCAGCCTTCTGCAAGCTGATCAACACATCTTATACTTGGGTTAGATAGGTGCTACAGTCTCTGCTGTAGATGACAATGTTATCAAGGTAGGCAGTCGCATGCTCTTTCTGCGGTCTCAGTAGGCAGTTGACTAGGCGTTGAAACATGGCGGGAGCCCTGTGTAATCCAAAGGGCACCATTGTAAACTGGAACAGATCTTGCAGTGTCAAAAAAATAGTTTGTCCCTGGCAGCCAGAATGAAGGGTACCTGCCAATATCCCTTGGTCAGATCCAAGGTTGATGTAAAGCATCCTCCACCAAGTCGCTCGATTAGCTTATTTTTATTTATTTATTTTATTTAACAGGTTTTATATATCACTTTATCATTTCAATCAAAGTGGTTTACATTGAAACTTAAACTTGGTAATGTACATTAAACAGGGACATTGATAACTTGGATTTTTCTGAGGCAATGGAGGGTTAAGTGACTTGCCCAAGGCCTAAAGGAGTGCTAGTGGAAAATAAACCCTGGTCGCTGGGTTCCCAAGTCAGTGTTCTTAACCATTAGGCTACTCCTCTACTCCACTCCACTCCACTATCTACTCTGGGCATAGGATATGCTTCCAGTTTAGAAACTGTATTAACTTTCTGGATGTCAATGCAAAATCTGATGCTTCCTTTGGTTTTAGGACCCAAGACAATGGGTGATGATCACTCACTCATGGACTCTTCTATAACTCCCATGTTAAGTATGTCTTCCAGCTCCTTGACAACAGCCTGTTGCTGGGCCTCCTGAATCTGATAGGGTCGCTTCCAGATATCCACCCCAGGATCAATAATGATATCATGACAAATGAGATGGGTTTGTCCCAGGCAGGTGGAGAATACCTTCAGGTTCCCATGGATCAACCCTTCTAAATCTCTTCTCCTATCAGGACTCTAGCTGGATCCGATGCGGCTGAAATTTCCTGTCCAAAATCATGTCCATGTGCCATCATAGCCAACACTGTTCACTTTTCAGTAGGTTAATATCTGGCTGGGCAATTTTGTAGTTAACACGCCCTAATTTCTCTTTGACCTCATAGAGCCCTTGCCATTTACAGAGTAACCTGCTTTCAGGTGACGGCAGAAAGACTAAAACTCTGTCTGACAGGTGGAAGGTGCAGTACTCAGTGGTCCGATTGTGGCCTCTAGCCTGCTCGGCTTGGGTTTTTTCCAGAGTGGGTTTGGCTACCTCTCTGGATTTCCTCAGCTGGTCTTGCATTTGTATAACATACTCTGCCAAATTATGCCCGGCATGGGGTTCTTCCCAGATTTCCCTCACCACGTCTAATCAGGATCCACATTCCCTTGTCCACTAATGTGCATCTTGCCATATTCTAGTCCCCAGTTTTGTGATGTTTTTCTATTTTGATTAGACTGTAAGCTCTGATGAGCAGGGACTGTGCCTTACCTCTATATGTGTAGCCCTGTATATGCCTTGTAGTGCTATACAAATGATTAATAGTAGGGTTCGAATAGTAACATCTCAGAGCAGACTTAGAACAATTATCATCACCAAATTCATCTAACTTGCCTTCAGCAAGCTTTTTATGTGTTGGGAGGGGGGAGGAAAAAGGAAAGATTTTTGTTGAAAGAGAGAGGATAGCATTTTGGACTAGGCTCCAGGGATAGTTTAGGTTTGAAATCCCTTTGGGCTTTGAGCTATTCTCAGAGGTGTGAGGAGGTCTCCAATTTGGAAATATGGAGGTTAATCTCAGGTATGGAGTCTGCCCTATCTGACTGTTTGATACAGCTTTTATCCCCTCCCTTCCCTTGCTTCCCTTCCCAGATTTATTGAATTTTTACCTGTTCTTTTCCCTTTATTACTGATTCTATTCACTAGCCACACCTGCACCTACTTGGGGGGGGGGGGGAGGATATCTGATTCAGCATACTTCTTGGAAGGGAAGTAGTGAGTAGGAGATTGACTTTGGAGACCTCTATGAGTCCAATATGAGGTCTACAGTACTGAGAAATCTAGAACCTTACTCCTTTTCACCTATCTATAGGGCCTTTAACTAGTGCCATAACAACATCTAGATAGGCTTTCACCTTTTCCTCAAACTTAACAATCTTATGTGTTCAAAAAGAATCAGACCCAAATGGCATCCATGGATCCCTCTTTGCTACCTTGATGCTCCCAAAGAAGAACATTCTGTTGGGTGTGTGCTGGTGGCAGTAGGCCAATAGTATTCAGCTCATCATAGCATCAAGTTGACATCATGACTGGACAACATATCTCAGGCCCATGGGTACCAGTTCAGTCTCTGCTTTCATGTTCAGCAGGAAAGGGCCCACGGTCAAAAATCTCTTCGCCCTTTCCTTGACTCATTCTGGTGGTAAGTGCTACCTTTGTTGATTCTTGCTACAAATGTTTGGATTTAAACAGCTCTAAGATGACAGGAAAGGGCCCCATAGTCAAAAACACAAAAGTTCTTCCCTGGCTCAGTCTAGTGGTAAATGCTGCCTCTTCCTTGATTCTTGCTGCAAGATTTCAGCTTTTCACAGCACCAATAGGCATGCTAAGATGACATCCCATGTGGGTGTCACCTCCCAAATCTTAGGGTCTAAGAGCAGAAGCCACTAAGCAAGAGAGAGCCCCACAATCAATATCATTTAAGTCCTCCTGTATGGTAAGTGCTGCCTATCCCTCCAGCCAAACTGTTTTATTCCAACTAGTAACTATTGGACAATTAATTTGTCACTGTCTGATGCTATTGTGAGAGGAAGGGGACAGGGATTTGATTCCTAATAAGAATTCCATTTCAAATTAAAGATATATGACTTTAGATATTATAGACACATAAAACCCACAGATTTTATTCTCATAAAGTGGAGACCCTATGTCCAGTATTTAATCTCTAAATTAGGCCCTAAATTATTGCTGCATCTTGCAGAGCTGGCCACTACACACAGCAGCCTTGGTCCAGTGATATTTGAAGAGCTAATACTATGAAAAAGTAGAGCATATAGACTAAAATAGTCAAAGTACAAAAGATCTTTCTTCTGGTGTTTCATAGTGCTAACTGTTTCATTTATAATGCTAGGTGCTGGCTGCTTCTGGAAATCTGCATCATCCTTTGCTGGGGCTTGAATAGGAAACTTAAGACCAGTAGCACTAAAATCAATAGAGTTGTCCTAAATTGCTATGGCAGTCCTTGCAAAGTATATGGGATCACCACAGATGATTGCTGGTTGCTGCCACTCTATCCAATGCCTCTTTTTATGCTGGCAGGATAGTTATTTATTTATTTATTTATTTTTATACCGCACTCTTTAGAATCAGTGCGGTTTACATGTATACTAACAGGTACTTTTTATTCCCTTGTCCCTGAAGGGCTCACAATCTAAGTGTACCTGAGGGTAGGGAGGCTACTTCCAGGCAGTGGTGTTCCCAGCCCCCTCAGCATCCAGGGCTGGTTCCCCTCATGCTGTTTGTGCCCCTCCACAGCCAGGCTCGCAAAGGCAGCATGATAGGCCATAGTTTCGTGATTCATAAAAATTTGGCTGGGAGAGAAGAGCAACCAGGCCTAGAGTGTGAGGCAGCGCAGCAAGCCAGTTTTGTGGTAAGTTTGCCATTCTGTACCTACCATCCCATCCTTGGTGAACCACTGCTTCCATGGATAATGGCTATTGGTCCCAGGAAGAAGGTTCCTGGATCATAAACAGACTTGAACCTTGGGTAGTCAGCAAGGCACTGCAAAGTCTTATTCCAATGACTTTAGAAAGAATAGTAAGGGTACTGTCAGACAATAACTATGACAGTAGCTTGAGTCAACAAGAGAAGCAACTCACCTGGACCAGATGGTTTACATCCCAGGGTGCTGAATGAACTAAAAAATGAAATTGCAGACTTATAATTAGTAATGTGTTAGCTATCATTTAAATAGTCTATCGTACTTGAAGACTGGAGGGTGGCCAATGTAATGCCAATTTTTAAAAAATGTTACAGACATGATCAGAAAAACTTGTAGATTGGTGAACCCAATATCAATGCCAGGAAAAATGATAGAAGCAATTATAAAGAATAAAATTACTGAACATATAGATAGGAATGGTTTAATGGGGCAAAGCCAACATGGATTTAGCAAGAGAAATCATCAATCTGCTAAATTTTTGAAGATGTGAATAAACATAAATAAAAGTGAGCTAGTTAATTACAGTAGGTATATCTGGATTTTCAGAAAGCCTTGCATCATGTTCCTCTTGATAGTCTGTTGACGAAATTAAAAAGTCAGGGTGGGGAGAGGAAGCAGTATCCTATTGTGGCTTGGGAAATGATAAAAAGATAGAAAGCTGAGAGAAGGCTTGAATAAACAATTTTCTTATGGAAAAAAGGTGAATAGTGGAGTACCCCAGGGATCTGTACTAGCCCCACTACTTTTTAACATAATTATAAATGACCTGGAAATGGGAACAAGTGAGGTGATCAAATCTGCAGGCAATACAAAATTACTCAGAGTTGTTAAATCACAAGAAGATTGTGAACAATTGAAAACTATCAGAGGATCTTGAGAAACTGGGAGACTGGGCATGCAAATGGCAGATGCAATTTAATGTGGACAAGTACAAAGTTATGCACTAAGGTGAAAATAACCCAAATTAAAGCTACATGATGCAAGATTTCACACTAGGAGTCACTACTCAGGAAAAGGCTCTGGGCCTCATTGTGGATAATACGTTGAAATTCTCTGCTCAGTGTGCAGCAGCAGCCAAGAAAGCTAATAGAGCGCTAGGAATTAAAAGGAAAGGAATAGAGAAGAAAACAAAGGATATGAAAATGCTTCTGTATCGTTCCATGGTGCAATTGCACTTTGTATATTGTGTGTATTTCTGGTTGCTGCATCTAAAGAAAGATGTAGCAGAATTAGACAAGTACAGTACAGAGAAGGGCAACCAAAATGATAAAGGGGAGAGAAGGACACCTCTCTCAGGAATGGCTTAAAAGGTTAGGGCTCTTCAACTTGAAGAAAAGACAGCTGAGAGGAGATATGACAGAGGTCTATAAAATGGTGAGTGAAGTGAAACAAGTAAACGGGAATCAGTTGTTTACACTTTCAAAAAGTACAAAGACTATGGAACATGCAGTACAGCTACTAACGAGTACATTTAAGACTAGTAAAAATATTTTTTTTTTTTTTTTTTTTTTTTTTTACTTAGTGCATAATTAAGCTCTAGAGAGACTCTGACCTGGGAACAAAAAGTCAGAAAGCGGCAATTTCTGGATTACAAAGCCTCATATACATTTCCACTCTGGCAGCCCTACCCACTAATAACCCCACTCCCACTCCAGTTCACCATTCTAGCATATTCCTCATCTACTCATTGACCCACCTCCACTCATTGACCACCCCCACGCACTCATTAACCCCGCCCTGCCACTTATATATACTATCGACTCCCTGCCCCTGAGCCACCCCCTCCCTAGATCTACCTACCTACCCACTGTCTAATCCTCTACTAACATCAACCTACCCTTATTCACTCCCGCCACCTCCACTCACTAACTCACTATAGCTTCCCTATTCCATCAGCCCACTTATTAATCCACCTTCTACTATGGCCTCTAATTCCCTATCTACCACATATCAGCTTACTTTCCCTCTACCCTAACACTAACGTACCCCTCATTCATCCACCTCCATAGCAACCCACTAATCAGTCATGCCACCATGGTCCTTCCAGTCCAGGCACATGACAAGACACCCCTCTTAAATTTCTATGCTGCTTTCTTCTCCACTGAGTATTTTAAAAATGGCACAGGTTCATCTGAGGTCAATCTGGAGGTCTTGAACTGAGGTCTCTCATGTGTTGGTGTCACTGAGTCAGAGCATAGAGCCGGGGAGTAGGTTCTGGGTCTGGCCATCCCCAGCTAGGGGAACCCAGGTCTCTATGTGGCTAACTTTTAACTTCCATTTACTTCCTACAGTAGATGGAAGTTAAAACTTTACTTTTCCTGAAGGGGTGAAGTAAAAGTTTGGCACTGAAAGAAAAGAAAGAATTGAGCTCATTTTTAGAACATTTGCTATAAGAACATAAGATATGCCATACTGGGTCAGACCAAGGTCCATCAAGCCCAGTATCCTGTTTCCAACAGTGGCCAATCTAGGTCATACGTACCTAGAAGTTTCCCCAAAAGACACAGGTTCCGCAATGCTTGTACTGGGTCAAGCATTGATATCCTGGGTCCCTTCTAAATAATGGTTTATGGACCTTTCCTCCAGGAACTTGTCCAAACCTTTTTTAAACCCAGCTACACTAACAGCCTTTACTACATCCTCCGGTAACAAATTCCAGAGTTTGATTACACGTTGAGTGAAAAAATATTTTCTGTAGCTTCATTGCATGTCCCCTAGTGTTTCTAGATTCTGAAAACGTAAACAATCGATCTACGTTTACCCGTTCCACTCTGTTCATTAATTTATAGACTTCTATCATATCTCCCCTCAGCCGTCTCTTTTCCAGGTTAAAGAGCCCTAACCTTTTTAGCCTTTCTTCATAGGAGTATCCTGCCATCCCCTTTACCATTTTGGTGGCTCTTCTCTGAACCTTTTCTAATAACGCTATATCCTTTTTAAGATACGGCGACCAGAATTGCACACAATATTCAAGGTGCAGTCTCACCATGGAACGATATAGAGGCATTATAATATCTTTTGTTTTATTTTCCATTCCTTTCCTTATGATACCTAGCATTCTGTTTGCTCTCTTGGCTGCCGCTGCACACTGGGGGGAGGGTTTTAACGTTATCCACAATGACGCCTAAATCTTTTTCCTGGGTGGTGGTTCCTAATGTGGAACCCTGCATCGTGAAACCATAGTTTGGGTTGTTCTTCCCTAGGTGCATAACTTTGCACTTGTCCACATTAAATTTCATCTGCCATTTTGATGCCCAGTCTTCCAATTTATCAAGATCCTCTTGCAATTTTCCACAATCCTCTTGGGTTTTAACAACTTTAAATAGTTTTGTGTCATCTGCAAATTTAATAACCTCACTCGTTATTCCACTTTCCAGGTCATTTATGAATATGTCAAAAAGCAGCGGACCCAGCACAGATCCCTGGGGTACACCACTATTCACTTTTCTCCATTGGGAAAATTGGCCATTTAGCCCAACCCTCTGCTTTCTATCTTTTAACCAGTTCTTGATCCACAGTAGTACACTGCCTCCTATCCCATGACTCTTTAGTTTTGCCAAAAGTCTCTGATGAGGGACCTTGTCAAAGGCTTTGTGAAAGTCCAGATACACTATATCAACCGACTCACCTTTGTCCACCTGTTTATTCACACTCTCAAAAAAACATAATAGATTAGTAAGACAAGATCTTCCTTGTCTAAAACCATGTTGGCTGTCTCCCATTAGGCCATGACTATCTACATGCTGAGTAATTTTATTCTTTATGATGGTTTCTACCATTTTTCCCGGTACTGACGTGAGGCTCACCGGTCTGTAGTTTCCCGGATCACCCCTGGAACCCTTTTTAAAAATTGGCGTTACATTGGCGATCCTCCAATCTTCAGGTATTACAGATGATTTTAATGAAAATTCACAGATTACTAATAGTAGGTCTGCAATCTCATATTTCAGTTCTTTCAACACCCTTGGATGTATACCATCTGGCCCAGGTGATTTGCTACTCTTCAATCTATGTAGAAAGTAGTTCCATATGCTGGTCATTTTCATTCATTTGTATAGAAAATACACTAAAATTAGTTCATTTGTTTATTTCCCCTTTAATACACCTTTTTGTTTGTTGACACTTTTATTACATGGGAAGTAATTTTAGTGCTCAAAAATGTGCACTAAAGCCAACATAAAGCAGTCTGCTAAATGTAGTGCACATTGGGCCTGATTCAATAAGGCTTTTCTCCTGTTATATAGGAAAAGGAGCATGTTTGCTAAAGTTCGCTGTTAGCACAAGGTTTGATGCCTTCAAAAGGTACCCTAACAGCATAGGGCCTCACGCTAACAGATTAGCATGCGATTGGGTAGAGAATGGGCGGGTTAGGGGCATAATGTGAGCATTGATGGTCTGTGATTAGCAAGGGGTTTTTGAGTATGTTCTAACCACACCTGTTGCTGTTAGCATGGGTGCACTTAACACCACTGCAATGGGCGGTGTTTAGTGTACCTCTGTGTCATCACAGTGCTGCACACTGGCATCGCACTATTGGCAGGATGTACATGTGACCCAAAATTAGCATGGGCCACTGTGCTAATTTGGCAGCACGCACCAGCAGCACACACTTTAGTAAGCATGCCCCTTAGTAAATTAGGCCTACTTTTCTCTTTGGGGCCATCATAATATTATTGTTTTCTTTCCTGTGGACCCCCTCCCCTCCATCATGGCATGTGCAAACAAACGCGTACAGTCAGATAATGTGCCTGCCACAGAAAGAGGAAAGCCCAGAGACATTAGAAGAGCTATTTCCAAAACAACTTACCAGCATAAAATATCTTAGCTGAAAACTAACTTTCTCTGCCCAGCTAGGGTAGCCTTCCACAGCATACACACTTCTAACCAGCTTAAAAGAATGCATGTCTGTGAGCATTATTTTACCCCCTTTCAGCTGCCTGCACAAATAGCCAGTGTGGAATGTACAGGTAGTTTTAGTGCACATACCTTCAGGCAGGGAAAAGTATAAAAACCCTTATGACCATAGAAAGAACCCATTTTACAGAAAACAGGGGAGCTTTTATGCAGTCCTTTGAAAAATTTGCAAAGCGCCATTCATTTGGAAAGGGTCATGTGGCCATACTAGGAGCTGTCCAGAACATAGTGCTGAATGCTAGGGAAACTCAATGACCCCTAAGGTTTATTGATCATTCTTGTTTATTTATATTTTTTAATAAAATTTATTAACCAACTTTATGAAGGGATCTATCCTAGGCTCTGTTTGTTTTTTTAAAAAGCAAGACAACCTTAGAGTGTCTTTTTAATTTACATTTCAGTATATAATCAAGACAAAATTTAAAAGCAAAAAGGAAGTCTGCACATGAAAAAATATAAAACTAAACATAAACATAAATTTAAAATCATCCAAAAAGATTACTCAGTACATACTTTCTAATTAGACAGAAAACAAAGGGGGAAGACGATCAAAAATTCCTTTGGAGTAGGAATACAAAGGAATAAGAAAAAACAAAAACGAATTAATCCAAGTATTGTATGCTAGTGATGAGGAATAGATGAAATATAAGCATATATGTCAGCACTATATCTATGACATCTCTTTTTCTGAATCAACAAAATCTTAGTTATGAGGGTTCACATAAGACATGCTTATATTGAGATAATGGAAGATACATTTAAAAAGCTATCTAATAATACAAATTGCAGCAAGAGACAAAGGGGATCATTATGGAAGTCCTATTCAAGCTTTAGACATCTGAAAATGGGCACGAAGACATCCAGAGATGTCTCCAGAGCCATTTTAGAAGCCAACTCTGTGGACATTCAAATCTGAACAGGGGGCATGGAGGTGGCGTGGCCGGGGTGTTCCCAGGAACCTGGACATTCCACCCGATCTCAGAAATGTCATGGATGTCTGGAGTTGTGTCTGTTTAGACCTGCTCCAGGCATGAACGGTGCTCATTTTGACTGAGAAACCTCCAGAGGGTATAGAGAAGATAGCATTCCATCATCCCCAGTACTCCACACAATATCAACAATAGCAGCAGTAGGATTTGAATCCTGGCTGTCCTGTTCCTAACCCATTACGCTAATCATTAGGCTACTCTAGACTTCCAGGTTCTGAATTACCTATGTAGATGCCCCTGCAGATATCCATATCAGGCATGTCCACATTTGTGAAATGGTGTCTGCACATGGACTTGCCTGCTGTTTTTTCAGACATTCTGGCTTAGACATCCCAGATTGCACTTGGACATCCTTTCTAACATTGCCCTCAAAGACTCCTGAAGTATAGAATAAACATTTTCCCTACATTACTAGGCAGACCTGCTCATGTCAGGAAACATGCATACAGTTGTGGTCAACATTACTGGCACCATTGCATTTTAGGCATGTTGTGTACAATATCTTGAGAAATAATTAGAAATATTCTGTTTGGCATCATAATATTTTAATAGCATATTCAAAGCTATACAACAAAAAAAGATGTATTTCAACTTAGATGTAGTAATTTATGAGAAAAAAACAAAATATGACCTGGACAGGGTTGATGGCACCCTTCACTAATATTTGGTTGCACAACCCTTGGCAGTGATGACAGTCTCCAAATGTTTCTTGTAGCCATTTATACGTTTGTTACATCTATCTGCTGGTAGTTTCTCCCACTCTTCAACTGCCAATTTGTTCCAGCTCATGAATGTTTCCAGGGTTGCTTTTACCAGTAGCAAATTTCAACTCTTTCCAAAGATTCTCGATTTGATTGAGATCAGGATTCATTGCTGGCCAGTTTAAAACAGTCAATTTTTTTTCTTTTTAACCATTCTCTTGTACTTTTGGATGTATGTTTTGGGCCATTGTCCTGCTGAAGGACCCATGACCTTTGACCCAGACCCAGCTTTTTGATACTAGGTAGCAGATTTTGCTCTAAAATACCTTGGTAGTCCTCTGACTTCATCATTCCTTTAATACATTCCAGGCCTCCAGTTCCTCAGGCAGCAAAACAGCCCCATAACATTATGGAACCTCCAGCATATTTAACTAAAAGAAAAGTGTTTTTTTTATCCTTATAAGCTTAATTTCTTTGCCTGTAAATGTATCACTGGTCTGCATTGCCAAAGAGCTCAAGTTTTGTTTCATCTGTCCACAGATCATTTTCCCAAAAGGACTGTGGTTTGTCAAGGTGGGTTTGGGCAAAGATCAGTCATGCCTTTTTATATCTGTCTTTGAGCAGTAGGGTTGTTCTTGGCCATCATCCATGAAGTCCTTCTTTGTTTAGTGTGCATATGTATGGTGCGAGTTGAAACCCCCTCTCCAGGTCAGCCTTAAGCTCTTTGGATGTTGTATGTGGTGATTTTCCAACAGTTCACACTAACCTTCAAAGACTTCTTGGATTAATTTTCCTCTTCCCACCATGTCTAGGGAGGTTCTTACAGCTCCATGAGCAGAAAACCTCTTAATTACATTGCAAACTGCAAACACAGAAATCTCATTGTCTTTGGAGGTGGCCTTGTACCCCTTTGAAGTTTGATGTTTGGTGATAATGGCTTTTCTAATGGTCTCAGGCAGCTTCCTTGTCTTCACTATTGTGAAAATGCAACAGGCAGTGAATGTGACCATTTTAAACATTAGAGCCATCATTCATTGGTTGATTCATGTCATGTGAGTACTGAAAATTGAACATAGGTGCATTGAATTTTACAGCAACAAGAATGTGGTTCTTCTGTTCAAATTGGTTTGAATTATTTATGTGTGCCCTGGCAATGTCCCAGTTTTTATACTATTTCCTACTAGTTCCTTTTTTAATTGGTCTTGTTTTATTTGATTCTTTTGTGTGTCAAATATGTGTGCATATATAGTCCAAAGTGAAGTCACTAACCACTTCTTTTTAGGAGATATTGGACATTAATGGGTTGAACTGCAAGGGTGCTAATAATGTTGTCCACATCTGTATTTTCTGATCCATAAAAGGAACCAGATTCCTACAACGTGAATGTGCTATATTCTCATAGCCTTGCAAGAAACACAAAATGAACCAAAAGAATGGCCCTATTGATTTCTTTTTTTTAGGGTCAGTCACAAAGCCAGGCAAATGCAGAATGTCTATTCATACATCCACAGTAGACTGATCTATCCCCCATTCCTTCTTTCTCTTCAACATCAGAAGATAATAACTCATACATATGTATATATAAGTTATTGCAACAATATGTGAGTTTTGTGACCTTACAACAGAACACCAAATTTAGCACTACTTATGCACCAGACCCTTGACGCAGAACCCTTGAAACCCAGGGCAAGAAGCATGGCAATGAACAGCAGCAACAGCGATGGATGGCATTCCCTTAATATTAAAGGTAAGTACTATAGCGGCATGCAGAGTCATTGAACTTGCATTTTGATTTGTGGGACTGACAATGTAATACGCTTTACGCATTTAGAGTAAAATCTATAAAAAATGGGACTGATAACTGAATTTTTGAGAAAATTCTAGCGCTGAAGTGTAGTAAGCGCAGGTGCTCTATTATGATAGTCCCTTAAGTCACAGAAGGTGTGTTTGTAGAGGTATTCAGTGTTCCTTCCTGGCAGGAGAGTGTGTATATTAGCATTTCTATTTTTTGGGACGCATCCATCCTGGAGAGATATGCCACTTTGCTGGCATTGCACCCTGCAATGAATGCCCACAGTCAGAAAGGCTGAAGAGGTGCAGTGTACTCAGGGCTAGGCACACCAGGTGAAACCTCAGCCTCGTGCAACCTTACAATTAGTTTTTGGACCCCTAGAGCCGCCTCCCCCAAGACTGTGATTATTAAACTCAGTTGTAATTATCTCAACACCATCCCTCCCAGAACAATCCTACAAAAATGCATATTTGAACATCACATTTTTAAATATTTATTTATTTATTTATACATCTTTTCTATACCGCCACTTCCAGAGATCAGTGGCGGTTTACAGGTAACAAACTTTAATAATAGAGTACTATTATTTTACATAGAACAGAATATCAAATTGTGTTTTGTAAATACATACATAATGAAGAAAATTTCAAAAAGCCACTTACCAGGTTAAATGGATTATTTGCATATTGCCCATTCTTCCAGCAGGTAAAAGTGTATACTGATGACTCTTCGAGTTTGTGTGGCTGCCAGGACCCTTTGCTTAGCTTTGACTCTAGTTATTCTATGCTGTCCTCCTCCTGAGAAGCTGCTTCCCTAGGCAACCACTTAGTTTGCCTAGTGGTTGGGCCATCCTTGAGTATGGGACACACCTAGGCAGTCAAATTTTCAGGATAACCACCATTGTATGCAATCTCTCTCATGCATATTCACCCCTATTTGTTCAGATATAAGAAATACGCATAACTATCTCTTGTATCTGAACAAAGAAAGGTGACCTACATGGAGCAGCAAGTGCACCTACTCTTGCCGCCTTGCTGGGCAGACTAGATGGACCATGCTGGTCTTTATCTGCCGTCATATACTATGTTACTATATTTTGGCTATCCTGAAAACCTGACTGGCTAGGTGTGTCCCGAGGCCTGGGTTGAGAACCCTTGCTCCAGAGATTTAATGTAATTTCATTTCGTTTTTCTATTCTGATTTATCCAAACATTGGTTCGTTGCAGATTACAGAACATCTCCAAAGAATACACAAACCTATCAAATATAACATAAACTAATGATCATAAGTACTAGCAAATTGCATTACAAATTACATAATAATACAGAGTAGCATAAACTCTAAAATTAACATATAATCTTGCAAGTTAAAAATACACAAAATGTAAAGTATAAAAGGAATAAGATAAACTTTTGAAAAAGGTAGAAAATAAATATTTTCCAAGCATTCCTGAAATCCATGTAATCATCTGCAAATATCAACTTTTTAGGTAAAGCATTCCATTCATTGCAATCCTGATAAAAAACAAATTATCTAAAGACTTCTTATACCTAATTTTAGATATAAATGGATAAGACAGAGATGCCAGAATATTCCAGATACTCTCTAAGGTGATATGAGGAGGCTTAATTAAAGAGGCGTGGTGTTTAAGACCAAAACAACTGAATTTACCTCCAGTGAATCAGTAGTCTCTTCTCTGTTGTCCTATCTCTCTAGAACAGATTCCTGCACAACCATAAGACCATTCTCCACTGCCCCCACTCTACCTGATAGTTTGCACACTGTCAACGCTTTCTCCCTACTGATCATCTCCACAAAAACTGAAGTTTGGCTGCCCCCACTAGGCAGGACCCAATCGCCTCCTGAAGAAGCTGAAAGAGCCAGCTGCACTGAAGAGACCGAGGAGAGGGCACCTTACCCCCACAAGGGCAAGACATGCTTCATTGTCTAGCCCTCCTAAAGATCTATTAGCAGCAGCAAAAGGCCCATCTGACAGTAAATAAGGTAATGCTGGAAGAGGTTCAGTCATCATAGTCTGTTCTGTTCTGTATTATCCCACATTGTTTAGACTGTATATTCTATATATAATATGATGTTCCTTGTAAATATGTTCTGTTATAATATGACGTTCCCTGTAAAACAAACTCGCTTTGTTAACTATTGTTCACTGTAAACCGCAACTGAACTTTGGAAGATGTGGTATATAAATGTGTATAAAAATAAAATAAATAAATAAAAATAGTCTGGTAAAGATAAATTTGGGAGGGTCCACGGGGTTTCCATCAGATAAGGCCCTGGTGCTTCCCCATGCCAGAAGAAAACAATTTTAGGAAATGACCAGAAGGAAAAATAAACCGTCAAGTACCACCAAACGTGTCTATGCTTCTGATGCCAGCTTTGTCCCTTAATTGACTTTATGCAGATATTTATATAACAAAAGTATATTTTAGATATTTCTGTTACACGAGCTGTTCTTAACTGAGGTGTGTATACCCCTCAGGGTACGTGGAAGCCTATTAGGGAATTTACAAGCAGACTACTACTGCATGGAAGCCCAATCATAGGAAACAACCTGCCAACCTCAAGGGGGAGAGCCAAGGTTTGCCATTGGTTGCCATACCCTGACCTTGAGAAATAAAATGAATATGAGCTGCATCACTGCCATCTGCAGAAGAGGTGGAGCTTGAGGCCGCCACAACTGGTATGAAAGGAACAGAAAAGGCTATGGAACTAATGCAGAGGCAACATGAGGGACAGTGAAAGTCCTGCACTTCCTCTCCTTGCATGTGTCTCCCTATTGTGCAGGCTTTCTGATTATATGTTGCCTACATGAAGAAGGATGACTAGAAGGCAGCTGTAGAGACAGGAAGTGCATTGTTTTAATTGTTCCCATGCTACCTGCTGTCTCTAATTGAGTTATGTACTTGGTCCCTTTGAGCCCCACTATTCCCATGCTTGCAGCATTAGCTCTGCTGCTACTTTTCAGTTGTCATAGAAGAGAGAAGATTAGAGAGGTAGAGGGCTGAGAGATGGGAAGAGCAGTGAAGCAGGGAAGAAAGAAGGTTGAGAGACGATGAAGAACAGATGGAGGGATCAGAGGGGGTCATAGTGGCAGTGGGAAGGGAAGGGGAAAAGTGGAAACTTGAAGGTTGAGAAGTGGGAAAAAGAGAAGAAGAATGGTAAATCATTGATAATGATGAGAGACAATTGGAGAAGAAAGAGATAAATGAGATTAAGGAAATATTGGAGAGAGAGAGAGAGAGCGGTGATTGAAGAAAAGAACATGGAAATTTATTGCAAACTGGGGATACATGAGATATCCCAAACTTTGGAAAGAAAGATAAGCCTTGAAAAGTTGACAACCACTGCTTTATAGCTCCATCTGCACTTACAGTATTAGACAAGGGACATTTTTTTATTTCAGCAAAGAAGATGTTATTACGTAGGTTGGGAGGGAGCCCCGTCTTAGTAAATCAGGCCCGGAATGTTTCATTATCAGATCATATCATGCACCATGTGAATGTTCAGAGCTGTTCTTCCACATTTGACAATAATAATTTCTGTCTTTTTCTACAGCTAGGAATCCTACTTTTATGACATGACCTCATTTCAGCAGTAAGAATAAAGAATGGATTTATTTTCAAATTGTGGTGAGCTTTTGATAGCAATGATTAAAGTGTTATCTTCAGTTTGATAGGGGAGCTTTTGATGTTGCTGTATAAATATATGGAGAGCAAAAGCCGCTTACCTCTGCCATAGATCTCGATGCCAGAATGGAATACTCCAATCCCCAAGGTAGAGGTATACTCATTTATCCAATACTGTATAAGGGAACCAGAAACAGGGCATTACTAGACCAAAATATGCAGATCTCTAGCTACGATGTATTAAAAAAACAAGTTATTTCCTCTGCCATCATTCCCCTTTGAAGCCTAAAGACACATTGATCTTTACTGAAATATTTAAAGCTGAAAATTTCAGGATGAAGGCCAAATGCACTTGGTCATTTTTACGATATCACTGAGGTTCTTCTGCCTTGACATTTTTTAAGCTGAATATCCTACAATGTCCAGGAAAAAAAAAATCAATGTGCTCTTTATAGTATGTACAACATATAACAGAAATAGCTCTATTAGGCTCATATAGCATAGGCACTCTTTACAGGATGTCATATTTGGAGAAAGCTGTTCATTTGTTTGGTGTTTGTACCTCGCTATAATTTTGTAGAATGTTAACAAAGAATTATATTAAATGCAGTGTGGTACAGTCATATCTTAAGGACCAGTGTGACTGGCCAAAGACTTTTTTTGCTGACATTCAAACATGATATTCTGTCACAAGTCATTGCCTATCACAGTTTTAGTCTGCATGAGGAGACAATCCATCACAAAGCAATAATCTTAGAGCACAGACTAGGTAAGTGGAAGAAAGAACTATCTGAATGGGAAAGGAATATACTCTAAAACACCCTCCCTTATCATTGCCAAATGGCAATCACAAGAAAATGAATGGAAGTTGAAAGCTTTAATAAGACACATATTTGTAATCAGAGATCAGAGATTCCTACTTACAATAAAGGTGGGGCTAACAAAGATGGCTTAGCAATAAACTTTATTGTGCTTGCTAAGGCTAGGCTGTACACACTCTAGTGCCTTTAGTGTGCATGCTACAGCCAGGCTGCATACACTATAGTGTACTTCAGCATATGTGCTAGCCCCAGGCTGCACAAAAACTGCACTATGAACTAAGGTGATTAGAGGACAATTTTCAAACTGATCACATTAGCACAAAGACTACCTACAGCAGCAAACCTCAGGGGGTAGCAGCACAGCACCTACACCAGAACAGCCTGAACTGACAGTAAAAGTAGTGCGTCAACAGCCTTTGAGCACCTATGTGCTTGCTCATGGCCTGTTGCCCCGCCCCCTCTGACAGGAAGTGTGTATTGGAGAAGGCAGGACCAGCAGGCCGTGAGTGCCCACGTGGTGCTTGAAGATCTGCTGGCACACTGCTTTTTTTCTGTGCAAGGTTGGCTGGGGCCATAAACAGAGGTTTATGCAGGCAGCAGTGGCAAAGGGAAGGGAAAGGGTGGGAGATGCTGGACACCTCAGCGGAGACCAGGGGGTGAGGCTGGATGCTTCAGGGGAGAGACTGGACAGCTGGTGAGGAGGGAATGTAAGGGCAGGTTCTGGATGATGAGAGTGAAGGAAGGCAAGTGAAGATGCTGGTTACCAGGGGGGAAGGGAAGGGGAGATGCTAGAATCTGGGGATTTGGGAGGAGGAAGGGCCTTGAGCAGTTCCAGGTGGCACGTGTCTGAAGGGTTACCTAGGGCAGCAACTACCCTTGGGCTGTCCCTGAAGACCACCGACACTTTTAATACACGAGCTTTGTATGAATTCTACATGCGTTTTTGCTTTGAAAATCACTATAAAACCCAACATTGCACTGTCACTTGAACTTGCTTTTCTTGCGCATAGAACTTTGCATGAAAAGTACATGTGAAGACTTGAGAATGCCATTGATGTGCATACTCCATCATGCATTAAGCAGATTTACTCCCACCTAAACAATCTCTTGTACATAGTTACCTTCTTTATTACACCCCGATCATCCCCTGTAACACTGTTCCTTTTATTGTTTACTGTTCAATGTATTCTTGAAATGCAATGTAAACCATTTTGATGATATGAAAGGCGGTTTATAAAAACTGTTAAATAAAATAAATACCATTCCTCGCCTGACCTAAACACAGCCCTGGGATTTGGGAATACCTCGCCCCAAGGTGCCAATTGTCTGAAGCAGGCATCAATGGTTTTCAGTTGATTTACAGTTGATTGAGGTTATGCTAAAATTAATTTGACCTTACACATAAATGAAGGATCATCATATACAAATGCTCAAAGAAATCAAGGAAGCTAACAAAAGTTACAGCACAATAATAATAATGGGTGATTTCAATTACCCCGGTATCGACTGGGTCAGTGTCACGGCAGGACATGCTAGGGAGATAAAGTTCCTAGATGAAATAAATGACTGCTTCTTGGAGCAGCTGGTTCATGAACCGACCAGAGGGGAAGCCATATTGGACTTAGTCCTTAGTGGAACACCAGATCTAGTGCAAGAGATAAGGGTGTTGGGACCATTTGGCAATAGTGATCATAGCATGATCACGTTTGATTTAATTAGTGGAGGAGGGATGGTAAGGAAATCCACAGTACTACCTTTTAACTTTCGAAAGGGAGACTATGATAAAATGAGGAAAATAGTTTAAAAAAAACTAAAAGGAGCAGTTGCAAAGGTTAAAGACTTACATCAAGCTTAGGTGTTGTTTAAAAATACTATCTTGGAAGCCCAGACCAGCTGTATTCCATGCTTTAAGAAAAGTGGAAGGAAGTCCAAAAAACTGCCAGCATGGTTTAAAGGTGAGGTCAGAGACTTTAGACCCGGCTGTGAATCAACGCGGCCGGGCACAGGCACGCGGTGGCGAGCCGAGGGCTGGGGGAGGGGCGGGGGGACGGCAGAGGGGGGGCGGGCAAAGAGCTGCATTCAAAAGAGCGCGCGGCCTCTTTGCCACTCACCCCCCCTTCCTGGAGGAAGCCGGACACCCCCCCCCCCCACCCAATTAGCAAACGGGGGGGGGGGGGGCCCAAGCATCGCAGCATGCAAGACGGCTGGAGAAACGCACCCGGTGAGAGAGATCACAGCCTAGGCCTTAAGTAAAGGGGGAGAGGTACTGGAGAGATACACGGACCTCTCCCCGGAGAGAGGGAGAGGGTGACAAGAACACCACGCAGAGAGCCCCCCCTGCCTTGCTTTGACGGCGGGCAAAGGGGGGGTAAGGAAGAAAGGTTGCCAAGTCTGCTCGAACGGCAGGCGTAACAGCTTTTGACTGAAGGATACGAAAGACTAAGGGACTGAGAAAAGCTTTCATGGCAAAAGAGTTCCCTCCTGCTATGTAAAACGTCTGTAGGATATTGGCTGTGTCTCTTGAGGGGGGCAAAAGAAAAGAGGTGATACAAGGAATTTGTAGACTGTGTTTTGTTGATTGTGACGTGTATGCTGTGGCCAACAGTTTTTGGTACTGTTAATAACCATTGTTGCCAATAAATCGAAATAGTTTGGTGAAAGAAACTCCATGGTGTAACGTGGTGACTCACTGGAGGGAGGGGGGAAGAAGGGGAAGGGGGAGGGTCACGGGTAAGGGGAGAGGGACCCGAGGCGGTCATGCCAGTTGCGTGGCTGTGGTAAAACTAAAAAGTCATGGGATAGGAGGCAGTGTACTATTGTGGATCAGGAACTGGTTAAAAGATAGAAAGCAGAGGGTAGGGCTAAATGGCTAGTTTTCCCAATGGAGAAAGGTGAATAGTGGTGTACCCCAGGGATCTGTGCTGGGTCCGCTGCTTTTTGACATATTCATAAATGACCTGGAAAGTGGAATAATGAGTGAGGTTATCAAATTTGCAGATGACACAAAACTATTTAAAGTTGTTAAAACCCATGAGGATTGTGGAAAATTGCAAGAGGATCTTGATAAATTGGAAGACTGGGCATCAAAATGGCAGATGAAATTTAATGTAGACAAGTGCAAAGTTATGCACCTAGGGAAGAACAACCCAAACTATGGTTACACGATGCAAGGTTCCACATTAGGAACCATCACCCAGGAAAAAGATTTAGGCGTCATTGTGGATAACATGTTAAAACCTTCCGCCCAGTGTACAGCGGCGACCAAGAGAGCAAATAGAATGCTAGGTTTCATAAGGAAAGGAATGGAAAATAAAACAAAGGATATTATAATGCCTCTGTATCGTTCCATGGTGCGACCGCACCTTGAACATTGTGTGCAATTCTGGTTGCCGTATCTTAAAAAGGATATAGCGTTATTAGAAAAAGTTCAGAGAAGAGCCACCAAAATGGTAAAGGGGATGGAAGGATACCCCTATGAAGAAAGGCTAAATAGGTTAGGGCTCTTTAACCTGGAAAAGAGACGGCCGAGGGGAGATATGATAGAAGTCTATAAATTAATGAATGGAGTGGAACGGGTAAACATAGATCGATTGTTTACGTTATCAGAATATAGAAAGACTAGGGGACATGCAATGAAGCTACAGGGTAAACTATTTAAGACTAATAAAAGAAAATATTTTTTCACTCAACGTGTAACTCTGGAATTTGTTACCGGAGGATGTAGTAAAGGCTCTTGGTGTAGCTGGGTTTAAAAAAAGGTTTGGACAAGTTCCTGGAGGAAAGGTCCATAAAACATTCTTAAGAAGGGACCCAGGATAGCAATGCTTGACCCAGTACAAGCATTGTGGAACCTGTGTCTTTTTGAGAAACTGCTAGGTACGTATGAGCTAGATTGGCCACTGTTGGAAACAGGATACTGGACTTGATGGACCTTGGTTTGACCCAGTATGGCATATCTTATGCTCTTATGGACCTTTGGGAAATAGTGGAATTTATGTGTCACATCTGTTTTCCCAGGGATTCTTAAAGCTCATAAATTTAGAATCTGCTTTAGACAGATCTAAAATTTTTACTGGGCCTTCCTCAACCCAAAACTTCACATACTAACTAGCTCTTTCAGTTTTGGCTGGTTAGCAGAGGGAATTCTTTCCCCCTGACAATGGAGGGAGGCCAGCTCTTGACTCATCCCCTATCATTTCCTCAAGCAGTATCAACCCTAGCTTTCATTGCAGGTAAACACCATCCCCCTGACAACGTATCCATCCCTTTACTCCCAAAGATCTACCTTTCCAGCATACCCTCAGGCATCCCTCCCCAAGGACCTCTTGTCAACATAGCAGCCTGCCCACCCTCCAGAAGTAGCTCTTACCTGTCTCAAGGGGTAGTGGTCTTCACATTGGAACCTTCCTGCCCTCACAGCAGCCAAAACCTAAAGGTGTTATTTGGCTTTAGCTGCTTGGGGCCAACAGGGTTCTGACATCTCTCTTGCCACTGATGACCTCACTGGTAAGATCAGTATCCAGAGGAGTGGAGGGAAGGAATGCCTCTGGTGGGGGGACGGCATTACTACTACTACTACTATTACAATTACAACTTATAAGTTCTATAGCACTACTAGGCGTTCACAGCGCTGTACCTATACATGTGAAGACGACAGTCCCTGCTTGACAGAGCTTACAATCTATTCAGGATGGACAAACAGAACAAACAAGAGACTACAGAGTTTTGTTATAAGTATAAAATAAAAAATACAAGGGTACCAAGTAGGAGAGAAGGGGGTCAGCTGTGATACTTCATCTGACCTATCTCCCCCACCTATCTATTTGAATGATCTTTCTCATTGGGGTCCTGAGTTGCTAACAGACTTCAGCCATCGATCTAATCTCCATCATCTTTCATGGACACTGGTGGCTCACTTTAACTTTACTGGGGTAGGTGTTTTGATAGCTTTTGCTTCTGTAACGTTTCATTAGACTTAGGGACTATGCTCCTTGGGAAATATTCTCGCCCTAAAAACTCACAGGTGTGATGAATTCCGGCCTTTCTCCTGCGCTCTGTCCACTGAGTCCTTGGGTTTGTCTGTCCTGGTTGCTGTGTTACTTTCTGATTGTAGGAGTTCTCTGCATACATAGAGGGTCACCATTCAGATCTGATAGCATGGAAGTTGCTTGGTGCCAGTACTTTGTTCCTCAAGTGGCCAGCCATAGGTGGCACCAAATAGGTTTGCATGCTCAGAAATTGCTATGTGTCTGCAATTAACTGGTATTGGGCAATCTTTGGATCAGACCACCAGCCTTTTTTTCTGTGTGGTCACCTGCCCTCTTAGATGAAATTGGCAATGGATCACATCACTATTACTGTCATTGGTGAATCACATTGCCAGGTATCATGCCAATTTATATTAGTTTATTACTCACATTTCCAAAAAATAGGATTACAAAGCTGGTAGTACAAGGCACTGGAGTGGCCTATTGGTTAGAGCAGAATCTGCAACTAGGGAAGCCAGAGTTGAAATCCCACTGAGGCTCCGTGTGGCCTTGAGCTAGTCACTTAATCCCCCATTGCCTCTGGTACAAACTTAAAGTCCTCTGGAGTCAGGGAAATGCCTACTGCAGCTGAATGTAATCTGCCTTGAGCTACTATTGGAAAGGTGTGAACTAAGTGTAAATAAATAAATATCCTTATGAAAACAGAGTCATATTAAAAGGAACACAGAAAACTGCAACGCAAAATCTCTGGACACTGCACACAACAGTATTATGCTGTTTAATGGAGATGCCTAACAAGTTCATTTCAGCATCCCTGTGTCCAGGAGATCAAAAATGCAAAATAAAAAGTACTATCTCCTTAAAGATGGTTAGAGAAGAGATTCCATGTAACCAGTTAACATGGGACGACGATAATGTAAACCTTGAGCTCAAATGGTACAACGAAATCTTTATATTAGGTCAGAATTGTAAGTACTATTTCCAAGATATTTCATATAAATTAAGTCTAAGCAGACCAAAAAAAGAGGGAAAAGCTGATTTTTCCTATGAAAGGACTACAGTATGTATGTTGTTGTTGTTGTTATTGTTGTTAAGTGATGTCGAGTCAGTATTGACTCCTGGAAACCCTCTGGATAGTTGACCTAAACTTTGTTTGGTCTTCAGCCAAGCGGCTCATTGTTGATAGAGTGGTATGTGTACATGCAAAAAATAAATGTCATCAGAAACTGCATATAAAATTAACTTCTTTGGAAGGAAATGCCCTTTTTACAATACCTACCAGAAATCTAGCAGAATAGTCCCATAATTAATTCCCATTGTGCAAGCTGTTTATGGTAACTTTGTTTAAATATGTTGGTAGGAGGGAAGCGCAAATTAAAGTGGTGTTCCAAACTGATAGAGTTTGCACTGTGAAACTAATCCTTGTTCACCCTCCCAGATGGTGAATTGTATAACAAACTAGCATCCAAAATCTAATAGACCACTGTTTACAGTGCCCTTGTCACTCTGCAGCTCCTCACTACCTTTCTTCTCTTATCTCTCCTTACAACCCCCCCTCGGGAACTCCGCTCTTCTGGCAAACTCCCTCTATCTGTTCCCTTCTCTTCCACTGCTAACTCCAGACTTCACTCCTTTCACCTTGCGGCACCTTACGCCTGGAACAAACTACCTGTGTCTGTACGCCAGGCACCTTCTCTGACCCTCTTCAAATCCAGGCTGAAAACTCACCTCTTCGCTGCTGCTTTTGGATCTTGACTCACCTGATCTCCTTTTTCTTTTCCTTTCCCCCTTTCTTTATCCCTGCCTACACCTTCTGTGTTTGTCTTGACTAGATTGTAAGCTCTGATGAGCAGGGACTGTCTCTTACATGTCTGTGCAGCACTGCGTACGACTTGTAGCGCTATACAAATGCTCAGTAGTAGTAGTGGTTGATTACACTGCACATTGAGTGGGGTAGGAATTCTGTGCAGGGGATTTCTCTTTATATGCTAGTGTTGATGGTGCTGATGTTACATTTGCTCAGTCTACAGTGAGCTGCTTTGACATGACAAGATGTTCTTTTTCGCAAGGTCAGGTGCTTTCTGTACTGCAAATGGGTCATCACAAGCTGGATATCAATGATAAACACTACACAGAAAGGACATATTGAAGCATAAGCATGCTAACAAGGCATGATTGTGTCTGAGGATCTTAAAGTAGCTAAACAGGTAGAAAAGGCAACGGCAAAAGCTAGAAGGATGTTTGGGTGCATAAGGAGAGGAATGGCCAGCAGAAGAAAGGAGGTGATAATGCCTCTGTATAAGTCTTTGGTGCGACCTCATTTGGAGTATAGTATGGAATTCTGGAGACTGCACCTTCAAAAGGATGTAAACAGGTTGGAGTCGGTACAGAGGGTGCCTACTAAAATGGTTAGTGGTCTCCATTACAAAGCATATGAGGACAGACTTAAGGATCTTAATATGTACACCTTAGTGGACAGGTGGGATAGAGGTGATATGATTGAGATGTTTAAATACCTCCGTGGCATAAATGTCTCTTTCAATTGAAAGCAAGCTGTGCTACGAGGGGACATAGGTTGAAGGTGAAAGGGGATAGACTCAGGTGTAATATGCGGAAATATTTCTTTACGGAAAGAGCGATAGATGCGTGGAATAATCTCCCAGTAGGTGGACGTGGTGGACACGAGGACAATATCTGAATTCAAAAAAGCATGGGACAAACACAGAGGATCTCTAAAAGAAAAAAGGGGACTGTTGTAGTGGTTGATATGGAAGGGCAGACTAGATAGACCATGTGCTCTTTTTCTGCCGTCATGTTTCTATTTTTCTATACTATAGTGAATAGCTACTTGGGAAGTTCAAGCGAATATCTCAAACACTATCCTGAGATCAAACAAATGTGCTTGAGAAATTGATTAGTATTGTTTTTCTTATTATTATTAAAATATCATCACTAATGAGCATAGGATGATTTCTTGAAGCCAACCTGGCTCCAAGGTATAAAAGGCAGTAATCAACTTCATTCAAATAGGCATAAGCCTCATTATCCTTTTTCAGACATGCACGAGGCAAAATGTTCACAATAAGACTAAATCCACTGGTACTACTGGTACTTTTGACCCATGGATTTTGCACCATGTTTCAACGCACCTGTGTACTTTGACTTGAAAATTTGCCATGGGTATCACATAAGGCTGCGTCTACTCTTCTTCTGCCCCAAGTCCTCTCCTAGTTTTGATCCACTTTTTTCTGCACATGAAAGGGCTTTTATAAAGTGATCCCAAGCTTAACATGCATAAACATAGGCACAGTGACAAGAAGCATATATTTTTACCAACTGTAGGCATGTTCTGGGGCAATGTTTGGGCAAAGCATGGATGGAGCTGCGATTCACATACTTATTTTAGGAAATACTTGTGAGCGTATATACCTGCTGCAGGGAAGACACCAGTCTGCAGCTTCAATTGAGCCGTCATTGCTGCCAGTTTAGTCCTAGCATTTTATAAAGACACATAGGTGCCTATGGGGTAGATTTTTCCAAAGTGCGCCAAAGTGAGATGGCCCTGTGCTAACCATTGGGGGCATACCCAGCATGTTCCCAACAGTTACCAAACGGAACAGTTCCCTAATGCACAGCAATGGCATTCCCAATTAAAGCAGGTGCACTTACTGCCATCCATTGAGGTGACATTAACAGCACCCTCGCTGACTGCAACATTGACATCTGGGATGCGTGATCAGGATGACTATGGGGCCCTTTTACTAGGCACCGCTAACCAGTTAATGTGTGTTATAGCACACAATAACTTGCCACAATAAATGCATGCCAAGTATAATGCACGTTAACTGGCACTCATGCGCTAATGTGGAGAGTGGGAGAGTTAGGAGAGGACTGTAGGTATGGAGAGCACATTAGTGTGCAACCACTATTAATGTAGCAGTTAGCATGGGTGCACCTACTGATACCTCTATTGGTACCGCTAGGTGCACTCACGTAAATTGCGCCACACAATAATGTACTCAGTCGTGCATTAGCTGTCAGGAACAGGTGCTCATGCCCGAACAGCTAACACAGAGGTTTTGCACTTAATGCATGTTACAAGTGCACATTAAGTACACAGCCTTACCGGGATTTACTAAGAGTCCCTCGATGTGATTAGTCAATGGGGTAACTTGGTCATCCCTTCTTTTGAAGGTGGAAGTAGTTTGCCTTAAAGAGTAGCAAGAAACTGATGTAAAACAGGACCTTGGAAGAACTCACTCTCGACACTTTTTCCTATCTAGTTCCAGTGGAATGTGAATAGAACACACTAGGATGACATGGTTCCCTCATTGTCCATGAGAGGAAAACAGAATGAAGCTCGTATATTTCCACGCTGAGAAGATAAAACGATGTAAACAGCAAAAAGGTGAGGTTGCTGCTTTGGGCAGGAGTATTACTAGTAATATTAGTATTTAGCTCATGCCTTTCCAGTGAATAAATATGTTTGGTGCAAGGATTTCAGAAAGTAAACAGAGAAGCCATGTGAGGGAATATAGTAAATAACTTCTTATAGACAGCTTAGGGACACGGCATAGGGCAGTTCAAACTGTCTTTGCCTTCTGCCTACTCCCAATATCTATTTTCCTGGTGTCCTGAAAAGCCACAAGTATCTCTGTACTAAGCCCTTCTGTAACAGTTAATATTCATCAGATCCTGAATATCTTGTGTTATTTTCCCATTGCAGACCCAAGATGATAACAGAAGGAAGCGAGCCAACCCTTGTATGTTCAGAGTTTGAATAGAAATCCTTGAAGCATCAGTAAAACCATGTCACTTTGTATGCTTTCTGCAGGAATTGTGCTCTTGTTGGTTATATATGTTTCTATCTTGCACTCAAAATACAGTATGAGTGCTATTATAATGCATATACCCTATCTTGTCAGAACACAACTGCTGATTTTCCAGTCTTGAGAGAGCCAATGGATGAGGCAAGGATTGGCAAAGCATTCAATCGGGTTACATTGCCATGCTTGGAAATTCATCCTTGATTAGCTGACTTTGGCAAGTACCACAGGCTGCTCGGGAAATTTAAAAAGAAAGTACCACACAACAATGGAAAATTGAGAATGCACATTATAGGCCACAATGAATTGCCAAAAAGACACACTGGGGCCTATGTTTTAAAACTTGTGCTAATTTTTGTTAGCATGCATGCAGTAAAAACTTTATATGCATGCCAAAAGCCCGCTTAGTATGGACTGCACTAAATTTTTCATTCAGTGGCCAAAATAAAGCCTCTTCAGCAGGGGCGCATAGATAGCATGCAGGCTAACACAAAAGGTGTTACAGGTATGAAAACTTTTCAGAGAAGGTTATGGCATTTATGCAGATGATATCCAATTATTTTTTTCCCATTAAGACCATCACAATAGAGCTACTGGAGTCTACTTTCTCCTGCTTGCTAGGATACAAGATAATAGTCTTTCACTGAATTTAAAACAAAACAAAACAGAAGCTCTATGGCTATTGCAGTCCCCTTCCTTAGATTTCTCTGACACACTGCAGTTGGGTAACCCTAATCTTAGAGGTATGTTTATTAAGGTGCAGTAAGTTTCGACATCTTGTGCAACAATGTCAGCATGGAAGGTGGAAGCCCGGTGAGGTAAGAGCGGGAGGTGTGGCCAGAATCTGCCCTAGCACCAGGAGGGAATGTGCTTTGATTAAATTTGGACAGTAGAGAATCTGAAAAAAAATTAGATACGTTTAGAAATTTGTAGAGCAAGAGAATATAAGGATCATGGCAGGATTTTGGGCAATGTATGATTCTTTCTGCATTTTCGTGATTTTAGACACAGGCGCCAAGTCAGCCTCCCAGCTCTATTTTTCTGATGTTTAATAATATGCTTCCCTGTTCCCCTTCTCTCTCCCTTTCTGAAAAAATCACATGTCACTGTAGGCTACCCTTTCCCATTGGTACTTAAATTGCCTAATGTCACCATTTAGAAATTCCAAGCCAGTGTATCCAAACCTTTTTAAGCCCAGCGTGAAGCGAGTACAGATGCAATTTACTTGCATTTTTCATAGATTTTTTAAACATCTTTAATAGTAACAAGATTAGGAATAGATTTGAAATATGCGCAAATGGACAGCAGGTAGGATTGAAGGCTTAACATTTGGTGCTGTGTCTAACAGGTTTTAAACTTGTTCTAATTCAACCTCTTTGTATGTCTACACAATCCAGGGACTTGTGAAATGGCAGCAAGACTATAGACAACGCAGCTGAGCAGGCGGATGTGAATAAGCTCCTAACTGGGAAAAGATCAGCAGGCAGTACATTATAACGAGCCGTAAATCATTATTAATACTTTTATGAATTTGTTGTAAAAATGGTTTTAAATTTAATGAGTTTATTTGATGGAACTGCAGATTTAATATGTCTCTTTAATAGAATTCCATTTCAGTACGAAGATCCTTCTCCATAGCATTGTGCCTCTGACTAGCTGTTTAAAAGTTTCTGGGCAGGCAATAATTGAAGCTAAATCTTTATTTCTATGTACAGTACAGGTAATTCTGACGACCTCCCCATAATACCCTCTGGTTCCTGAAAGTCTGGCCTGGGTAATCATATCACCCTTTCGTTTGGCTTTTTTGTTTCAATTTTTAAAAAATTTCTTTTTGTTTCATTTGAGTTTATTTCATTTTGCTTTTTAGAAACAAAACCATCGAAATGAAAAAAAGAAAGGGCTTGTCCCCCCACCAAATACCTCTCCTGGACCTTCCCCTATACCCCTCCCAGGGCCGACGTTAGGGGGGTCTAATCAGACATGGCTCCCATGATACAGTGGGGCCTAAGCCTGCCCAAAGCCAAAGAAGGCACACCCTGCTAGTGGTCTTTAGAGACCTTTCCAAATTTCTATGCTGGGCACCAGCATGTCGTACACCAGCCCTGAGCATCCGCAGTTGCAATCTCCAGATCTCACTTACATGGGTTCACCACAGACAAAATGTGGCAGAAGCTATGGGCCCGATTCTGTGAGCTGACTAGCAGGGCTGAACATCCCGGTGGGACATGCAGCCTCGCTAGCTGACCTGCCCCAATTCCCTAATTCTCTCTTCCTGCAAACACAGAGCCGCTGTGCGGGGAGAGCAGGATGGGGGTGGCACAGGGCAGAGCATGGGCAGGCACCCAGACGTACAGGGCCGATTCAGGTCATGGCCCTTGGAGGTGGAATAAGCATTGGGCAGCCCCATTGGGGTGAGGGAGGTGAGTCCCTGCCGCCCGGCCCCAGGCCAGGCAGACCCCACCAGATGGCGGGCGAGCTGGGGCGGGGGGGGGGGGGGGTGTCCGGCACTAGCACAACAGCGGGTGCAGGGGAGACTTGGCCATCCTGCTGAATGTACGTCCCCCGCAGCCGCTGAAGGGGCACACACCAGGCCATCCTGTTGCCAATTCTGCTACCGTGGGAGCATCTTGCTCCCACGGTGAGAATCCGTGACAATGGAGCCTATCCTGGTCTGGGACGTCTGGACTGCCCCGACGTGCCCCTTCCAGGATTGGGCTCCACCTGTGGTTATTCTTTTCTTGTGCAAAGAAAGCAGTACTGCAGTGAAACAACAGTACTACAGTTGACAGTTAAAACGATTTTATCATTCCTCTATTTTTCTTCTGATTTATATTTTGCTCCTGGGGTGGCACTATTGTTTAGGTTTTCTAAAATATCCTCCTATTCTTCCACCATTCTGTACCTCAAACCCCAAGGGGGTATTATCCTGATACAGGAAAAGCAGAATTACTTGATGGAAGGAGGAAGAATGGATTTTTGGCAGGAGAGTTTTAAAAACAGGTGGGCCAACATCAGTAGTAGTGGTCCCAGATTTTTTACCTTAAACACCAACTGTTGCAGCTAAATAAATACCAGATATTCGGCACTGGGAGCCAGATAATGGCCAGCGGTGAATAGCCAGTCACTGCTGTTAGTGCATGCACTATTCACACAATGGTGAATTTGAGCACGCTACACAAATAGGTATGCAACAGTCATGAAGGACAACTTATTGCTGTCCTAAGCTATCCGTAGAGCCAGGCAGAAGATCACTGCTCTAGGGATAACTTTGTGACCTGCCCCTGGATCTCCCTAGCAGTACCAGATAGTACCAAGCAGTCAAAGAGAATATTCAGCAGCGCTAAGGACCTGAGCGCACATTTCTGGTATCCCCGAAAACTTCCCTCTGACGGTCAATAAGATTTCAAAAAAGGCAAGCATAAGATCGCGTAACATTTAGGAGGTTGTTTCAGAAGGCACCATCTGCACAGATTTTAGAAAAGCCACTATGTAAAAGGATTTACCCGAGGCACACAGTTTGGAAGGAGACATATTCGGGGTATGTGGTTTATAAAGACCTGAAAAGTAGACATGTTTTTCCCGTTTTGCAATGGAAATAAATATATGTCTCTAAAAGTGTCCCCACGTGCATTCACACATACTCCCAGGCATGCATAGCATTAGCTAACTGCTCATTTGGACCTGAGGCTTGGAGAAGTAATGTGCTTAGCTCTATGGCATTCAAAAGCACCTTGAAAATCCAAACATTAGAGATTTGGAGCTTCGCTCCTTGGCTTCCTTCAGACATGGAAATTTGTGACGTCAGCCCCTTATATTTATTTATCTATCTAGCCAGATTTGTATACCACTTTTTCCTTCAATCAAAGTGGTGATTACACAAAATGGGTTTACATTGACTAAGGGATGACATAACATACAAAGGGATAATGTAATACATAAACGCCTATTTGTGCTATATACATTCATGGATATTTCATGGAGTTCATAAGCTGCTTGGTCATAAAATTCCATGAATAAGAAAGTCTTAAGGGATTTGCTAAAATCCTTTAGGCCTCTTATGGCCCGCAATTCGTCCGGAAGAAAGTTCCAGAGTATTGGAGCAGATAATGAAATTGCCCTGTTAGAGGTGGTTTGTTTTGTTCTATGGAATCCAGCTGGTATTCGTAATTTATTAGTACTGCTAGTTCGTCTGGGTCTGTCATTCGTGTCTTTGGATAACAGGTTATAGAGAACATCTGCTGTGCATTGGTTCATGATCTTGAAAATGATTGTAATGGTTTTAAATTTTGCTCTCACAATTATTGGTAGCCAGTGCATTTTTTGAAGTATAGGTGTAATATGTTCAGAACACTGCAGCTCGCATCATAACTGGTACAGCAAGGAATGAACTAGTTGGAGTGGATGAGTGGTCTGTTTAGGTAGACCTTGATACAGTGAATTTGCACAGTCTAGTACTGGTGTAATAATTGCCTGGCATACGGTTCTGAAATGTTCCTGACTGAGCATTGGCTTTAGTCTTCTAATGAGTTTTAATCTTTGGTATGCTTCTGCAGCAGTTTTGTTTATATGTGTTTGAAGATTTAAATTCCTATCGAGTGTGATGACTAAGTACTTCACCTCATCCTTTATTGGTATAGAATGACTCCGGATGTTGAGGGTAAATGTTGGCACTTACATGGTAGGTTGCAGAATCCATCATTTGTACATGCAGGGTCTGGGTGATGCCATTCTGTTTTAGAACATTTCCTGCTTTGTGTGCCACCAAATACATGTTTTCCCATAATTTTATAGGTATTTCACAAAAAACTCCATGTTCAGTGAGTCTTTCGTATAATACACTGCAAATTGGACATCTCCCGACTTGGACGTCCTTTTTCTAATCTAGACAACCTATACAAAATGAAGTTTTTAATCTGTTTCCTACAGATCTCGTCATCCTTATCATTCCTGATTTATACCATACCCACTAGTGGGTACTACATGGCCCTCTTTTGTTTGCCCAGCTCCTCAGTAACCAGGGATCACATGGATCTTTCTGCTGCCTGACCTTCGTAATCAGGATCAAGGGCCAAAAGAGGGTGTAATCTCCAAATTTCAAACTACAGTTGTAGGTGTTGGAGTACAGTCTGAAGGTCCATCAAGCTTTCAGCCACGTATCCACATCTAGAGCAGATACATTATTTACCCACTCAAATTCTGAAAGAATGGACGGGTCTACACAAATCCGCCTTACCACTAAATCAAAGAAAGCAAACCATGGTCGGACCAACAACAGAGGACATTAAAACATCATTCACCTCTCAAAAATCCATCCCAGTGATGCCACCCACATTAGGATGAAAGCTAGATCTAAAGCATTACTTTTCACATGAGTCAACTCCTGTGCCATCTAGGTAAAATTGACATCCTGCACGTTCCTCGCAGAAACAGCTGCTATCCTACCTGAACATGGGAGCATAGGTAAATTAAAATCCTCTGGGACAATAACATAGATGTAACTAACTAGGGACTTACTAATTAATTTCCAAGGACTCCCTAGGGTCCCTACCAAATATGGGAAGCCCCATAAACCGGCATGCATGCCAATCCTCTCTCCACCCCCAGACCTCACAGGATGGCATTCCATATCAGAAGGCAGATGAAAGGAGGTTCCTGCCACAGCTTCCACCCCCTCCACTCTTGGCCCCAACCTATATATGACAAGCTGAAGGAGGCTGAGACACATGCTGAGAGGTCAGTAGCCAAACTGGAGAAGAGCATTGATGACCTAGAAGACGAGTTGTACACTCAGAAACTGAAGTACAAAGCAATCAGTAAGAAGCTGGACCACGCTCTGAACGACATGACTTCAATGTAAATGTTTTTCTGCCATGTGCCTGCCTGCAGAAGTATAAGGGGCAGAAGTGAGTTTTATTATTTATTTAGTGGGACTTACTTCTGCCCCTTATACTTTTACTTTGTATCCATGAATCAGCTGCTCAGGTTTTGTGTTCTGCCTTATTGCATCTAATTGATCACTATTTGCCCAGCTTAGTTCACTTCTGTTTGAGCCATCCTAAAATACTCGTTTACCTTTTTCTTGAAAATAATGCCTAAGGTACTATATGAAAAATTGATAATTTTGTCTGCAATTAAAAAAACTAATTGGCGCACGTTCAAAAAAGACAAGTCACAACTAAGACAACTATGCTTCACCCCCGACCCAAGCCAGCACCCACATAATACCCACCCCACACACCTTAATCAGATCACCTAAGCCAACCTCCCCCCTCCTTTATCCACCTCTCTGCTGATTCAAGACCATAGCGATGAGCTTGCCATTACTCTGAGACATACTAAGATTATGAATATGTATATAGTCACACTGTTTAATTTGTAAACAATGCCATAAAATTATATATAGTTCACCTGTTCTCCTGTTTTAAACTCCCTGTTTACTGTAAGTTCAATGTGAAACCTTTCTGCATTGTTCATTTGTGTTACCTGTAAACCGCACTGATGGCGAATAGCGCGGTATAGAAAAACAATAAAATAAATAAAAAATAAATAAAATATTGAGTCTCAGGTCTGGAAACCCGGAGGGCAGAGCAAAGAAAACATCACACCATCATTAGCCCAGAAACCAAATTTCTGAAATAAAAAAAAAGTTTCCCATTCTACACACAATCATATAACAAAGGCTGTTTCTGAATTTCGGAACTCATGTTTACCAACTGCAAATACAACCCATTCAAATGAGTACTAAGTTTTCATCTCAAAATCCAGGGTGGGTTAATTAAGCAATGACTTTCCTGTGCAATTGTTTTACTTTCTAAAATCTAACTCCTTATACCCAACCCAACCAAACTTTAATGGGTTGGCCCTTCTCCCTTGAAACCCTGCACACACGTTAAAAATGACACTCACACAATAACAAGTAAAGCTCAATCCTTTAAAATTCCACTCAGTACCCATTCACCCCTCCCAGTACCACAGTTTCTCTACCTCTAAACCCTCGCTCCATATCCACTCCATATAAAGCCACCCACATCCCAGCCCAGACAACATGATCACCTCAAAGCACTTCTAAGGAGCAAAAAGTAAAATAGGTAGAGCAACACTCTTCATTTATTTTATCAATTAATATCTGTATAGAAATTGTAATAATCTTCCTCAATTTATAAATGATGGCTAATATTTCCAATGCAAAAGTCACTTCTAACAAGCCAATGTAACATTGCCTACCTGAGATCTTGATGTTGGCACTTTCAAAACCACACTGACTTTATCCCATAGGGCATTCGGATGACTTCTATTATTTTAACACAAGCCTAATTTTCTTTTCCTTTGCAACTTTCTACCATCTTTCTCACACCCTTGTTCTGTCACATTTCACCCACTGCACACATACCCTTGTTTGCATATTTATCTTTCGATTTCAGGTGTGGATGCAGGAAAATAGGTTTTTTTTTTTATTCCTGACAATCATTCAAAGTGGTTTACAAAATAAGAGCAAAGTTACAATAAATAGTCAAGGGCTCTGCGGCATCCCAACCCCCAAAGTAGATCCATGGCAGCACTTAGTATCGGGTCCTGAGTACTTAAACCACCTACAATGGGTGTCTAACTCCATACACAATGAGAAAAAAAGAAAACAGTCAAAGGAATAGGACTACCAGGAAATAACAAAAAAAAAGAATAAACAGAACTTCAGTAGTTTTCACTCTTCCCCATATTGTATTCGTAATAGAGGCAATCCATAGACAATGTCTCTGAACAACCAAATAGCACATGACTTCACACTTTCAGTCACATATTCCAAGGCAAGTATTCAAAACTGCAGTCAAAACTGTACTCACTATCTTACTGTACATTACAGGGGTTATTTTAGAAGCCTTATTCACAATTTCCACGTGTAAAACCAGGCATTCACATGTGTAAATAGCATCCATGTTTAGAAAGGGCTGAGTTTACACATGGATGTTCTTCCTATGTAGAAGTTGCAAGGGGCATTCCAAGTGGGTGGTTAGGGAATGGCCTGGGTGATTTAAAAATCTACAGGTGTATTTTCCATTTCACTTAGGCAATACCTCATAAATGACCAAAATTGTCCATGTCAGGATTTACATCCTCTCTGGCAAATAGAGGTTTTTAAAAAGTGCTCATTTCAGCCACCCCTTTACAGAAGGGATTACAAGAATTATCCTCCTTAATCCCCCAATGTTCATTTCTCCCTCCAAATTGAAATTAGATAAACATAGTGGCATCTATAGTTAATTGGTGGAATGTATGTGCAGGTTTGCAAAATGGCCACCATAGATTTCTCCCACGTGTAGATTAGCAAAATAGGTCCTCTGGCTCCATGTGTCGGTAAATATAGGTGTACTCCTGTGCTAACTTAGACAAGGCTCCAGGCTTAGCAGGGCCTTTTCTAAAATACTGCCAGAATTGTGTTCACTGCAACTTCAAACATCTCAATTTCGATCTCCACACACTCTGTGCCTTCATATGTTTGAATGGTCCTCTGGTATGATGTACTGTATTCTCCTAGGCCCTCCTGCAGATTCAGGGGCAAAATCTCTTATTAGGAACAGGGTGGCTGCCTGTGCTGTATCAGTCTGGAAGACAAAAGCAAGGAAATAGATGTAATGATATTACATTACATTACAAATATATGTCAATAAACAAAAACTAACCTCTTAGACCAAATTACATGCTCTACAAATATAATCTTTGATTTATTTTTTTTTGAGCTGTCAAGTCAGTGTTGACTCCTGGGGACCTAGCTACCTCTGGGTTTTCTTGGAAATATATCACTAGATGTAGCTTGCTATGCCTTTTCATCCAAGGCAATGGAGTGACTTTGCCAAGGTCACAAGGAGTGTCAGTGGGAATGAAACCCTTAATCTTCTGTGTACTAGGTAGTTGCTTTAACCACTAGGCTACTCCTCCACTCCTTTGATTATGATCAAAATGAGAAGGCACAGATAGGACACATCAACTACAAATTATTACCCTTCATTCTACTTTACCTTTCATTCAAAGTTGCATCAAATGTAGTATCACAAAGAAAAGTACTTTTTGAAATGGAAAAGACTCTTTCCAGTACCTCCTTGGTATCATCAAAGTCACACAGAGCTCCAACTGGAGGCTAGAAGCCAGCCCTGCACTGAGTCATAGATGAATTGACCAGTGACTGCCATACTGCAGAAGATCAGTCAAGCATGGCGGCTCATCTATGACCATAAGGGAAATATTGTAGAGATATTTAAAACCACTATGTCCATTTCCCACATCTGAAAACATACAATTAATGAGTCATTGCCTCAGAAAAATTCAAATTATCAATGTCCCTGTTTAATGTACATTACCAAGTTTACATAACAATCTAAACCACTTTGACTGAAATGATAAAGCGATATAAATAAAAAACCTGTTAAATAAATAAAATGTTCCGATAAAAATAGGGTATGATGTGTAACTGGGCCGTGTCCTACCTGTCTGGCAGCTGCTTGTGTATTGAAGGAGACAGGTCCCTTGCACCTTCAGACTCCTGAAGCTTTCTTAAACTAAGCCCTTCAGGACCTGGAATACGGGTTCTGAGACTTGTGCCAGCTAAGTGTGGAGGGCCTTATTAAATGAGACAGTTGCTCCCAAGCCCTGTGATATGCTCCCTGCCACCCACAGAGTACAGAGAGTGTTTAAAGCAAGTAATTTTATTAGCACCTACTAGATAACTGTACTGAATGTAACAGTATCTACAGGAAAATAAAATAGGTTAAATGTTAAGCAGACATTAACATAAAGCATTCAATGTAGATTCAGACTAAATGAAACCCTGGCCAGGAAGAGATAGGTGATAACTGCAGTTACAGTCCCAGGCCCATTTATTAGAAATAAAATAGAGAAGCTGGTAGCCAAAAAGGCTGAAATCATTCAGAAACAAAAACATGCTAAAGAGTGAGTGCACACTCCATTTAGTGGCCACTAATAAAATGTTGGTTTTTAGTTCTCAGCTATTCAGTTCCCTGAGTGCTCTGATAGAAATAAAGCTTTAATATGGGGTAGGAAAGTTTCTTAACCATACTGGCCCTTTGTGCTTTTTAATAACAAAAAAAAATCTTTTCAGAGCCCTGTTTAGTTGGAATTCCTTCTTGAGCTGATTGGTCCCCAGAACTGTTCTGGTTTCCCACTTTTAGCTCACATATGTAGAATCTCAGCTTATTTCTTCTAGGGTCTGTAGAGATTTTTCCTTTGAGTGTCCATGTACCTGTCCTTGCTCTATTCTGCGGTAACTGAGAGCCTTTGTCTGCTGGGCAGGCAAATATCTTTTGGTCAGTATTGAAGCTCTGTGATGATTACCTCTGCTTTTTCTTTGGAAACCTCCAGCTTACTTTAGTCCTAGGGAAGTCAGGGACTCTTCACACACTGTCTTCAGTAAGTATGTCTGCTCTCTCACTCTGACTGCATGAGAGGCAAACCATTGTTCTAACAGCATGTGAGGGTTAACCCTGTCACTGCTGGCTGCTGCGGAGTGAGTCAAGCAGCTTCCTGGGAGTTCCACTGGCATGGTCTAAATGAATTCAGTCCCGATTTTACTAGTAACTGCCTGCAGGATTTGCTTTAGTCCTACAGCAACGGTACTGTCTCAGTTTCTGGTTTTTCTCCAACGAAGGAAAGAAACTTCCATAACTTGGAACATTTATTACTCAGTTCATTTGTATGCTCAGGGGACTGGGACCTTCTTTTAATGAGGCCCCTCAAAGATGTATGATCTTATTTCATATCAATTTATCCTTTGAAAGATGAAATAATAGTAAATGTGCATGCATATGAATGACCAGTGAACCTCAGCTTTTATGACTTTCTTTTCCGATTCTAACTTTGCACAAGACATTGGATGGCTCCATGTCACATCTCAAAGGGCTGAGTCTGATAGAGTACCTTCCTAGTAGATTCTACTCAAAGGTGAAATGAGAAACAGCTGCCATTATTTCTTTCCTCTTTAAACGGATGTGCTCAGTGTAACCCTGGTAACCCGGAGGCCCTCCTCACCTCCTTTAGCCAACCTTCCCACCTGACACCAATATTCCCCATTTTCAGCCCACAGAACACCCTGGAGACTATATCATGGTACAACTCTGGTCGCAGCTTTATTTAACACATGTAATAATAATAACCGGCTCAACATGGCCAACATATTCAACATCCCCAACATAACCCCGCCCCACCCCCGGCACCGGACAATGCCCCCACCCGCCATCTTAGTAGCAAGGCGGAGCATTCTCCTCCCCCAAACCCTGCCGCCTGCCTCGCCATGCTAGTAGCAAAGGCTGGCCCGCACACCCCTAAACTGGGCCGTGACCCCCAACCGGGATGTCTCGCCCCACCCCGGGGAGCCCTTCGCTCCCCCACTGCTCCTAAATCAGTTAAAGCCCCGCCACCTCGGCGAGCACGGGCTCTCTACCCTGCCACTCCACCCCCCCACCCAACTGCAACAAACCCCCAACCACAACACCATGGGAGGGCAGGCGGGAATGTTGCTGACCCTGCCGAGGAGCCACGCCGAAAGGACTGGCCACGTGGCTCCTCGGCACACCAGCCCCTGCCCACTGGCGCCACAGCCAATGAGATCGATCCCTCACCGCCGTAGAGCGATCCCATCACCGCCGCTCCACACTTCCTCCCCCCTCCTCCCCCCCCCCGGCACCCCCGGCACGTGCAGGAGGCCGAGGCCGGGTTACTGGCGGCCACGGGACCCGGCCCGCGGCCTCGTGCATTTTTCTTGATGCCATGGTTCCCTACAGTCCCTCTGCCGTTTGATTTTGATTCTTCTTTCTTTTTTTTAGACAATGTGATGTCACAAGAGTCATTATTTACATGATTGTGATCTGGTTCTATTATTCATTATAATATTCTACATTCTCTGTTTTCACTTACGATTTTCACCTTACATGGCTACATTTTCAACCACTGCCTTATGGCATTTGGGATTGTTTGGTTTCATTGTTTTTACTTTGGTGATCCATAGTCTCCTTTTGACCTCACATTTCTGGCACGAATCTGAGCTTGGCATTTAAAAGCACATTGTCATCCCTCTACGGCTCCTTTGCTCTCAATACACTGGGCTTTACACTGCCGGTCATTAGGTAAGGTCTATATTTCAGTTTTAGTGTGTTATTAATCTACAAGCTCTGTACCCGATTGTTTAAGTTTTTATTTTTATATGTTGCAGTGGCTTTATTGGTCTGATTCTGTGGAGATTTCTCTCCTTTTAGTTTTAAGTGGTATTAGATGCAGGTATTTACCTGCCTACTTTCACCTTTTATGTTCTGTGGTTTTTTACCACTTTATACTTATATTTGGTCCTCCTCATCTCTTTTGGCTTTATGGCACCTATGGGTTGCTGATTTGGTTTGTCCGTTTGCTTACTTTGTTTTCTATAGTGTATTCTGTTTTCCTGTGTAATATGTTCTATTGCTTTTTCAAGCTTCAGACACTGCCTTATTTATTTTGATGGTTCTTAATTTTACTGTATTCTACCGCCAGTTTGTGTAGCAGCTCCCTTTGGTCTCTTTCTAAGGCATTATGACATAGACCTTTTCTTTCACGAGATGTTATGCTGAAGATGCTCTTAGAGCCCTATCGCATACACATATAAACAGAAACCCACTGTTTACGTATGGATATCTATATAATGGAGAGATTTTAAGGGGGCATGACTTTAGTGTAGCTTGGAAAGGCCAAAAATCTACACATGCATTCGCAGTTTATAATGGGGATGTGTGTGTGTGTGTGTGTGTGTGTGCGCATGTGTGTGAGCTGTCGAGTCTGTGTAAAAAATATTTTTCCGTTGCCTTTTGCAGCAACTCAGAGATACACACAGATTTTTTTTTTTAAGTGCTTATTTTGGCCAGGGCTTTAAATGAGCGACAAAGAGAGCAATTGTCCTTAGTCTCCCTCTTTATTTTTTCCTCCAAATTTTAGAAAAATAATTGCCGTTTTCACTACTTGACTGGCGGCACTTGTAGGCATCTGCAGTAGGTTCGTAAAATGGTCCCACCATTTTATTTTATTTATTTATTTATTGATTTTACAGTTCTTATATACCGCGCTCTTTGGTATCAGTGCGGTTTACAGATAACAAATTTTTGCATCAAAAATTTGTTATCTGTAAACCGCACTGATACCAAAGAGCGCGGTATATAAGAACTGTAAAATAAATACAATTTTTGCATCACTATACCTATACGTGCTGCACTTCTATGTGAAAGTTGCAAAATCGCCACATCCAAGTGTAAGTGCTGGAACCTTATGAGGAAGATGCCGAGTCAAAGCCACTCTTTTTGGATATGTGTAAATTTTTAAATGTGCTGTTGTATATGCCGGCAAATAAATGTGAACTCCTGCATGTTCTTATATGTATTTTACAAAAGGCTCCTTGTTTGGCAGAACCTTTTGTTATACAGGGAAATTCAGCATTTCTCAACCTGGATGCCTCAATTCCTATCTCTATGATGTACAGAGTAACATAGTAAATGATGGCAGATGAAGATTGGCATGGCTCGTCTAGTCTACCCAGCAATGTGTTTAGAGTTATAACTCTTGCTTGATGTAAATTATCCCTGCTTCCAAAACTGAATCCAGCACTTCAAACGAGGCTTTACCAATAACCTTTATAGGAGCATTATCACCTCCTCGTTTTGGTTGATTATGTCCCTCTCTATGCAGCCTTGCATCTCTCTGAATTTGGCCACCACCTTGTCACATTGTTTGGCAACCTTGAGATCCCCAGATACTATCACCACGAGTTCTCTCTTCTGCTCTGTGCATATCAACCTCTCACCCACTATCACATTGGCTCTTTTGGGTTTCTACACCCAAAGCGCATCACTCTGCATTTCTTTGCATTAAATCTTAATGGCCAAGCATTACATCAGTCTTCTCATTTTTGCAGGTCCTTCAACATTTAAAGAAGATAATTTTATAAAGTCGCACCTAGTTAATGCACATTTTCAGTGGTCTCTTTTGTGGCTATTTTATGTCAAGGATGTGTGTACTTGACTTTATAAAATACCAGCGTGATGGAGAAGGCACCTTAAATTAAGGCGTGATCACCCACACCAGCCCTAGAACTTGTATAATTCACCACACCTAGTTTTTGCAAGTATGCGCATAACTATCGTATTCTATAATCAAGGTGCATACTTGCTTTCACTACCCATTCTCTGCCCAGGGGCATGCCTACAATGAAAGGGGTCACAAATAGGGAGTACTGTGGCCAGTTACTGGATAGCCATCCTTGCTATGGTGCCCTTTATTCTGACTGCACAAAGCTTCTCTCAGCATAGAAATTGGATTAGGCCTTCAAACGGCTTTGGCAGTGCACACAAACACTTTATTTCTCAGGACACAACAGAAAGACACAGCAAAGCAAAATTAAGACTGACTTTTCATCAAGGACCAGCAATTGCAGGCTAATAATAATAGGCACAGAGCCTGTCAGAAAACACTACAATGTCTCTTTGGGAGTTACACTGTCTGTCAATGTTTGAGCCAGCCTGCAATGTGTGCCTTTGAGTCAATGCTGACTCCTGGCAACCCAGCAGCTCCTGGGTCTTCTTGGCAGTGTGACCAGATCTAGACTGTCAGGCCTTTCTTCTGATCTAATGGAGGGTTAAGTGACTTGCCCAAGGCCACAAGGAGTGCTAGTGGGAACTGAATCCTGGTCTCTGGGTTACCAAGCCAGTGCTCTAACCATTAGACTACTCCTCCATTCTGGAGCCAGCCTGTGGGATTCCACAAACTAGTCCCACTTTACTGATTCAGTCTTTCAAATAAAAACAAATAAGTTGCTGCACTTCACTGGTTGCTGTCTCCCTGGCTTTCCAATCTATAACCCTCTTCAAGGTCTCTCTGTAAGATGCAACTCTTGGCGCTCTCTTTATGTGCTCGGTCTCATTAACAGAAAATTAGGCTTGTAGAGTTCCCAATACTCTTTCAATTCCTCCTCCAATAAATGAGGTATAAGAACATAAGATATGCCATACTGGGTCAGACCAAGGTCCATCAAGCCCAGTATCCTATTTCCAACAGTGGCCAATCTAAGTCATACGTACCTAGCAGTTTCCCCAAAGAGACACAGGTTCCACAATGCTTGTATTGGGTCAAGCACTGATATCCTGGGTCCCTTCTTAATAATGGTTTATGGACCTTTCCTCTAGGAACTTGTCCAAACCTTTTTTAAACCCAGCTATACTAACAGCCTTTACTATATCCTTCGGTAACAAATTCCAGAGTTTGATTACACGTTGAGTCAAAAAATATTTTCTTTTATTAGTCTTAAATAGTTTACCCTGTAGCTTCATTGCATGTCCCCTAGTCTTTCTATATTCTAATAACGTAAACAATCGATCTACGTTTACCCGTTCCACTCCGTTCATTAATTTATAGACTTCTCTCATATCTCCCCTCAGCCGTCTCTTTTCCAGGTTAAAGAGCCCTAACCTTTTTAGCTTTTCATCATAGGGGTATCCTTCCTTCCCCTTTACCATTTTGGTGGCTCTTCTCTGAACCTTTTCTAATAACGCTATGTCCTTTTTAAGATACGGCTACCAGAATTGCACACAATATTCAAGGTGCAGACTCACCATGGAACGATATAGAGGCATTATAATATCCTTTGTTTTATTTTCTATTCCTTTCCTTATCATACCTAGCATTCTGTTTTCTCTCTTGGCCGCCGCTGCACACTGGGCCAAGGGTTTTAACATGTTATCCACAATGATGCCTAAATCTTTTTCCTGGGTGGTGGTTCCTAATGTGGAACCCTGCATCATGTAACCATAGTTTGGGTTGTTCTTCCCTAGGTGCATAACTTTGCACTTGTCCACATTAAATTTCATCTGCCATTTGATGCCCAGTCTTCCAATTTATCAAGATCCTCTTGCAATTTTCCACAATCCTCTTGGGTTTTAACAACTTTAAATAGTTTTGTGTCATCTGCAAATTTGATAACCTCACTCATTATTCCACTTTCCAGGTCATTTATGAATATGTCAAAAAGCAGCGGACCCAGCACAGATCCCTTCGGTACACCACTATTCACCTTTCTCCATTGGGATTAGTAAGACAAGATCTTCCTTGTCTAAAGCCAAAATGCATAAAGCAGCAGACTTTGCTCTGCTTTGCACTGTCCCAGTAAACTTACAGTGTCCTGCTTCTAACACCACTCCCAAAGGGTCCACACACATTAGCAACAACACAGTCTTCTCATATTTTGTCTGGTACTGTAAGAGTCAGTTCCAGCCTAGCTTTTACTTCCAGAAATGTCCTGGCTAAAGTTCCCCAACCTTCTATCCTCGGAAAGAGGAAACATTTCCTTCTCCCACTCTCTTAATGCACTCTCAGATAAACGAACAAATCTGAGTAAAAATAGTTCATGGTTCATAAGCCTCTCTGTTCTTCATTAGCAGCTCGCCAGCTGTAGCTGATTTCCACTGATAACGGAAAAAAGATGAAATGAGATGATGGTGGATATGGGAGGGGGTAGAGAGCAGATATTTGATGTTAGCAGAGGGTGTGGAGATTGAGGTCAGATGCTAGACATGGGATGGGGGTGGGGGACAGATGCTGGCCATGAAGTGAGGGGGCAGAAGGTGGCCACAGGTGGGGGAAGCAGAGAGCAAATGGTGACTACAGGGTGGGGGAGATAGAGGACAGATGGTGGACATGGGATGAAGGTAGAGAGCAGATACTAGACAGACTGTCACCAAGTTTGGGTCTGAGAGAAGCGGCAGAGATGACAGCATGAGGTGGGAAATAAAAGCTGCTGAGCCTACAGGCGTGGGGGAGGGTAAAGATTATTGCTGGGCGGCAATGAGGGGAATACTAAAATAACAGAGGCTGAATAAGGGGAAGGGAGGGAGGCAAAAGTTGCTTGGCATGGGGCAGTGAGACAGAGGTGGACTGTACAAAGGGAAATGGAGACGGCATACTGGATATGGAAGGTAGTGAGAGAGAAGGGGACTATGCTGGACGGGAGGGAAGGGTGATGTTGGATGTGAGATGGGGAGGGGGAGGGGGAAGGAAGATGCTCAATACGGGGGCAGATCCTGGACTCAAGGGGAGATAGGGAGAGGGAAAGAGAAAGAGAAAGGAGAAACTGAACATGAGAGTAACAGAGAGGAGATGCTGGAGCTAGAGGGGGAGGCAGGGAGGGGTGATGATGGACTTAGGGGGGATACGGAGAAAGAGAGAGAGAGAGAGAGGTGATCCTGGATATGGAGAAAATGATGGGGGAGAAACAGGCACAGATTCTGGATGGGGTCAATCTGGACAGGGGAGGAAAGAAGGAGATAAATGCCAGACATGGAGAAGATGCAGGGAGAAGGGGGGATAGTTAGTTAAAGGCTGGGAAAGGACAGAGTTGGGAAATGGAAGGGCCCTGTTAAAAGAGGAAAACTGAGGACTGGCAGTAAGAAGGAGGACTGAACTCTGAGTTGATGGAAAGAAAGAAGAATAAATGGAAGAACACTGAAAGGAAGAGATAAAAAATATAAATGGAAGGAAGTGAAGGAGATAGGAGGGGAGAGAAATGAACTGGAGATTTTAGAAAGCAAGTTAAAGACAGAAGAAAGCAGAAAGCAGAGACTGAGATCAAGACAGGTAGCAAATAAAACGACCAGACAACAAAAGGTAGAAAAAATAACTTTATTTTCAATTTAGTGATTGGAATATATCAGTCTTTGTAAATTTCATGCATGTCATTTAGAACTCTTAGCTGGCCAGCCAACAGAAAGCTGCCTGGATAAGGGTGCTAACATCCCTCTAGGCAGCAGCAGAATGGGACAGTGTTGGCGGTGGAGGATCACATTTCTGTGACGACAACGACAATAAACTTAAACTGCGTGGAAGAAAAGCCTGGCAATCTACTTCCATATCTTGCCACAAAAACCCAATGGATAGTCACAACAAAAAAAATTGTACTATAGTGCTGGAAGATGAGACCCCCCAGGTTAGAAGGCACTCAACTGGCTACTAGGGAGGAGCTGAAGAATTTTCAGAGTAAAGTCAGCATTTATGACGTGGTTGGATCAAAGCCCTTGGGACACCTGACTGCTGATGTAGTTGTGCATAAAATGAGAGTCAGAGCTGCAAAGATGTCTTACATATTGGGACATGGAACATACAAAGCATGAACCAAGAGAAGTTGGAGGTGGTCAAGAATGAAATGGAATGTGTACAACTAGATCTTTGGGTGTCAGTGAACTGAAATTGACTGGCATTAGGCACTTTGCATCTGATGATCACATGGTCTACTATGCTGAAAATGAAAGACAAAGAAGAAATGGTGTTGCATATATAATCAAAAAGAAACTTGCAAGAACCATAATGAAATACAATGCAATCAGTGAATGCTTAATTTCTATTTGTCTATGAGGAATGTCTATCAACACAACTATAATTCAAGTATATGCCCCAACAACAGCTGCAGAAGAGGATGAAATTGATGAGTTCTATGAACAAGTACAAGCTGAAATTGACAGAACATGCAAACAGGATATCCTGATAGTTGTGGGTAACTGGAACGCAAAAGTTGGCAACAAAGAAGAAGGCACATGGTTGGAAAATATGGACTTGGAAAAAGAAATGAAGCTTGAGAAAGACTGATAGAATTCTGCAAAACCAATGATCTATTTATCTCATATACTTTCTTCCAGCAACACAAGTGGTGACTGTACACATGAACTTCACCCAATGGATTGTACAAAAATCAAATTGACTACATCTGTGGAAGTCAACGATGGAAAAGCTATATAACATCAACACAGACAAAACCTGGAGCTGACTGTGGTACAGATCACCAACTACTAATATGCAAACTGAAGCTCAAGTTGAAAAAGAGCAAGCCACACATGAATGTAGTAAAATATGACCTTGAGAATATACCACTGGAATTTAAAGACTGCCTGCAAAATTGATTTGCTGCTTTAGAAACAAATGAAAGAACTCCAGAAGAATTATGGAATGACATCAAGAAGGTTGTGTTGGAAGAAAGTGAGAAATCTCTACAAAAAGTGAAAGAGCAAAAGCGGCCAAAATGAATGACCAAACTTTGAAAATTACCCAGAAATGCAGAGAAGCTAAAGCCAGAGAAGAAAGACAGGTAATCGCAGAACTCGGATATTTCCAATGTGCAACAAGCCAAGACAAGGAGAAGTACTACAATGACGCATGCAAGGAAATACTCTAGAAGCAGAAACTATGAGAAGAAGAACAAGATTGTTATTCCTAAATCTACAAGAGTTAAAGAAAAAATTCCAGCCATGAATTGGAATGATACAAGATGCTCAAGAATCAATGTTGAATGATGCTGAGAAGATCAAGAAAAAGTGGAAAGAATATACAGAGTTATTATATGATAAAGATCAAGTGGACCAACAGCCGTTTGAACCTGTACCTTATGATCCGGAACCATTGGTGTTGAAGAAGAAGTTGAAGCAGCATTGAAAGCCTTATCAAAGAACAAAGCAACAGGCATTGATAGCATTCCCATAGAAAAATTACAGCAATCTGTTGCAGCTGTTACCATACTTACAAGGCTCTGCCAGGAAATTTAGAAGATAACATCATGACCAACTGAATAGAAAAGATTTGTGTTTATACCAATACTAAAGAAAGGTGATCCAACTGACTGAGGAAATTATCACACAATCACTCTGATCACACATACCAGCAAGATTCTACTGAATATTCAGCAGAGACTACAACCATACCTGGAACAAGAACTACCTGACGTGCAAGCAGGGTTCAGGAAAGGGCGAGGAACGAGAGACATCATCGTGGATGTGAGATGCATCCTTGAAAAGACTAAAGAATACCAAAAGGATATCTATATGTGTTTTATTGACTACAGCAAGACTTTTGATTGTATAAACCATGAGAAACTGTGGGCCACATTAAGAAGCTGGGTATACCAGAACACCTGATCGCTCTCTTGCACAACCTTTACATTTATCAAGAAGAAACAGTTCATAGGGAACAAGGAGAAACAAAATAGTTTAAAATAATCAAAGGTTTAAGAAAAGGCTGCATACTTTCCACCTACCTGTTTAATTTATATGCAGAACAAATCATCAGAGAAGCAGGACTGTATGAAGACAACAGAGGTGTGAAGATTGATGGGAGACTCATCAACAACCTTTGCTATGTTGATGATACCACATTATTGGCTGAAAGTGAAGATGATCTGAAACATTTGCTTCTCAAGATCAAGGAACAGTCCATTCATAGCTAGACATCTTGACGCATCTTTCACATCAGGCTATTTCCCACTGAATCTCAAGCACACATCCATCAAACCCCTGCTAAAGAACAACAAATTGGACCCACAGAAAGTAGAATCATATAGACCAATTGCCAGCATTCCACTGCTAGCAAAGATAATCGAAAAAGAAGTCCTATACCAGATTCAACAACACATCAACAATACCTCTCCGTTAGACCACTGCCAACACAGATTCAGAGAATCCCATGGTGTGGAGACGCTACTTACCACCCTCTTCAATAATATACTTTATGCAATTGATAACATCCGTCAGGGAGTTGCCCTGATATTCCTGGACATAGCTGCAGCGTTCGACTCAGTATGCCACGAAACCCTCCTGAGCCGGCTCAAAGAGAAGGGCATCTGTGACCTAGCACTAACCTGGTATAAGTCGTACTTGTCCGATAGATGGCAACACGTGCAGACGGGGTCCTCCACCTCTAAACTGTTCCACCAGAAGCAGGGCGTTCTGCAAGGCTCCTCCCTCTCAGCCTTGATGTTCAACATCTATATGCAGCCAATTTGTGACCTCATACGATCATTCAATGTCGAATGCATGATTTATGCCGATGACGTTCTCATGTACATGCCATTCCAGACTGACCAAATTGACCTCACTCCTCTAACTAACTGTTTTAGCTCAGTGGAAAAATGGCTTCTAAACCAGAATCTTCGAATACAACACAAAAAGACTGAAGTGCTGTTCATCTCCAGAAACCCCAACTTTTCCCCTCCTGCCTGCCTAAAAATTGGAAAAATCGAACTGCAAACCAAACCTTCAATCCGCTACCTGGGTGTCACATTGGATCAAAGACTGGATATGAATGCACACGTGAGCAACATGGTAAAATCAATGTACCATAAGATCAAGACACTCAAACATCTATGCCCCCTCCTGCAACCAGTTGATTTCAGAACAATCTTCCAAGCACTAACCATCCCACATCTCGACTACGCCAACGCTACCCTGCAAGGACTCCCACAATCCACCCTGAGCCCGCTCCAGCTCGCCATGAACGCTGCAGCCAGAGTCCTACATAGAGCCTCCAGGAGAGACCATATAACACCCATCCTCAAAAGCCTCCATTGGCTCCCAATCCACAGCAGAATCACCTTCAAGACCCTACTACTAACATTCAAGACCATCAATGGACTCGCCCCCTCCTCTCTCGCGGACCTCACTCACATTACACCCCCAAATAGAGCCAGACGATCTACTGCTATAAACACTTTGGTAATCCCCAAATCAATGACCCACTGTGCTCAGACAACCATAAACAGGACTTTCAGTCTCTGTGCTCCCATATGCTGGAATGCTCTTCCACCCGATATCCGAGCAATCCCGGAACTAACTAAATTCAGGAGAGAATTGAAACACTATCTCTTCCTCAAATGCTACCCTGAGGAATGTACACCAACTCCACCACTCACAACTTAGCCCCGACCACATGCATCCACTCCTCATGTATTTGTATATAAGCATGAATATCATTCTGTTATTACAAATGTAAATAGTTAATACTGTTATCCAAGTTGAGCTACCTGTTATATGTAACACGGTGTTAACCCCCACCGTAAAATACCCCATGTTCTATGTAAACCGCACTGATGTTGAAGAGCGCGGTATATAAGCGATTTAAATAAATAAATAAAATGGGCCTGCATCTTAATATAAAGAAGACAAAGATCCTGATAACTGGAAAAATCAATAAGTTCATCGCTGATGGAGAAGAAATTGAAATAGTGGACAACTTTAACCTACTTGTGTCAACTATCAATAAAGAAGCAACAAGCAGTCAAGAAATCCAATGACACATTGCTCTTGGCAGAATGGCTATGAATGACCTAGACAAAATTATCAGGTGTAGAGAGTCTCTCTCCACACAAAGGTCTGACTTGTTCAAGCCATGGTATTGTCAATAACATCATATGGATGTGAAAGTTGGACTGTGAAAAAGATAGACAGGAAGAAAATTGATGCCTTTGAATTATGGTGCTGGTGATGAATACTATGTATACCATGAACAAGAACAAACCAGTCAGTACTAGAAGAAATCAAATCTAAGCTTTTTTTAGAAGCTCAGATGACAAGACTTTGACTTTCATACTTTGGACACATCATGCGAAGAGAGAGATCATTAGAGAAAGACATCATGCTTGGCAAAGTAGAAGGTCAATGCAAAAGAGGAAGGCCAGCAATGAGATGGATCAATAAAATAACAGCAGTTATTGATGCCAGTCTGTCTAACAATGAGCCTCCTGACTGAAGACCAAACACAGTTTAGGACAACTATGCAGTGGGTCACCATGAGTCAATACTGACTTGACGGCACTTAACAACAATAACAATTTTTAATCACCAAAATGAAAGACAAAAGGACTTTCAGAGAATATAGGAAAGGAAATATTTCTGTATGTATATAAATATCTGAGATGTATGTCAGCATGCTTCCAGTATTCAAGTTCCTTCCAACAGTATGTTTTGCCTTTCGGGTGCCTCAAAGAAGATCAAAATGTTATTCTCTGACATTTCATATTACAGTCCAGATAACTGCCCAAATCCATCTTCTATTGATGGTCATTTTCATGAAGGTGTTTTCAAAGAAGTTTTAAATGGTATGAACAGCAGCTTGCCAAGAGTGTACAGTTTAAAGATGTTTCCCTCTGTAGTGCTAACCTTGTGGCCATACAGTACATGAGGGTTTTTTTGCTGCCTTGGTACGTCATTGTCTTCCCGGATTGACTATTTGTAACTGATGACAGCTGTAAAAGATTCACTCCAGATCACTGGGAGCCAAGGCAGTCCTCTTTCTCCAGCTGGTACTTTGTGACCCGGATAGGTGAGTCAGAAACACAGGGTACATGTTTGAAAAGCCCTTATCTGGATAACCATGGAGGCTATGCAGATAAGGATACTGAGAGAGATCTTCAGTAGCACTATCAGCTGCTAAATTTCTCCACAGACTACCTCAGCACTATCCAGTTAGGACAGGGGCAGTCTGTGGAAGGATCGAGAGTGGTGTAGCCGCTATCTGGATAATCACAACGCTTATCCAGATAGTGGCAATTTTCAGCTGCTATCTGGATACGTTATGTGGGTAACTTGGTCCGCAGAAGAGCCTCAGTTGCTATTGACAAAAGTACCGCGATTATCCAGATAGTGGCTGCCCAATCCAGATATTCAGCAGCGGCCACTATCCAGATACAGCCACTGAATATCCAGAGGGTAATTAAACACTATGGCTAACATCCATGGCACTTAGATATCCAGGGCATTGAATATTGGCTCTATAGAATATAATGGCAGTTCTACATGTGGCATGTCCTCTCTGTACATAGGTCTATTGATAGCGCAGGATTACCGTTAAAGCACTGCAAGACGTTCATACTCTGTGTAGCAGAACTTTCCAGAAACTGCCTATTCTTCTTTATTTTTGTTTCCGAGGCTGGCCCCTCTTTTCAGTCCAGGAGAGAAACCAGAGCATGCTGTCCTCAGGATGTAGAGACCATCAGCATCATGCTGATAAGATGGCTCGGGGACAGTAGGATGACCTAGGAAAGTTCCTCTGGCCAGCAGGGCAACATAAGCCCATCATATCTACATGGGCAGTGAGTATATTTTTCCTTCCTCCAGCGAATGCTTGCATAACTGGTCTGTGTCTGTCTACAGGTGTGAGTTTGGTTTCTAGTGTACGCCCACGTGGCAGCATGGCTGTTGGGTAAGCCTTGTTCATGCAAAGAGAAGATCTTTCAGGGGGGCTTTTACTGGACACTGTATACTGTAGTGCAGCCGAAATTAGGTACCAAATTGAAATCCCTAAATATAATTTTACAGACAGCAGCACTGAATATGCATTTTTGCCACTGACTGCCAGCCGTTGTCGAGATGGTGGATAATCAGATAGCTGCATACTCTGTGTGTTTAGTCAAAGTCTTCTAAATATCCCTGGTATAGCAGGCTGATGGTCATTTCTTTAACCTAACAGTTTCCTCCCGTTTCTTCAGGGCTTCAAGCTGAATCACATCTAGGACTGGATCTGATGCCATAAGCGCTTTATTCACAGTTACCCAGGGATTTTTCTTTTATTGTACATCCTGTTCCCAACTCACTTCAATTCAGTCATTGTGGCAATAGTCTGCAGCCAGGGACCATGCTCCAGGGCTCTTTCCAAAATCCTTCAGTCATGGGTCCTAAATGCAGCCACTAGCTATCGTTCCCTTTCTCCCTGAGTCCCAGGTTCTGTGAACACTGCCTCCAGCTCTTCCAGCCGACTCAGGGATTCAAATGCAGGTTTAACTATATGGTCGTATACATTGCTGCCAGTGAGTCACCAGGGTGTCCCATTGCTTATTTTAAGAGTTGCCATTTTCTGGGCTGCAGGAAAATACACACCATAGGCCCAGTATTTAAAGCTACTTATAAAGTTGGCAGCAGGTGCTGACTGCATAAGTTGTATGTTAAAAACGTTTAACCTGAAAAGAGGCAGGATTTGGGGTGGGCCAGAGGCAGTGTGAAACATTATACGGAGATCACCAAATGGTTTATGGTTTATTAAAAACTTGGTATAGTGCTCATCATAACAAAATTCAGCCACTCCCATATAATTTGTGTGTCCAAATGCCAACTTACATACCAGTTTTAATTGGTGGCACTGAAAATCTGCATACGGATTTCTTATCTGTTCCGAGGTACACAGAGGCTCCACCATTGAAAACTGCAGATGACAGTATGTTAATTGAAAGGTTCTGTGATTATTTCTCCTTGCATGCTTTCTCATAAACGCCTCTCTGTAGCACCACCAAAGAAATTTCTCTCAATCCGAACCCACGCAGCCGCTCTTCTCTTTTTTTTCCACAAACCTTCCTGGTCTTTGACCACATGTGACAGCGCAAGTACTGTATTTTTCTGCTGGCCTGCTCTTTCTCATTTGCAAAGCAATTCCCTAGCAGAAAATCTCTTAGTTCTACCACAGATTATGTCTGAACTGAAGGGAAGCTTTGTAATTCACCAAATATAAAATCAGTGCAAACAGATTTACTTCAGACTCTTATCATGGAAGCAAACGCTGTTCATCTAGAAAAAGATGTTCAAAACTGGATGCATGTGTATGTGTGTTTTTATATGTGCAAGCCCTCTTATTGCCCAGCTAGAGGAATCTAGACTATTTAATATAAAGAACGGCAAACAACAATATAATTTCCATTCATTTCCAGAGTTAGATGTGCTAGGGTTTATTTTCTAAAACGGCAGAAATTATCTGGAGAAAATGGTGCATTACGTTTGGTAACAGATCTTTACAAAATCGTCCACCATACTGTATATCCGGGTAAAAGTGTGTACGTAGTGCCATCTTGTGCAATATCTGCTGTAGAGGGAAGGCATTCCTGGGAGTGGGCTTGAACAGGATTTAGAACAGTGTGCATACTTTTCAATTTCCAAAAGCATACACACATTTTTAGTCAGAAACTTTGCAGGTGCAAATGTTTGCAGATACTTTTTCTGGGATAATTTTCAAAGTGAAAGAAGTCCATGGAATGCAAAGCTTTCAAGTACTTTCCACCAGTGCGGGCATGCATAGAATTACTCTTTCCCCAATGGGACATGAGGGTTTTTTTTTAAACTTTGAGGCCAATATACTAACCTGTGGAATTTCCCGCGGGTTAGTGACTCCTTGCCTGCATAGGGTTGCTACAGATTCAATTGAGATCTGAGAGAGCTTGAACCAGAAACTCCATTATGGGGCCCAACAAATAAGTATAATTATATTTTTATGAAACTGGCGTGCAAAGATATCTTAGCATGCTACTCAGGGGTGACTCGGGGGGGGGGGGGGGTGGCTGTGGAGAGATATGGAGTCCATGTGCAGAGCCTAATTGCAGAGCTCTATTTCCATAAACCAGTAGGGCTGAAAAACAGTACCATTGTTTGGGCTGACTCTGATGCCCCTTTACGCTTGATTAATGAACTGTTTTGCATGATATCACATTGCAGCAGCTTATTAAGGGGGCTAGTTACTAAGCTGCAGCAAAATATCTCATCTTACTGCAGCGTAGTGTACCTTGGGAAACTCTAACCTACAGTAGCTCTAAAAATATAATGTAGCATGTGAGCAATCTTGCAAGCAGCACTAGTCCTCTCCCCTGGAGCGTCAGGCACTGTTGCATATTCCAGTGTTCCAAGGAGCCTTTCGTAAATGGGCTGGTACTGGCATATCAGAAGGATGGACTGGCGGAAGAGATCCCTGGCTTGAGAAGATTAAATGACTTCCCCTCGAGAATACCTCTCCCAACGCTAACCTGAGCTCGCCGCAAAGCAACAAAGCAAGTTCCCACCCCCTCTTCCTTGAAAGCCCCCTAGACCTTGAATCACATCTCCCCAACCTCACTCTCAAAGGCCACTCAGGCCTACCTTGAACAATCCCTGGTGGTCTAGGGGAACCAGATTGGCGTGATCCTCAAGCCCGTGCCACTTTGAAATGGCACCCATGACTCCTATTGGTAGTCTTGTAGTACTGCCACTATAGGTCAACCTCATCTCATTATTAGGCAACACACATTGGGATAATTAAACATGCGTTATGGAAAAATAACGCAAGCTTTTGCCCTTAATATGCGGTAAGGGGCAAAAGTCATATGTATGTTCCATAACACACTTTAGTAACTACCCCCCTAATTCAGAATTTTAGTAAAATATTACGTGTAATGGACTACATGTGAATTTCAGTATTTGTGAAATGGGAGTTTTACAAAATTTTCCTGAAAAGAGCCAATGGTAAAAAAGTACATGTTTCAGGGCATTTTGCATGTTTTACTTTCTATGTTGGCTTCTTTGGCATAAAATGTTTTGCATTTTAGTATGTAGGCCCTGGAGTTTAGCAGTCTCTCCAGGGCCAGCCCCAGAGTTGGTTCAAGGTGTTGGCACCTTAGGCAAACCTTAAGCCTTATGCTTCCCCCCCCCCTTCACCCCCCCAGCTGTCAGAATATATTATTTAGCTTTGAATGCCCTGCTCTTTGCTACCACCACCCCCAGAAGCTGCCGTCTTCGTTGCTTAGTGTTTGGGCCGGCCCTGAGTCTGAGGAACTTTCCATACTGTTGATGGTGTCATTAGATTAATGCCTTTAAAATGGGTGGGGTATCATGCAGAGTGCATTAACATTAATTCTGAGGTGCAAAAGAATGCAAGAATAGAATTGGGGATGGAAATGTACAGTAGCTGTTACAGGAAAATTCAAAATGGCTAGCTGGAAGAGAGGGAGGTTTGCATTTAAGGTGTACTGATAATGCTGATATGATGAGGGCTCCGTTGTTACTCATGGGAGAATTTTGTTGCATGATCAGAGTGCGTCAGTACACTTAACTATATTATAAAAGTTTCCATTGTTTGCCTATGGTATTATTAAATGATAGTACCTGAGAAGTAGATTTGAATCTTTTCATGCAAATCTGAACCCATGTTATTCACTTTTGTACAATGCTGTGAGACAAAAGGAGGATGTTGTGTTTTAAAACTAAAAATATGCATATTTTCAGTCCCTTTTGTTATTTATTTCAGTTATTCCTCACTTATTTACAAGATACTCCAGGCAAGAAACATAATAGTCGAATCAACATCCTTGATGTTAAAAATACAATGAGCAATAACATACAGTGGATTTAGAGGGGGAACTGGAATTAGTTCACACCTTTTCTCAGAAGTTCAAAGCATATTACATTCAGATATTCCTATCCTTGGAGTACTTACAGTCTAAGTTTCTACCTGAGGTAATGGAGGGTTAAGTGACTTGCTCAAGGTCACAAAAAACGGCAGCACAGATTTGAACCTGGCTTCCCTGGTTCTCATCCCACTTCTAATCCTCCACATTAACAGTACAATGCCATCTAAAAGCATAAATTGTCAAAACCATAATTAAAACAGGATACCTACACAGAACTATGGAGTCCTTTAACTAAAGTGCTCTAAGTAGCAGCACAGGCCCGCCGTAACTGTTACCATGCTGACATGACAGTTAGCATGCAGCAATTCCCACATTAACTGCTCATCGAGGGAGGGAGCGGGGACTTAATGGGTAATGAGCAATGAGTGGGTGCAGACTACATATTGCAGTCAGCGCACGATACTTAACGAACACAGTAAACGTTGCAGTTAGTCTGGGTGCACTTAATGCTCCATCAAAAAGTGGTGTAAAGTGCACCCGCAGTAACTGAGAGTGGAATTGATGTGTGGTGAAGGACCTTTCCCGATGGTAAGCGCAGAGGACAGGCAAGCCACACCCCCAACAAGTTACCACACAGTTTTATTACTTACTGTGCATTGCATTTTGCTCCTAATGCACAGTAAGTGCAAAAAACTTACCATACTTCAGTAAAAGGGCTCCTATGTCTTTCACCAAAGGCATCGGAAAACAATTCGGAAGATCAGTAGTACATAAAAATATAACAAAGTAAAACAAACAACAATAAAATAAATAACCATGAAGAAAAACAGAAGCCATCTACAGCAGACAGTCCAAAACACTCAACAAGGCAATAAGTTCATAACAGGGTAGCTAAATATTTTCAAAAAGGTGCATATTTTGTGCCTAGTTGATAAAAGTCATAGAGGCACCTACATGCTCTTATAAAATAGGCTCCCAGAACCAGTTCCACTAGTGCAGAAATGTGTTAAACACTTAACCCTAACTACAACTACTATCCCTGTAAACCAGCAATAAATGTCACCCCCATAACCACAGTAAGTGTTATCTTAATTGTCTATGCTAATATGGTAATGGCTTTGTAAATGAAGGCTAACGAGTTTCTGAGGCATCATTATACCCATATGTAGTAAGTGTAGTAAGTGATGTGGGTTGTGAAAGTCAGAAAGATGTCAGCCCTCGTCCAGGTAGCATTAAGTGCAGATTCCAACACGCATAGAAAGCAACCCCCGACCGGCCATCTTTCACTAATGTGTAGCCTCGGTTGGGCTCTGGCTGCAACATGAGAGGCAAAGGTAGAAGAAGAGAGAAAGAGTGAGAGCAGAAGACATGAGAAAGTGAGTGGGAAAGGAAAAGATGTGAGAGAAAGAAAAGGAAGCGGGAAAGGGAGGCAGGAACCCAAGAACAACATGAGAACCCTGCAGAAAGCAGCACTGCAGGGAACACAACGTCAAACTGTTTCAGTATATGGTCAGCGGTGCGTTTCCACTCCTTGGGGGTGGAGTGGAGGAGTAGCCTAGTGGTTGGGGCAAGGTACTTCAGGCCAGAAGGTCAGGGGCTCAAATCCCACTAGAGGACAGCAACCTTGGGCCGGAAGGACTGGGGTTTCTAGTCCCACAGGTGCTCCTTGTGGTCTTGGGCAAGCCACTTAACCCTCCATAACCCATGTTCCCTGTAAAATAGTTATCTCCAAGTTATAATGCCCTGTTCAATGCAATTTCAGTTTGTTCAATGTAAACCGCACTGATGCAGAATGGCACAGTATATAAGAGAATGTAAATAAATAAATAAATTGTGTGTTGTTTTATTATTTTACTGGCATTGTACATGAACTGAAATTAATATTTTTGTATCTTGCCTTAAACAGCATGGCGGATAAGGCAATGCTGGTTGATTGTTACTTAAGGACCCCTTTTACTAATACTTAGATCATACCCTTTTGATTCCTAAGGGCTGTGTGGCAGATAGCTCAAGCTAAGGGTATTTTTACTAAATGGTGGGAGTGGCTTCTGTGTGATATCAGAGCCACGGCCGCCATTTAGTAAAAATACTCCTAAGTGTTAGTAAAAGGGACCCTACATTACCAGCAACAGTCAGCTGGATTTATCACCCTTTAGCAAATAGGGCATGATGTCATTGCTAAACACTGGTCTCTAACATGATGAGATACAGCAGAGACATTCAGTCACGTACTATACAGCACTAGACATTTGGACGGTCATTTTAAAAGCCTTTTTTCTGAGGAAAACTGTGTTTTACATGCAGAAATAAGTATTTTTAAAAAACTTTCCAGGGATTACATACATTCAGATAAGTGCAGACATCCTCTTTAACTCATGTGGTTACCCAGGATGCGCGTGTACTTTCTGTGGGCAGTGTTTAGGCAGTTAGGACTTTAACGCATATCTTATAAAATAGGCGCAGATGTGTGTAAGTAAACCGACGTATTTGCATACACCCGAAAGCAGGTAAAAGATAGTGTAGGGCCTCTTTTCCAGGAGATATTTAATAAAGGCAGATTTGCGCATACATTTCTTTTATTAAAAAAAAGAGGGAACGGCAAGGCCGCGGAGCCATGTGCTCGCGGCCACCATTAACCGGGGGGGCGGCCGCGTGCATTCCCCCGGCGGAAGCGGGGCCGTTGTGAGCCCGGGGGGGGGCGGAGCGAGGGGATAAGATCTTCCCATTGGCGGCGGCGGGTGACTGCTCGGCGCCGCGGCCAATGGGAAGAAGGACCCCATGAGCAGGTGCGGGGACGCGGCGTGGCTCCGGCCTCTTTTGGGTGGATGCCGGAGCCGTCGGACGTGTTCTCAGGTATTCGGAGGAGCATTTGGGGGCCTGCGGCGCGTTGAAGGGGGGTTTTTTTCGGGCGCATAGCAGCATAGCAGCCCTGCCTCCGTGCAGCTTCAGTCCCGTTCGGGAGTGAGTGACTGCACGAAGAGTCCTTGCCGCCGCCTCCCTGGTGCAAGCTTCCAGGCAGTGCTAAAAACACAAGAGCCAGGAATCCCCGGGGAGGCTTAACGAGGGCGGCAGGGAGTTTAAAGGGTGCCGTTGGTGCTTATGCACTCGTGGGGGGGGGGGGGGTTTCTGGGGCTGACAGTTAAAAAAAAGAAAACAAAAATAAAAGAACACATAAACGAAGAGGGCAGGCTATCCCGGGAAAGATGCCCAAGAATAAATCAGGGGGCAAGCGGGCTGCGAACAGCAGTGAGGCAAGTGGGGTGGGAGCTCCGGTGGAGGGGCGGAGGGAGTCCGGGGCCCGCGCGGAGCGTTTGGCTAGCAGGGCACGGGGTCCAGCAGGGCCTGGAAAGGCAGCACGGGGGGGGGGGGGGGGGTAAGGGCAGAACTCCTCAAACTGCTGGGTCAGTTCAGGGCAGGGGGCAGCCAGCGGGGGAGTCCGCCAGGGGAAATAGGGGGCGGGGGGGGGGCAGAGGGGGGGCAGGAGGACCATCGCGGATGGGGATGGAAGGGGAGGGTGGGCGGCAGGGTCGGGTGGGGAGCTGGGGGTCCCTCGGGATGGTCAGGATGGCGGGAATGGGGAGCCTGTGGGGGGGATGCTGGGACACAGAACCGCTGGGCCACCAGAGTACCGGCCGGATGGGGGGCCGCCACCCCTGGACGGTACAGATAGGTGGGGGTTTGCGGGCATGTGGGGATGGCCTCAGGAGGCGGGGGCGGCCCGTCCCCCTCGTGGGAGCGTTGGCAGAGCGGAGGACAGGGTTCCTCGAGGGCGGAGTGGCTCGGGGCGTGGCAGTCTCCCTGGGGTAGGGCGGGTGTCTCGTCGCCTCTCCCTTTTTTCTCTCCACAGGTACCTCCAGCGTGGCAGTGTGCGGGGAATCCTCGATGGAGCGGGTTTCGGCCCAGTGACGGCACTAGCGGTCAGGCGGACGGCGGTCCGTCTGTTGAGACGGAGGCAGCGGTCTCGACAGCAGCGGAGCGTCCCGAGCTCGGAGTACCGGCTGGAACAGCGGCGAGTGCTGCGGGTGAGTTGGCAGTTGACCACGGGGAGGAGCATGGGCAGGGTACTGAGACGGCGGGCGGGGATCGGGTCAAGAGAAGTCGAAAGCGACGGCGGGCGTGTCATAGGCACCGGCGATCGGATTCGTCGTTCACGTCGTCCACGGACTCATCGTCTAGCTCGGCATCGCGGGAGGGGAGGCAGAGTCAGGCATCTGGGAGGGGGGCCAGCGAACACAACTCTATCGGCGCAATTCCCACAGTAGCGGCGTTCTCGGAGTTGTGGGAGGGCGTACCGAAGAAATTGCGGAAAAAGATACAGAAGCGGCGCTATATTGACATTTTCCGGTTGCTGGAGGGTAGGAAGCGGTCGGGGGATAGTAGACGAAAGAGGAAAGAAGACGAAAAAGCCGGTCGGGTGCGGAGAGTCGCAAGGAATGTAGTGAATTGGGCGAGGGCCTTTCTCCGGCTCGCCAGTGTTTGGGGGTGCGTGCATCCGGAGCAGTATGGGATGTTGTTGGCGTACGCGGACTCCATCTTAGAAGCGTCTCAAACCCATGACAGTTGGGCCTGGCTCAACTACGATGAAAAGTTTCGGGACAAGATGGAGGAGAACCGGTTGTTATCGTGGGGTACCCAAGATATCAACCTGTGGCTGACGCAGATGGCGGTCAAACCGGGAGGGGGGAATGTGGGTAGAGGAGGCTTGGTCAGCGCGGCGGGGTCCGGGAAGCCCTTTCGCGGGAGCGTGTCTCCGGCGGTGCAGAGACCGGCGGGGGAAGGGGGCGCGGGCGACGTATGTTGGCGTTTCAACAAGTCTACCTGCCCCTTTCCGGACTGTAAATTCCGACACGCCTGCTCTGTCTGCGGAGGAACTCATTCCGCCCTCAAATGTGTCAAACGTGGCCCTACGGGTTCCAACGCCCCCACCGCAAAACAATAGGTCTGCGATGAGCCTCGCGCCTACTCCCATTCAGGTTCAGGCTCTTCGTCCGTGGTTAGCTCGGTATCCCCGGAGGGCGGACGGTAACGTTTTGGGACAGGGATTCGAGGGGGGGTTTCGGATTCCTATTATTGGGAGGGTGGCCGCGGGCGTAGCGAGGAATTCACCGTCGGTGCGTCGTTTTGCTAGTATTGTGAGAGACAAGCTGGCTGGGGAAATTTCGCTGGGGCGGGTAGCTGGCCCTTTTCAGGTTCAGCCCTTCGAGGACTTTGTGGTTTCCCCCTTGGGCATAATCCCGAAGAAAGAGCGAGGTAAATATAGACTAATCCACAATCTTTCCTTCCCGGAGGGTACTTCTGTGAATGATCATATCCCGAAGGATTTGTGTTCGGTGCGTTACGCATCGTTTGATGAGGCGGTGGCATTAGTAAGGGATTGTGGGCCCGAGTGCCTGATGGCTAAGGCCGATATCGAGTCAGCCTTCCGTTTGTTGCCGGTGCACCCTTCGGCGTTTCATTTGTTGGGTTTTCGCTTCGAGGGGCACTTTTACTTCGACAAATGCATGCCTATGGGTTGCGCAATATCCTGCTCGTATTTTGAGCGTTTCAGTTCATTCCTGCACTGGGCCGTGGTTCAGCGTTCGGGTTGTAGGCAAATGGTGCACTACTTGGATGATTTCCTTTTCGTAGGGTCGGCTCAGTCCAGGCAGTGCTGGGATTTATTGGATGATTTCAACCAATTGGCTCAGGAATGGGAGTACCGTTGGCAGTGGGGAAGACGGAGGGGCCAGCTACGCGTCTTACTTTTCTGGGGGTGGAACTAGATTCGCTTTTCATGGTGGCGAGATTACCGGTAGACAAGGTTGAGAAGCTGCGGGTTTTGATTGCGAATGCGATGTTAGCCACAAAGCTGTCGCTGCGGGATATGCAGGCGCTTATTGGCTCACTCAATTTTGCATGTCGGGTCATTCCCATGGGACAGGTATTCCTCCGCCGCCTGTCGTTGGCTACGGCGGGGGTGCATAAACCTCATCATCGGGTTAGGGTTTCCCGGAATATAAGAGCGGACTTGGGCGTCTGGGATGAGTTTTTGAGGGAATTTAACGGTGTATCGGTGTTGCGGGAGCCGGTCGTGTCGAGTGAGGAGTTACATTTATATACAGATGCTGCCGGAGGGGCGGGTTTGGGGATTTACTTTGGGGGCTCGTGGTGTGCGGCGGAATGGCCTCCGTCCTGGCGCGAAGCCGGCCTTACCAGTAATATCACCTTCCTAGAGTTGTTCCCAATCCTGGTGGTGTTGTCCATATGGCCGGGGAGGCTGCGGAATCGCCAGATATTATGGAGGTGCGACAACGAGTCCGTGGTGAGTGTCGTGAATAATTATACCCCAAGGTGCAGGCAGGTCGCAGAATTGATGCGGCAGGTGGTTTTGTCCTGTTTACGTTTGAATGTGGTGCTTAAGGCTCGCCACATTCCGGGGAGTATTAACACTATTGCCGATGCTCTTTCCCGTTTCAAGTGGGAGCTGTTTCGGACCTTGGCGCCGGCTGCCGAAGAGCGGGGGGCCTCGGTCCCGGAGACTTTATGGCAGATTGGCCTGCAAGCATGATCGACTTGTTGAAAAACTCTGTGTCGGCAGCGACGTGGGAGGCCTACCGAAGAGGCTACAGCAGTGTGAGGTCCTTCCTGTCGGAGCGGGGATGGAGAAGGGGCCCAGCATCGGATTGGCTACTGGGTCAGTATGTTTGGGCAGCAAAGGGTGCGGGCTTGTCGCGTTCTACGGTTAGGAAGAATTTGGCGGGATTTTCCTTTTTCATGAAAGCAGTGGGATGGGGCGCGTGGCGGGGGGGGGGGGGTTTGATGGCCCGGCTGTTGCAAGGATGGGAGCGTGAGGCGCCGCCGGTTGGGGATACCAGGCAGCCGATCACGCATGCAATGTTGGAGCGGTTGTGCGTGGTGTTGCCTCAGGTGGCCTCGTCCAGTTACGAGTGTTGCTTATTTCGGGCGGTTTTTGCCGTAGCGTTTTTCGGGGCCTTCCGAGTGGGCGAATTGGTGGCAGAATCGGGTAGAGGTGCGGCGGTTGGGGGTTTGCAGTTGCACCAAGTACGGTTGGTACCGGGTCAAGTTCGAATTCATGTCGCGCGTTCAAAAACAGATCAGCTGGGCAAAGGTGTTTGGGTAATCTTGAGTCAAGTGTCCGGGGCCTTGACTTGCCCGGTCGGGTTGTTACAAGCGTACTTAGGGGTGCGGCCCTCGGGCGCGGGTCATTTATTTGTCCATGAAGACGGGCGGGTTCTGACGCGCTTCCAGTTTACGGCGGTTCTGCGGATGTCTCTGCGGGCGTTGGGGGAGGACGCTGGTCGGTTTGCTCCTCATTCATTCCGGATCGGGGCGGCTACCAGTGCGGCAGCGGAGGGATTGCCGGAGAGGGAGATCAAGCGTATCGGTCGCTGGAGGTCCCAGGCTTTCCAAACCTATGTGAGGTTGTAGGGGTGGTGGGGGGGGGTGCCTAACCTATCTTCTTTTTGTTGCAGATGTGGGATATGACCGGTGTCGCTGTTGGGTGACTGGCCATTCGTTCGTTTACTGGGCTGGTCAGCGAGCAGCAACACGTCCTCTTGGCGCGAATCTTGGACTGGACATCTCTGCGGTGTCCGTCACATGGCTGGGAGAGCGCGGACTGCGGTGGATTCAGCTCCTGCCTTTGCTACGGCACCACGGAAGTCGGAGGGAGAAGCCTGCTGTTCTGTTGATTCATTTGGGAGGCAACGACTTGACGTCCTGGACTTGTCGCCAGTTGATTCGTGCGGTGCACAAGGACTTGGGGCTGGTTTTAGGGATGTTCCCGGGGGTAATCTTGGTGTGGTCAGATATACTTCCAAGGCCTGCTTGCAGGGTCAGCGGCGCTGGTCCAGGGGGCTGTCCAAAATCAATCGCCAAATAGGCAGATGGGTCGTTGAGAATGGGGGGCGCCAAATTTTGCACCCATGGGTGGACGTCGATTGTGCAGGTTTGTTCAGGTCGGACGGGGTGCATTTATCCCCGATCGGGTTGGACTTGCTGCTTAACGATTGGCAGGAGGCCTTGGAAGTGGTTCTGCGTAGGAGACGGGCTGGTCGCAGCTTTTTGTAAGGGGGGCGGCTCAGGACGGAGGTGTCCTGAGCCGGTGGCGGGATCCCGGAGGTTTCCGGGGTCCGGAGCCGGATGCAAGCAGTACGGCGGGGGTGGGGTACCCCCGCCCGGACAATCCCTCGGCTTTTGCTAATAATATGGCGAAGCCGGATGAGGGAGGGCGAGGCAATTTTGTCGGGGCCTGTACCCGGGGGAAGCGGCAGCGGCGGCACCTTGCTAATAACATGGCGGGTGCTGGCTCGCGCTGCTGGTGGGGGGGGGGGGGAGATGTTAATTTGTTAATTGGAAAGTTATGATTGTTGTAAGTTAATAAAGCTGCGACCAGTTCAATTCCAAATGAGTGGTAATGGTTTTCTTTGAAAGTTTAAGTGTGCCTCTTATAAGCGAGGGGAAAAGGGGGGTGGGGGGGAATCAGGGTGGAATCGCCCGGTCCGCCTTACCCGGTTACGGCAAGGCCGCGGAGCCATGTGCTCGCGGCCACCATTAACCGGGGGGGCGGCCGCGTGCATTCCCCCGGCGGAAGCGGGGCCGTTGTGAGCCCGGGGGGGGCGGAGCGAGGGGATAAGATCTTCCCATTGGCGGCGGCGGGTGACTGCTCGGCGCCGCGGCCAATGGGAAGAAGGACCCCATGAGCAGGTGCGGGGACGCGGCGTGGCTCCGGCCTCTTTTGGGTGGATGCCGGAGCCGTCGGACGCCCACCCGCCCTCCCTGATTTCAAGTGGGTCTGGGTGGGTTGTAGTGGGGGTGTTGCAGCTGGACGGGGTTGGCGGGATCCCGGAGGTTTCCGGGGTCCGGAGCCGGATGCAAGCAGTACGGCGGGGGTGGGGTACCCCCGCCCGGACAATCCCTCGGCTTTTGCTAATAATATGGCGAAGCCGGATGAGGGAGGGCGAGGCAATTTTGTCGGGGCCTGTACCCGGGGGAAGCGGCAGCGGCGGCACCTTGCTAATAACATGGCGGGTGCTGGCTCGCGCTGCTGGTGGGGGGGGGGGGGAGATGTTAATTTGTTAATTGGAAAGTTATGATTGTTGTAAGTTAATAAAGCTGCGACCAGTTCAATTCCAAATGAGTGGTAATGGTTTTCTTTGAAAGTTTAAGTGTGCCTCTTATAAGCGAGGGGAAAAGGGGGGTGGGGGGGGGAATCAGGGTGGAATCGCCCGGTCCGCCTTACCCGGTTACTAATGTGCGTTTCTGCTACACAAGATCAGCATCTTGCTGTAAAATGACCCTCTAGGTGTATTCACCTCTGATAGACAGGATCCTTATCCGTGCCTTGCTCTTTTGGAGAACAGAAGTGATGAGACAGGGAAGAAGAAGCCACAGCCTCAGTATCAGAGTTCCATACAAAAGAAATTTTAAAAATATATATTAACCACCTGCCCTTTCCCAGAAATTCAATTTTCCTTAGTTCAGAGACATAGGCTAAGATAATGTGTCTGCAAGCAAGATGGAATGTAAACAAGCAATGAGACCAGGGGCCCTCCTGAACTTCCCAGAAATCCTCTGTTTTTTCTAGAGTACATAAAGGTTTGTGCTGATAAAGAAATCAGTCAGCGATGTGCTAATCTCACCGGCTCTCAGGGTGCACAAATGGGGAGGAAAAGAAAAAGAGCCAAGATGAAATATGATCTGGCTGCCTGTGCCAAACTCAAAAAAAAAAAAAATCGCATTCACAGAAAATCTTGCAAATTGTTACCGAAAAGGATGTCCTGGGGGGTTAAATGGGTTTCCATGGTTGCTGGGAAATAAGAGGCTTTACAGAGAAAGAGTCTTTCTCATCACTGCTTCTACATAAAGAGAGTAGAACTAAGATCTGTGATGAGATTGTATTATTCCAGCGTCTCATTCTACATACCTGGATGTGTTCCCTCTACATTTTATTTTAATTTTTACATTTCCAAATAGCTTAACTCTTTCAGTCATCTACTACACATCCCACACCCCACCTTCAACACCCCCAAAGTGTATTAAATTTACAACTGAAGACTACTGGATGGGAATGAGCATATGCAACAGAGTTTTACATGCTCAAGGAAGCTGTGATAAAATTGCACAGAAACATAGTGACTACTGTTACATGATATATACAGTATGCACAGGGGTTCCTACGGACAGAGAACAGACAGGAGGGATGGATTTGGATCATCTGTGTATATTTTAGAAACTTCTCATATATGCAGTTACTGGAGTCAATATTAAAAAAACCCATAATATTCAACCACCACATTGGTCAGTCACGGTGCTTAAATATCGATGGGATACTCAACCGCAGTATCTGGAATGATATTGCTGCTGATTATCTGCACTGAGCGCAGCTATCTAAGTGCTGACTTATTTGGATAGTGGAACTTTTCTGGATAGCAGCTTAGGCCCGCGTTTCATGCAGCCTAAGTTATCTGGATAAGTCCTAAGTTATGTGGATAACTGCTGACTGAAGTTTGCCACTATCCAGAGAAGTTGGCATTTATAGCACCGACTGCATTCATGGACAGCCTCTGTACTAACCGGAGAGTGCCAGGGAGGTCTGTGGAGATGTTCAGAAGCACTGTGCAAATAGTACCATTGAATATTGCAGTCAGCACCCTTAACTCTACAACCTCCCATTGGCTAGCCGGCTTAGGGTTCTAAATATCGGTCTCATTCTTATCTGCACATATATGCACACAATTACACCTTCCTCTGAGCAGAAATAAATGTGTGCACTTACTTTCCCTAGAGTAATTTTGCAAAGGCAAATAGATCCATATGTTCTCTTTAGAAACAAGGTGCAATGTATGAACTTATGTGCCTTCATAGCCTATGGAGATCATTTCAAAAGTACATGTAAATGCCACTATAGAGAACCCCAGGACACAGAGATTTCAAGGGGCCTGGTATAGTCATGTTTTGGGTGGGTCAAAAATGTATGGGGGCATTTAGAAGCACTATTCATGCTTTTGACATCTGAAAATGGGCATGGAAATGTCCAAAACATGGAGGCTTCCCAGAGCCAATTTAGAAGCCGGCTCTGTGGACATCCGTGAGGCGAAGGCATCCAAGACTGAACAGGGGCATGGAATAGATGTGTCCAGGACATTCCCAGAACTTGAACATTTTCACCCCATTTCAGAAATATCCTGGACGTCCAAGTTTATATCTGCTCCAAGCATGAACAGGCAGCAGAAAAGTGCTTGTTTAGTCAGACTGAAAGGTGTGGAGAAGGAGGTTGGCTCATGAACTCCGCTCCTCCTCTGGCTTCCTTCTCTCTAGGCCCTTTTCTTCTGCAAACTTCAGTCTTTTCACCTTCACCTTCTTATGCATGGAACAAACTTCCTCTGTCTTTACATCCAGTCTCTTCTCTCCCCTCTTCAAATCCATGCTAAAGACTTACCTCTTTGAGGCCGCATTTGGATCCTAATCCCTTGTTCTCCTTGTGCCTCTTTCCCTATTTGCACCCCCTTGTTTCTCTTGTATAGTTCTGTCTGTCTTGATTTCATTGTAAGCTCTACGAGTAGGGAATGTCTTCTTTATATGTTTGTACAGCGCTGCATATGCCTTGTAGCACTATATAAATGATTAATAGTGGCAGTAGTATATTCCCTATATTTCCATGCCGATAACAAACACTGTTGGGGGAATGCAGGCTCATGTTTTCATTTTGCTATGGCACTGGACATCCATAGCACAATGTAAACTGGCATGCCAACTTTCATGAGACGGATGGCTCCATCCCACGCTTTCCTAAGAGGGACGTTTCTGTGGCCATCAGCACAGACGTCCATGTCGAGGGCATCTATGTTACTAAAATCGGGGGGAGACAAAGATGTCCCTGGCATTTCTCAGCAGATTCTGCCTTGAACGTCTCCAATTTGACTTGGACATCCTTTCGAAAATGCCACGTCACAGTGTAATGCCCATTTTGCTTGCATATTCAAATAAATGTCACCAGCGAGTTTTACGCCAGCTTAGAGGCACTCACAGATTTTTTAAAAGTGCTGGTTTCAGCCAGGACTTTGCGTGAGCGATAAAGGGAGTTATTTTCCCCTAATCCTCAATTTTTGTTTCCACCATGAAATTTATAAAACAAAAAAAAATTATGGTTGCTCTAATTCATTGGTGGCACTTATACGTGTAAAGATTAGATAGGATGTGGAGAAAGGAAGTGTCATAGGGGGTGGGACACAGCAAACCTAGAGCAGGTGTGGGTGCTGCAAGACCCACCACCATGTTAAGTTTCTTTTTTTGCAGCCTTACTAGGCCTGGTGGGATGATGGACGTAAGAGGACATCAGCAGGGGGATGATGCCGGACATTGGTGGATGGAAGAGAAGGGAATTTAGATATGATGAACATGAGAAAAGAAGAGAAGGAAAGAATATATGTTGGATATGGGAGGGAAAGAAAGGTAGATTAGATGCTGGCATTTAACACCTGGAGCGAAGAGAAGGGACAGAGATACTGGAGATCTGGGGAAGGGGAAAAGGAGGGAAGCTGCACTGGAAGAGGCAGTAGAAAAAGGAAGATGCTGGATTTTGGAGGGGGGTGCATGGTTCAAGATTGTAAAGGTTAAAAGTTTACATTAAGCAGGGGCATTATTCAAAAATATCATCTTGGAAGCCCAGACCAGATGTATTGCATGTATTAAAAAAAGGCAGAAGGATTGCCAAATGGCAGCCAGCATGGTTAAAAAGTGAGGTAAAAGATGCTATTACAGCCACTAGAATATCTTTCAAAAAATGGAAAAAAGATCCAAATGAAGAAAATACAAAGCAGCGTAAGCACTGGCAAGTTCAATGCAAAGCATTGATAAGGAAGGCAAAAAGAGAATTTGAAAAGAAACTTGTCATAGAGGCAAAAACTTATAACAAAAGCTTTTTTAAGCAGCTTGAGAGGGAGTCAGTTGGACTATTAGATAATCATGGAATATAAGGGGCACTCAGGCAGGACTAAATGAATTCTTTCCTTCCGTTTTTATTGAAGACGATGTAAGGAAACAACCCATGCCAGAAATGTTTTTTAGTGGTAGTGAATCGGGAAGATATAACAGGCCAAATTGACAAACTAAAGAACAGAAAATCACCTGAACTAGATGGTATATGCCCTAGAGTGCTCAAAGAACTCAAAAATTAAATTGCAGACATACTATTAATAAGATCTGATATTTCATTAAAATCGTCTACAGTACCTGAAGATTGGAGGATGACCAATGTAACACCAGCTTTTAAAATGGGATCCAGGGGTGATCTGGAAAACTACAGACTGGTGTGCCTGACATGTGTGCCAGGTAAAATAGAAAATATTCTAAAAAGCAAAATTACTGAACACATAGATATTTATTTATAATTATTTTATATGCTGCTTTCAAACAAATGATTACTATCATGGTGGCTTACAATATCCAGTGAGCAATAAATCTGTCGAGTTTATTTTAAAACAATACATCAAAATAGTAGAAAATACAAATATTTCTCATGCTTAACCATCACTAAAATATATATCCAAATCACACAAAAATCCAGGACCAAAAAAACTTGAAAAGAAGATAAAATACTTTGAATCAGACCGGATAGGACTCAATAAGAACACTGACTTCCTGTCACATTATAAACTATGGGCCTGATATTCAAAGGCATTTACATGGTTTAAAAACTTGTAAACCATGTAAATGCCAATATAGCGGGATATTCATTGGCACTAACATATTTAGTGCCAATGAATATCCACCGGTTCTGCCACTACATATCCTGATGCTATCTATATAGAATCAGGGGATGTCGTGGGCATTCTGGGGCGGAAAGGAGGTGACACTCTTTGCTAACCGGGCAGTGAAGATGGTGAACTGCCGCCTGGTTAGCAACCCATGGGAAAAGTTAGGCATGGGAAAACCTTGACTACCCGTGGGAGCTAAGAGGTCAATATCGGCACTGCCCGGTTAGCTTCCGTGCTGTGTGGCTCAATGCAGCGCGTTGCGGCAGACCCGAATATTCAATTCCAGTGTCTGGATATGGTCCCGGATTGAATATCCAGGGTTAAAGTGCAGCAGCGACGGTACATAGCTGTTGCAACTCAATAACAGACCCTATAAATATTTACAGCCTGACCACGAACAGGCCTTAACAAATACATGTACTTTCTATCACATTATAAGCTATAAACATTTACAGCCTGGTCTGATCAACCATCCATCCTCTCCCTCCATGTATTGCTGTATTGACTCCTGTATATATTTTGGCATGAACATCTGTTGCTCATACTGTCCTGACCTGAGGAAGAAGGTTTTACCTTCAAAAGCTAGTCTATGAATGTATTAAGTTAGTTCAATAAAAGGCATCACCTTAATTTCTTTTTTCTCTTTTTCTTTTTATTTAGTTACCATTAAAGTGGACTAACACGGCTTTCATGTGACTTTAGCAAAAATTTCAGAATTGCAGAAACATGTAAGGGGGAAAAGACCACAGAATGCATCATCTTTATTGCTTTTAACCACAAAGTACCCCCATGTGGAGCCTCAAATAGTTAATGGGACTGCTCCTCACAGGTCAGAAAAAAAAGCCCATCCACCATCTGTCTTAAACATACTGAAAAAGAATGTATCTCTGTGTTTTACTAACCCTATATAAGACAGTAAGCAGAGGAATTCTCTATATTTTACTAACCAGCACACCCAACAGAGGCCAATGTTTTGCAAATTCTGCTGCATCAGGATTGCAACCAACTTTGCAGTATCGGGGATGTGACCTGAGCTGAATAATCTGAATAATAGGCTCTCCCAGCGATCATGTGCTGTTCTAAAGGGTGTGCGGGTAGGGTACATTTGAGCAGTTAAATTTAGGGGGCACATGCATCCATCCCCTGGTGTTAGCGTGTTGCTAACACACTGCACCATGCTAACCAGCATTTGGGCGCACTTACCACCGCCCCTTGAGGTGGCGTTAAGTGTGCCCGTACTAACGGCAAACCCATAATGCCTGCGCTAACCATGATGCACCATCAACACCACATTCCACTTCTAACCTGCCCAGTCCCCACCCACTTGCATGCTACAGCCAGCAGAACGCCTACAGCCACTAATCACTAAGACTGGTAACGACAGATTAAGAAAACAAAGTAACCAAAATCCTCTTTGTATACCACCCCACAGAGTTAAGAGCAATTAGGCGGCATGCAACTGCACCTTCACGCTCTATGCCCCAGTCATCTGGAACTCCCCTCAAGCTGAGCTAAGGGTCATACAAGTGCTAATAGATTTCCGGAAAAGGTTAAAGACTCACCTTTTTCTGGAATTCTTTGTCCTAAACCCAGATCATGAGTAAGACCGCCCCCACGCACTCATGCCTGACAAACCACCACCACACAATGTCAGACATCCAAATAACTTCCAATATCACTCCCTTCACAAGATACTTGTCAGACTCTACAGTTCCTGAATATCAGATTGTAAAAGTACATCCTACTTGTAACTAAGTCCCCAGTAGACCAGTAACATTCTACCTGTAAATAAGTTTGTATCTAAGCTGTTTTCAGTTCCAAATGTATGAATATTTCATCAGTTTTATGTAAAACTTACCATGTACCCAGAGAGTCGTTCAACTATTCAGAGCTTTTTGTAAACTGCCTTGACTATTACTGTAGAAAGGCGGTATAAAAACAGAATTAAATAAATAAAATGCTACCCAGTTAGCGCAGGGCCTCATGCTAACAGCGCATATTAGTAAACGCACCCCTAAATCTGCAGATGACCGCAAAGTATCCAAACCCCTTAAATCACATGCGAATTGTGAGAAATTGCAGGAGGACCTTGTGAGACTTGAAGATTGGGTGTCCAGATGGCAGATGAAATTTAATGTGGACAAGTGCAAAGTGATATATGAAGGGAAGAATATTATAGCTACATGAAGCTAGGTTCCACATTAGGAGTTACTATTCAGGAAAAGGCTCTAGGCATTATTGTGGACAATACGTTGAAACCCTCTGCCCAGTGTGCAGTGGCAGCCAAAAAAGAAAACAGAATGTTAAGAATTCTTAGAAAAGGAATAGAGAATAACACAATGAATATCGGAATGCCTCTGTATCGCTCCATGGTGTGACCATACCTTGAGTATTGTGTGCAAGTCTGGTTGCCACATCTCAAAAAAGATATAGTGGAATTAAAAAAAATACAGAGAAGGGCCACCAAAATGATACAGAGGATGGAACACTTCTCAGTTTATGAAGTTAGGGCTCTTCAGCTTGGAGAAGAGACAGCTGAGGAGAGATATGACAGAGGTCTATGAAATCCTGAGTGAAGTGGAACAGGTCTTTCAAAACGTACAAGAACTAGGGGACAGCCCATGAAGTTACAAAGTGGTGCATGTAAAACAAATAGGAGAAAATAGTTTTTTCTCTCAATGCATTGTTAGGCTTTGGAATTCCTTGCCAGAGGACCTGGTAAAAGCAGTTGGCGTAGCTAGGTTCAAAAAAGGTTTGGACAGATTCCTGGAAGAAAAGTCCATATACATACCATTATTAAGGCAGACCTGGAGAAAGTCATTGCTTATTCATGAGGATAAGAAACATGGAAACCTTTGGGCTATGTCAGGTACTACTTGTGACTGGGATTAGCCACTATTGGAAACAGGATACTAGGCTTGATGGACCTTTGATCTGACCCAGTCTGGTAATTCTTATGTCCTTATGTTTTCAATATCGTTGCTCCCTAATCTGAATATACCTGATCCTGCAGCACCATAAACTCCCCTGACAGATCTCCCCCCACCAAAAAATGATCACCCCAATCCTCCACCAATATTCCCCCCCCCCTTTATTTGGCAGCCTGAACCCTAGCACTAAGACTGCAAGCTTACCGCTAGGGGTCATGGTGGCCATTTTGGAACCCAAAACCGTGAAGAGCACAAGCAAGTGGGGTCACTCATGCTCCTACTAGACACAGACATTGGTAGGAACTAGGGTAGGATGATCAGGGGGTGGGGATGCCTTCCTGGAGGCCTTTTGGGAGTTGGTAAGCAGGGGAGTGTCAGGTATGTGTTTATGGATGCCAGGATGATTGGAAGACTTTTTGGGGATTAGGAGGATCATAAGTCGGGGGATCAGAACGTAAGCAGATGCCTTTAGGGATGAGGGGAATCAGAGGTCAGAGGTTTGGGGTGATCGCATTGCTAGAGGGATTGGATGACTTGAGGTGTGTTGGGGAGGATAGCTTGACTTGGGGCAATGGGGGGGGGGAACCAAGGGATTAGATGCCTTCAATGGTTGGGCCAAGGGGGAGGCTGATATCCAAGAGGAAATCAGGGGGAAGTCTGACCTCGGCATCTACACCTGCCCCTTCAAGAAGGTGCTTTTTCATGCCTGGGAACAGGTGTAAATGCCGATGTCTAGATTCCCCTTGAAAAATGTGGGATCCACATCAATCAATCAAATTTATGTCTTGCTTATCATGGCATTACTAAGCAAGTTACAATCAAACATGCAAAAAATATGAAATATGAAAAAATAAGATATTCAAAACAAACTCGATCTAAATAAATTCTATTACATTCCTTTAGACTGCTATTGAAACATCCCCATTAAGTGCAATTATTTGCCCATCACTTATATGTCCAGTCCCAGAGCCAGCACTCCTGCATCTATTGCTGCTGAGAGCCTGTCCAGAAATCGCCTCTCACCTTGACTCCCTGCTGAAAGTCTCCCCCATGTGTCCCAGCCCATGACAGTCCCAGATATCATGCACCTCCTCTCGCCTTCCCACTGCCCCTCTGTTCCTCTACCAACAATCTGTTGTTCAAGCAGTGAGGTAATTCAGCTCTGTTACATTTATTTATTCATTCCTGCAGTTTGGATTCTGGGTTTGCCACTGTCTACCCACAAGATAATGGTGAAACCAAAAGCCAAGCCTGCGATGATAAAGAAAACCAACATAAAATCAGCAGTTTACATGAACAGTTGATCATGCAGATAGCAGAAGAACAGAGAGATCGTCGGAGGAAAGGGTAGGAGGAGTCATGCAACACCTGGAACTGCTACAGGTTATCACTGAGAGCTGGAGGAAAGATGTCCATAGACCAGTTTTGGATGACAAACTAATTTGCTCGCTCCTGATTTAGGGCCTTAATCATGGTTTAAAAGCCACAAACAGCAATAGTCCTCAATATTTACAAGGTCACTGCATTTCTTATGCTCCTTTTCATTCCTTAAGATCTTCTAACATGCCATTTTGACTACTTCTTCCCCCCCAGAACTGCAATGAATGCCATTAAGAGAGAAGTATCTCGGACTGGCCCTCAAGCTCCTGGGTTGGAGACCACGCTGATTTATTTAAGGGGATGGGATGTATCTTGCATTGAAGCAGACTGACAGAAATTTAGAGGTCCAGCGGGATTCTCAGTTAGTCATAGCACTCGCTTGAGAATGCATAGATAAGTCGGCATTTTATTATTTATGCCTGATTTAATCTTTACAGCTTCTTTTGATTCCAGGAGATTTAACAACAGGGATCCAAGCTCTAGTTATTTCTAGATTGGACTCAAGCGTAGCAAAACACCTTTTTGGTTGGAGGTGCCAAACAAACTAATCTGCAGCCCTGCCTCCAAGTTCTCTAACTACTGATACTGAGCGAACCAAAATACTGGCCAGGCATGGCCCCAGTAGTTCAGCCCATTCCACTGTGGATCACTATAGTTTGGCGCTATTAGAGCATCCATAAAGAGAGTTTCCATCACCATATTTTTCCATTAGTGGCATTTCACCTGTAGAACAAGCTTCTTTTGGAAATGAGGCAGCTCCAGGGGGCAGCTTGCAAGGTTATTAATTTACCAGTGGAGTTACTAATTTGCGGTACTGAGTGATTCCTGGGGTAAAATTCAATATTTTACTGCAGCTTAATAACTATCCCTCTTAGGATCCTAAATTTAAAAGCTTAGCTTTTTGGAATATCAGGCTCAGTGTTTTTACATCAGATTGTCATGATTAGATCTTCTGCACTTGCTAATACCACTAAGAGCCTAAGAGTTATCATTTCCATTGAAAGCGAGTATGTTTCTTGATAGTTTAGTATATATCACAGATCGTAACCAAATATTACTAGCTGTGCTTTCTGCCACAACTTTCATGTCTGATAAAACTGCCTACTAAATATTCACACAGACACGTAGGGGCCTATTTACTAAGCTGGGTTAGATGTTTAATGTGGGAATCAGTGTGCAGTAATAGGGTTGCATCATGTTAACTGTTAGCGTGTACTAATTAGCACATTAAGGAGCCTATGGCACATACTTTCACTATGAGAGTGCGCATGGATGGAGATTGGGTGACGCGTTGGTAGAGAGCACAAGTACAAAAGTAAATAATAAAATACTATAATTTACACGCGTTCTTTAAGAATTTAGGTGCAGGCATTTACACCAGATCTCAGGCTGGCATAAGGGATCGTGCCTTAGATAAAAGCGTGTAATTGACTACTTATGGCATGGTGGAGGATTTGGCTGAGACAGTCACAAGAACTTGTACCTCCCTGCCTGATCTCAGAAGCGTCCTGGACGTCCAGAGTTGTGTCTAAAGTTATACCTGCCCCAGGCATGAACAGGCATCTGAAAAATGATAGTTTTGTCAGGCAAATGTCTGGAGGGTGCGGAGGAGAAGCTACACTAATACCCTCTTTATTTTACAATACGATAACAAACACTGATGGGGAATGAGGGCTCATGTTTTTATTTTGTTATGCCGACAGATGTCCCCATATCCTAGCTTGCATGAGGTGGACATACCCGCCCCATGTTTTCCTAAGGGAAACGTCCACATTGGAATCATCCATGTTACTAAAATCGGCCAGAGCCATAGACGTCCCTAGTGTTTTTCTGGATTCAACTTGGATGTCCTTTCTAAAATACCACTTCACGTTTATTTTCTCCATTCTATGAGATATGCTATAGATTTATAAAACTATGAAGGAAATTATTCAACCATCTGCCAAACACAGTTATATCACATAAATCACCCTTGGTTTGGCAATAAATAAATATTTATTTATTTATTTATTTAACAGTATTTCTAAACCGCCTTATCTTAATAATCAAGGTGGTATCACAGCAAGCAATCAGGTAAAGTGTGTGTGTTGTACATGCAGTGAGGATAAAACTTATCAAGTAAGTTACTTATCAAGTAAACTGGATCACCAAACAAACCCCAAAAAAACCTAAGTGAAATTTTCTATTTGTCAGATTATGCTGAGGGGGGTAAGAACTACTATCTATCCCCACCAGATGGCACCAGCCATTTTAATCATATTATAGATAATTCAAAAGACTTAACTTATTAGAAGGACTAAATTTAACATCCCTCAATGTGGCATCAAGCAGACGGATAGGACCCACCAGTGACACGGCAACGATCTTGGCGACAAATGAATAAATAGTTGTAAATCTTACAACGAAACCTTTGACTCCTGATCAAGATCATCTATTGAATCTACGATTATCCTTTGTACCGACAACTAGACATGATCCATTTGATATGCGTGTCCATCTGCAAAAATTGTTTCGTAAATTGCGTATCACCCATTATTTTTCAGATAAAGTTCCTGCCCTGGATGATTCTGTAGTTTGTCCACCTTCAAAGTGGATGCCACCGGATGTGATTGATCCTTCTATTGCTACATTTCAGAGTCTGGTATTGAGAGATCTTGAACACCTGGAAAAGGTAGCGTGACCGAAATGGGGTAATCTTGATAAAAGAGGATGGGATTCATTGAAACAGATTAAACACGATCCAACAATAACTATACGTAAAGCTGACAAAGGGGAGCGATAGTTGTTCAATCAACATCTGATTATGCTGACCTCCTGAGAATGCATCTTTCCGATCACAGGTACACTAAAAAAAATTTTTTTAAACTGCCTCTAATGTTTCGATTGATTTTTACGTTTTTTGGTGCGCTGAATCCAAATCTGGTAACCAATTTGCTCCATCACGTACAGATTTTTTGCTACATTGGGTTAGCAGTTTGAGGTGAACGTTTCAGATTGAGTGCGATCGAGATAAAAGTTTCTTGGATGAATTCTTTATACTAATTGTTTAGTAGTTATTCAAATAAGAATAAAGAAAATTGTAACAAGGCAGCACATAAGAATAATGTCAACAAAACACACTGTGATGGTAGCAAAATTGTCTGCACTTAAAACAGCCACATACATGTGCACAAACATTGAGCATATAAGAGCGAGGTTAGACACAAAGCAAAGCAAAGAAATGTGCAAAAAATGTTGTACAGGTATGTATGTAAGAATAGAAAACGCAAACCGCACCATTGCAATACATGAAGACAAACACCCGATGGTGTGAAAATAAAATTCTAATAAATGAGATCCGACACTGTGGTAATAACTAGCAAATTTTTATTTCAAAGTTTAGTAAAAACACGATATTTGTCAACACAGTTTAGATTTTAAAGTCATTCTTGGGTCAATCAATCTCCTGGTGGGCCCATTTCTTCTTCCCCCGAATGCTTCTCTTGGTGCGCTGCTTGGCGTATTTTTCATCTGGGGTTTCCCGCAGCAGCAACCAGCAGAAATCAGCCATCATAGTGGTGTTCCATCTTCCTTGGTACCTTCTCTCTGCGTCCTTGATGTCCTGGTGAAACCTTTCACCTTGTTCTTCACTGTACGCCCCCAAGTTTTTGGGAAAGTAGTTCACATGGGAGTGCAAGAAATGGACTTTCAGGCTCATGTTACAGCCTTGTTCTTTGAAGGCATTGAGCATCCTGGCAACAATATCCTTATAGTTCTCATCCCGCCTGTTCCCCAAGAATTTGAGAAATCTCGCCGTCGCCGCAGGGCCGGGTCCCGAGGCCGGCCTTGTAACCGGGTCCCCGGGGCCCGACTACCCTGCACGTGGGTAGGGTTTCCTGGGGGGGGGGGGGGATTGCTGGAGGGAGAGGAGCGGGCCGCGTCCTGGAGATCGTGCAGCCTGATTGGCTGTGAAGATGGAGGAGGCGGGGTTGCAGGATGCGAGAGAGGTGCACGCCTGGTGCTCGTTCTCTCTCGTCCTGCTCGCCTGGAAAAAAGGTGGGTTAGTTTGCGCGGGGAACATTTGATTGCGGCCGGCCCATTCGGTGCGGCGGGGAGACTTCGGGGCTCTTGCCGGTTTGTTCACCGGTTCCTTCTCCTCCTCCGGTGCCTTCGGGGTTTTGCGGGGGGTGTGTGCGTGGCGTCGGGGGAGCGTGCTTGCGGGCCTGTTGCACGTGGGGCGGCCTGTTCGGGCCGTTTTCCTGCCTCTGGGAGGGGGGTGGCAGCATTTTCGGCCCGCGGTCGGCGCAGGCCTGTTTGGGGGGAAAGGGGGGGTTTCCTCTCCTACACTGGGGTAATTTTGCCGGCTCTACTGCTGTGGGCCTGTGCGGTTGGTGGGGGACTGCATTGGGGATTGGGTTTGGGGGGCTGCTTCTTGCCTGAGCGGAATGGGCGGAGGCGCTACTCCGCGCCGGGCTGGTGGGCGCGCCAGCGGTAAGCGGATGGGGACACGGGCAGCTCAGGGTCGTGGCTCAGCGTCTAACGGGGTGAGGGCTTCTGGTGGGGGGGCCCGGTCGGGCGGGGTCCCTGGTGTGGCGCGCAGAGAGCGGGGCAGGGGGAAAGAAAAGCGGGGGAGGGGCCAAGGGGTCGTGCGGGAGGGTGTGCAGGACAGGGTGCCCGGAGGGGGAGAGGGGGATTCTGGTTTGGGTGGCCCAGGGCAGTTGTCTACCGGGGCAGCGGGCGGAGCAGGGCTCGACGTTCTGGGGGGCGTGCGTGCTGTGGGTATGTCGGCGGGGGCGGCATCTGAGGCCATGGTGCCGGTTGGGGACACTGCCGCGTCTGTGGGTCCCCCTGGGCCCCCCAGTGGGCTTTCTGCTGGGCAGTTGCTGCCTCCGGGTGGCTTCCGGTCTTGGGGCCCGTGGGCATTCGGTATGGGGCCGTGGCAGGGTCCTTGGGGTGATTGGTTTGCTGCGGGGCATGGTGGGTCCGGCGGCTACGGGCCTCGCGGCCCCGCGGCATGGGAAGCGGGTGGTCAGGGCTCCTCCACTTGGGGCTGGGGAGGCGGGACGGCCCCTGCACAGGGCGCGTCTGGGCATATGGCTGCTGGTCTTTCTTCTCTTCTTCCCCGACAGATACACCAGACGTCGGAGGATCGGGCGCCTATGGAGAACACGGTGACGGGTTCGGGACAGGCCGGCGCCTCGGAGGTGCGGTCCGATGTGGCGGCGGCGCCCCGGCCCGGGGATGCTCCTGTGGCTTCCTGCCCCACCGCTGGTGAGTATGACAAGGGGAGGGGTTGGCGCCGGCCCGTGAGACGGGAGATGGCGCGGCTGCGAAGGCGAGATCGAAGCGCAAGCGTGGGCGTCGCCGTCGTCACTCTTCCTCGTCCTCCTCGTCGTCGTCTTCGTCGGTTTCTTCCAGCGATTCGGGGGCGGCGGTGGGCGAGAAGGGCGATGGAGGGGGACCCGCGGTGGTGCGCTGTGCTGAACTCTGGGAGGGCGTGCCTCGGAAGCTGCGTCATCGGATTAAGCGGCGTAAGTACATTGATATTTTCCGCTTATTGGACGGCAGAAGGCGTTCTGGTGAAAGCCGTAAGAAGCGCAAGGAGGACGAGAAGGCGGGCAGGGTGCGGCGGGCGTCTCGCAACACCTTGAACTGGACTCGTGCCTTTCTGCGTCTGGCTAGTGTCTGGGGTCACTATTTCCCAGACCACGCTGGGGCCTTGTTGGCATATGCGGATGCGATTTTAGCGGCGTCCCAGGCTCATGATGGGTGGGCTTGGTTAAATTACGATGAGGAGTTTCGGGACATGATGGAGGAGAATGGGCAGTTATCGTGGGGAACTAAGGACATCGATCTGTGGTTGACGCAGATGTCCGCCCGCCCGCGGGGAGGGGGCGCCGGGGGAGGGAGCGGTAGGTCGGGGGAGTCTCTGTCGGCGGGGGGGGCGCGGTCCTTTCGAGCCCCTGCCCCCACGCAGGCTATGCCTAAAGGGGGGCCCGGGGGGGGTGACGTCTGTTGGCGTTTCAACAAGGCGTCGTGCCCGTTCTCCGACTGTAAATTTAGACACGTCTGCTCCTTGTGTGGGAGTGGGCACTCGGCCCTTAAGTGCAGTCGCAAAAGTGTGGCGGGTGCCCCCGCGGGGGGTGAGGAGGTTTGCGGTACCATGGCCCCCACGCCGGTCAGGGTGTCTGCTATGCAGCCTTGGCTGGTTAGTTACGGGCGCGGGCGGCGGTGTGGGGTGGGGCGGCTGCTTTTTCACGGTTTTTCGGAGGGTTTCCGTATTCCCTGCCAGGGCTCCCCGGTGGGGGGGGGTTCCCGTAACGCCAGTTCGGTTACGGCTCACGTCGAGGTCGTGCGTCGGAAGCTTGCGGAGGAGTGCGCTTTGGGCAGGGTCGCGGGGCCCTTTCGCGATCCTCCATTTTCGCCGTTCACCATTTCGCCGTTGGGGGTAGTTCCCAAGAAGGAGCCGGGTAAGTTCCGGCTGATTCACAACCTTTCCTGCCCCCCGGGCGCTTCGGTGAACGATTGCATCCCTCGTGAGCGGTGCACCGTGCGTTACGCTTCCTTTGACGCAGCCGTGCTACTGGTCCGGCGGTTTGGGGCTGGGGCAATGTTGGCGAAAGTTGACATCGAATCCGCTTTCCGGCTGTTACCGGTCCATCCTTCTGCTTTCCCATTGCTGGGTTTCCGTTTCGAGTCGGCGTTTTACTTCGACAAGTGCATGCCTATGGGCTGCGCCATTTCCTGCGCATACTTCGAAGCCTTTAGTACCTTCCTCCACTGGGTGCTGGAACGTAGGACGGGCCTTAGCGGGGTAGTTCATTATCTCGACGACTTTCTTTTTGTGGGCTCAGGGAGTGACCGCGCTTGTGCTCTCTTGCTCGAGGCTTTCCAACGCCTAGCGGAGGAGTTTGGCATTCCGATAGCGGCCGACAAAACCGTCGGGCCGGTCACCTGTCTCACTTTCCTGGGGATCGAGATTGATACCGTCGCTATGGTTGTCCGCTTGCCGGCCCAGAAGGTTGAGAGGTTGAAGGAGCTGGTGGCGTCCGTGGGGTCTGCGACCAGGACGACCTTGCGTGTCATGCAGTCCCTTGTGGGGCATCTTAATTTCGCTTGTAGGGTGATGCCCATTGGTCGTCCGTTCTCGCGGCGCTTATCGTTGGCCATGGCTGGGGTCCGGTTACCGCAGCATCGGATTCGTGTGTCGGTCGGCATGCGTGCGGATCTCCGGGTGTGGGATTCGTTTTTAGCCACCTTCAATGGGTGCTCGGTGTTGCAATTGCCGGAGATATCGAACCGGGATTTACACTTATTCACCGATGCGGCTGGTAGTTCCGGCTTCGGTGCGTACTGCCAAGGGGCGTGGTGTGCGGAACCTTGGCCGGCGGCGTGGGTCCAGTCGGGGTTGGTACGCAATGTCGCTTTTCTGGAGCTGTTTCCTCTAGTGGTGGCTCTGTGGGTCTGGCCTGATCGCTTGCGGAATCGGCGAGTAGTCTTTTGGTGCGACAATGCGGCGGTTGTCGAGGTGATCAATCGGCACGCGCCTCGCTGTCCGTGGGTCGCCTCTTTGATGAGACTTTTCGTGCTGGCTTGTCTGCGGCTGAATGTGGTTGCCAGGGCGCGGCACGTGCCAGGCTCACAGAACTCCATTGCTGACGCTCTGTCCCGTTTCCAGTGGGAGCTGTTTCGGCGCCTGGCGCCCGAGGCGGAGGAGTTGGCGTCGCGGGTTCCGGAGCATCTTTGGAGTGTTGGGACCCTGAAGTGATGGCGTTGCTCGCGGCTTCGGTGACGCGAGGTACCTGGGCGGGGTATCGGCGCGGTTATGCCCAGGTGAGTGTGTTCTTGGGCGACAGGGGCTGGGTTGGCGGGCGGGTTCCGGACGGGCTTGTAGGACAGTTTGTGTTGTGGGCGAAGGGTGCTGGCTGGGCGCGGTCTGCGGTTGTCGCCGCGTTGGCGGGCTTTTCCTTCTTTTGCAAGGCGGCCGGTTGGGGAAACCCACGGGTGTCCTTCTTGGTCAGGCGTTTGCTGGCCGGTTGGGCGCGAGTGCAGCCTCAGCCGCGGGATGGGCGGCTGCCGGTTTCCCACGACTTACTGTTACGGATTTGCGAGGCGTTACCCCGCATCGCATCCTCAGATTTTGAGTACAGTCTTTTTTGTGCATTATTCGTGACCGCGTTTTTCGGGGCTTTTCGGGTTAGTGAGGTTGTCCCGCGTTCAACGCGGCAGGGCGCCGTTGGCGGGCTCGATTTAGAGCATGTGACAGTGACAGAAGCGGCGGCGCGTATTTATGTCTCGCGTTCTAAGACTGATCAGGCTGGAAAAGGGGGTTGGGTGCTCCTCACCGCGATTGCCCCAGTCCCGTCATGCCCGGTGCGCGCTCTGCAGCATTATTTGCGGCTTCGGCCTGGGGCGCGGGGCAAATTTTTCCTGCATGCGGATGGCAGGCCCACGTCCCAGTTTCAGTTCACGGCGGTGCTGCGGCAGGTTTTTACGGTTTCTCGGCCTTGCCGAGCGCAGCTACGCGTCTCATTCTTTTCGGATCGGGGCGGCCACGAGCGCGGCTGCGGCGGGTCTCCATCCCCGGGTTATCCAGCGCATTGGTCGTTGGCGGTCCGGGGCGTACGAGGGCTATATTCGCCCGTAGGGGTACCCTCCTGGCGGCGGAGCGGTAGCGCGCCATGGGGGGGGGTGGGGGGGGCCTAACGCTTGTCCTTACTGTTTCAGAGTGGGCTCCTGGTGGCAGTGCGGCTTCTCCCTTTTTCAGATGGTGTGGACCGGATAGACTGGTGGATCGTTGGACACTCCTTCGTCTATTGGGCGGAGCGTCGGGCGGCAGTTCGGCCGCTGGGCATTCACCTTGGTCTCGCATCTTCTGGAGTACAGCTGCACTGGATGGGGCACCGCGGCATGCGATGGTGGCAGTTACTGGCCTGTTTACAGGCGAAGATGGCTCAGCGGCAGCGCCCGGCCGGATTGTTGCTACACCTGGGTGGCAATGACTTGGCGAGCTGGCCGTGTCTGCAGTTCATCCGAACTGTGCAACGAGACATTGAACTGGTGCGGGAGCTCCTCCCGGGCGTGGCCATTATATGGTCGGATATTATCCCGCGTCCTGCCTGCTGGTCTCAGCGGCGCTGGTCCCGAGGCCTCACCAAGATTAATAGGCAGATCGGGCGCTGGGTCCAGCAGTCTGGGGGGCTTCAGGTGTTACATCCATGGGCGGATGTTCGGTGTGCCGGACTGTTTCGGCTGGATGGGGTGCACCTTGCCCCGGTTGGACAAGACCTGCTATTGAATGATTGGCAGGAAGCTTTGGAGGGTTGGTGCTGGTCGCAGCTTTCTTTGGTGGGGGCGGCACAAGGTTAGTTTTCCCTTGTGCCGGTGGCGGGGTGACGAGCGGGCGCTCGTCGACCCGGGGGGCACTTGAGGCTGTTGCCGCCTGGAGTGGGAGCGGTTCAGCTCCCGGGGTGGGAGAGACGTCCCGGCTGGGGGTCTCTACCCGGTGAAGGCAACGGGAGCCTGCCTCTGCTAATAACGGCGAGGCGGGCGGAAGGGAAATGGGGGGGTGGATGGTGCTCCACTTTGCTTGAAATGGCTGCGGGGGTATCATCCGGAAATGGGGGGGGGCAGGGGGGGTATGTTTGCAATGTTGGGCAATATTAAGTTGGCCCATGTTGGGCCGAATTTCACTGTTGTTAATAAAGCTGCGACCAAGCATCTGTTTACCATAATATGGTGTGGATTGGTTTATTGGGATTGTCAAGTGCGGGGTTGGGCTTACGGGTACCTCGGTTAATCTCGCCGTCGCCGCAGGGCCGGGTCCCGAGGCCGGCCTTGTAACCGGGTCCCCGGGGCCCGACTACCCTGCACGTGGGTAGGGTTTCCTGGGGGGGGGGATTGCTGGAGGGAGAGGAGCGGGCCGCGTCCTGGAGATCGTGCAGCCTGATTGGCTGTGAAGATGGAGGAGGCGGGGTTGCAGGATGTGAGAGAGGTGCACGCCTGGTGCTCGTTCTCTCTCGTCCTGCTCGCCTGGAAAAAAGGTCCCTCCCTCCCTCCCTCCCTCTTTTCACATAATGGGGGTGGTTGTCGCAGCTGGGGGGGGGTATGTTCACTGGTTAGCTGATCGGGGCGGGGTGACGAGCGGGCGCTCGTCGACCCGGGGGGCACTTGAGGCTGTTGCCGCCTGGAGTGGGAGCGGTTCAGCTCCCGGGGTGGGAGAGACGTCCCGGCTGGGGGTCTCTACCCGGTGAAGGCAACGGGAGCCTGCCTCTGCTAATAACGGCGAGGCGGGCGGAAGGGAAATGGGGGGGTGGATGGTGCTCCACTTTGCTTGAAATGGCTGGGGGGGTATCATCCGGAAATGGGGGGGGGCAGGGGGGGTATGTTTGCAATGTTGGGCAATATTAAGTTGGCCCATGTTGGGCCGAATTTCACTGTTGTTAATAAAGCTGCGACCAAGCATCTGTTTACCATAATATGGTGTGGATTGGTTTATTGGGATTGTCAAGTGCGGGGTTGGGCTTACGGGTACCTCGGTTACAACATCCTTGAAGGAATCCCAGGCTTCTTTTTCCTTCTCAGACATCGTTTCAGCGAATGCTCCATCTGAAATGAGTTTCCTTATATCAGGGCCAACAAACACTCCTTCCTTTAGCTTTGCTTCAGAAAGTCGGGGGAACTTTGAGCAAAGGTACCGAAAGCACTCACCATCTTTTGGAAGGGACTTGATGAATTGCTTAATGAGACCCAACTTAATGTGGAGAGGTAGTAATAGAATTTTATCACGAGGTACCAAGCTCTCATGAAGAACATTTTTCTCACCGGGTCTCAAATACTCCCGAATTGGCCAGTCTTTTTTCCCCCAGTGTAGGTCGCGGGCCCGGCTATCCCACAAGCAAAGGAAGCAGGGATATTTGGTGAAACCGGATTGCTGCCCTAATAGCATGGATAGAATTTTAAAGTCTCCACAAATCATCCACTTATGCTCATCATAACGAATCTTCTGAAGAATCAGGGCCAAATTCTCGTATTTTTCTTGGAGAATAACAGAGTGAGCAATAGGAACTGAAGCGAATGTGTTGCCATTATGAAGAAGAACACCTTTTATGCTGTCTTTTGACGAATCAATGAACAGCCGCCATTCAGCAGGATCATACTTGAGTTTAAACTTTTCCATCACTCCGTATATATCGTTGCAAAATACCAAATCTTCCTCTTTGCTGAAATACTTCAAAAATTGTGTCTCGCGGTTGCGGTACCAATAAAAAGTTGTTCCTGGTGACAATAGATTTTTCTGTTTAAGCCGAGAACCTAGCAGTTGGGCAGCATCTCTTGGGAGTCCTAAATCCCGGACTAAATCATTCAATTCAGCTTGAGAGAAAAGTTCAGGTTTCGGATCTGGTTCAGTTTCAAACTCGGAAGTACTGGACTCATCGGGAAAAGCCATCTGATGAGTCTCATCATGATCAGAACTTTCCACACAAATATGATCCAAAGATTTTGGTGGTTCAGGCACAGGTACTTCGTTGCTATGAGGCATAGGCCTAATTGCTGAGGGAAGGTTGGGGTAACTTATTACGTTCTTATTTTTTAAGTTGTATCCCTTCACAATGCAAGAGCAAAAATAGCAGTCACTGCTGTGGTCTCTTTGTTCACGCCACATCATAGGTATTCCGAAACGAAATGCTTGTTTTTTACCTTTCATCCATAAGCGTAGATCTTCCTCACATGTCTTGCACACTTTGTGAGGAGCCCACAGTTTGTCTTGATCGCCTAACTTCAAACCGAAATAGGCGAAATATACTTTTTTAATAAATGCAGAAATGTTCCTCTGCCGCTTTTTCACGGTATATTCCCCACAAATAAAACAAAAACTGTCCGGAGAGTTGACGCAACCTCTGGCTCTGTGAGCCATCACAAATACAAAGCACTGCAAACTACAATTGTAGTGAACCACTTCGGAATAAAGCTGGATTACGACTGAGCAAACAAAAGGTAATAATGAACTTGCAAGAAACTGAAATTTGACAGGAACGTTCATGTCGCAACCACCGTGTTTGAGCGAGCGAACGAGGCGAGGCGAACAGGAAAGAACATGTGCCAGCGCGAGTACTGGATTTAGCCCCCCGCCTCCCAATTGTCCTGTTAATGTATAAAATGAATACAAAACACTCTAAAATATCATGAGGGAGTGTTTCTAGTTAGTTAACCATTACAACCTCTATTTTGGGCCAAGAAAATAAACTGCAGTCGGCTAAAAAGAAATTATGTGAACATTCCTTATATGGGTAAGAAATCTAATTTTGCAAGAAAACGTGACGTGATGGAACATTTTGGCTATTTTTCCTGGATTCAGCACCCCAAAATCTATAGGAATCAGTTGCAAAACTGGAGGCAGTTTTTTGGTAGTGTACCTGTGTAGTCTTTCATATAAACAGCTCCCGGTGGATCCTACTACTGAACTACAACAGGAGATAAAATCCTTAGTTGATATGGGATTGGATAATGGCTGGTTAACTAAGAAAGAAAATACATTTTTCGTTCCGGTATGCCCGAAAGTGCCAATTATTTATTTGGTCCCGAAAATCCATAAATCTTTGGTTTCCCCTCCAGGGAGGCCGATAGTGTCATGTCGGAGATCAGTGCTTGAGCCCCTGTCACAATTCTGTTATGTGCTCTTACAGAAAGAAGCAGCTTTGGTAAAGTCATATGTGAGAGATTCTACACATTTTATCCAACAGTTATTGGCTGTTAATATCCCATTGTGGGACTTTACATGGGTTACATTAAATGTAACCGCGTTAACATGAATATTAATCAAACTGAGGCATTATCGTTGTTATCTACCCTGTTTACTTTTGCACCTCCTCGTCTCCCTCGGAAGTTTTTGTTGGAGTTAATTGCGCTCATTTTGACACGTAATTATTTTCTATGCGAGGGGAAATTTTACCAACAAATCTTCGGGATTACAATGGGGGCATTGGCAGCACCCTCAATTGCCACTCTCTATATGGCCGATTTTGAAGAAAATTTTTTATATGTGTCATCCTATTTTGAACATGAAGTTTTTTGGAAACGGTTTTTGGACGACATATTTTTTTGTGAAATGGTACTCCTTCTGAATTACAAGAATTTTTATCTTGGTTAAATAATTTAAAATCTAATTTAACATTCACTACACACATAGAGATAAGACAAATTGAATTTCTGGATGTGATGATATTTAAAGATGTTTTTTCTGAACTTCATTGTATCGGAAGAGTGTGCAATGAAATAGTTTACTCAAATACCAGAGTTTTCATCCTGGACCATTAAGGAGAGGACTTCCGTTTGGGCAATTTTTAAGGCTCAGGCGCCTCTGTTCATCTTCTTTGGATTTTAAATACCAGGCAATGGATTTGCACGAACGATTACTTAATGGGTTATCCTGCGAAATTAGTGAGGACAGCATATCGTCAGGCTCTACATGTATAACGTGAATGGTTATTGGATGGCACGTCGAGAAGTGAGAGAGTTGAGATCCCAGAAGCATTTGTTGGAGTTCTTCCATACATGAGATTCAGCACAGAAGTAGTAACCGGATAGCCGGACATGAAGCTCACCCGTAATTATCCCCACAACCACCTTGCCTTAATGCCCTGCGCCACTGCCGCCCCTCCACCACCAAAAGTCACCCACAAACTCACCAGAGACTGGGAATGGCTTCAACTGGTCACAGCTTTATTGAATAACAATCCAACTGTTAAACACTCATAACAATAATCATCAACTGTACCCATACCCCGCGGGGCAATCAGTCACCAGCCATATGACTAGCAAGGTGACCTCGCCACCGCCCCAGCCGGATGAAGCCACCAGCCAATCGCCTGCCACCCTTCTCCGACTTGGCCGTCTCAGTAGCACAAGTCTGCCAGGGTTTAACCAGGTAGAGGGCACCCCACCCTCGCCCCAAAAGGCTTACAGCTCCGTACCCCAGAAACCTCCGGGATCCCGCCCCCCCCCCCCCAAGCTGTGACAACCCTCATCCCACCTCACTCACCTTTTGTATTGGGTGGGTGGGTGGGTAGCCGATCGTGCGTGCGCCTCGCCAGCCCGACTACCAAAAGGCTCTGGGCACAGGCGCACGCACGCCGACGGATCCCCTCGAGCACGCTCCAGCGGGGGATCCAATTAGCTGCCTCTATACCCAAACTCAGCCCCGAGGCTCCTCCTCCCTCTCTCTCCCCCCCCCCTAAACTACCTGCTTTGCTTTTTTCCTTTTTTTTAAAAATAACACGAGGCGCGCACTGGGTCCCGCATCGCGCCGGGCATCCGGTTAGCCGCGGGTGCTGGGACCCTGCCCGCGCCCTTACAATTAGAATACTGAAGAAATATTGGCACATTTTGGGGTTATATCCATGCTTTCAGAAACCCCTTATGATAGCATATTCCCGAGGTTCTAATCTGAAAGACATTTTAGTTCGGTCCACTGCTTTGATTGACAGACCACCATTGCCATCTCCACATAATCGGGGTCAAATTTCTTGTGGATCATGTATGTATTGTGCTACAGCATTGACGGGTAGAACATTGACACATCCTAAAACAGAGCGGATAATCAAACGTAGATGGGAGACTGATTGTAGTTCGTCTTTTGTTGTCTACATTTTGCAATGCCCCTGTCTTCTTCTATATATAGGCAGGACTACGCGAGTGATAAAAACTCATTTGAGTGAACATGCATCAAGAATTCATTAAAAGATAGTGTCTGCCCCGATAGTTGAGCACTGTTTAACATACAACCATGATTTTGCTGAACTGCGATGACCGGTGATAGATTATGTCCCCCCGGACCCTAGTGGGGGGGTGATCGGATCGCCCTCCTTCAATGGCGTGAGCAAAGCTGGATATTGAGATTGAATACAGTGATTCCTCTGGGCCTCAATAAGGAAAATGATTGGATCAGTCTCTTCTGATGTCATTGGTGACGTGGTGGAGTTCCCCTGATGAAGTGGGGTTTTCCCGCCATCTGATTGGAGTTCTTTGTTTGAGTGAAGGATTGTAATAGCCAATGATAAGCAGTATACCCTTTAAAAAACTGTGATTATATCATCTCAGCGTTGTATGGCGGTTATGATCTGATGGAAGCAGCACTTGATACACGGAGAGAATCCCGAAACGTGCAAGTCATGCCTGATTTTGGATGCCGCATTGAGGGATGTTAAATTTAGTCCTTCTAATAAGTTAAGTCTTTTGAATTATCTATAATATGATTAAAATGGATGGTGCCGTCTGGTGGGGATAGATAGTAGTTCTTCCCCCCCTCCCCCCTCGGCATAATCCGACAAATAGAAAATTTCACGTAGGTTTTTTTGGGGTTTGTTTGGTGATCCAGTTTACTTGAAACACAGTTATATGGCTAACTTATCCATATAACTTTATGCAGATTTTCAACTATATAAAGTTATTTCTGACATTTCTGCACTCACAATTGAGTGGGGGGGGGGGGGGGGTTGTCATGTACACGAAGCAGCAGTTACAACCCTAAATATTTACTGGGCAGACTAGAATAGGCCATGCTGGTCTTTATCTGTTGTCATTTACTACGTAACTTAAGTTATATGGATAGCAGCTGCAGCTGAATATTGCTGGCATCCATAAAACATTTCAGGCGACCTCCAGTCCAGCCTACATCCTGCCCATTTTGGCCCAGGCCACAGAGCAACTTATACTGTCAAATTGATATGTACAAATACCAGTAATTTTTAGAAAAGCACTTGTATGCTCAACACTCACTGCTAATCAAAGAAGTGCTTGTGAAAATGACCTTTACAAATGACAAGGTCAGTGAATCAAAGGAACTTGCAGATGGCTATGCAAGTGCTGTCAATCATACCATTATGAATGCTAACAAACTCCAATTATCCTTTACATTAAATAACACACCATGAAAAAAAAGGAGAAACAATCTAGAAATATTAAATGACTTGTCTCAGACATATACAACCAAACCAGTGTATTGTCACCACTCACACAATCCCTTTCCTAGAATGTGGCAATAAACACTAACTGAGAAGTTCTTGCTTGAGTAAGGAGGGGGTCTCAGTGTATAGGCTTCAGGCTAACTGGAAGCAGTACATTAACTAGCTTAGCATGGAAAGCACCATCACTCATGCCCAGTCATATCATTCATTGACGACCTCCCTCCCCAGCAGTGCTATTTTTTACAGTTTTCAAATGCATTTAAAAAGAGGAAAGAAACAAACACTTAGCTATGACTCTGAACTTCCAAACAGAAAAGCAGGTGCTGCATGACTCAAATTTCACCTGATAATTTCCCAGGCTGCATCAGAACTTGTCACAAACAGCTGATGAATGTCTGTGCCAACCCAATTCAACCTATTTTTATTGGTAGAAATGTAACATCACGTTTTTGGAGATGTTCCCAATTGTGGTAGCTCTGGCATTATCTGACCTGAAAACAATCCTCTTGTTTGCCAACTGGGGCCCCCATAGCACCAGAGCTACCACAATTGGGAACATCTCCAAAAATGTGATGTCCTTAGTTACACCCTGCCTCTGCCATTTGGCAGGACACAGCTCCTGGCACCACTGTCCTCGGAAATATATCCCAAAGCCGATGCCGCCGGTCACCTTCATAAAGAGTTCCATGTCCCCATTGGAGGCAGGGGGCTCCTGCCATATGTTTCTCCCACTGTATCTTTTTAAGAACTCCTGCATCCTGTCAAATGGCTGTGCCCACCCTGATGAAGTGGTGCCCCTTGCGTATGCACCTGGTCACATCAGCCAACCGCCATATGAAAGCCTTGCCCATTAGCATAACCCTGCTTGTGAAGTTCAGGAGCCCCATATGTGACTGTATCTGCTTTAGTGTCACCTTCTTTGTGGAGAAGATCCGCCACACTGTGGCCTGCAGGTCGATCAGTTTAGCAGTCGGTAGCCATGTCACCATTGCCACCATATCTATCTCGATGCCCAGAAAAGATAAGCACTCTGCTGGGCCCTCGGTCTTGTTCATCACTAAGTGGACCCCCAGGTCTGCCACTTTCCGCTGGAATGCCCGCAGATAGCCGGTAGAAGCTTGCTCATTGCTGGCCAGAAAAAGAAAGTCATCTAGGTAATATATTAGATTACCCTTCCCAATTTCCCTCTCGACTATCCATTGGATGGCCATGCTGAATTCTTCAAAGAAGGCACAAGACACTGTGCATCCCATTGGTAGACACTTGTCAAAGTAGTAAACACCCCGGAAACGGAACCCCGGTAGGTGGAAACCTGACGGGTAAATCGGTAGTAGCCGAAAGGTGGCCTCCATGTCCGTCTTTGCCAACCATGCTCTCCTGCCACGAGCCCTCAATTGGCACAAGGCATGGTCCAAGAAGGCATATTTTACCATGCATGGCACCTGTTCCAAGTGATCATTAACTGATCCTCTTTCTGGGTATGACAAATGATGTATGAACTGGAATTCATCCTGTACCTTCTTCAGGACCAGGCCCAGGCCCAAAGTTGAGACTATTAAATTGGGCAGCGGGATATCCCTGCAAGGGCCCACGGCCCTTCCGAGGGCATGCTTTTTGTCAATTTTCTGTTGTACCGTGACTTCATTTGCGATGATAGACTTCAGATTGGTTATAATTACCAAATTCTGCTGCAACATGGCCACTTTCACCAGCGTGGGCATCCAGCCAGTTGTTCCCTGCTGAGTGCCCCCGCTGGGCTTCGCTGCTAACCCGTTTTCCACATCTGGTGTGTGGTTGCCCTTCGCCACAGATCATGCAAGCATGTTTGTACTTGCAAGTGTTGTCAAATTTACAGGTCCCACCATTGAAAAGCCAGCAAACTCCCCTTTGTGCAGACAAACCCAGCAGGGGATGACCGGTATTGTCCCACCCTACTGGCTTGAGCTCCCGCCAAAAGGGTTGCAGTAGCCCGGAGCTCAGTGCAGGCCACTGAAGCGGTGGCCCAGGCCCAGTCCTGCCCCCTTTCTGTCCCTGGGTCATCAGCCTTATCCAGAGGTCAATATCTTTCCTACCTAAGCCCTTGCTCCCTATCATGTTCCAGCAGAACTGCTCATCATAATGTAACCACGCAGTCCCACCGTATATCCTGTACTCTTCACAGATGCAGAGCATGTATTTAAACAGACCCCTGCACTTCTCAGGGTATTTCTCACCTATCATGCTGGCCAGTATACAGAATGCAGCGCACCAGTTTGCTATCATGCGGGGGACACTATCTGCCTTCTTACTGGCCAGCTTGCATTTGCCTTTACAGCCAATGCAGTCGCAGTTAATATCACTATGCCTGACCAGCAGTATGAATATGTCAATATACTTGCCCTTCCAAATCTTTTCCTTCTGGGCCAAAGATATGTGGCTATCGAGCACACTAGTGAGGCAGGTGTACTCCGCCGGCCTTGTCTCGGAAACCAGCGCCTTCTCCCCCTCCCTTGCTGCTACATCGCTGTTGCTGCCGAACCCTGGTGACTCTTGCACACTCAGGTCTGCCTGGCTGCCCGTTCCTCTACTACCTTTGGTGCTCACACTAAGATTTGGAAGCCGTGGAGCCGCAACTTTGGCTACCCCTTGTTGTGGCCGCACCCTGTGAAATGCCCCCGACACTTCCCCACATCTCTCTCTGATTTGCTCTGGCCCTGGATACCATGTCAACCAATTGTTGTAACAAACCCAAAAGGTCTGCCTGTGCCTAAACCACACCCTAGTCCACCACCTCCCCGCCCCATATCTGTGTCGCTGCCATCATCCCTTCCCTTCCCTTCCCTGCTTGCTCTCAACCTATGGTGTAGCCTGCTTTTGCCCTCCCACTGTAACCACCTCTGTAGAGTGTGACCCGCATAACCCCCCCCCCCTTCCACCTCTTTCCCCACATACCCGCAATACATCAAATATTAATGGGTACTCACTCCTCTGTCCTCCTTCATGTTGAGCTGCTGCCATGGGGACCTCAGGTTTCCTGATGCCGTGCATTCTGTTGGCCTCATCTGCTCTGGTGATAAGCCCATTGTTGGCACTGAGTACTCTGCTGGCCTCACCAGCCCCTATGATAGGCCCGGCGTGTCCTCCAGTGAACCCAGGAGAGTCTGCACATGTCCCGCAACATGGACTGCAGTCATGGCCCTCACCATGTTCATGAGGTCACACATCATCAGCTCATCTTTGCCAAGTCCAGCACTCGCTGTACCCTGAGTTGCTTCTGCTGGGCTTGCCGCTCTGGCATGCAGCTTTGATTTTTCTGTCCTCATATTTTTCATTGGCAGCCTCTGGCTCTTCGCTCTGCTGTCCTTCACCCTACTAGCCTTCTGCTTTTCACCTCTGGTGTGCTGCGGCGCACTGTTCTCCTTCCCAGCCCACTCCACCACCATCAGTACACCACAAGTGTCCCGCAATGTGCAATGTGTCCCTTTCTATTTACTTAATTACTTATTTTAATTTATTTTATTTTTAGTATTATTTATTTATATATTTTGTCTTTAGAAACCCTCAGAATGGTTGGCTCTCTCAGCACTCTCTCCTCGAGCTGGGGGGGAGGGTGGAAACATAGAAACATAGAAACATGACGACAGAAAAAGACCAAATGGCCTATCTAGTCTGTCCTTCCATATCAACAACTACAACAGTCCACTTTTTACCTTTAGAGATCCTCTGTGTTGGTCCCATGCTTTTTTGAATTCCGTTACTGTCCTCATCTCTACCACCTCCACTGGGAGACTATTCCATGGATCCACTACTCTTTCTGTAAAGAAATATTTCCGCATATCACTCCTGAATCTATCTCCCTTCACCCTCATCCCATGTCCCCTTGTAGCAGAACTTGCTTTCAATTGAAAGAGGCTCTCTCCCTGAACATTTATGCCACGGAGGTATTTAAACATCTCAATCATATCACCTCTATCCCACCTTTCCTCTAAGGTGTACATATTAAGATCCTTAAGTCTGTCCTCATATGCTTTATAATGAAGCCCATTAATCATTTTAGTAGCAACCCTCTGCACCGACTCCATCCTGTTCACATCCTTTTGAAGGTGTGGTCTCCAGAATTGCACACCATACTCCAAATGAGGTCGCACCAAAGACTTATACAGAGGCATTATCACCTCCTTTTTTCTGCTAGCCATTCCTCTCCGTATGCACCCAAGCATCCTTCTAGCTTTTGCCGTCGCCTTTTCTACCTGTTTAGCTACTTTAAGATCATCATACACAACCACGCCTAGGTCCCGCTCATCTTTAGTGGACAAAAGTACTTCACCTCCTATACTGTATTGCTCCCTTGGATTGCTGCAGCCCAAATGCATGACATTACATTTTTTAACATTAAATCCCAGCTGCCAAATTCTAGACCATTCTTCAAGCTTAGCTAGATCCCTCCTCATGTTATCTACCCCTTCCTGGGTGTCTACTCTATTGCAGATTTTGGTATCATCCGCAAAGAGGCAAACCTTACCCGACAGCCCTTCCGCTATATCACTAACAAAGATGTTAAAAAGAATCGGACCAAGGACAGATCCCTGGGGCACACCACTGGTAACATCCTTCTCCTCAGAGTGAGCTCCATGTGAGCTCACTCAGAGTGAGCTCCATGTGGAGGCTGCCCTTCTTGACCCCTTGTCCCAGGCTCTTGTGCTTCTTTTCCTTATCGTGCTCATGCACTAACCTGTCCCCTGTGTTGCTCAGTCCACTGTGCTGCTCAGTTCCAAGCTACTCCTTCTCTCCTTGCTGACACTTGTCGGCTATCCATCGGCTGCTGTCCGTTGGCTGCAGTATCACCACGTGTGTGAGAGAAGGAGTGATACCGCTGTAAGGTCCTCCAACTGCACAATCTCCAGGCCTCTCCCTTGTAGCCTGTGCATGTCTATCAGTGCCGTGGCAGCGATGGCAGTTCCTTCAGCGTCCCTACTGCTATGAGCTCCTCTAGCAGCAAGCCTATTCCGACCCTCCCTCACCAACTGCGTGTGCCTGCCGCTGCAGAAGGCGCAATGTTGAGCCATGCTCTACAATTGCTGCTGTGCCACCATGAAGGCAGGGAAGTTCGCTGCCATGCTCAATCTCAGTTGTGCTGCTAACCTCCCGTGTGTGCAGGCGTATCTGCAGGGAGCAAGGAGAAGCGTATTTCTGCTCACTCAGGTAGGCCTCAGATCACTCGCAGCTGATTGCTGCTAACAAGCTTTCAGACTTGCAGGCTTCCGTGTAGGTAGTCCTCAGACTGCTCACGGGCTTCTATGCTGGTAGGCCTCAGACCACTCGCCGCAGCTTGTTGCTCAGGCTTGCAGGCTTCTGGGCAAAGAGGGTGCTGTGCCTTCAGCAATCCATCTTTAGCCCATTTGTTCTCTCCACCCCTCACCTGCTGACCCCTCATTTGCCAGCAGCCTGGTTATGGGCCATCCCCACTGGCATTTGCTGGCCTGCAATACACTAGTTTGGTTGTATATGTCTGAGACAAGTCATTTAATATTTATATATTGTTCCCCCTTTTTTTCATGGTGTGTCAATCATACCATAGCATTCCTGCAACATGTCCTTTCTGACTGATAAAAAAGGGACAAAGTCTTGCAGATCAATTAGCTTAAAAATAAAATGAACGATATCCGAGAAAAAAAAATATTAACATATAGAAAAAAAATAGTTGAGAGAGATGTACAAGCAGTTTGATGAGTCAGTGGTTCCTGGCTCATTCATGACTAATTTAGCTATTCTTTACCTGTGCAATTAAAATATTAACACATTCCTTTGGAATGCATATTTTCTTTCACTTCTTGCAAAGAAAAATATATGGCATATACCTGACATGTGAAGACACATTTTAGATAGTACATGGAGATCGGAATTGAGGCGTCAAGTTTGCCACCTTCTCAGTTCGGTCATTGTTATAGAAAAGGATCTGCTAACTGTGGAGCCTGTTCTAAAATCACAGGAGTGCACCTGTATTTGCCAATACATGAAGCCAGAGGACCCATTGAGCACATTTACATGTGGGATAAATCAGTAGGGGAAACTCGGCAATTTTCATATGCATATATCAGCCATTTTGCAAACCTACAGGTATAAATGCATCCACTTAACTACAGATACCGCTGTCTTTATCTAATTTCACTTTGAAGAGGGAAATAATCAACAGGGGATTAAGGATGATAGCCCCCTTAATTCCTCCTGTAAAGAGCTGGCTGGTGTGAGCACTTTGTAAAAACCTGTACATGCCAGGGAGCATCTGTAAATCATGGAAAACCGCAGTCATACATATGTTCTCTATATGAAATGGGGAATAAGTGTGTAGATTTTTGACCTGCTCAAGCCAGACCCTAACCATGCCCCCTTGCAATTTCTGTGTAGTAAGGTCATCCACATGTAAATTCAGGACTTCTAAAATCACCATTTCCGTGTGTAAATGTTTGATTTTCCGCATGGAAATTGTGAATAAAGCTTCTAAGATAACCCCAATATTATCATAAACTGGTGGGATTGGTGATACCATTAATGGTATAGGCAGCTGCCTAGAGCACCGATCTTTTGGGGGTGACCATTGCAGCCATTGCTGCCCCTCTGCGGCCAGCAGCAGTGGCAATGACAAGGGAACCGCAGCACAGGTCTTACCAAAGACTCCAGCGCTGCATCTCAATTCCTACCTACTAGCATAAGCTGATTCTGCCCTCCTCTGTTGCAGACTGTTCCGGAATTCTGCATCGGAGGGGGTGGGGGTGGAAGCAGACGATGATAGCAGGCAGGAACCGTGACATAGCACCGGAGCCTTTGGTAAGTGCTGCTTCTCAGTTGCTTTGTGGTTACCGCTGCTCCTGGCTCTGGAGAAGGCTGGCAGCTTTGGAGTAGGGGGGAATGCAGCTGGGATGGGGGGGGGGAGGGAAACAGGATGGAGGGGCAGAACTTTGAATAGCGATGCCAATCATCAAGATATCAACCTGTTAATGATTGGTGCTACTGCTGTGAAGTTTCAAATTTGTGTTAATCGAACCCCTTTGAGTCTCCTGCATGCATGCAAGTATATTTCTCTTTCACCATCTACATACTGAGTTACACCAAGGAGTGAATATAAATTTTCTCAGATGAATTTGGTACTGCCTATAAGATATTAGGTTCATACTGAACCAATGGTCGGGGCAAGGTACTTCAGGCCGGAAGGTCAGGGGTTCAAATCCCACTAGAGGACAGCAACCTTGGGCCGGAAGGACTGGGGTTTCTAGTCCCACAGGTGCTCCTTGTGGTCTTGGGCAAGCCACTTAATCCTCCATAGCCCATGTTCCCTGTAAAATAGTTATCTCCAAGTTATAATACCCTGTTCAATGTAATTTCAGTTTGTTCAATGTAAACTGCACTGATGCAGAATAGCGTGGTATATAAGAGAATGTAAATAAATAAAAGGTTATAGCGACGCTTTTACTGGTAGTGCAGAAATCAGATCTGCAGTTAGATTGTCAGCCAGGCATCCTTTTTCTTACTGACCACCAAGTATGATATCAGATCAATCTGACTTTCTAACTGCAGTCCAATCTCACATTATTTTACCTCTGAATTATTCACACCTAGAATAACCCAATGAGCAGAAACATTTCCATTCTGAATCCACTCCCTCTCTGCTGTCTTGTCTGCTCCATTTTTTTTTCAGATTCATTTACGTGTTTTTCATCTAAGACAAAGAAAACAATGGTTTTGAATTGCATCTGAACCAAGGCTAAGCGATTTTTGAAAGGTGGAAAGGCCCTTGCAGACTTTTTTTCTTTCTTTTTTTGAGGGGTTGAGTTGTGGAAGATTCATCTCCAGTGTTTTGGCAGTAGCCCAGAACAGTCTTGAAAGCTTAGTATAGAACTCTAACAATGTTCAAGTGTCAGAGGCAGACCCAAATACTGCTCATCAGAGCTTTGCTCACAGTCCCAGGTTGTGGGAATCCCCATCTATGTAGAATAGTGACACCTACAGGTAGGATTCAGGGTGGAAATATATTAGTTTCTATGATCTGTCGCTTTCCTTCAAGAACTACTTCTGTGATGACTAAGCTATGGAGAAAGGGCAGGTAGGGCCTAATTGGGGGAAAACACTAGACCAATTATTCACTTCCAGGCTTCGAGTGCCGCAAATGAGTTAGGTTTTCAGGCCATCCTTACTGAATATGCATGAGATAAGTGTGCATACAATTTAACTAGCATGCATTCAAATCCATCCCATGCATATGCATATCAGCCTGTTTGAGGGACTCGAGGACAGTGAATACCACCATATTAGGAATTGCAAATGAAGGCAATGTATCCCCCTTCCCCCCACACCTCCCTCCTCCCCAATACCAATCATGAAAGGTAGTGAGCAAGACTTTGGCTCCCAAAAAAGCAGAAAGCTCAGTTGGGAAGAAAAGTGAGCCAGACTAAAATAAAAAGTTTTCAAAAATTATAGACTGCGTAAATTTAGCTCGGATACATTTTTAAAAAACGCTGTATATCAGGATCTGAGGAAAAGTCATTTTATTCCTAAAGAAAATAACAGAAAGTCAGGGCAGACTAGCAGAACTTCTAGTTGGTCTAGTTTGATGTTATTACTCCAAGGTTCATATTAAAAAAGTCAATGAGCAGGAAAATCATTTGGACAGCTTTTTCCATAGTATACCCAAATAAAGTCAGCTGGGGGTCACGTTAGGCCAGTTATTTATCTGCTGTTACCTAGCTTGCGTTGTGCAACTAATGCTGAATATCGGCATTGAACAAAGGGGGACCATGCCCTGGGACTACTCTTAGAGACCCGTTTTTATCTGGGTAAATTTAGTGCGTGTTGTGACATCTGCACAACATAGACAGAACAATTTAAAAAATTATGATCTTTGAATGTAATATAAAACAGTCGTTAACTAACTTGGAAGACTGGTTTTAACAACCATCCAATGCAATTTGGAAGTTTATACTTACCATTTTCCCGAGGCCGCGGGCAGGGTCCCGGCGGCCGACATTAACCGGGCGCGCGGCCCGGTGCGGGGATCCTGTGCGTGGCCTGGGTGAGGTGCGCGCGCGCGGCCCTGGCGGGGCACGCGCGCGTGTCTTTTAAATTGATTGGCTCCCGTGGGTCGCGGCCGCACGGGAGCCAATTATAGCCTCGGGTGTTGGGGAGCGGGCGGGGGGGAGTAGGGGCAGAGCAGCCTCCGCGTGGCCAGTCGGGCGGAGGCTGCGTTCGGGTGCTGGCGTTGGAGGAGAAGCCTGCAGGTTACAGCAGTGGCTTGGGGACCACGCGAGCAGGGTCCAGATCCTATAATCTTCGGAGTCGGCCTGCTCGGGTAGTGTGAGTTCGGGGGGGGGGCATTTGCCGGCACCGTTCCGGGAGCTTGGCTGCCCTGCAGGGGGTCGTGGTTAGTTCGGGTGGCAGCTCGTGGGGGGCCTAGCTGCTTCAAATTCCTTTTCTTGACTCAGCCAGTCCTGTGGCTGTGCTTGCTGCCCTGAGGGGATGCCGTCTTCGCGGGGCAAGGCTAAGGCTGGGGGTTTGGCCCCTGCTAGGGCTGGGGCAAGGGGGCGGGGGTCTAGGTCTCGGGGGGGCTGGGAGGGGTGGAGGGTTGCCTGGGCCTGAGTATGGGGGTGGGGATGGAGTTGTGGAAGGGGGTGGGGGGGCAAAGGGGGCCGGGGAGGTGCGGTGCGGGGCCGCAAAGGCGGTAGGGGTTCACACCCTCACGGTGGATCCCAGGGGCGGGGGAGGGGCTGCAGGGTGGGGCTGGAGCGGCAGGGCGCGTACGGGCGGGGGATGTGGTGGGGGGGTAGGGGTGGGGGCTGTGTGGGGGGGCGGGGGTGATTTTGGGGCACTGGGCCAGGGGGGAGGGTTACGGCCTGATGGGGCACAGTGGGTTGCTAGCTGTGGCGGGGCCACAGGGTGGTTCCCGGGTCTCGGTGGCTTTGGCACACCGGGGGGTTCTTCCCCTTGGGAGCAGTGGATGTCTGGGGGGCAGGGTACATCTAGGGCGGGGTGGGGAGGTCCTTGGTATCCGGCCTGGCCGGTGTCGGTTTCCCCCCCTGTTTTCCCCTTTTTGTCTCCGCAGGGGCAGTTTATGGCGCAGCCCTCGTGGCCTGTGGGCGCGGCTGGTGGAGAGAGCTGGATGAGTCCTTCGGCTGGGGCGGAGACGCAGCGTGGAGTGGCAGCGGAGTCAGCCCAAGGGTGCCCAAGGGATGTCGCGCGCGCCGATGGCGAGGACCGTGCGGTGGCTGGTGAGCTGGCTGCTGCGCCGGGTGAGTTAATGGGGGAGGGGTGTGAGTAGCAAAGGGGGAAGGGGGGGGCTTCGCATAAGAAGCACCGGCGGTCGTGTCGGCGGCGTCGCAGCTCGGGCTCATCCTCATCTTCTTCCTCCTCGAGTGGTTCGTCCGGGGGGTCGGGAGAGGGGGTGGTTCGGCAGATTCTGGATTGTGGGGGGGGCCTCAGTGCGGGTGGGGGGGCCTCTTCGGTGGTTTCTTTGCCGGAATTGTGGGTGGGGGTGCCGCATAAGCTGCGGCGTAAAATTCGAAGCGGCGCTACATTGATATCTTCCATTTGTTAGAGGGGAGGAAGCGCTCTGGCGAGAGTCGGAAGAAGAAAAAGGACGATGAGAAGGCCGGTCGGGTTAGGAAGGTGGCGCGTAATGTGGTTAACTGGACACGTTCCTTTTTGCGGTTGGCCAGTGTGTGGGGCCAGCACGATCCGGCGCGACTCGCGGTTGCCAATCACGCATGGGCTCCTGGTGCGGGTTTGTGGGGCCTTGAGGCAGGTGGCTTCATCCGAGTACGAGGCTTCCCTGTTCCGGGCGGTTTTTTGCCTAGCCTTTTTTGGGGCGTTTCATATCGGGGAACTGGTTGCGGGCTCTGGCCGGGGGGGGGGGGTGTTGGGGGGCTGCTGGCGCGTCACGTTCGAGTGGTAGAGGGGGGGGTGCGGATCCTTTTGGCTAAGTCCAAAACAGATCCGCTTGGGAAAGGTTTGTGGGTGTGTCTGGGCGAGGGCGCGGAGCTGCGGACTTGCCCGGTGCAGGCGTTGCGGCAGTATTTGGTGGTGCGTCCGGTGGGCGCAGTCTGTTTTTTCATGCACGCGGATTCTCGGGTTTTAACCTGTTTTCAGGTTTCTGCGGTGTTGCGGCTGGTGTTGTCCGCGGTGGGGGAGGACCCACTGCGTTTTGCTCCGCACTCCTTTCGGATTGGGGCTGCCACTAGTGCGGCAGCAGCGGGATTACCGGGGCATGTCATTCAAGGCATTGGGAGGTGGCGTTCTTCGGTTTTTAAGGGGTACGTTCGGCTGTAGGTGCCGGGATGTGGTTGGTTGGGGCTTTAACTGTCTATTTCTTTTTCAGATGGGGGTGTCGGACCTGGTGGATGTTGGGTTGCTGGCCACTCTTTCGTCCATTGGGCGGGTCAGCGTGCGGTGGACCGCCCTATCGGCGCCAATTTGGGATTGGACCCGTCGTCGGTGGCTGTGCAATGGCTGGGCGTGCGAGGCATGCGGTGGCCGCAATTGCTGCCTTTGCTATGGCGCCATGGGAGGACGTCGTGGTGGCTGGCCGCCCTGTTGGTGCATCTGGGTGGCAATGACCTGGTGTCTTGGTCCTGCCTGCAGCTGATCCGGGCGATGCAAGATGATCTGGGACTGGTGTTGCGGATGTTTCCCGGTGTTATTGTACTGTGGTCAGACATCATTCCAAGGCCGGCCTGCCGGGACCAGCATCGTTGGTCCAGGGGTTTGACCAAGGTCAATCACCAGATTGGTCGTTGGGTCTGTGAGAGGGGTGGGTATCAGATCCTGCACGACTGGGTGGATGTTGGGTGTTCGGGACTCTATCGGGCTGATGGGGTCCATTTGTCGCCAGTTGGCATGGACCTACTCCTTAACGACTGGCAGGAGGCCTTGGAATATATGTCTGGCAATGATGCACGCTGGTCGCAGCTTGGGGCCGGGGGGGGCGGCACATGAACAGTGTTATGTGCCGGTGGCGGGATCCCGGAGGTTTCCGGGGTCCGGAGCAGCAGGCTACATTTGGGCGGGGGCGGGGTGCCCCTGACCCGGTCAAACCCTCGGCCGACTTTTGCTTAGCATGGCGAAGTTGGGGAGAGGGGTATGGTAACTTGCCGGGTGGCGAGTTATTGCATTAGCGGTGGCAGGCACTTTGCTGAGGTATGGCTGGTGCAGCCGGGTGCCGCTAATTGAGGGGTTGGAAAGTTTATTGTTGGTTTGTTAAATTGTTATGGCTAATAAAAGCTGCGACCAGTTGTGTTCCATGAAATTATGGTGTTATGTCTTTTGTGGGGGTGGGGTGTGGGCGGGGTTGTTGTGGAGTGGGGGGGGGTGCGAAAGGTTGAGGCCCGGAGCGCCAGGTCCGCCTGCCTCGGTTATCCCGAGGCCGCGGGCAGGGTCCCGGCGGCCGATATTAACCGGGCGCGCGGCCCGGCGCAGGGACCCTGTGCGCGGCCCTGGCGGGGCACGCGCGCGCGTCTTTTAAATTGATTGGCTCCCGTGGGTCGCGGCCACACGGGAGCCAATTATAGCCTCGGGTGTTGGGGAGCGGGGGGGGGGGAGTAGGGGCAGAGCAGCCTCCGCGTGGCCAGTCGGGCGGAGGCTGCGTTCGGGTGCCGGCATCCCTCCCTCCCTCCCTAATTTTAGGCGGTGGGCGTTTGGGGTGTTGCAGCTGGGGGGGGCGGGATCCCGGAGGTTTCCAGGGTCCGGAGCAGCAGGCTACACTTGGGCGGGGGCGGGGTGCCCCTGACCCGGTCAAACCCTCGGCCGACTTTTGCTTAGCATGGCGAAGTCGGGGAGAGGGGTATGGTAACTTGCCGGGTGGCGAGTTATTGCATTAGCGGTGGCAGGCACTTTGCTGAGGTATGGCTGGTGCAGCCGTTGCCGCTAATTGAGGGGTTGGAAAGTTTATTGTTGGTTTGTTAAATTGTTATGGCTAATAAAAGCTGCGACCAGTTGTGTTCCATGAAATTATGGTGTTATGTCTTTTGTGGGGGTGGGGTGTGGGCGGGGTTGTTGTGGAGTAGGGGGGGTGCGAAAGGTTGAGGCCCGGAACGCCGGGTCCGCCTGCCTCGGTTATGCCAAAACCACTTTGAAAATATATCCTTTAACAAGTGTAAACCAGAGTAGCATAACAGCATTGGCCGTATGTTCTAAAAGATAAAAATGCAAAGGCACTTATCCACTACCTGGACAAGTGCCGCTGGCCGGCCCTATCTGGTGAGATTCTGTGGAACTATCTTGATAGTGCTGGGGTTGTCCACGGACAGAGTAAAGATGAAACAGCAAATTATCTGGATCATGGCAATATTCAGTCTGCTCTCCAGATGACTAATTGCATAAAGCCAGGATTGCAAAAAGACGGAATATTCCCACTATCCAGATCGAGACACCACACCGCATTAACTGGACATACAGTGCAAGCCACTATCCTATTACTGGCATTGAATATCTGGAGTTTCTTTGACCACTGCAGCCAACATTTTTAAAAAACGTTGACCGTGGCATCCGGAATATTAGCCCAAATGCTCTTTTTGACACAAAATTGAATAGAGTCAGACCCATAATGGCTTGTTTTGCAATGGTTATGAAAAAATTTCTGAGCTGCTAAAGCGATTCCTTTTCTTTTAGAGAGAAACAGAGCTAACCTCCTGCTACAAAATCAAATTGTATACCACCTTGATGTTCTTTCGAGTTCAATTTAACACATTTTGTGAATCATTTTGGAAGCTCTATTAGTGGTTAGTGCATCTGAATATGCCCATTCAAATGTGCCAATCGCAGCCACATCCCAAGAGTCATTTTAGAAAACCCAAGTGTGCATGTGTTAGAGAGGGGACATGTTGTATAGGAGAATAGTAGAGGCACCGAAGACATTCTGAAAAATATATGCACAGGTTTGTCCGATTTTAGAAGGACATTACTTGTTTCAACCTGCCGGTAGACACATCCATAGAGACAAGCCGATTTTAGAAAACATTTACATGTTTCCACCTTAACTGCTGCACCTCCCCTGGAATTTCAGACATTTCGATTTGAAAGTCACAGATTGCATCTACAGTAAATGATCTTTCCAAAATGTGCCTTTTTTATGAATAAATAAATAACTTTAGTATTTGATTTCTCAGACTGAGGAGTATGGCTTCCTTTTCTTAAATTTCATGATTTTCAGGCTTATCATTCCTAATAAAGCAGAATTTGAGGGAATCACAGTTGTTAGGCACTCTAGATAACTTGTGGTATGCCCTTGGGATGTGCGTATCACATCATAAAACACTATCTTTTAAACGCTTCTGCAAATAAGTATCCATTATCAAGGAACTTACAAAACAATGCACTGCATTGATATCCAACCTAGAGCTTATCACAGTAGACTGTAGGATGAGTGCAGAATTAATAGTTTGCTTTTAGAACACATTTAACTCTTTTCTGAGTACAGACTAGCAGCAGCTATAAGAGGAACTTGGACGTGAAAAGCCTGGATTTACTTCTGCAGAAAGAAGCAACATCCGCCATCTACAGATGCCACGGCTTAATTATGCGCTGCATTAAAAAAAAAGGCAATTTTCTACAATTTGCCTTCAGTCCGCTGTTTGAACTTTTAAACCACCATTACCCATTTAACCCTTCCCACCTCATTCATGATTTTATAAACGTTTATCATAGCCCCTCTCAGTTGTCTTTTCTCCAAGCTGAAGAGCCCTAACCTGTTTAGTTTTTCTTCATAAGCAAGTTGTTCCATCCTCTTTATCATTTTTGTAATCCTTCTCGGAACTTTTTCAAGTTCCCCTATTTTCTTTTGGAATACAACAACCACAGAACTGCATGCGATACTCAAGGTGCAGTTGCATGAGGAACCTAGATAGAGGCATGATGATTGTCTCAGTTCTGTTCTTCATTCCCTTTGGAATATTCCCTAATATTCTATTTGCTTTTTTAAGAAGTCATGGCATGCTTTGCTGAAAATGTCAATGCATTGCCCACAATGATTCCAAGATCATTTTCTTGGATGATGACTCCTAACTCAGAACTCAGCATTTTGTGCTCATTATTGGGATTATTTTTTTCCCAAGGTGCATCACTTTGCACTTGTCCACCTTACATTTCATTCAGACCTTTAAATACTTGAAAGACATCACAGAACAAACAAGCCTTTTCGTATGCCTTCTAGCACTGTACAGATGATAAATAGTAGTAAGCAGTAGTCAAATGAGGAGGAACTCTAGAACTAGAGGACATAATAAGAGGCTACAAGGAAGAAGAATCAAAAGCAACATTAGGACATATTTCTTCAGGGAAATGGTGGTAGATGTCTGGAATGCCTTGCAGAAAGAGGTGGTGGAAGCAGAAATGGTACTGAAATTCAGAAAAGAGTGGGATAAACACAGTGGATCCCTAAACGGCAAAAGGATGGTAACGAAGAAAAGAGCACCTCATAAGAACATAAGAAATGTCATTCTAGGTCAGACCAAGGCCCATCAAGCCCAGTATCCTGTTTCCAACAGTGGCCAATCACAAGTACCTGGCAGATTCCCAAGGTTCCACAATGCTTATCCCGGGGTAAGCAGTGGATCTCACAGGACCTATTTAATCGTTTATGGACCTTTCCTCCAATAATTCAAAGCAGTTGTGAAGTTGCTATTTTGTTTCTCCCAAAGAACCATGGGGAAAGTAACCTGCACTGCACAGCAGATGCAGCCCCAGATTTTAAAAACATGTCACGTGGTGCAACTGGAATAGTTATACCTATAGATGGGTGCCCTGGCTGTAAGGGGAGGAGGCGGAGGAGGATTCTGTATTGGACTGGTTGCAGAAAGAATAATGCACCGCATGCCACAGATGAAATAGCTGTGCTTGTGGATGGACTCCCTAGCTGTATAGTGGGGGGTTTTGAAGTGGTCCCTAGACTAGTGGCAGAAGGAATGATAGCCTTGCGTTCCCATGGCCAACTGGGGACTTAATCAAGTGCAGTATGTTTGGGGATTGTTGAAAAATCAAAGGCATGCATGGCAGACATAACCCCCAAAAAACAAAGGCATGAGAAAAAGTAATCTACTCCGTGCCCCAGGTTTTTCCCTAAATGAAGCATAGATGGACATGTCAGTCGTTATTTACCATCATATACTATATTACTATATTGCTATGTTACGTAGATATCACAAATACACAATGCAAATACATACAATCTGAGAAGAACAACTCATTAATTACTCCAAATCCTATAAACAGATGTAATCAGCACCACATCTTGTTTATAATAATGAACACTAGTGTGTATCAATATATCTTTTATTAAGTGTAAATATAAAATATTGCAATAGCATATCCTTAAATTATAAATATATTGCTATACACAATTACCCTTAAAAATATTTTAATTACACAATACTTTCATGAAAAAGACATATAATAAATTGGCCAAACCAATCCAAATACAAACTTATTCGTTATAACTCCCCATTATAATTAACAGGTTGCTGTGTCGGAAGGAGCAACAATTTATATATCGGTGGCAGACTGTGGAACCGCGAGGGTTAAACGCTCAAATTGAATAGCATTGGTTCTACTGAATTGTGATTGGGTGGCGATAAGGATAAAACTGCACATTCGCAGGTGTTTTTAGGATAATACGCCATGCCAATGAGGATAGAATAGGGTTAGTGATTCAGTGGCTCCATTAAAGGTCAGTGTTTTTTTGAGTTTAGGTTTTGTTTCTAGTGCGGTTGTAGTCTTTTTCTTTGTGATATGGTGTTGACATATTTTTTATGTGCTTTGTTATGTAGATGGGATGGAATCCTTGAGAAAGCCGATTATCAGCGAAACTGTGAAATATATGGAGATTTTGGCATACCATGATGTATGGGCAGAAATGTGATGGTTTGAATACGCTGGCTATATAATACGGTCTGTATGTGTGAGTGTGTTAGTGGTCTTTGTGAGGTGTGCATTGTTTGGAGAAAAGTATTTTTATGTGGTTTTGTTTTGATTTACAGTTGGGGCTGATGTATTGTTAATCAAATATGTCAGCAAGAAACGGAAGAGGGTTGCCCCTAATATTCATCAATGAATGAACTGCTGAATGACAGCGGGAATTTCGCGATATTCAGTGGATTTTTTGATTGAGCTATTTGGTGAAGAGCAGCGTTTTCCAGAGAATGCATGCATACATTGGGAGGAGACATTTCTACCTGTTTACCGTGTTTGCCTTTTTCAACAGTTGGAGTTACCATCGGAGTTACTATTATCAAGGAGTTGTAATGAATTAACCTGTAAATTAGGAGTTCCTATCATCAAGGATTTATAATGAATAACCTGTTAATTATAATGGGGCGTTATAACGAATAAGTTTGTATTAGGATTGGTTTGGCCAATTTATTATATGTCTTTTTCATGAAAGTATTGTGTAATTAAAATATTTTAAAGGTAATTGTGTATAGCAATATATTTATAATTTAAGGATATGCTATTGCAATATTTTATATTTATACTTAATAAAAGATATATTGATACACACTAGTGTTCATTATTATAAATAAGATGTGGTGTTGATTACATCTGTTTATAAGATTTGGAGTAATTAATGAGTTGTTCTCAGATTGTATGTATTTGCATTGTGTATTTGTGATGTATTCATTGTTTGCAAATAAGTGGTGTGTTATGTACATATGTTATGTAGATATTGTCCTGCTCCCGCCTAGGGCCGGTGACTCTAGAGCAAAGGTGACCTCTACTTTGTCTTCAAGTGTCCTTTTTGACTAAGGTAGCAGCAAGGTACGCTGGGAGTTGTAGTCTAGGTTTACTATCAAACAAAGGTGTTGTGGCACGAGGGTCATTTGAATAGATACATTTTCATTTGGGGTTTTCCCTTTCACACATAGATTCTTGGCTCAAAACATGACACGGATTACTTTCCAAAACAATAGGAAATAGGAGCAATTCAAAGTTAGAAAATAAAGCATATGGCAAACTGTTTCTTCACAGCAAACATTCAGGAGAAAACAACTTTGCATTACCTTCATGCAAAGGTTGTCTAACGTAGGTCCAAGTGATCAATCTCACATAAAGAACAATCCATCTGACAGATATCCGTTGTATCAGGAGTGCTTTCTACGTCAACAATCATCTCCTCACTGCAATCATTATAATTCTGCTTAGGGGAACTTCTAGACTGCAGGTCACTGAGAACCTCTTGCAGCTGTTCAATAAAGTTGTCCCTCTGATTGGCAGTAACTTTCTCTAGTGCAGGAAACTGATTCTTACGTAAGTTCTTAGCAACAGCCTTTACATCTGTTTCAAAACACTTACTAAGAATGTTTCTGACTGGAGCTGTTTTCGCAGCAGTGCTATCTCTGCTCTTATTAGTACTGTTCTTTAACTGCTGTACAATCTCCTCAGCAAGTCTCTGGCTAGGAATTATGGCAGACGTACCTTTTTCACTTGCAATGCCTTTTCTGTAATCAGAGCTTTCCTCCCTCGTATAGGTAAACTCTTCTACCTTTTCTTCGGGTAGTTTCCACAGAGGTTTTGGCTATGCTTCTAGTGCTCCTGAGGTAAAGGAAATGGACCTTCCAGAATCTTCCTTTGCTGGTTCTGGGTTCCAAAGTTTCCTTCTTTCCTGCTCTCCTCTTTGCCTTCCTTGCCTGCGTTGCTCTGTCTGCTGTCGTTGCTCGCCTCGTGGCTTCTGTGTGCTCTCTCTCTCTCTCCACCTTTCTTCCTGAACTCTAGCTCTGAAGCAGGTTTAAAACGGCTTCCTTCAGCAGCCACACCCCTCTGGCTACTCATGTGCAACTCATTAGAGTTCCACTCAGCTCCTACGTCACTGCTATGGCTGGGCTCAGTTCTAGTTAGAAGCTTTCGGTTTCTATGGGAACCTGACTTGTCCTTACTCTTAAAGGTACAATGCTCATTACTTTCCCAATCCATCTGCTCAGCATTGCTATCATTATCATAATATGCAGCCTCACAAGATCTTTCTGTAAATCCTCACAATCCTGCATTTTATGGACTTCAAATATTTTTGTGTCGTTCGCAGATTTGACCACCTCACTTGTCATTCCTATTTCCAAATTATTTATGAATATGTTAAATAGCACAGGTCCCAGTCCAGGTTGTTGTGTCGTTCCACTATTGACCTTTTTGCCAAGTGGGTAACTGACCATGTTGTCTTACTCTGTTTCTTGCTAAAAATATAATACGTTCCTCCAAACTACCGTCTTGAACTATTTATCTCTTGAGATGTATAATTCTTCAAACTGTTTTATAACTCATAAGTGTAATTTAATTAGAACCGGGTCTCAGACAATCATCAGTACGTAGTATGGGATGAAATCCCCTCTGTACTTACTTTGCATCAATGACCACAGTTCATTAATTTGTTCCTGAACTCTAGCATTCGGATCTGCTGATTAGCATGGTCTTTAAATTTCCGAGTTCACATTGATATAGTATTATGCAAGAATGCAAGAAGTAACAGGAACTTAACTTTTGGTTGATCTCATCTGTGCGCATAGCTGAACTTTCCCTGACGCCACCAGTCGGCACCGCATTCGCGTTTCACAAAAGTTTCATCAGGGGTTAAGTTTCACTAGAGTTCAGGAACAAATTAATGAACTGTGGTCATTGATGCAAAGTAAGTACAGAGGGGATTTCATCCCATACTACGTACTGATGATTGTCTGAGACCTGGTTCTAATTAAATTATACTTATGAGTTATAAAACAGTTTGAAGAATTATACATCTCAAGAGATAAATAGTTCAAGACGGTAGTTTGGAGGAACGTATTATATTTTTAGCAAGTGGCTGTATCCTCTACAAAATAGACCTAGATTATTGCAGTGTTACTCTGTTTCTTGTCTTTAAGCCTCATCCTACTGGCCATGGTGGTAGTTTTGGGCTTCTACTCTCTCCTTCCTTCCAATTTCATCACCTCCTGCTGCCTCAATCTCACTCCTTTCCCTCCTTTGAAGTTCACTCTATCTGCCTTTTCACTCCACTATCTCTCTGGCTAGCTGTTATTTATTGACCTCCTGACAAGTCCATCTCTACTTTTCTCATTGACTTTGACTCATGGCTTTCCTTCTTTTTGGATTCATCTTATCTCTCCCTTATTCTCGGGGACTTTAACATTCATGTTGATAACCCCTCTGACCCTTATGCTTTAAAGTTCCCTTCCCTTACCTCCTCATTCGACCTCCAGCTTTGCTCTACTGCCCCTACTCATTAGCAAGGCCACTGCTTTGACCTTGTATTCTTCTCTAATTACTTATCTTCACACTTCTGTACCTCAGTTTTTCCCTTATCATACCATCACCTGTTAAGTTTCACTCTTCATCACTCACTGCCTCATCCTTGCCCTGTCTCCTCCAACCTCTTTAGAAATCTTCATGTTATAAACCCTTTGGCTCTCTCCTCCACTGTCTCATCACCTCTTTTCTCCACTATGTCATCTGAGTAACTTCCTTTAATGCTGCACTCCTCTGCTCTGGATGCTCTTACTCCACCCATGTCATGTCCTGTGAGGTGTACTATACCCCAGCCCTGGCTGTCTTCCACTACCCGCTATCAACATTCCTGTGCCCATTCAGCTGAGCATGCTTGGCTCAAATTCTGCACCCTTGCAGACTTTCTACACTTCAGATTCATGCTTGTCTCTTTCCAGTCAGCCATAGCACTCACCAAACAAGACTATGTCCATCTGACTAACTCTCTTGCCTCTGACCCTCACTGTCTCTTTACAACTCTCAACTCTCTCCTCAAGGTGCCTCTACCTCCAACCCCTCCTTCCCTTTCTGCCCAAACCCTGGCTATTTCCATGACAAAATCCAGAAGATCACACTCTAATTCCCCATGATGTCAGCCAGTTCCCTTCCTTCCCTCTTCAGTCCCAACTTTCCTCCCCTACCTCTGCTTTTCTATGATCTCTGAGGAGGAAACTACACACCTTCTTTCCTCCTCCAAACCCACTACCTGCTCCTCTGATCATATTCCCACCCATCTTCTAAACTCCATCTCCTCCATTATTGTCTCTGCCATCTCTCTTATTCTCAACCTATCGCTCTCCACTGCTACTGTCCCTACAGCCTTCAAGCATGCTGTGGTTGCACCTCTCCTCAAGAAACCCTCACTAGACTCTACCTGTTCTTCTAACTATTGACCTATCTCCCTCTTCCCCTTCATTTCTAAACTACTTAAATATGCAGTTCACTGCCATTGCCTCAGCTTGCTCTCCTCTCAAGTCCTCCTGGGTCCTTTAAATTTGGCTTTCATGCTTTACATTTATTTATTTATTTATTTATTGAACGGTTTTATATACCGCCTTTCAGAAAAATCAAAGCGGTTTACATAGAACAAAACTTGAACATTACATTGAAACTTATTCAAACAATTGAAATTACAGTGAACATTAAATTGTATATAATAAAAATGGTAATTTGAGGGTTACAATGCTGAGTAAATGCTGATTAGGTATATAGATAGTTTAAACATATATACAGATTTAAATATTTACAAATTTCAAGAAACTTATCATCTTATCTGAGCAAGGAAAAATGTATTGTAGTTCACTAGAATTATTAGTGTAAAGAGTAAATGTGATAATGTGGAGAATTGGATATTGTAAGACAGAGTAAGAAAAAGGAAAAAGTAAGTTGTGAATTAATGAATATGAGTATACATGAGTTTAAGTGGGAAATATTTCATCTATTGGGAATGAGTCTCCAAAGTACTCTATAAATAGGTGAGTTTTAAGATCTTTTCGAAATGCTGAAAGATCTGTGATATCTCTGAGTTTATCCGGCAGAGCGTTCCATAATCCCGAGGCCGCAGGCAGGGTCCCGGCGGCCGATATTAACCGGGCGTGCGGCCCGGCGTGGGGACCCTGTGCGCGGCCTGGGCGGGGTGCGCGCGCGCAGCCCTGGCGGGGGCACGCATGCGCGTCTTTTAAATTGATTGGCTCCCATGGGTTGCGGCCACATGGGAGCCAATTATCGCCTCGGGTGTTGGGGAGTGGGGGGGGAGTAGGGGCAGAGCAGCCTCCGCGTGGTCAGTCGGGCGGAGGCTGCGTTCAGGTGCCGGCGTCCCTCCCTCCCTCCCTAATTTTAGGCGGTGGGTGTTTGGGGTGTTGCAGCTGGGGGGGGGCGGGATCCCGGAGTTTTCCGGGGTCCGGAGCAGCAGGCTACACTTGGGCGGGGGCGGGGTGCCCCTGACCCGGTCAAACCCTCGGCCGACTTTTGCTTAGCATGGCGAAATCGGGGAGAGGGGTATGGTAACTTGCTGGGTGGCGAGTTATTGCATTAGCGGTGGCAGGCACTTTGCTGAGGTATGGCTGGTGCAGCCGGGTGCCGCTAATTGAGGGGTTGGAAAGTTATTGTTGGTTTGTTAAATTGTTATGGCTAATAAAAGCTGCGACCAGTTGTGTTCCATGAAATTATGGTGTTATGTCTTTTGTGGGGGGTGGGGTGTGGGCGGGGTTGTTGTGGAGTGGGGGGGGGGTGGTGGGGTGCGAAAGGTGGAGGCCCAGAGCGCCGGGTCCGCCTGCCTCGGTTATAAAGGAGCATTGAAGCTGAATGCCATATTTGTTGTAGTTTTATTGAGTTTTGAAAAGTTGTTTGAAACAAGTAGTGTGTTCAGGTTCCTTTGTCTCACTGTTCTGGTCCTTGAATTAATTGTCAGTAGATCAGTTAGATATGATGGGGCTATATCTCTTATCAGTTTGAACGTTGTTATGATAACTTTATATTTTATCCTACTTTGTATAGGTAACCAGTGAAGTTTGTACAGTTGTTCAGTTGGACCTGCATTTATAAGCATTCTTGTAGCAACATGTTGTGCTACTTTTAGTTGGTGTAAAGCATGTTTTGGAATACCTTGAAGAATTATGTTACTAAAATCTAAGTGAGGCAGGATCAGGGCTTGAAGGACTGATCTGAAGTCCAGATTTGATAATAATGGTTTTAGATTTTTAAGATATCTTAATTTATTATATATTGTGTTTGTTTTATTCCTGATGTATGTTGTTAGACTTAACGTTCTGTCTTTGATAACGCCAAGGTATCTTATTTCATCTTTTATGGGGATGCTTATGTTTTCAATTTTTATTTCTGTTGGGGGGGGGGTAAATGTTTGATTTCTATAAACAAATAATGCTTCTGTTTTCTTGAAGTTAATGTGTAGATTGTGTTCATTTAGCCATTGCGTCATTTTAGTGAAGCATGATTTGATATTGGAGAAGTCCAAGGAGTCTATGTCCATAGGGAGATAAATCATAACATCATCAGCATAAATTGCATATTTTAATTTGCACTGTTGAATGATGTGGCATATAGGTTGTAAATATATGTTAAAGAGTAGAGCTGACAATGCAGAACCTTGTGGGATTCCTTGTTTTGCGTATAGGTTTTAGATGTATGGTTTCCTATTTTTACCTGTTGTGATCGATCAGTTAGATATGATTGGAACCATGCAAGAATAGTGCCATGTATACCAATCTGTTTGAGTCTTTCAAAAAGGATACAATGGTTAATTGAATCAAAGGCAGCTGATATATCTAAAAATATAAGTAATACTGCTTGTTTTGATTTGTCAATGTATTTTAGAATATCATCAAAGATAACTGCAAGAAGTGTTTCTACACTATGGTATGGTCTAAAGCCGTATTGGTGTGAATCTAAGGGGGCACGAAGTTCAATGTGATCCTGAAGTTGATTATATACTATTTTTTCTATAATCTTTGCCATAAATGGAAGGCTAGAGATAGGTCTATATGAAGAGGGATCAAGATTGTCTAGTTTTTTGTTTTTCAGAATAGGTCTAATCGAGGCTCTCTTTAGGATGGTTGGCATAGCACCATGTGTGAGAGAAAAATTTGCTATATTTAGAATGTAGGGCACTAGGAGTGGTTTAGTATTTTTGATCCAGCTAACTGGGCAGGGATCAAGACTAGAAGTGGTTGTGTTAATATCTGAGATCACCTTATCCAGTTCTTTTAGTGTTACAGTATGAAATTTATCCCATATGTGTTCAGGCTTTGGGTTGGAGTAAATCAGTGGAATTGGAGGGTCTGATAGTGGAGAGAGCTTAGTTATGTAATAGTCAGCAAGAGTTTGTTGGTTAATAGGGGTGACATCTGTATTAGGAGGGTTTGATACTTTTTTAACTATTTCAAATAATTCTCTTGGACGATTGAGGGAATTTGTTAGTAATTTTGTATGAAAGGCTTTTTTAGTTGCATTTATTGTTTTTCTGTAGTAGTCTAGTTTCTCATTGTATAAATTTCTGTCATTATTTGAGTTAGTTTTCCGCCATCTTTTTTCAATCTTTCTAAGTTCCCTCTTTATTTGTCTAATTTCTTGCGAGTGCCAAGGTTGGGAGTCTCTCTGTTTGGATCTGGATTTGTTTGTTTTAGAGCTAGGAAGCATAGCTGCTTTTTTTATAGTCTCGTTCCAGTTAGCAATCCTCATTCTACTGAAACAGCTCTTACCAAAGTCTCCAGTGACCTGTTCCTGGCTAAATCCAAGGGCCTTTACTCAATCCTCATCCTTCTTGACCTTTCTGCTCTTTTTGACACTGTTGACCACAACCTTCTCCTCGATACTGTTTTAAGGACTCTGTGCTATCCTGTTCTCTTCTCATCTCTCCCATCACTCTTTCAGTATTTGTTCTGGTGTACCCTCCTCTACTGCTATCCTGCTCTCAGTTGGTGTAACCAGGAGTGGACCCAAGGATCTGTCTTGGGTCCACTCCTTTTCCCATATATATCTAGTCCCTAGGTAAACTCATCTCTTCCCATGGTTTTGAGTACCATCTTTAAACTGATGACTCCCAGATCTACCTCTCTACACCTCAAATCTCTCTGGCAATCCAGGCCAGGATCTCTGCCTGCCTTTCTGCTTGGATGTCTCACCGCTGATTGAAATTGAACATGGCCAAAACTGAGCTTCTTATTTTTCCCCCTAAACCCTCCTCTCTTCTTCCTTTCTCAGTCTCTGTGGATAACTCTCTACTCTGTCTCCTCAGCTCGCAACCTTGGAGTCATCTTTGACTCCTCCGTCTCCTTCTCCACACACATCCACCTGATAGCTAAAACATGCTGTTTTTTCTCTATAACATCAACAAAATCTGCCCATTCCTTTCTGAACACACTACTAAGACACTTATCCACTCTTTAGTCACCTCCTGTCTGGACTATTGTAACCTACTCCTTGCTGGTCTCCCTCTGAATCATCTCTTTTCCCTTCAATCTGCTCAACACTATGCTGCGTGGCTAATCTTCCACCAGCCTCATCATACTCATATTATCCCTCTCCTCAAGTCACTTCATTGGCTCCCTATCCATTTCTGCATCCAGTTCAAACTTCTCCTGCTGACCTATGTGCATTCACTCTGCAGCTCCTCACTATCTTTCCTCTCTTATCTCTCCCTACACCCCTCATTGGGAACTCCACTCTTCTGGCAAATCACTTCTATCTGTGCCCTTCTCTTCTATTGCTAACTTCAGACTTCGCTCCTTTCACCTTGCTGCTCTTTATGCCTGGAACAAAATTACCTGAGTCTGTATGTCAGGCGTCTTCTCTGACCCTTTTCAAATCCAGGCTGAAAACTCACCTCTTCACTGCTGCTTTTGGATCTTGACTCATCTGATCTCCTTTGTGTTTCCTTACCATTCCCCTTAGATGTATCCCATGTCTACAGCTACTGTGTTGTCTGTCTTGGCTAGATTGTAAGCTCTGATAAGCAGGGACTGTCTATTACATGTGTCTGTGCAGTGCTGAGTATGTCTTGTGCTATACAAATGTTCAGTAGTAGTAATAGTTTTTACCAGGCCCGGCCCATCCACTAGGCAGACTAGGCGGCAGCCTAGGGTAGCAGACCCTGATTGGTGGCCTGACTGCATCTTGAAAACAGCAGCACAATTTGGGATGTGCTGAAACATTGCTAATTTTACATCTAATGCCTTCAAAACCAATAGAAATTAAAGCATTTTCTAAAGTGTTTCCTTAATTTCTGCTATTATTGTATTGCATATTGATGCATTCGCCTGAAAATTGTATCAATTAACAGGCTTACATAAGTGGGAAGCTAGTTAATGACTCTTATGTCATTCACAGTGGTTTAAAAAGAATTTGTGAAAACTCCAAAATAGTTGCTGCTTACACAGCTGAAGGAATGCCACCTCTGTCTAACTCAAGGCTTCCAAACCTGTTCTGGGAACCCCATAGCCTATTGGATTTTTAAGATATTTATAATAAATATGCATGAGATAAATTTGCATAGGCTGAATCTCCAGTGCATGAAAACATTCTTGGTGGCTGGGTCTCCAAGACAAGTTTGGGAAACCCTAATCTAACTCTTCAGATCTTTTCAAGTCCTCAGAAATATTTAAACCAGCTTCTTTGACTCATCTGTGAAGTAGATAAGTGTTCAGTAGTCCAGCATAGAAAAGCGATTCTTGGTTGCATTTTTTGCAGGATGGTGTTGCATTCTTTCCCTGAGAGACAAGTTCAAACACATTTACAAACTGTATGCTACTACAGTTTTTTAAAAAAGGATAAAGAAAGCCAGAATGCTGATTTCAGATTGTAGACATTATAAAGGGCATCCTGTACAGCGAATTGCGCCGTTGTACATGTGGGCCGAATGTCCAACCGGTGATCAGCTACTCTTGCGCATTCTGCAGCCAGCATGCCCCACACGTACAGTGTTTGTGTGGAGAGCGCTGTATGTGGGCAGGAGGAGCGGTGCGGGAGCGGGCGAGGGAGTGGCCAGGTGCTGGAATGTACAGGATCTATTCAGGAAAGGCCGGTGTGCGTTCCCTGGCACCCCCACGGACATCCAGCCTATTCCATCCTGATGGTGAAATAAGTCCTGGGGTCAACTCCCTTCATGTGCCGCAGCCCCCCACACCCCATGGCGTTGGCCTATCTGAGCACCTGCAGCCATAATCCAGAAGGCGATCTGCAAGGGCCAATGTAGGCCATGGTATCCCGAGCCAGCAGGTAGGTATTTCGCTACCATGGTCGTGGACGCCATTGTACCCTCACCACAGCAGTGGCATTCTGGCGTGGGGACGAACAGGTTCCCATACGCCTATCTCCTGGGAATACAGGGAGCACCTGGATGTGTTTCTCCCCGATTCCGCCATTGCAGGTACATCTGGAGCCCGTGGCCGCAGAATCGGGTTTATCTCGGACCCATCTACATTTTGGGCAGGCACAGTGGCCAGGTGTGCAGAGAACAGAATTGGCCTCCAATGGATCAAAATTTAATTGTGATGGTCAGTGTTTTTTTTGTAAATGCAGATCACTGCAGTTAAATAAAATCTGGGAGGGCCTGGGAGGGCGATATTCCAAAGCACCTATCTGGTTATCAGCATCTGCTAACCGGATAAGTGCCAGCCAGTGAGACATTCAAAAGCACTATCCAGATAGTGTCAGCGTGGTCGATGGGTGGAGCTGGGGTAGAGTTCAAGTTTATCTGGTTAGTGGCAATATGCAGCCCACAAACCTAATAACGGACTGCTTAAAGATAGGACAGAAAAAAACCCAATTGTAACTACAGTATGCTTTCCACATAGCAGGCTGAATCACCGCCGTATCCAAATGTTGAGCCTTAGCCAAAATCAGGACTGAATATTTAGATTCTATTTAATTATGGTGGCGTTTATTTAAAAAAAAAAAATACTGACCACCATGGCCCACATAAAATTAGGATTGCCTTTATTCTGGCCTAATTTTATGTGGTCACTTATCTGATTAGTGGCTGAACTCTGACTCAGCTGTGCCCATGGAGAGTCCTGGCACTATGCGGATACTGCTGAGGCAGTCAGAGGAAATAGCATCAGTGTTCAAACTGCATCATTGAATATCTTGCAGGCCGGCACTTACCATCTTAGCAAGTGCTACTAACTGGATAAGGGTTTTTGATTATTGGCCCCTATATTATCCAAATCAAAACCAAGCTACATTTAGTCATCTGCTACATTTGAATTAAATCAGAGTCCAAAGTAAGGCTAGTAACTGAACAAGAACTGTCTGCCTGTGGCTTTAGACACATCACTGCAGCTAGAAGCATTCCGTGACGAGCTAGAAATGAATAAGGCACTATATCTTCCCCTGAGTGAATGTCCAGCAGTCATATATACAACTTCAGAAATTGAGGTTTATGTACGCAGTGCATCCTGCAGATATATCTTGATATCACAAACTTTCTCTCTATTTGCATTCCTTATTTTTCTCTTCATGACTTTGAAAACTATAGGCTCAATTTAAGTCTTTATAAGTGGGGTGTATCAAGCATACAGAGGATGTGGTGGGAAATTTTATAAGAGAACACCTATGGGAAAAGCCAAAAAAGGTCCCTATTTTCTGCCTACTTTATAAAGCAACATAGGCACCTACGTGCCTTTATAAAATATCCTTGTACAATGACTGCCAATGGTACACAAATTCACACCTGCTCTGAAGGTGTAAATATGTGCATGTACTCTAGGGGGCGATATACAGTGATGATGGATAGGTGCTTTTAAACTGCCTGGCCACTGCCACTTTAAACTGTATATTCAGCGCCATAACTTATCCGGTGTCCGGTGATCAATATCCAGTTTCGCCGGACAGTCACTATCTGGTCAGCAGTAATACTCAGCCACTAACAGGATAGCAAAAACCATATAAGTTAGGACAGCCATTGACCTATCCTTACTTTATCCAGTTTAGGTATCTGGTTAGCATCTGAATATCACTGCTTACTGGACAGCAACCTGGATGCCCCAGATCCACCCACAGACTGCCCGGGTTTTAACCAGATGTCTTTTCTGTGGTCTGTGGTGATATTCAAAGGCACTAGCTGAACTTCAATCCAGGATATTCAATGCCGGGGCCGTATCTGGACACTGGCATTGAATATCGGGGTCAGCCGGATACTGATGAAACTAAGCAGCTAGCGGCAATATTCAGCCACTGCCTGGTTCTCTGCTGTGGCAAAAGTTAGGCTAGCCTTTACAGTACCTAACTTTCACCATGTAATAACCACCTGGCAGCAGTGATATCTCCTGGTACTGCCTCCACTCCACCCCCAGAAGACCCCTATGCTAGTCAGCTAATACCGTGGCATGCTGTGATGGCACCCACGGATATTCAATGGCACTAACCGTGTTAGTGCTGCTAAATATCCCGGTCAGCGCAATTAACACAGTTAACAAGTCTGCTAATCGCACTGAATATCGGGCTCCATGTTGTTACATGCTGAAACTTTTCATAAAATTAGCCCCTTATAGTGTTGGTGCCTTACCACTGCCAGTAATCTTTGGTATGGGTACGCTCCTAGGAAGTCAAAAACTCATCTGGGGCTCATGGGGCATTTCCTGGCTAATTGGAAAACATGTCCAACTGACTTCTATCTGTATTGCAGAATCTGAGGCAGCATGGCTTTGCCAGCGATAGGTCCATAAACCATTAAGAAGGGACCCAGGATATCAATGCTTGACCCAGTACAAGCATTGTGGAACTTGTGTCTTTTGGGGAAACTGCTAGGTATGTATGACCTAGATTGGCCACTGTTGGAAACAGGATACTGGACTTGATGGACCTTGGTCTGACCCAGTATGGCATTTCTTATGTTCTTATGGTCTTGTCAGATGAATCTCATCAATTTCTTTGACTGGATGACCAAGCATTTGGACTGCGGGAGAGTGCAATGTGTGGTGTACTTACATTTCAAAAAGGCTTTTGACAGAGTTCCTCATAGGTGACTTATAAACTGAGCAACCTTGGTATGGGCCCCAAAGGAAATGACTAGATCAGGAAATGCTTGAGTGAGAGATGGCAAAGGCTAGTGGTAGATGGAGTTCACTCCAAGGAAAGGGAATTTACTAGTGGTGTACCACAGGAATCAGTTCTTCATCTGGTTCTTTTCAACATTTTTGTGAGTAATACCTGAAGACCGGAGGATCGCCAATGTAACGCCAATTTTTAAAAAGGGTTCCAGGGGTGATCCAGGAAACTACAGACTGGTGAGCCTGAAGGCAGAAACCATCATAAAGAAAAAAATTACTCAACATATAGAGAGTCATGGCTTAATGGGAGACAGCCAACATGGCTTTAGACAAGGAAGATCTTGTCTTACTAATCTGTTATGTTTTTTTGAAGGTGCGAATAAACAGGTAGACAAAGGTGAGTCTGTTGATATAGTGTATCTGGTCTTTCAGAAAGCCTTTGACAAGGTCCCTCATTAGAGACTTTTGGCAAAACTAAAAAGTCATCGGATAGGAGGTGATGTACTATTGTGGATCAGGAACTGGTTAAAAGATAGAAAGCAGACGGTAAGGCTAAGTGGCCAATTTTCCCAATGGAAAAAGGTGAATAGTGGAGTACCCCAGGGATCTGTGCTGGGTCCGCTGCTTTTTGACGTATTCATAAATGACCTGGAATAGGGAATAACGAGTGAGGTTATCAAATTTGCAGATGACACAAAACTATTTAAAGTTGTTAAAACCCAAGAGGATTGTGGAAAATTGCAAGAGGATCTTGATAAATTGGAAGACTGGGCATCCAAATGGCAGATGAAATTTAATGTGGACAAATGCAAAGTTATGCACCTAGGAAAGAACAACCCAAACTATGGTTACACGATGCAAGGTTCCACATTAGGAACCACCACCCAGGAAAAAGATTTAGGCGTCATTGTGGATAACATGTAAAAACCCTCCACCCAGTGTGCAGCAGCAGTCAAGAGAGCAAATAGAATGCTAGGTATCATAAGGAAAGGAATGGAAAATAAAACAAAGGATATTATAATGCCTCTGTATCGTTCCATGGTGCGACCGCACCTTGAATATCGTGTGCAATTCTGGTTGCTGTATCTTAAAAAGGATATAGCATTATTAGAAAAGGTACAGAGAAGAGCCACCAAAATGGTAAAGGAGATGGAAGGATACTCCTATGAAGAGAGGCTAAAAAGGTTAGGGCTCTTCAACCTGGAAAAGAGACGGCTGAGGGGAGATATGATAGAGGTCTATAAATTAATGAATGAAGTGGAACGGGTAAACGTAGATTGATTGTTTATGTCATCAGAATATAAAAGGACTAGGGGACGTGCAATGAAGCTACAGGGTAACCTATTTAAGACTAATAAGAGAAAATATTTTTTCACTCAACGTGTAATCAAACTCTGGAATTTGTACCGGAGGATGTAGCAAGAGCTGTTAGTGTAGCTGGGTTTCAAAAAGGTTTGGACAAGTTCCTGGAGGAAAAGTCCATAAACCATTATTAAAAGGTACCCGGGATATCACTGCTTAACCCAATACAAGCACTGAGGAACCTGTGTCTTTGGGGAAACTGCTAGGTACGTATGACCTAGATTGGCCACTGTTGGAAACAGAATACTGGACTTGATGGACCTTGGTCTGACCCAGTATGGCATATCTTATCTTCTTGTGAGTGACACTGCAGAAGGGCTATCAGGAAAAGTCTACCTTTTTGCAGGTGACACCACAATCATTGGCAGGGTAACACTCTGGAAAGTGTGGAAAACATGAAGAGAGATCTAGTGAAGATTGAGGAATGGCCTAGAGAGTTAAAAAATTCTGGTTCTTGCTGCCTCTCTTTAAAGTATTGTTCTGCAGCAGCGAAAGGTCACAAAAAGCATTTCGCACTCTGAGGCCGAAGTCTAGCAATACCTGACACTTTTGCCCGACAGCAAGATCTACTCAGGCTGCCCGCGGAACCGTAAACTGTAGGCAGAGACAGCGGAGAGGCGCAGCAAACTTCTTTATGGTAACTATGAGGTTTGCCGCGCTCTGACATTTTAAAAAAGTTTTCGGAGTGCAGAAGGGACAGGAGGGAAATGGTGTTCCCCCCACTTCTCCTGACTGCTGCCATCATAGAAACATAGAAACATAGAAACATGATGACAGAAAAAGACCACATGGCCTATCTAGTCTGTCCTTCCATAACAACAACTACAACAGTCCCCTTTTTACCTTTAGAGATCCTCTGTGTTGGTCCCATGCTTTTTTGAATTCAGTTAATGTCCTCATCTCTACCACCTCCACTGGGAGACTATTCCATGGATCCACTACTCTTTCTGTAAAGAAATATTTCCGCATATCACTCCTAAATCTATCTCCCTTCACCCTCATCCCATGTCCCCTCGTAGCAGAACTTGATTTCAATTGAAAGAGGCTCTCTCCCTGAACATTTATGCCACGGAGGTATTTAAACATCTCAATCATATCACCTCTATCCCGCCTTTCCTCTAAGGTGTACATATTAAGATCCTTAAGTCTGTCCTCATATGCTTTATAATGAAGCCCATTAATCATTTTAGTAGCAACCCTCTGCACCGACTCCATCCTGTTCACATCCTTTTGAAGGTGCGGTCTCCAGAATTGCACACCATACTCCAAATGAGGTCGCACCAAAGACTTATACAGAGGCATTATCACCTCCTTTTTTCTGCTAGCCATTCCTCTCCGTATGCACCCAAGCATCCTTCTAGCTTTTGCCATCGCCTTTTCTACCTGTTTAGCTACTTTAAGATCATCAGACACAACCACGCCTAGGTCCTGCTCTTCTTTAGTGGACAAAAGTACTTCACCTTCTATACTGTATTGCTCCCTTGGATTGCTGCAGCCCAAATGCATGACCTTACATTTTCTAACATTAAATCCCAGCTGCCAAATTCTAGACCATTCTTCAAGCTTAGCTAGATCCCTCCTCATGTTATCTACCCCTTCCTGGGTGTCTACTCTATTGCAGATTTTGGTATCATCCGCAAAGAGGCAAACCTTACCCGACAGCCCTTCCGCTATATCACTAACAAAGATGTTAAAAAGAATCGGACCAAGGACAGATCCCTGGGGCACACCACTGGTAACATCCTTCTCAGAGTGAGCTCCATTTACTTGTACTCTTTGTCGCCTCCCACCCAACCAATTTCTAACCCAAGCAGTAACTTTAGGGTCCATCCCTAGGGTGCTCAGTTTGTTTATAAGTCGCCTGTGAGGAACAGTGTCAAAGGCTTTACTGAAATCTAAATACACCACATCTAGAGCTCTCCCTCGGTCCAACTCCCTGGTCACCCAGTCATCAGGAGGGACCCTCAGTAAAGTTTGCTTGGGGGCCCCTCATTTGAACTTAATTGGTTTCCATGTGTGCAGACTGACTTTCTCCCCCTCCTCCCATGCTGATAACGTGTCAGTTCGAACTGCTTAAATTGTGCCCACATATATTCATATTATTTCTGCAAATCTGCTGTTTAGAAGACACATGAGTGTCACTGCTAATTTGCTGCAAAGCTTAATTTTGCCTTTCTTGACTGATGAGCCTAGGAACGATAGATATTGTATTCACCCACACAGAAAAGCATACTAAATAAAGACGTGGGAATCCTTGAAATAAGAACAGACAGGGAAGCAACAAGACAATTATCTTCCTAAGATATTCATTTGTTATTTTATACGCCAGAAATATACATCATATATAAATCTCCCTTTGTCTCTTTCCTCTGTGATTAAATAGTGTGTTTGCTGTGGTTGCTCTCTGGTTAAGAAAACCTAAGGTACTCTACATTATTTTGCTTATTTCAGACTATGTCAAGAGATATTTGCCATGTTTCAAAATGAAAATGACGACATTTACCCTTCCATGGGTATATTACAATACAGCAAGTGTTTTACAGTGTTAGGTGGCTGGATCAGCTCCTTTGAAAATCAAGCCCCACAAAGTAAATAGCCACTAGTTTTAGTAACAACTAGATTATCTGCTTAAATTCTGGCAGGACCGACCCCAAAGTTGATTCAAGGTGTTGGTGCCCTAGGCAGACCTTAAGCCATACACTCCCTTGGCTGTCAAAATCTATTGTATAGCTTTGAATGTCCTGCTCTTTTCCACCCTCCAGATGTTGCTACCCTAGGTTACTGTCTAGTTTACTAGATGATAGGTCCGGCCCTGGATTCTAGACATTCCAGTGGGCCATGGCTGGGTTGAAGGATGGGGAGAATCAACTGAGCCAGCTGCATTAATTGTTAGTAGCTAAGATAAGTGACTATCCCTTTGTGTAGAGATAATTGGCTTAAATCCAGCAGGTTAAGACAGAAGACTAAAGATAGCTGGCTCTTTTGGTCACTTACAGTCAGATTCTGAGTTACGGCTTTCAGGGCTGCACATCCCGACTCTCCCCGCACGGCTAGAGCAGCAGGATGGGGAGAGCCGGCAGGGGGCAGGAGGGGGCGGAGTCTGGGTGGAGCAGGGGCAGGCCAAGGACGCAGGACGTGCGAAGCTGATTCCGGTCACTGCCCTATATGTCCTGCAGGGTCAGGGGGAATGTGCGATCGAGGCCGGACATCCCCCCCCCTGGGGCCGAGGCTGGGTGCAGGAAGGCCCCTGCCACCCGATCCAGGCTCCAGCTGGCCAGCCGTGGGTCGGGCAGCAGGGAAGAGGAGGGTCAGTGACATGGGAGCCAGGGGAGCCTTCAGGGAGGATGTCCTCGCAGGCATGCAGAGGCATGCCAGGCCCTTCCTCGGGCCCAATTCTGTATGCCGCGGGAATGTCTTGCTCCTATGGTACAGACTCGGCTCCTAACAGGCCCGTCCTGCTCAGGACTGTCTGGATGGCCAAGACGTGCCCCTTTCAGAATCGGGCTCTTACTAAATATCTCCTCCTTAGTGCCTATGTATATTCAGCTACAGTTAATTAGGCTGGAGATCAGTGATGGCTGACCCAACCCTGCCACATAGAGTCTTAGAGACACACTAGCTATTAGATGCAAAGACACAACTCCCATCAAGCTCCTTCTGCACGTTTTTGAGTAATTGGAAATTTCTCATTATTTTCTATGATACACTGAAAAGATGCTTATTATTATCACTGAAACCATAGAAACACAGAATATGACAGCAAATAATGTCACGAGACCTATCCAGTCTGTCTATTTTCCTTTCCTGCTGCAATACTGTAGACCAAACTCAATTCCCAGCTTTACCCTCTCTCACCATTGCTTCCTTTTCCAACAAGTCATCTTTAAGTGATTTAAGTGATCACCTCAAGGTTTAACAGGTCAAGCTTCATTATTCAGCAACTAGGATCCTGTTCTGTGGCGACATATCATACAGCATATTGTAATCTACCTCTGTGATATGAGGCCATAATTGCTAATGTGGTCAAATGGTACCAATTGTTTTCTTTGTAAATATGTTTTAGAAGTACATCTGTGCAGTTTGGCATTAATACAATGGGTTTTCCACAATTTCATCCTTACAAGATCACAGTATATGGGAGCCTTAAATAACCTTTACTAATACATATAAGTTATCTTTGCTGATTTATACTGATCGCTGGATTGAGATGATTAAGTTACACATTAAAATAAAGACAGCAGACCTGGTGCAAACGAGAAGGATTCAGATTTATTGGCGACTGGGAAAACACATGGACCAACAAGAAACTATACTGTGCTGACGGACTACACCTCTCTGTCGCAGGAAAAAGAATCCTACGTGAAAAATTCAGGCAGTATGTCGATTTGCATTTAAACTAGAAGAAGGGGATGATGGATGGGGAAGGTCACGTTCTGGATGTCACCCCCTGCAAAAGCAGAATAACAGAAACAACCACACTTTTAAACAACACATAAAAAGCAGCTGGGAAGAAGTGAGTAGAATAAAATCAATGCAAAATACACACAAGCCAGTTAAATGCTGGAAAGCAATGAGCACAAATGCTCGAAGCTTGGCCAACAAACTTCTGGACCTGGAAGCCCTATTGGTGGAAAAGGACTTGAACATTGTGGCCTTTACAGAAACATAGTTTAATGAATCGCATGATTGGGATATAGCCATACCTGGCTATAATCTATTCAGAAGAGACAGAGAATATGGAAAAGGGGGAGGAGTAGCCTTGTATGTCAAATCCAATATTAAAGCTACTGAAATGCAGGGTGCATGGGGAAAAGAAGAAGCACTCTGGATCGTGTTGGAAAGAGGAGATGGCATTGTCATCCATACTGCTGTAATATACAGACCTCTGATTCAAATTGAAGAGATAATGAATTGATTATAGATATTGCCAAGATAGCAACAAAGGGGGAAGCGATCATATTGGGTGACTTTAATCTACCCGATGTGGATTGGATTACTCCTTCTGCAAATCTGGAAAGAAGCAAAAAAAAAATTGTGGACGCTATCCAAGATGCGTTACTTAGACAAATGGTGATGGAACCAACCAGGGAAAGCTCAACGCTGGATTTGGTGCTCACCAACGGTGATAGCGTGTCAAATGTCTGGGTGAGTGCCCCTGTGAGCAACAGTGATCATCACACTGTATGGTTTGAGATAAAAGCCAAGGTGCAATCCAATCATAGCAAGCTCAAAGTCCTAAACTTCAAAAACACTGACTTCAATGAAATGGCCAAATACCTAAAGGAGAAGCTGACAGGGTGGAAGGGGATAAGGGAAGTGGAATTGCAATGGGCTAAACTAAAAGGGGCAATAAAAGGGGCAACAGAAAAATATGTAAGAAAAGTAAATAAAAACAAGAGGAGAAGGAAACCTATTTGGTTTTCCAAATAAGTGGCTGTTCAAATAAGGGCAAAAAAACACAGTTTTCGCAAAATTCAAAAGCTTGCAAACAGAGGAACACAGTAATGAATACAGGATCAAACTCAAGGAGACAAAAAGAGAAATAAGGATAGCAAAATCAAAGGCAGAAGAAAAGATGGCTAAAGATGTTAAGTGCGGCGACAAAACTTTCTTCAGGTATATTCGGGAAAGGAAGAAGATCAGAGGTGGAATTGCAGGACTCAGAAGTGCTGGGAACAGACTTGTGGAAAATGACTTTGATTAAGCGAAATTGCTAAACAAATACTTCTGCTCTGTTTTTACTAAAGAAAATCCTGGAGAAGGACCACCTGTGACTCCCAAATATAAAAATGGGAATGAAGTAGATACCACACCATTCAGAGAAGTTGAGGTGTTAGAACAACTTGCAAAACTGAAAGTGGACAAGGCCATGGGACCGGATGGGATACATCCCAGGATACTGAAAGAGCTCAGAGAGGTTCTTGCAGAGCCGTTAAAGGATGTTTTCAAAAGATCCTTGGAAACAGGAGAGGTTCCTCAGGACTGGAGAATGGCTGACGTCGTACCTCTACACAAAAGTGGTGACAGGGAAGAAGTGTCAAACTACAGGCCCGTGAGCCTTACCTCATTGGTGGGAAAAATAATGGAGGCGCTCCCGAAAGAGCAAATAGTGAACTTTCTCAAAAGCAACGGGTTACAGGATCCAATGCAACATGGTTATACCGAGGGATGATCTTGCCAGACAAATCTGATTGAGTTCTTTGACTGGGTTACCAGAGAACTGGATCAAGGACATACGATTGATGTTATCTACCTGGATTTCAGCAAAGCCTTTGATACTGTCCTTCATAGGAGGCCTATCAATAAACTCAGTAGTTTGGGGATGGGTCCCAAGGTTGTAAACTGGATCAGAAATTGGTTGACTGACAGACAACAGAAGGTGATGGTAAATGGAGCTCACTCGGATGAAAGGAAGGTGATTAATGGGGTGCCTCAGGGTTCGGTCCTAGGCCCGGCACTGTTCAATGTATTTGTGAGTGATATTGCTGAAGGACTGAATGGAAAGGTCTGTCTTTTTGCAGATGACACGAAAATTTGCAACAGAGTGGACTCCCCCGTGGGAATGCTTAACATGAGGAAAGATCTACAAAAGCTAGAAGAATGGTCTAATGCTTGGCAAGTAAGATTTAATGTGAAGAAGTGCAGTGTCATGCACTTGGGTAGCAGAAATCCAAGGGAAATGTACACGATAGGGGGCGAGAGGTTGGTGTGCATGGAGCAGGAGAAAGACATCGGTGTGATTATTTCTGTAGATCTGAAGGTGGCAAAACAGTGTGACTAGGCGGTGGCAAAAGCCAGGAGGATGTTGGGCTGCATTCGAAGAGGAATTACCAGCAGAAAGGAAGGGGTACTAGTGCCACTGTATAAGTCTCTGGTGAGGCCTCACTTGGAATACTGTGTTCAGTTTTGGAGACCGTATCTTGCAAAGGATGTAAAAAGAATGGAAACTGTTCAGAGGAAGGCGACCAAAATGATTTGGAGCCTGCATCAGAAGCCTTATGAGAAGAGATTTGAATACCTAAATATGTACACTTTGGAGGAGAGGAGGGATAGGGGAGATATGATTCAGACCTTTACATACTTAAAGAAAAATAATGAACAAACAAACCTCTTCCAGAGACTGGGAAGCTGTAAAACTAGAAGGCATGACATGATGCAGGGTAGTAAATTGAAAGGCAATCTCAGGAAATACTTTTTCACTGAAAGGGTGGAGGATGCTTGGAATGCCCTCCCAATGGAGGTGGTGGGGGCAAACACAGTGATGGAATTCAAAGTGGCCTGGGACAGACACAGTGGATCATTTTACAGCAACAAGATTAAATCAAAATAAACTGAATCATCTAATTTCTCAACAAATAGGGGTGTCCTACATGGAGCAATGGGGGGAGGAGCAGTGGGTTCACCCCTAAACAAAGATATGGGGAGGGGTGCACCTACTCCCTAAAAGACATAGGAAGGGGTGCACCTACTCCTGCCATATTGCTGGGCAGACTAGATGGACCATACTGGTCTTTATCTGCCGTCATTTACTATGTTACTATGTATAAAGAACTGCCTCTGATTATCACCTAAACAATATTTGTCTCCAGACACATGTTTTAAGTGTCAGCCCCTTGTTGGTCGCCAATGTTGGTCTCCAACTATCTGGATCAAAGCAGACAAAATTGATAAAAGGAAAACTACTAAATATTCAGGAACAAGAGAAGCCAACAACTTCCAGAACTGAAATAATTCTGTTATGCTTCCCATGCTGACAATGGATTTATGACATACTGACACATCAAAACCATGCAAAATTCAGGTTTCAAAAACTTAAACTATACACCTGAACATCCCTTGTCTAACAAACTGAATTCTTATCCCTCTCCCAAAGTAATTATACATAACAGAATCAAAATTTTGCAATAACAAATTGCCTTTGCAATAGATAAATTAATTGACAATGAGCCCATATGTTAAAATAAGGAACCTCTGCAGCAGGAAGATTACCAAACAGTATGTATTGTACCCATCTGCTAGTATGTAATTGTGATGAAAAGCCTTTTAGAACTGACGTGCTCTAACCATTTTCACTAACACACTTTCAAGGCTCAATTTACCAGTGTATAATATGTACCACAAACTTGCTATAATGCAGAAACTGAAACTATCATAGATTTTATGCTGGGGGAGATGTTTGGTACATTAAGCTGTTTCCTTTGCTGTCTCCTATATCAATGACATAATGCAGTGGCTCCCAGCCCAGTCTTCCAGACACATTCATTCTATACAAACCTCTCTCATTCATATTCACTGTGGATATCCTAAAACCCAACCGTCAGAGTGTCCCCAGAGGATTAGGCTGAGAACTACAGGCATAATGGGATCTTAGTACCATGCTAATGGATTCATTATAACATCCTGCAATGGGTCAAATCATCCAACAAAACCTCTTGAGCAATGATCCCCAATTCATTGACCCCCTGGTTGGGACCAGTGGGACCATGAAAACTGAAGTGAATTTAGGTCATATATCCTTAATGACTAAAAGCACCAACATCAGCAAAAGTGGCCTTTTGAAAGTCATATATTGTGCTTGCCGCTACATTTCATTTAGCTAATTCCAAAAGACCTGCTACTCTCAGTACATAATTACAAATAGAGTCTCATAAATGATCCATGAATCAACCTGTAATCCACTAATCATGAACTATGAGTCACAAATATTGATTTATGAATCACAGGGTTGGATCACAAAAACCCAGTCAAATCATAGCTCTTTGGTCAGGATGTTCACAGATCACAAATTTTGGACTGATCTGCCTCTAACAGATCTTGTCAAGACTGTGGCCCAGACAATGGTTTAGAAGGATGTATCGTTGAAGGATACTAGCAAAAATGTTAGGGCATCCCGACAGAGAAGTTCCAACAAAGATAAAAGTAACCCAGATGTCCTTCAGTACAGAGCCAAAAGATTCCAAATTATACCTATCAACTGATAACCAGATTAATATGAATAAAATACAATCTCTAAAATGCCGGTATGCAAATGCTAGAAGTCTAAATGAAAGGTTAGATATAATTGGCATCTCAGAGACCTGGTGGAAGGACAACCAATGGGACGCTGTGATAACTGGGTACAAACTATATCATAATGACAGAGTAGATCAAATTGGTGTAAGGGTTGTGCTCTATGTTAGAGAGGGCATTGAGTCACATAGGATTAAAGTTTTCCAGGAAACAAAATACCCTGTAGAATCTCTTTAGATAGAAATTCCATGTAAAAAGGGGAAGGAGATTGAAGTGCAAGTGTATTATCAACTATCTGTCCAACAAACAGGCACGAATCCACGTGCAGCAGACACCCAGTACAAACCGTGGAATACAACGAAGGGACATGTGAAAATATAAGCTTTATTAGTAACCCACTTCAGCCACTGGCCCGACACTGGCCGTGTTTCGAAAAAACCTTCTTCAGGGGCTTAAATGGCTGTATTTATGTGCTACTCATATAAAAATGTCGCTTATATTGTTGTAACCTTAGAAAACCTGTCCAAAATGGCTTGTGTACCCAAATAGCAGTGTTGAATTACTGATGAGCACTAATCAGTGAACGTAAAGGTAGTCCTACCAACTTGGTGAAGCTGGCATAACTTCTTCACAGAATGACTTTCAAAATGAGGAAAACAGTTAAAAGGAGCAATTGCAAAGGTTAAATATTTATATCAAGTATGGGTGTTTAAAAGTACTATCTTGGAAGCCCAGACCAGATGTATTCTATGCTTTAAGAAAAGTGGAAGGAAGGCCAAAAACTGCCAGCATCCTTCAGGAAATGGAAAAAGGAGCCTAATGATAAACACCAGAAACAACATAAGAATTGCCAAGTTGGATGCAAGGCATTGATAAGGCAGGCAAAGAGAGAATTTGAAAGGAAGCTTGCTATAGAAGCAAAAACGCATAATAAAAACTTTTTCAAGTACATTCATAGCAAAAAACCTGTAAGAGAGTCAGTTGGATCACTGGATGATAGAGGGGTAAAAGGGGCGCTAAGGGAGGACAAGCCAATAGCGGGGAGACTGAATGAATTCTTTGATTTGGTCTTTACTGAAGAAGATGTAGAGAAGTTACCCATGCCTGAAATGGTACATAAAGTGATGTATTGAAAGAATTGAAAGAAATATCAATAAACCAGAAGGATGATTACAACAGTTTCATGAACTGAAGAGTAGCAAATCACCTGCACTGGATGATATACAATCAAGGGTGATGAACAAACTGAAATATGACATTGTAGACCTAAGAAATCTGTGAACTATCATTAAAATCATCTGTAGTACTTAAGGATTGTAAAGTAGCCATTGTAACTCCAATTTTTAAAAAGAGTTCCAGGGGTGATCCAGGAAACTAAAGACCAGTGAGCCTGACATCATTACCGGGCAAAATGGTAGAAATCATTATAAAGAATAAAATCAATGAACATGTAGATAGCCATAGTTTAATGGGAGAAAGTCAACATGGATTTAGCCAAGGAAAGTCTTATCTTACTAATCTGTTATATATTTTTGAAGGTGTGAATAAACAGGTAGACAACGGTGAGCCAGTTGATGTGGAGGCCAATTCCGAAAATATGCACGACTGGGCAGCGGGCATGTCCAAATTGAAATGGGCAGGAATAGAGCCCGATTGCACACACATGGTGACAGATGCAGCTACATTCACAGAATTGTCCACATAGACGTGCTAGGCGCAGAATGCACACATCTCAATGTTATACGAAGATGGGTATACCACAACAATGGCTTTGTATATCCCCGTGCTCATTGTATTCTCAATAGATATATGTCTGCGACCCTGTCTGTCTCCACGACATACCCGCAAACAGCCATGCCCCCCTTTTAAAACGTTCAGCTTTGAAGCAGCTGTGGGCATGGACAATGCTGTTATGAGGCTGAATGACAATGAAAGTTGGCGATACACACAGGTGGATGCAAGTTAGACAATAGAAACTAGTCTGTGACCACTACAAAGCAATTGCAGTGCACAGTAATGTAGCAGGAAAATGGGTAGAAAGTAAACTTACTGGCACAATATGCAGTGCAGCACTACACACATGGCAGTAGATGACCCCCCCCCCCCCGATGTATGCACATTGTGAACATCTCAGGAATATGACTGTACAATGCTAAGTAAGGACAAGATCCCAGCAGAACAAGCCCCACATAAAGAACTGCCCAAACATTTCCCCTGCATTACTAATGGGCCATTGGAATGACAGCAGTCAGCAGTGCCAGCACCACACAGATATGGCCAGAGGCACCATTGTCGCGCCCTACAACTGTGCACCTTTGTAGATACCAATGCTAGTGCAGCTGGGAATGGCATACTATGCTTTGCACTGTTGCATGTCCTATCTCTGAGCTCCCCTGATTAGTGACAGGGAAGTGTCTAGACAGGGAAGTGACTGCAGAACCATCCTGCTCATTCCTGCCTGTATTCGCTGGCAACTGGTGATGCTGCAGACTGCCCTATAGGCCAGGTACCTTCCAGGTATACCTATTCCCCCCCCCCCAGATATGTGGATGAGCAATTTAGACACCCCCCCCATGCAACCCTCCAACCACGCACACACACGCACACTCACTTACAGTCCCACAGAAACAGCTGTCTGCCAAAAGAATGCCCTGCCCTGAATGTCTTAGCTGATGGAAAGGAAACCATAGCAATCAGTACTTCCAACCCAGCATGATACTTGCTCACTGCATTTCTATTTGGCTACGTACATACACACTAACTACAATAGTGGACCTCTAACAGATACAGGGCTGCAGAAGGCCCTAACAGCCCCTCCAGTATATCAGCCTATCAACCTCAAGAGTCAATCCCCGGATGGGCATTGCACATCATAGGTATACAACTGCAACAGTGACCTGTGCACAAGATATGTGCCATATAGCTACCAGTGTAGGATATCCCCAATATAGCGTTCCAATAGGATTCAGACATGCCCTTGTCTGCATCAGGGGACTGTACACATTGCATAGAGCATATAGTTGACCTCCACTGTGTGGAGCGCAACGCTCCAGCCGGCTGGATGCTGAAAATAGTACCGATGGCTGGGTGTACATGTTCACATGGGGTGCTAGGACTCCATCACCAGTATCATTGTCAGGGTGTGGGCACTGTTAGGGAGCCCTTGCTGTGCCCCTTTAGTTCACACAGCAAATGCCAGCATAGCCGGCTTGAGCACCTGTGCTCTACTGCATACATGTGTGGGGGGTTTTATTTCTGCTGCTTTGACCTACATCTTCCCTCTCCTCTGCTTTCTGTTCTGAACACTGTATGCTGTGGTTCTCCGAACTGCAGTCACACCAGTGCACAGCGTAGATTAGACATCCAGGCACCATTATTGGCTGCATTGGGGTGAGAGGCAGTAATATTTCTAAGTCCTACCTTTATTCCACGGTTTGGCAGGTATAACCTGGACATCTGTGGGGCCGAATGCAGACGTACACGGGTGGGACTGGAATACACTTTCTACATCACCGTTTCTGACCACGCCCCCCATTCCACCTTTTCCTTCCCACGTTCTGTGATCCCCGTGTTAGTGCCATGTACATGCAGGGCCGCATAGATTTAGAATACAGTTCTGGATGTTTTCACATGATAGAACTCTATCTCGCACATACAGGTGACTAATTCATGGTTCAGAATAACCTCCATAGTGTATCTGGATTTTCAGAAAGCTTTTGACAAGATCCCTCATCAGAGACTCTTAGCCAAATTAAAAAGTCATGGTACAGGAAGAAGTGTACTATTGTGGATCAGGAAAGGTAAATAAGGGTAAAAGGAAAAGGAGGCCACTATGGTTCTCAAAAGAAGTAGCTGAAAAGGTGAAGAAAAAAAGAGTGAGGCCTCCATGAAATACAAGAGATCACAGAGAGAGGAAAACAGGCATCTATATTTGGAAAAATGTAGAGAAGCTAGCAACGCAGTCAGGAAAGCAAAGATACAAAAAGAAGAAGAAATAGCCAGCACAATAAAATGGGGGGATAAGACATTCTTCAGATATGCTAGTGAGGAAGGGCAAAAGTGGTATTGTCAGACTCAAGGGTGAAGGGGAGGTATATGTAGAAGCTGTTGAAGATAAAGCGGAATTGCTTAACAAATATTTCTGTTCTGTGTTCACAGATGAAGAACCAGGAGCAGGACCTCAGAAAACACCCACAAATAAGAACAGATGTGATGGGAATCTCGAGTGATTTTAAGAAGACTGTTTGTGAGGAACTAGCTAAACTAAAAGTAGACACAGCAATGGGACCAGATGGGATACACCCGAGAATATTGAGGGAACTTGGGGACGTTCTAGCAACTCCACTGACTGACCTTTTCAATGTCTCTTTGGAGTTGGGAGTGGTGCCAGAGAACTGGAGAGAGGCACATGAGGTCCCTTTACACAAAAGCAGAAATAAGGATGTGCTTAAAAATTACAGGCCAGTTAGTCTAACCTCTGTGGTGAGTAAATTATTGGAAACACTGCTGAAAGAGAAAATAGTGAGGTTTCTGGAGTCCAATGGATTACAGGATCGGAGGCAGCATGGATTCAGCAGAGGCAGGTCTTGTCAGACATATCTGATTGATTTCTTTGACTGGGTGGCCAGGGAGTTGGAGCAAAGGAGAGCCATAGATGTGATGTACTTAGATTTCAGTAAAGACTTTGACACCATTCCACACAGATGACTTATAAACAAACTGAGCACCCTAGGGATGGACCCTAAAGTTACTGATTGGGTTAGAAACTGGTTAAGCGGAAGGTGACAAAGAGTACAGGTAATTGGAGCTCACTCAGAGGAAAAGGAGGTTACCAGTGGGGTGCCACAGGGCTCTGTCCTTGGTCCAATTCTTTAACATCTTTGTTAGTAATATTGCGGAAGGACTGTTGGGTAAGGTTTGCCTCTTTGCAGATGATACCAAAATCTGCAATGGACTAGACACCGGGGCAGCCCAAGGGGGGTGCGGGGCCATGTACGGAGACTCAGTGCGGGGCCTCATTTGCATAAGGGGGGTCTCATTTGCATAAATATTTGCATAATTTTACCATACACTAACTTTTAGTAAACATGCCTCTTAATGAGCGTATGGATAAAGAAAGACTGAAAGATTTCTACATTACTATAATCCAGTGCCAACCGCCAGGCACATTAGGAACTACTACAAACACAGCCCATTTATAACCAATAGCAAACCCACCGTATCATAACAGCACTACCAGGACTCATAAAGCACCAGACCCTACCTATCAAAAATTAACACTGCAAATATTAAACCAATACATTTCAGAGAATAACAATACATGACCTACTGGGGAAAGAGAACAAGTGGCAATGTCAAATAGGAATTACATAAACAGAATACCTCAGCTCAGTTACACATGCAGAACAGACCATCACCAAACAAGGAATCACAATTTAGAAACAGGAAAACAATAATTAAACTGGGAACCCCAAAAGCCAAACTGGAATGTACAACACTGTAGAAATAAAACTATAAATTAATTTCCTCTTGTACTAAATAAAGCGCAGATGTTAATGATTCACATTTCCCAGAGCTGACATATTCCATTTAATAAATTCAAAATAAAAAGATATTTTCTACCTTTTGTGAATTTTTTTTCAGTTGCAATTGCTCCAGCCACTTTCTTCTGGTTTCTTTGTGTCTTCTGCTAACTCTCCATCATCTGCTGTCCATTTGTCCTTTCTTCTCTCTTCTAGTTTTTTTCCATTCTCTCTCTACATCTGCTTTAACATACTAATCTTTCTCCTTTTGCTCTTTCCTCATTCCTATTTCATCCACTCAAATTTTACCCCTCCATCCTCATTCCCCACTTACTCTCCCAAAACCTGGCCAATTGAAGATTTTTCTAGTCCTTTCCTAGCCCCACCATCAGCCCATGTCAAATCATAGTTCCCCTCCACTCAGCCCTTTTCCAATCCAAGCCCCCAGTGAGCCTACTTCCAGTTCTGGCCCCTCCCTGAGTCCATTTCATTCCAAGCCCCCACCACAGCCCATTTCCAGTCCTATCCTAGCACCTCCATCAGCCCATTTCCTGTCCTAGCTCCCCCCCCCCCCACTCAGCCCATTTCCATTCCTACCTCCCTCCCACCACAGCCCATTTCCAATCTCAGCACCCCTAACAGCCCATTTCCAGTCATATCCTAGCACCTCCATCAGCCCATTTCCTGTCCTAGCTCCCCCCCCACTCAGACCATTTCCAGTCCTAGCCCCCATAGCCCATTACAAGTCCTAACCCCCCATAGCCCATTACCAGTCCTAACCCCCCCATCAGCCCAACTCCAGTCCTAACCCCCCCTAGCCCATTACCAGTCCTAACCCCCCCATCAGCCCACCTGCAGTCCTAACCCCCCATCATCTCATTTCCAGTCCTAACCCCCCATAGCCCATTACCAGTCCTAACCCCCCATCAGCCCATTTCTAGTCCTAGCCCCCCTATAGCCCATTACCAGTCTTAACCCCCCCATCAGCCCACCTCCAGTCCTAACCCCCATCTGCCCATTTCCAGTCCTAGCCCCCATCACCCCATTTTCAGTATTAGCCCCCCCCCATAGCCCATTACCATTCCTAACCCCCCATCAGCCTATTTCCAGTCCTAGCCCCCCCATAGCCTTTTACCAGTCCTAACCCCCCATCAGCCATTTCCAGTCCTAGTCCCCCATAGCCCTTTACCAGTCCTAACCCCCCATCAGCCCACCTCCAGTCCTAACCCCCATCAGCTCATTTCCAGTCTTAGCCCCCCCATAGCCCATTACCAGTCCTAACCCCCCCATCAACCTATTTCCAGTCCTAGCCCCCCATCAGCCCATTTCCAGTCCTAACCCCCCATCACCCATTACCAGTCCTAACCCCCCCCATCAGCCCATTTCCAGTCCTAGCCCCCCATAGCCTTTTACCAGTCCTAACCCCCCATCAGCCATTTCCAGTCCTAACCCCCCATCAGCCCACCTCCAGTCCTAACCCCCCATCAGCTCATTTCCAGTCTTAGCCCCCCCATAGCCTATTACCAGTCCTAACACCCCCATCAACCTATTTCCAGTCCTAGCCCCCAACACCCCATCTCCCCTCCTAACCCCCCCATCAGCCCATCAGCCCATTTCCAGTCTTAGCCTCCCCATAGCCCATTTCCAGTCCTAGCCCCTCCATAGCTCATGCCAGTCCTAACCCCCCCATCAGCCCATTTCCAGTCCTAGACCCCCCAGCCCATTTTCAGTCCTAGACCCCCCCCCCCAGTCCTACCCCCCCCCCCTCCCCATCAGCCCAGGGAAACTTTAAAAGAAAAAACTAACTTGCTGCTGCTGCTGCCGCCTTCACAGTGGCAAAATCAAGTGTCTCCTGCAGAGCCCCCGCCCGCCCAACAGAGCCCTCCCTCGATCACTCTCCTCGGCGTGGCTTTCAGAGCCACGAAGGGAGGGTTTCTCTCTCGCGGTTCTGTTAAGCTGGCCGGGGCTGAGGGAAACAGGAAATGTGAAAGCTAGAAGGATGCTTGGGTGCATAGGGAGAGGAATGGCCAGCAGAAGGAAGGAGGTGATAATGCCTCTATATAACTCTTTGGTGCAAACTCATTTGGAGTATAATGTGCAATTCTGGAGACCGCACCTTCAAAAGGATATAAACAGGCTGGAGTCCATACAGAGGATGGCTACTAAAATGGTTAGTGATCTTCATTATAAAGCATATGAGGACAGACTTAAGGATCTTAATATGCATACTTTAGAGGAAAGGCGGTTTAGAGGAGATATGATAGAGACATTTAAATACCTCCATGGCATAAATGGTTTATGGTTTATTTTATTTGCTTAACCACCTTTCGATAAAATCACAGCAGACCAGTGTACAATTTAAAATATATAAGATAAAACCAGAAAATTGAAAAGGAACTGCAATGGTTGGAAAGGACAGTGAAAGCAGTCATACCCTCTAAAAACAAAAACAAAAACAAAGAAAAGAAGAGAGACAAGACTAAAATAGGCAAGGCAGAGAGAAGCAGAAGGGACTTGAATAAGCCATCAGAGTTGATAGTTAACAAGGAACTCGTATGTTGTATGCTTGATTGAATAAGTGAGTTTTTAACAGAGACTTAAACTTGACAAATGATGGTTCCAGTCTCAATGCCTGAGGCAACATGTTCCATGAGGCTAGGGCAAGGAAATAAAAAGCAGCAGAGCGGGTGGACATAAGGTGAGCCTGATTAATAGATGAGAGATGAAGTTTGTTTGCATGAATTTCATGAAGATAAAGGTGAGTAGAGTGGGGAAGCAATAGATCAGATAAGTACTGAGGGGTACCAGAGTGCAGTATGCAATGAACTGCACAGGAGGAGAGCCTCTTGCGACTGAAAGCAAGCTCTGCCTCAAGGGGGCACAGGATGAGGGTGAAAAGGGATAGACTCAGGAGTCATATGCAGAAATATTTCTTTACAGAAAGTGTGGTAGATGCATGGAATAGTCTCCCAGTGGAGGTGGTAGAGAAGAGGACAGTATCTGACTTCAAAAAATCATGGGACTATAGTACAGTTGATAAGGAAGAGCAGACTAGACAGGCCATGTGATCTTTTTCTGCCATCATATTTCTATGTTTCTAGGAACTGGTTAAAAGATAGAAAGCAGAGAATAGGGCTAAAGGCCAATTTGCTCAGTGGAGAAAGGTGAATGGTGGAATACTGGAGGGATCCATGTTGTGCCCACTGATTTTTAACATATTTATAAATGACCTGGAAATAGGAATAATGAGTGAGGTGATCAAATTTGCAGATGACACAAAATTATTCAAAGTTGTTAAAATGCAAGAGGATTATGAAAAATTGCAAGAGGACCTTGAAAAATTGGAAGACTGAACATCCAAATGGCAGATGATATTTAATGTGGACAAGTACAAAGTTATGCACCTAGGAAAGAAAAACCCACTCTATGGTTATATGATGCAAGGTACCATCTTAGAAACCACCACCCAAGAAAAAGATTTAGGCATCATCATGGATAATACATTAAAACCTTTCACCCAGGGTGCAGTGGCGGCCAAGAAAGCAAATTGAATGCTAGGAATCAGTAGGAAAGGAAAGGAGAATAAAACAAAGGATATTATAATGTCTCTGTATCGTTCCATAGTGCGACCATACCTTGAATATTGTGTGCAAATTCTGGTCACCATATCCTAAAAAGGATATAGCTAAATTAGAAACGATACAAAGAAGAGTGATAAAAATGGTAAAGGGAATGGAAGGATACCCCTAAGAGGAGAGGCTTAAAAGGTTGGGGCTCTTCAACTTGGAAAAGAAATGACTGAGGTGGGGATATGTTAGAGGCCTATAAATTATTGAATGGAGTGAAACGGGTAAACATAGATTGGCTGTTTTCACCATCAGAAAGTAGAAAGACTAGAGGATACACAATGAAGCTACAATGCAACCCATTTAAGACTAATAAGAGAAAATGTTTTTTTACTCAACACGTAATCAAACTCTGGAATTTGTTACTGGAGGATACAGTTAAAGCTGCTAGTGTAGCTGGGTCTAAAAAAGGATTAGAGGAAAGGTCCATAAACCATTAGTAAAAAGAACACAAGTAATCCACTTCTTGCCAGGGACAAGCATTGTGGAACCTGTGTGCCTTTTTGGGAATTTTCCAAGTACTTGTGGACTGGATTGGCCACCATTTGAAACAGGATACTGGGCTAGATGGACTTTGGTCTGACTCAGTAAGGCATTTCTTATGTTCTTATGTTCACTGAACCCATTGGATTAATGCAGATATGTTTAAGCTGAACTTTTAAAGCTGATTATTCACTTGACCTCATAAGTTTTCAAAACTGACAAAAAAGACATATTTAGTTAAATGGTAGAACTGTTAGAGCATCAGAGAGCACCTCAATAAGCCTTCTCTTTGAAGACTTCCTCTGCCATATCCTCAACCAAGAGAAGTCTATATTTGTTGGTTGGTCAAAGGGTTTTTTATTGGACCATCATGTGTGGCCTTATAGTTCTCCATCCTCAGAGATCACTATGCCAATAAAATGTACTGATTCATAGGGATCCACTTAACTTGAAGTTAATGAGTCATTGCATGAAGCCTAATTTTAGAACCAGGCTTTTATTACTCATTTGGGATTCTGCCCATTATACAAATTTTTTGGCCCAGAAGAATTGTTGCATATGTCTTCTCCAAATGAAAAACAAAATCACAAAATTAGAATGAGTTTTGAGGATCTTTAGCTTTCCATTTATTTGTGTGGGGAAGATGGCACTCCACTGACAAATGGTTTTTTCACCAACCATGGTGGAAGCCACCTGTCCTCTGAGAGTGGTATTGGGGGTCCTCTGAGAGTGTGGAGAGCCATAAGAACCATAGTAATGCATTTGTAGAGGATGAAATGCATGAGTTGGTTCTTCTTTAATTATACAGTGTTTAAATCTCCAGCCTGACTTTCCAAGTTAAGTGAGGGTTGCCACCTCACCCAGGCCATCCCGATGAGGCTGACTCAGTCTTGGTTTTGTACCATTGCATGCCTGGAGATGTAGTCTTAGTTATCTTAAGGAAATCAGAACTACAGCTCCACGTATGCAGGGGCACAGAGCCAGGACTGCATCTGTGTGAAGTGGCAACCCTAATAGGAGCACTGTAGTAAGTGGTATCATCCATTGGATATGCCAAAAGGGTGATGTCTGGGAGGGGGGGGGGGAGGGGGTGCTTATTCCATTGTAGACCTCAACTGGGGAACACATGGATGGAACTTGTATGGAACATGATTTGAGGGACTTTCAAAGGAATTTGAAAACATTGTTATTTAGGAAATTTGAAAATATTGTACCGTGTGATATTGTATAGTTTAAAGTTTTTAAGATATCATTGCAATATGTGCTATTTATGAATGTATAAGTTATGTTGTGTTTTATTAAATGCATTGTATATGTTTTATTGGAAACCGCTCAGAATAATTAGATGCCCTGCCCCTCCCTCCTATTTCTATCGTATTAATGCCAACACCCTCCTCCAGTTCCCCCCCTCGGATACCCTCTTCCCCCCTGACTTCCTCCTTCTTCCGGCTGACATCCAGGCGCATACTGGAACACGACCCTCTCATCTGCACTTGATACCCTTGCTCCTCTTTTCCCCCGCCGCACTTCTCGCATCCCTACTCATCACCCCTGGTTCCACTCTGGTATTTTTTTTTCACCGTAGATATCTCCGCAGAGCACAGCGTCTCTGGCGTAAACATCCCTGTCCCTCCAATCTGCTTCATTTTCATCTTTGGCAAACAGGACTACTTCTCTAAACTTACCTCCTGTTCTGCTAACTCCTCTCGCCAACTGTACTCTGTTCTCTGCGCCCTCTCGGCACCCCATTCTTCTCCTGCTCCTCCTTCCTCCCTCCTCCCTCTCTATCCCTGATCCCACTTCCCTAGCATCTCATTTTGTTTCCAAAGTCCTCTCTCTTCGTCTTTCCTTTCCCTTTTGCCCCCCTCCCCTTCCCTCCCTCCCCTGGCCTCAACTCTTTCCTCTCCCCCTCCCTTCCCCTCCTCCTCCTTCCTTCCCCCCCTTTCCTATCGCTGGTCTACCTTTGAACCAGTTTCTATCTCAACCCTTTCTAAAGCCTTTGCTTCCACTCGGAAAACCACCTACCCCACTGATCCCATTCCCTCTCACTGGTTATTAGAATCTTCCCTTGCTCTTTCCCCTTTTATTCTTTCTATTTTCAACTCTAGTCTATCTTCTGGTATCTTTCCTTCATCTTGGAAGCACGCCTCGGGTTGCCCCATCCTAAAGAAAGGTTCCCTGGACCCCTCTTCCCCTTCTAACTGGCGCCCCATTTCCAATCTTACTTTACTCTCAAAACTCTTAGAAAAACTGGTCTTCTCCCAACTTTCATCCAAACTTGAAGCCTCCCTTACCCTTCACCCCTGGCAATCTGGTTTCCGCCCCAGTCATAGCACGGAATCTCTTCTTCTCTCCCTCCTCAACGAATTGCATGCTGCTCAAGATCATGGTTCTTTTTCCCTTGCTGTTTTCTCTGGATCTCTCTGCTGCTTTCGACCTGGTTGATCATCACACTCTCTTAAGCCGTCTTCAGGATGCTGACCTCTCTGATCTGGTTCTGCAATGGTTGCATTCTTTCCTTTCCTGTTGCTCCTTCTCGGTTCTATCTGGTTCTGTTTCTTCGCCCTCCACTCTCCTTCCTTGTGGTGTCCCCCAAGGCTCTGTTCTTGCACCTCTTCTTTTCAATGTTTCTGGCCCCCCTCACCCTTCTAGTCCAGCAACATGGTGTTTCTGCTTACTACTATGCAGATGACATTTTTCTTACCCATCATACCGATTCCTCCGCTCTGGATATCACTCCCCTCAATGCCTGTCTTTCCTCTGTCACCTCCTGGCTCTCTTCTAACTTCCTCCACATTAACCTCACTAAAACCTCTGCGATCTGGTTCACCTTTGGATGTCCCCCCCCCCCCCTCCCTTTATACCTCTGCTTTCCTCTTCATCTGTCCCCATGATTTTCTCTCTAAGGTATTTAGGTGTCACTCTCGACTCTTCTCTCCCTTTTAAAGGTCACATTTCTTCTATTGTCACACATTCCTTTTTCACTTTGAAACAAGTTTGCGCTGTCCATCCCTTTCTCTCCTCTTTTTCCATGACTACACTGCTTCTTTCCCTGGTTCTTTCACATCTCAACTATTGTAATGTTTCCCTGGCCAGTCTCCCTCAGTCCCAGCTCCTTCGTCTGCAACGTGTTCAAAATACTGCTGAACGCATCCTAACTCACGCCTCCTGCTTTGATCACGTCACCCCTCTCCTACTGCACCAGCACTGGCTCCCCATCACCTATTGGATACAGTTCAAGTTTCTCATTCTTGTTTATAGGGCTATCTACACTGGTACACCTCTTTACCTCGCCGACCAGGTCCACCTTCACACTCCTCACTGTTCCCTCTAAGCTGTGCGCGTGTGCGCGCGCATACACCTCGCCGAGCGAGCGCACATACTTTACAACAGAGCGCACAAAAATTACAGCTCTGATTCTGATAGAAAACAACACAGACATCTTAAAATTTAAAAGTTATGATTGTAATTACTAGAAATTTCCTGCTTCATTTAGTAATCGTCTATTTTCATTTAATTTGATTAAAATCAGTGGTGTACATACTGTATTCTGACGTGTAGTCAAATTTTAAAGTATATAACTCCGAGTGTCGTTATGTGGCGCACAAAAATGTAACCTTCCTTCAAAAGCTGCACACAGCTGATATTTTATGCGCACACAGCCTACAGAAAATTAGAGGGAACATTGCTCCTCACCATTCTCTTCGATCTATTCACGTCAACCGCATGTCCCTTCCCGTCCCTTCCCAGGCTCACTTGGAATCCTCTCGGTCATCAGCTTTCTACTTCCTTGGTCCAAGACTCTGGAACACCCTCCCTCCCACTCTTCGTCTAGAATCTTCTTTTAATTCTTTCAAGGCTGAATTGAAAAAACTCACCTCTTCTGCACAGCTTTCAATCTCCCTCTCACTCCTTCACTCCTCTCCCCACCTCCTCTCTGACCTATAGCTTTTCTACCCCCTCCCCCTCCTCCCCGTCCCCCTCCCCGTGCTGAGGTATGTCTCCCTAGTCCCCCTGTCTACCCTCCCTCCTCATTGTTGTATTTTATTTTAGGTCTTTCCTTCCCTACCTGTTGCTCTATCTGCCCCCTCTCTCTCTCTCTCTCTCTCTCTCTCTCTCTCTCTCTCTCTCTCTCTCTCTGTGTGTCTCTGCCTCTGCCTCTCCCTGTCCTTTTTAAAAAGATTTTATGGCGTTCCTTTTCCTTTTTTGCAGCTTTTTTAATTCTTAATTTAATTTTGTTTGTAAACCACCCAGATGCTTCCGTAATGGGCGGTATATAAAGTTTTAAATAAACAAACAATAAACATAAACATGAGCAATTTCTAAGTATTAAAAAAAATTAAATACTGTGATTTGGGTCTTAAATTGCATATGGAGAGAGAAGTGTCAGTAGCACAATTTTTCAGGAGGAAAATATATTTTAGGCTACTCAGCATACAGACTTAGCCAGCTAGTCCTGTAGCACCCCCCATAGTTTTTGTTTTTTATGATGTCCACAGTGCATATGGATGAGGTAGATTTGCCTGTATTGGAGTCAGTGAATACATATCTGTCTCCTGCATTTTCATCGTAGATCGCCTGAAAACCTGAGCAGCTAGGCAGTACTCCAGGACTAGCTTGATAAAAACTGGAGCAGATCTATACTAGGAGTATTTTACCAAAGACACTTTATTTTCCCATCATGAAGGTTGATTGACTCCCAGAGGCATGTTTACTAAAGGTTAACGCGCCTTAAGTGCTGCAATGGTCCATAGCAATGAATGGGCAGTGGCAGCACTTAACACGTGTTGACTCGATTTAACACACGTTAACTTTTATTAAGCGTGCCCCCTGGTGTGAAAATATTTTGGTCAATGTTCAAAGGAGTTATACGTTTACTAGTGGCCAGTAAACATAACTGCTGTGACCAGTGAAACCTCCACGGAAATATTGGGCCCGATATTATAAAAGGCTGTTATTCAAATACCACAGTGGTCAACTGCGGGGCTTAAATATTGGTAGGACATTCAAATGCAGGGTCCAGATAGGAGCTGCTGCTGAATATCCAGGCTGAGTGTGCGCACTTATCCGGTCACTGTGACATTCAGCTGCACTTATCCAGATTGCACCTTAGGCCTTCTTTTCATGCGTCCCATGCTGTCCAGTTAGGTGCCGGCTGAATATCGTGTTGACTGACAAATGCCGGCACTTATCCACATAGCACCACCACAGCCTCGCTTTGCCCACGACCACATCTGCACTAACCCGATAGCGCCGGGACAGTTTGTGGACATAGTCAGTGGCACTGTCCAGATACAGTAGTGCCATTGAATAACGTGGTTAATTGGCACACTTATCCGGACGGTCTCTCATTGGCTAAGGGTTTTAAATATCAACTTGATTGAAATTCGTAAAACGATCAAAATCAATCAATCAAGTTAATTTTGAGACCCAGTAGCCTGTCTATTTTTTAAATGCTGACTGCAACATTTTAAAAAAATGCATATATTCAGCATCTCTGAATGTATACTTAGTGGCTCTTATTATACATGCAATACACTGACCACTGGCAGCTGTATGAATAGCGGTGATATCCAGCCACTGTATTATAGCTCCATGGTTACTGCAGCAGTCCTAAAGCAACCACATAGCTATACATACAGGGAGTCATTCTGAACCATGAATAAGCCGCCTGTATGTGCGGGATAGACGTGTACCTTGCAAAAATGTTCAGAACCATATTCTGACCCTCCACGGCCCTGCACGTACACGTCACTTAAACATGGATCGCAGAACGTGGGCAGGGTCAGTCATGGAGACATATAAAGCATATTCTGATCACACCCCATGTACATCTGCATTCAGCCCCACAGACGTCCAGGTTATACCTGCAAAACCATTGAATAAAGGTAGGATGGAGAAATATTACTGCTCTGCACCTCAGTGCAGCCAATAGCGGTGAATGGATGTGTAACCTACGCTGTGCACTGGTATGTCTGCAGCCTGGAAAACCACAGCAGGCACTGTGTTATGGAACAGAAAGCAGAGGAGAGAGAGGATGTAAGTCAAAGGAGCAGAAATAAAACCCCCTACAAATATATGCAGTAGAGCATTGATGCTCAATCTGGCTATGCTGACATTTGCTGTGTGAGCTAAAGGGGCACAGCTAGGGCTTCCTAACAATGCACACATCCTGAAAATGATACTGGTGATGGAGCCCTAGGAAGTCATGTGAAAATGTAGGCCCAGCCATCGGTGCAATGTGCAGCACCCAGCCAGCTGGAGTGTTGTGCTCCACACAGAGGATTTCTATAATATGCTCTATGCAATGTGTACAGTCCCCTGATACAGAGAAGGTCATATGTAAATCCTATCAGAACATTATATTGGAGATATCATACACCGGGGACTATATGGCACATACTGTATCTTGTGCACAAGTCACTGTTGCGGTTCTGTATATATGTGGGCTAATGGTGTGCGATGGGCATACGGGATTTGACCCTTGAGGCTGATAGGCTGATATACTGGAGGGGCTGTTTGGGCCTACTGCAGGTCTGTATCTGTTAGAGGTCCACTATTGTAGTTATTGTGTATGTAAGTAGCCAAAGAGAAATGTAATAGATAGCAATCAGTACTTCCAACCCAGCAACATACCTATCTTTCCTTTCCATCAATTGTGACATTTGGTGCCAGACATTCCTTTGGCAGGTGGCTGTTTCTGTGGGACTGCAAGTGAGAGTGCATGTGTGTGTGTGGTTGGAGGACTGCACGGAGAGGTCTAGATTGCTCATCCACATATCTGGGGGGACAGGTATGCCTGGCAAGTACCTGGCCTATAGGGCTGTCTGCAGCATCACCAGGTGCCAGTGCATACAAGCAGGAGTGAGCAGGACGGTTCCACAATCACTTCCCTGTCCAGACACTTCCCAGCCATTACTCAGGGGACTTCAGAGGGTGGGCATGCAATGGTGCAAGATGCAGTATGCCATTCCCAGGTGCACCAGCATTGTTATCTACAAATGTGCACAGTTGTAGGGCGTGACGATGGTGCCTCTGGGCATGTCTGTGTGGTGCTGGCACTGCTGACTGTCATTCCAATGGCCCTTTAGTAGTAAAGGGGAAATGTTTTGGTAGTTCGCTGTGGGAGGCCTCTTCCACTGGGAACATGTCCTTACTTAGCATTGTACAGTCATGTCCTTGAGATATTCACAATGTGTATACCTCAGGGGGTCGTCTACTGCCATGTATATAGTGATGCGCTGCATCTTTGCCAGTAGATTCACTTTGTACCTGTTGTCAGGGGCGGCTCAAGGCAATCTGCTGCCTGAGGCAAAGGATGAGATGGCGCCGCCTCCCCCTCCCCCTGTAGAGGGGGGCAGGGCTTTTCAGAATTCCAGTCAGGGACTGAACCAAACCAAAAAGCCGATTAGATTATATGGAGGAAATGCAAGATGCTTGCACACCAAGGAACTAAAAGAGAGCGAGAACCAACAGCACAGTTTATAAAACTAAATTTTAACTCATTTTTATTTTGTTGTTATAAACTGCGTTATGGTTCTTGCTTTTTCTTTTTCAACATATATTTTGCATCCACAGTGGGTGCAGAGCAGAACCAGGACATTCACCCACAGACTTCAATATCTTTAAAAAAAGAAATCTGATTCTGATAATCTCACTAACAACAACAACAACAACCATTCTCCAGTACCAGGCATATTGTGAACTAATACAAAACCCTACAACAAAGAGCATATATACCATACCAAACCATAACATATCAGCGCCAACTTCCAAAACTCATAAGGAGCCCATCCAAAAAAAGTGTCACTGTAAATACTACAGTGGGCCCTGGAACATCCATACACCTATTTGAAAAGCTGAACAAGTCAAATTACTGCAGTACAGCATAGATCTTTATGTACAACCTCCATGTTAACAAAACACTTGGGCTCAGTCACACACTCAGAAAACAGACCCTCACCAAATACAGAATAAGTAACCACAATCCAAAGCAAAAATAAAAATGCGTAGACAAAATTTAAACTGAAACCCCAAGAAGCCAGACTCCGCATGCAGTGCAACATCAGATAAATAAGAGATGCAGTTCCCCCATACTGTGTAACATAAAAAGATTGCACAAAGTCCAATCACTTAAATTAAATACAATTATTTTTTTCTATCTTTGTTGTCTGACCATTTTATTCTCTGATCATGCTGGTCCAGATCTGAGGCTTCTGCTTTCCTGTCTTCTCTTAGCTCTCTTTCTGTGGTCTATGGTCCATCTGCCATTTCTTATCTCTTATCTCTTCTTTTGTTTTCTTCACTTCCTTTCATCAGCCCATTTCCAATTAGATGCTTACCCTCTGCCCCCACCTTTTCCTGCCAGTCCTCTCCCCTACTCCCTTCCTCACCACATTCCCCCAGTCCTCTCTGCCTCTTTATCCAGAGGCTCTCCCTGGTGTAGTGCTCACTGTACCAGATTCCCCTTCTCTCCTCCTCCGTCTTATACTGTCCCCTCACACCCAACATATCCAATACTCATACGCTGTCCTTTCCCTCACCATGCACTTCTCTCACCCAGCCACCACACCCATTACATGCAGCCATTGCACTCACTCAGCCACCACATCAGTCATTCTCCCATTCACTTCTCACTCACTTATTAAGCAGTATGAGAGTGCCCAACATAGACAAAGTCTCAAACTCTCATCTTCACTCACTCCATCCTGCCGCCTGCGCTCTGCTGCATGTTCCACTGGACTCCAGCTTCCAGCAAGGCTTTCACTGCCTCCCCCACTAATCTCACTTTCCCTGTGCATCTGTCCTTAGAAAAGGCTAGTCCAAGTGGATACATACACCAATATTTCAGTTGGGTCTGCTGGAGTGCCTTCATGATATGGGCAGCAGCAGCAGCAAAATGAAGGGCCCTGCGTCTTCCCATAGCGCCGGCGGGCTCAACTTTAACAGAGCCATGGGAAAGGGAAACATTCTCCCTTTGCAGCTCTGCAAAGCTGAGCCAGCGTGGAGGGAAATAGAAGGCAGGGCACTTCCGGGGCGGCGGGGGTCTGCGGAGGCCTTCATTCTGCTGCTGCAGCAGCAGCTTCTGAGACCGGTTTTTCTTTTGCTGTATTTTTATTTTGAAGACCGAGTGAGGCGGTCTTTTTGGAGGCAATTTTTGCCGCCCCTAAAAAGTTGCTGCCTGAGGTGACCGCCTCACTCAGCCTCATTAAAGAACCGCTGCTGCCTGTTGTCCTGCTACATCACTTTGCACTGCAATTGCTTTGTAGTGGTCTGGGCATGCCACAGACTAGTTTCTGTTGTCTAACTTGCATCCACTATAGGTATCGCCAACTTTCATTGTAATTCAGCCTCATAACAGTACTGTCTGTGCCCACACCAGCTTCACAGCTGCACGTTTCAAATGGGGGGTGTGGCCATTTGCAGGTATATTGTGGACATGGCAGGCTCGCATACATATATCTTTTTAGAATATGATGAGCGTGGGGATGTACAAAGCCATTGTCGGCTTGTATCCGTCTTTGTACAATGTAGCGCTGTGTGCGGGCCACACCTAGCATGTAGGTGATTCTGTGCACGAGGCTGTGTCTATACCCGCATGTGTGGAATCAGGTTCTGTTCCTGCACATTTCCAATTTGATGTGCCTGCTTCTTGGGATGTTTTTGGATGTGTCTGCTGTGCACATTTTTGGAATTGACCTCACAGCTGCTGGCCAACAGTGTATTGCACATATATTCGGTGTTGTTGACTCTGGGGATTATTTTAGAAGCCCTATTTGTGATTTACACATGTGAATATGAGCATTCTCTTCTAGAAATCACATTCACAGCCAGTCATTTAAAAAACTCTGAATTTACATATTTCTAACCCAATCACAGGAGTGTATCGGGGACAAGTAGGGGGCATTATTTGATGGAGGGATAAGATATATATGGGGGTTGCACATGGGTGATGGAAATTATCGATGTCTGGATGTACACCTGCTTATTTTGGTCAGCCCTTTACAGGAGGGATTAAGGGGGAACCCCCCCCCCCTTAGTCCCCCAATGTTTATTTCCCCCTCAGTACACATAGATTTATCTAGACTGGATGAAGAGCATCGGGTTGTAAGGTTTGCAAAATGGCCAGGATACACGTGTGCATGCTGACATTTACTCATGCGTGTTCTGAAATACCAGCACACATACGTGCAAGTCGTTAGGGTTCCTTCATCAGCTTTTCACACATGCAATTTTATAAAATAGCATCTCTCGCTGCACATGGTTGCCCATCCCATGTGCATCTGTGTTTTCTAGTTTGATTTAACATTCATGCCTAGTGTGAGGGGCAGAAATATGTTGATTTTGGATCAGACTTACATATGCCCATTCTCACCTTTACGATTAACATAGAACCTCAGATGTTTTTGCTTGGAGATTGCAACAACCACGTAAACAGCCTTTCTAAACTGTGCCTTTAAACGCGTGGTGGTACTGATCATACATATTTTTTTTAAAAGCTGCAGCCATCATTTTAAAAATATATGCTGACTGCCAATTCTTAATATGGACCCAACTGATTATAATTGACTTTTATTGTTTTACAAATATCAATTAATTCAATATTTGAACTTCATGGTCAGCGTTTGTTTAAAATACTGGTTAACCCACATACTGTATATCCAGCGCTGCTGTTCATAGATATAGCCATGCTGAATATTAGTAGCAGCATCAACAGCTACCACAATAGCTGAGAGGGTTTAAATTAAGATAACGTCTTGCTGTCCTAACCTGACTTCTTGCTGTCCTAACCTGATCTGCTTCACTATCAAGGCCTTACTAAGGGCTGTGTATGTGGCGCAAATCTGGAGTGCACAAAAATTAAATTACAAAAGCCGTATAAGAGCAAGGGCAGTTCCTGTGCATGACTGGGGGGGGGGAGGGGGCACCAGGTTTGCAAATCACACAGGGCTCAATTATAGCTTGATATAGCACTGTTCAAAATAGAGTTCATTTTGGAAGCCCTATTCATGCTTTAGATGTCCGAAAATGGGCATAGAGGCATCCAAAGCACAGAGATGTCTCCAGAGCCATTTTAGAAGCTGGCTCTGGTGATGTCCCAAGTGTGAGGACATCCAAGTCTGAACAGGGACATAGTTGAGGTGTGACTGAGGTCTTCCCTTGAACCTGGACTTCCCCGCCTGTTCTCAGCAACATCATAGACATTTGATGTCACACCTAAGGAGTCTGTTTACTAAACCAGGCTAATGGTTAACCCAGGCTATCTGCAACTAGCTCCCATGTTATTTAATGGGACTAGTTGCAGATAGCCCGGGTTAACCTTTAGTCTGGTCTAGTAAATATACTCCTAAGGTTTGCTCCAGGCACAAACAAGCATCTGAAAAGTGTTTGTTTAGGCTGAAAAACATCCAGAGGGTGTAGAGAAGAGTACTCCATCAGCCCCAGTACTCACAACAATGCCAATGATAGCAGCAGTGGGATTTGAACCCTGGCTGCCCTGTTTCTAGCCCACTACTCTAACCACTCAGCCATCTTAGATGTCCAGGTTCTGGAATGTGGTTCTGGGGATGTCTATGTAGATGCTCCCACAGATGTCTATATCAGGCAAGTCCACATTTCTGAAATCATATCTGCACCTGTAAATGCCTGCTTTTTTCAGACATTCTGGCTTAGATGTCCCAGATTGCACTTGGGTTGTTTATGGTTTATTAAAATTTGCTATACTGTCCTTAAGACCAGCAGAACAGTGTACAATAAAAACATCAGAATACCAGAAAAGTAACTAAAAAAAAATAGGAAAGGAGTAAACACAATCTGACGAGACAGGGAACAGAACGGAGGAGGGATGGAGGCCAAGAGTGGCTCATCAAGTCAGAAGGAGGGAAAGGGGGGAAGATGGGCTAGATTGAATGCTAATTGAAATAGGTGAGTCTTAAGGAGTGATTTGAATTTAGAGTATGACAACTCTAAGTGGAGATTGGGTTGAAGAGCGTTCTATAAACTTGGACCGAGGAAATAAAAAAGAAGAATGCCGGGTGGACACAGGATGGAGGGGGAAGATAGAGACAGTTTGAGTGAATAGAGCATAAGATATATGTGAAGGGGTGTGAGGAAAGATGTAGGATGAAAGATAAGAAGGTGAGTCCGAGTGGAGGATCTAATGGGCCAGTATGAGACTCTTGTACTGAATGGGGACTTGGATGTCTCTTCTAAAATGCCGCTCCAGCACCACTATCCATATAGTAAGGCTGAATAGCCTTGATCCACTTTTGCTCTTCCTTGGCACTATACACATAATACCAGGTGGTCAGAGTGACTTTTTGGAGAATAAGAGGTTTATATGTTTAGCGGTTCGTGGATATAGTGTCTTCTTCTAAACCTATAAACACCTCCAAATATCCTCCCAATATTGTTATGCAGGTTTTATTATTAACACCAGTATAAAGTTAAAGTAATATATTGCACCAAATATTTTGTGTGCCATATTTATACCCAATCAATCACTTATGTTTGACAGTGCTTGCCTCTGATAATAAAGTTGCTCAAATTGATCATCACGTATTTCATCTCCTTTGCACAATATAGTCAAAAGGAGACAAAAAAAAACCTGGCCATATTAAAATGTCAGTGGTATAGTTGCTATATAATGCCATTGTCCTCAAGGGTAGGCCATATAAAAATGACCTTTATGAGCTGAAAGAGGCCCATAAATAACTCCATTTATTTAAAGTCTTCCTATGTCTTGAGCACTGAATTTATGTGCAACTTTTTTGTTCAGTTTATGGGGTTTCTAACTATAATTTCTCCCATGCTATTCTCCTAAAGAGTGCTATAGTCTAGCTGTTAGCCAGCTGAACTTTTAGTGAGATTCTTTGAATCAAGACGTCTACATAATGGTATAGCCTGGTATTTTGTGTGGTCCAGACATTTATTAAAAATAAGTTGCCAACTTTAATATAAATACAAGAGAATCTTACTGATATAATTGTCTTGGCTATAGTGCCCTGATATACACACTGCTGGGTTTCTTCACTGAATCCTACTTGCCCCCCCCCCCCCAATTATCGGCCCATCTTCCTCCTTCCTTGTGCATCCAAACTACTCGAATGTGCAGCTCACTGCACTGTCCTGATCTTTTCCTGGATCCACTGCAATCTGGCTTTTGTCCTATACATTCTACTGACATGGTCCTTGCCAAAGTCTCTACTGACCTGTTCTAGGCCATATCCAAGGGTCTTTACCTGATTCTCATCCTCTTTAACCTACCTACTGCTTTTGACATTGTCGGTCACCACTTTCATCTTGATACCTTGTTCTTGCTTGGATTTTGGGGTTCTATTCTATCTTGGTTTTCTTCTTATCTCTCCCATCACACTTTCAGCATATGCTCTGGCAGATCCTCCTCCACTGCTATCACACTTTCAGTCGCTGTACCTCGAGCTCTGTCTTGGAACCTCTCATCTTCTCTCTCTATACTCAATCCCTTGATGCCTGATCTCCTCCCATGGTTTTTAGTACCATCTTTACACTGATAACTCTCAGATTCACTTCTCTACACCAGAAATCTCTCCAGGAATCCAAGCTCAAATCTCAGCCTGCTCATCTGACATTGCTGCCTGGATGACCTGCCACCATCTAAAACTGAATATGGCCAAGATGGAACTTCTTATCTTTTACCCTAAACCATCATCTCTGCTTCCTCCCTTCTCTCTGTGAATACCATCATCATCCTCCCTGTCTCCTCAGCTCACAACTTTGGTGTCATCTTTGATTCTTCTCTCTCTCTCTCTCTCAATACATATCCAACAGATAACTAAAACCTATCATTTCTTTCTCTAACATCAGCAAACTTTGTCCCTTCCTCTCATACTACCAAGACCCTTTTCCACCCTCTCATCACCTCCCATCTAGATTATTGCAACACACTCCTCATTGATCTCCCATTGAATCATCTATCTATCGTCCCTTCAATCTGTTCAAAATGCAGCTGCATGGCTAGTCTTTTGCCAGTATCACTATGTTCACTTAGTCCCTCTTCTTGAGTCACTTCATTGGCTCCCTCTCAGTTTCTGCATACAATTCAAACTTCTACTAACCTACAAATGCATTCATTCTTTGGTTCTTCACTATCTCTCCTCTCTTATCTCTCCCTACACCCCTACTCGGGAACTCCACTCATCAAGCAAATCACTTTTAACTATACCCTTCCCTTCAACTGTCAACTCCAGACTCCGATCGTTCCATTTTACTAAACCATGTGCCTGGAATAGACTATCTGAGCCAATAGTCAGGCTCCATCACTGGCCCTATTCAAATCCAGGCTAAAAACTCATCTCTTCAAAACTGCTTTTGGATCCTGTCCTCCTTATTCTCCGTGCTACTTCCATGTATATTTTAATCATTTCCCTCAAAAATTCTTCAGTCCTGTTTGTTTTGTTTGTCTTAGCAGTTTGTAAGCTCTGTGGAGCAGGGACTGTCTTTTATGTGTATTTATACAGCACTGTGTATGCCTGATAGGGCTATATAAATGATAGAGTAGTAGTAGTAGTAAGTAAATATGAAATTTCTCAGCTTTTTCAGGACTGCTTATTGTTCAGTCTCAATCTTCTTAATGTAACTTCAGTAGTAAACATTGCTCTAGCTGATGTCTGTAAAAGTAATTTTCAGGAATATACAAAGTGTCCACTTTTTATATATAACCTGATGCAGATGTGACCATCATACTGTATATTTCTGCATTGCAATTTCCCTGGTATTTTCATAATAACCACCCCATCATAATTTACCCCACCTATCAGGATGAAGCACCTTTTAGACATTGAATCTTTAAAGACTCCTGCTACATCGTGTTCATGAGATCCTTTGCAAAGTAATACTTACCATATCATAAACATTTAAGATCACTGGTTCATTTGCCATTATGGGTCACCTCTAAGTGTGGCTCCTTCTTCAAATCCCTTCGAGGTGTGTTTTCCCCTGGGATACTGGCTGTTGCATCCTCAGTCAAAACAGGTCTGGTCTCCTCCGTCTTCTGAAGTTTTACCAGCCTCAGAATGAAAATGTGGTTTCTTTCTAACACTACAACTCATCGGTATTGCTGTATTTCTCGTGTGCTAATCAACCACGTTCAGTTTGTGATCAGGGGGGAACCAAAGAGTGTGAAAATGAAGGTAACAACAGGCATGGTGAAACAGTCATCTATTTCCACATCATTGCTTAAAAAGAATAGAAAAAATAGGATAATTTTTGTAATAAAAATATACTGCTCATATCTGCAGGCAAGGTATGCGTGAAAACGGTATATGGTGGGCAGTCCTGTTTTTTTTTTTCTCAGTGGCCCAAAAGCTGTGGCAGCATACTATGACTGGAAATATTAAACGATAAAATCAGTTTGACTGTTGCTCGCCTGGCCTCGATGACCTGGGAGAATGCGACTGTCCAAGTGCTGAAGTTAATTGGCTGTCCAAATCCAGCCTCTAGCGAGTCTTGCTTTAAAAAGTGTAAAGTTTATTTGCAAATGCAGGCTATGGAGAATTTTTAAAAAATTATATCGGATGCTTTCATCATTTTTGGAGGAGGAAACAAGATATTTTGCGTATCCTGAAATGTCCGCGGTTCTTCTGCGCAGGCGATCTTAGTCAATTAGAGATTCCCAGAAAGCTGTCCTAGTGCAGAAGTTTCAGGCTTCCGGTTTCATGCTCGTATTGGCCCTGGGGAGCAGGTCGCACCTTCGGCGGAGCGCTGTCCAGGTGCTGAAGAGACCGAGGCTACAGTGGAGCTGACCTTCGGCGGAGCGCTGTCCAGGTGCTGAAGAGAGCGAGGCTAGAGTGGAGCTGATGGAAACGGGGCTCTGCTCGCACCGAAAAGGCTAATTCTGCACCAGCTCATGGTGAATCCTGAAACCGTCCCCGGTGACCGAGAGCTGAAAGAGCCCACCTATTTTCCACTAAAAAGGATGTTGCTCCTCCAGGGGGAGCAACTCACAGAAATCGGCAGCACAAGTGCTGTCACTTGCTCCAGCTGTCAAAAACCTGCACTTTGCCAGATGCCGGGGAGACTTAAGAGGTTGCAACGGGGTAAGACGCTGCTGCTGCTTTCTGCAAAGAGCTCGCAAAGAAAAATCTGATGGGGGAAACTGCGAGAGACGTCGAGATCCGCTCCCTCCGGCTTTCTGCAGCTGCGTCTTTCCTCGGAGACCTTGAATCCGGCGAGTTCAGGGAGAAATCAGCCTGACCTTAATGCTGATACAGCGCAGATGGTGTAGTAGCCAAAAAAAGGAGCAGGGTGACCTCATCTGAATTGGAGGCGTAGCTCCGGTTCACAGCCAACCAGGTCTGAATGAAAATCTCAGGGAGTCGGGTTACATCAGCATAGACCAGCATTCCCTAGTCCTTCTGGGACAGCCCAGGGAAACATTTGAGACTGCAGGAGAGCCATTGATGTAGCAAGATTGTTTGTTTTTAAGACAGAGATTTCTTAATCATGTGTAGCAGAGAATGCAAAAGCTCTATCTGTACTTTAAATCTCAGACATAGGGGTGGGAAAATGGGTTTTCTTTTTGCATGGAATTATTTTTCTAATAAATAAGGCTGGGGGTGGGGGAGCTCTAGGGAGATTCGTTTAATTTGAATATTTTTTTTCAGACATGAAAAGAAATAAAACATTTCTGCAAACTGTAATAAACCTGCAAGCCTTAACTATGCCCAAGACTCAAAGTGAACTAGAGTCTGCTATGAAAGAACGAGCACTTACGTCAAATATTTAAGGAAAAACATCTTTGAAGACTAGGTTTTATTGGTGTACTATAGAGGATATGCCTAGCACCTTTTGAACACACATACTGCTAAAAAAAGCAAAACTAAAATGACATCCTATGACGAAAGACGCCTGGGGGGGAGGGGGGGGGGGGACAATTTGGTCGTTTAAAAGGCATACATACATCTTAACGAAGAAGTGTTAGACCCTGGGTTTTTTTTCCCCCAGTGGTGTACCTTAAACAGTGAGTAGCTTTCCTGATCCCAGCAATCGATGCCAATGAACTTTCTTCCGTTCTTTAGGCTGGTGGGATCGTATTAATTGCTGCACTAACTGGAGTGTCTCGGAGAGCACAGCTCACATGCTGAAGGATTGATAAGCAAATGGCTTGCAAGCGTTCATCCATGTTTGGCAAGTAAGGGAAAAAAATCTAGGTTGCTGTTTACAAGCCATATCAGGACTTTCAATCGGTTCGTCTCTTCCCAGATCGTTTTACAGTCTCAGTTTACCTGAACCTTAAAACAGTAGGCAGCCTTCAGTCAGCCCATGATTTGAACAGTACTTGTATCAGTTTGATTCACTATTTGATGCCCATTGCGCTAGAGTTTAATATTTATTATTTTGTATCTCTTTTTCGCTGCCTTATTCTCATTTGTACTTGTGGGACTATGGAAAAGAAGCTACATATTAAAATACAGCCATCTTTACTAACATGATGGGCCTATACAACTTGTGCTAAAAATGCTAGTTAATGGCTTATATATAGTGATGATTCAACAAATAAAAGAGGAACTGGGTCAGATCGAGCAGGTTTCACCTTTCATTCCAGCAGCAATAGGGAAAAGGAAGAAAGGGTTATTTTTGGGAAACAAGCAAACTTCAAAAACGTTCCAGGGCAGGTACCATAAATGATTTGGCAGAAATTAACCACTGGAGCAAAGGAATATGTTTTAGCCTATAGGCAGTAGGTAGCCAAGTAGTGTGCTACTAAGCATATGGAGCACTATAGGTATACTCTTAAGAGACAGTCCCTGCTCCACAAGCTTACAATCTGTTCAAGACAGACAACTACAACAAATAGGGGACTAGGGTGGGACTAAGGGGAAATGGTAGTAAACAGGTTAATAAGCGGTCAGTACCCAAAAGCAGCCTCGAAGAGGTGGGGTTTTTTTTAGCTTGGATTTAAATAGAACCAGAGATGGAATGTGATGTACTGAATCAGGTAGTCTGTTTCGGGTATATGGTGCAGCAAAGCAGAATAAATAAAGTTCAGAGTTGACAGTGGAAGAGAAGGGCATAGAGAAAGGGATTTGCCTGATGAGTGAAGTTTCCAAGGAGGGGTATAGGGGTAGATAAGAGAGGGGATGTAATGAGGAGCCACAGAATGAATGCATGGTGCATGGTACAATGACAAACCACCTGCAAAGTAGTGTGATCATGTAAAAACCTTAGTCCTATTAAGCACCATGAGGCCGATTCCAAAAGGTGTACTGCCCAGGTTGCCTGCATGGCAAAAACTTGAATGGGGCCAAGTTGGACCCAATTCTGCAACCACGGGATCTAGACACCCCCGCAATTGTGGAATTGGGCAGATAGATGGACCAGGGGACACCCCATTCAAGATGGCTGTATGTCAGCAAGCTTATCCATGTTATGCCCATGTGAGCGGTGCAGCAACTGTGCCATGGCATCCCGACACCATGGCCCCAAACCATCCACCAAGCTGCTCAGAATCAGCTGTGATCCTGCAGACTGGTGTACACTCTCACAGTCAGTGGCCAGCATGGGCTGTATCAGGCACGTTGGGGTCAGGGGGGCTCGCCATAGGTGGGACACTCTGCCGGACCCATATTCCACCTGTGGCCACAAATAACCTAGGCATCTGTGCCGGGGAACTACAGCGGTCTGTCCTGAATAGGCACTGTATGTCCCGGCTTCTGGCCACACCCCTGCTCCACCTCTACTCTGCCCCTCCCACCCACGTACCACACTCTCTGCTCAAACACTATGTACATGTGGGAGCACTGCTGGTGGAATAGCACTGGTGAGCAAGGCACGGACTGGAAATCCAACCTGCATGTTCAACACCGCTATTCGTGGCTCAGAATGCCCACCCCATGGGGGAAACATTCGAAGGGGGTCAATATTCAGCTACTGAGATGAGCATAATAATTGAAGCACCAACATTTGCACTTTAATTATTCTGTACATTAAGTACCACTACATATTATATAAGTCACTGTGCTGGCACTGTCAGTTTAGTTTAAGCCTGCTATATAGTAGGCCTGAATTAAGTGAACAAAGTATCTGGAGAGCAGCTGTCCAAATCATTTTAAAGCCCATGGTCGCTCTTCCTCAAACTCAACCTCAACCTCAACCTCATATCATATGGATAGTATCGGGCAACTCAGTCATATGTTTGGCACAATACTTTCTGGACTAGATGGACTATACTGGTCTTTATGTGCTGTCATATACTATGTTACTATGTATAATTTTTAATATATGGATAGCAAAATTATATGTTCTCTGGATGCTAATGAACCTAAATTTTATTTGGATGCTGATCCACTAGTCTCCTGTTCACCTCCTTTGTGTTTCCTTACTATTCTCCTAGATATCTCGCAGTCCCCACTTGTTGCATTGTCTGTCTTGAAGACTGCAAGCTCTTAGAGCAGGGACTGTCTCTTCCATGTCTCTGTACAGTGCTATGTACGCCTTGTAGCACTAAACAAATGATAAGTGATAAAAATAATAAACAAATGAACAAATGATAAAAATTAAAAAAAAATAAAAAGTAGTAGTAGAATATCAGTCCACCTGTACACAAGATATTAATTATTGCAGGTACACTGAGTTAAGCCTGATCTATTTCCTCTCTCTCAACTCTGCTGCCTTCATTCATGAGGGCTTAAAAGTCAGTCTGGCACGTGCTGCTGGTTTTTGATGCTGAGAGGAGAATCAAGAGAGGTATTGGAACCCAAGAGAGGGATGGTGACATCAAAGCAAACAAAAGCACCTCTTAGGTCTCTTGAGAAGCTGGAAGAAAAGGGGGGACTGGAGGTTCTGTAGGAGGGAAGCACGGAAGAGGATGAGGAGGAATTAGAGGCCGGAAGATGCAGGAACTGCTACAGAGGGGCTGGTTCTGCATCTCTCAGTAGCACGTTGGCAGGAAGTGGGGCATCTCTCTCTCAACAGCCTAGTGCAAAATACATAACTAAAACCTGCAGACTTAGGATCAGATCTCATCTTCTGTCCTCACACTGTGACCTTGCATAAGTGTCATTCTATCCATGTCTATATTTAGGCTATATGAAAACACATGGAAACATTTCATTTATGTTGCTGCTAAGTAACTGAAGAATCATATCTTAACTACTCTCAATTCTTACCACTGGCATCCTGGTTTGTATTTTTGCCAAACCCACTACACCATCTGTTCTTATTCCACTCCATTTACCTTGTTTTCCCTTTTTTCAAAAGCTGTATCTGTTCTTATGCTTTTTGGATCTGAATTTAATATCATCAAACGTATTTATTTCTCAATGCAGAGTACAATTTGATAGAACTTCTGTCATAGACTATCCAGATAAATGGAAACAGAGCAGCAGTATCTGCTGGAGAAGGAAGGGATCCTGCAAAACATTAAAAGCAAATCAAAGCAGGCAATGGCAACAGTGTGTGAGGGTTTATAAAAGAAAAAGAAGGTTTCCGATTGCATGGGCACAAATACTCTACCTTCCCTCACACTTCAGTCACAGAAACTGACCTGCTAAAACAGTGTTTCCTGACCTAGACATCACAAATGGATTATTCACCTCTTACGCCTCTGTCCTGAATGTGTTTACTTCTGTTCCAAGCACATGTTAGTCCATGTGAGCTCCTTTCTGTCCTGTAGCTCACACCATTTTTGCTTTCCTTTCTTTCCATGGAAAATTAAGGAAACTAGAAGTTGCTCTAGGCATAGAAAAGAACGATCAGGAAAGCAATTCAAAATGGTTCTTATTTCGAACTATGGGGCATTCTACTAATGTGCACTATGAGTTTGAACATAGCAGATGAACAACATTAAAATTCACATGTACTAAGTGAAAAGCCACCACACAATCTGTAAAGACTGCAGACGGCATTTTCCCTGCAGTTAAAGCACCGTGCCATACCCTAACGCAGAGCACTATTACCGTGGGTGCACTTAACTCCAGCTATTGAGGTGGAGGTAGTAACATAAGAGACAGTGCACAGTGTTTAGCCCCGACCCACTCATTTAGCCCTCAAAAGCATGAGTTGCAGTTAGCATGGAAATCAACCCATACTAATTATCATGCCCCGATGCTAACAGTACTGCAGGGCACAGGGTGCGATTACCACCCACCCAAATGCACACTAACTGTGTAGCGCACTTTAGAAAAAGGGCCCTTGCTACCTTTAAATAGACAACTATTTCTTTAAAAGCGATTTGCCAGACATAACTGCATGGAAAAAGGGCCTGGAAACCTACTCCTGGTTGCACCTTGCTATGAAAACCCAGCTGGCTGGATTTAGATAAGTCCCTGCCCCCTCTAACAAACTCTACATGGATACCCGAGGTAATGGGAGATAAAGGAGATCATTTTAAAAGTATTTGCATGCAGAAGTAGTGGTTTTTACATGGGTAGATTGGCTATACTTGTACATGGTGCTTTTATAAAGCCGCCTTTTCTGCATGCAAATGGAGAGGACACAGAGTTTTCAAGTGGGTGTGTCCTGGGTCTGCTTTAGACAGGGCAAAACTGTACTTCCCATTTTCCAGTAAGAAATTTATATTTTTAGAAATTTCTGCAGCGGTTTTAGCACCATCTCTAAGGGATGCACTCTGTTAGGCCTGGGGTCTCCACCAGTAAATTAAGGGACATTAGTGCCAATCTCTGCAATATCTACTTGGACTAAAGAGTTATTTTCCACCTCTACTTAAATAGCTCTACTTGGAGATGCAACCATCTAAAATCCACACCTACGTTTGCAGACACCAGCAAGGACATAACACATGCCAGCACCTATATGCAGAAAGCCCCAAGTGAAGGTACTGGTTTTAACCACGTTTAGATTTCTAAAATGCCTCATTTAATGTCCTAAAAATTGAGATCATTCTGGTGGCAGACAAAGTGTATAAATTGAATCATAGCAAAGAAAATGTCGGGAACAGCAGACTGGGAAAAGAGTAGGCAATTGCTCAACCCCCCGTTGTCCGCCGATCCCTTTTAGTTTAAATTTGAAACATGTATAACACTTTAATAAAAAAGTGTTTGTAGTTGGAAGTTTTCAACTTAGCTTATCGTGAATCACAAGCAGTCAGCAACAAGTCCAGTGTACGACACGCGTGTTTCGGGCCGTGCCGGCCCTGTCTCAAATACAACTGTTTCCTAAAACAGAGGATAGTGAGGTTTCTGGAGTCCGGTGGATTTATTTTATTTATTAACATTTTTTTATATACTGCACTATTCATTATCAGCGCGGTTTACATGGAACAAGAAAACTTCAGACAAGTTACATTTATCTGGGTTATTACATATAACAGGACCATTAACTTGGATAACCGGGTCAATTATTTACAACAAAACAACAAGAGCAACTATTTACATACAAGTGTCATATTGTCTGAAAAGTGTATTGTTAATCTGGTAAAATAGTGAAATGTATTGTTGAGTCAGGGGAGATTATGTAGTCAGAGGGTAATTATTGTTATTTGGGTGTAAATGTATCTCTTTGTCCTCTGGGAATAATTTGAGGAAAAGGTGATGTTTCAGGGCCTTCTTGAACTGGATGAGATCAGAGATGGCCCTAATGTGTGCTGGAAGGGTGTTCCAAAGTTTTGGAGCACATAAACTGAAGGCTCGGCTTACTGTTGTAGAGTTGTATCTTAAAGTTTCCTTTGGTACTATTAGCATATTTAGTTCCGTGGTTCTTCTTAGTCTGTTAGGTGTGATTGGTTGGATCATCTCAGATAATGAGGTGGGGGCGAGACCTTTGTAAGCTTTAAAGGCCAGGAGCAGAGTCTTGAAAGTGATTCTCGCTTGAATAGGAAGCCAATGTAGTTGTTTTAGAAGGGGCGTTACATGTTCTCTTTTGGGTACTCCAAAAAGCACTCTTGCTGCACTGTTCAAGGCGAGTTGAAGAGGGTTTAAGGTGGATTAAGGAATCCCTTGTAGTATGGAGTTTGCGTAGTCAAAATGGGGAATGATTAGAGCCTGGTAGACAGTACGGAAATCGTCCGGATCAATCAGTTGCCGGAGATGTCTGAGGAAGCGGATCTTGAAATAAACTGCCCTTACTGTGTTGGATATGTGAGTCTTCATGTCCAGATTTTGATCCAGAGTCACTCCTAGGTATCGTATATGGGATTTTACTTCAAGCTTGGCGTCTTGAACATCCAGGAATGTAGGTGGTATGAAATTCGTGTTCCTTGAGATAAAGAGAACTTCCGTCTTTTTATGTTGGATTCTGAGATTTTGAGACAGTAGCCAATTTGATATGGAATTAAAACAGTTGGTTAGGGGGGAGAGGTCCATCTTGTCTATGCAGAACGGCATGTATAATAACACGTCATCAGCATACATCATACAGTTGACATTAAAAGATCTGATGATGTTACATATAGGTTGCATGTATATGTTAAATAGTAATGATGATAGAGAGGATCCTTGTGGGACTCCTTGTCCTTGATGAAACGGATCTGATGTTTCTCCATTTGATCGCACATGCTGCCATCTACCTGAGAGGTATGAGTTACACCATTCGAGTGCGTTTCCACAGAGGCCCTTCTCTTTTAGGTGGATAATAAGAAGCTCATGACAAACCGAATCAAAAGCAGGATCCAAGGCAGCATCAGTTTACCAGAGGAGGTCTTACCAGATATATCTAATTAATTTCTTTGACTGGGCGACCAGAGAGTTGGACAGAGGGAAAGCCCTAGAGGTGGTGTACTTAGACTTCAGTAAAGTCTTTAACACTGTTCCTCACAGGTGACTTATAAATTAATAAGCACCCTAAAGATGGACTCTAAAGTGACTGACTGTTTAGAAATTGGTTGAGTGGGAGGGGACAAAGGGCACAGGTAAATGGAGCTCACTCTGAAGAGATGGATGTACTAATGGTGTGCCTCAGGGATCTGTCCTGGTCCAGTTCTTTCTTACATTTATTTGTTAGTGATATTGTGGAAAAGCTGTCAGATAAGGTTTGCCTCTGTGGATGATACCAAAATCTTCAATAGAGTAGACACCCAGGAAGGAGTAGATAACATGGGGAGGTAAAGTTGAAGAATGGTCAAGAATTTGACAGCTGAGATTTAATGCAAAAAAATGCAGGATCATGCCTATAGGCTCCAAAAATTCAAGGGAGTCGTACAGTATAGGGGTGAAGTACTTCTGTCCATGAAAGAAGAGCGGGGCCTGGGCGTGATGATTTTAAAGTGGCTAAACAGATAGAAAAGGTGAAGGTGAAAGCCAGAAGGATGCTTGGGTGCATAAGGAGAGGACTGGCCAGCAGGAAGATGGAGTACTGTGTGCAATTCTGGAGACCACACCTTTAAAAGGATATAAATAGGATGGAGTCAGTGCAGAGGGTGGCTACCAAAATGGTCAGTGGGCTTTGTCATAGGGCATATAGGGACAGAACTAAATATCCCAATATGTATACTTGGGAGGAAAGACAGGAGAGGGGAGACACAGTATGACAGAGATGTTTAAATACCTCTATATCATAAATGCAGAGGAGGACAGCCTCTTTCATTTGAAAGAAAGCTCTGAAATGAGGGGGCAGAGGATGAAGGTGAAAGGGGTCAGACCCAGGGGTAATATGCAGAAATATTTTTTTATGGAAAGAAAATTGGATGCATAGAATAGTCTCCCAGTGGAGGTAGTAGAGACAAGGACTGTAGCTGAATTCAAGAAAGCATGGGACAAAACACTGAAGATCTCTAAAGGAAAAAAGGTACTATAGTAGTTGGTATGGAAGGGAAGACTGGATAGGCCATATGGTCGTTATCTGCTGTCATGTTTCTATCTCAGTTCTGATCAAGGCCGTCCCTGCCAGTAGGCAAACTAGGCATCCACCTGGGGTGGCACAATTTCAGGTGTGTCACTGGTGCTGATGCACAATCATGCAACAGAAGTAAGAAGTAAAAGGAAACCAATTAGATCTGCCTACTTCTGCAGCTTACCATGGGTATTGCCAACACTGTTACTGCTCCCCGCAGCACTAAAGATGACAGAGGGCTTGAGCTCCATACCCTCTGAGCTTCCTGTTTCAGAGGTGGCACACCTAGAGTGCACACATGTGTTCAGAGGCCCTGTGCTGGCTGCCCTGAATTGTCTTTAATGCTGCCGGGAGGGACAGCAAAAGCATCATCGAAGCACTACTTATTACTACTTATCATTTGTATAGCACTTCACGGCGTACACAGCACTGTACATATATCAGTAAGAGACAGTCCCTGCTCATCAGAGCTTGCAACCTAATCAAGACAGACAACACAAGATAGGCCAAACAGAGGGGAGAGGAGAGGGGATACTGGACATCAGAGGAGAGGAAGGGAAGGGGAGCAGCAAACTAAAGGAAAGGAGAGATGCTAAATGCTTGGAGGTGGGTAGGGAAGAGGAAGGGATATGCTGGACACTTGGGGGTAGGAAAGGGGAGATGTTAGATTATGGAGGGTAGGGAAGGGAAGAGGAGGTAGGACCTTGGACCATCTAGGGAGGCACATGGCTGAAGGTTGACCCAGAGTGGCAGATACCCTTGGGCTGGCCCTAGTTCTGATTTTAATGACCTAAGTAAAATGGGACTTAAAATGGCTTAACCAAGATCATAAGGTGTGTCAATGAGAGGAGAATGCGATCCCTAGTTTCACAGCTCATTGCATTAAACCACAAAGCTAATAGATGTGTGCACTATTTAGATCAATAATTGTAGGGGACAACTTTTAGGTGTTGTATCAATTTTCAAAGGGGAAAATTTGAAAATTGACTCTGGAAATGTATGCACACAAGAAAGGGGAACCGATTAGCAAATATTTCTATCCAGTGTTCACAGTGGAAGGGCTGGGAGTAGGACCATAGTGAATAAACATAAATAGGAATGGAAGTGAAGTAGACATCAAGCATTTTCAGACAATCGTGTTTATCAGGAGTTAGCTAAACCAGTGGAGTAAATTCCACCCAAGAAGCTCAATCCATGTGGGAGGGGGGCACACATGACGGCAGTGAAGGCAGTGTGACAAACGTTCTTGGAAATGTTTGCCCTGCTGCCTCGCGCTCCTCTCCTCTCTGCACTGACATTTTCAGGCCCGGCAGTCATCACTGCAGTTTGCGGCTGTTATTGCAAGACTTTGGCCCAGCAGCAGAAGGTGATGGCTGCCACGCCTAAAAACATCAGTGCAGAGAGGAGAGGAGCAGGAAGCTGTACGGCAAACATTTTCAAGTAAGTTTAACAGGGCAGCTCCTGTCCAAGAACGGAGAGCCCTTGGCAACATTTTGCTTGGAGGACCCCTCATTAGAACTCACCCCACTGAGCTAAACTAAAAGCAGACAAAATGATGGGGCCAGATAGAATATCAGGGAGCACGGGAGGAATTTAAAAAAGTTCCAGCAGCTCCACCGCTAACCTTTTCAATACTGCTACAGAGTCATAAATGGTTCTGGAGGACTAGAGCGGGGCAGATATGGTTCCTCTTCAAAGAAGTGTGAGTAACAAGTTAATGAGAACTTAGTGGTGAGAAAATTAATGGAATCATAGAAGGTAGAACAGTATCTTTTTTTTACTGAAATTTTGAAATAAACGTTTTGCTTGCTTAGTTTGGAAATGTATATCAACAAATAAAAAAAAGAAACAAATTCAATGCAGTAGAGCTCACCACGGAAAGAGAGGAGGAAATCAATGTAAGCCTAATAAGGCAAAACTCGGCAGTTACACCTCAGATTCTTGCATCTACTTCCAGGTTAGATCCTAATACTCCGACTCCCTCAAACTTTATGATCAGAAATAAATGTCTCCAAATGAGTTGGGTCTAGCAACACAGAGGTATTCCACTGAAATGTAATACACTTGCAGGGGAAATGCAAGAAAAAGAAAGAGCACGTAAACACTAAAATTTGTGATTTAAAGTCCCAAAACAATTTTCTATGCAACCAAGTCCACCAGACACATCAGGAAAATTTGCAATCTTTGTCCACAAAAAAAATCTTTCGTTTTAAAGTAAGCTATCAAAACAGACATTTTATTGCTTCTGAAGTAAAATTAACCAAACACAATAGAACTATTATAAACTGTCTGTAGAATCTTCTAAAATGGCAGTTAAATTAACATTCTCATTTACAGTTAAGATATCCATTTCACCCTCATTTTCATTTAATTGCTGAGTTTTAGAAGGTAAACAATAACAGTTTACAATCTAAATCAAATCATGGTAAGCAATATTTAACACCTCCTTAAAATATTTCCTCTGCAGAATTTCTGCAGACAGCAACTGAGTAACAGGAAATTTAAGGAAATGCATAAGAACATAGGAACATAAAAAATGCCATACTGGGTCAGACCAAGGTCCATCAAGACCGGTATCCTGTTTCCAACAGTGGCCTATCCAGTTCACAAGTACCTGGCAGGTTCCCAAAAAGGCATATAGGTTCCACAGTACTTGTTCTGGGGTAAACAGTGGATTTCCTGGGTCCTCTTTAATAATGATTTATGAACCTTTCCTCCAGGAATTTGTCCAAACCTTTTTTAAAACCAGCTACACTAACAGCCTTCACTACATCCTCTGGTAATGAATTCCAGAGTTTGATTATGCATTGAGTGAAAAAATATTTTTCTTATTAGTCTTAAACTTTGAAGCTTTATTGTGTGCCCCTAGTCTTTATACTTTTTGATGGTGAAAACAACCAATCTATGTTTACCTGTTCTATTCCATTCATTAATTTATAGACCTCTATCACATCTTCCCTCAGCCATCTCTTTTCCAAGTTGAAAAGCCCTAACCCATTAAGCCTCTTCTCATAGGGAAATCCTTCCATCCCCTTTACCATTTTGGTAGCTCTTCTCTGCACCTTTTCTAATTGCTCTGTATCTGTTTTAAGATATGACGACCAGAATTGCACACAATATTCAAGGTGCGATCGCACCATGGAACGATACAGAGGCATTATAACCCTGTAAGCCACCTTGATTATCTAGATAAAGCGGTATATAAAATAAATAAATTTAATTTAATTATAATATCCTTTGTTTTATTCTCTATTCCTTTCTTATGATTCCTAGCATTCTATTTGCTTTCTTGGCCACTGCTACAAACTGGATGGAGGGTTTCAACATATTATCCACGATGACACCTCAATCTTTTTCTTGGGTGGCAGTTCCTGATGTGGAACTTTGCATCATGTAACCATAGTTCGGGTTGTTCTTTTCTAGGTGCATAATTTTACACTTGTCTACATTAAGGGGTATGTATACTATTTGGCAGTAGAAAGTTCTGTGCGATATCGGAGCCGTGGCCCTATTGAAATCAATGGAGCCGCGGCTCCGATATCGCACAGAATCCGCTACTACCGAATAGTAAACATACCCCTAAATTTCTTCTGACATTTTGATATTCAGTCTTCCAGTTTATCAAGATCCTTTTGCAATTTTTCACTATCCTCTTGCATTTTAACAACTTTTAATAAATTTGTGTGATCTGCAAATTTGATTACCTCACTTGTTATTCTCATGTTCAGGTCATTTATGAATATGCTAAAAAGCAACAGGCCCAGAAATAGATCCCTGGGGTACTCCACTATTCACTTTACTCCACCAAGAAACTTGGACATTTAATCCAATTCTCTGCTTTCTCTTTTAACCTGGTCCTGATCCACAATAATACACCGCCTCCTAGCCCATGACTTTTTAATTTTGCCACGAGTCTCTCATAAGGGACCTTGTCAAACGCTTTCTGAAAATCCAGATACACTATATTGACTGGCTTTCTGTGGTCACACCTTCAAAAAAATATAACACATTAGTAAGACAAGACCTTCCTTAGCTAAAGCCATGTTGGCTTTCTCCAATTAAACCATGACACTATGGGGTATGTTTACTAAACCGTCCTAATGTGCGCCCGGCGCTAGTGTGCAGGATGCCATATAAGGAGTGGGCGTTTGAGTCTTAACCTAGCAAACCGGGATTATCGCGCACTCTTGTGCGCCGTGCACATTAGCACACGAGAAACGCGCGTGGGAAGCATAAGCAGGCTCGCTGAGGTACAAACAGAGGAACAGGGCTGCAGTACAATGGTGAAGACACTGACAGATGGTGCAGGGGTCATGGGTTCAATCCCCCACTGTGCCCAATGAATAAGGCTGGCTGAGGCACTACCATTTATGTGTAATATTGCATTATGAGGCTTTTTAATTTTATTTTAATTACGGCTGCTAGCAAACGCACTCTCAAAGCGCTGTAACATAAGGTGCTGCACAGGGCCGGATTTACCTTGAGTGAGGCCCTACGCCAACAAAAATTGTGGGCCCCCAGCAGGGGCGGCCCAAGGGGGGTGCGGACCTCATTTGCATAAGGGGCCTCATTTGCATAAATATTTGCATAATGTTACCGTATACTAACTTTTAGTAAACGTGCCTCTTAATGAGTGTATGGATAAAGAAAGACTAAAAGATTTCTACATTACTATAATCCAGTGCCAACTGCCAGACACATTAGGAACTACTACAAACACTGCCCATAGTAAACCCGCCGTATCCTAACAGCACTACCAGGACTCACAAAGCACCATACTCTACCAATCAAAAGGCAACACTGCAAATATTAAACCAATACATTTCAGAGAACAACAATACATGACCTACTGGGGAAAGAGAACAAGTGGCAATGTCAAATAGGAATTATATAAACAGAACACCTCAGCTCAGTTACACATGCAGAACATAGACCATCACCAAACAAGTAATCACAATTTAGAAATAGGAAGACAATAATTAAACTGGGAATCCCAAAAGCCAAACTTGGAATGTACAACACTGTAGAAATAAAACAATACATTAATTTGCTCTTGTACTAAACAAAGCACAGATGTTAATGATGCACATTTACCAGAGCTGACATATTCCAATTAATAAATTCAAAATAAAGAGATATTTTTCTACCTTTTGTGCATTTTTTTTCAGCTGCAATTGCTCCAGCCACTTTCTTCTGGTTTCTTCGTGTCTTCTGCTAACTCTCCATCGTCTGCTGTCCATTTGTCCTTTCTTCTCTCTTCTAGATTTTTTTCCATTCTCTCTCTACATCTGCTTTAACATACTAATCTTTCTCCTTTTGCTCTTTCCTCATTCCTATTTCATCCACTCAAATATTACCCCTCCATCCTCAATCCCCACTTACTCTCCCAATACCCGGCCAATTGTAGATTTTTTATCCCTCCCACACAAAATATTTTTCCCTTCTCCATTTTACTCTTCCAGCCCCATCCCATTCTAATCCTCCCCCAACATCAGCTCCCTTCTAGTTCCAGCCTCACCCAGCATCCATTCCCTTCTAGTCCCTGCATCAGCCCATTTCCAGTCCTAGCCATCCATCAGCCCATTTCCAGTCCTAGCCCCCCCATCACCCCACTTACAGTCCTTAACCCCCCATCACCCCATTTTCAGTCCTTAACCCCCCATCACCCCATTTTCAGTTTAAGCCCCACCTATAACCCATTACCAGTCCTAACCCCCCATCAGCCCACTTCCAGTCCTAACCCCATCAACCCATTTCCAGTCAGCCCCCCATAGCCCATTGCCAGTCCTACCCCCCCCATCAGCCCACAGCCCATTACCAGTCCTAACCCCATCATCCCACCTCCAGTATTAACCCCCCAGCCCATTTCCAGTCCTAGCCCCCCCTAGCCCATTACCAGACAACCCCATCAGCCCACAGCCCATTACCAGTCATAACCCCACCACAGACCTTTACCATTTCTAACCCCCCCCAACATCCCATTTACAGTCCTAAACCCATCAGCCCACCTCCAGTCTTAACCCCCCAGCCCATTTCCAGTCCTAGCCCCCCCCATAGCCCATTACCAGACAGCCCCATCAGCCCACAGCCCATTACCAGTATTAACCCCCCCAAAGCCCATTTCCAGTTATAAGCCCCCCCCCAACAGCCCACAGTCCATTACCAGTCCTAACCCCATCAGCCCACCTCTAGCCTTAACCCCCCCCAGCCCAGCCCATTTCCAGCCCCAGCCCCCCAATCGCCCATTACCAGCCCTACCCCCCCCAGTCCATTTCCAGCCCCAGCCCCCCCAATAGCCCATTACCAGTCCTACCCCCCCATAGTCCATTACCAGTCCTACCCCCCCCCCATAGCCCATTACCAGTCCTACCCCCCCATAGCCCATTACCAGTCCTACCCCCCCCCCCCGGCCTAAAGTAAAATTTAATTTAAAAAAAAAACCTGGTGGCTGCCGCCGCGGGGCCCCCTCTGCTGCCGCGGGGGCCCCGTCTACAAGCTGGTCGGGTCCGGTCGGGTCCGGTCGGGTCTCTCTCCCTCCCTCGCTGCAGGCTGCAGGCTGCAGGCTGCGAGAGACGCATCTTCGCGTCTCTCGCAGCCTGCAGCGAGCGAGGGAGGGAGAGAGACCCGACCGGACCCGACCCGACCGGACCGGACCCGACCAGCTTGTAGACGGGGCCCCCGCGGCAGCAGAGGGGGCCCCGCGGCGGCAGCCACCAGGTTTTTTTTTTAAATTAAATTTTACTTTAGGCCGGGGGGGGTAGGACTCCTAACCCCCCCCCCGGCCTAAAGTAAAATTTAATTTAAAAAAAAAACCTGGTGGCTGCCGCCGCGGGGCCCCCGCAGCTGCCGCGGGGGCCCCGTCTACAAGCTGGTCGGGTCCGGTCCGGTCGGGTCGGGTCCGGTCGGGTCTCTCTCCCTCCCTCGCTGCAGGCTGCGAGAGACGCGAAGGGAGAGCGTCTCCTCGCGTCTGTGTTAAGCCCGCAGGGGCTGATGGGATTTCCCATCAGCCCCTGCGGGCTTAACACAGACGCGAGGAGACGCTCTATCTTCGCGTCTCTCGCAGCCGGGAGGGAGGGAGACGAGACCCGACCCGACCCGACCATCTTGTAGACGGGGCCCCCGCAGCAGCAGAGGGGGCCCCGCGGCGGCAGCCACCAGGTTTTTTTTTTAATCGAGTTGAAAAAAAAAAACTGGTTCTATTTTTTGTGGGCCCCTGCCGGTTGTGGGCCCTACGCCATGGCGTACATGGCGTATACGTAAATCCGGCCCTGGTGCTGCATAAGGCACCCCATAAGGTACCCCAGAGGGCACATTTTAAAGTGCATTGTCCGCCACAGCACCCTACAATGTTGCTCAAAGGGTGGCCGATAGGGCGCCATATAGGGTGCCCTATGAGGCACGGCAAGGTCATAGCACTGTTTTTGATGGCAGCACTGTGCATTTTAACGCATGGAAATGTTAAGTAGGTGCGCTGACATGCAAGGAGAAACAGCAGTGTAGCACAATGGTTAAGACACTGACTGATGGTGCAGGGGTCATGGGTTCAATTCCGCACTGTGCCCAATGAATAAAGCTGTCTGAGGCACAACCTGTTATGTGTAATATTGCATTATGAGGCAATTTAATATTGTTTTAATTAGTGCTGCTAGCAAACACACTCTCAAAGTGCTGTAACATAAGGTGCCACATCACCTGCCCTATAAGGCACTCCAGAGGGCATACTATAAAGTGCACTGTCCGCGCAGGCACCCTAGAATGTTCCTTATAGTGTGCTTTATAGGGTGCCGTATGAGGCCCCGCAAGGTCATAGCACTGTTTTTGATAGCAGCACTGTGCATTTTAACGCATGGAAATCTTAAGCAGGTGCGCTGACATGCAAGGAGGAACAGCAGTGTAGCACAATGGTTAAGACACTGACTGATGGTGCAGGGGCCATGAGTTGAAATCTCCAGTGTATCTAATGAATAAGGTTGGCTGAGGTAATTCCTTTTTCTGCTTGCAACTGTACAACAATCTGTGCTGCCATCTAAAAAGAACCCCACCCCAGTGCCATAAATTAATGCACCCTTTAGGGTGCACCAGAAGGCACATCCTAAACAACCACGTCAGCAAAGGCGAGTTATAATGTTCCCCAGAGGCCATGTTGAAAGGTTGCCAACTCCCAAGGCACCATAGTAGGCACCCCATAAGCTGCCTGAATAGAAGGTGTGGCGTAAGATGCCCCAAGGATGTATAGGTGAACCCAAAAACGTTGGCCAAGAGCAGTAAGGTCCCCCAATTTGAAGGGCAAGAGAGGTATGTGGAAAACACACACGTAACCCAAACACTGCACAGAGCAGAAAGGAAAGACAATGCATAAGTAAAAGAAGGACGTAGATCAGAGCTGATGGACCACACAAATCAGCTGCAGCCCATGTGGCAGCTAGAAAAATGGACAAACATATTGGGGGCAGCTGTAGCTATGCACAGAGTGATGGTAATGTACCATGCTATAATGACAGTGTGTGACAGAGGATGGGAAGATGTGTGCAGCAGAGGAGCCAGAAATGGCAGGAGAGGTGAAATATCAAGATGACAGTGGAGTAGCAGTGCTATGCAGAGCACACACAGGAGAGGCAACCAGGGAGAGCTGCAATGCAGGAATGTGTAGGAGTGCAGGACGTGGGGTAGCAGCACGCACATCAGGGTAGGATGGCACACAGCTGGCAGACAGAAGATGGACAGAAGGATGGTTCACAACTCTGATGAGGGTACAATGTGCTCACAGCACAGATCTGCACAGATATGACTGTCACACAAATGAAAACTAGTTCTGCAGGACAAGCATACAAATGAAAGAGAAAAGAGACCACTACCACAAATGGCAATGCACAAACCGGTAGGCCACACCACCAACGTGAGCTCATTAGCAAAGGCTGCATACAAAAATAGTGCAGGGCATCACACAAGACGTCTGCTGGCTGTCAGGAAAGGCAAACCCCCAACAGTAACCATGACCAAATGCACATGCAGATCTGCTATGTACAGATCAGATCACAGTCTGTAATTGGGACCAGAGACACATGCACACACACAATGAAATGTTATGCAGTGGATACAGCCAGGGCCGGCCCGTCCATTGAGCGAGAATGTTTTTTGCACAGGGCCCCACGTTTCAGGGGGCCCCACGCAAAAAACATTCTGATCCTAAAGTAAAATTTAAAAAAAAAAAAGCTGTCTTCTCCCGCTGCCGGGGCCGCCGTGGCAGAATCGAGTGTGCCGTGGGGCCCCCCCTGCCCAGCAGAGCCTGCCCTCCCCCGTATCACCTCTCTCTTCGTAGCTGCAGTCAGACGCGCCGGCTTTCAGAGCGCGAGGGGAGAGTTTCTCCCTCGCTGCTCTGTTAAGCCCGCGGGGGCTGATGGGAAGTTCCCATCAGCCCCCGCGGGCTTAATAGAGCTGCGAAAGGGAAACTAGTCCTTTCGCGCTCTGAAAGCCGGCGCGTGTGACTGCAGCTATGAAGAGAGGTGATACGGGGGAGGGCAGGCTCTGCTGGGCAGGGGGGGCACCGCGGCACACTCGATTCTGCCGCGGCGGCCCCGGCAGCGGGAGAAGACAGCTTTTTTTTAAACTTTTCTCTGGGCTGGGCTGGGTTGGGGGGGATTAGGAGTGGTGATGGGCTATGGGGGGGTAGGAGTGGTGATGGGCTGGGGGGGGTTAGGAGTGGTGATGGGCTATGGGGGGTAGGAGTGGTGATGGGCTCTGGAGGGGCTATGGGGGGGTTAGGAGTGGTGATGGGCTATGGGGGAGCTAAGTCTTTATATGGGCTGATGGGATTAGGACTGGAAGTGGGTTGATGGGGGTTTAGGACTGGTAATGGACTATGGGGGGGCTTAAACTAAAAATTGGGTGATGGTGGATTAGGACTGGAAATGGGCTGGTGGGATTAGGACTGGGAGTGGGCTGATGGGGAGGTTAGGACTGGTAATGGGGTATGGGGGGGGGGTTAAACTGAAAATTGGGTGATGGGAATTAGTACTGGGAGTGGGCTATGGGGGGCTAGGACTGGTAATGGGTTGGGGGGTTGCTAGGACTGGAAATGGGTTGGGGGGATTAAGACTGGAGGTGGGCTGATGGGGTTAGGACTGGTAATGGGCTGTGGGCTGTTGGGGGGGGTTAGGACTGGTAATGGGCTATGGGGGGGCTAGGACTGGAAATGGGCTGATGGGGGGGTTAGCAATGGAGGTGGGCTGATGGGGTTAAGACTGGTAATGGGCTATGGGGGGGTTAGGACTGATAATGGGCTATGGGGGGGGCTAGGACAGGAAATGGGCTGATGGGGAGGGGTTAGGACTTGAGGTGGGCTGATGTGGTTAGGACTGGTAATGGGCTGTGGGCTGATGGGGGGTTAGGACTGGCAATGGGCTATGGGGGGCTGACTGGAAGTGGGCTGATGGGGGGGTTAGGACTGGAAGTGGGCTGATGGGGGGTTAGGACTGGAAGTGGGTTGATGGGGGGGCTAGGACTGGTATTGGGTGGGGGTTGCTAGGACTGGAAATGGGCTGATGGGGGGCTAGGACTGGAAATGGGCTGATGCAGGGACTAGAAGGGAATGGATACTGGGTGAGGCTGGAACTAGAAGGGAGCTGATGTTGGGGGAGGATTAGAATGGGATGGGGCTGGGAGAGTAAAATGGAAAGGGGAAAAATATTTTGTATGGGAGGGATAAAAATTCTACAATTGGCCGGGTATTGGGAGAGTAAGTGGGGATTGAGGATGGAGGGGTAAAATTTGAGTGGATGAAATAGGAATGAGGAAAGAGCAAAAGGAGAAAGATTAGTATGTTAAAGCAGATGTAGAGAGAGAGAATGGAAAAAAAAACTAGAAGAGAGAAGAAAGGACAAATGAACAGCAGATGATGGAGAGTTAGCAGAAAACATGAAGAAACCAGAAGAAAGTGGCTGGAGCAATTGCAACTGAAAAAAAAATGCACAAAAGGTAGAAAGATATCTTTATTTTGAATTTATTACCTGGAATATGAAAGCTCTGGGAAATGTGCATCATTAACGTCTGCGCTTTGTTTGGTACAAGAGGAAATTAATTTATAGTTTTATTTCTACAGTGTTGTTGTACATTCCAAGTTTGGCTTTTGGGGTTCCCAGTTTAATTATTGCCTTCCTGTTTCTAAATTGTGATTCCTTGTTTGGTGATGGTCTATGTTCTGCATGTGTAACTGAGCTGAGGTATTCTGTTTATGTAATTCCTATTAGACATTGCCACTTGTTCTCTTTCCCCAGTAGGTCATGTATTGTTCTCTGAAATGTATTGGTTTAATATTTGCAGTGTTGGCTTTTGATAGGTAGGGTATGTTGCTTTGTGAGTCCTGGTAGTGCTGTTAGGATACGGCGGGTTTGCTATGGGTTCTAAATGGGCAGTGTTTGTAGTAGTTCCTAATGTGCCTGGCGGTTGGCACTGGATTATAGTAATGTAGAAATCTTTTAGTCTGTCTTTATCCATACACTCATTAAGAGACATGTTTACTAAAAGTTAGTGTGTTAGCATTATGCAAATATTTATGCAAATAAGGCCACTTATGCAAATGAGGCCCCGCACCGAGTCTCCGCACATGGCCCCGCACCCCCCTTGGGCCACCCCTGGATACAGCATGCAAAAGAGGAAAGAAACTAAACCCCAAGGGCAGCAGAGGATGCTCTGTGGAGCTGGTGAAAAATCTGGAACAGGACAGGAGAGAATTCAACATGCAAACAGGTGTACCACACACCAGCTGAACCACAGCAATACAAAACCCCCAAGTGCACTGCCATGTAAACACCATAAAGAAAGAGACCTATGTAACAGATAATATCTGATGGCTAGGCAGCACAGAGGGCACACCTTGGTGTACAGTGAAGAGAGGGAAGGGTGTGTGTAGAGGTGATGAACCTGCTGGTACCTAATGGTCCAGTTAGCACAACAGAAAAGAAAAAGATAAACCACATGTGGGGATCAAACCTGAAAACTAGGGAGTTATAACACATGCCTCTAACCACTACCCCAAACAGCACACTGAGCACAACGCAAAAAAAAAAACAACCCAAAGGGAGGGTGTGTATGGGAACCTGTAATACCCAGTGATGTGACAAATGGCTGGCAGATACACAGCTGCCACCGTACAAGGATGTGAGCACAGGTGGGCCATGTACATGACCAGCAAATCAGTAGATTCAAGTCAATGTGATCAAAGAGTGGAGGAGTAGCCTAGTGTTTAGAAAACTGGCTTGGTCACCAAGCAACCAGGGCTCAATTCACACTAGCACTCCATGTGGCCTTGGGCAAGTCACGTAACACTCCATTAGTTTGGAAGAAAGACCTGACATTCTACTTCCAGTGACACTGACAAGAAAACCCTGGAGTCTCTGGGTCACAAGGAGTCAGGACTGACTCAAAGGCACACATTGTATTGCAAGTTTGTCACCATGATCAAGCAGCAGCAGAGACAAATGTATATCAAACACATATGTTTATTTGGGTTCATCTTCACAGATAGTGTAGATCCCGCCATCATAATATCAAGGTGAGTGGATCCAAGGTGAAAGACAGAAAGGTCACTGGACCGTCTACAAATGAGGGGCAGGAGACATAATGTGCAGCACTATGCATTAGGCCCTCACCCCCCACATGCTGACGCACGCCTCAAATGTGTTACTCACATATGAGTGCATGTAGACAGTAGGCGGTGCATGATGAGGGACCAACACACATCAATCCTGATCTGTTCCCTAAAATATATCTATCTGGCAACACAGGAGGCACACAAATGAAAACAGCATATGTTGTTGAAACGTTGTAACTTTAGAACCACAGATTGAAAATAATGTTACAGCTATCACATAATGCCTGATATAGGAATCCAAGGTGCAACAATGTAACCCTAAACAATCATCAAATGCACAATGAGGATATGCTAACAGGTAGCAGAGGCACATGAACACAGACAGAATTCAAATTAAAACTACCTGCAGAAACATGCAGAGATAACACCATGCAGGAGGTCCCCCTGCACCGGTTGTTGTGTAGACAGTGTCTGTACACATATATCACCGTACATGGAATGCACAATTGAAGGAAGACAACGAACACTCATACTGCGACACTCCAAATATAACGTGGCAATGTGAGTGTCATCACCTCAGGGGATAAATAGGACTGTGCAGACATGCAATGCAAGGTTTGTAAATCAATGCAGAGCGGCACATCTGTACAATAAACAAACACAAGAAACAGTATATAGAGAGGGAAATTAAGGGCAAACATGTTACAGTAAATCACACAGAAGCCATATTGCCACGTGCTGTGTTTTCCCAACATAGTCAGTCATATGCACATGCACCATTGATATTTCAACATGATTCAGTGATGCCACACATGCACGCAAAGACCCTTGTTGATTGAAAACATCAATCCAGGATGCTGGCGTGCATTAAAGCGGTGTTGTTGCAAAACCTGTATCAGCTCCAGGTGGAGATTAGGTGGACATAGACAACAGGACCTCTCCATCGCTACCCCTATGCCACAAGTATGGCTGTATGCTTGTGTTGAAACAAACAGATGAGCATATCCTGTGTTCCATGTCACACACATGGCCAAAAGAAACAACTGTGGAGGAATGAGCAATATACAGTGACAATGGCAGTCCCTGATTCACACGTGGGGACCAGTACACAGTGTGCAAAGTCCAAAGCGTATATGCAATCCAACATGTCAGGCGAAGACCCTCCTTGCAACCCTGGGCATGCATAGTCAAGTGTCACATCCCAATATGCCACAGTACATGAAAGGTCATGTGTGTCCCCTGAGATAAGCATGACTCCCAGCCAGAGCATGGCAGCAACAGTGTGTTGTATATGTCTGTCATGGATAAAGTAGCGATCCCAAAATAATACTGTCCATCCTAGGCATGTGTTGCACTTGCAGAGGTCAAATATCCTATAGCACCATTTCCCCAGGGATAGCTCCATGGTGGTGTGTCCCCCAACTGGTGGACGATGGCGATGCTGGATGCGCTCCAATGGATATGTCCAGTTTGTTCCCTGCCCTGTCAGAAGAGTAGAAATAATGTATTGGTATGCAGTGTCCAACAGCAGCACAAAATGCAGACAGGCAACCATGAATATGCACATAATAAAATGACACACAGGCAAACATAACATGAGCACAAAACATAACACAGTGCAGGATGGTCCGATGTGGAATTGGAACTGCAGACACGGCCGTCACATGGATATATTCATCTCCATGGCCATGTCCATGTTACACAAGTGTATCACAGCGCCACCCCATGTGCATCAGCGATTGTGAACAGAGAGGCAACATGAAATATCTCTGAAACAAACCGTAAATCATTACCATGTAAAGCAAGATGTAATTTCCCCCCAAACGGTTAAACCTAGCATCTGCGTGCAGCAGGGGTATGTCATGGATCCCCTGGGTCACTCAGTGAAGGGAGATGACGTCACCCCAAATGGAGAAATCACCATGTAACCATGTCCAGCCACTGTTGATGCATGACCACATCATGACGATATCTGAGTTCTGAAAAATAAGGTCCAACAGTCGTATGTCACAGCACAAGACACAGGTCTGCGTACAACACACAACACATGTCCACAATATTCACATGGAAAACAGCAGTAAGGAAGAGATAGCACAGTCATCACTGCCCCCCAGGTGTACAGACCCCACACACCACATGATAATGTAACATGCCTGCACACTGTACCAACACACAGACAACCCTAAGAAACACACCCACACAGTATTCTAAGGTGATCGTGCCAGCAGTAGCATATGGCTGGGATGTTCCCAATTGGAGATGTGTGGACTGAAAGGCCCTGTGAAAACAAATGAAACACTGGTATTCTCCGATGTTAAACTGTTGGGGAAGGGTGCACGTGTAGCCCACCACCACAACACCTAGGACACCCACACACATGAAGCTCTGTTGGCTGTGTCACAGACACAGTGTTGCAGAGGACAAACTGGACAGGAACACATGGGGATATGTGTGCCAACACCAAGATATGGCTTATGGTGGTGCAGGGACAAGAGATAAACCACAACATATGTACAATCTGACACATCACCGAGGACATGTGTCTACCCTGCCTGTCAGCACAGACAATGTAGCCGTACATCCACCTACCACAGACCACTGCATGTTGGATGTCTGACAGTCACCTGCCATTGCACATCCGCACCAGGAGCTGCAACAGGTATGTACTGCAGAGTAGGAAACACAAGGGAACCATACATATGTCATTTGCCAGTTATGCAACACACACTGCACCTTCCTGCCCTCAGCTCGCAGACCCTCCAAGACCCTTCACAGACCCACTGTTCACCAGCACACCGTACAGATCTGTGTCATGTGAGAGATATTTCTGGTGTAAATGCCAAACTACAAGGGTCTGCACTCTGTTTGTCACCCCCCCCCATCTCTCTGTTCATGTACAGAAGGGTGAACAGAAGTGTTGCGTCCCTACTGTGTCCCTGCATCAATCCGCGGCTGCAGTAACATCCTGTGTCCACCATATGTCCCCCAATGCCCCTCACTGTGCAATCCAGTGTCCCAATAATGTCTGATACCTTGCTGTCAAGTACTGTAACACAAGGAACTATGCAGGGGCACCTCCCCATCGGCTGACCCTACACAGGTCAGTGGTGTGTATAGCTCCACCATCATTAACAGCAACAGCTGTGTGATGTTGAGCTGCAAATCAACATATCCACGGCTGAGTTATGCCTGCCAAACCACACCCCAATGTGTGCATGTGACCACACCATGATGGCTGCATGTCATACTGCTGTGTGACATGGATAATGGAAAGGCACGGATAGCCCATATGTGCACCTAAACCCTCCCCCCCCCCTCAGAGCGATGTTGTATCTGTGGACATAAGTCGTCCTCTCCAGGGTCAGCAATGTAGTTGTTGCAGTGGACTGCACCTACCCCCTCTGCCCATCCTCCCAGCTTGTATGTGAGTGCTGTGGTACATGTTCAGATGTCATCAGATACATGTGCCCCAATCCCCCTGATGACAACAACACTGAAACCTGACTCCACACCCACAGTTAGCCCACAGCTTGCCTACTGTAACCCACACCCTGCTGATCTGGCATGAATAATCTCTGTCAGCGTACAAATATGCACCACTGCATTGCACAGCTAATCTATATCCCACACAACTAGCACAACACCCCCCCCCCCCTGGCTGCACACTGCACAGGTTCTCTATTCTTCCCAGAATCTTTGAGAGGGCTATGTGATGATCTCCACATTCAGGCACACTGTGGTGTTGCAATAATGTCCCTCACGGATACCACATACCAGGGATCCAGTTACCACAGATTACATCGATATTGGTATGTATCACATTTAGCGGCATACTAAAAAAACGAATGCACAGACCCTGCACATCTGAGCATACCAACCAAACAATCAGCTCAAAACACCAACTGTAAGACACAGACATCGAGACAACTGGCCCCATCCATGGTCTGCTCCCGCATTGTTAACGCCATACCATATGCCTCTCATCCTGCCGCTCCAAAGTATCAAAGCCAACTATGTGTGCCTACACATCAGCCCCTATCACATGCAGCCACAAACCAGGTATGGCAGCCCTACACCGCACCAAAGCCTAAAACACCACACACACACAAGCCACCTCCACCTGCTGGTATGGCTAGCCAGTCTCCTTACATGTCAATGCAGTATTGCATCGTACAGATATCATAATACAAATGGTAACTAGATATAGCAGTACACACATATCTAAACAAATGCAAGCGGCAACATATGCAGTACTTACATGCGAAGAGCTCTGCAATCAGCTGCCACCTGACTGCTGTGCCCACACGTGTGTCACCATGGGCAGGTGCAGGGGGGCACGTAGGGTCCTCCTCCAGACCCTCATTAATATCGACAGGGATGTGGTGCCTGAGAGCAATGTTGTGCAGGATGCAACAGGCTACAATGATCTCTGCCACAGTCTGTGGTCTGTATTGTAAGGCCCTGCCTGTCCTATCCAGAAACCTGAAGCGACTCTTTAATACGCCAAAGGTGCGCTCTATGACGGAGCGGCTGGTGGCATGGGCCTCATTTTACCTCCTCTCTGCACGTGTCCGTGGTCGACGCACGGGGGTCAGCAACCAGGGGTGACACCCATATCCTGCATCACCTACAACAAAGAGATGTACGACGTTAAAGCAGGAGCCCATGTCCCCCAAAATGGACACAGGCATGTATGTGCAAAACAAATGCAGAACACATTGTGACAGAAACATAGGACAGCACATGATGGGACAGCAGGACTATGCTTCAGGGTGTGAAGGGCAGACACACATGACAAGGGCTTGGTGCATGGGCTAGAAACATAATCTGTAACCACGACACATATGCAAGCAGCCATTTAACTATCACGACAAAGCTCCATAGCAAGGTGGGGTTTGAGGCCCCCCTCCCCTGATATCACACACAGACAGTTGACATACCCACACAACGAGAGATACACCACTGAGACAGACATCTGCACATACGGTTAGTAACATGAAAAGTATGTGCACATAAGATATGATAAATACACACCCAGCAATAGACAGTCCCCATATTGTCCATCCTCGAATTGAGTGTAAAGTGCTGAGTGCTGCAGGATATAGGAGTCATGGGTGGACCCTGCAAACCTGGGTACCACATTCAGAATATGTTGATGTGCATCACAGACAACCTGAACATTCAGGGAATGATAGTGTTTGCGGTTGCGGAACACTACCTCCCTGTCTCTTGGCGGGACCAGGGCAACATGTGTGCAATCAATAGTGCCCATCACGTGTGGTATCCCAGCTAATGCCTCAAAGGCCTGGTTCAGGGTCCCCCACTGTTGCCTAATGTGGGGAAGGGCTATGTAATTCCCCACCCGGCTGACCATGGCACGCAGCACTTGGTGGAGACAGCGTGAGAGGGTGGGGCGGCTCATGCCTCCTACTGCGGCCACAGATGACTGGAAACAGCCAGAGGCAAAGAAATGTAGGGCACCAAGGAGCTTGACCAAACCCGGTATGGCATGTGACCAAGCAGTCAGGGGCTTGAGGTCAGGTCTTAGATCCTCGTAGAGCTCCCTAATAGCCCCTGTGCTCAGGCGGTAGAGGGAGATGACCTGGTCCTCACGCATGCCCTGGAGCTGGGCCCTGGGCCTGTAGAGGCGAGGCCGGCGGAGCCGCACCTCGGCACATCTCCTGCCCCATGCGGATACAGCCCCTGCCCGGCCTGCCCCCACAGCTGCAGGTCTGAGTTGCAGCGGGTCCACACCCATGCCCCATGCCGCAGCCCCATTGACACCATCTCCCCCATCAGGCAACCGCAGCCCCTCCTGAGTGTCCTCCTCAACTGCAACAATCAGGAACGCTGCCATACACACAACAGCTACAGATGCACAATGACACACAAACACTGACACCCACCTCACTGACGAAGACACAGAGCCAGACACACAAGCCACTCACACACACAGTGACTATACACAAAGAAAACATCCTCTAGCACTCCTCAAACCTCACAACCACGTCACAGACTCTCTCCTACAGAAACCCCTCAATGTGTCCCAAGTAAGCATGTATATTTAAATGCCAAACTTACGTTGCGCGTGGGCGGTGGCTATGCGCATTGCGCATGCATGCAGTATTACACATGCGTTGTGCGTATGTCACACGCGTATGTGCTACACCGTACACAGCTCCTGGGTGGTGCATGTGCAATGCGCATTGCGCATGCGCCACCCAGGCACTGTGTACGGTGTCACGCATACGCGTGTGACGTACACACAACACATGTGTGGTACCGCGCGCATGCGCAATGCATGTTACGCCATACAAAATGATAAATACATCTGCAGATAAGAGGGAAGGTGTGAATTTATAGTGGAGCCCAGATAGTGCCAGGGGCCAATGAGAGCTGCAGTATACTGTGAGTGGGAGTGGTGGTGTAGAGAGAGAGGGGTAGGGGAGGGGCATGTGGCAGAGCAGAGGAGGGTGAGGGGAGGGGAGGCAGGAGAGACAGGTCAGGAGCAGGCAGCAGGGAGGGCAGGTGGGTACAAGCAGCAGGTGTGAGGTGGAGGCCAGTGGTCGGGGGTGGGAGAATATGGAGAGTCAGCACAGGGCAGGTGTGGCAGAGGAGGAGGGTGTGCATATCCATCAGGACACAGAGATCCCTGAAAGGCCAGCAGAGGAGGCCGCTGGGCCATCGTGTGGCTCACAGCGCACACACGGACCACCTGTCGCTAAGCGCAAGCGGCAACCAGTGCCGTCATTACAAAGGAGGAGGGCTGTTCGGTTCAACCCTCAAGAGAACCATCTCCTCCTGGCAAGTGTCCTGGAAAACTACGATGTCCTGTATGGACAGCACAGCAGTACCACCACCGTGGCAACACGGACACGTATCTGGGAGGAGGTTCAGGAGGCTGTATCGCAGGCAGGGGGACCACACCGAGACCTTGAAAGCCTTTGTAAGAGGATGAGTGACATAAAACGTGGTGTGCGTGCCCACATGGCCGCTGAGCGGCAACATGCTGCAGGCACAGATGGGGGGGCCCCTTTACCCCCACACTAACACCACTAGAGTAGGAGCTGGCTGATCGGCTCGGTCCCGTATACCTGCATGGCCTGCCGGAAGCACTGGACACCGCCCATCCCAGGGCAGGTAGGTACACACATCACATCCTGCTGTCACAAAGGCATGATGTGACAGCACTCTGCTTATGTGGCCCGCATCCTATTCCCCCCCCCCAACCTGGTGGCATACGTCATCCCCATCCCTCATCCCCAGGCCCACAGGTGTCCCCTGCACCAGCACAGCCCCTGACATCTGCATGGGCCAGTCACCCACCCGTAGATGGTGCCAACAACACCCCCTACCAACCCCTGGCTGCCCAGTATGCACAACTCCTGCACATCCCACACCTCTCACACCTGTTCCTGCACTGACTGACACAATGTGGAGCACCCCTGTTCACAAATTGGCACCTGGTGACTGAAGCATCAGTGTGCTGTGTGTGCTTGGCAGTGCCTCCACAAGGCCAGGTACCAGTAGTGGCAGAAGTATGTGGCACACGCACAGGGCATGGCCAAGCACACATCACATGTGGGGTGCATGTACCACACAGGTGTAAATAGTTGCAAGGACCAATCCAAGCTCTGTTGTGTATGTCGTCCCACAACGCAGGTGACTACAGCATCAAGGAGCCACGCGAGGAGTGCGAAGTGCCCGAGACCCAGGATGGTGAGGAGCCAGAGGCTACGATGTCTGCAGATAACAGCAGCGATGGCAACGGCACACCTGGGGCAGGCATGCACCCAGAGGGGTTGGACATGCTCCTGGGCACGGCAGACACTGTGGAGGCCAGCTGCACCACTGAACATGGCCATGCGGGCGCCAACAGGGGGGAGGCCCAGGGTTCGGCAGGCCCAGGGTTCGGCAGGCCAACCCACCCCACGCATGGCAACTGCATTGGAGGGGCTGCGTCTCCACACTGCATCAGTGAGCCATGATGCTGAAGGTGGGTACGAGCATATACAGGAATCCCCATGGGGGTTGTCCACAGATGCACCAGGGGACTGCATGTTGGCAACATAGCAGGGCGAGAGCCATGGGGGGGGAGGGATTTGACAGGTGCCCTGTGCATTCCAAACCTGTGTAGCATGGCATCACAGGGGTCAGCATGTGTAAGGGGCACAGAACTATGTGCGCTGTTCCCCAGACACATACCCCAAACAAGCGCAACACAGAGCAATGTAGTTAATCACCTGTAGCAGGTGACCTCCGGGAACAGCAGGGATACATCTCCACATGTGGTTATTGTCAGTAGCAAGGGAGCCTGCATGGGACTGCTCACCAGCGGCCAATGTGAAAGCCTTTGGGAGCATCCCACAGCACCAGCGTGCTGTCGTCCAGCCTTTCCCAAATGCCGCACCCCTGTTGAGCATCAAAGGCTGGGACAAAATGAGAGAGAGAGATAGGGCAAGGGAGAGAGAGGGAGAGAGTGATACAACTCCGGGGGGAGGTGGGTGGCCAATACAGACTCATACCTGCTGTTCCCAGAGATCACCTGTTACAAGTGCATGGTCTGCAATGTGTAGGGTGCCCAGATGTCCTGGACCTATCAGGGTTTTCATGTGTTCATGAGGCATGTCCTGACTCTGGGAATGCCCGGATCGTGACCTGCCATCTGAGCTATCATCCTGATCTTCCCGGAGGTGTTGTAAACCTTCAGAGTATGTATGTTACAGATGCTACCAGTGATCCGTAAGATGGAACATCTCAATCAGGTTTGTGTTTATAAACCACGATGTAGGGTAGCATAGATGTCTTCCGTGGCGTCCCGCACAACTGTGGACATAGCAATGTGCGTATGTGGTCTTTTGTTTGCGCAGATCCGTCAAATGCTGTGCTCTGTAATGGTTGTGTAGCAAAATTTTTGTAATCCCTATGTCAAACGTGGCTGTGGAAGGAGAGTACGTTCTCTGTGCAGACAGCAGTGGGTGGTTGCGAGGTCTCACTTGCACGGTACAACAGTGAACTGCATCATAGACTGTCCTGAGCGTGTAGCAAAGGTATCTGGGCACCCTAGCAAAGTGTGACAGCAATGTTGGCTGGACAGCCCCAGAGCTATACACGTGTGTCCTATGCCCCTCACGTCCTCTCACCTATGTTACATGGCCACTGTGCAGGGTGCATATGGATGGATCATGCTGCAACACAGGTATCTGGGGGCTCTTTGTGTCCTACGACCCATCATTGGGCCCCATGAAATGCTTGGGAATGGCTCATGGGACACAGAGGTCTGACCATGGTCATGTGTTGCGATATGTGCCCTGCATGGGTGTGTGACAGACTGATCCTGTGGGATATGGCTGACATGTACATGTGTGACAGTTGCCTTTGCAGGGGGTATAGCACAAATCACCATGTCCTCCACCCACAGGCACTCGTCAGGCACTGGAGCAGATAAGGACTGAGGTCAGCCAGAACACGGTGGAGCTTCACCAGCTGCAGACAGCAGCGGAACGAATTGCCACTGCACTGGAGGCCATGGTCGCAAGGATGCCACAGCCAGCACCAGCCCCAGAGGCTGCACCACCAACACAGCAGATGAGGGGTGTTTTGGGCCATGGGCGACGGGGGCGGCCATGCAAGAAGTAACCTGTAGGTGTGGTCTAGTGGTTGGGGCAACGTACGTCAGGCCGTATGGTCATGGGTTAAACTCCCAGTGGGGATAGCTACCCTGGGTCAGTTGGACTGGGGTTACAAGGCACACAGGTGCTCCATGTGGACCTGGGCAAGCCGCATGACCCTCCATAGCCCCTGTTCCCTGTAAAATAGGTAATTCCACCTCATAATGCCCTGTGCAAGGTATAGTCAGGTTGCTAAATGTACACTTCAGTGATGCTGATTGGAACAGTGCATATGTGAGTGTGTTGGACATTAAACACATTGAAACAACATCTGTTCATGTGCATGTTTGACAGGGTAGACAGGTCACTATCCCTGTTGACCTGTAACTGCCTTGCAGTCGTGGTTGATGTGGACATATAGTATACGTACGACACACCGACTGCAACTGGGGCAGTGGACGTAACACATCACATACTCCTACAAATACATACATGTCTGACCTATGATATCCTGTGTGCGGGTCTCAGATGTGTGGCAATGTGCTACTCCATGTGGCGTGCACCTCATGTTGTTCCCCTGCCCTCATGTGGATCACCCATGCCCCTCGGTGGTGGGGTGTCTGTACTGCCGGCTATCACTGCACAGCGGTCACCACATGTCCTGTGTGGGATGGACTGTGCCAGGTCTCAGCACCAGGACCTCGTCGTGGGTTGATAGCCATCCACACCTGTTGCACATGACAGATGTCATGGTGCTGCATGTCTGGTGTTGGGATCTGTCGCCGTCTCCCATCCCTGATACCCCCCCACTTTGGTCAGACATGTGTGAACATTCTCCCTGCCCGCAACATGGCCTACGTGGCTGCCCTCCAACATTGACTTGCATGCAGCACAGACAGATAGGGGTGGCTCACATAGGTCTTCTGCGCATACATGCATGCACATAACATCACCCACTGACGATCCCTGTGACATGCATTGTCCTGGGCCGTACTCGAGGCCATCCCCCTGAGCAGCTCCTGGGTTCAGCAGCACATCCTAACCTCCGTGCACAGACATAGCTATTTGCTGGTTCTGCTATTGGCACACCAGCATGCGGCACCATATATCGTTCCCGCACATTGCCCACAGCATGCCCGTGCTTAGGTACTATTGGACATGCTCCACATTGCCACATCTCTGTCTCAGCCGTGGACTCACACGCCTATGCACATGGCCAGCCCCCACACCTGTGTGTGGAGAGGGTCCATGTATGACACCCATGTGTACCGTGCATACACATACCTATCTACACACATGTCCCATGCTAATGTCCATTGTCCATCAGTAACAGAAACACATGACCATTCGTATGTGTTCCAAAAACTGTATTAACCACAACGGTGCAAATTAACACAAACATCAAAACTGTTTATATCTGATCATCTGTTGTCCCAGACATAGTCATTCCCACCCAGTGTGGTGTGTCCATTATAGTGCAGCCCATGTCACCAGGACCCAGCTGTCCTGTTGGGTCATGGGGACAGGACAGCACAGGGCACATGTGTGGGCGCCCCAGGGGTCGTCACACACTCCTGGGATGCCCATCAGTGGATGGTGTCTGAGAGGCAGCAGCCGTGCCTGCCACAGGCTGCCTCTCGGCGACCAAACACAAGACAGACCCTGCCAGCACATGCACGGTGCATTCCAGGGCCCCCAGTCATTGGGCCATGCCATCCATTGCCACGGACAGGTCATGTACACACCTACGACCACATACACACATGGTGCCAGGTGTGTCTGTGGTGGTGTGTGCATGGGCCCTGTCCATGGCAATGGGTGATGAGGGCAAAACCAGCCGGGCACCATTTCCACCCACATGTGTGTGCTGGCAGGGACCCACAGTGCCCTGTGCTGTCCCGTGCTCCACCCAGACCTCCCCTCCCTCAGCAAACCCCACCTCCCAGTCCACTCCCACCTCCACCCCTAGGCCCTCCGACCCACCCTGAGCAGACCCCTCACTCCCCTCCTCCCCCTCCAACATAACCCACAAACATTTGGTTGCCCCCTCCCCACCCCCACCTCCACCATTCCCCCGTTGCCCAGTTCAGACACAGGGGCCTCTGCTGCCTCCTCCCCAGGCCCCCCTCCTCCTCACCTACCTCTGCCTCCACGGGCAGCTCCATTGGCCCCTCCTCCTCCTCCTCCCCCCCTTCCTCCTCCACGTCCGCTGCCGCTGACACCGCCACTGCTGCCTCCGCATCCTCATCCTCCTCCTCCTCCGCCTCCCCCTTGGGCATTCTCTGGTGGGTGGACCATGGCTGGTTCTGCGTGGCCTGCGCGTGTGTCCGAGCTGTGTGGTCCTCCTCTGTGGGACATGACAGTTATTAGCACACACGTATGTGACGCACATGACACTTTGAATAGTTTCGCCCCACAGGGCCTGGTGGGCCACTGTGACCCCATCTAATGAGTCACAGAGGTTGTGACACTCACCTCCCCACTGTGACACTGGCCGCCTTCGTACAAGCTCCAAGTGGCCGGGATAACGGAGCCTCATCTCCCTGGCCTTCTTCCGTAGATCTTCTACCTAGTGAGGGGAGACAATGGGAGGGTACATTACTGCCATATCAACCTGGTGTAAGGTCCACAGATGTGACACGTCTCTGTGCAGGGCATCGTGCTGCTCCTGCTCCTCTGCTCAGTGTGACCTGTACCAACAGTTGCTGCTGCCCCACATGTGTAGCCATGTGTGCAGTCACACATATGTGTCCCGTGCATCACACCCTGGATGCACCATACCCTGTCCCTACCATCTCCCTGCACAACATGGCAGCAGCATGCCACCTGTGGCATGGCTAGGTTGGTGTTTCGAGGGGACCTCGCCAACCCCTTGTGTGTTCTGGCAAACACATGAGTATTTGCCTGACCTGAACATATCAGCCAACTAGATATGTTGTCACAAACTGGGTACACAGCAATGACATATGGATGTGTTTCGCACCATATCTATCAGGTCTCATGGCCCCCAGGGGTGGGCTGCTGCACACCACATCCACAGCTGAACCTACCATACAATCAGGATACAGACCTGACCTGTTCTATGAGCCATGGGCCTCAGGGGGATGGGGCACATGTCTGTCAGGACACAGCATCACCTACCACAATATCTGGATGCCATACCCACCTTTGCTGACAGGTCTCAGGCCCCCCTGGGGACAGGGTGTCCTAGCACACATCTTCTGCGACACACACCATAGCAGCAGGATGACTAACTGGATGCATTCAACAGGTCTCCAGACTCCTGGGATTCGGGTGGATTATATGATATCAGGAACAGCATACACCATTTCACCAGGGTGACTGACAGCCCACTGTGATGGGCCCTCAGGACTCATGGGGATGGGGCAGATGTGTTAAACTGCATTGGCACAAACAGCCATATCACCAGGGTGACTGACAGCCCACTTTGATGGGCCCTCAGGACTCCTCGGGATGGGGCAGATGTGTTAAACTGGAAAGACTCAAACAGCCATATCACCAGGGTGCTGACAGCCCACTTTAATGGGCCCTCAGGACCCCTGGGGATGGGGCAGATGTGTTAAACTGCATTGACACAAACAGCCATATCACCAGGGTGACTGACAGCCAACTTTGATGGGTCCTCAGGACTCCTGGGGATGGGGCAGATGTGTTAAACTGCATTGGCACAAACAGCCATATCACCAGAGTGACTGACAGCCCACTTTGATGGGCCCTCAGGACTCCTGGGGATGGGGCAGATGTGTTAAACTGCATTGGCACAAACAGCCATATCACCAGGGTGACTGACAGCCCACTTTGATGGGCCCTCAGGACTCCTCGGGATAGGGGGAATTGGACAACAGCAACAGTGGCATAACCATACCTCCAGGGGGGCTGGGGACCCATTGTTTTACACTCCCAGGGCAACTGGGGGTGGGCAGATGGTTTAGACTGCTGGGCCACATACATCCATATCACCAGGGGGACTGACAGACCATTTGTGGCAGGTCTCACGGCCCCTGGGGGTAGGGCAGATGTGTGACCCTGAAAATGCAGAACCCACCATACCAGAATGATGATTACGGAACCTCCCTAGGCAGATGTGTGGGCTCCCTTTGTTACGGTGTGTTTTAGCACTTCAGTTACAGCAGCTGACATGACACCAGGAGGGCATCTGGGACTCTGTGCACAGGTCAGTAGCCCCCTAGATAAAGGGCAAACCACTAAGATGTGATACATAGACAATATAGCACGTGGGTGTCACGAATACACATAATTGGAATAGAATACTTTCACAAAGCTGCATGCACAGCTACAATTGACACTGGATATATATATGGCTACACTGACCTGTCCCCATACACTTACCTCACGTGGGTAGTCCGCCACACGGTTGTACCGACGTGTGAGATGCTCCCAGGCCCTCCGTACTCTCACCAGGTCCTGCCGCCTGGAGGATCCAGGGAACAGCTTGTGCTGCCTTGGCTCAATCAGCTGTGCCAGGTGGCACAGGTCATGGCTGGTGAATGCAGGCTTCCTTGATATGGTGGCCATTCTCACCTGCACACTACTCAGGGACGCAGACATGCACGTACGCACGCACGCGCATGCGCACCACAATGCGCATGCACGCGTTGACGCAGCACGCGTTGATACGGCCGTGCCGCAGCACGTGCTGATACGCCCCGTCGCAGCACGTGCTGATACGCCCCGTCGCAGCACGCGCTGACACACCCCGTGACGCACAGGCCTACGTGCGTCAACATGTGCATGAGTGCAGTGCATTTGTTCCTGTCTGTGCTACAACTAGTATACAGGATCTAGTGTTGCCAACAATCTACGTACTGCTCTATGCTGCAGACACACATAGCAGTGATTTGTCAGACATTTAAAAACAATGTTTGCTATGTTATATTTCCTCAGGTCTTTGCCACACTTGAGTCTTGAACCGATAGCCACTGGCTCTCAGAGCATTGTTCTCACCGGTGTGCTATGCCCTTTCACATAGCAATGGGTGGCTCAACACATAAACAAAGGGGGTGTGTTTACTAATCCGTGTTGATGTGTGCCCAGCAGAACTGTGCAGGATGTCATAAGGGAGGGGGGAGCGTTAGGGTCCAGATGTCGGGACCGCACAATAGCTTGCATGGCGCACATTATCACACGATCGAGGGAGGTGTGACACGTTCATGTGCATTAATTGTAGGTAGGGGTGCTGACATACAAGCATTGTGGCAGAGGTGTGGCACATTGGTTGACGGACTGCCTGATGGTACGGGAGTCATGGGCTCGATCCCCCAGTGCAGCTCTTGCATGCAACTGCCTGGGACATTGCCCTTTACGTCTCAGCAGTGGTTTGTGAGAGTGTTTTGTTATATTTTCATTTGTGCTGCCCACAAACACACCCTCACTGTGCCTTAACCTATGGTGCCACAGTAGTCACCCTATGGGGCACTCCAGAGACCACATTATAAGGTGCACTGTCCACCAAGGCACCTTATAATGTTCCCTATGGGGCGCCCCATGGAGCACTGTCGAGGGTGCCATATGAGGGTCCTTCAGGCTACAGCACTGAGGGTGTTTTTGCTGGCCCCACTAATCAAACATTAAACAACGCTATGCCTCAGACAGCCCTATCAACTGACCCCACTGTGGGTTCACACCCATTACCTCCACCACACAGACAGTGATGTACCAGTGGGCTACAGCTGTATGGCCACACCCGGGCCCCTGGCAGGCTACAGAAGGACTGCAGGTCTCCACACCAACTGCTGTGGTTATCAGGTTAGGGTTAACCCACACATACCCACGATGCACTGCACATGCATATTAGCAGTCCACAAAAGATCACAGGATGGGGTATGCACCCCCACAGCACCTCGGCCAGGTTGGGGGCACTGACCGTGTGCACCCCCACAGCACCTCAGCCTGGTAGGGGGTGGTAACCAGGTGTGTTACTGGCACAGAGTGACTACAGACCGTCACATTGTATGTGTACAGTTCCCACCCTGAGGGTGACATGGGGCACCCAGCACCATGTCCACAGCCCCAGATATAGCTGGGATACGCTATGCTATAGGTCGCCGTCAGTGACAGTGTGAGATAGGGTGTCCTTGCAGACACACCTCAGAATACACCTCCATCCATATTGGTTTCCCAGTCGCATCTAGCACTTGTGGACTATGATGCACCAAGAATAGTGCATATTCTGTGTGGGTGCCATGGCAACATGGTTTCTGTGACAGGGGGCGGGGCGCCTGTATGGGCCCATTGGCAGATTATATAGTACTACACAAACTGCCCTCTGGGGCTCAGGAACTCCCACCGATAGCTCCACATTCCTGCGATGGTGTCGGTAGAGGGGACCATCTACCTCAATCCAGCTAGGGCTACATACAACCTTGGGGACAGTCCTGTACTCAGCCAATCAGCAACAGGGGACAGACAGTAAGGCTGTAAATGCTCTGCTGCCCCCCACAACTATCTGACATTCACCAGCAGCGGGCATAGTGAGTCCCCAGCCACCACACCCTGCAAGGTGTCCCAGCCATACACATACTAACTGCAAACAATGTGCGAGCTAGTCCATAGTGCATATTCCTGGGGAAGATGTGTACACCCACCAAGCAGTTAGGTCAGTGATTGGTCCCCAGAAAAGGGGACCCATATATATCACTTAAATGACATACTATGTGGCACTATGGGGGAACCTAGCCATGCCGTGGTCACTGCTCAGTCAGGGTGGGAGTGCCTTTCCAGCAGGACATGATGTGGCCACTCTGTCCGTGCAGGTGGCTGCCAGACTCTACAATGTCCCACACATTGCCCTGAGTTTATTTGTGTTTACCAAAGCCCCGGGACGGGGAAATAAAACTTTATTTTGACCTTACCACTCTGTTACCTCAATTCCTTTGCCTGTGAGGTGTTTGGGACTTCATTACCCAGAGGGCCAGTGTACTACTACGCCTGCACTACCCCCACTTCCTGGCTTAGGATAGTCATCAGCTGAACCCTCTCTGCTAGCCCTAGGACCCAGGGTGGGCAACTGGTGGCTTTGGTAAACACAAATGAACTCAGGACAAAACCATACGTCTGGTATAAAGAATAGTAACTCAGGAACTGCAGAAAAATGACATCTTTTTCTTCCAGCTTTCATATACACAGTCCTTTACATAGGAAATAATAAAGGCTTCTTTTTCAATGGCAGTAATGCTCACTTTGCTTTCTCCAGCTATACCATTAGCTTCAAACATTCAATTCAGCAAAGTGTTTCCATATTATCTGCAATGGTTAACGTACAATCCATGGGTACATCGTTTATGCCTTCATCTGTGTATTCAACCTGCATATATATAGTCACCAGTTGCCCACCCTGGGTCCTAGGGCTAGCAGGGCTAGCAGAGAGGGTTCAGCTGATGACTATCCTAAGCCAGGAAGTGGGGGTAGTGCAGGCGTAGTAGTACACTGGCCCTCTCTGGGTAATGAAGTCCCAAACACCTCACAGGCAAAGGTAACAGAGTGGTAAGGTCAAAATAAGGTTTTATATAGATATAGATATAGATATAGATAGATAGATATTGTCACCAGTTGCCCACCCTGGGTCATATATATAAATATAAATAAATATATATAAATATAAATAAACAAATATATATATATATATATATATATATATATTTATATATTTATATTTATTTTTATTTATATTTATTTATTTATTTATTTATATATATATTTATTTATTTACATATATATTCTGTAATTTTGTTCTTTATAATGGTTTCTACCATTTTGTCCAGTACTGACGTCAGGTGCACTGGTCTGTAGTTTCCTGTATCACCCCTGGAACCCTTTTCAAAAATTGGCATTACATTGGCCATCCTCCAATCTTCAGGTATTACAGATGATTTTCATGATAGTTCACAGATTGCTAATAGTAAGTCTGCAGTCTTATATTTCAGTTCTTTAAATGCCCTCTGATGTATACCATCTGGTCCAGGTGATTTGCTACTCTTCAGTTTATCAAATAGTTGTAATACACCTTCCCGGTTTATCAATATTTCTTTCAAATTTTCCAATATATCACCTTTAAAAACCTTTTCAGGCATGAGCAACTATCCTACATCTTCTTCAGTAAAGACCAAAGCAAAGAATTCATTCAGTCTCTCTGCTATGGCCTCGTCCCCTCTTAGTGTCCCTTTCACTCTTCTATTATCTAATGGTCCAACTGAATCTCCCACAGGTTCTTTGCTATGAATGTACTTGAAAAAAAAATTGTTATGCATTTTTGCTTCCACATCAAGCTTTTTTCCAAATTCTCTCTTTGCCTGCTTTATTATTGCCTTGCATCTAACTTACCAAGTGCTTATGTTTCCCATTTTCGTCATTTGGCTCCTTTTTCCATTTTCTGAAAGATGCTTTTTTGGCTACAACAGCCTTTCTGACCTCACCTTTAAACCATTCTGGCAGTTTTTTAGACTTCTTTCCACTTTTCTTAAAGCATGGAATAGAGCTGGTCTGGGCTTCCAAGATAGTATTTTTAAACCACCATGCTTGATTTAAAATCTTTAACCTTTGGAGCTGCTCCTTTTTGTTTTTTCTTAACTATTCTGCTCATTTTATAATAGTCTCCCTTTTGAAAGTTAAAAGGTAGTACTGTGGATTTCCTTGCCACCCTTCCTCCATTTATTAAATCAAACATGCTATGATTACTATTGCCAAGTGGCCCCAACACCCTTATCTCTTGCACCAGATCTGGTGTTCCACTAAGGACTATGTCCAAAATGGCTTTTTCTCTTGTTGGTTCATGAACCAGCTGCTCCAAGAAGCAGTCATTTATTTCATGTAGAAACTTTCTCTCTAGCATGTCCTGCCATGACACTGACCCAGTCGATACCAGGGGAATTTAAATCATCCATTACTGTGTTGTAACTTGCTAAGGGCCCATTTTACTAAAACCCAGTGACTGATTAATGTGCACTTTGTCACAAGGTGGACCTAATGGAGCCTGAGAAAATGCAGATCAGTAGCGATGATCAGGGAAGAGATGACAGTGTAAACAGAAAACTGTCAGATGGTTGCTACAGACAACCAAGGCACACGTGGGTAGGGGCTGGGAAGACACACCCAGATAGCAAGCAAAGGGAGTTTGCATTGCCTGATAGGAATCAGCTGGGTGGAGGTGGAGCCCAAAGACACGGTGATAAAACACGCTCACAAATAGTTAGAAAGGGAGAGGAGGTGAGCCAACGAGGGTCACAGCAAGAGAGACAGCGGCAAGTGCAGCAGAAGCTGTGGAAAGAATGGGACTGGAATGAAAGAGAGCGAGAAAGAGAGTTTGAACTACTGGATCAGCAGGAGAGCCCATATGAAGGCCTGAGTGAGTCCCGAGACCTGTGTGAAACATTTGGAAGGCAGAAGCCAGATACTGTGTGCATGCGTGGAGAGCATGAGAGACGTAGGAAGTCTTACATACAAGGTAACAGAGCAAGAAGTACTAATAGTGGCTGTTTCCTACCTGAGTGGGTAAAACCCCGAAGCAATAGGAAAAGACAATCACAAACAAGCTTTAAAGAAACAGAGAATAACTTTTTCCCTTGTAGTAGAAACCCCAAGAGAAGAGAAGCTCTCTTACCTGAAAAAGCTGGTGATTCTACTAGCAACTTTAAACTCCCCACGTTGGATAAGCTTCCGTCTAGAGCAGTGCAATCTAGGGCAGCTGTGTTGCAAAGGCTAGACCCGAGCACGCTCAGAGCCTGCCGTAATTATTCTAGTAACAGAGCCAGGGAAGTTGTTGAATATCCTTGTGGTTACCAGCAGGGGCTGAGCTCCTATGAGCTTCATTCAAAACCCTACGGTAGTTCCCAGAGAAGCAGTGATTCAGAGGGACAGAACAACTTCCTGCTTGACGAGGCAAGCCAGCCTTATCCTTATGAGACAGCTGATCTCAGAAACGTGAGTTCAAATGAACCTGAATTAATGGAATATGAGAATGCAGATAAACCAGCAGTTCCTGAGCCAATGGAATGTTCACTGTCTGTAATTGACCCTGAGTTTTCCTTAAGGTAAATGCTTGAAGATAACCAGTGCTTAAGAGTCACAAGCTGTGTGCTAACAAAACGTGTCTCTCAGAAAAACCATTATAAGTGAGCTGTGCTGTGGCAGCAAAAAGAAAAGGCTGTTAGGAACAGTGAGGATGTTTAATTCTTTTCTTTTTGTTTGCATTTAAAAGCTGAAGTAAGCTATTTTAGTTCTACCTTTAATTTCTGTTACATGCCCGAAGTGGTCTATTGTTTTGTTTGCCAAAGAGAAAGAAAAACCTCGTGGACGGGGAATAAAGCCCTGAGTTTGAAACTCAAGTGTGTTGTGTGCTTTATATAAAGAAGGTACAACTACCACCCTCAGAGGGTCTGGCAAGGCTGCCTGCGGTACGTACGGAGCCAGGAGGAGGAATCGTCAGGCAATACCTGATCCCACCGATAGGGCCCCTGGGGGTGCGACAACTTTAACACGTGGAAGCTGGTAGCCAGAAACACTAATGTGCAGGCATGCCAGCCACTACATGTTAGAATGTATGGTACTTGCCATCACAAGATGGGGCAGAGAATACGCAGAGTGTGAGCATGGAGAGCATATTACCCTCAGTGTCAGGGCAATTGCTGCACACTTAGCGACAATATGACTCAATGCAAATTCACCTAATGACACCTCTATAGAAGTCATTACATGAACCCACTTTACTAAAGCTCACGTTAGAGTTCATGTACCAGAGTCAACTACCGAGGATGTGCTAGTTAGGCCTCTGACAGCTAACACATAGGCGTTGCACTTAACGTGTATTTGTTTCATATATTAAGTGCAAAACCTTAGTGTGCTTTGGTAAAAGGAGCACTAAATTTCAAAAAAGGTATCTGCCTCAATTAGAAAACCCTTACCTTTCAGACTTGTTTTCTTTCAGTAGATGAGCTCTATGGATGAATATATATAACAGAAGGTAGAACTATAGGGATGAAATGCACATTAAATAGAGCAATTATTGCTTTTGAAGAAAGATACTACTGGGCAGACTAGATGGACCATGCTGGTCCTTATCTGCTGTCAGTTGCTATCTTACCCATGTGAAGGCCTTATCCAGGATTTTTAATGGGTACCTACATGGGTAGTGCCCTTCAAAAAATCCAGGATATGTCCCTACCGTGTCCAGATGCTATTCGGGCCCATATATCTTCAGAAGGTCAATATCATACCTACAAAGAATGTAGTGTAACGCCCCCTCTGCTAGCTAGGCGGTTGCCTATAGGCAGTGGACGTACCTCCTATTGTCCCTTAGTAGTATGGGTTCCCCAGAGCCAAGGCTTCTGGGGATTGTAGTTGTGAAAAAATGAGTAGCTGAGGGTGGAAAGCAAACACAAGAAAAATTAATTCTTGTCTTCTTTTGCCCTTTCAAACATATAGCAACAAAAGTAGGATATTTCTCCAAATAAAGAAAAAGGAACTTTCACAGTAACACCGGTAGCAACTGCTTCATTCCGCTTGTTATACCAGTAGTATATCTTTTCCAGAGTTCAAGAATACAGCTTAAGGGTTCCTTGCTCAGTTCAGCCCAAATAACTGCTCTTCCAAACTGAGCACTATGCAAAGCACAACCCACTTTACTTCTGACTGTTTATACGTTTAGGTAGTGACTTCTTAAGCATTCAAATCAGCAATTCTGAACCTTCTCTGCCAGCTTTAAAATGTTACTAACTACTAAATATGGGCTTTCTCTATTGAGCTTCTATGCTAACACATATGATAGGACAAGCCTAAACTCAAACTGTAACCTGTGGAATTATGTTGTAAAACAGTGTCAGGCCTTAAGGTTTAAAACAACGCAGCAATCACTTGGATTTTTTAACAAGTTTCTCAATGAAACTACGGCTGCTGTTCACATCAACGACCTTTAATAAATGCCTTCTGCTCTGTCTCACAACCAAAAACACTTTTCCTTTATTATTTTTTTCGTTTTTTTCATTTTCTTCTTTTTTTTAATTTTTCACTGTTTTACTTAAAAAACTTGAATAAGCAAAACTGCTCTCATAATCTGCTTTGTATAACAAGCTGAAAAAGATCAGTACAATTGATTCTACTATATAGTCCTTATGATTTCTCTTCTCACTCACTCCGCATCAGCGAGATTCGCAAAAACAAAATTGTAGAATCACACTGGTGGTACTTCCTAAAGATTATTACTGTCCATCGCTGTCATTCAAAAACTGAGCTGAATCAACACTTATCGTGAAAACGCCCCAAGTTGTTCGCCTTTGTTTTACAGCTCTGTCTCCGACGTTTCCTTCCTTCGTGGCATTGCCCAGTCCGACAGAGAAAATCTTGATGTAACGATGTTAGAAGTATCTCCCAGCTTCACTCAAATCCCAACGCCGTTAATCTAAGGCGCCCAAGCGTTTCGTAATGGCAAGTTCTTCAGGGGAATGTATCTCCCATACTGACCTATAGAACATCACAAACTATAAGAAACTATAGCACATTCCACTTAAGTAGCTAGGGTATATTAAAAAGTAGAGAACTCATCCTGTACCTGTAAAATCAGTCTATGCTCCGGAATCGCCACAGAGGACACGTTTCTCTCATTCCTCCGCCGGTTATTCTAAGACGCCGCGCATGCGGCTTCAGTGAGCTAACTAGATTTTAAAGGGCTCCTCCAAACTCCTCCTCCTGAGGGGAGGGTATCTTCACACCTCATTCACGATTCACAAACCAAAACGGTTCTTTAAGCAAAGCCTCCTATACACACAGGGACCAATCGATGGAAGCATTTAATCCATTCGGTATGACGGTGTTCAATTGAAAAATCCAACGCTGTTCTCTCCGCGTTAAAGATTGATCCACCATGCTACTGCCTCTACCTGTTAAGATCTGGTCAATAGCAAAGCATTCCAATTGCTCAAAGCTGTGATTCGCCGTGAGGCAATGCTGAACTATGGGCGCTGCTGTAACTCCTCGATTTAATCGACTACGATGTTCCGCTAAACGTAGTCGTAATGCTCTTATTGTTTTTCCTATGTACATCAAGCCACAGGGACAGCGTATTCCGTAAATGACATGAGTCGACTGGCAAGTGGTGGTGCTACGTATAAAATAATGCGTACCTTGATATTCAAACTCATTAACTTCCATGTTAACCGCGCATAAACTACAATTTCCACAACGTTTATGCCCCGAAACCCGGGCTGAAGATTCCCTTTCGGCTAGATCTTGAATTCTCGAAGGACTCAGCTGTTCCTTAAAATTTCTGCCCCTATTCCACACACATCGGATTTTTTTATCGGCCAACCCCGGAAGCATGTGAAGAATGTTGCTATGAGTTCTCAAAATTCTTCGAACAGGTCCACTTAGATGGGAAAACCGTGTAATAAAATTTATCCGGCTATCATCAAAGGTTTTCTGAGCCTGACGCGCTTGACCCGAAGAGGATAGCAATAACTCCCGATCATTGTACAAAGCTCTAGTATAGGCCCGTCGTACCAATGGCTCCGGGTACCCCCGAGATAAGAAATTCTTTATGAGTTGCTTAGATTTCCGCCGATACTCTGAAATTTCTGTACAATTTCTATGGAACCAAAGAAATTGAGAAAAGGGAAGCCCCTCTTTCAACTGACGTGGATGGGCACTTGTAAAATGTAGAAATGTGTTACGATCAGTCTCTTTCCGAAAAACGGAGGTGTTCCAGGTATGACTGCCCCGTGAAATCTCCACATCTAAAAAGTGAATCCTGTTATTGTCATGTACCATAGTAAACTTGATGTGAGGATCCCGAGAGTTGAGCCAATCGAAACACGTCGTGAGATCTTCTTCTGTCCCCCTCCATATCACGAAAATGTCATCAATGAACCGTCGCCACTCTATTATGTTCTGCCCATATGGAGACTGTGCTAACCATTGCTGTTCAAACGTAGCCATGTACAGATTCGCGATACCCGGAGCGATGTCCCTGTGGCTTGATGTACATAGGAAAAACAATAAGAGCATTACGACTACGTTTAGCGGAACATCGTAGTCGATTAAATCGAGGAGTTACAGCAGCGCCCATAGTTCAGCATTGCCTCACGGCGAATCACAGCTTTGAGCAATTGGAATGCTTTGCTATTGACCAGATCTTAACAGGTAGAGGCAGTAGCACGGTGGATCAATCTTTAACGCGGAGAGAACAGCGTTGGAATTTTCAATTGAACACCGTCATACCGAATGGATTAAATGCTTCCATCGATTGGTCCCTGTGTGTATAGGAGGCTTTGCTTAAAGAACCGTTTTGGTTTGTGAATCGTGAATGAAGTGTGAAGATACCCTCCCCTCAGGAGGAGGAGTTTGGAGGAGCCCTTTAAAATCTAGTTAGCTCACTGAAGCCGCATGCGCGGCGTCTTAGAATAACCGGCGGAGGAATGAGAGAAACGTGTCCTCTGTGGCGATTCCGGAGCATAGACTGATTTTACAGGTACAGGATGAGTTCTCTACTTTTTAATATACCCTAGCTACTTAAGTGGAATGTGCTATAGTTTCTTATAGTTTGTGATGTTCTATAGGTCAGTATGGGAGATACATTCCCCTGAAGAACTTGCCATTACGAAACGCTTGGGCGCCTTAGATTAACGGCGTTGGGATTTGAGTGAAGCTGGGAGATACTTCTAACATCGTTACATCAAGATTTTCTCTGTCGGACTGGGCAATGCCACAAAGGAAGGAAACGTCGGAGACAGAGCTGTAAAACAAAGGCGAACAACTTGGGGCGTTTTCACGATAAGTGTTGATTCAGCTCAGTTTTTGAATGACAGCGATGGACAGTAATAATCTTTAGGAAGTACCACCAGTGTGATTCTACAATTTTGTTTTTGCGAATCTCGCTGATGCGGAGTGAGTGAGAAGAGAAATCATAAGGACTATATAGTAGAATCAATTGTACTGATCTTTTTCAGCTTGTTATACAAAGCAGATTATGAGAGCAGTTTTGCTTATTCAAGATTTTTAAGTAAAACAGTGAAAAATTTAAAAAAAAAAAGAAGAAAATGAAAAAAACGAAAAAAATAATAAAGGAAAAGTGTTTTTGGTTGTGAGACAGAGCAGAAGGCATTTATTAAAGGTCGTTGATGTGAACAGCAGCCGTAGTTTCATTGAGAAACTTGTTAAAAAATCCAAGTGATTGCTGCGTTGTTTTAAACTGAGACCTTAAGGCCTGACACTGTGTTTTACAACATAATTCCACAGGTTACAGTTTGAGTTTAGGCTTGTCCTATCATATGTGTTAGCTTTAAAATGTTAGCAACTTCATTCCAAACATTTCTAGCAGAGCAGGCAAGTACAAAGCTTATGGGTTTTCTCAGTTTTAAACCTTACAGCTTCTTCACCTTTGCTTTACACACAAAGAACAGTCCATTTGAGAGTCGGCAGAACTATTATCAGAGTCATAGTTATCTACCTGCATGCTCTCATACTTGGGGTCAGTTAGGATCTGGCTGGAATCAGCTTGTGGGATTTCAGGTTGTATTTCTGCTAATAACTTTAAAACCTTCTCCCAATGAGACCTCTTTCTATGTTGAGGAATGTTGGAAGGGCTGAGGGAATTCTTATCCTTCAATAAACTATGCAAGGTTTCAAATGGGCTCACCTTACTTCTAGTAACAGAGCTCTTTACAGACCTTCCTCGAGGTGAAGCTCTTCCCTCAGGTTCTGGCAGGACCACGCCCATGTCCTGCTCAAAGACAGCACTTTCCTCAGGATAAACCCTCCTGTCTTCAGGGCCTGCTGTAATGCTCCTACAACATGGGCTTCCTTCAGAGCGGTAGTTTCCTGTGTGCTGGCTGCAACAAGAACCTTTCCTGAGGCTGCTTCTAGAACACCTCCCTCTCTCAGCTTCCTTGCAAGAACCTTCCCCTTCTCCTCCTGGTTCCTCGGTTGTCCCTTCTCTTCCTGGTTCCCCGGTTGTCTCCTCTCTTCCTGTTTCCTCAGGCTTAAATGACTGGGGCTGCCCTATGGCTTCAATCTCCACCCCCGGGTGTTCCCCATTACCTACCCTGGTTGCCTTGGAGCTAGGGCGTGGCTTGCACTCAGCAACTCTATGTGTGTGTTTTTTTTCCTCAGCTAGAGTTTCAAAGTCAAAACTCCCTGAGCTATTCTTCTGCTTAGGGGTAAATGTCTGTTTTCTATCCATTTCCCTGGGCTCCACTACAGTCTCGCCACCACAGTAGTTTGTATAAAATAACATTTCAGAAAGGACGTCCAGGTGCAATCTGGATCATCCAAGACAAAATGTCCAAAAACCAATGAGCAAGATTCTGGTCCAACGAGGCACAATTCTAATAGAAACACACTCTTTTTGTTGGAGATACCAGCCAAGTGATAGGAACTAAATCCCAACACCACCGTGGTCACTCCCTTTCAATAAAGTTTTACTTAAAAAGCAACTTATCACTATGTACTTAGCTGTAGACTTTAAATTTTATCAGGCTGTTTAGCACACCACCAGAAACAACGACGTGGCACATTTCGGGCTCCAAAAATCTTTTTGCCCTGCTTCAGGTATGTCATACTTCAGGTCTGTCATACTTCAATCGGTCTTCAGCCTTTAACAAGACCGACCAAAGTATGACAGACCTGAAGCAGGGCAAAAAGATTTTTGGAGCCCGAAATGTGCCACCAACATGTGACCCCAAGCGCCTTATAAGGTGCCTTATAAGGTGTCCTATAGGGGACATTATAGGGTGCCTTGGCGGACAGTGCACTTTATAATGTGCCCTATGGAGTGCGTTATGGGGTGCCTTATGCGGCACCTTAGGTTACACCACTGTGAGGGTGTGTTTGCTGGCAGCACTAATTAAAATAAAAGTAAAATGCCTCACAAATCACTACTTAAACATAAAGGGTGATGCCTCAGCCAGCCTTATGCATTAGGCACACTGGGGGATTGAACTCATTACTCCTGTACCATCAATCAGTATATTAACCATTGTGCTACACCTCTGCTTCTATGTTTGCATGACTGCGCGCCTACTTAAGATTATCGCGCGTTAACATGCTTAGCGGCGTTTCACCCGATAATGTGCACAGCACGCGTTATCGCGTGATAATCCCATTTTGCTATGTTAAGACCGAAACGCCCACTCCTTTTATGGCATCCTGCACACTATCGCCGGGCGCACGTTAAGACTGCTTAGTAAACATACCCCTAAGTTTAAATTTAAAACACAGAAGAGAGCTTTCTGCTTAAATTTAGAACCCAGCAGAGAGCTTCTAGTTTAAATTTCATACTAAGTCAGAGTCTAGCAGCTGCAAAGAGCTTTAATTTAAATCAAATCAGAATATAACTTAGCATAAAAGGGAAAACAGGGTCAGTATTTTTTGAGCAATAAATAAAGTCTTCTAGAGACCTTTACAAAGACGCCTTCTACCTTGGTGGCAAGAGACCTGTGAAACCTTTTAAATAGGTGTTAAAGCCAGGTGGCAGATTAAAAGACCATTTTGAAAGACTCCTTCTATCCAAGCAAGGACTGTTAATCACCCAGGAAGTTGGTCACAGCTTACCTCAGAAGCACAGGACAGGGTACTGTGCAACACTCCTCTTTTAATAAGTCTTATTGCCCTCCCTACCCCCCTCAACTCCCACATACCCCTGGGATAATCGTAGCTTTATAGGTACTTACACATCTTAAAAGAAAGGAGCTGCTCTCACGTGCAGCTCTTCATCCAAATCAGACATACATTAAGGACCTGAGATTAATATACCTTGTTCACCTGAAGCTTAATTAAACGTATTAGGTACACTTTTATTAGTATAAGTATCCACAGCAACCCTTAGTAAGCAAAGAACTTAAATATCTAAACACAAGCTTAAAACTAAAATGCAGACAGCAGTCCAGCAGCGAGATGGGGGCTTTCCAGTCTTTTGCATTGAGTATCACATGTATGATTTTCTCCCAGTTGGTGAGAGGTCTTACATGTGCTCTAGGTGCAAGGAGCTCTTTGCTCTCAGGGAATGAGTCCTATCTCTGAAGGCAAGGGTAGCAGACTTGGAAGACATACGAAAGACAGAGGTACATAGACGAGACCTACAGGGATATTGTCCTGAAGTCCCACCTCCAGTCTGGCAGCATCCCTGTTGCCTTGAAGGAGAGAGGACACGTGACAGGACAGCATCATCCTTGTGTGGCAGGAAGTGATCCTGTAACTAGACCTGTCCTCCAGGTGATGTAAAAGCCTCTCACACTGAGGATGTTTCACCAGGTCCATGTGCCCAAGAGGGAAGGGTTAGGACAGCCGTTATAGTTGGTGATTCAATCATTAGGCATGTAGATAGCTGGGTGGCTGGTGGTCGCGAGGATTGCCTGGTAACTTACCTGCCTGGTGCGAAGGTAGCGGACCTCATGCACCACCTAGATAAGGTCTTAGATAGTGCTGGGGAGGAGTCTGCTGTCTTGGTACATGTCGGTACCAATGACATAGGAAAATGTGGTGGGGAGGTTCTGGAGGCTAAATTTAGGCTTTTAGGTAGGAAGTTGAAATCCAGAACTTCCAGGGTAGTGTTCTCCAAAATGCTTCCAGTTCCACGCGCAGGACCCAAAAGGCAGGCAGAGCTCCTGAGTCTCAATGTGTGGATGAGATGATGGTGCAAGAATGAGGGTTTTGGATTTGTTAGGAACTGGGGAACATTCTGGAGAAAAGGAGGGGCTCTTCCGAAGGGATGGGTTTCACCTTAACCAGGATGGAACCAGGCTGCTGGCATTAACCTTTAAAAAGGAGATAGAGCAACTTTTAAACTAGAAAATAGGGGAAAGCCGACAGTCACCCAAGAGTGCATGTTTCGGAAGAATGTATCCTTGAAGGATACTACCAAAAGCAAAGAGGTTCCAAAAAAGAGTAAAGTAGCCCAAATGCCCTTGAATATGGAGCAGACAGAGCTTAAAGATTCCAAATTACCCATGCCTACCAATACCCAGATTAATTTGAATAAAATATAATCTCTAAAATGCTTGTATGCAAATATAGAATATATAGCACTAAAAGAGAAGTTAGATATGATTGGAATCTGAGACATGATTGAAATCTCTGAAACATGGTGGAAGGAGGACAGCCAGTGGGACACTGATACCTGGGTACAAACTATATCATAATGAAAGAGCTGATCAAATTGGTGGAAGGGTTGCACTCTATGTTAGAGAGGGCATTGAGTCAGAAAGGATTAAAGTTTTGCAGGAAACAAAATTTGCCGTAGAATCTCTATGGATTGAAATTCCATGTAAAAAGGAGAAGGCGATGGCAGTGGGGGTGTACTATCGATCGCCTGGCCAGAATGAACAAATGGATGATGAAATGCTCAAAGAAATCAAGGAAGCTAACAAAAGTTACAGCGCAGTAATAATAATGGGTGATTTCAATTACCCAGGTATCGACTGGGTCAGTGTCACGTCAGGACATGCTAGGGAGATAAAGTTCCTAGATGAAATAAATGACTGCTTCTTGGAGCAGCTGGTTCATGAATCAACCAGAGGGGAAGCCATATTGGACCTAGTCCTTAGTGGAACACCATATCTTGTGCAAGAGATAAGGGTGTTGGGGCCACTTGGCAATAGTGATCATAGCATGAACGCGTTTGATTTAATTAGTGGAGAAGGGATGGTAAGGAAATCCACAGTGCTACCTTTTAACTTTCGAAAGGGAGACTGATAAAATGAGGAAAATAGTTAAGAAAAAACTAAAAGGAGCACTTGCAAAGGACTTACATCAAACTTGGCTGTTATTGAAAAATACTATCTTGGAAGCCCAGACCAGCTGTATTCCACGCTTTAAGAAAAGTGGAAGGAAGTCCAAAAAACTGCCAGCATGGTTTAAATGTGAGGTCAGAGAGGCTGTTGTTGCCAAAAAAACATCTTTCAGGAAATGGAAAAAAGAGCCAAATGACGAAAACTGGAAACAGCACAAGCACTGGCAAGTTAAATGCAAGGCATTGATAAGGCAGGCAAAGGGAGAATTTGAGAAGAGGCCTGCTGCGGAAGCAAAAACACATAATAAAGACTTTTACAAGTACATTCATAGCAAAAAACCCGTGAGAGAGTCAGTTGGTCTATTACATGATAGAGGGATAAAAGGGCACTAAGAGGCGACAAGGCGATAGCGGAGAGACTTAATGAATTCTTTGCTTCAGTCTTTACTGAGGAAGATATAGGGATGTTACCCATGACTGAAGTGGTATTTAAAGGTGCAGCAGAATTGAAGGAACTATCAATACATCGGGAAGATGTATTACAACAATTTGATAAACTGAAGAGTAGCAAATCACCTGGACCGGATGATGTATATCCAAGGGTGTTGAAAGAACTGAAATATGAGATTATAGACCTGCTATTAGTAATCTGTGAACTATCATTAAAATCATCTCTAATACTTGAAGATTGGAGGATGGCCAACGTAACGCCAGTTTTTAAAAAGGGCTCCAGGGGTGATCCGGGAAACTACAGACTGGTGAGCCTGACGTCAGTACCGGGAAAATTGGTAGAAACCATCATAAAGAACAAAATTGCTGAACATGTAGATAGTCATGGCTTAATGGGAGACAGCCAACATGGCTTTAGACAAGGAAGATCTTGTCTTACTAATCTGTTATGTTTTATAAGATCATAAGATATGCCATACTGGGTCAGACCTAGGTCCATCAAGCCCAGTATCCTGTTTCCAACAGTGGCCAATGTAGGTCATACGTACCTAGCAGTTTCCCCAAAAGACACAGGTTCCACAATGCTTATACTGGGTCAAGCATCGATATCCTGGGTCCCTTCTTAATAATGGTTTATGGACCGTTCCTCCAGGAACTTGTCCATACCTTTTTTAAACCCAGCTACACTAACAGCCTTTACTACATCCTCCACCTTTTTTGAAGGTGAGAATAAACAGATAGATAAAGGTGAGTCGGTTTATTTAGTAGATTTGGACTTTCAGAAAGCCTTTGACAAGGTCCCTCATCAGAGACTTTTGGCAAAACTAAAGTGTCATGGGATAGGAGACAATGTACTATTATGGATCAGAAACTGGTTAAAAGATAGAAAACAGAGAGTAGGGCTAAATGGCCAATTTTCGCAAAGGAGAAAGGTGACTAGTGGAGTACCCCAGGGATCTGTGCTGGGTCCACTGCTTTTTGACATATTCATAAATGACCTGGAAAAGGGAATAACGAATGAGGTTATCAAATTTGCAGATGACACAAAACTATTTAAAGTTGTTAAAACCAATGAGGATTGTGGAAAATTGCAAGAGGATCTTGATAAATTGGAAGACTGGGCATCAAAATGGCAGATGAAATTTAATGTGGACAAGTGCAAAGTTATGCACCTAGGAAAGAACAACCCAAACTATGGTTACATGATGCAAGGTTCCACATTGGGAACCACCACCCAGTGTGCAGCAGTAGCAAAGAGAGCAGATAGAATGCTAGGTATCATAAGGAAAGGAATGGAAAATAAAACAAAGGATATTATAGTGCATCTATATCGTTCCATGGTGCAACCGCACCTTGTATAGTGTGTGCAATTCTGGTCGCCATATCTTAAAAAGGATATAGCGTTATTAGAAATCGTTCAGAGAAAAGCCACCAAAATGGTAAAGGGGATGGAAGGATATCCCTATGAAGAAAGGCTAAAAAGATTAGGGCTCTTTAACCTGGAAAAGAGACGGCTGAGGGGAGATATGATAGAGGTCTATAAATTAATGAACGGAGTGGAACGGGTAAACGTAGATCGATTGTTTACTTTATCAGAATATAGAAAGACTAGGGGACATGCAATGAAGCTACAGGGTAAACTATTTAAGACACATAAGAAAAAATATTTTTTCACTCAATGTGTAATCAAACTCTGGAATTTGTTACCGGAGGATGTAGTAAAGGCTGTTAGTATAGCTGGGTTTGAGAAAGGTTTGGACAAGTTCCTGGAGGAAAGGTCCATAAACCATTATTAAAAAGGGACCCAGGATATCAATGCTTGACCCAATACCAGCATTGTGGAACCTGTGTCTTTTGGGGAATCTGCTAGGTAGATATGACCTAGATTTGTCACTGTTGGCAACAGGATACTGGACTTGATGGACCTTGGTCTGACCCAGTATGGCATATCTTATGTTCTTATGGAAGGCAGAACAAGGGCATGCCCTGGAGCAGGAGTAGACATGGATATTCCCACTAGTGGGTGGGGATGTATTTGCCATTTCTGAAATAAGGAGTGAACATCCAACTTACCTGGAACGCCTCTGGTCACACCTCCATCATGCCCCATTGCAGCTTAGATGTCCTTGCGCAGGCGATGTCTATAGAGCCAGCTTTTAAAATGGCTCCTGGGACATTTTGGTGATTGGGATGTCTGTATGCCCGTTTTCATATGTCCTTAGCACGAACAGCAACAAACAATTCAAAAACCAATCAGAATCAAAAATAGAGATACCCCAGAAAAAATGAGATCCTGACAGTGAAAGACCCCTATAATCTAAATTTCTTTTTGTCGGAGATAGTCAGCAAAGTGAGCAGAGTGTCCACCGCACACCACCGTGACTGCTCCTATTTTTAATTTTAACATGGCTATTTTTGAATCAACATTTGTATATTCAGATCCATTATTCTGTTTCGTGCCGTTTTGGAGACGTTTCATTGATGATGTTTTTCTTTTTATGGACAGGTACTAGATCAGATTTGGAGCTTTTCATCCAGCGTCTCAATGCTCATAAATCTAATATTCAATTTTCAGCACAGATGGAGGCCTCTAGTATACAGTTTTTGGATGTAACAGTGGTTTTAACAGCATCCAGTTTAGAAACAAACACTCTATCGGAAGCCGGTACCCCGTAATACTCTTCTTCGCTATAATAGCTTTCATCCACGAGCATTGAAACGGGGCTTGCCCTTTGGGCAATATTTAAGGCTTCGTCGGAATTGTTCCACCACAACGGAATTCCGTTTACATGCTGCTGATTCAACGAATCAACTTCTTCATAGAGGTTATCCTTCTAAAGTCGTTTTGACAGCTTATAAACGAGCTAAGCATCTTCATCGTGAGTGGCTACTGTTACCAGCCAATGGCTCATCTGAGGAAAATGTGGTCACCGGTATTTTGCCTTATACCAGCAGGATGCCACAGGTGGCACAGGTACTGCATCAATTTTGGCCGATATTGGGTCTGCACTCCTGTTTTAGTGACAAAAATTTCGTATTGCCTATTCAAGGAAGGCAAATTTAAGAGATCTCATCATGAAGACTACACACATTATGGATCGTCCTTTACGCAGCTTTGATATAAAAGGACACAATCCTTGCAATCATTGCAAATATTGTAGCTGTACAATTTCGGGTGAGACTTGGACGGATTCACATACTTCTCGGATTTATTCTCTACATGGCTATACGAACTGTCTTTCTACTTTTGTAGTTTATTTGATAATTTGTCCATGTGAGAAATATTATGTGGGACGTACAATTCGCCCTGTGAAATTTCGGCTGTCAGAACATGCTTCCCGCTTACGAACAAGGACTTTATCTGCTCCCATGGTTGAACACTGTTTACAACATTCACATGATTTTGATTCTTTACGTTGGAGAGTCATGGATTGTGAACCACTTGATCCTAGGGGAGGTGATCGTGAACAACGACTACAACTCCGTGAACAAAAGTGGATATTTCGCTTAAATACCATTGCCCCTCAAGGACTGAATATTCAGATTGATTTTATACTATCATCTAACCTTCACAAGGGGTTCTCTTGACTGTGAGATTTCCCTTATTAGTAATGAGTTGGCTTCCGTGAGCATTCATCTAGCACCTGTGAAAAGTGATGTCAGACGCTGAAGCATAAGAGCACCTCCTCTTTCTTTGACTCATTTTGAAAGCGGCTCATTGAGTTACTGCGGAGTTTGAACAGTGTTGCCAGCGAGAGATGGCCTGAAGCAGGGTTTAAAATCAAGTTTGTCTAACCCGAAACGTGTGGCACGTCGCCGACCTGGTGAACTGGCATCTTCAACTGCTTTTGAGAGGTTCCTTTGAGCTAAGTACCGCATTCTTATTAAAAATTAAAAATAGGAGCAGTCACGGTGGTGTGCGGTGGACACTCCGCTCACTTTGCTGACTATCTCCGACAAAAAGAAATTTAGATTATAGGGGTCTTTCACTGTCAGGATCTCATTTTTCTGGGGCTAAGCACGAACAGGGCTTCTAAAATAACCCTCTATATATAACAAGCAATGGCAAAAGAACTGCACTGTAATTTCTCCAGAAAAGGACATTGTGTGACTTCATGAAGCCAGTCATATACTAACAGCTTTATGCTAAAGTCTTTAACATACGTTATTAACTGCAGAGCCCATTGCCTAAAATTGGCCTTGTGGAAAATACGTGCATTAATGCGACTAGTGTGCATTAACTGTTGGTACATGACCCCTTAACACCCCTTAATAGAAAGTAATATATTCCTTGGGCTACTGACATGAAAAATTTTATTTTTTTATCCTCAGTCATTAAATATTTGAGGGAAATAAATGCACTCTCTGATATGATCGGAGCCTTAATTCTTTCTATCTAATTTAGCAGATCGTTTTCATCCAGCCTCATGCTGCAAGCCTCTGAACTGTATGTGATAAGCTATTTCTGAGCAGAGCAATTTTCCTCCCTGTATTCAGGGAGTTTTTATCCAGGGAGTGCCAGGGAGATTGCCAGACAGAGCATGTTCCTAACAGCTTCCGTGCACATCTCCTATTGATCGGGTAATGTAATGTGATAGCACATTAGGTTCATGTCTCAGTACATGTGCTTTTCCTTTCATCAAGTAAAAATGAATTCCAGCTACAGCAGCCCCAAGTTATGAAATTAGTGCTGCTGGATGCATAAATCTAGAGAAAAAAATTGCAACACAGGAGACAGATTCATGGATTCCAGAGACCAGCATGAGAGCAGATACCTATTTTTTTCTAACATTGCAACAGGAACCTCCCACTAGACAGAACGGAGGCACTTTGAATTTGCTGAAATTTCTCTCCCCAAGCCCCCACCCCCCTTCATGCTCTGAAGAGTGACAGACAAGAATATTAGCATTATGACTGTGCCTCCTATCCATAGTAACCCAGCAGTCATGACAGAAGTAAACCAGTTAGCTTGCACCCAGTGCACAGTGGGAGTCTGTCAGACCCCTTTGCTAGTGAACTGCAATTAACATGCAAATCATATACTTTAAATAAATGAAGATGGGAATTAACCAAAGAGGAAGCAGTTATCTAATTACTTGTATGTCAGTATGGCATTTATATGGTTCCGTAACTTCAATTTTCTAAACACAACATACTGACATGTGACAGGAGGAGCAGTTTTCCAGTAGGCTGCTTTAAGAGATATTGGGACCCAATATTTAAAGATGCCTTTGCGAACAGTGGCACCTTTGGCTGCATAAGCAGTTTTAATTTTAAGTCTGCAGAGGCTATAATAAATCGGTATCATCTAGCATTTATCATAGGAAAAAGAAGTGGGATTGGGGGAAGCTGAATAAAAGTTATCTAGAGAGCAGTAAAATTCAGTCACTCTCCAGATAACTGATATGTATATGCTAGTCCTGTTAGGGGCCCTTTTACTAAAGTGTGCTAATGAGTAATACATACTTTTACACATGGTAAGTGGTTAGATTGGGGCTGCAGTAACTGTTAGCATGCTACCATCACCATTATCACGTGCTAATTCCCACATTAACTGCTCATCATGCAACGGGTCGGGAAATGGGCAGGTTATGGGTGGAGAGTGGGTGTAGGCTTGACAGTGCAGTCAGTGAATGCACTACCATGCACCGTCAATGCTGCAATTAGTCTGGGGGCACTTAATGCCACCTCAATAGAAGACCCTTTTATTAAAGTGCACTAATGGTTAGTGCATGCTTTAACACATGGTAAGTGGTTAGCGCAGGGCATGACAGCTACCATGCATTAATTAATGCACTAATTGCTCATTGTGTGGGAAATGGGCAGGCTATGAGCAGAGAGGGGGCATGAACTGTACATTGCAATTATCACACTGTACTTATCTCGTGCACTTAATGTCACCTCAGTAAGTGATAATCGTGAATAACCTTAACACGCTGTAAGGAACTTTAGCACTGGGCAGTGAAGACAGGGACTCAAAGTGGGGTTCAGGGCCCTATGAAAGGGTTAATATGGAGAATGGCTTGGAATTTTGCTGGCAGCCCAGTACAAGGGCCTTCAGGACTGGAGTTGGAAATCTCCTGGTCTAGTAGAATGTGTTATACAAGCCAAGGCCATATATTTTAGATGTTTGTGAAAAAATGAGACAGAATGTTTTTGCTTATCCTGATTACATAGTAACATAGTATATATATGTGCTGTACTTGGGCTTGCTCAGATTGCCTTTCTGTTCCTTAAGAAAAGGAGTGCTTCCAATGCTCTCCCAAAAGGTGATTTTGCTAAGTTTGCTGCATAACTGAGTCTGTGTGTCTCCACATATCTATCTATCTATCTATCTATCTATCTATCTATCTATCTATCTGTCCTTAGGAGTGGGTTCCCTTACCCACTCCATTGCTGTAGAGTTTTAAACTTTCTCTTAGCCTTCCTGAGGGACTACCCCTCCCCCCTGCTGAGTTAGCGTTGTGGACCTCCATTTTCTGTGCTGTACTTGGGCTTGCTCAGATTGCCTTTCTGTTCCTTAAGAAAAGGAGTGCTTCCAGAGCTCTCTCAAAAGGTGATATTTGCTGAGTTTGCTGCATAACTGTGAGTCTGTTTGTCTTCAAATAACTGTGAATCTGTTTGTCTCCACATATTTATCTATCTGTCCTTAGGAGTGGGTTCCCTTACCTACTCCATTGCTGTAGAGTTTTAAACTTTCTCTTAGCCTACCTGAGGGACTACCCCTCCCCCTGCTGAGTTAGTGTTGTGGACCTCCATTTCCTGTGCTGCATGTGTCTATTTGTCCTTAGTGGTGGGTTCCTGTGCCCACAGTTCAGGAACAGCCTACTGGCCAGAGACACTTAGGTTCCCGCCCACCCTGACCCTCGCCCCACCCACCCCAGGGGCTACATTACCTATATAGTGGTCACATATGTGCCATCTATTGTCCCTAACCTGGGTTAACAGCCACATCATCTTCATCTTTTCTTCTTCTTCTTCCTCTTCTGGGACTTCATAAACAACATGTCGTTTATTCAGTGCAATAACTGCGGTACTTTCATTCCAAGACGAATCATTTGGAGCCTAAGAGCTTGTCCTATATGCCTAAAGTCAGCCGCCATGCATGAAGAACTGACTCTACTAAGGAAAGACCTAGCTGCCATGCATAAAGAAGTGTCTCTACTGAGGGAGGAACTGGCTGCAATGAAGCGCACCTCTTCTAGGAAACAAACAGAACAAAGTCCACCACCGCTCCCACAAAGAATCAAATGCCCCAGGAACAAATGGATCACAGTGGGTTCTGGTAGATTGCGACCAGTAACAGAGACATCCTGTACATCAAGAGATATCCCTGCACAATGCCTTCTCTGCCTTGGCTAATGAGGATGCCCAATCCAAAGAAACTGAAGGGCCCTTAAATGAGTCAGACAATGCCCAATCCCCTGCTAAAGCACTAAATATGAAGAAAACCTCACCAAACAGAAAACTACTACTACTTGGAGATTCCATCATCAGAGGCACCAACTTGGGAACACAGTTCAAAGAAGAGAAGATAGTCATGTGCCTACCAGGCTCTTCAGCCAGCAGGAATACAAACCAAGTTGTTGAATTACTTAGCGCAAAAAGTGAACACTCCAAACTTGATGTTATTATCCACTTAGGCACAAACGACTTGGCTAGGAACAGTGCCTCCACAGCCCAAAAGGACTTACAATCTCTGGGAGAGAAACTCAAGCACGTTGTTAACACTGTTGCATTCTCAGAAGTTCTACCTGTTCATGGTAAGGGGACAAAAAGGCTGCATCGCATTAACAGCTTTAATACATGGCTCCAGACCTGGTGCAATCAAGAAGGATTCAGATTTATTGGTAACTGGGACAACAGATGGACCAACAAGAGACTATACTGTGCTGATGGACTACATCTCCCTGTCGTAGGGAAAAGAATCCTAAGTGAAAAATTCAGGCAGTATGTGGATATGCATTTAAAATAGGAAGAGGGGGTGACTGGTGTGGAAGGCCAACATCTGCATGCCACCCCCAGCAAAAGCAGAACACCATCAGAAACAGCCACACTTTTAAACCACACATCAAAAACATGTGGGAAGAGGCAGAACAAAATCAATGCAAAATACACACGAGTCAGGAAAATGCTAGAAAGCAATGAGCACAAATGCTCGAAGCTTAGCCAACAAAATTCCAGACCTGGAAGCCCTAATGGTGGAAACGAATTTGGACATTGTGGCCATTACAGAAACATGGTTTAATGAATCGCACGATTGGGATATAGCCATAGCTGGCTATAATCTATTCAGAAGAGACAGAGAAAATGGAAAAGGAGGAGGAGGAGTAGCCTTGTATGTCAAAAGCAATATTAAAGCTACTGATATGCAGGGGACATGGGGAAAAGAAGAAGCGCTCTGGATTGCGTTGGAAAGAGGAGATGGCACTGTCATCCGTATTGCTGTAGTCTACAGACCACCGACTCAAACTGAAGAGAGAGATAACGAATTGATTAAAGATATTGCCAAGATAGCAACAAAGGGGGAAGCGATCATGTTGGGTGACTAATCTACCTGATGTGGATTGGATTACTCCTTCTGCACATCTGGAAAGAAGCAAAAAAAATTGTGGATGCTCTCCAAGATGCATTAGACAAATGGTGATGGAACCAACCAGGGAAAGCTCAACGCTGGATGTAGTGCTCACCAACGGTGATAGTGTGTCGAATGTCTGCGTGAGTGCCCCTGTGAGCAACAGCGACCATCACATGGTGTGGTTTGAGATAAAAGCCATGGTACAGGCCAATCATAGCAAGCTCAAAGTCCTAAACTTCAAATACACTGACTTCAATAAAATGGCAGAGTACTTAAAGGAGGAGATGACGGGGTGGAAGGAGATAAAGGAAGTGGAATTGCAATGGGCTAAACTAAAGAAGGCAATAAAAGGGGCAACAGATAAATATGTAAGAAAAGTAAATAAAAACAAGAGGAGAAGGAAACCTATTTGGTTTTCCAAAGAGGTGGCTGCTCAAATAAAGGCAAAAACCACAACTTTTGCAAAATTCAAAAGATTGCAAACAGAAGAACACAGAAATGAATACAGGATCCAACTCAAAGAGTCTAAAAGAGTAATAAGGATAGCAAAATCAAAGGCAGAGGAAAGGATGACTAAAGATGTTAAGGGTAGCAACAAAACTTTCTTCAGGTATATTCGGGAAAGGAAGAAGATCAGAGTTGGAATTGCAGGACTCAAAAGTGCTGGGAAAGGACTCGTGGAAAGTGACACTGAAAAAGCAAAATTGCTAAACAAATACTTCTGCTCTGTTTTTACTAAAGAAGATCCTGGAGATGGACCAGCTGTGACTCCCAAATATAAAAATAGGAATGAAGTAGATACCACACCATTCACAGAAGACGAGGTGTTAGAACAACTTGCTAAACTGAAAGTGGACAAAGCCATGGGACCGGATGGGATACATCCCAGGATACTGAAAGAGCTCAGAGAGGTTCTTGCAGGACCGTTAAAGGATGTATTCAACAGATCCTTGGAAACAGGAGAGGTTCCTCAGGACTGGAGAACGGCTGATGTCGTACCTTTACACAAAAGTGGTGACAGGGAAGAAGTGTCAAACTACAGGCCCGTGAGCCTTACCTCGGTGGCGGGAAAAGTAATGGAGGCGCTCCTGAAAGAGCAAATAGTGAACTTTCTCAAAACCAACAGGATGCAAGATCCGAGGCAACATGGTTTTACCGAAGGACGGTCTTGCCAAACAAATCTGATTGAGTTCTCTGACTGGGTGACCAAGGAACTAGATCAGGGGCATGCGATGGATGTCATCTACCTGGATTTCAGCAAAGCCTTTGATACTGTTCCTCATAGGAGGCTTGTCAACAAACTCAGTAGCTTGGGGATGGGTCCCAAGATGGTAAACTGGATTAGAAATTGGTTGACTGACAGACGACAGAAGGTGATTGTAAATGGAGCTCACTCGGATGAGAGGAAGGTGATTAGCGGGGTGCCCCAGGGTTCAGTCCTGGGCCCGGCACTGTTCAATGTATTTGTGAGTGATATTGCTGAAGGACTAAATGGAAAAGTCTGTCTTTTTGCAGATGACACAAAAATTTGCAACAGAGTGGACTCCCCCGAAGGAGTGGTTAACATGAGGAAAGATCTACAAAAGCTGGAAGACTGGTCTAATGCTTGGCAACTAAGATTTAATGTAAAAAAGTGCAGTGTCATGCACTTGGGTAGCAGAAATCCAAGGGAAATGTACACGATAGGGGGCGAGAGGTTGGTATGCACGGTTCAGGAGAAAGACCTTGGTGTGATTATCTCTGATGATCTCAAGGTGGCAAAACAGTGTGACAAGGCGGTGGCAAAAGCCAGGAGGATGTTGGGCTGCATACAAAGAGGGATTATCAGCAGAAAGGAAGAGGTACTTATGCCACTGTATAAGTCACTGGTGAGGCCTCACTTGGAATAGTGTGTTCAGTTTTGGAGACCGTATCTTGCAAAAGATGTAAAAAGACTGGAAACTGTTCAGAGGAAAGCGACCAAAATGATTTGGAGCCTGCGTCAGAAGCCTTATGAGAAGAGACTTGAAGACCTAAATATGTACACTTTGGAGGAGAGGAGGGACAGGGGAGATATGATTCAGACCTTTAAATACTTAAAGAGAAATGATGAACAAACAAACCTCTTCCAAAGACGGGGAAGCTGTAAAACTAGAGGGCATAACATGAAGCTGCAAGGTGGTAAATTGAAAGGCAATGTCAGGAAATATTTTTTCACTGAAAGGGTGGTGGATGCTTGGAATGCCCTCCCAATGGAAGTGGTGGGGGCAAACACGGTGACGGAATTCAAAAAGGCATGGGACAAACACAGTGGATCCCTTTACAGCAATAGGATAAAAACAAGATAAACGGTACCATCTAACTTCTGAACCATATAACGTCTCAACAAATATGGGTGTCCTACATGGAGTGGTGGGTTTACCCCTAAACAAAGACATGGCGAGGGGTGGCCTGCACAGAGCGACAGGTGCACCTACTCTTGCCATCTTGCTGGGCAGACTAGATGAACCATGCTGGTCTTTATCTGCCGTCATTTACTATGTTACTATGTTAATAGCAGATAAAGACCATTATGGTCCATCTAGTCTGCCCAGCAAGGTGGCAAGAGTAGGTGCACCTGCCACTCCGTGCAGGTCATCCCTCCCCATGTCTTTGCTTAGGGGTGTACCCACCACTCTGTGCAGATCACCCCTATGTATTCAGTACCTGCTTATATAGTGCTTGTAAACCGCTCTGATGCCCTTCAGCCTGGGCGGTATATCAAAAATTGCATAAACATAAACATATTTGTTCAGATAGCCAGAGACAGTTAAGGTTATTTTGATTTTATCCTGTTGCTATAAAGGGATCCACTGTGTCTGCCCCATGCCATTTTAAATTTTGTCACTGTATTTGCCCCCACCACTTCCATCGGGAAGTGCAAGTATCCACCACCCTTTCAGTGGAAATATTTCCTGACATTGCCTTTCAGTTTACTGCCTTGCAGCTTCATGTTATGTCCTCTAGTTTTGCAGCTTCCCTGTCTTTGAAAAAGGTTTGCTTGTTCATTAATACTCTAAGTATTTAAATGTCTGTATCATATCTCCCCTGTCCCTCCTCTCCTCTAGAGTATACATATTTAGGTCTTCAAGTCTCTTCTGATATGTCTTCTGAAACAGGCACCAAATCATTTTGGTTGCCTTCTTCTGAACCGTTTCCAGTCTTTTTATATCCTTTGTGAGATATGGTCTTAAGTTGAGCAATGCCTGTGCCTAGTTTGTCCTAAACATGTAGGACCCGATATTCGAAGGGCGGTTACATGATTTACAGTCCTGTATATTATGTAACTACCTCTTAGAGGACTATTCAACAGCACTAACATGATTAGTGCCGCTGATATCACTTTTCTTCCTTACATGCCCCAATGCTAGCCACTTTGCATTGGGGCATGTCGGGGGCGTTTTGAGGAGGAGCAGAGGCGGCGACAATCAATAACCAGGCAGCAGTGATATTGCATGCTGCCTGGTTAGCGATCTGCGCCTAAAAGATAGGCAAGGCAAAAGCTCTCCTACCTTTAAGCACAGTAGCTAACTGGGCAGGATGCAATATCACTGCTGCCCAGTTATCGACTATAGCTGAGAGGCAGTGCAGCAACCCCAGATATTCAATGATGGGGCCGCATATGACTCGGGCATTGAATATCTGGGATTAGAGGTCGGTGGGGAGGGCTATACACTGAAGCGGCGCATAGCCCACCTAACTCAGCATCGGGCCTGTAATGTTTAGTTTCATCTATAAAGAAGAGGTATGACAGAGTGATAAGACAAATTTGTGCCATGTAGCAGTTTTTTCCTAATAAAAGAAGTACTATGGCCTAGTTGAAGTAGAAATTATGGGAGAACTGCTCAAGTTTGCAGGCCCAAATTCCTCTTAAGCTTAAATAGTATTGTTACTGATATAATTCTGTGTGTTTTGTTTTATTTGATTCCTTACTCTATTGCAATTGAATTTAGAGAATTGTAGCCAAAGAACCAAGGAAGGATTTTTTACTTGGTGAGCCCGGGATTAGCACAGTGCATTCAGGCAGTTGCACTTACCATATCTTAGTTTTTGCTCCTACTACGTGGTAAGTGCAAAAAGTTACCACACCTTAGTAAAATGGCTTACGTGGCATTAATTGCACCAGCAGTAATTTCAAATGGCCTTAAAACATGGTGAGGGGCTTTTCAGGGTGGTCATTGCAGTGAACATGCTAGACATGCCCCCAAGAGCGTGGGGTCTTTGAACTTACTGCATGTTTGTTTTTGCTCCTAACATGTGGCAAATATATTTATTTTTTTTATTTATTTAATGAGTTTCCTATACCATTTTCTCATAAAATTCAAAGCAGTTTACAAATGTGAAGTATTCATTGAAAAAGGATCATATAACTTGGAGTCATATATTGGGATGCACCTAGTCAAAGTATTTACAAATAACCATAATATCAGAGAGCCTGGGTTCCGGTTGAGACAATTTGGGGTAGGGCTTAGGGTGAATGGGGGAGCAGTGGGGGTAGAACTTTAGATTAGTGGGGGCAAGGGGGATGCATATCCTGAGGGGTCTGAGATTAAGGACTGAGGGATAATCATATGTTAGGTTCATAGTGTCCCTTAAAGAGAAGTGTCTTTAGTGCTTTCCTGAAGTTCCAGATGTCTTTGCTTGCTCTTATGTTTTCAGATAGGGTGCTACATATGGATGGAGCATACAGGAATATGGATCTGTTGTATATTGTCTGTTTGGCACTTGTCTTGCCCTTCGGTATCGATAGTAAGTTTTTGTTTAGTGTTCATCGTGGTCTATTCTCAGGTTCTTTATGATCAACGGTTGGAGAATGTCTGGTGATAGGTTGTTCATGATTTTGTAGATGACCAGCAGAGTCTTGAATTTGGATCAAGTGTGAACTGGTAGCCAGTGAAGTTGTTGTAGGCTGGGCATGATGTGGCTGTGATTTGTTGTTCCAGGAATTATCCGTGCCATAGTGATCTGGACTAGTTGTAGTGGGTGAATTGTTTTCTTAGGGAGGCCTTGATATATTATGTTAAAATAGTCTGTTATAGGTGTTATCATGATTTGGCATAGTGTTCAGAAGTTGCTTTCATTGAGTAAGGGTTTGAGTTTCTGTATGGTTCTTAGTCTGTGGTAAGCTGATTTTGTAGTTCTCTTTATGATTCTTGATTGGAAGCTGAGGTTTTGGTCCAAGGTGACTCCGAGGTACTTCACCTCCTGCTTGACTGCCAAGTCGAGTGTTAGGAGTCTTAGGGATTTGGGCAGTGAGAATGTACTTCTAGTGATGAGTAGGGCTTCTGATTTTTTGATGTTTATGTTCGGATTTTGTTTACTGAATCATTCTATCATTGCCTCAAGGCAAGTGGTGATTGGTGTGTAATCAGGCTGGTCTGTATTGAAGGATGCATAGATCATTATATTGTCTGCATATATTTTGTAATGGATGTTATGTTTCTTTGTTATGTTGCAGAGTGGTTGCAGATAGATGTTAAAAAATATCGATGAGAGGGCCGATCCTTGTGGGATACCTTATGTTTGAGTGAATGGATTAGAGTGATGCTTTCCGGCTCTGACTTGTTGTGTCTGGTGTGTTAGGTATAAAGGAAACCACCTCATTACTGCGCCATAGATCCCTATTTCTTGTAGTCTTCTTAGTAGGGGGAAGTGGTTGACTGTGTCAAAGGCTGCTTCAATGTCAATAAAGATTAGGATAAAACCCTTGTCTATGCTGGTTATCAAACTGTCGAGAAGCGATGTGAATGGTGTTTCTACGCTGTGATTAGGTTTGAAGCCATGTTGGTGGGGATCTAATTGGGCATGTTTATCTATGTGGTCTTGTAACTGCTGTTGAACTGTTTTTCAATTATCTTCATTAAAAAAGGCAGACTAGAGATTGGCCTGTATGAATTGGGGTCCTTATTGTTAAGATTGGTGCCTTTTAGTATTGGGCTTATGGAGGCTTGCTTGAGCTTGGGGTCAAGCATCCTTGGGTAAGTGATTGCTGGATAATACTCTGCAGTGTGGGGATTAGCTTTTTCCTTGTGAGCTTAATCCATGAGACCGGGCATGGATCTAGAGGGAAGGTGGTAGTATTGAGGTTTGTTATGATGATTCTAGGTGTTCTTCTGTAGTAATATGAAAGGTTTCCCATAGGTTAATATAGTGGTGGTTTGAGAGGGGCTCTTCAAGCTATTTGTGAGCTGTTTTTTGGTTGTATTTGCCATGGTACCGCGGCAAATTTGCAATCTCTTGGGGGTTTAGAGGGATGTCTGCATTATGCTTTGTTTGTTTTTTAATTAGGGTGCGTGCAAAGTCGAATAAAACTCTGGGTCTGTTGAGGGAGCCCATTAAGAGGTTTGTATAGCATTCTTTTTTGCATTTATTAGGTCATGGTAAGAGTGTTGCATGGTGTTGTATTGTAGGAGGTATTCTTGACTCTTTGTTTGCTGCCATTTTCTCTCCAGCTTTCGTAGGGCCATCTTCACATCATTGGCTTTGCCAGAGTACCCCGCACATTATGTCTTCTGCTTTTGTGTATATTCTTGGTAGAGGCAGATGCAGCTTTTTGTATTGTGTTGTTCCAGTTGTTTATGTTTGATTCTAGGTACATTATGTTGTTCTGAAGCTTTGGGAGTACTTGATTCAGGAATTCTTCTTCGGTGAACTGATTAAATGTTCTTGTATTGTTTGGTGTGATTTCTGTTGGTTTCATTATGGTAGGTATTTTTATGTTGACGTTTATCACGTAGTGATCTGACCAGGGGACTACAGTAATGGTTGGGTGGGTTACGAGGTTCTGGTCCATTAGTCATTTAGGTATAAAGATGAGGTCTAGGGTTTCTCCTCTACAGTGTGTTGAGGAGTTTGATATTTGTGCGTAGATTAGGTCATTCATGGCATGTACGAATGAGTTACTTTCCTTGTCAGTTAATGAGGAGAGGTTTGGGTCTCCTAATAGTATGAGAGGCTTTCCTGATGTGGAATGTGAACATACTGTTTCTAGGATCAGGGAGAGTTCATCCTCTTTGGTGTTTGGTACATGCTAGTTGAGGCAGATTGATAGGTTTCTGTTTGTGATAGTTATTACATTGCTTCCATCAGAGCTGTAGGAGGAGCTCGTAGTGAACTTTAAGTGATCCCTTGCAATTATGAGGACTCCTCTACCCCTTCTTGTGTTCCTTGGGCAGTTATGTACTGTAAATGGTTGGGAGGTAATTTGATTTAGGATAACGTTGTCTATGTTGTATAGCCAGGTCTCAGTGATGCACATTGAGGTAGATTCTGACCCACATATAGTGGGTATATATACTTCCAGGTTGGACGTATATCCCCGCTAAATGCCAATGTGCCAATTTCACCCACAGAGCTCCCTGCATGTACAGCAGAGATGTGCAGGGAGCTCTATATGGGGGCAGAAAGAGGCGGGCCAAGGGAGGAGCGAGGGTGGGCCAGAGGCATAACCCCTACCGCGGACATACAGGGCTGATTCTGTGGTCGGCCCTGTATGACCAGGGTTGACCATTTGGACGGGGGACTTATTCCACCTCGGAAGTGGAATAAATTCCCCTAGACGGCAGCCAGCGCTTGCTCTGGGCAGGGAAAAGGAGGTAAGGGGGTGCAGGGGGTTCCCCGCTGCCTGACCCTGGCCACAGCAGAGGGAGGAGTGGCCTAGTGGTTGGGGCAAGGTACTACAGGCCGGAAGGTCGGTGGTTCAAATCCCACTAGAGGACAGCAACCTTGGGCCGGAAGGACTGGGGTTTCTAGTCCCACAGGTGCTCCTTGTGGTCTTGGGCAAGCCACTTAACCCTCCATTGCCCATGTTCCCTGTAAGTATTAGTGTATGTGTCTCATATCCCCTCGTGTTAAATGTATCCCCCAACCGCTTTTACCCGGTGAAAAGCGGGATATAAATGCAGCTAATTAAATAAAATAAATAAATAATCGGAAGTCGGGTGGTGGGTGGTGGGGAAAGGATCATTTCAGGGTCTGCTAGGGATCATGGCTCCTGCATGGAGCTGCAGTACCATAGCAACAAGACACCATGCAGGAGCCTGGCTGAGCTAGCCAGGTAAGTGGCTGGACATCTGGGGTCCAGAATCGGGGTACGGCTGGCCCGTCCAGACTAGGTGCACCTGATTCTGATCCTGTGGGGACATGTAGCCCCTGTGGAATCAAAATTGGGTGCAATTCTGGCCCATCCAGATTCTGAATGTCCGGACAGGCCAGAGGCACCCAAATCTGAATTGGTCTCCATATGTCTATCTTTTGGTCATTTATGTAGTCTTATGGTATGGAATTTGTTCCTTATGGAAGTACATCAATTAAGGTGCAGAATAAAGTTGTATGCAGTTTGTTTTCATTTGATGTTGGTATGCTGTGGTGGGGTTTATTTGGATTAGCTTGTGTAGCCTCTTGTTGCCCATATGGTAGATGGGGTATTTTTGCATGCAAGATTTTCTTCCTTCTATTATTGGAATTGTGTAACTAGTAGTGAAGTCTGTAGCCTCTGTGGTGCTTGTGTGGTGGAGGAGGAATGGTAGTAATATGGCCAGGATGCATAGTGTGAGTATCATGCTGTTCATCATTAATGCCTGTGTACTTTGGTTTTGTAAATATGGGTCGATCCTAATTGCTATTTGCTGTTCCAACTTTGTTAGGTTTTGGTGGTTTGGATAGTGACTTACTGCATGTGTTTTTGGACTAGAGAGACTTTGTTACACTCCTGCAGTCCACTCCAAGGGCCAGGTCTAAGGGAGGTTTGGTGTGGCCCTTAGGTGCGGGTTCACCAGGCATGGGTGCCTTACTTTTAAAGGTGTCCCTGTGCCCAGATGGATGCTGCAGTCTGTCACCAGCTCTCCTTAATTCCCCGCATATAAGTGGGTAGAGGTTAAGTGAGTGGGTTTTTCCCCACTGAAGCAGCTACTTTACAAATCCTGAAGCTGGGCTTTTTGAGAAATGTAGTCCCTTCACCGAATCAATGAGGAACAGCTGTGGAAAAGTGGTTTAAGCAACCAAAGGATTTTATTTCCCCTCCCGGGGTGGATTTCACCATGAACAAAGTAACACAAACCAGGTATTTACTGGCATAAGGACAAATCAAAAGGTTCTTTAACAGAAAAGCTTACTTCAGCAATAAACAGGTTGATATCTAGCATTCCAACATAGCAATGCTGTTTCTTTACAGCTCTCTGCTTCCCAATGCTAGTAGTGCTGTACTTTCTCTTTCAAAACATGCCTTCAGCGTAATGAGATTATTTCATTAGCCAGCGATATCGTACAGTCCATGATATCTTCATCAATATTCACAAACTCAGGTTCAAAGTCCATTAACTCTTCCTGGCTAGAAGGAAATGTTTGTAACGGCAATCCTGATGCCACGCCCTTTCCAACTGCTTCAGGTTTCACCTGATATTCCTGAGTTAAATACTGGCTTTTACAAACATTATCAGCACAGGTATTCTCTTCCCAGCTCCAACCCTCTGGGTAAATACAGTCACTGTAACTATTTTTATACCAGCCTTTTGGCTTACCTTTTAGCCTAGCTGGTGGAGGTTTTCTTTGTGGCTTTGGGCTGGCTATAAGTTCCCAACCTAAGCCTTGCACAGAAGATTTCACTTGCCTTCCTGGCTTCCTTTCACTTCTGTGGTCCCCTGGATACTGCAGGTAATCCACTCTGCCCTTATTATATCTTTCCCTTGGGGTTTCTTTTCTTTTCCTGAAGAAAGACTCTGTCTCACCCTTCCACAGAGACCCTGGCTTTTTCCTGGCACTGCTGTCTTCACGGTAGCTCTCATTAGCTTCCTTATCCAGCACACATGCCTCAGCTCCTACTCCTTCTCCTTCTTCTTCTTCCAACCCTTCTTCTAACTCCATAAGCTCAACTGAACTCTCTTTATCAGGGTGAATTCTAGGGCAGTGCTCAACTCCACCCCCTAGCAGGTGTCCTGCATTAGCTCGTGACTCATTCCCTGAATGGTAGCACGGGCGTTTCTCTTGCCTCCGTGCTTGGTTTCTAAGGTAACCAGGAGCCATGTGCTTTTGTTTACAACTCAGCCCTACTCCTGTTCCTGGCTTTTTAGCCTCATCTAGCGGGCTGGAAGGACCCACTATGTCACAGATCCCACCCCTTAAAATATTCCGGGCTGCCGGAGCTTGCGACAGACAGCACGGAATCCGGGAAAGAGCGTCTGCATTACTATGCAATTTTCCTGCTCTGTGATGGACTATAAAGTCGTATGCTTGTAGCGCTAAATGCCACCTGGTGAGCCTGGCATTACTATTCCTCATTTGGTGCAGCCATTTTAATGGCGCATGATCCGTAATTAAGTAAAACTTACGGCCTGTGAGGTAAAATCTCAGTGTCTCCACTGCCCACTTAATCGCGAGACACTCCCGCTCCACCGTGGAGTACTTCTGCTCAGCTTTTGATAGTTTTCTACTAAGGTATGTCACTGGGTGCTCAACCCCTTCGAATACATGCGACAGTATAGCCCCTAATCCCGTCTCGGATGCATCCGTTTGTACGAAAAACGGTGAGTTAAAGTTGATCCCCCGAGTACTGGGGCCTTACACAACCTATCTTTTAGTGTCACGAACACCCTTTCAGCCTCTTGTGTCCACTTAATATTGTTAGGAGCGTTTTTCCGCAGCATCTCCGTGAGTGGAGCACTTACCTCCGCAAATCGCAGGATAAATCTGCGGTAATACCCCACCAAACCCAGAAATCCTCGCATTTGCCTCTTGTTGATAGGACGCGGAAAGTTCTTTACGCTTTCAATTTTATTAGCTAATGGCTTAACCATCCCTCCTCCCACCATGTGGCCTAAGTACTTGACTTCCCTACCAGCAAAAAGGCATTTGCTGGGATTGATGGTTAGGCCCGCTTTCCTCAAAGCGCACAGGACTGCCTCCACCCTGGGTAAGTGCTGGGCCCATGTAGTACTGTGAATGATAATGTCATCCATATAAGCCCATGCATATTCATGGTGTGGCCGCAACACTTGGTCTACCAATCTTTGGCATGTGGCCGCAGCCCCGTGAAGTCCAAATGGCATTCGCCTGAATTGGAACAAACCTATTGGTATCGTGAAAGTTGTCTTTGGTTTGGATGCCTTGGTTAATGGTATCTGCCAGTAACCCTTGGTTAGGTCCAATGTAGTCAAATATTTAGCCTGGCCTAACTTATCCAACAAATCCTCAATCCGAGGCATGGGATACGCGTCAAATTCCGAAATATTGTTTATCTGCCGGAGGTCTATGCAGAACCGGAGGCTCCCATCCGGTTTAGGCACCAATACTATAGGGCTTGACCAGGGGCTTTTGGACTCTTCTATCACGCCCATTTTAAGCATGTCTCGTACCTGTTCTACCACCTCTGTTTTCTTTGCCTCCGGCAACCTGTAGGGTCGTTGCCTAATTATTTTTCCAGGGACAGTAATAATTTCATGTGCAACAATGTTAGTTTCCCCAGGAAGCGTCGTCAAGACATCAGAGAACTTATGCAAAACCTTATTTAGTTCTTGCCGCTGTTGCCCTGATAGCTCTGCCCCCACGCGTGGTTCTGGAGTTTCCCTCCAATCAGTGGGCTGTGGACCGAAATCGTCCTCTGTTTGCTCTTCAGCAACAGCTGTCAACCCTTTTAATTCTCCCATCCCGGTAGACCCAAATCCTCCTTCCCCCCTCCCTGTGGGGACCAGTGAGGATACCTCCTCTACCTTGGGGAACCCTACGCGTTCGCATATCAGCTGGGCTATTCTATCGCCAGTCTTAATCTGGAAGTCCTCCTGACTAAAATTGAACATTAAGACCTTAACCACCCCCCGGTAATCTGGGTCAATGACCTCAGCCCCTATATCAATAAAATTTTTAGCCGCCAAACCTGACCTAGGCGCTATTCTCCCATAACACCCGGGTGGGATCTGCACCCTTATCCCCGTGTCTATCAGGGCTTTCCCTCCGTGGGGTATCATGCTATTCTCTGCACTAAATAAGTCATATCCCGCAGCGGCTTCCGAGGCTCGCTGCAGACCCCTGGCCTGGGCTGACACTTTGCAGAATTTGAGCACAAATTTTGGCTTCTCTGTGGTTACCTCCTTTCTTCCTACTATGTGTTGTCGACTCGTCTTCCCAGGTTTCCCTAGCAAAGGGCTTGGGACTTTGGTGGTCATGGCCTCTAACCTTGGTGTATCCGATGACTCTCTTTTTACTTTCAAGGAGCCTGTTTTATCTGGGTGGGTTGCTAAACTTATTTCAGCCGTGAGGCCCTCCTCCAGCCCTTGACTAAAAGGAGGCCAATCCCTTCCCAGGACTACACTTTGCGGAAGGCGGGGTACCACTGCCATTATCATTTTCCTTTCTGTTCCTAAACCCTCTATGCCTATTTCATACAAGGGATACTGATGGGCGGCCCCGTGTATGCATCTTATCTTCACTTGCCCCACTGCTTGACTTGGCGCTGCTTGAGTTTTTATGACTTCCCAGAGTCGTTGGGACACCATACTCTGGTCCGCGCCCGAGTCAAGTAGTGCTTGGGCCTTTATGCCCTCCACCTGGACTGGGAGTAAAAAGCCTGCTTTGAGGTTTTCCCCATTACCAGATACTAAAGCAGTGCGTATAATGAAGTCTTTTTGCAAGTGCCCAACATTTCCACACTTGAAACATTTTCCCTTAGTAAGGGAAAAACCTCTATTTTCATAAGGTGCTTTACATTCAAAATTCTTACTTACTTTATCAGCCTGTGTCATGCCCAGAACGCCGGATTTTGAGGTCCTTGAGAATTCAGCCTCAAAATACCGTTCTGTCATGGCAGTTGCTTCACTTGTTGTCTTACAGTTCTGTAACATAAGAAACTTTTTAACCTCAGCAGGTACAGCTTCCATGTACTGTTCCAACATTATTTCATCTAACATAGACTCTACATTTTGCTGCTCAGGTTTGAGCCATTTACAGGCTAATCCCTTTATTCTAAAATATAGGGCTTTAGGGGTTTCTCCAGGCTTTAACTTTGCCTCCCTAAACCTGCGCCTGTAGAACAGAGGGGTGAGCCCTAACATGTCTCGTACAGCATTCTTTACTGCATCATAATTCATTGCTAAGGTAGCTGGCATTGACTTGTATGCCGACAAAGCTTGTGATAAGGAAGCTTATCATAGCTCAGGAAGGGGCTATAGAAAAGGTGAAGTGTCTCTAAACAAGCAACCTGTCAGTGCTGGTAGAAATGAGAAAACAGAATTTTGCCATAAAAGACTACCAGTCCCAGAATGCACCAGGTTTCCAACAGCCATGAGAGGAGCTGAAGTGAGAAAACGTGTGTTCAATCAAAAGGGCTATGAGGTAATCCCCAAGCACTCATTGCAAAGGGCAGGGCTTGATTCAGCACAGCTGTGCTGTGCTAGGATGGAACACTCATCTCAAAGGGCAAGGCCTGATTCAGCACAGCTGCGCTGTGTTAGGGAGGAGCACGCATCTAAGCGGAATAAGAGTAGAGTTTATTCTACAGATGATCATCTTCATGATCACCTTGGATATCCAGAGAATTATCCTCAGTTTCATCTGAAGGATCATCAGAAGCAGAAGCCAAACCGGACGGACAGAGAGGCAAGGAAACCCTCTGGAAGAAAGAGGAGAAAAGCCTTTGAGAGGTCTAGAAGAGTCCAAAGCAGTACGTATACTGGGAGGTATTCCAAGGGCCAGCATACACCATTGGACTGGGGAAAGCCAGAGGAATGGTGCTGCAGAGCTAGGAATCACCAGAGGCTACCTGTGAGGGAGACGGCTGCACGTGGAAGGGACCCTAAGACCTGTGCCAGAAGGTATGTGAAGAGAGATCCAGTGTCCAGGGATCTGGATTGGAAGGCTGGACATAAGAACTGGACTACATACTGGCCAGGCTATATAGAGAGGAACTCTAGCAGCAATGGAAGCTCAGGTATGAACACTGATCTATGCCCTAGCTATAACCTTGAAAGACAGCAGGGAAACAAGTATTCTCCTGAAAATGCTCCATTGAGAGATTCATCTGTGCCAATCCATGATATTGAACCCATGCTTGTTGAACAAGGGGGAATAATAGCAGATGAAGATCCTGTTTATATGGACTGCTCTCTATCTAAACTCCGTTGGTAACTTTCTGTTATAAAGTACAGCAACCATCACAAAGACATACAAATTTGTTCTTTAATCTACTCAGAAAAGCTCCTGAAGCAGGATTTGACCCACACAGTGGAAGGCAAGCCAGCTAAGGGGTTTCAGCTGGTAACTGCTAGCAATTAAGCCTTACCTAATTGCTTGTGAGCTAGGAGAGAATCACTTCTGTATCTATGTGGGAAGTAATCAGAAGTTAACCTGAAAAGAACAGTTTGTTTCTTGCTTTGTGGCTTTTCATTTGTTGTTTTCCTGATTTTGACTTTGTTTTTCCAAGTTAACACTGAAAGCAAGTAACCTAATTTATGTGCTACCAAGCATATCTGTGTTGGGAGAAATAACCCCATAAATAAATATCTTATTGGCTTTACCCAAGAGCACAACTAAATTATTGTCAGCAGCTGTGTCTGGTGTGAATGAACTACATTGCCCACAATACCTTGCAAATCATATAGATATATGCACTTGACAAGACTGTGAAGATTCTCACCCAGGCAGCCGTCTGACAAGCTTCACTAGATAAAGACATGGCAAATCTTGTAGCCCATTGCTCCTTAGGCAGTTTGACAGCTTCTGCAATCCGTTCAAATGCATCCACATAATCATCTAAATTGTCAGTAGGAGATAACTGTCCCAGCAAAAGTGAACCTGTACCATTTAGTCCTACCCCTTGGGTAAATCCTGGAAAAACCTCCGCTGGCTCCTGCTGTTGCTTTGCTAAATGTTCTATGAGAGCATTAACTAGTCTCAGCTGTTCTTGCAAGGCAGTCATCGCTTGGTCATGCACCCTTCGCGACATCTCCAGTTGCTTATCCCATTGCAGGGACATCCACCTTAGTATTTCTTGTGGGTCCATTCTGGATCTCCTGGTATCTGCAACAGAACAACAAAAAAACCCCAAGTGTGGCCCAAAAAAAAAAGAGAGAGAGAGAAAAAAAAATTCCCCTTCTTTTTTTTTTTTTTCAACGCCGTGCACTATTCCTGTGCACCACCCTTTCTCCTTTGTATCCTTCTCCACACGTGCCCAGCTACAATTACCTGGCACCAGTGCAGAGTCAGGCACTGAGAAAAGGGAACTCCCCAGTCTGGCCGATCGTCAGCCGAGCTCCGTATCATTTCCTCCTGGCTGTCAGCTCTTGCTGCAGGATCCTCGTCCTTGTGGTGTCCTCAAATCCAGGTAAAAATCAAAACTACTACGCCATTTGTCAGCAGCTCTCCTTAATTCCCCGCATATAAGTGGGTAGAGGTTAAGTGAGTGGGTTTTTCCCCACTGAAGCAGCTACTTTAAAAATCCTGAAGCTGGGCTTTTTGGGAAATGTAGTCCCTTCACCGAATCAATGAGGAGCAGTTGTGGAAAAGTGGTTTAAGCAACCAAAGGATTTTATTTCCCCTCCCGGGGTGGATTTCACCATGAACAAAGTAACACAAACCAGGTATTTACTGGCATAAGGACAAATCAAAAGGTTCTTTAACAGAAAAGCTTACTTCAGCAATAAACAGGTTGATATCTAGCATTCCAACGTAACAATGCTGTTTCTTCACAGCTCTCTGCTTCCCAATGCTAGTAGTGCTGTACTTTCTCTTTCAAAATATGCCTTCAGCGTAATGAGATTATTTCATTAGCCAGCGATATCGTACAGTCCATGATATCTTCATCAATATTCACACACTCAGGTTCAAAGTTCATTAACTCTTCCTGGCTAGAAGGAAATGTTTGTAACGGCAATTCTGATGCCACGCCCTTTCCAACTGCTTCAGGTTTCACCTGATATTCCTGAGTTAAATACTGGCTTTTACAAACGTTATCAGCACAGGTATTCTCTTCCCAGCTCCAACCCTCTGGGTAAATACAGTCACTGTAACTATTTTTATACCAGCCTTTTGGCTTACCTTTTAGCCTAGCTGGTGGAGGTTTTCTTTGTGGCTTTGGGCTGGCTGTAAGTTCCCAACCTAAGCCTTGCACAGAAGATTTCACTTGCCTTCCTGGCTTCCTTTCACTTCTGTGGTCCCCTGGATACTGCAGGTAATCCACTCTGCCCTTATTATATCTTTCCCTTGGGGTTTCTTTTCTTTTCCTGAAGAAAGACTCTGTCTCACCCTTCCACAGAGACCCTGGCTTTTTCCTGGCACTGCTGTCTTCACGGTAGCTCTCATTAGCTTCCTTATCCAGCACACATGCCTCAGCTCCTACTCCTTCTCCTTCTTCTTCTTCCAACCCTTCTTCTAACTCCATAAGCTCAACTGAACTCTCTTTATCAGGGTGAATTCTAGGGCAGTGCTCAACTCCAACCCCTAGCAGGTGTCCTGCATTAGCTCGTGACTCATTCCCTCCGTGCTTGGTTTCTAAGGTAACCAGGAGCCATGTGTTTTTGTTTACAACTCAGCCCTACTCCTGTTCCTGGCTTTTTAGCCTCATCTAACAGGCTGGAAGGACCCACTATGTCACAAGTCACACAAAGTTGGGGTTCACCAGTGCATTGTTTCCTGGTTGGGCGGAAGCTCTTGGCTGGGTCAGACGGCGCCTCCGGTTGTGGAGTGGAAACTGAGCTCGAGGTGCTGGCTCTCTCAGTGAGTGAAGGGATTCCCTTACTGCAGCAGCTTACTTTCAAAAGTGCCCCTGTGCCTGGATGGATGCTGCAGTCACACAAAGGTGGGGCTTACTAGCACGGTTTCCTGTCTGGGCGGGAGATCTTGGCTGGGTCTGACAGTGCTTGCAGTTGCGGCATGGAGACGGAGCTTGGAGTGCTAGCCAGCTTTACTAAAAGGGCCCCTTATTTTGCTGGCCTAACTTATGCATTGAAGTGTCAATGCATTTGTCACTTGCATACATATTTAGAAGAAAACTAATGAATATATGAATCCAGTAAAGCCCTGCTGCCAGCACATTACTTTACCTGGCAGCCAGTGCCGCATGAGTATCAGACCCATTGGTGCCTCGGTAAACCTACCCTATATTTCTGCTTCCCTTCACTACCTAATGAACTCATGCAACTTATTTTTTGAAGTAAAGGCACTGAAGTTTATTGGGTTACAAAGTGAGCCTTGAACAAGAGATTCCATAATATAGTTGCACAACTTTGCAGTTTTTAATGAGAGAAACACAATAGATAGTAATTAGAGTGACCAATTTATATAATTATATAGTAATGTCTTCATATTGTTTTGAAGAATTAATTACATGGTGAGAAGATAATGGGTGGTTTGGTTTGGATACTTTCACGAGTAAGCATTTGGCTACATTATGTAATATCCATAGTGACCAATTGGTAGGTCTTCTAATGGTCACTATACTTAGGTGGTTTTCAAAGGAGATAATTTAGATAGACATAGCCATTCTTGCAAATTAGAGGAGCTCAGATAGGCAATCTTCAATCGCTTCTTCTCAAAAAGAAGTGTGCAATGTCAATAAATTCCAGTCTTTATGAATAATGCTAACAAGCTCTGAAAAAATTTGAAAATCTCAGCATGCAAGTCTTCTTTCAAAGCATTCTCTAGTTTCAAACGTGAATCTCTGTTGCAATACAGAGCCTGTTTATAAGCCCTTTTAATCACATTGACAGGATATCCTCTCTGCAAAAATTGCAATGCCAGTGTCTTTGATTGATTCTTAACATCCAACACATCTAACTTAACTGGATGATAATTAAAAAATTGGGAAAAAAGAAGATTCTTCTTCAGCACCAGTGGACGAACACCATTAAGATGCAGAAAAATGCTACAATCCGTAATCTTATGAAGAACAGTGGTGAAACTGAAAAAGCTCTCTTCTTTAAAAAAAAAAAACAGATACACAATCTTTGTGAAATCATACTGTAAACTAAATTGATCATCCTAAGAATTTAACCAGATATGAAATCTCAAAAGATGATGCAGATTCCCTCCCCAAAGCATAAACATGACACTAATTGTTCTGCGCCACAATATGAGGGTTATTTTGGAAGCTCTATTCATGCTTTGGACTTCTGAAAATGGGCATAAAGACGTCCAAAGCATGGAGGTATCCCCAGAGCTATTTTAGAAACCAGCTCTGTGAACATTCCTGGGATGAGGACATCCAGTCTGAACGGAAGCGTGGAGTATAGTAACACACTAACATAGTAACATAGTGTATGATGTCAGATAAAGGCCAATATGGTCCATCTAGTCTGCCAAGTAAGATGGCTAGAGTGGTTGTACCCACTGCTCCATGCAGATCACCAGGGGCGGCTCAAGGCAATCTGCTGCCTGAGGCGAAGTATGAAAAGGCGCCACCCCCCCCCCCCCACACACACCTTAGAGGGGGCGGGGCTTTTTCAGAAATCCAGTCAGAGACTGAACCAAACCAAAAAGCTGATTAAATTATATGGAGGAAATGCAAGATGTTTGCACACAGGGCCATATCGAGCTGCAATCGCACCCTGTGCGACTTGCAGCTCGGGCACACGCCCCCCCTCTCCACCCCATACCTCTGTCCAGCGCTGCCTGCTCTTTCCCTGCTGCTGCCGCCCTCTGTTTTTTTCATGGAGGCGCCGGCAGCAGGGAAAGAGCAGGCAGCACTAGACGGAGGTATGGGGAGGAGGGGGGCATGCGCCCGATCTGAAAGGCACCAGCACTTTAAGCAGATCTGTCCCTCCTTACTCTGACATCGTGTCAGAGGAGGGAGGGACCAGACCTGCTTAAAGTGCTGCGAAAAGGCTTAGGCAGCGCATTTCGGTTGCCTGCTATTGTCCTGCCAGCGGCGGTAGGGCAAGAGCAGACAGCCGAAATGCACCCCCCCCCCCCCCAAGCCTTTCCGCCCTGTGCGGCTGCACCGCTTGCACAGGGCTAGGTATGGTCCCGTTTGCACACCAAGGAACTAAAAGACAGCAAGAACCAACAGCACAGTTTATAAAACTAAATTATAATTCATTTTTATTTTGTTAAACTGCGTTATGATTCTTGCTTTTTCTTTTTCAACATATATTTTGCATCCACAATAGGTGAAGAGCAGAACCAGGACATTCACCCACAGAACGCAATATTTAAAAAAAAAAATCTGATTCTGATCATCTCACTAACAACAAAAACCACTATTCTCCAGTACCAGGCATATTGTGAACTAATACAAAACCCAACAACAAAGACAAACCTACCATACCATATCAGCACAAACTTCCAAAACTCGCATAAGGAGCCCATCCAAAAACAGCATCACTGTAAATACTACAGTGGGCCCTGGAACATCCATACATCTATTTGAAAAGCTGAACAAGTCAAATTACTACAGTACAGTATAGATCTTTATGTACAAACTCCATGTTAACAGAACATCTGACCTCAGTCACACACTCGCAACATCGACCCTCACCAAGTACAGAATAAGTAAAAATAAAAATATGTAGACTAAATTTAAATTGAAACCCCAAGAAGCCAGAGTCCACATGCAGTGCAACATCAGATAAATAAGAGATGTAGTTCCCCAGTACTGTGTAAAATATAAAAATAGCACAAAGTCCAATCTCTAAAATTAAATAAAAATATTTTTTCTATCTTTGCTGTCTGACCATTTTATTCTCTGATCATGCTGGTCCAGATCTGAGGCTTCTGCTTTCCTGTCTTCTCTTAGCTCTCTTTCTGTGGTCTATGGTCCATGGTCCATCTGCCATTTCTTATCTCTTCTTTTATTTTCTTCACTTCCTTCCATCAGCCCATTTCCAGTTCCAGTAACCCTCCCCAGTATCAGCCCCCTTTCCAGTCCTTCCCTCCCAGTACCTTCTAATGTCAACCACCTTGCATTCTCATGACTGCAACTGGTGTCCATTCCCTTCCAGTCCCCCTCCTTCCCCACTGTCTAGCCCCTTCTAGTCCAAATACCATCCCAGATATCAGCTCATGTCCACTCTCAGTGCCACCCCCCGAGTCAGCTCCCTTCCAATCACCCTACCCTCTGTCCATCCCTCTTCCAGTGCCATTTGCATGTCAGCTCCCTTTCAGCCTCCTCCCCATTACCCAACCACCTACCACTCCCATCCCCAAGTGTCAGCTCCCTTCCAGTCCCCCTTCAGTACATCTCAGGTGTCAGCTTCTTTTCAGCCCCCTCCTTCCCCCGTGTCAGCTCCCTTCGTGCCCCCTCCTTCCCCTGGCAGACCCTCATTATCCGCTCCCTTCCAGTCCTATTCTACCATCCTCCCGCATCAGCCCATTTGTAGCCCTAGCCCCTAGTTTTCTTCCAGGGCCAGCAGCACTCTCCTCCGGTCTCCCATTAGCCCATTTCCAGTCCTATCCCCCTTATCAGCCCACTCTTGTCCTAGCCCCCCAATCAGCCCATTATCAGTCCTAGCTCATTTCCAGTGCTAGCCCCCCATCTGCCCATTACCAGTCCTGATTCCCCCCAATAAGTCCATTTCCAGTCCTAGCCCCCCTAATCAGCCCATTTCCAGTTCTAACTCCTCTCCCGATTAGCCTATTTCCATTCTTAACCCTCCATCGGCCCATTTTCAGTTCAACCCCCCCTATCAGCCCATTACCAGTCCTAGCCCCCCTCTCAATCAACCCACTTCCAGTCCTAGCCCCCCCATCAGGGAGGAGTGGCATAGTGGCCTAGGGAGGAGTGGCCTAGTGGTTGGGGCAAGGTACCACAGATCGGAAGGTTGGTAGTTCAAATCCCACTAGAGGACAGCAACCTTGGGCCGGAAGGACTGGGGTTTCTAGTCCCACGGGTGCTCTTTGTGGTCTTGGGCAAGCCACTTAACCCTCCATTGCCCATGTTCCCTGTAAGTATTAGTGTATGTGTCTCTCATCCCCTTGTGTTAAATGTATCCCCAACCGCTTTGACCCAGTGAAAAGCGGGATATAAATGCAGCTAAATAAATAAATCAGCCCATTCCCAGTCCTAGCCCCCATAGCCCATTCCCAATCCTACATCCCCCCCCCCATCAGCCCATTTCCAGTCCTGCCCCCTCTCCCCACCCCAGGGAAATTTAAAAAAAAACCTGGCTTCTGAAGATGCTGGTGCCACAGCAGCAGCAGAAGGAAGTGCCCTGCGGCCGCTCCAGCAGAGAGGAGGGCTCTGCCAGGACAGCCATAGGGCACTTCCTTCTGCTGCTGCTGCGGCGGCGGCAGCGGCTCCTCTCCTTGGTTTTTTTTTTGTTTTGTTTTTTGAAGGCCGAATGAGGCAGGCTTTTTGGGGGCAATTTTTGCCGCCCCAAAAAGTTGCCACTTGAGGCCACCGCCTCACTCAGCCTCCTTATAGAGCCGCCCTTGCAGATCACCCTCCTCTATGTCTTTGTTTAGGGTTGCACCCACCACTCCATGCAGGTCACTCTTTCTATTTGTTGAAGTATAGTAATATAGTAGGCTGTGGACATCCTCGCCTGATTTCAGAAACTGCCTGGATATACTGCCCAAGATTATACCTGCTCCAAGGATGAAAAGGCATCAGATGTTGTCTAGATTGTAAGCTTGGAAGAGCAAGCACTGTCTCTTACTGTATATCAAATTTTTAATAAATAATAAACTACTGTTGGAATTGGGGATAAGAGGCTGTCAAACAGGTGGGAATCTGGGACCCAGCTCTAAAATTGGGGAAAATCCCCCAAAATTAGGGACATCTGGTATCCTCAGGGTAGCACAAAGCCCCAAGTGAAACCACTGCTTTACAGACCATGTTTTTAATAAGAAGGATCTATGGAAAACTGGGGTATGCATGTGTCATATTACATGATATTTACTAGAAGCTAATTTGAATGTTTTTTTCTATATGCACTGTTTTTTTAATTATATTCTCCCTTTTCTTTTAAATAAATCTGCAGATTTTTAAATTTATATTAATGCACAACATTCATTTTTAACAGTTAAGTTTATGCATGTGTGTTGAAGGGGCCATGCAAGGCTGAAGATTAGCCTAGAGGCCTTAGAATTTTTGCACCAGTCCTAGTTAAACAATAGTGGGGACAATATAGCTCGGGGGGGAGGGGACACACCAAATAACAGCATTCTTCAAGTGGAGCAGAAAGCCCCAAAAGTCACAGTTGTGTGCTTCCTCATAAGAAGTTGTCAAACGAACTAAGGACTCAGTCGATTCGTTAAAGTGGAGTGGGCAACCGTATTGCCATAGAAAACTAGAGACCGTGCCACCAGGAAGGTAGGAGAGCCAAGGACAGAGAACGGCTAATAGCAATCATATCCTTGATTTTCAGCTTAAGCAGCATGTTAAAAACATAAAATATGGAATGAATTATTAAAAGGTCCCAAAGGGCCTGATTCACCAAAGTTTTTCTCTCATTCTGTTTGCATAGGAAAAGACTGAGATGAGTCAGGCTCAATGAGAGTAATTTTATAACAGGCCACCTAGGTTTGGAGATGGAGAAGGTGCCTGTTTTAGGCCTATTTTATAAAGATACGCTGGCAATGCATGGTTCAGAGAGCATGGTTTGGGACTATTTATAAAGCATGTGTGTGCTTTACATTATAGAATGGATGCACTTGTACACTTGCTCAAGGGCAGGTGTAGCTTGCCGTGCCTACACTGGTGGGCCGACAAAAGTAAGTCATAGTATTTTATAATTTATGCATGTCAGCTCCACCCCCAGTCAAGGCTCACCTAAAGATATGCGCAAAAGGCACTTATGTGTGCGCTTTCAGATTAGGACGCGGGCAAACCATACACATAAGTGCCCAGTCACATGCATTAAGTCCTTGAACAGGGATTTACACATGTAATTCATGAGTAACTTTCTGCACCACCCATATGAAATCAGTTTCATAGTACCTATGGCCCTTATTCTGAGGCCCGAATAGTGGGGTTGTTAATCCGTGTTGGGCATACAATCATCAAACAAGCCAGGGAGGCAGAGGTGGGGCGGGCCGAAGTGCCCGGACATAAGAGGCCATTCAGGTCGGGGCTCTGTAGTCTGCCGGCATCCACTTGGATGCCCGGCTTATTTCACCTCAAAGGTGGAATAAGTGCCAGACGTCCTGTCAGTTGTGGCCTGCAATCCCTCCAGCTCCATTTCACCACTGCAGGAAAGCATCAACCGCCTGATGCCTGCCATGGATGCCCACAGTGGAGGTCAGGCGGCGAGGTGACAGTGCAGCTCAGGCTCCGGCTATTCAGGTCCTCCAGCTGGACGTGCGGTTGTCATGGCGATGGGCCACCAGAGCACCAGCACACCAGCTGCTGCATTGGGCAGGCTGGTTCGGTAAATCCCTGAATGTCTCCCCATCAGAATAGACTGCGCGCCAGGCCATCCGAGTTCCCTGATTCTGCAGCCACGGGAACATATAGCTCCCACAGTTGCAGAATCAGGAACAAATGTGCCCTGTCCATTTTCTGGACATCTGGATGGCCCAGATGTACAGTGCTCTGAATCGACACTATGGGGCTTGTTTACAAAGCCGCGGTAGCGGTTCGCGGTCGTTATCGGAGCCGCGGCCCCATTGAAATCAATGGGGTTGCGGCTCCGATAACGATCGCGAACCGCTACCGCAGCTTTGTAAACAAGCCCCTATGTGTCTTTATAAAATACTAGCACAAATTGTACAAAAATCACACCTAGATCGAAGGTGAGGATATTACACCTGCTCAAGAGCAGTCATAAACATTAGTGTGTACTGTACAAACAAACACACATTCTATAATACATTGGCATAAACCACAATTCTGTCCATGCTGCCCCAAAATCCCCCCCCCCCCAAGTATGTCTACTCTACAAGTATGCACCATCTTGCATCATGTTTACTTTTAGGTGTGACCTACTTCTATACGAGAGAGGCCTTTTCCACGGGTAAATCAACATTTTACGGGAAGAAGAGGTTTATGAAATTACCCTATAAGAAAGTAATTTTGTAAACTCCTACACAGTTCACACATTTGGCCAGCGCATATTCGAGGCCCATTCTATAAAGTGCATCATGTGCGTATTTTACCTTATAAAATAGTGGTGCAAAAACATGCCTCAACCTAGTTGCCGCAGTTACACCATGCCTAGATGAGTCAGAAACGGGCATAAGTTATAATATTTTATATAAATTTAGTACTTGCCAACAGCCAAGCACAAGACCCATGGAGTTTCTTCGCCTGCGCATTCTCCACCTATGGACTCATTGGATCTGACTGGGTTTTTGGAGACCACCGACCCGGGTCAGGTTCCGAGAACAACCTTACTGCTGACTGTAGCATTTGAGTCTGATCGAGACTCTCTTTTGAAATTGTATTTCAAAGCCAGGAATGAATCTTTCATGGGGGGTATAGTTAGGATGTTTCCTGATGTCTCTAAACCCACTCAGAAACGTCGGCAGCAGTTTTTATTGCTTCGCCCTCAGGTTTTGCAGCTGGGTGGGCTTTTTTCCTGAGATATCCATGCAGATGTTTCATTAAATATCAGGGCGTTAGTTACACTTTTTTCAAGCTTTCTCATCTAAGCCAGTTCATAGCTGGGAAAAGGGCTCTTCCAATTTAGCATAGTTCGGGATTAGTGTTATGCACTGTTTGTGTCTTATTTCCTGAAAATGTTTCTTTCGATTTTTGTCTTGTTTACTCACTCTTTTTGTGGGCTAGTGAATGTTTATTTCTTATTAGTCATTTGGGTCGGGGTTCTCCCTTATGCTGTAGTAATTAATATTTCTTTTTTGTACATTCTTTTCTGTAACACGTGTATATCTTGTGGATTATTTTGAAATTGCATAAATAAAAGTTAAAAAAAAAAGTTGAGGCTTCTCCCTGCGCATACCTAAACTGACAGTACACACAGTAGGGCTTACATGCACACTTACAGAGTAGCGACCACCTTAATTGCACATATAAGTGCTCATTCATGCATGTAAGTCCTTTAAAATAAAAACCTTTGTGCGTAACTAGCATGTAACTTTCCATGTTTCTCTTATAAAATCATCCCTAAGGGGGTAATTTTTGAAGCCCTATTCATACTTTCAACATCAGTAAACGGGCATAGGGATATCCAAAGCACAGTGATGCCTCTAGAACCATCTTAGAAGCCAGGTCTGTGGACATCCTCAATGTGAGGATGTCCAAGTTCAAACATGGAGTGTGGTGAAGGAACCTGGACATCCCTGCCTGATCTCAGAAAAGTCCTGGATGTCCAGAGTTGCATCCAAATTTAGACCTGTTTCAGGCACAAACAGGCATCTGAAAAGTGTGTGCTTGGCTGAAAAATATCCAGAGGATGTGGAGAAGAAAGTACTCCATCATCACCTGTATTCAGCACAATTTTAACGATAGCAGCAGCGGGATTTTAACACTGGCTTCTCTGGTCCTAGTCTACTAGTCTAACATTAGGCTATTCCTAGACATCCAGGTTCTAAAATACTATTCCGGGGATGTCTTTGTAGATGCCCCCAGAGACGTCCATATAAGGCACCTCCATGTTTATGAAATTGTGTCTGCATCTGGGAGTACCTGCTTTTTTTTTTCCAGATGGTCTGGCTTAGATGTCCCAGATTGCACATGGACATCCTTTCTAAAATCACCCTCTAAATGTCCAGTCTTTGGCACTCAAATTTTCATCAAGTTGGGTTTACAAGCAGCATGGGACAAGCAGAATGGAATCGATCTCCCTTTTAAGAACCTGACAGATACTTGTGACCTGGATTGGTCATTGTTGGAAACAGGATACAGGGCTTGATGGACCTTTGGCCTGACTCAGTGGCCTTGGGCAAGTCACTTAACCCTTGATTGCCTCAGAAAAATCCAAGTTATCAATGTCCCTGTTTAATGTACATTACCAGGCGAGTTTCAGTTTAAACCGCTTTTATTGAAATGATAAAGCGGTATATAAAAACTTGTTAAATAAATAAATAAATAAATAAAAAATAAAATAAAAATCTTATTTTCTTATGTAATTTTCAGTGCTAGACACTCCTGGGCCCGATCTTGCATTGGGCAGGGCTAAGCGCCGTGGCCATGTAGCCCTGCCCGCCAACTCCTTAACCCCGGATTTTCACTTCCGCAGCGACAGAAGTGAAAATCTGGGGATCACCACACAGCTGGAAAGCCGCTGAGCCTAACCAGGCAGCAACAATTTTGGAGGCTGCTGGATTTTCAAGAGCACCTACATGGCTAGTGTCTTTGAAAATCACCAATTTAAGTCCCCTACGTGCCCTGATGCTATCCGTTTAGCATCAGGTGTGTTGAGGGCATTCTGGGATGGAGTGGAGGCAGGGAATGGCGCTAATCGGGCAGCAGCAATTTTGGATGCTGCCAATCTTTAAGGTGCAGAGCGCTAACCGGGCAGCATCCAAAATCGCTGCTACCCGGTTAGCGCCATTCCCTGCCTCCACTCCATCCCAGAATGCCCTCAACACACCTGATGCTAAACGGATAGCATGGGAGCATGTAGGGGACTTAAATCGGTGATTTTCAAAGGCACTACTCATGTAGGTGCCTTTGAACATCCACGATTAAGGCATTTACATGGTTAACATGGACTGTTAACCGTGTAAATGCCTTTGAAACTCGGGTCTTTATGTGTTTAGCATTCATATGTATTAACTGACGCTTCTCCGTCCTTTAATTAGCATATTTTCCACATCTAGAATGGGATATTTTCAAATATGTCTAAAGAACTTCACCGAACTTCATATTTAAAATGAAAGAATTCAAAGCTTCAATTACCATGAAACATAACATAGGGCATGGTGCATCCTGTCCCCTGGGTGATGTTTTCTAATCTTTTTCCCTTCCTTCCATCTCCCGTCCACCCACCCCCCGTCCACCCACCCTCATCCCTTCCTAGCCGTCCCTGTTTCTTCTTACCCTCTTCTTCTCGCCACAGGAATGCCGTGGCATGTTTTTTTCCAGCAGCGCTTCTGGGAAAAACATGCCATGACATGACATTATTGTTACAACAATTCTTGTTTTATTGAAGTCCCACGATGTAACATTATTCTCCTACCCTGCTTGTATGCACCAGTGGGTAGGGGACAAGTGCTGCTGCCTCTTCCCCTACCTTTCCTGCAGATTTTCCCTTGCTTTTATATCTTTCCCATACCCCCTGTGATGCGTTTTCCTCTGTAAAACTGCTGTTTCATTTCCTGGAACTCCCTTCCCTTATTGTTCTCTAATCTGTCTGTACCGAGTTGCTCTGAGACCTCACACCAGGGCAGCGGTCATGTTATGTAGCCAATGCTCTTTAGTTGGGCTAAGCTGTCTATATTAATATATAGACTACTGAAGACACTGGTGTATTTCATGCTAACCATGACATGTCAAATAGATGTTTTAAAATGAATGAATTATTACTATGACTAATACTGAATATTTGTATAGTGCTACAAGACATTCGCGGCGCTGCACAGACACATGTAAACGATGGTCCCTGCTCATCGGAGCTTACAATCTAGTCGAGACAGACAACACAGCTAGACTTGGGATACAGCTAGGGGAGGAGATCAGGCGAGTCAAGATCCGAAAGCGGCAGCGAAGAGGTGAGTTTTCAGCCTGGATTTGAAAAGGGTCAGAGAAGGTGCCTGACGTACAGACTCAGGTAGTTTGCTAAGGAGCAGCAAGGATTATGCATAAAAGACAAGAAAATCACCAGAACTAAAGAATATTAAAAAATCTGTAACTGTCTTGGAAAACATAAAGGAGTAACTCAGGCCACAAGCAGGAGTCAAAGCCTGGATGCCATTGTTTTAAGAGTACTTGGAATTTGCACATCACACTTAACAGTAAATGGAGCTCACTCTGAGGAGAAGGATGTTACCAGTGGTCTGCCCCAGGGATCTGTCCTTGGTCTGATTCTTTTTAACATCTTTGTTAGTGATATAGCGGAAGGGCTGTCGAGTAAGGTTTGCCTCTTTGCAGATGATACCAAAATCTGCAATAGAGTAGACACACCCAAGAAGGTGTAGATAACATGAGGAGGGATCTAGCTAAGCTTGAAGAATGGTCTAGAATTTGGCAGCTGGGATTTAATGTTAAAAAATGTAAGGTCATGCATTTGGGCTGCAGCAATCCAAGGGAGCAATACAGTATAGGAGGTGAAGTACTTTTGTCCACTAAAGAAGAGCGGGACCTAGGCATGGTTGTGTCTGATGATCTTAAAGTAGCTAAACAGGTAGAAAAGGCGACAGCAAAAGCTAGAAGGATGCTTGGGTGCATACGGAGAGGAATGGCTTGCAGAAAAAAGGAGGTGATAATGCCTCTGTATAAGTCTTTGGTGCGACCTCATTTGGAGTATAATGTGCAATTCTGGAGACCGCACCTTCAAAAGGATGTGAACAGGATGGAGTCGGTGCAGAGGGTGGCTACTAAAATGATTAGTGGGTTTCATTATAAAGCATACGAGGACAGACTTAAGGATCTTAATATGTACACCTTAGAAGAAAGGCGGGATAGAGGTGATATGATTGAGGTGTTTATATACCTCCGTGGCATAAATGTTCAGGGAGAGAGCCTCTTTCAATTGAAAGCAAGTTCTGCTGCGAGGGGACATGGGATGAGGGTGAAGGGAGACAGATTCAGGACTGATATGCAGAAATATTTCTTTACGGAAAGAGTAGTGGATCCATGGAATAGTCTCCCAGTGGAGGTGGTAGAGATGAGGACAGTAACTGAATTCAATAAAGCATGGGACCAACACAGAGGATCTCTAAAGGTAAAAAGTGGACTGTTGTAGTTGTTGATATGAAAGGACAGACTAGATAGGCCATGTGGTCTTTTTCTGTCATCATGTTTCTATGTTTCTATGTAACAGACCAACATCACATAATATTATTAGTTAGCATGCCATCTATGCATAAATATACAATTTATCAGGCTTTGAAAACATTGGGCTGATATTCAGATGACTTTGTGATCAGCCTAAGTTAACTGCTGACACAGATGTTTCATTTAAGCCGTGTATTCAGCTCTACTGTCTATATAGATAGAGGTGCTGAATATATAGATATTACAGTGACAATGTCAGCATTATCTGTTTAGTTTAGGCCTGCTATTCGATAGGCCTAAACTAAATATATAGGGCCTGATATACAGCACCAGGGCCCTGGATTGCCATGAAGCTAACAGGGCCGATATTCAACCACTTTCCGGTTAGCTTCAGTGGTGAAGGTTAGGCCAGTTTTTATTGCGTCTAACTTTCACCACACATTGCAATAACCGGGCAGCGGCTCAATCTCACCACTGCCCAATTTTCACTGGATGCTACCCTTGGAATGGCCCAATGCTTACCAGTTAGCATCAGAGAGTACAGTGACAGCACCTGTGTTAGTGCCGCTGAATATCCTGCTCAAGGGGAGTAACATGGTTTGCAAGTCTGCTAAACGTGTTAATCCCTTTAAATATCAAGCCTATATGTTATGTGTATAGCGACTGAATGGCGAGACACTGGTCCGGGAGGGAAAAACCTCCAGGCCTGGAGAAGAGGCAGCATGGCAAGCCACCCACCACATTAAGGTAGGTTTGCCATGCTGGCACTGCCATGTGAACCTGATGGGGATGGTTGCATCACGCCATGAGGAGGGGCACATGCCATGAGGGGGAATGCCCATTCCAGTGCCCATGAGGTTTGGAACGCCACTGCTCAGTACTGAAGGTTGATGACTCTCGTGGTAAAGGAATAGCGCAGCTTGCACTGAACACCGCAAGCTGCATTATTCTAAGAGAAAACCAGACCTCAAAACTGGTATTAAATGGTCGCCATTTAGAACCTGGCTTGAGCACCAGCAAATGCAAGAGGAGATCACTGCTGCTGCCCCCCTCCCCCCACCCAGACGACCACAGATGCTTCAAGGTGTGTCTGGGTGGCCTTCGGTGCATGAGAGTTCTTTTGGGTTGGGGAATGGTGATTCAAGATTTATTAGTATTTATTGATTAGCACTTGCTCACGCCTTCCCAGTAGTAGTTCATGGCAAATTACATTTTCAATTTATGCCAAAGACGTCCTGGTGAAAATCTGGGCCATAATTTATAAAGTACTGGTATACGCTCATTCAATACACACAGACATTAACACCACCACAGACCTGGTGTAAGCGCTCACCCTTAGATTTGACATGCATATTCAGTCATTTATGCCCCTATTTTTATAAAGTCAGATATACAAGTACCTGTCTTTATAAAATAGGTGTGAAATATATGCATTTAAAGGTACATTAACCTAGGATAATTTTATAAGGAGCCATCTAAAGTTACATGCCATTTATATGTGCAAATGGAGATATTTTAGTGATTCATGCAAGTAATCGGGGCGGTCACTATTCAGAAAGTAGGTGCATTATACCAATGGTATGTAAAAAATAAAAATTCCAGGTGGCCAGAATGAACAGACAGATGATGAAATGCTAACAGAAATTAGGGAAGCTTGCAAAGTTTACCACACAGTAAAAATGGGTGATTTCAATTACCCCAGTATTAACAGGGTCAATGTCACATGCTCTAGGGAGATAAAGTTTCTAGATGAAATAAATAACTGCTTTGTGGAGCAGCTGGATCAGGAACCAACACAAGGGGCAGCTATTTTGGAACACAGAATCTGGTGCGAGAGGTTACTATATTGTGGCCACTCGACAATAATGATTTAAAAAGATCAAATTTGATTTAATAAATGGAGGAACGACAGCAAAGATATCTATTGTGCTGCCACTTAACTTTCAAAAGGGGGGGGGGTTATGATAAAATGAGGAAAATAGTTAGGAATAAACTAAAAGGAGCAAGTGCAAAGGTTAAGAATTTACGTCAGGCCTGGACATTGTATTGCATGCTTTAAAAAAGATGGAAGGGAGGCCAAATGACAGCCAGCATGGTTTAAAGGTGAGGTGAGAGAAGCTGTATCTTTCAAAAAACAGTAAAAAGGATCCAAATGAAGAAAACAGGAAACAGCATAAACACTGGTAAATTAGATGCAAAGCATTGATAAGGCAGGCAAAGAGAGAATTTGAAAATATGCTTGCCATGAAAGCAAAAACACATAATAAAAACTTTTCAGGTACATTCAAAGCAAAAAAAGTCTGCGAGAATCAGTAGGACCATTAGATGATAATGGGGTAAAAGGACAAGGTAGACCTATTATTACTAATTTGTAAGCTATCATTAAAATAATCTATAGTACCTGAAGATTACTACTACTGAACATTTTTATAGCACTACAAGACGTACGCAGTGCTGCATAGACACATGTAAAAGACAGTCCTTGTTCATCAGAGCTTACAATCTAGTCAAGACAGACAGCACAGTAGCTGTAGACATCGGATACAGCTAGGGGGCGTGTTAAGGAAACACAAAGGATATCAGGGGAGTCAAGATCCAAAAGCAGCAGCGAAGAGGTGAATTTACAGCCTGGATTTGAAAAGGGTTAGAGAAGGTGCCTGATGGACATCTTCGCATCGTTGAAGCACTCGATGGTAGCACCTGTTACCAGGGCTGGGGAGCGATGTCTCACTCAGGCCTGCGGGTCCTTCTACTCTTCCTGCTCCCTCGGCTTCCAGGGTCGGCCTGTCTGACGTCAGTACAGGCGCAGGGATTCAGGTGGTTCCAGCAGTGGTGTCTGCTACTACAGCTGCCGCTGTGACTGTGAATTCCATATCTCAGGGAGGAGGGTTTTCCCCCACAGGAGTTGGTGTGTGCCTCCAGGAGCCCTGCAGAGCATCAGATGTGGATTTAAAGTCTTCTTTGCAACTTCTTCCAGTTTTACCACTGTTGAATCATCTCAAGGAGGTTACCCTGGACTCTATCTGGCTGGCCTTAGAATCTGTATACAAGGTATGTGTTGGTGCTTTCTAGGCGTCAGCTCTTTATGCTCCTCGGTTGGAAAATGTGGAGAAAAACCTGGAAGCTCAACAGGGGCAATTAATGGGGATCCAGTCTACTGTTAAGCAACTACAGGAGGTGCAAGGAACGTTGGTTCAGGATAGGATGACTGTTCAGTGGAAAATTGAGAACTTGGAAAACCAGCATAGGAACTTAAATCTTCATTTTCCGAATTTTCCATGAGTGGCTTTGGTTTCCCCTAGGGACCTATTTACTAGGTTCCCAAAAGAGACGTTCAACTATCCTGAATCTGGTATACCTCCTTTCCATAAAATCCATCTTCCTGCCTTGGTATCCAAGGACACTTTGCAGAAGGTGGAATCCTCTTTGGTGAACGTTTCATCTGATTCCCTGAATTTGGCTAATCTGACTGAAGTTCTGGAGCAGTCCACTGATTAGGTGGAAACCAGGGCCACTTTGTAGGTATTTGTATTTCTTCAAGATAAAGAAGCATTGTTACGGTTGTATTTTAAAAAGCCTGATGTTTCCTTTTTGGGTGGGAAGATACTGATTTTTCCAGATGTGTCCAAGTGGACACAGGCCAGGAGGAAAAAATTTCTGGAGCTCCAAGTTGAGGCTTTGGCCTTGGGGGAGAGTTTCTAGTTGAGATTTCCTGTAAATGTGTACTGTCCTATCAGAATAAGAATTACCATTTCTTTGAAGCTTCAAAGTTATGTTTCTTTTTAGATGCTAAACAGTTACAAGGCTAACCAGTGGATTTGTGATGGCAAAATGTGTTTTGGGCTTCATATCCTACTCTATTTCTTGTTTCTTTATATCCTTAGCCATCTTTTCATGGTATTGTATCTTGGATCCTCCTCTCTTAATATTGTGGACTTCATATACTCTCTGATGCGTTGTTAATTTTGGTTCCTTTTTTCTTTATGTATGACTCTTGTGATGTATGATTGAGTGTGTATTTCCTACGCCAAGGTTTTTCCTTTGGTATTTATGTTAATTGCAATAAAAATAAAAAATTTAAAAAAAGGTACAGAGAAGGGCAGTCAAAATGATAAAGGGAATAGAAGGAGGAGAGGCTTAAAAGACTAGGGCTCTTCAGCTTGGAGGAGGGGTGATATGATAGAGGTCTATAGAATTCTGAATGGAGTGGAACAGGAAAACGTAGATCAGTTGTCTACTCCTTCAAAAAGTAGAAAGATAGGGAGACATGCTATGAAGCTACAATGTACTGTAGCACATTTAAGACTAATCAGAGAAAATATTTTTTCGCTCAACACAAACTCTGGAATTCGTTGCTGGAGGATGTAGTAAATGCTGTTAGTGTGGCTGAATTTTAAATATGGATATTCAATGCCAGGGCTATATCTGGCCACCAGCACTGGATATTCGGGTTGGTCAGATAGGGTTTTATGACATTTTCGTAGCATTTGTTCATTTTTGTATCACCCGGCCTAGATAACCGTGCTTTTACACTCTGTGATACCGAAACTGGACTATTGCAATATTGTTTATTTAGGCCTTCCACGGGTCCATCTCCATCGTCTCCAGACCATCCAAAATACAGCTCTTTGCGTACTCGTTCAGGCACGCAAATTCGATCATATTACACCACTATTCATTACATATCATTGGATACCTATAAATTCTCGGATCATTTTCAAGCTTCTTACCCTGACACACAAAATTATTCCTGACACAGTTCCAGATGACTTGTCTACTATTGTCTCCCTATATGCCCCAACAAGATTTCTTCGCTCGCGCCATGATTTTCATTTACACCTCCCCTCCTCGTGGGAAATAAAGTATAGATCTACAAGAAAATTAGCTTTTTCTGCTGCAACTCCGGCACATTGGAATGGCTTGCTGGGCCACCTCTGCATAGAATTAAATTTCAAGTGCTTCAAAAAATCTCTGAAAACCTTCCTTTTTAGGACTGCTCTTAATTTACCTGAGTAGCTGTTCTGGTACAATGACACCCTTTGGACATGGTAAGGACAGCCCTATAGTCTAAGGAAATTGTATATATTTATCTTTATGTCTTATTCCATTTGCCGATCTTTTCTGTGCTGTTCCTATCTCTCCTATACTGTCCTGTCTACACTATGGAGTTCCTTTCATTTCTTTTCTTTTTTAATTATTGTCTACTGCATAGACTGCTATGCAATGTTGTGGTGTATCGAATAAAATAACCATAACCATAACCATAGTGCTGCAGCTAACCAGGCACCGGCAGTATTCAGCCAGGAGGTCATGCCGATCCCGAATGTACTCCAGAGATGTGTGGGGAGCTCTGTACAAGGGCGGGATGGGCAGGCCAGAGGTGGAGCAAGGGCGGGCCAGAGGTGTGACCCTCAACCCGGACGTACAGGGACTATTCCGGTGATGGCCCTGTATGTCCGGGCTGGGGAACCTGGACAGGGGACTTAATCCACCTCGGAGGTGGAATAACCCCCTGATGGAGGGGGGGACAGCCATGCCGGGACCAGCAGAAGAGGTGAGAGGGGCAGGGGTTTCCCTGCAGCCTGATCCCGTCCCCAGAAGGCCCGATCAGGGATCGGGCGGTGGGGAACACAGGTTTGGTGGTGGTGTGGGCAATTGGGGTTCCTGTATGGAGCCGTGGTGCCATGGCAACAGGATGCCACTGCACCACGGCTCCATGCAGGAGCCCAGGCTGAGCTATCCAGGGAATCGGTGAGATGTCCAGCTTGACAGAATCGGGCATGGCCTGCCTGTCCAAACTGGTTGCACCCAATTCTGATCCTGTGGGGATGTACAGCCCCCACGGGATCAGAATCGGGCACAGATCTGGCCTATCCAGATTCTGGACGTCCGGACAGGCCAGATGGCCCCCATTGAGACTCGGCCTCTTAGCTACAGCGTTGAAAATTAGGAGAGCCTTTCAGGTGCCTAACTTTCACCACCATGGGATAACCAGCTAGTGGCTGAATATCGCTGCTAGCCAGTTATCCCTGGATCACGCCTCTGCTCCGCCCTGGAATGCTCCGACCCTAGATGGTACGCTTAGTGGCGGTATCCAGGGATATTCAGCGGCACTAACTGCATTTCTGCCACTAAATATCCCACAGTCATTTATTTTTTAGATATTATTTGACTTATGAGAGCTAGCACTTAGGGGATAGAGGGATATTTTTCTTGGAACTGGATAACTGGAATCATTGTTTTGCATGGAGTTCCTTTTATCTACTGTCGTGTGTGGTAACACTCTCAGCCCAATGTCTATTAGCAAGTGAAGTATATTACATTGAGGTCAAATTAGAAACCAGACCTTACCTGGGGCCTCGGGCAGTCCTTTCCCAGAACAAATAGTAGAAAGATGTCAGGCACAGCTGTAATGTGCTGTACCCAGTCTTTTCCATGCATTTCTGCACAGTACATTCATAGGTTTTGGCAGGTACTATACTGCTGTAAAGAAATGTGCACATTCAGCACAAAAATATAACCAACTGTAATACTGGGCAGTGATGAACTCATTTGTGGCAAACTTAATACATAACAAAGATGCATCATGGACTCTCAAACGCATTTATACTGCCTTCAGACGCTGATTCCTGCTCCTTTGAAGTGTTCCATTATGGATGCAATAAAGGATTAAAAGGTGCACGCTTACAGTGAGACACAATGGCGTGTTTCCCCTTTCTGCCATTTACAGACTAAGCATGCCTGCATTGGGGGGGGGGGCTTGTTTGAAACAGCCATGGTAAAATGTGTCTCATTAGGGTGATGGGGGATGCGTGAGTGGGTGTCTAGGTGCTGCGCATTGCATGCATAGTGACTGATGGAATATATGAGGTGTATGTGAACCAGTGGTATGATGTGTATATCTATTTCCTCAGGCAAAGTTTAGGTCGTTATCTGTGGGATATAAGGGTGTAATGCCAGAGAGGTGTGTAGGGGTGTGTGTGTGTGTTAAGGGCATGCACGTGTTGGGAGTGTGTCTCTCAGGGCTGTGTATGTGTACTACTATTACTACTATCAATCATTTATATAGCTCTACAAGGCATACGCAGCACTGTACAATCACATATAAAAGATGGTCCCTGCTCATCAGAGCTTACAATCCAATCAAGACAGACAGCACAATAGATGAGAACAAGGGTATGGTAGGGAAAGGAGACAGAAGGAGAACAAAGGATTAACATCCAAAAGTGGCCTAAAAGAAGTGAGCCTTTAGCTTGGATTTGAAAAAGGGAAGAGATAAAACCTCATGTAAAGATACAGGTAATTTGTTCCAGGTATAAGGAGCAGCAAGGTGAAAGGATTGAAGTCTGGAATTGGCTGTTGAAGAGAAGGGCATAGAGAAGCAAGCCAGATGAAGAGCAGAGTTCACGAGGAGGGGTGTAGGAAGAGAGAAGACAGGAATGGTAGTGAGGAGCAATAGAATGAATGCACTTATAGGTCAGAAAGAGAAGATTGTATTGGATACAGAAACAGAAAAGAAGCCAATGAAGTGATTCAAGGAGAGGGGTTATATGAGCATATTGGGGCTGGCAGAAGATTATCCATGCAGCAGGTATGTTCAGAAAGGAAGGAGCAAATTTTGTTAATGATGTAAAGAAGGAAATAACAGGTTTTTGCTATCTGTTGGATATGTGTGGAGAAGAAGGACCCACCTTAAGGAGTCAAAGTTGAAGACTAAAGAAACAGAAGAGGGATACCATCTCAGGTCCAGTCCACTATCATCCATCTCCAGCAGGCAGGCATCTGGTAGCCTTTCAAACCCCGCCAGTGGTCCTCCTGGATTAGTCTACTCTCCAAAAAAAAAGTCCAAGAACCACCCTTTAAGCACCCACCCCCTCTAGCAGGGAGCTCTATCACTGGGGTTCCCCTGTATGTTAGGGTGAGTGATCCAATAGGCCCAAAGTCCACATTTGGAGGGATCCCTTACAACGCTGGGATCTACCCCCCCCCCCCTTCTGGGCAACTGTCCCCTCCCCGGGTACAAAGTAGCCCTCACCATGGTCCTTTGTATCAACACAAATGTAAATGATATTCAAATTAGGTCAGAAATCTGCAAATGACATCTTTCCAACATCCTTCAGTTTAGACCAGAGCTACTCAATTCCAGTCCTGGTGGCCCGCAACCCTGCAGGTTTTTGGGATATCCCTAATGATATGCATGAGATATATATGCATTAGAGATAGCCTGCCAACCTGACTGGTTTGTGGCCCTCCAGGGCTGGATTTGGAGACTCCTGCCTTACACCTCTGTCATTTAAGATTGTGAGTGGGCAAGGTACAGATGTTCTAGACATCAAAAGGGTAGATAGAATGTGTCACATTCCTCCTAGATTCTCAACAACACCAAAAAGTTGTCTAATAGACAATATTTTGGTAGTGGTGAGAAGCAAGGAGGCATGTGACAAATTCTAACCTTTTTGATGTCTTGGACATCTGCACCTTGCCCACTTACAATCTTAAATGACAGAGGTGTAAGGCAGGGGTCTCCAAATCCAGCCCTGGAGGGCCAAACACCAGTCAGGTTGGCAGGCTATCTCTAATGCATATATATCTCATGCATATCATTAGGGATATCCCAAAAACCTGCAGGGTTGCGGGCCACCAGGACTGGAATTGAGTAGCTCTGGTTTAGACAAACATATACATTACAATAAATTCCTCCCCACTTTACGTCTCGGATTCAGCCGGGGTGCATCCCAGGTGTGAAATTACCTGGACACCTTGCCACCTCCCATGTAGCTGTTTGTTACTATTACCACCCCAAATTTGGTGGGTTATCCATGGGCTGAATAGTCATGGGTGTCTCTTCAGGGACTAGCTGTTGCTCATTTCCTAGCTCCATTTCCTTCTTCTGCTGGGGGTCTACTTCCATGAGGGTCTGGGCCAAGTCCTCACCTCTCTTTCCATCTCTCTTTCATCACAGGTGTTGTCAGGGAGCTGGACCCTATATCTTCTAGCCAGGGAGGGAGAAGGGGTTAGGGCTCCTCCTGGGCCCCTGGGTGTCCTTGTTTGCCACTCTAGGGGGCCCCTCCTAGATGGGTCCATATCTCCTGAACTGGGGTCCCCCAGGAGTCCTGCAGTGATGGAACATACACCCCGTCACATACCCCTCCCTTGGCGGGGACCCTTTGGGTCAGAGTGTGATAGGGTCAACCCATTCTGGGGGTCCTTTGCCCTCATGGGACAGGAAATCTGCATTTGTATGGGCTTTCCCAGCCCAGTGTTGGACTTCAAAAGCCATAGGCCTGTAAGTCCATGTACCATCGGGTCAAGCAGGCATTGGTGTTTTTCATAGAATGTAGCTACCTTAGGGCTGCATGGTCGGTTACGAGGGTGAAATGCCTAGCTAGCAAATAGTATCTTAAGGCATCTACAGCTCACTTGACCACAAGGCACTCCTTCTCTGTGATTGAATACTTAGGGGTATGTTTACTAAACTGCGTTAGTGCAAATCGCGTTAGGAGCCGCGTTAGTGAAAGGAAAGCCAAAAAAGGACATGGGCGGGACATCGTAACCACTAACGCGCGTTCCAAAAACTAACGAGCGTTACAGGGCGCTGTGGCGCGTTACTGCGCGTTAATCGTATGAAGGCGTACAGACACAAATCACTGAAACAGAGCTGTAGCACAATGGTTAGTGTACTGACTGCTGTTACAGGCAGCATGGGTTCCCCAGTGTGCCTAACGCAGAAGGCTGGCCCAGGCATCACCCTGTACAGTACATAGGGAATGAGGAGGCATGTTTTTCTTTATGTTGAGTAGTGGTGTCAGAAACACACCCTCGCAGTGTGCCTAGCCACGTGCGTGGCTGCGTGCGTTGGTACGGGCGTTGGTGCGTGCGTACAATCGTGCGTGGGTACGTGTGTTTTTACCAGCGTGGGCACCTGATATTACAGACACTTTAGGGTGTCTTGCACCTATGCATTATGCTAACAGATGTACGTGTGATGGCCTATGGTGCCTGTGAGCAGGTGCTGGATTTACCCAGGGTTGGATTGTGCCAGTCACACCCATGATGCACTTCACATGCAAATCAGCCGTCCACAGATACATACCATGGGGAATGCACCCCCACAGCACCTCGGCCTGGTAGGGGGAAGTGACCATGTGCACCCCCACAGCACCTCGGCCTGGTAGGGGGTACTGACTGTGTGTTGTACTGGCACAGAGTAGCTACACACCGTCACATTGTGCGTGTACTGTGCTCACCCTGAGGGTGCAGTGAGGCGCCCAGCACCAGGTCCACAGCACCGTCCATAGCTGAAAGAGGCCATGGCACAGGTCCAAAGCAGTGTTAATATGTGAGATAGGTAGTTTCTGCACAAACACCTTGGATATCTCTGTCTGTTTCAGTCAGGTGTAGCCCCCCCCCCCCCCCCGGGCCAAGGGTGGCAAACAGGACCTCCCAACAATAGATCCACATTCTACCTCCCTGCAAAGGTGGCAGTAGAGGGGAACATCAACCCCAGTCCTGCTGAGGAACAGACACCCCACAGGGCAGTCAATGCAGCTCTGTACACATCCATAACACAATAGTAGACAGACATCAGGCCTGGATATGGTAAGCTGCACCCCACCACTATCTGATATTCTCCTGCTGCAAGCCCTCAGCCGCTGCACCCTGCAAGCCACTCCATCAAGACACATACCAGCTGCAAATAGTCTGCTAGTTAGTCAATAATGCATGTTCCCAGTGGAGAAGCATTCACCCAGAACTGGGATGTCAGCATACACAGCAAGCAGATAAATCAGTGACCGGGCCCCAAAAAGAAACCCATATCTATCACATGAGAGAAATACTATATAGCACTATGGGGGTGCCTAGCCATGCTGTGGGCACTGCACAGTCAGGGTGAGAGTGATCTCTCAGCAGGACATACTGAGGTCACCCTGTCTGTGTAGGTGGTGGCCAGCCACTAAAATGTCCCAGTCAGTGCCCTATGCCCTGTGCAGATGCACCCTGGCCAGGCCACCCTGTCCGGCCTATACCCATGGTACCTTGCTCCTCATTATGCACATTGGCAGCCCAATACTGGCAACATTGCTGGCAGTGTGGGCTGTGGAAGGTGTTTGCAGCCACCACACACTGGATAGACAGACAGCCACCCCACACCTATGCCAGCATTGTGCTACTATAGAGGGGTTCAGCAGCCATACCCACCACACCAGTCCTGGGCACAGTACAGGCATGGATATGGTACGCAATACTGTTGGGGGTCACTCCCCAGGGTGGTAAACACTGTCAGAGACCAGACCTGCAGCACACACCGCAGACTTCAGAATGATTGTTATGGTGGAGCTCAATGAGCAAAATGTGCTTAACGTAGGAATTGATATCTGCCAGTTATCATAGGAAACGTTTGATAGCTGTGTACCATATACCCAGGTGTAGGGTGGCATTGCTAAGGTATGCAACTGCTAGTATTGGGAGATACAGGCAGGGCCCAATGTCCTGCCTCTCCAGGAGGCATTGGCCAATGGTGTCTATGGGTGTGTGTGTGGGTGTGTCTGGCCCTGTTGGCTGCTGCTGCTTTACGGCAGAGTTTCCCAACTCATTCATTCTGTCCCTCATAAATATGCATGAGCTACATCTGCATACCATGGGGGTGGTGCATAGATGTGCAGCACAGGCATCTTTAGTAGAGGCAGCATGGAACCTGAATGGTGTGGGGCCCTCCAGGACTGCATTTGCGAGACTCTGCTCTAGGTAATGCGCCTGTTTATGGTGTCTGTGTTTGGTGTGGTAAAATATAGGCGTATTAACCATGCGTATGTTCTCTGCAATAAAGGAGTGTCTTTACTATCACTGTTTAGTGGTGGGTAAAACTATGGGGACTGGGTTGGCAGGAGCCCTAGCTGGGATTTGAACCTGTGACCTTCTGGTCCTACAGGCACTGGCTGTGTCTGTTGCACCACACTGTGGCGCAGAGACAGTGCAGTCCCTGGAGATAGGAAAACCGGCCTGATGAGTCAGAAACCCTGCTCTGCACAATTTTACTGTGGGCTCATTTACCTTGTATGGAGACAAAAGTGCAATTAACCTCAAAAAAGACCTTGAAAAAAGGGGCAAACACCCATAACCAAGCTGGGCAACAATGATATCATTGGGCAACATTAAAAAACACTCCCAGGAAAGCTCCAATACAATGAAATGATTTTTGAAAGGGTCTACGGAGCGTAGACCCTTCCAAACATCATTTCTTTTTTTTGGAGCTTTCCTGGGAGTGTTTTTTATTGTTGCCCATTGCTATCACTGTTGCCCAGTTGAATTATAAGTTTTACAATTTTTCTTGTGGCCATTTTAAAGTTTTATTTGATATTTTGTTCTGTGCACATGTATCACACTGCTCACGTTTTGTAGGTTTCCCCGGTTTTGCTGTACATTGCTGACGGAAATGGTTTCTCTTCCCTTTAATATGCCTTTAACGACAGGTTTTCATTCGCGTTGGAATTGAGCTCTGAAATTCAGCGCGTTAGTGTGAGGGGAGCCTCTCCTCACCCACTCTCCGCCCATTGACCCCTTCTCTCCGCCCACTCTCCACCTTCTGCGCTGTTTTAACGCTCCGCGAGGGTTTACGATCGTTAACTGCGGTTACCGCACGTAACGTACACTTAACGATCGTTCGCACGTCAGAACGCGCATTCTGACGTGCAAACGATCGTTAGGTGTACGTTACGCACGTTATTCATGATTACCGCAGTTTAGTAAACATACTCCTTAGTCTCTGCCTCCCCTAGCTTCTGAATAAGGTTCATGGCTGGGTGTTCTTCTGCGGTCACATTTTGGCTTAATACAGCTCCTAAACCTATCACAGATGTGTCCATTTGTAACACAAATGGCTCTTTGAAATCTATATTTCTTAATACTGGTTCTTTAAACAGGGCCTGCTTGAGGTTAACAAGGGCCTCTTCTTCCTGTGTACCCCAACATACCTGGTTAGGGTTCGTTACGATATATGTGATTAACTAGCATGTAAATAATTCTGTGTAACATAGTTCAACATGTTCTCTGTGTCTGAATTTTTGTTCGATGTAAACCGCCCCTGATCAATGGAAGGGGCGGTATAGAAAAACTGTTTAAATAAATAAATATTTTTCAGCAGATCGATAAGGGGAGCAGCCAGTTCCACAAAGTGGGGAAATGAACCTCTGGTAATAGCCCACTAGGCCCAAAAATGCTCTAACTTGCTTTTTGTTTTTTGGCAGGGTCTTCCTTTGAATTGCCTATACTTTGCTAAGGGTGGATTACACTACCCCATTTCCTACCCAGTGGCCTAGGTATTATACCTCTCAGTTTGCCAAATGGCACTTCTTAAGGTTAGCTGTCAACCTGGTCCACCTTAAGGATTCACACTTCTTATGCAGGCGGATTAGGTGTTCCTCCCAGGTCCTGGAAAAAATAACCACATCGTCAAGGTAGGCCCCTGCATACCCTAGATGTGGTTTGAGTACCTTATTGATAAGGTACGCTGGGATGCAGCTGGAATATAGTTGGCATCCCATGCAAGCTGAAAGGGAGGACAGTAAACTGGTATAGGCCCTGGGGTGTTTGAAAAGCTGTTTTCTCCCTAGAGGACTGTTCCAAGGGAATCTACCAGTATCCTTTCATTAGGTCAATGGTTGAAATATATGTAGCCCTTCCCATCTGCTCTACCATTTCCTCTATCCTGGGCATGGAGTAGGCATCAAAAGTCGAGGTGACATTCACTTGTCAGAAATCAATACAGAACCTAGTGATTCCATCAGGTTTGGGCACTAGGACTATCAGGCTAGACCATTCACTTTTGGACTTTTCAATGACCCCTAAATGCAGCATATCCTCTGCCTCTTTCTGAATCTCCCTTTGTTTGGCCTAGGGAATGCGGTATGGCCATTGTCTTACGATTTCACCATCCCGAGTGATAATTCTGTGAATTCCGAGATGGGTTCTCCCAGGCATGGGTGAGAACACATCTTGGAACTGGGCTATCAGGTGCTTCACCTGTCTCTTCTGGTCTCCTGTCAATTCACTTCCTAGTAAGACCTCCATGGAGTCCTTGGTCTGGGCAATCTCCAGACCCAGGTCATCTTCCTCTTCACTTACTTGCTCTCCTAGCCCCTCCCGACATATCCAGGGTTTGAGCAAATTGATGTGGAAGGTCTGCACCTTCCCTGTCTGCTGCTCCACTTCATAATCTACAGTCCCCAGATTCTGAGGCACCCTAAAGGGGCCTCTCCACTGGGCTAGTAGCTTATTATTGGAAGTGGGCAGCATAAATAATACCAGATCTCCTGGATTAAGACTCCTCTCCTGTGCCTGCTTGTCATAATACACCTTTTGCTTCTCTTGGTTTTTCCACAAATGTTCATTAGCCCACTGAGAAAAGATTATTAACTGGGTTTTCAAATGGGTAACCTGTTCAATTATGGGCTCTAACCCTCTTTCCATTCCTACCCAGACTTCCTGTACCACATCCAAGAGTCCCCTGGGTTGTTTCTCCATTAAAAGCTCAAAAGTCCAATGTAGCTTGAGGAACGTCTCTATATGCAAACAGGACAAATGGGATCACTTGCTCCCATGTCCGACTGTTATCTCCTATACGTTTTCTAACCATTTGTATCAGGGTCTCATTAAACCGCTCAATAAGACCATCAGTTTGTGGGTGATAGGTGGCGGTCTTAATATGCTTGATCCCAAACAATGCCAAGACTGCCTCTGTCTGGACAAAAGGTTAGTGCCCCGACCTGTCAAAAGTTCTCTGGGGAAGCTTACCTCACAGAAAATTTTCAACAGTTCCCGTATTATCTGACATGCAGTAACTTTCCATAGGGGAATTTCCCAGGGATAGAGGGTGGCATAATGAACAAGTACTAAGAGGTACTGGTAACCTGCCATGCTCCTAATGGACCCACAATGTCCATAGCCATTCGATCCAGGGGTTGTTTGACCCCTGGGATCGGAATCAGGGGAGCTTTCTTGGGCTGGTTCTTATTTTTCCATTGGCACACAGGACATGCCTGGCAGAACTTAGTCACCTCCTGATATAGGTTAGGGCAGAAAAACCATTATGTAAGATGAGCAATAACCCCCTGCTCCCTTAAGTGTCCTGTCAAGGTATGGCTGTGGGCTAAGATCAATAGAGCCTCCTGAAATATCTGAGTCACCATGAGCTGGACTTGCTCTCCTTCTCTTCCCGGAATGTAATCCAATATAAGAGGTTATTCCTCTTCCTAAAGAGAGAATAACTCTTCTTACCCTCAGAGCCCACCCCTTCCGCCTTACTCCAGGCTTCTTGCAAGGACAGGTCTTTGCTTGCTCTTCAGAAAAATTATCAAACTTGGAGAGCACCTCTTCCCCAAGAGCCTCGACTCCCCTTTCCACTTTGCCGTCCTCTGCTGAGCCCTGCTTTTTCTAGTCTTTCTCCCTCTCTCTACCACATTCAGGATTGCAAATGAGAACAACTCCCCTAGACCAAGGACTGACTTTTCCTCCAGGGTATAGTCTCGGGGACTGGGTGGCTACTAAAGCAGAGTGGAAGGCGGTTGAGTCTAATAACCCCTCTCAATCCCAGCCTAGGATTAATGGCACTGGGAGCCCCTTCACAATGGCTACTTCTAGTAGTTGTTTGTTATCCCAGGTGATTTTTATCTCATAAGCAGGGTCATTCCGTATGTCCCCATGGACACACCTCACTTGTATGGGACCTAGGTATCTACCCTGCTGCTTACCAACCCCTATGCTCTGGGCCAGATCTCGCAACATCAGAGACTGATTACTCCCAGTGTCTATTCGAGCTTCCAGGTCCATCCCACCAATCCGGATCTCTTTTTTAAGGGGTCCATTCCAGCCTCCTGGGTCTCCCGTGAGTCCTACACCAGAGAAAGACTATTCCCCTTTTGGACACTCCCATTGGAAACGGTCCGGCTCCCCGCAAGCAAAGCATTGTGGCCTTCTTCAGGACTCCTGAGTGGGTTTCTTCCCTGTGGGGTCCTTAGGGTTATCCCAACTTCCCTTTGGCCTAGGCGGTCCTTTTCCCATTACCTCATGCTGGAGTCAAGTCTGCTCAGCCATCCAATGAACCAGTTCCTCCAAAGTCATGGCTGTAAAGCAAACAGAGAAAACAACCCAAGTGCAGGTCTTTAGGAAAGTACACCCACTCTACTAACTGTCCTACCCTTCCTCGTACCGTAGATACACATACCTTCCAGGAAGACAGTTCTCAACATTGTTAGTCTGTTGGTCAAGCTAGAATGGGCCCCTCCTCTGGATCCTACTTGTTCCTTCCTCATAGGGTCAGAAATTCTGCTCCAGCTTACTTTAGAGATCTTACCACTACCACCATTTGTTGGTCCAGCAGACAGGCATATGGTAGCCCTTTTCAAGCCCCCCCTGATAGTCCTCCTGAATTAGTCTGCTCTTTATTATAAATAAATAAGTCCAGGAACCACCCTTTATAGGTTCCTCCTAGCAGGGAGCTCTATCTCTGGGGTTTCCCTGTATGTTAGAGTGAGTGATCCAATAGTCCCAAAGTCCACGTTTGGTGGGATCCCTTCCTATGCTGGGGTCTACCCCTTCTCCTTTCTAGGCAACTGTTCCTTCCCCAGATCCAAAGTAGCCCTCACCTGGGTCCTTTGTATCAACACAAATGTGAATGATATTCAAATTAGGTCAGGGATATGCAAATAACATCTTCCCAACTCCTTCAGTTTAGACAAACATATACATTGAACATTACAATAAATTCCTCCCCGCTTTAAGTCTCAGATTCAGCTGAGGTGCATCCCAGGTGTGGAATTACCTGGATGCCCTGTCACCCCCCACATAGCTGTTTGTTGCTATTACCACCCCAAATCTGGTGGGTTATCCACCAGCTGAATAGCCATGGGTGTCTCTTCAGGGACTAGCTGTTGCTCATTTCCTAGCTCCATCTCCTTCTCCTGCTGGGGGTCCCCTTGATCCTCCCTAATGGGGTCTACCTCCATGGGGATCTGGGCCAATTCCTCACATCCCTTTCATTCCTGATGCTGTCAGGGAGCCGGGCCCTATATCTCCTGCCTAGGGAGGGTAACGGGGTTAGGACCCTTCCTTGGCCCCTGGCTGCCCTCATCTGTGGCTCTAGGGACCCCTCCTAGATGGGACTGGCTGGGGTCCCTTTGGAGTCCTGCAGTGATGGGATGTATACCTCACCACAGCTATCAACTGAGATAGAGAAGTGGGGAAGAGAGTTTAGGGGGAAAAATAAGAAGTTTGGTTTTGGCAATGTTCAATTTCAAATGGAGGTGAAACATTCATTCAGCGATGTCAGATAGGCAGGCAGATATATGGGCTTGGAGTATAAGAGAAATATTAGGTGTAGATAGATAGATCTGAGAGTCATCAGCATAAAAATTATTGAAAGCCATGGGAGGAGATGTGAGCACCAAGGGACTGGGCATACAGAAAGAAAAGAAGAGGGCCTAGAACAGACCCTTGGGGTACACCAGCTGAGAGAGGGATAGCAGTAGAGGAGGAATCTCCAGAATAGACACTAAAAGAGCAATGGGAAAAATAAGAAGAGAATGAAAATAGTGCAGAGCCCCTAAAACCTGGTGAGGACAATGTATCAAGGAGAAGGTGATGGTCAACAGTGTCAAAAGCAGCAGAAAGGTCAAGAAGAATTGGATTTAGTCAGGAACAAGTCACTGTAGATTTTAGCAAGGGCCATTTCAGTAGAGTGTAAGGGACGAAAGCCAAATTGAAATGGATCTAGGAGGACTTGAGAGTAGAGAAAAATCATGGCAGTGGCAGAGAACTGCACATTTAAGAATTTTGGAAATGAATGGAAGAAGGGAGATGGGTCGCTAATTAGACGGACAAATAGGGTCAAGTGAAAGTTTCTTGAGGAGAGATATATCCAGAGTATACTTGAAAGCTGCAGGGAAAGTTGCAGTAGAGAATGATAGGTTGAGAATGTGTGTTATGGAAGGGATGACAGAGGAGAAAATGGAGTTAAGGAGATGGGTGGGGATATGATCAGAGGAACAGATAGTAAATTTAGAGGAGGAAAAAAAGATGAGAGGTTTCCTCTTCGGAGATCTTAGAAAAAGAAGAAAGGGTAATAGAGATTGAGGAAAAAAGTTGGTATTGTAGAGGGGGAAAGAGGGGATGAAGCTGATCTTGAGGGGAATTGGAGTATAATCTTGTGGGCTTTGTTGTGATAATAGTCAGCAAGGGTTTGGGCAGAAAGAGAAGGGGGGATCATAGGTGGAGGTGCCTTGAGGAGAGAGTTGAGAGTAGAGAAGAGACAATGGGGGTCAAAGGCAAGAGAGTTAGATGGACAAGAGTTAGTTAGATGGGCATAGTCATTTTGCTTGGCAAGTGCTATGGCAGATTGGAAGGAAGGAAGTATGAATTTGAAGTGAAGAAAATCAGAAAGGGAACAGGCAGAGGAAATGTGTGTCATGTTGTCATGGAGGGTGTCATGGCAGTTTTGTGTGCTGGGGCGGGGAGGTATATGTTGGGGTGGGGTGGAGGGGGTAGGGAGTGTTGCGGAGGGGAGGTCTTGAAGGAACTGTATGCATGTGACTCTAGGCACATAGGCTTTCCTCTCCCTTACATGTTTCCCTGTTCTCCTGCACAAATTCCCTATCCTTCTCACCCTCTAACATTGTTCTTCCTTACTCCCCTTCACTCCCCTCCCTTCCCTCGTTCCCCTGCCACCCAACCTTGCACGCTGTCTCCTTTCTGTGCCACCCTCTCTCATAAGAACAAAAGAATTGCCATATTAACTCAGACCAAAAGTCCATTGAGCCCAATATTCTCTTTCCAACAGTGGCCAATCTAGGTGACAAGTACCTGCCAGGAACCCAAAAGGTATCTAGCTTCCATGACTGTTACCCCCAGGGATAAGCAGTGGCTTTCCCCAAGTCTATTAATAACAGTCTATTGACTTTTTCTCCAGGAATCTGTCCAAACCATTTTAAAGCCCAGCTACACTAACTGCTGTTACCACATCCTCTAGTTCCAAAGCTTAACTATGCATTGAGTGAAAAAAATATTATCCTATTTGTTTAAAATGTACTACTTAGCAACTTCGTAGCATGTCCCCTTTTCTTTGTAGTTTTTGAAAGAATAAACAAGTATTTGCATTTACCTGTTTCACTTCGCTCAAGCATTCAGGATTTTATAGATCACTATCATACCTCCTCTCTGCTGTTTCTTCTCCAAGCCAAAGACCTTTTAGGAGAGCTGTTCCATCCCCTTTAGCACCCTTCTTTATACATGTTCTAAATCTGCTATATCTTTTTTGAAATGTGGCTATCAATACTGCACACAGTACTCAAGGTGCATTATGATAGTCTTTGCTTTATTCTGTTTCTTTCCTAACAATTCCTAATATTCTGTTTGATTTTTTGGCCATTGACACACACTGAGTAGAAGATTTAAGAACATAAGAACTGCCATACTGGGTCAGACCAAAGGTCCATCAAGTCCAGTATCCTGTTTCCATCAGCGGTCAATCCAAGTCACAAGTACCTGACAAATCCCCAAAATAGCCAGTTCCATGCTACTTATTCCTTTTTTCCCCTTTTCTATACAAGTGTTTAATATTATACTTACCTGAGGGCTTTTAGTTACCTGGGGGCTTTGTTTGCCTATTGCCAATGATCCTAATTTAAAGCCATCCTAAACAGGGAAGACACCTCAACCCCTTTTTGATAGGTGAATGTCATCTCTACTCAGCAGCCCTTGGAAAATCATCCCATTGCTCACAATAATGTCTAGATACTTTTCCTGGGGGTGACTCTTAATGGGGAACTTAGCATTGTATATCTTTAGTTCATATTATTCTTCCCTTACTTTGCAGGGTCGGGCCATCCACTAGGCGGGCTAGGCAGCTGCCTAGTGCAGCACACCATGGCATGCGGCATGGTGGCTTTGTGCAGCCTCTTTGGTGCCTGCGTCAGACCATGTGCTTAGGCACACTTGGCCTGCTACTTCTCACCCCATCCAAAGGAAGCTGTTTCTGAGGGGTCAGAAGCGGCAGGTCATAATAAACATATTCAAAATCAAACACCACATTTCAGCCAACAGCCTGCACACCCTCATTCAGCCAGACACCAGCACCCGCCCGAGAAGACAAGGAACCTCCAACAGAGTCAACACACCGAGGGACTTCAGAAAAACACGAAAAGACACCACAGAGAGAGCCCTCTCCCTGGCAGCCCCAACCATTTGGAACTCCCTCCCAGACGAGCTGAGAGCGACAACGGACCTCAAGGACTTCCGCAAACAGCTGAAGACAGCTCTGTTCATAGAACATTATGGACACGTCACTTAATCAACAAGGTCTGTTCAACAAAGACCCCCCCTGACGAAAGATTGTATATCGGCACAGGATTTATCCCATGACCTATCTGAATAGTACCTAGTATTATAGAACATGCTGTATCATAGCGCACCCTGTACATAGCCCCCCTAATCTAGAACACACCCCCCACACGCACACCACCCCCCCTGCACTCCCTGCATGAACCCCCCCCCCCCCGCACCTCACTTCCCCATCACTGCATGAACCCCCTCCACATCTTCTGATTGTTTTGTTGTGACACCGCCTTGATTTTTATGATAAGACGGTCTAGAAATACTGTTAAATAAATAAATAAATAAATGTGTGCCAAAGCACACGGCCTGCCGCGGACACCAAAGCAGTGGCACAAAGCAATCACTTAAACTGCTGCCACCACTGGCCCCCCCCAGAAGACTGAATCAGAGGCGGCAGCTGGCGGCTCGGCGTGGAGGGGAGCGGCATGGCCAGGGCTCCTGCCTGGGGTGGCAGAAATCCTTGGGCTAGTTCTGCTTATCTGAATAACTTTGTGCTTTTCAACATTAAATTTCAACTGCCATTTGGATGCCCAGTCTCTCAGTCTCACAAGGTTCGCCAGCAACTTCTTCACAATCCACATGTAATTTAACAACTCTGAATAATTTGGTGTCACCTGCAAATTTGATGACCTCACTTATTGTTCCCATTTCCAGATCATAAATATATTACACTGTATGTAATTCCATTTATATGATCCAATGCCCATTATTGTATGTGGGCCATATCATTTCAGTTTTTAGATTTATTCGCCAATCATTTTCATTTCTAAGCTGTGGACAGTAAACTCAACCTCAAACCACACATAGACAAAACAATCCAAAAAGCATATTACAGGATGCGAATCATCAGGAGACTGAAACCACTCCTCGCTCCAGAACACTTCCGTACAGTCTGTCAAGCACTGATAACCCCAATACTGGACTTCTGCAATCCGATATACCTCGGACTACCAAAACAAGCTCTCAAACCACTACAGCTGGCACAAAACACTGCAGCTCGAATCATATCCGGAGCCGCAAGGCAGGAGCACATCACACCTACACTAAAGGACTTACACTGGCTCCCAATCATTGCTCGCATCAGATACAAGACTATCATAAACCTATTTAAGATAAAAGAACACACATCAGCCAACAGCCTCCACCTGCTCATACAACCGGAAACCAGCGCACGTCCCAGAAGAAGTCAAACACGCAACCGAGTCAGCACCCCAAATGAGTACAAGCACACACGCAAGGACACAACAGACAGAGCTCTCTCCATGGCTGCTCCAACAATATGGAACAATCTACCGGACGATCTAAGGGCAACTCCAGACCTCAAAGACTTCAGAAAACAACTGAAAACCATGCTGTTCATAGAGCACTATGGTCACATCACATAACCTAAGAGAATGGATAACAGCACTCCAATCCTCCCAAACAACTGAATATATATAAAATATGATTCTAGCACCACTGTAAATAGCCCACCCTGTATATAGCTCAAACAAATCAAGCACCCAACACATCCCTCACACAACTAAGTTTTATCCTCACTGCATGTACAACACACACACTTTACCTGATTGCTTGCTGTGATACCACCTTGATTATTAAGATAAGGCGGTTTAGAAATACTGTTAAATAAATAAATAAATAAATAAATAAACAAGGGCACATACATAATAATCACATAAACACATTAAAACAATAAACAAATCACAGCAAAAAAGTCTCACTCTAAATCATATAAAAACTGTAAAAATCTAAACTTTAAAATAAGACATCAGAAAAACTGAAAATCAACATCCTATAAATCAGTTCTCTTGGGGAACAAATAAGTTTCAAGATTTTTACATAACCTTAATATAGTTTGTAGCTGCCCATTCTAAAGTTGTGGTCCATGTACCTACAGCACATGGTACAGCACAGCAGATGCACAAATTTTAGCTACTACAGGCACCTGCAACAAATACTATGATGCAGAACATAAACTTCAGGCAGTGTAGTAAGGAGTCCATAAAAAAAGGAATATCACCCACAATAAATGAATATAAGATCTTAAAAACTAAGCAAACACATTTAGGGGTATGTTTACTAAACCGTCTTAATGTTACCGGTGCTAGTTGCCGCGATAATGTGAAGAATGCCATATATGGAGTGGGCATTCCAGTCCTAAGGTAGCAAGAATCTGTACTGTGCGATAGTGGGCGCCATGGCACGTTAACGCGCGTTACATGCTAGCGCAGTGTTAGAAGCTATAATGATGTAGCCCACTGGTTTCTGCAATGACTGTGGAGACAGAGGTCATGGGTTTGATCCTGCAGTGGTGTAATCTAAAAAGGCTGTCTGAGGCATTTTCTTTTAATTTAAATCAGTGCTGCCAGCAAAAACACCCTCACAGTGCCGTAACCTAAGGTGCCTCATAAGGTGCCCTATAAGGCGCCCCATAGGTCACATTATAAAGTGCCCTGTCTGCCAAGGCACCCTATAATGTGCCCTATAGGGCGCTGTATAGGGCGCCTTATAGGGCGCTTTACAGGGCGCCTTACAGGGTGCCTTATAGGGTACCTATGAGGCACCTTAGGCTAGAGCACTGTGAGGGTATTTCTGCTGGCAGCACTGATTGAAATGAAAAGGAAAAGCCTCAGACAGCATTCCTAAACACCACCACTGTGGGACCAAACCCATGACCTCTGCCTCCACAGTCATTGAAGTAACCAGTAGGCTACATCTCTATAGCTGCTACCACACTGCTGGCTGGTTACAAAAAGACTACAGGTCACCACACAAACTGTCTGCTGTGGTTACCAGGATAGGGTAAACCCACCCGTACCCATGATGCACTGCACATGCAGATCAGCGATCTACAGCTGATCACATAATGGGGTATGCACCCCTACAGCACCTAGGCCTGGTAGGGGGAACTGACTGTGTGTGTTACTGGCACAGAGTAGCTACAGACCATGACATTATGCGGGTCCTGTGCTCACCCTGAGGGTGAGGTGGGGCACCCAGCACCAGGTCCGCAGCACCTGGCTTGGCTGAGATAGGCTATGCTGTAGGTCCCCATCAGTGCCAGTGTGTGATAGGTAGTCCTTGTAGACACACCTAGGATACACTTGTGACCTGGAAATACAGATGGACTCGTCTAGCCCTTGTGGACTATGATGCATCCAGAATAGTGCATATCCTGTGTGAGTGCCATGGCCACATGTTATAGGTGAAAGGGGGTGTTTGAACCCAAAAGAGGATTATGTAGCACCACCCAACCCACCCTCTGTGGCTCAGGGTGGGGGAACAGGATCTCCCACCAACAGATCCACATTGTACATCTCTGCAATGGTGGCAGTAGAGAGGACCATCAACCCCAGTCCTACTGGGGAACAGGCACCCTAAAGGGCAGTCGATGCAGATCTGTATGCATCACATAAGGCAATGGCAGACAGGCAGAATGCTGGAGAAGCTAAGCTGCCCCCCCACCACTATCTGACATTCACCAGCAGAGGGCACAGTCAGTCTCCACCCGCTGCACCCTGCAAGGTGTTGCAGCCATACACATGCTAACTGCAGACAGTCTGCTAGCTAGTACATAGTGCATGTTCCTGGAGGAACTGTGTGCACCCAAAAATGGGATGTGAGCACACACAGCAAGCAGGTATGTCAGTGATTGGGCCTCAGAAAAGAGAACCCATAAATATCACTTCAGAGAAAAGTTGCATAGCACTATGGGGGAACCTTGCCATGCCGTGGTCACTGCTCAGTCAGGGTCAGAGTGACCTCCCAGCATGACATGCTGTGGCCACCCTGTCCGTGCAGGTGGTGGTCGGGCACTACAATGTCCCAGTCATTGCCCTATACCCTGTGCAGATGCATCCTGTCCGGGCCATACCCACAGTACCTTGCTCCTCATTATGCACATTGGCAGGCTAAAACTGGAAACAGTGCAAGCAGTGTGGGCTCAGTAAAGTATAGGCAGCCACAACACACTGGATAGACATACACACATTCTCACACCTATGCCAGCATTGTGCAAATATGGAGGTTTGTGGCAGCCCTGGCCGCCACACCAGTCCTGGGCACAGTGCGGGCATTGCTGTGGTACGCAATACTGTTGGGGTCACTCCCCGGGGTGGTAAACACTATCAGAAGCAATAACTGAAACACACTCCACAGATATCAGAAAGGTTGCTATTATGAATCTCTATCAACAAATCATGTTTAACTTAGGATTTGTTAGCTGACATTAATCATAGCAACCTTTTGATATATGTGGAACATGTTCCCAAGTTTAGGACGGCATTGCTAAGGTATGCAGGTGCCAGTATTGGGAGATGCTGGCTCCGCGCAGGGCCCAACAGCCTGACTCTCCATGAGGCTTTGGATAGTGGAGCCTGTGGGTGTGGGTGTTTGTGCCCCTGTTGGCCGCTGCTCTAGGGCAGAGGTTACCAACTCCGGTCCTAGTGGGCCAAACACTGTTCAGGTTTTCATGCTGTCCCTAATGAATATGCATGAGATACATTTGCATACAATGGGGGCGATGCATACAAATGCAGCACAGGTATATTTATTAGGGACAGCATGAAACCTGAATGGTGTTTGGCCCTCCAGGACTGCAGTTGGGAAACTCTGCTCTAGGGATTGCACGTGTTTATGGTGCCTGTGCTCTGTAGGGTAAAATATAGGCATTTCAGGCATGTTTAATTTATCTGCAATAAAGGTTCCGTCTTTATTACCACGGTTTAGTACTGGGTAAAAAATGGGGACAAGGTTGGCAGGAGCCACAGCTGGGACTTGAACTTGTAACCTTCTGCCCCTGAACACACTGGCTGTGTGTACTGCACCAAACTGCTGCCACAGGGGCAGATCATTCCCTGGTGATACCATGACTGTTCGTCATACAGACCTTGTCTGTTGCAGTGCATGGCACTCACCTAAATGGGGCATGGCCATGGTCTGCTGTGGGCAGCTGCCACTGCCCCCTCCGCCACCAGCACCCCTCCACCACCATATTGACATGCCCTTATGCCGGTGGTGCTGGTGGTGCGCAGTCTCAGGCCATCCAGTGTGCCGGTAGGCAGCTGCCTATGGTGTGGGTTCTTGGGTAGGGATGCCTACATGGACATGCGCGCTTCCCCCCGGCACCGCCTGCCAATGTTATGTGCCCTGGGGGTACCTGCTGGGTAATATCCCCTGTGACACTGTGGGACATACACTCGTGCCCATGTTGGTCCCTCATCAGTTGCTGTCTTGCTGCTTTACAGTTTCGGCATTCCTATGTGCCACCTAGGCATCTGCCTAGTCTGCACTGTGCCCCAGCTGGACCACAGCATGTGCCGCCTGCAGCCCCCTGTATCCCATTTACAGTATCAGTATGTGCCCACTCTGCTGTTGCTGCACATGTGCATGCCCTAACAAACCTGCCCAATATAAATGACAAAAACCCTGATCACCGCTATTTCAATGTGGGATCATTCACTTTGTAGGGGGACAGAGCATAGACCCTTCCAAACATGATATCTTCCTTTTTACGCTTTGTCAGTAGTGTTGCTTTATGTTTATCATTAATATCACTATTGGCCAGCTTGGTTAATGGGATTTCAGATGTGGTTCTGGTCATTTTATATGTTTATTTGCCTTTTTGGTTCCTGCACATGTATCACTACTATCACTTTTCTGGGTTTCCCTGCCTTTGCTGTGCATTGCTGACTGAAATGGTTTCTCTCTCCTGCAAATGTGCCTCTAATGCGAGGGTTTCACTGGCGTTAGTGTTCAGACCCGGATTTCACAACATTAGTGTGCCTGGAGCCTCTCCCCGCCCACTCTCCACCCATTGATAAACCAGCAACAGCCCCAGCAGCCGCGTTTAGTGCAATCTGAAGAGAATTTAACACATAGGGAAATCCAAATTTATTATTTTAGAATAATCCAAATTGTAATCCAGGCATACTTAAAGGATATTTAAAACCAGACTCACAGAACATCGGTCATATTTAAATATGTGTATTTTGTCTTCCCCCTTGCTAGAACACTGCATTCAGAAAAAACATCAGCTCCAACAATTACAATGGAGAATCATCGATCTTGTGGAAATTAGCTGGAGGGAAGGTGATCAGGATAGTATATTCAACTATCATGCACATGATTTGGTTTTTATGTTAAATACTGTGATTCTCAATGGCATTATTGCAAGACTGGAATGGATGGCATTAATTTGAAAGTAGCAAGTAACTGGATTTGGTCGTGTTTGGAGGAGTAATTACTTAACTGCATTTAAAGAGGCAGGAAAAGACCACTAAGGATAAACTTGCCTGGAAGAAACATGTTTTCAGCTAAGCTACAGAGGGACAAGATATATTCAGAGTTCTCATTTATGGAGCCTAACAGATAAGTAATAATTTCCCTGAAGCAGAACTTTCTTTAAAGCGTAGCGCTGTCTGGATAATTATTTTGCATAATTCAATTATGAACTGAGAATTCATCAGTGTTCTGGTAGAAAGCGCAATTCAGTCATTGGGATATATATATATTGGACTGGGCAGCATGAAAGTTGAAGACAATATATATATATTTACAAGTTGATATGAAGTAAATACTATAAACAATAATAGAAAAATTATCCATTAAAGTAAAAAGGAGCTTAATAAAATAAAACAGCTGCAGAAGAGGATGAAGTTAATGAGTTCTATGAACAAGTACAAGCTGAAATTGACAGGACATGCAAACAGGATATCCTGATAGTCATGGGTGACTGGAACGCAAAAGTTGGCAAAAAAGAAGAATGCAAAGTGGTTGGAAAAAATGGACTTGGCAACAGAAACGAAGCTGGAGAAATTCTGCAAGACCAATGATCTATTCATCTCAAACACCTTCTAGCAACGGCGCCGTTGTTAGAATGTATTTCACGGCAAGCTTTTATTTTTGTTTTGGGGTATATGTTTGCAAGTGTTTACTTCACAAGGGTGAATGACATGATTTCATGGGGTTTTTTTTAAGATCTATCTCTGTTTCTTCTTTATAGATCCAAAGATTGCAAGCTTTTAAGATTGGTACATGACATATGTTCTAATGGCAGCTTTGGCTGTCCATTAGTTGTAGGCCATTCTTGAAATAATTCAATATATGGCTTTAAAATAGTACTTATTTTGTAAGTGTTCGATAAGGTTCCATAGTTTTCTCTTTAATCCAAACGCACACTGTAATTTCCGGCTGATTTTTCAGCTTTGTTTGTGAGGTTCCCTCCTCTTTGGTTTTTAAATTGTTTGAGTAGTGGCTTGATACACCTGTTTATCACTATTTTAATATCTTATTTTAATAGTCTTTATTTATTTTTTATGTTTTTATGGGCGTCTCCACCTATCAGTCATGTTTTATTATGATTGGTTTTTAATTAAATTTGGAACGATGGTTTTTCATATCAATTTGTACTTTTGTTATACGTGCTTTTCTTCTTCTTTTTCTCTATGTAATTTGGATTGAGTACTGCTGTGCCATTTTAATGTTATTATTGGTTTTAGGAGTAGCCGAGTGGTTAGAGCACTGGCTTGGTAACCAAGCAACCAGGGTTCAATTCCCGCTAGCACTCCTTGTGGCCTTGGGCAAGTCACTTAACCCTCCATTGCCTCAGAAGAAAGGCCTGGCAATCTACATCCGGTGACACTGCCAAGAAAACCCAGGAGCTTCTGGGTTGCCAGGAGTCAGGACTGACTCAAAGGCAGACATTGCATTGCATTTGCATTGGTTTTAAGTTAATTGTCATTTTTAGAATGGTGTACACTTGTTTTATATATGAACACTTATTTATTTATTTATTTATTTATTTATTATCAGCTTTTTAGCGTCTTATATGTCTGGTTCACGTTTTAACGTTCCACTTGACAAAATTAAGGTATTTATTAACTCCTTTGTTCCTCCTCGTCTCTCTTTTTGTTTTTTTAATGTGTTTTTGATTGTTTATTTTTAGTCTCTATTTATTTAATGATACATTTTTTAATGATAACATTTTCATATATTTATTTGATTGTCCTTTTTAAGTTTTGTTTAATATTGCTTGCTTTTAACTGTTTTTATTATATAATATTGGAATTCATGTTTTAATTGTATTTAATGTATATACATTTATGATCATTATTTATTATTGTCATTTCTTTTTGAGGTGTGCTCCTTTTAAGACCCCCTGAGGAAGGCTGGTTAGCCGAAACGCGTCGGAGCGCAATAAATAAGTTTTCCTAATTTTTGTCAGTCCAGGCTCCGCTCCTTTGTTCTCCTACAATGACATATGCAAGGAAATAGAATCAGAAACTATTAGAGGAAGAACAAGATTGACTTTTCTAAAGGATATCCATATGTGTTTTATTGACTATGGAGAGATTTTTGACTGTGTAAACCATGAGGAACTCTGGGCCACATTAAGAAGAAAGAGTATATCAGAACACCTGATAGTTCTCTAGCACAACCTTTACATTGATCAAGAAGCAACAATTTGAATGGAACAAAGAGAAACAGAATGGTTTAAAATCAGCAAAGGTATATGACAAGGCTGCATACTTTCCCTTTACCTCTAATGTATATGCAGAATAAATCATCAGAGAAGCAGGACTATATGAAGATAACTGAGGTGTGGTGGAAGACTAATCAACAACCTTCATTATGCTGGTGATCTTTATCTTTATTAAAATTTGATAAACCGCTATTCGTCGAAACATAAAGCGGTGTACAATAAAAGGTTGGCAATGCACATATAAAGAAAAGAACGCCAAAGTAAGACAGGAAAGCAGAAGTATAAAAGCATAAACAGGTAAAATGGACAGAACATAACAAAACAGAACAAAAGGGCCAGTATTTAAAAGCATAAAGTTACTAAAAACAAAAAATTACAGCAAGGATAAAAATAATAGGCCCACATTGGGGAAGACGGAGATAGACTATGGGTAAACAAAGTACAAGACAGGACAAGTATACAAACAAACAACAGCTCATATCAACTGAAAAAAACATCAGGGAGAACCATCGGGTGAAAGCTGAAAGGCTTGCTGAAACAGGTGGGTTTTGAGTAGTGTTTTAAATTGAGAATAGGAAGGTTCCAATCGGAGAAACGGTGGTAGTGCATTCCATAGTATTGGGCCTAAGAAGAAAAAAGCTGCATGACGGGTTTGTTCGAGGTGTGCTTGTGACGGGGAGGGGAGGGACAGACGATTGGCGTGGAGAGAACGAAGCTGACGGTAGGGGGTGTGAAGCGAGATCCAGTCTGCTAGATATAGGGGAGTGTTGGTATGAAGGGCACGATGAATTAAAATAAGGAACTTGTACTGAAAACGAAAACGGAGGGGTAACCAGTGCAGGCGGAGTAGAATAGGGGTGATATGATCAAAGCGGTGTGAAAATGTGATGAGTCGAGCAGCGGCATTTTGGATGCGCTGAAGACGTAGTAGCTGAAATTTAGGGAGGTTGGCAAGAAAAACATTACAATAGTCTAAACGGCTTATAACTAAGGCTAAGACAAGGGTAACTAAGGAAGAGAAGGGGAGGAGGGAACGAACTGCCCTGATCTGATGCAAGGCAGCAAAGGAACGACGAATAAGAGAAGTAAGGTGCTAGTGAAAGGAAAGCGTGGAATCAAGAATTACACCAAGATAACGGAAGGAGGACACAAGAGGGAGAGGAATAGAGTCAATCGAGGGGGCTATAGAAGGGCAGGAACCACTTAGTGAGACCCACATAACTGTGGACTTAGATGGATTTAAGTGTAAGAAGTTTTGGGATAACCAGGAGGAGATCTGGGAAAGACAAAGATTTAGCTGAGTGATATCCGGAGTCAGAGGTGAAGTATGAAAAAGTAAGATAATATCGTCAGCATACATGTAAAATGACACAGGGAATGCCACATACTGACTGAAAGTGAAGACGATCTGAAACATTTGCTTCTCAAGATCAAGGAATATAGTCTTAAAATGGGTCTGCACCTTAACGTTAAGAAGACAAAGATCTTGACAACTGGCAAAATCAATAAGTTCATTGTTGATGGAGAAGAAATTGAAATAGTTGACAACTTTAACTTACTTGGATCAACAATAAATAAGGAAAGGACTAGTAGTCAAGAAATCCGACAATGTATTGTTCTTGGTAGAATGGTTATGAAGGATCTAGACAAGATTCTCAAGAGCAGAGATGTCTCTCTCCATACAGTTTTGACTTGTTCAGGCCATGGTATTTTCAGTAACATCATATGGATGCGAAGGATGGACAGTGAAAAAGATAGACAGGAAGAAAATTGATGCCTTTGAATTATTGTGCTGGCGACAGATACTGTGCATATCATGGACTGCCCGAAGAACAAACCAGTCAGTACTAGAGGAGATCAAACCTAAGCTTTCCTTAGAAGCTCAGATGACAAGATTTTGACTTTCATATTTTGGACACATGCAAAGAGAGAGATCATTGGAGAAAAACATAATGCTTGGCAAGGTAGACGGTCACCATAAAAGAGGAAGCCTGGCAATGAGATGGATGGATACAATAACAGCAGCTATGGATATCACTCTATCAACAATGAGCCGCTTGGCTGAAGACTGAACAAAGTTTAGATCAACCATCCAGAGGATCACAAGGAGTCGACACCGGCTCGACAACACTTAACAAGAACAAGAACAACATGATATTTATGGTCTTTCCTAAAACAATATTTAACAAAATGTTTACTATAAATTTTAATTGTTTTCAATTGGTATAGAAAATTGAATTTTGTTGACCCTTGTAGGATGCTGTGAGCAGGTCAGGACATAAACCCCCACAGAGCCAGGCAGAGGGTTAAAGGAAAATGCTTTATTTACAGGGAGTTCACAGCAGTGGTAGCAGAAACACAGTTCTCCCCTCCCCCAAAGTTCTTTCACCCTGGGCTTCACAGCAGTAGCAGAAAAATAGTTCTCCCCTCCCCCAAAGTTCTTTCACTCTGGGCTTCACAGCACTAGCAGAGAAACAGTTCTCCCCTCCCCAAACGTTTCTTCACTCTGGGCTTCATAGCAGTAGCACCACAAGCCTGCTGACCAACGTGGAAACACCCCGGCTCCTACCTTCCCTTAATATCTCCTTAGAGGTAGGTAGTCACTCCGTACTCTGGAACACATCAAGCTCTTCTCTCCCCAGGTCCCTTTGCTTCCTAGGGTAAAGCCTGGATCCTGGCCACTCCCTTCCTAGTCATTCTCCAGCCTTTCTTCTTAAAGGGACAGGGGTTTACAGTGCAATACCTCGCTTGTGCTAGGCTTGGCTGGGGAGTTTTCCTGTGGAGGATGGGGTGTTTCCCAAACACTCCATCACAACCCCATTATTGGATCTTTAACATTGGGGGGGGGGGGCAATATTCAAAGGCATTTAGGTGGTTTGAGCAGAATATTCAGCAGCCCTAACTCCATTATTGCCACCAAATATCCACGGTTTGTGCCACTAAACACTCCAACCCTAAGCATTTAGCGTCAGAGCAGGGGCTGCATCTAAGGAGGACTGGCGGCAGCTGAGAAGAACTGGCTAGTGGCAATATTCAGTTGCTAGCCAGTTATCCTAAAATGGCTAAAGTTGAGTCCTTTAATGGCTGGTCTAACTGTAGCCACGTTAGCTAACCGGCCAGCGGCAGAATATCGCCACTGACCAGTTAGTTCATTCGCTTTTCGGCCAACCTGGATATTCAGTGCCAGTGGTCAGATATGACCCCAGCATTGAATATCTGGGTTCAGTTTTCAGCGATGAAGGCTAGCCACTGTAACAGCATCAGCCACTGCCACTGAATATCACCTCCTCCTATGTTTTCTTTTTTTTTTTTTAAAGGGGATATAGCATGCTGAACAGATTAATACGAAACACGTACATTGAACTATAGCAAATACTATTTCCATGTACTTCTCAATTAGCACACCAGTTACTTAAGCAAATGAAAGAAAGGGGAATCCAAAGGAAAACTGAGCACAATAAAGAAGGTACAGAGAAAAGCAATAGAAAAGCCAGGCAGTAGTATCAGTACAGATCAGCAGCCTTTCAGAGTTATACTGACATTTTTACAACTCGTGATGTGCAACTCATGGAGCTTCCTCCTGCTCCCCAGGGTTCAAAGTCTGAAGAAATAGCCTTAATTGCTCAAAGAAAAGAACATTAATTGAAAAACTGGAACATTAATTGAAAAACTGCTTCATGAAACAAGATATCCTGTCTCATAGCAGAAAGTTCTCTTTCCTGTGTGGCTCTGGACAAGACCAAAAAAATCCATCAGGTCAATATTCAAAAACAGTGGTCAGCGTTGTTTTGAAATGTTGACCGCAGCACTTAAATATGTTACGTGTATTCAGCACTTCTATGCACAGAAGTGGTGACCCTGAATGTATGTACCCAGCGACAAGCAGGGTTGGCCCCAGCGTTGGTTCAAGGTGTGGTGCTCTAGGCAAACCTTATGTCTTATACCCCCTCCCTGATTGTCAGAATCTATTGTTTAGCTTTGAATGCCCTGTTCTTTCCCACCCCCAAGAAGCTGGTGCCCTAGGCAACCACTTAGCTTGCCTAATGATTGGGCGAGCCCTGGCAGCAAGTGCCATTGCTATATGGATAGCCAGTGATATTCATCTGTCATCTGCATAGCTATATGGATCAATGTAGCACAGCCCTTTTGCTGTCTTGAATTTATCTGTGCAGATTTATGGATAATGACTAAATATCACCGGCTATGTATAGATTTTGGTAGAATGCCCACACTCTGTAAAGATTTTCAGCAGCACTATCTGGATAGTGCGCTGAAAATTCATGGACAGAGGGTTATACATGTGAAGGCACATTTTAGAAAGGACATCTGGCTGCAGTTTGAGATGTTCATGTCCAAACATCTGCACTTCCATGGGAAGGGAGCAGTGAAAGTGGACAGGTGCATCTTCTAAAACAGGACTACCCCTACCCTAACAGATAAATATCTTCACAATTAGATATGCAAACGAGGCCATGCAGACTAAGGCCCCAGACATGTGCAAGTTTCCATGTGATTTCAGAAACTTGCATGTGCCAGATGTAGGCAGTGACAGTTCATGCAACATTTACGTGTTGGCGATGGTATGTCTGTTGTGAGCATGGATATGATTGCGCTTAGATATTCTTGCTTGCCATTTTGCAGGATGGGATGTTCAGCACAGCAGCGGCAAAATGAAAGGTCTGTTTATTTACCTGAATATTTCTTTAGTGTAATGAAAATGAGTGGCAGCATAAGAACTGTGGGAATTACTGTCAGTAGCAAGTATATAATAAATATTTGTTATTCAATAGTTTTAAGGGTATTGATACTTCCCTCTTTTTTCCCAAGATTCTATGGGACTGCTGGCAAATGAACCACATGAGAGAAAGAAAAGGAACCAATCCTGTGTATATATTTATATATAAATTAGACGTTATTGCTGATAGAAAATTAATGCAGATATAAAATAAATTAGGAGGTAGAAAGTTATGCAGCCCTATGATAACAATTACATCAAGACCATAAATTGCTTTAGCAACCAAAGTCACTGATCTGTTCTGCACTCAGACATACAGAAAACTGTCTGTCTGCTTGACTAAACCCCACCGGGAAAATAGTAAGACTGGTACCTTGCTTTGCTAGAACAATAGTGACTGGGTCCGGGTGTCATCTCCGGAACAGCACAAAGTCCAAAGGATGGCAGTGGTCCCACGCAGACCGCAGCTGGTCTGGGCAAGCTGCATGATAACACAGAGCTTCAGGTCTGTGGGAGTCTTGTTACTCTTTTCCAAGGTTAGTCCATGACCTTGCACACTTACTGACTTTCCAGCTGGAGACAGGCAGGCAGTAGGCTGAAGAATACAAAAATGCAGAGTGTGGCAGAAAGCAGAAAGAGCCCAAAGTGAGTCTAAAGTAATTCCAAAGTGCTAAGAGTGTCTATCAGTCTCTAAAAGTGTCCCTCTGTGCCCAGCATATAATTCTTTGTTCTGAATTCCTTGTCACAGCACGAGGATTGGCTCAGGCTGGTCTCAGATACTGTGTGACATATTCAGCAAATCAGGTAACAGTTGTCAGGTGGTCCTTCTCCAAACAAAGGTCCATTTTGAGAGAAAGATGCTGGTATGCAGGTTCATACATTGTTGCAAATGTTGGGACCAGTAGAACAGTCTATGGATGAGAAGGCCTCAGCAGCAAGTTTTCTTGCACGTAGCCATGGCTTGCAAACAATGGCTTTGCTGTACAGTACATAACTTGGCAGGCAATTGCTTGAAGTCAGCAGGTTTAAAGCTTAAACACAGCACAAAGTACTTGTACCAAGAATCCATCTTGGGTTCAGGCTGGTGTTCAAGCTTTTGGTGTCTGAGCAGGCCACAGTGGTTCAGAACAGGCCCCAGATATCAGCCCTACAGCACATATTCTGCTCTGACTTGGACAGCTGCAGGTTTGCCAAAACATGCACTTTACCAATGCCTATTCGTGCCTTGGTGCAGGTATAGGCATGGTATAACTACTGAGTTCAGAGGTGAGGGGGCTTTTCTGAAATTTCACAGACATGAGTTTCTATTTTGGTATGCACTGGGCACGCCTCCATCACACCCCCATTGGACATGGACATGATCTGTCTGGAGACATGCAGCATCGGGCCTTTCTAAGATGGCTCTTGGGACACTTCTATTATTGATACGTCTGAAATGCTGTTTTCAGATGTGGTATTCATAGCTGAAAGAACTGCAATTAGTACAGAACACTACTGTCAGACTACTCACAAATCTTTCTAGGTAAGATCATATTTCCCCATTGTCATACAAATACCACTGGCTCACACTTTCTTAAAATTTTAAACTCAAGATTCTTCTTCTCATCCATAAAGCTTTTTACACTGGACTTCCAATTTAATTATATTCTCTGTTAATTCATTACGCTCCAACGAGATGTCTCTGTTCCCAAAATACAAATCTCTCGGTCTTACCACTGGTGTCGCATGCTAAATATGAATCCATTCATCACACTGCCTTTTATTTTTTTAGTCCCCTTTCTCTGGAACTTACTACCCATATATAACTGCGTGGAATCACCATTGTCAAAATTCAAATCCACATTAAAAACCTCGGTGCGATTTTCAGCAGGTGGCCAGCACACTTAAAGTGGCTGGCCAGTTCTACCTTAACTTTGCTGCAGATATTCAATGCCAGAGCCATATCTGAGCCCTGGCATTGAAAATCCATGTTCCCCAGATTGCAATTTTGCAATCTGGTCAGCAGCCGTATTCAGTGCAGGCCTGATTGCAAAACCAGCTAAAGTTAGGACAGCCATTTAGTTGTTCTAGCTTTAGCAGGTTAGGGTTAACTGAGCAGTGGCTGAATAGTGTCATGGCGTTTAGCGGCCCGAAGCAGGGATATTCAACAGCACTAATCAGTTTAGTGCCAATGAATATCCCGGTGAGCAGCATTTATGCAGTTTACAGGTCTGCAAACCATACAAATGCCTTTTAATATCCCCCACCTATTATTTTGTGCAAGCATTCCTGTCTTTAGTGGGCGGAGGTAGCATTTCCTGGCTCTCTGTCCTGTTTCATTTTTAAGTCCCCTCTCCCTCCAGTTGCTCCTCTCTCTGTGTTTATATATCTTTTCTTACTGTGCTATCCCTATTGCTGATATTATTTGAGTTCTTTCCCCATTATCATTTAATATGTATTTGCTTTTCTTTTTTTTGTTTTTTTGTTTTTGACATTGTAAACTCCTACAGTGCCAGCCCAGGTAAGTCACGGTTTAGCAAACATAAAATAACCCCCTTAGCAACCACTGCCTCAGAAAAAATCCAAGTTATCAATATCCCTATTTAATGTACATTACCAAGTTTAAGTTACAACGTAAACCGCTTTGACTGAAATAATAAAGCAGTATAAAAAAAACCGGTTAAATACATAAAAATATAATAAATAAAATGGATGTTATTGCCGTCAAGATGGTGTCGACTTATGGCGACCCTCTGGATAGTTGTCCTAAATTGTGTTCGGCCTTCAGTCAGGTGGCTCATTGTTGACAGACTGGCACCTGTAACTGCTGTTATTGTATCGATCCATCTCATTGCTGGCCTTCCTCTTTTGCGTTGACCTTCTACCTTGCCAAGCATGATATCTTTCTCTAATGATCTCTCTCTTCGCATGATGTGTCCAAAGTATGAAAATCAAAGTCTTGTCATCTGAGCTTCTAAAGAAAGCTTAGGTTTGATCTCCTCTAGTAATGACTGGTTTGTTCTTTGGACAGTCCATGGTATACACAGTATTCATCTCCAGCACCATAATTCAAAGGTATCAATTTTCTTCCTGAGAACATAAGAATATAAGAAATGCCATACTGGGTCAGACCAAGATCAATCAAGCCCAGTATCCTGTTTCCAACAGTAGCCAATCTAGGTCACATGTACCTAGCAGTTTCCCTAAAAGACACAGGTTCCACAATGCTTGTATTGGGGCAAGCAGTGGATATCCCAGGTCCCCTTTAATGGTTTATGGACCTTATCTTCAAGAACTTGTCCAAACCTATTTTAAAATTGGCTACACTAACAGCTTTTACTACATCCTCTGGTAATGAATTCCAGAGTTTGATTACACGTTAAGTGAAAAAATATTTTCTCTAATTAGTCTTTCTATATTTTGATGGCGTAAACAATCAATCTACGTTTACCCATTCCACTCCATTGATTAATTTATAGACCTCTATCATATCTCCCTCAGCTGTCTCTTTTTCAGGTTGAAGAGCCCCAACCTTTTTAACATCTCTTCATAGGGGTATCCTTCAATCCCCTTTACTATTTGGTGGCTCTTCTCTGTACCTTTTCTAATTACGCTATATCCTTTTTAAGATACAGTGACCAGAACTGCACACAATATTCAAGGTGCAGTCTGTGAGAGCCAGAAGGGAAAGAGTTAACACAAAGAACATCTAAAATGTGTCCAAATTGCTGGCATTTGTACTGCATGTGCGTTGTGGGATGCTATGGGTATTAGGTGACATCAGATGGAAGAAATGTGAGAAAAAAAACACACTTATTTACAGAGCACAGGAGAGAGAGGACATCATTATCATGGTTATGTCAGTTTGACATGCGGCCTACTGAGGCCTAGTGTGGAAACTGTCAGAATATCAGAGAACTAATAAGATATATATTTTCTATATTTCTTAAAAATAGGGGATGGAAAAACAGACCAGGTGAAAGATTGGATAAGTGGGAAAAGGGTCAGATAACAAGGAATAAATCTGACAAAGGCCTGAGCACATGTTTATACACAAGGCAATAAAGGATCAACAGGTCAGCAGGAATGGGAGTGCAGATATAACAGGACAAAGAAAGGAATGAAAGAGAAAATCCAGATGCCTGGAATCGAAAAACAAAGGGACAATTTGGAAAGAAAACTGTATAACAGGACAGAAGTTTTAAAGATTGGGAATTTACACCCCATTTTCTGAAGAAGGTGGTTTGTAAATTCCCACTGTATGTCTGCTAATGAGTGAGTAAGCATGTGTCTGCTGTCTGTGTGAAAGTCTCCTTAGTTTATCTTTGAGGGTAGCTAGGAATCTCACTGTCATATATCCTTCTCTTTCACTGTGCTAGGATCTGTCGATGGACAGGAAATCTCTTAATTACTTTATAGCTGTAATAAGAAGAGGGTGAAGGAATTCTCCAAGTTACTTTGTATTTAGCTAATTTTGGTTGTGCTTCCTGTATGTTTTTTTCTGTGATATAAGAAAGAAATAAAGGATTTTATTTTTAAGAAGAATCTGTGAGGATTTTGTGCCAGGTACGAGTATAATCTGAAAGAGGTATAGTTTATTGGGAGGAGATGGTAAGCCCTCCCTGTATGTGTATATAAGGTTTTTGTTTTCCCTTTTGCACGGAAGAGGAGGGGTGGCAATCCACCTGGCAAACCGCCGGCCCCCCCCCCCCCCCGGTTCCATACAGGTCGTACCATGGAACTAAACAGAGGCATTATAATATCTTTTGTTTTATTATCCATTCCTTTTCTTATGATACCTAGCATTCTATTTGCTGTCTTGGCTGCCACTGCACACTGGGTGGAGGGTTTTAACATGCTATCCATGATGACGCCTAATCTTTTTCCTGGGTGGTGGTTCCTAATGTGGAACCTTGCATCGTGTAATCATAGTTTCGGTTGTTCTGTCCTAGGTGCATATCTTTGCATTTGTCCACATTGAATTTCATCTGCCATTTGGATGCCCATTCTTACAATTTATCAAGGTCCTCTTGCAATTTTTCACAATCCTCATAGGTTTTAACAATTTTGAATAATTTTGTGTCATCTGCAAATTTGATTACCTCACTCATTATTCCCATTTCCAGGACATTTATGAATATGTTAAAAAGCAGCGGACCCAGCACAGATCCCTGGGGTACTCCACTATTCACCTTTCTCTATTTGGAAAATTGGCCATTTAGTCCTACCCTCTGCTTTCTATCTTTTAACCAGTTCCTGATCCACAATAATATACTGCCTCCTATGCCATAACTTTTTAATTTTGCTAAAAGTCTCTCATAAGGGACCTCATCAAAGGCTTTCTGAAAATCCAGATGTTCTATATCAACTGACTCACCTTTGTCTACCTGTTTATTCACACCTTCAAAAAAACATAACAGATTTGTAAGACAAGACCTTCCTTGGCTAAAGCCATGTTGGCTGTCTCCCATTAAACCATGGCTATCTACGTGCTCAGTAATTTTGTTTTTTATAATGGTTTCTACCATTTTTCCCCGTACTGACATCTTTATCTTTATCTTTATTAAAACATTTGATCAACCGCTACTGCCGAAGCATAGAGCGGTGTACAATAAAAACGTTTCTACTGCAAATTATAGAAAAGAACGCCATAAAATGAAAGGAAAGTAAAAAGCCACACACATATAGATAAAATTACATAATCAATTAAAGAAACCTAACATAACCTACTAAAACTAAAAAGGGTAACAACAACAACAGACATAACAACACACACCAGCAACGGGGGAACAACTTCAGGGAGGGGGACTGAGAGGAAGGTCAAAAGCCTGAGTAAACAGATGTGTTTTGAGTAATGACTTGAAATGAGGGTAGGAGGATTCTAATCTGAGGGAAGGTGGTAAAGAGTTCCAGAGGAAAGGGCCGAGAAAGAAAAAAGCGGAATGACGAGTCTGCTCTAACCGGGCTTGTGACGGAGAGGGGAGCATCAGGGGAACATCAGGCTCACTGGTCTGTAGTTTCCCAGATCACATCTCATTTAAAAATTGGTATTACATTTGCCATCCTCCAAACTTCAGGTATTACAGATAATTTTAATGATAGTTCACAGATTATTAATAGCAAGTCTGCAATCTCACATTTCAGTTCTTTCAACACCCTTGGATGTATACCATCCGGTCCAGGTTATATGCTACTGTTCCGTTTATCAAATAGTTGTAATACATCTTCCCAGTTTATCAATATTTCTTTCAATGCAGCATCACCTTTAAATGCCATTTCAGTCATGGGTAACATTCCCTACATCTTCCTCAGCAAAGACCAAAGCAAAGAATTCATTTAGTTTCTCTGCTATGGTCTTGTCCCCTCTTAGTGCCCCTTTAAGCCCTCTATAATCTAATAGTCCAACTGACTCTCTCACAGGTTTTTTGCTATGAATGTACTTGAAGAAGTCTTTATTATGCATTTTTGCTTCTGCCACAAGCTTCTTCTCAAAATCTCTCTTTGCCTGCCTTATCAATGCCTAGCATCTAATTTGCCAGTGCTTATGTTGTTTCCAATTTTCGTCATTTGGCTGTTTTTTTCCATTTCTTGAAAGATGATTTTTTGGCAATAACAACCTCTCTGACCTCACATTTAAACCATGCTGGCAGTTTTTTTGATTTCCTTCCATTTTTCTTAAAGCGTCGAATACAGCTGGTCTGGGCTTCCAAGATAGTATTTTTAAACACCCATGCTTGATGTAAATCTTTAACCTTTTCAACTGCTTCTTTTAGTTTTTTCTTAACTATTTTACTCATTTTATCATAGTTTCCCTTTTGAAAGTTAAAAGGTAGTACTGTGGATTTCCTTATCATCCTTCCTCCATTTATTAAATCAAACGCTATCATGCTATGATCACTATTGCCAAGTGGCCCAACACCCTTATCTCTTGTACCAGATCTTGTGTTCCACTAAGGACTAGGTCCAAAATGGCTTTATCTTCCTAGCATGTCCTGACGTGACACTGACCCAGTCGATACTGGGGTAATTGAAATCACCCATTATTATTACTGTACCGAACTTTTGTTAGCTTCCCTGATTTCTTTGAGCATTTCATCATCCATTTGTTCACTCTGGCCAGGGGATCGATAGTACACCCCCATTGTCATCATCTTTCCTGTCCCCTTTTTACATGGAATTTCAATCCATAGAGATTCTACAGTGAATTTTGTTTCCTGAAAAACTTTAATCCTTTGTGACTCAATGCTTTCTCTATCATAGAGTGCAACTGGTCCACCAATTTGATCTGCTCTATCATTATGATATAGTTTGTACCCAGGTATCACAGTGTCCCACTGGATGTCCTCCTTCCACCATGTCTCTCAGATACCGATCATATCTAACTTCATATTTAGTGCTATATATTCTAACTTGCCCATCTTATTTTTTAGACTTCTGGCATTTGCATACAAGAATTTTAGAGGCTAAATTTTATTCATATTAATCTGGCTATTGGTAGGCAGGGGTAATTTGGAATCTTTAAGTTCTGTCTACTCTGTACTCAAGGGCTTTTGGGCTACTGTTTTCTTTATTGGAACCTCTCTGCTGATATGACCAAACTTCAATCTTTTGCTAGTATCCTTCAAAGATACATTGTTCCGAACCATGCACTCCTGGGCGATTGTCGGATTTTCCCTATTATCTAGTTTAAAAGCTGCTCTATCTCCTTTTTAAAAGTTAATGCCAGCAGCCTGGTTCCATCCCGGTTAAGGTGGAGCCCATCCCTTCAGGAAAGCCCCTCCTTTCCCCAGAATGTTCCCCAGTTCCTAACAAATCCAAAACCCTTTTCCTTGCACCATCATTTCATCCACGCATTGAGACTCCGGAGCTCTGCCTACCTTTTGGGTCCTGCACATGGAACGGGGAGCATTTTGGAGAATGCTACCTTGGAAGTTCTGGATTTCAACTTCCTATCTAAAAGCCTAAATTTAGCCTCCAGAACTTCCATACCATACTTTCCTATGTCATTGGTACCAACATGTACCAAGACAGCAGATTCATCCCCAGCACTATCTAAGACCTTATCTAGGTGGCGCCTGAGGTCTGCTACCTTCGCACCAGGCAGGCATATTAACAGGCGATCCTCATGTCCGCCAGCCACCCAAATATTTACATGCCTAACGATCGAACTATAATGGCTGTCCTAACTCTTCCTTCATGGGCACTTGGCCCTGGAGAAACCTCCTTGGTGTGAGAGGGTTTTACATCACCTGGAGGACAGGTCCCAGCTACAGGATCACTTCCTGCCACACCAGGGAGATGCTCTCCTGTCACGTGACCTCTCTCCTCCATGGCAACAGGGATGCTGCCAGACTGGAGATGGGACTTCAGTACTACATCCCTGTAGGTCTTGTCTATGTACTTTTCTGTCTTCCTTATGTCCTCCAAGTCCTGTACTCTAGCCTCCAGAGATCGGACTCATTCCCTGAGTGCCAAGTGCTCCTTGCACTTAGTGCACATGTACAAAACCTCACCAAATGGAAGAAAGTCATACATGTGACACTCAATGCAAAAGACTGGAAAGCACCCATCTCTCTGCTGGACTTCTATCTGCATCTTAGTTTTAGGGTTTGTTTAGATATTTAAGTTGTTTACTTACTAAGGTTTGCTGGGGATACTTATACAAAGAAAACTATACCTAATACGTTTAATGGACTTTGTTCACCTTAAGCTTAACTAATCTCAGGTCCTTAATGTATGCCTGATGAGGATAAACAGCTGCACCCGAGAGTGAATATGGCATCTCCTTTCTTTAAGAAGTTTAAGAACCTACAAAACTATGATTATCCCAGGAGTGGGTGGGAGTCGGGGAGGGAGGGAAAGAAGACTCATTAAAAGTTGGCTGCTACACTGTCTATCTTTTTCACTGTCCAACTTTCGCATCCATATGACGTTACTGAAAATGCCATGGCTTTAACAAGTTGAATATTTGTATAGATAGAGACATCTCTGCTCTTGAGAATCTTGTCTAGGTCCTTCATAGCCATTCTGCCAAGAGCAATGTGTCATCTGATTTCTTGACTGCTTGTTGCTTCTTTATTGATAGTTGATCCAAGTATGTTAAATTTGTCACTATTTCAATTTCTTCTCCATCAACGATGAACTTATTGATTCTGCCAGATGTCAGGGTCTTGTGTTCTTAACATTAAGGTGCAGACCCATTTTATGACTATGTTCATTGATCTTGAGAAGCAAACGTTTCACTTTCAGCCAGTAATGTGGTATCATCAGCATAGCAAAGGTTGCTGATCAGTCTTCCACTGATCATCACACCTCTGTTGTTTGCATACAATCCTGCTTCTCTGATGATTTGTTCTGCATATAAATTAAACAGGTAGGGGGAAGTATGCAGCCTTGTCGTACACCTTTGCTGATTTTAAATCATTCTGTTTCTCCTTGTTCCTTTCAAACTGTTGCTTCTTGATCAATGTAAAGGTTGTGCAAGAGAACGACTAGGTGTTCTGGGATATCCATGCTTCTTAATGTGGCCCAGTTTTTTTCATGGTTTACACAGTCAAAAGCCTTGCTGTAGTCAATAAAACACATATAGATATCCTTTTGGTATTCTTTAGTCTTTTCAAGGATTCATCTCACATCTACGATGATGTCTCTCGCTCCTCGCCCTTTCCTGAACCCTGCTTGCACTTCATGTAGTTCTCGTTCCAGGTATGGTTGTAGCCTCTGCTGAATGATCTTGAGTAGAATCTTGTTGGCATGTGGGATCAGAGCAATTGTGCAATAATTTCCACAGTCAGTTGGATCACCTTTCTTTAGAATTGGTATAAACACAGATCTTTTCCAGTCAGATGATCATGATGTCATCTTCCAAATTTCCTGGAAGAGCCTTGTAAGTATGGTAACAGCTTCATCGGATTGCTGTAATACTTCTATGGCTGGTGCTTTGTTCTTTGATAAAGCTTTCAATGCTGCTTCAACTTCTTCTTTCATGACCAATGGTTCCGGATAATAAGGTGCAGGTTGAAACAGCTGTTGATCTGCTTGATCTTTATCATATAAAAACTCTGTGTATTCTTTCCACCTTTTCTTGGTCTTCTCAGCATTATTCAACAAGGATCATTAAGCATCTTGTAACATTCCAATTTGAGGCTGGAATTTTTTCTTTAACTCTCATAGCTGTAGGAAAGCCAATCTTGTTCTTACTCTAATAGTTTCTGTTTCTATTTCCTTGCATGCATCATTGTAGTACTTCTCCTTGTCTTGTCTTGCTGCACATTGAAAATCTTTGAGTTCTGTGATTGCCTCTCTCTCTATTCTGGCTTTAGCTTCTCCGGTTGCTGAGCAATTTTCAGAGTTTCTTCCAGTCACCCAGGACTATCAGGATATTCTGTTTGCATGTTCTGTCAATTTCAGCTTGAACTTGTTCATAGAACTCAATTTCATCCTCTTCTGCATCTGTTGTAGGGGCATATACCTGAATTATAGTTGTGTTGATGGGCATTCCTCGTAGACAAATAGAAATTAAGCATTCACTACCTGCATTGTATTTCATTACAGTTCTTGCAAGTTTCTTCTTAATTATAAATGCAACACCATTTCTTCTTTGTCTTTCATTTCCAGCATAGTAGACCATGTAATCATCAGATGCAAAGTGCCTGATGCCAGTCCATTTCAGTTTGCTGACACCCAACAAATCAAGTTGTACACATTCCATTACATTCTTGACCATCTCCAATTTCTGTTGGTTCATGCTTTGTATGTTCCATGTCTCAATATGTAAAACATCTTTGCAGCTTCTTACTCTCATTTCATGCACAGCTACTTTAGCAGCCAGACATCCCGAGGGTTTTGATCCAAACACATCATAAATGCTGGCTTTACTCTGAAAAGTCTTCAGCTCCTCCCTAATAGCCAGTTGAGTGCCTTCCATCCTGGAGGTCTCATCTTCCAGCACTATAGTGCAATTTGTTTTGTTGTGACTATCCATTCGGTTTTCATGGCAAGATACGGAAGAAGATTGCCAGGCCTTTCATCCGTGCAGTTTAAGTTTAGTGTTGTTGCTGTTGTCACAGAAATGTGATCCACTGCCACCAACACTATCCCATTCTGCTGCTGCCCAGATGGGTGGTTTTTCTTGGTCTGGCATTTCAGTTGAGATCTGTCTATCTTGGGACACCCTGCCAGTAGTTAAACTACCAATAGTTTAGCCCTCACCATCACTGATGCACACAAGCCTTCACAGCACGACAAGTTGCAAACCAAGTGAGGGAATATAATGGATAAATCCTTTTTAATACTGGACCAAAATTTCCACCATGGTTATGAAATTAAAGTTGCAAGATTCAGGTCCTCTCTTGCTCATAAAGCAAACCTGGTCAAGAGGGTGGCCTCACGGACTTTTCCAGAACTTGTGATATATCCAAGGGATCTGTCTTAACTTGGTTCTTTCCTAAATTCAGATGATAAATAGTAGGCTTCCTTTAGCTAAAGCAGGAATAGGATTAGGGTATATATCTGGAAGACTTCATGAAAATATTTCTTAAGCAGTTCAACCTGAGATAACTGCGGTTTTAGGGACATTCAGAAATCTCAAGTTCAAATACCTAATCTCATCTAGATTTTTCAATTTTTTACGGATAATCAACTTACCCTGGATCAGCCTATTATTAATACCATGGAAGGTTGTAACTGCAAAGTGCAAATCAGATATTTCTTATACATGCTGCTTCACTAAAAGATTTTAGAGGGAATAATCAATCCAATTCTTTGGGCACATCATGCGAAGAGAGAGATCGTTGGAGAAAGACATAATGCTTGGCAAGGTAGAAGGTCAACGTAAAAGAAGAAGACCAGTAATGAGATGGATTGACATAATAACAGCAGCTATGGGTGCCACTCTATCAACAATGAGCCGCCTGACTGAAGACCGAACACAGTTTAGGTCAGCGATGGCGAACCTATGGCACGCGTGCCAGCTGTGGCACGCGAAGGCCTTGCAGCTGGCATGCGGGAAGGTCCGCAACCAAGATATGCGGCATTAAAAAAAAAAAAAAAAAAACCTGCCGCTGCCGGGGCCGGGGCCGCTGCGGCAGAATCGAGTGTGCCGCGGGGCCCCCCCGCCCAGCAGAGCCTGCCCTCCGTCCCCGGTATCACCTCTCTCAGCTGCCTCCAGTCACACGCGCCGGCTTTCAGAGCGCGAGGGGAGTTTCTCCCTCGCTGCTCTGTTAAGCCCGCGAGGCCTCTTCCCACAACATTTTGTGTAACCAGGACACCCGTGTCCCGGTCTCACTCCCCAATAGCGCCAACTCAATCGCCGAACAGATCTCCGTTCGCAGCGTTACCGCGGGTATCAGACGGACAAAGCTACGAAGTTGGGCGTATAAGAAAAGGTCGCGATCTCCCAAGGAAAAGTGTTGACAGAGCTCAGGAAAACCCATCATCGCACCCTCCGGGGTGACCACGTGCTCAAGATTCAGTATCCCCAGATGCTCCCATCGTGCAAACTGCGAGCCCCCCATGCCCGGAGCGAAGTCAGGGTTACCCCGAATAGGAAGGTAAGGGGAGGAGCTCGCGCATATTCCCTTCCCTTGACAAAAGGACTTCCACGCCTTCCGCACAGGAGTGAGTATCACCTTTGGGAAATTACCATCAAGCCCCTTAGACGGGGTAGCGTGTAAGAGGTACCGCAAATGAAAGGGGTGTACTGCACCCCGGATCATCGCCATGGGGGAATAATCCTCCAGATCCCACAGCCAGTCACGGGCAATTCGTAACAAACAAGCAAGGTTATATTTCTTGATATCTGGAAAGCCCATCCCGCCCAAAGTGCGAGGCTGACTGAGAATCTCAAGGCGGACCCTCGGCCTACGTCCCTGCCATAAAAACCCGTTCAGCAACCGGTCCAAACGGCGAAGATCGAGGCGTTGTAAAAGCAATGGGAGAGTTTGGAGCATGTATAAAATCTTAGGGAAAATGACCATCTTACACAGGGCCACCCTCCCACCCAGAGACAGCGGCAGATCACGCCACTTGCCTACACAGGTCTCCACCGCCTGCAACACCTTGGAAACGTTTAAGCGATATAGGTCCCCCGTGTTCCCCGGTAGATATATACCTAAATACTTAAAATGGCCTCTCGCCCATTTCAAGGGAAATGCGCCCAACCACCCCTGACGGCCGCCCTCCCCTATCAACATGGCTTCGGATTTGTCAAGATTAAGGCGGAACCCGGAGGGAACCCCATAGTCCCGAATAAGCTGTAACAGATGAGGAAGTCCTGTGTGGGGGTCACCCAGATGAACCAATAAGTCGTCCGCAAAGGCCGCCACTCGGAATTCCTCCCTCCCCACTGTAACACCGCGAAACTGTGTGGCCGAACGAATCTGCATTAAAAGCGGCTCCAAAGTCAGAACAAAAAGGATGGGTGACAACGGACAACCCTGGCGCGTCCCCTTCTGGATCTCAAAGTCGGCATTCATTACTCCATTAATCATAAGAGCTCCAAGCGGGTTAGCATACAGGAGTCGGATCACATCAACAAACAATCCCGTGAAACCCATCGCGTCCAAAACTTGATACATAAAACCCCAATTTACTCTGTCGAACGCTTTTTCAGCGTCAAAACTGATGAGTAGGGAGCTCTGTCCTGCCCGTTGCCCAGCACAGAGAGAGAGCAAGATCCGCTGAAGACTATACGCCGCATGGCGGCCACGAACAAAACCCACCTGATCGCGGTGTATCAGCGTCGGCAAGAAGTTGGCTAGCCGATCTGCCATGATTTTCGCGAGAATCTTTATATCGACATTTAAGAGCGAAATAGGGCGGTAAGAGCCCGGGAGAAGAGGATCCCGTCCTGGCTTGGGTAAAATGGTAACCACCGCTTTGTTCGGCTCATAAGGGAAGGCCCCTCTCTGTATCAGATCATTAAAATAGCCTACCAGGGGGGCGACCACCGCATCCCCCAGAAGTTTATAAAACTCACCTCTGTAGCCATCCACTCCAGGGGCCCTTCCATTCTTGAGATTCTTAATCCCTACCTGTACCTCCCTCCCCGAGATGGGCTGATTAAGAGCTTGTAAGTGCTCCTCACTGAGTCGCGGCAGATCACAGCCCGCCAAAAACGATCGCCCCTCCTGTTCGCCTTGCCCCTCCTTGGCATACAGGTCCCGAAAAAAATCTCGAAAGACCCGCTCAATATCATCCGTATTACTGCGAATAGTCCCATCTGCATATCGAACTGCCCCAATATGCTGGGGCCCCCCCACGGGCCGCACCAGAGAGGACAGCATTTTCCCCGCTTTATTACCATGCTGAAACAGCCGATATCGATAGTATAGCATTGATTTTTGGGCCCTACTATGGAGAAGTGTCTCCAATTCAGTCTGGATCTCCCGCATATGGCGATGGTTCGCAGCCGTCTTATGCCCGGCCATCACCCGCCGCGCCCTACCCAATGCACGCTCGAGTAACAGAATCCGCCGGTTCAGCCTCTTACGCTTCTGGCAGTGAAAACTAATAATCTCCCCACGTAGGACAGCCTTCCCCGCCTCCCAAAAAAGAGCAGGAGAGACATCCGGCCGCTCATTGATATCCACATACTCCTTCCACCGTGCACGAAGGTGTGCCTCAAAGAGCGCATCCCCACTAAGATCCAGCGGATATCTCCAAAGACGACTGCGGCGTGGACCGGTGCCCCGGAGCTCCAGGAGTACCATCGCATGGTCCGACAAAACGGAGGACCCAATCTCAGCCCGTGAGACCCAGTTGAATAACGAGTCCGAAACCAGAAAAAAGTCTATTCGAGACCACGTGCCATGGGCACGAGACATATGGGTGTAGTCCCGTTCCCCCGGGTGTAGGACCCGCCAAATGTCCACGAGGTGATGCGCTTCGCAGAGCCCCCACAACCATCTCCGAGCTCTCCGATCTCCGTCCACCACCACGCCAGATCGATCCATCGCCACCTCCAGCACTTCGTTGAAATCCCCTCCCAATATTACCTGATAACCACCAGTGTCCGCTAGGAAACGGGTAAGCCCCAAGTAAAACCTAGGGTCATAGACATTCGGGCCATAGGCTGAACACATGGCTACTTTTACTCCATTTAGCAATCCCCACACACAGACATACCGACCCTCGGGGTCCACTACCACCCGCTCCTCCACCCAACTCACAGATTTGGTGATTAAGATCGTTACCCCCCTCTTCCTCCCCACCGCCGGGGCCCCATACAAGTGCGCAATTGGACCCTTGCACAACTTTGCATGCTCTGTTTCTGACTGATGTGTCTCCTGCAACATGATGACACCCAAACGCTGGCGTTTAAGATACTGGAAAACCTTATAACGTTTTATGGGGGAGCCCAACCCACAGACGTTCCAAGAAGCTATTCTAGTAGTGTCACCCAGGATCTTGGGTCCATCGGATCTCCCAGAAAAAACTAAACCAACCGACAGCGAGGCGGGAACCCCCCCAGCCTAGGGCCCCCACCCTCCAGAACACCACAGCTAATCCAGACAGCCATGCCCACACAATCACCAACCAACATCCAGCCTGCACCGCACATACTCCTCCCTGGTAACGGTTAAAACCCCCCCTTCCCATACCCATAGTCTCCATCCCCATTAACCCCTTGACCGTACTAGCCCTACATACCCCTCCCCACCCCTCCCCCAGACCCCCCCCTTCCCACCACACCCCTCTCGTCCACCACCCGCCAGGCAATCAGCTCTGGCTCCACCGTGACTTCCTGAGCATGAGGAGCCCTCCCCCTCCCCCCCTAGCCCGGGTGTCCACTCCCCCTCCTTAATTCCACCCCCCCTGCATCACAAACAGGTCCTGGGCCGCATAGCTACCGATAATCAGAGAGCCAGCGTGGGTCCGCTCCCCAAACGGAAGGACTCCGAACTGGTGAGCAGTGCCCTAACGGGGGCCATAAAAGAGAAGGGGAAAAAAAACCCCGGAGGATGACCCCCCTCCCCACCTCCTCCGGGCCACTGCCCGTGGTCCCGCAGACAGCTGACAAATGTAGTGGGGAAACGCCAACACAACAGCACATGCTGCCCATGGTCGCAACCCACACGGCACCAGTGGCAGGGCCGCACTGTGTACAGAACGGCCCGCCCTCAACGGTCACCGCCAGCAGACCCAGTGCAGGGGGCCCCCTCCCCACGCCCCAATGGGCAGCACCAAGGGAGCACCCCGCCGCAAAAACACCCACCCAGTACCACTCAAAAAGGGGAGAAAAGGAAAAAAAAGAAAACCCCACCCCCCCAAGACCACATGCAGTAAGAAACAGTGAACAATGGGACAGTAGAATATTAATGCCCAATAACATAGACACCAGGGGGGTGAGAGGTAGAAGGCATGGAGGGACTAAAAATAAGAAAGAAAATAGAAGGAATTAGTAAAAAGAATTATTACAAGCAAATATTAAAAAGTGGAAAAAGAAACCAAAAAATGGAAAGGAAAAAACGAAAGAAAAATAGAAACAATGGAAAAACAATGTAAAAAAGGTAAAAAGAGCCGGTCTACAAAAAAGAAAGAAAAGAAAAACTATGTGCCGCTTCCCGCCCAGAATTACATTCCCTCAACCCTTAGACAACAACATGCCCCGCACATAGTTAAAAGACAGGCCAGGGCATTGAAAATGTACAAAGGAAAATATAGATAAATATAGATAAGGGGGGCACAACAATATTAACAGCAGGGAGATGGGGAAAACTATGCAGCAAGGCACAACCAATGGTGAAAGGCAAAACACACAGTACTACGGTGCTATTAAACGCCTGGCAAAAGCACTCCAGGTCCCCTCAAATGTCTCGGCAGAAAGACCGGACCGTACGCAGGCCCAAGCTGCCAATAAAGGAGGCAGGCCCACCAAGCCTCGGGTCACATTGTTCACACAGCTAAAGCCGTGACCAAGAGCTCCCAGTGCCTGAGGGCCAAGGCTACATCACTAGGACCTGCCGCTGCAATCTAAGTGTTCCACATAGTTGAGACGGGGAATATGAATGTGTCCGAAGAGATACATCGCTCTCTCCCCCATCAGCACTCCAACCATCAGCCAAGATTATTGTAATAAGTCGACGCTTCCTCCGGGGATGAAAAGACATGTCGGCCGCTGGCAGTGTCCACCCTCAGGATCGCAGGGTAGGCCAACGTGAAGCGAATGCCCCTCTCTACAAGGCGCCCACAGATCTCCTTGAATGCCTTCCGCCGAAGAGAGACCCCGGCAGAGTAATCCTGAAAAATCAGGATCCGGGGGGCAGTAGCACTTGAACGTCTCGCCTGTCTCGAAGCCCGCAGGACCCCTTCCTTCTGCGCTTCGTTCAAAAAGCGTGCTATAACAGCGCGGGGCCGATTATCTCCCGCTCGGAGGGGTCCCAGCCGGTGTGCTCTCTCCAGGACTATGCCCCCAATACCCTCCTCCAGGGGCAGGTGGGCCGGCAGCCATCTCTCCAAGTATGCCCGCAGATCTCTGTCGGTCACAGACTCTTCAATTCCAATAAATCGGAGGTTGTTCCGTCTACTCCGGTTTTCCAGGTCTTCTAATTTCTCTTGTTGCTTGACGAGGGCCTCTTCCAATTTTTTGACCCGGGCTTCGTCCTGCACCCGCGTGTCCTCTAGGGAGCCAATGCGGCACTCAACTAGCTCAACCCGGTTCGCGAAATCGGTCACTGCTTGCCCCACAGCGGCGAGCTGCGTCGCCAAGCCCCCAAGGCGGTCTTCGAGCGCCTCCACCACTGCTCGGGATACCTCTGTCACCATCGCTGCGGTGTCCACGGGCACAGGACTCTCCGGTGCCCCCTCCGCCATCTTGGCGTCTCCTCCGCGGGGCCTCTCACGCCGGACTGTTTTTGCCGCCATGCAACTTGTGCGCTCAGCCGGACAGGCGCTTCGGGCAAGCTCCAGTCGACAAAGAAGTAGCCCTTCTTCCCCGGCTCAATAGGTAGGCATAAAAAGTGGGTAATCCGGGTACGGAGAGGAAGGGGGCTCCGGAGCCAAGAGAGACGCGTCTCGCCTAGCCCACCATGCCACCGGAAGTCTCTTGAGGCTTTTCTTTAAAAAACGGTTAGAAACCTTTATGGGCTTAACACTCTCTATGTTCCCCGATATAACTAAAGATACCCAAAAGCGGAGGAAACAGTTTCTTTTATATAAACCGGGTGTAATCCAGCTGGGGGGTTCCTTTTTCCTTAGATTTCCATGTTGATGTTTGGTAATTATGAAGAATGCTAAATACTTTTTTTCTGATCCAAATGATCTTAATGTCTTCATTAATGCCAGAGTTTCCACAACTGTGTCGTCAGAATAACGGTACCATCTATACATGTTTTCTCTTAAGGGATTGTGGTTCTCGGGTCCTCCGTGGCCTTTGTTTTTTTTTCCTATTAACTGGTCTTGTTTTGTATTTCTTTCAAGTTTCCTCTGCTTGGAAGAATTTCTTTGCTTTTTACCCCCCATTTTGTGGACTATTTGGAACAATGTTTGAATTATTATCTTTGAATTTTGTCTTATTGGATTACTGACATGTATTCTATTTTCTTGCAAGGGATTGTATATTTCTTGTTGTTTTTTTTGAAAACCGCATAAATAAATAATAAAAAAAACAAAACCATGCATTAACTTTTCTTAACGCACGTTAACTTTTAGTAAACATGCCCCCAAGGTATTCAGTCATGAGTTAGCTGATAGAAACATGCTGGTCATGCCCTCGACAGCTAACACAGAGGCATTGCACTTAAGTACAACACCTTAGCGAGCTTTAGTAAAAGGCCTTATGGTGAATTAATTCCAACATGTATGAGCAATGCACTCTATTTTATGTAGGATGCCAATAAAATTGCTTTAATACTATATCAGCATCACTCAGGAGGTGGGCACTTGGAGACTTTCTTTGGAAGTCTGGAAGGCAGTCCTAAATCTTAGAGGCGAACATTGTCCTTTTCCTATTCCTACAGTCTGGGTCTGTTCCCTTGAAGCAGAAATGGTCACTACCAAAGCATATTATTACAGTAGGAAATCATGAAAATCAGCAGTTGAAAGACAAATCTATCCACCAAATATGATCGCGCCCAACCTCCTTGAGCAAGTGCATGTTTTGAAAACTGAACGAGCATACACATGAAGGAATTTACAAGCAATGATATTAATTATGTTAATGCTATTTATTAGTATTTAGCTCACACCTTTTTCAGAGATAATGACATCATGACAGCATTTGTCAAAAGACCTGAAATATTTCTTCTTTTTCAATTGTTAAATGCAAAAACATGTTAGGCTGTTTTCACAAGTTACTGAAGCAATAATCCATGACAAGTTGATGTGCTAAGAAATCACCATTGCATGCCTTAGTTGGAGTTGTAAAGTAGAAGGTCAGTGCTTTAATTAATACTACAAAGTGCAAAATCATCATAAAAATCCATTATCCTGGAGAATTCTATTCCTGCATATAAAGCACTTGGTCCATGTGGTACTACTTCTCCGTGAACCTTACTCCTACTCTATTACTGATTTCTGCCTTCTCCTGCAGCAGGCCTTTGAATGAGTGTTGATTCAGTCCTGACCTAGCTATGACCTTGAATGTGCTTCCTGAACCTGTTCTGCTTTGGCTCCAGATACTTCCCTCAGTTTATCTGTTTCCCTGCAAACTGCATCGAGTTGACAGCCATTTCCCTGGGCAAGCACAATCTCTTAAGAAAACCTCATAGGGCAGTCAGCGAAAGGAAATTAATTTTGCCGTCTACTCCAGTGATTCCTGTGATTTTATATGTTAACATTAATTAATATCGATTATGTTGATCCTTCTGTGTAAGATATATTTCCAGCACAATAAGAGGTATTTAAAAAAAACTTTATAGTCACACTCTATAAAAGTGTCAGAAGCCAAGCACACATCCGAAGAATGTGAGTATTAACCTGACTGACCTGAAAAGCACCTTTGACATTGCCAATTATTATTTGACAACTGCTATTTCTTTTGGCCGAACCATTTCCAACAACAATTGATTTTCTGATTTTCTCTCTCGCAGGTTCAATTAATGTATACATTAAAATGTCTGCAAGGTTATTTGGAAAAGCTAATCTATCAGCTGCGTTGCACATTTATCTGTTTAGCTGGGATTACCTATCTCTTCAGCCTTTATTGAGCTCCTGTTGGTTGTCTTTGAGAAGATATATGACCAGTTAAATTGTGAAAAATTCACCACTGAGTTCTATCTTCCCTGTGACAGTAAGAGATTATGGGTCCCTTTTACTAAACCTCATTAACCGGTTAACGAGAGGTTTAGCATAAGGTAGCTGGCCACGGTGAGTGTTAATGTATTACCATGCCAGCTACTGTCTGTCAAAATGCACATTAACTGACAATCGTGCACTACTATGCAGAGAGGGTGAATGGGGGCAGAGAACTGGTATAGAGAGTGCAGTAGCATGTGATCACAATTAACGTGGCACTAGCACAAGCTCCCCTAACGACTCATTAGCTGTTGGCAGCTAGCATGGGTTCATCTCTATGGGTATCATTAAGTGAACCTGCATTAAGTGTGCTGCATGTTAAGGGACTCAGTCACGTGTCAGCTGCCGGGAACACACAGATCATGTCCTGACTGCTAACACTGTGGCTTTTCACTTCATGTGCATTTGTTTCACATTTGTTTCACACAGAAAATGCAAAATCGGTGGACTTTAGTAAAAGGAGCTCTACATGTTTATGAAAAGCACCCAAACAGTTAACACTGCTCCCACTATTGTATACCAGTTGCTAATCCAAGGTTCCATGGAGCTTTGCGGCATCATCCGTATTAAACAAACTGAGCAACCTAGGGATGGACCCTAAAGTTACTGCTTGGGTTAGAAATTGGCTGAGTGGGAGACGGCAAAGGGTACAGGTAAATGGAGCTCACTCTGAGGAGAAGCAAGTTACCAGTGGTGTGCCCCAGGGATCTGTCCTTGGTTTGATTCTTTTTAACATCTTTGTTAGTGAGATAGTGGAAGGGCTGTCAGGTAAGGTTTGCCTTTTTTGTGGATGATACCAAAATCTGTAACAGAGTAGACATCCAGAAAGGTGTAGATAACGTGAGGAGGGATCTAGCTAAGCTTTGTACGGAACCGGGGGGGGGGGGGGGGCAGTCCAGTGGAATTACAGCTTGAAGAATGGTCTAGAATTTGGCAGCTGGGATTTAATGTTAAAAAATGCAAGGTCATGCATTTGGGCTGCAGCAATCCAAAAGAGCAATATAGTATAGGGGTGAAGTACTTTTGTCCACTAAAGAAGAGCGGGACCTAGGTGTGGTTGTGTCTGATGATTTTAAAGTAGCTAAACAGGTAGAAAAGGCGACAGCAAAAGCTAAAAGGATGCTTGGGTGCATACGGAGAGGAATGGCCAGCAGAAGAAAGGAGGTGATAGTGCCTCTGTATGTCTTTGGTGAGACCTCATTTGGAGTATTGTGTGCAATTCTGGAGACCGCACCTTCAAAAGGATATAAACAGGATGGAGTCAGTACAGAGGGTGGCTACTAAAATGGTTAGTGGTCTCCATTACAAAGCATTGGAGAGAGGAGTGGTCTAGTGGTTAGGACAAGGTACTTCAGGCCGGAGGGCTGGGGGTTCAAGTCCCACCTGGGGACAGCAATCTCAGGCCGGAGGGACTGGGATTTCTAGTCCTATAGGCACTCCTTGTGGTCTTGGGCAAGCCACTTAACCCTCCATTGCCCATGTTCCCTGTAAGTATTAACGTATGTGTGTCGTATCCCCCAATTGACCGCTTTGACCCAGTGAAAAGCGGAATATAAATACAGCTAAATAAATAAATAAAATATGAGGACAGACATCTTCTTTGTCCCTCTTCAAACTTAAGTTAAAAGCTCATCTTTTCACCTGTGCCTTTGGCTCTTGATTTTGCTGTTCTTATTCTTCTCCTTTTCTTGCTTTGTCTTTTTTTAGATTGTAAGCTCTTTTGAGCAGGGACTGTCTCTTGTATGTTTTCATTGTACAGTGCTGCGTGCGCCTGGTAGCGCTTTATAAATGCTTAGTAGTAGTAGTAGTAGACTTAAGGAGCTTAATATGTACATCTTAGAGGAAAGGCAGGGTAGAGATGATATGATTGAGACATTTAAATACCTCTGTGGCATAAATGCACAGGGGGAGAGCCTCTATCGATTGAAAGCAAGTTCTGCTTTGAGGGGACATGGGATGAGGGTGATAGGGGATAGATTCAGAAGTGATATACGGAAATATTTCTTTACGGAAAGAGTGGTGGATCCGTAGAATAATCTCCCAGTGGAGGTGGTAGAGATGAGGACAGTATCTGAATTAAAAAAAGCAGGGGACAAACACAGAGGATCTCTAAAGGTAAAAAGGGGACCGTTGTAGCTGTTGATATAGAAGGAGAGACTAGAAAGGTGATGTGGTCTTTTTCTGTCGTCATTTTTCAATGTTTCTATATTTTGCTTTTTAGTTAGAGATGTAAATTTCCAGATATTAGAAGGTAGTGTATAAAAAAGTGTTGCTCCTAAATTATTCTCACAAATATTAATCAGAATATTCAGGTGTCTAGAACTCTAGATGCTCGTTAACATAGTAAACACATTTTGAATGGTTTTTTGGCTGGCGCCATTTTGAATGTTTGATAAGAAATTGAAGTTAATCTTTTGTGTAAAAGTAGATTTGGATGTAATTACACATCGCTCCAAACAACCTCAGAACAAACTATAATCAGATACAGTAGGTATTTTCCTTCCCCCCCCCCTCCCCCCCCACCCCCCGAGGACTTGTGAGCAATGAAGAATGAAGTGACTTACCAAAGTTACAGGGAGGGTTGGTGGTAGAAGTGGGATTTGCATTGCCCATCCATTACCCTAAATGTAGGATTTTATTTTAAGCTGTAATAGAGGAAGATATGTTTTCTTTGTTTTTGTACGGAATCCTAATTCATCAAGGCCCTCAGACTGAGAATGAGTTTCTATTTGCACATTTTAGTAATTGCTGAAAATGTTAATGGCTCTGCTGTATCACCTCCATTTTACCACTGCAGACAATAATGAAAACTGTAATGAATAAGGAAGGGCATTATTGATTCCTGGAGCTCTAATTCAATCTTATGATAACAGGGGCAGCTCATTCTTGACTTTCTCTGCTCATAATAATATGAGGAACTCAGGATTGAATTACAGCTTTGCAATAAATCTCTTATTCACAACTCTTGTCTTGCCATTAGCCTGAATATAACCCTTTCTAATAAAAGATAGAGGATTCGTTTACCTGTTTCTTGGTAACTGAATGCATTAGGAAGTGGAGAGCTGAGTTTATAACCAAGAACTTTTATATACCAACCCATGAGGTTAAAGCAGTTAGGAAAACATTCAATGTGCACGTAGAATCCTCTCTCAGTGCACTTACGTTGTTGAAACCATGGTCAATGGCTATGAAACCAACAGAGGAGCCCTGGAGATGAAAGCCTGCTCTTAACCTTCCTGTCCTAGCTCTTTAATGGTGTTGTACAAGAAGTGCTCCATGGCGGAGCATCAGATCTGAACGTAAGTCAATTTCTAGTGATTTTGTTCATTCTTAGAAGCTGAATCACTAAGCTATACTAGTGTTTGGGCATGGGAGGACCTGAATTATTTATCATGCATCACATTTTATTCAATGAGGGCTATTCACTATTGATGCAGGTTTTACAATACAGACTAGAGAACCAAACTCTTAGTTTCTGGAAAATGTCAAAAAGTGCTATGTAAGACATGAGTTCGCTAGTCTAGGTATCTGTTCTTGAATGAGCTACACCAATTGTACACTTTCAGGAGGTAGCCCTAGTTAGACTTACAGAGTAAGACTTAAAGAAGATAGGATGGAAATCCTGCTTTTCCCACTGAGCTCCTTGTGACTTTGGGCAAGCTACTTTGTCCTTTATTGCCCTAGATAGAGACTTAGGGGCATGTTTACTAAACTATGGTAATGTCATGTGTGTAAGGTTCCGCGGTAAAGGTACAGATGCCCATATAAAGGCATGGGCGGGGCATCATTACGGCAAGCATGTCAGGTAATGCGCATTATAAGGCACAGTACAAGGCACGTGCCTTAATGTGCCTTGTACTGTGCCTAATAAGGTGCCTTGTAATGTGCCTTGTACTGTGACTAATAAGGCGCCTTGTAATCTGCCTTATAACGTGCCTTGTACTGTGCCCAATAAGGTGCCTTGTAATGTGCCTTGTACTGTGCCTAATTAGGAGCCTTATAATGCCTTATAAGGATTGCTGGCAACTGTAGTGAGGGTACTATGGGCTGGCAGCATGGATATGCAAAGATATCACTGTCACAGGCAAGCAAAATATCTGCCTTGGACAGGAGGGAACAACGAGGAATCGAACCCATGACCTCCACCTAGAACATCAGTGTACTAACAAGTAGGCTATACCTCTATGGCCTGTTGCACAGCAATGGCTGGGTTCAGAAGGACTGCAGGTCACCGCACAAACCATCTGCTCTGTGTGCCAGGATAGGCTAACCCCACCAGCACCCATGATGCATTGCACATGCAGAACAGCGGCCTACAGCTGACCACCAAATGGGGTCTGCACCTCTCCGGTACTGCAGCGTGGTAAGACGGACTGACAGCGCGTGATACTAGCACAGAGTAGCTACAGACCATGCCATTGTGCAGGTTCCATGTGCACCCTGAGGGATAGGATGGGTGCCCAGCACTAGGTCCACATTCACAGTACATGTGGTACTAGAGATAGGTCCTGCTGCACATCCCCAGCACTGCCAGTGTGTGACAGGTGTCCCCAGCAGTGCAACTGAAGGTACATCTGTTCCAGCTGTGTTCTGCAGTCACATATGGCCCTGGGGGGACCAGACACCACCCAGATTAGTGAGTGCCCGGTGTTAGGGTCTGGCTGCCATGGGTACCTGCTATCAGGGCAGTGGGGTGTCTAGACTCGCATGAGGGCTATGTAGCACTGCCACTATGGGTCTAAGTGGTATGCACTATATACCCCAAGGGGCCTCAATCGCCCCTTTTGTAGATGAGGGTGTGGTGGGTCAGGTGCCTACACACTTCAGAATGGCTGTAGTTACCAGCAACCACAGTCCTGCTGGCAGATGACAGCCCTCCAGGGCTGCTGGGCCAGTGACCATTGCAGACCAGCAATGATGTTTGGGGTAGGCAGGGAAAGGCTCAACTGCCCCATGCCACCGTCTGCCATACATCAACAGACAGCACAGTCAGACTGCACCTGCAGCATCCTACAAGGTGTTCCCCCCATGCACAGGTGAACTTCAGACAGCCCACTAACCAGTCCATAGTGCATGCTCACAGAGGAACCCTGTGCACTCAGAGGTGGGATGCACAGCACAGACACCAAGCAGCTATCCCTGTGATTAGGCCCCAGGACTGGGAACACACAGGTAGCACTGGAAACAAATATGTGGCACTATGTGGGAGAGTGACCCCCCAGTGTGACATGCTGTGGCCACCCTGTCCATGCAGGTGGTGGTCGAGCACTACAGTGTCTCACCATTACCCTCCACCCTGTGCAGATGCATCCTGGCCAATCCGCCCTGTCTGGGCCATACCCACAATACCTTGCTCCTCATTATGCACATTTGCAGGCTAATGCTGGAAGCAGTGTGAGCAATGTGGGCTCAGTGAGGTGTTGGCAGACACAAAACAATGGAGAGACATACGCACACTCCCACACCTATCTCAGCATTGTGTAGATATGGAGGTGGTTGACAACCCTACCCGCCGCACTGGTCCTGATCACAGTGCCGACATTGGTAATCTGTGCAGGGGGTAGTAGTAGTGCTCTAGTGATAACTGCAGCTCTGTGCTGGAGCTAACAGCCTGACACTCCATGAAGCTGTGGATAGTGGAGCCCTTGTGAGTGGGTGTCCGTACCACTGTGCACCACTGCATTGCGGTTTGCCCATGTTGTTGTTGTGGCTGCATTGTGGGCTAAAACTATGGGGAGATGCTCTGCAGGATCCACAGATGGGACCTGAACCTCTGATCCTCTGCTCTTGGACATGCTAGCTGGGTGTACTGCACCACACTGTTGCCACAGTAGCATAGTTGTCCGTGGGGCTACCCTTATGTTCCTCGGCGAGACCTCTTCTGTTGCACTACACACCACGTACTGGTACAGGGCATGGCCTAGGTCCACTGCAGGTGGGTGCCACTGCTCCCTCCAGCACAATCACCCACCCCCTCTGCTGTGCCACCATGACCATATGCTGTCAGTGCCAGTGGTGCGCCATCCCAGGCCATCCAGGGGGCAGGTAGGCGGCTGCCTAAGGCATGGGTTCTGGGGTAGGGGTATCTACATAGATGTCCACGCTTCCCCCGGCACTGCCTGTCAATGTTATGTGCCCCTTGGGATACCTGCTGGGTAATGTCTCCTGGATGGGACACTGTGGGCCACAGACTCATGGGCATGTCTGACCTTGGTCAGCTGCTGTCTTGCTGGTTTCCATTTTCTACATTACTATGTGCCACCTTGACAACCGCCTAGTCCACCCTGTGCCCCAGTAGCCCCACTGCATGTCCCGCCTGCAGCCCCCATGCCCCATTTGCACCATCACCATAGTGGCCTTTCATACCTGGGCACTATGCTGTTGCTGCAAATGGAGCAGTACTATCATGGTTCTTGGGATCCCTGCCTATGCTGTACATTGCTGACACTGAAATAGTTTCTCTCTCTTGCAAATGTGTGCTAACGCCAGGTTTTCAGTTGCGTTAGGATTCAGCCCTTAATTTCTTCGCGTTAGTGTGAAAGGGGCCTCTCCCCGCCCATTGACCCCTTCTCTCCGCCCTCTCTCCCCCCTTTTCTGGACTTACCGCGGCCGCTGCTACGTTACCGCAGTTTAGTAAACATACCCCTTAGTGATTCTTTTACTGAAGCGTATTAGATTCTGCCCCCTACTGCGCGTTTAGCGCAAAATCTAATGTGCATTAAGTGCAAAACCTCTGCAGTAACTATAGGGGGCATGGCTAACATGTTCCAGATAGTTATGACATTTATTTATTTATTTACATTCTCTTATATACCGCGCTATTCTGCATCAGTGCGGTTTACATTGAACAAACTGAAATTACATTGAACAGGGCATTATAACTTGGAGATAACTATTTTACAGGGAACATGGGCTATGGAGGGTTAAGTGGCTTGCCCAAGACCACAAGGAGCACCTGTGAGACTAGAAACCCCAGTCCTTCCGGCCCAAGGTTGCTGTCCTCTAGTGGGATTTGAACCCCCGACCTTCCGGCCTGAAGTACCTTGCCCCAACCACTAGGCCACTCCTCCACATGGATGAATATACTAATGTACAGTGCTATCACTGCGGGTGCACTTACCTCCACTTATTGAGGTGGTGTTAGGTGAACCCACACTAATGGCAACATTGACAGTATGCATTCTGTTCCCCCACACTAACTGGAATGTGCTCAGCACACCACTGTGTGCCCCTATCCTACCCATTCAGCACCCTAGCATGCAAGTGACAATTAGTACGCAAATCAGTGCACACAGTTACCACATATGAAAACACGCTTTTACTGTTTAGCCTGATAGGGCAGGAAGACCTCCCTACTGTATCTGATTATAACAGGCCTTGAGCTCAGATTTGGAAAGGCAAATTGTTAAATACAAATCCATGGCCATTGTGGAAAATGGCAATATTATGATATCTTGGTGTCAAGTAGTTTCAGAGTCTGCTAGATTTTGATGTAAACATCAAAATATAAAGCAATTAACTTAGGAAGTGCCCTGTGAGTCATTGCTTTTAGATGATTAGCTTGATTTTTCTACGTTTACCCTTCTGACATGTAAACTGGTGTTAGGCCAATCGCTTTGGATCCAAGAAACTGGTGTGACGATGATGGAGAAAAAGACTTGGCGAAAGAAAAGTATCTGAGCAACTAACTCAAAGCATTGCTGGTGTTGCTACTACAGGTTGTAGTCCTAGAGATATTAACTGTTTGGTAAAAAAGTAGTAGTATCTCCTGTAATGGTATTGATAATAGTGCTAAGAGTGCTGGCAAGTCAACTTCTTCCCCTAGACATGTTTCTTCCTTTTCTTACTTGTCCTTCATTTCATATGATTTCATTTCTTTTCATGATTTAGCCTGTCCTCTCAAAACTGCTCAGAGCAGGTTACATACAAATGTTGATAAAATACATAAAGAAAAACAGAACACTCAAAAACAATCATAAATCAACAACTTCTAGATTAGCAAAATCCATAGGAATAATCTTGCCCAAATAAAGGATCTACCAACTATAGCTGTAGTCAGTCGTATATTAAAACCTTTTGACATAATTCAATAGTTAGGAAAGAAAAATATTTTCAGTATGTTCCTAAATTTACCAAGGTTAGCCAAAGCCACAGCATTGTGAAAATGTATTCCACTATGTTGGAATATTACACGCATTTGGGTTTTTACTAATCTCAGATTTTTATGTGATGGTACCACAAAGATACTATTGGTTAAAGAGAACATTAGAACATAAGAAATTCCATACTGGGTCACACCAAGGTCCATCAAGCCCAGTATCCTGTTTCCAACAGTGGCCAATCCAGGCCACAAGTACCTGGCACACATGTTCCACAATGCTTGACCCAAAGTAAGTAGTGGATTTCCTGGTTCCTCTTTAATAATGGTTTATGGACCTTTCCTCCAGGAACGTGTCCAAACCTTTTTTAAACCCAGCTACGCTAACAGCTTTTACTACATCCTCCAGTAACGAATTCCAGAGTTTGATTACGTGATGAGTTTAAAAAATATTTCATTTTGTTAATCTTTAATGGATTGCATTGTAGCTTCATTGTGTGTCCTCTAATCTTTCTACTTTCTGATGGCGTAAACAACTGATCTACGTTTACCCGTTCCACTCCATTCATTAATTTATAGACCTCTGTCATATCCCCCCTCAGCTGCCTCTTTTCCAAATTGAAGAGCCCCAAACTTTTAAGCCTCTCCTCACAGGGCTATTCTTCCATTCCCTTTACCATTTTTGTCACTCTTCTTTATATCTTTTCAAATTCAGCTCTATTCTTTTGAAGATATGGCAACTAGAATTGCACACAATATTCAAGGTGCAGTTGCACCATGGAATGATACAGAGACATTATAATATCCTTTGGTTTATTCTCCATTCTTTTCCTTATGATACCTAGCATTCTATTTGCTTCCTCGGCTGCCGCTGCATATTGGGCGGAGGGTTATCTATGATGACGCCTAAATCTTTTTCCTCGGTGGTGGTTTCTAAGGTGGTACCTTACATTGTGTAACCATAGTTTTAGTTGTTCTTTCCTAGGTGCATAACTTTGCACTTGTCCACATTAAATTTAATCTGCCATTTGGATGTCCAGTCTTCCAATTTTCAAGGTCCTCTTGCAATTTTTCATAATCCTCTTGTGTTTTAACAACTTTCAATAATTTTGTGTCATCTGCAAATCTGATCACCTCACTCGCTATTCCTATTTCCAGGTCATTTATGAATATGTTAAAAAGCAGTGGGCCCAGCACAGACTCTTTGGATACTCCACTATTCACCTTTCTCCATTAAGAAAATTAGCCATTTAGCCTTATTCTCTGCTTTCTCTCTTGTAACCAATTCCTGATCCACAATAGTACACCACCTCCAATCCGATGAGTTTTTAATTTCACAAAGGTCTCTAGTGAGGGACCTTGTCATTCTGAAAATCCAGATACACTATGAGGGCCATTCTGAACTGCCTTTAGCAGGTATGGACATCTGATCCTGACCCTGGCCATGGCAGGCCCGATTGGGGGTCAGTCTGCGTGGAATGGAACATCTCGGGGCTGCCATGGATCGTGGCTCCTGCATGAAACCGTGGTGCCCATGGTAACAGGGTGCCATGTGACTGCAGTTCCATGCAGGAGCCTGTCTGGTCTAGCCTTGTAGTGGGCTGGACATCTGGGTGTCCAGAATTGGGGCACAGCCTGCACATCCAGCCGGTTGCACCCAATTCTGATCCCGCGGGCACATCTAGCCCCTGTAGGATCAGAATCGGCTGCGACTGGGGCACATCCAGATTCTGGGAACCCGGATAAGCAAGGATGCCCAGAATGGAATTGGCCTGCACATCAACCAGCTCACCTTTGTCTACCTTTATTCACACCTTCAATAAAATATAACAGATTATAAAGATGGCTTTTCTGGGCTAAATCCATGTTGGATTTCTCCCATTAAACCATGGCTATCTACACGCTCAGTCATTTTTTTCTTTATAATGGTTTCTACCATTTTGCCCATTACTGACATCAGGCTCACCAGTCTGTAGTTTCCCGGATATTCTCTGGAACCCTTTTTAAAATTGAGTTACATTGGCCACTCTCCAATCCTCAGGTACTACAGATGATTTTAATGATAGTTCACAGATTACTAATAGTAGGTCTGCAATCTCATATTTCAGCTCTTTCAACACCCTTGGGTGTATACCATCTGGTCTATGTGATATGCTACTTCAGTTTCTTAAACAGTTGTAATACATCCTTTCAGTTTATCGATATTTCTTTCAATTCCTCCGCTACATTACCTTTATATACCATTTCAGACACAGGTAACTTCCCTACATCTTCTTTAGTAAAGACCAAAGCAAAGAATTCATTCAGTCTCTCCACTGTGGCCTTTTCCTCCCTTAGCACCCCTTTTACCCCTTTATCATCCAATGGTCCAACTGCTTCTCTCAAAGGTTTTTTGCTACGAATGTACTTGAAAACATTTTTATTATGCATTTTTGCTTCCATGGCAAGCTTCTTTTCAAATTCTCTTTTTGCCTGCCTTATCAATGCCTTGGATCTAACAAGCAAAGAGAACAAGTTGAATGACAAATACCAGCCGCTCAGTAATGTAACAAGGCACTGAACAGATCCAAAAATGAAAAGTCAAACTGAGGCTTTAAAGTGAACCTGTTGAGGGAATGGCAGGCAATAAAGTGATTGCAAAATATGAGTAAGATGATCTCTCGATTTTGAAAACATTAACAATTTGCATGCTGCATTTTAGACTCATTGCAAATGACCTACATTCCTTACTAAAGTATAGGATGTTGCACTAATCCAAAGCAGACATTACAACAGCTTATTCCTTTGGCACTCAAATCTCCTTTCATGGTTTTCAGTACTATCTTTATGCTGATTACTCCCAGATTTACCTCTCTGTCCTTTGTAATGGGGAAGAGATGTCCTTTGCCATGCAAACAGAGGAATCTGAGAGAAGTAGGTCTGTTGCTGACAGGAAGGCAGAGCACATGACTTCCAGTTGCCAGGAGCAGCATAAACAAACCCAGCCACGAGTGCAGCAGCCCTGCCCAGCTAGCAAACAATCCCCATCTCCTGAACCTAATAGTTTTCACCTGAGTGGGGGAAGGGCTAGTTAACTCCAAACCAGATGTATAAGAAACGCCCCTTAGAGTTTGGTAGAGGAGGTAGAGAGCTTGGAGAATTTGGAGAGACACAGAGTGAGAAACAGAGTCAGAATAAGCTGAAGTCTGAGAGGGAGAATCAGACTGAGAGAGAACAGCTGAAGCGTCAGTTTGGGAAGCAGACTGAGATTCAGAAGCAACGTGTGTTTCAGAGTGGAAGGAAGCACGAGAGAAAGCACGGGAGTGACTCAGAGGATTGTGAGTCTGAGAGTGAGTCTGATAGAGAACTAAAGAAGTTAATCAGGAGGAGTAACTGGAGAAGCAGAGCCCAAAAGCCCTGTAGACAGAGTCACAAGCCGGTGTCCTATTGGGAAGGCAGTCAGAGGGAAACGTTACCGGAAAAGCTATCTGGGAAGCACTTGCAAGCCCCAGGGAGTGAAAGGTATTCTGTGGAAGATATTTGCATGTCAGAAGAAGAGGGTGAAAAGCCAAAACTCAGAGGAAAACCTCTAAGGTTTAAACCCCTTGCTGACCAAGCTATGCACAGACTTTCTCCTGTCTCAAAGCCAGAAGGTAGGTTGTCTAAATACTTTAAGGATAAAGATACTTATAAGAAGATCTCTTGTGAAAACCCTGAAGGGTGGGACTCTCCTCTCTGCTATTCTGATATATGTGGTAATACTGAACCCTATCTCACAGAGGGCTGGTTAGAGAAGCCCCAGGAACAGATAGAGGGTGGAAGTTTGAAAACATTGCATAACAAACAGAAGCTTTACCTACCGGAGAATCAGCATGAACCAATGCTGATTGACCCTCATGAGGAGGAAGTATCAGATGACCAAATGGACTGTACTTTAATGATTACAGATGATATAACTTCTCTGTGCTGAGCCAGGTGATTCATGAAAGCCATTTGAACTGGCAGTTAAAGAGCACAGGATTTTTCCTTTGTTGTGCAAAGTGACTGTATGCTGTGAATACTGTGGAACTTTGGATTTCTGTTGAGAAGCTGTTTTTGTTCTTTACTTATTTTGTGCCAGAGTGTATGGCCTTTTGTCCTCAGTTCTTTTGTGTTTAAATCCGCCCGGGAGGGGAAATAAAAATCCTGTCATTGCCTGTACCACTCGCACCACAACTGCTTCTTATTGAAAGGGAAAATACTACAACTCCCAGGAAGCAATGAATGCCTAAAGCATTGCTCAACTCATTCAATAAGGGTCCCCAGGCAGTCCAACCCGTACGCCCAGGCTGCGGGCCGACTACTGGTGACACCTTGAAATCTCTTCAGGAGATTAGGCTCATGTCCCTGCTTGTTGGTCTGATGTTAATACCTGGATATCCCGCCGCTATCTAAAACTGAATATGGTAAAGATGGAGCTCATTATCTTTCCTCCTATACCCACCTCCCTCTTCCTTCTTTCTCTGTTTCAATGGATAACACTATCATCCTCCCTGTCTCCTCGGCTTGCAACCTTGGGGTCATCTTTGATTCTTCTCTCTCTTTCTCCCCATACATCCAACATATAGCTAAAATCCTGTTGTTTCTTTTTCCACTGTCACTGGAATATTACCGTTCATGTCCCATTCAGCGCAGGTGACTAAGCTTTTGAAAAAACACTGGCAAGTTTTACAGCTACACCCTTGTTTCCAAAAATCTCTTCGGGTAGCTTACACCAGGGGTAAAAATCTGAAAGATTTTTTGGTGCATACATCCTTTCCCCCTGGTCAGTTAGACCCCTTAGGTGTGGGGTTGCGCCAGGGCCATTGGGCTTGCGGCAAATGTAAATATTGTTCCACTACTTTGGAAGGGGCACATTGGCTTTATCCTGCAACCAACCAATGGTTTTTCTTTAAAGGATTTTCTTCATGTCAGACCACTTTTGTGGTCTATATTCTGATTTGTCCTTGTGGCTTGTCCTATGTGGGTCGGACCATTAGACCCATCCGGGTTCGCTTGGGAGAGCACGCTTCCCGTTTGCGGTCTCGGACCCTCTCTGCTCCCATTGTAGAACATTGCATCAAGTTCAATCATGTTTTTTCAGACTTGAAATGGCGCGTTATTGATCTAGTTCCTTTTTCTCCCAGGGGGGGCCCTCGAGAGAGTTTTTTGCAGAAGCGGGAACAACGGTGGATTTATCGCCTGCATACTGTTTCCCCTCAGGGCTTAAATCTGGAATGTGACTGGTGGAGCTTGGTGTAACATAACATCTCACCAATATGAAATGATCAGAACAGAATCAACAACACACGCTTTTATTCATCTTCACTGGCTCATCTGACATTTACCTGTTTCCCTTGAAGTTCTCATCAATGGGTGTTTATCAGGTTCTGTTTTGGACTGACTCCTCCTTTTTTGATTTGCTGTCCAATCAGCTGCCGTTTTGGTTATATAAATGCAGCCGTTGAGTTCGGCGTTCTTTTGGGCGATGGATCCAAGATGGGGTTTTTCACTTGACACAGGGCCTTGATAGGTCTGAAACATGCATGTCGTGCAAGCAGTTTTCCCCTCATGGAGAATCATATCTCGCCGTCATTTGAGATAAGTGATTTTTCACTACCTGTTGTTTGGTTTTTATGACTTTTTTTAAAAAAAAGGGACTTCCCGGAATGGAGAGAAAAGGTTTCCCCCTTCTCTCTCTTGCCGGGGATGCCCGACATAAAATAATATAAAAAAGATATACCTTGTTATGTATTCAAAGGATTATAAGAAGTGTAATCAACAAATGCTGTGACTTTATGCATAGAACTCAACGTTCTATATTCAATGACTCTTTTGCATCGAAGGTTTCTTTTTCTATAGCATCAGCAAAATTTATCCCTTCCTTTCTGAACATACTACAAAGACTCTTATCCACTCTTTAGTCACCTCCCATTTAGACTATTGCAACCTTTCCTCGCTGGAATCATCTTTCTCCTCTAGAATCCATTCAAAACTCAGCTGCAAGGCTAATCTTTCGCTAGAGTCAATATGCTCACATAACTCCTCTCTTTAAGTCACTTCATTGACTCCCTGTCTATTTTTACAACCAGTTCAAACTTCTCCTTCTGACCTACAAGTACATTCACTCTGCTGCTCCTCATTACCCTCCTCTCTTATCTCTTTACACCCCTCCTTGGGAACTCTGTTCATCAGGCAAATTCCTTCTAACTGTGCCCTCCTCATCCACTGCCAACTCCACCTTGCTACACCATAAGCCTCTTCGCAGCTGCTTTTGTGCCCTTATCCTTACATTCCTGTGGCACCCTTGTGCGTCAAGACCATCTCTAGTCCCCTCTCTTGTGTGTTTGTCTTGCTTAGATTGTAAGCTCTGTGGAGCAGGGACTGTCTCCCATGTGTACATGTACAGTGCTGTGTACGCCTTGCAGCGCCATACAAATGATAAGTAGTAGTGGAAATGAATGATAGATGTAAAATCCTACTCTTCAAAATAAGGGCACATGCGATCGACAATCCTACAATTGCAACGTTAGATATTTAATTTTCCATTGTTAGCCATGCATCTAATTCTACCTCTAGGCTACAAACATTGTCCTTCATCTCTAACACCGCCCCATCCCAGCCAACAACTTGCCAGGAGGCCACATAAATACTAGGAGTGGAGGAGTAGCCTAATAGTTAGAGCAGCAGGTTGAGCACCAGTGAAGACATATTTGAATCCCACTGCAATTCCTTGTGATCCTGGGCAAGTCACTTAATCCTCTCTTGCCTCAGGTACAAAATTAGATTGTAAGCCCTCTGCAGGACAGACCACTGCACCTAAATGTAAAGTCTAAAAATTTGTAAGCAGCTCTGTACCTTCTTCTGGCAGAACAAGCATGATATTAATTAAAATATATAGCAGATTTAATTGAAACTTATTTGACAACATCCATTCTATAACTACTGGCAAGCAGCTTGTGAACTTTCCTATCTGCTTATCCTATTCCTTGCCTAAAAATGCTTAACACTGCAAATCATCAACAAAGATATGAAGCACAGATGTCTATGGAGCCATTCTGAAAGACGGGTTGTGGGACGTGCAGCCCCACAAGCTGCCTGTACCCTATTCTCCCACCAGCTCTCCCCTATACATCCTGTGCATCAGGACGGGGAGATCAGGCAGGGGGCAGGAGGTGGCGAGATTCAGGCAGAGCAGGGGCGTACCAGCCTGGCAGCATGTACAGGGCTAATTCAGATTATGGCCCTATATGTGCTGCTGGGCCTGTTGGGATTGCTACTTATCCCACCCCAGAGGTAGTATAAAGCAGCACAATCGAGAGGATCAGGGCAGGTGAGCCAGCCCCAGGGCCATGGCGGGTGTGGGAGGGTCCCCGTAGCCCACTTCAGGCCACATCAGGCCAGCCGTGGGTCGAACGGTAGGGATTTGGAAGGCCGGAGCCACAGATGTATGGGGCGTCTGTGGGGAGGATGTCCCCACAGGCAGAAGGGGCACATCGGGCCATCCTTGGACCCGATTCTGGTTCCCGTGGGTCTTCATCAAAAGCAGGTTCAAATGTTCACATGGATTTTATAAAAAATATGCTTGTCCAGCCCAACTGTGCCCCTGAACATGCCTATACCCAGGTCACATAAAAGTATGTGCATTCTTGTCATTATATGTACTTCTACATGTGAAGGTGATTTTTGTAAGCGGCATTTTACATGCATATACTGTGATATACCAGTACTTCAAAAAAAACTCCCAATCTGAAGGATACTAAAGAAAAATATCCTACATAACACCCTACACTTGACAACCCTCAAAAGCAACACATCCAATATATATAACAATGCACCAAAAAGAACTGTATAGGCTCAAAAATCATTTTAAAAGGACCTCAGAACTAGGTAATACCACAGCATTGAATCACTGATTAGCAGCTCTTCCTAATGTTCAATCACTGGTCTATAATAAATGCATACATTTTATAATGTTTTTAGTCCAATGCATTTTAAAAGAAGTTGGCATTGAAACATAAAGTTAGCGTACTTATCTGAAACGCTCCCGATTCTCCTTCAGGAAATCAGATGCAGTATATATCGATTGAACAATGCCACTATATTGTAGCAATGCAGAAGTCTGAATGTCCGACCACTCCCAACTTGAGTTTTATTACTAAGACTAACTGCTTCAGGGGATTTCTTTTAGTCCAGCCACGTCCAACAATGCTGCAAATTCGCTGTCCAAAAATAATGCAGAATCCTTAAACAAATGGACTGAAAACATTGAGGGAATTTTAGAAGTACTATTCGTGATTTGGGCATCCGCAAATAGGCATGTACACGTCCAAATCATAGAGGCTTCCCCAGAACCATTTTAGCAGCTGGCTCTGGCAGCATCCAGAGTGCAAGGGCATCCAGATCTCAAAAGAGGCATAGCGGAGGCGTGGCCAAGACATTACTACTTTCCCGAACATCCCTGCCTGATCTCTGAAGCAACTTGAACGTCACAAATCATGGCTAGAATTAGACTCTGCTCCCGGCATGAACAGGCATCGAAAAAAAATTTTGTTTTCTCTGGCAAACATCTAGAAGGGGTGGAGATAGAGATCCACTCCTATCCCGTGTATTCCAGCATATGTCAACGACAACCAATGGGAAATGGGGGCTCATGGTGTTAAGTGCTGGCATGCATTGAAGGCGTGTTGGGAAATGTATTGCCTGCTAGCATGGAGCCATGGGAGTTAGCACGGGATGATTCCTATGCTAACTTTGCAACTCATGCTAGGGATTAGAGTGGGTGGAGTAGGGGCGAAGAGTAGGCGTGGTGAGCTCAGTGCAGTTAGCATTGGGTTCACAGCGCGTGCTAGCTGCATTAGCACAGGGTCACTTAGCGGCACCTCAATAGGTGGAGTTAAGTGCACCCACACTAATGCCACCCACATTAAGGGGACGTGCTCTGCGTTAATTGCTGGGGAAATGCTTTCCACACCTCCAATAGTTAACACAGTGGTGTTGCACCTAATAACGCCATAGTTTCAGAGCTTTTGGCACATTAGATGCAACACCCTAGCACTCATTAGTATAAGGGCTCGGATGTATCTAAAATTAGGCAGAGACGTAGACAATCCCTGACATTGTCCTGCACAGTCCACTCTGGACATTCCTTTTAAAATTCCCCTTATTATAAAAAGTATATATTTATTATGGACTGATGATTGATTGAACATTAGAAAGGGCATATTAATTAGTGATTCAATGTTATGGTATTACCTAATACTGAAGTCCTTTTAAACTATTTTTTGAGCACTATAAAGTTATTTTCTCTGCATTGTAGTATTTACTGGAAGTGTTGTTTTTGAGGGTTGTCAAGTGTATACTCCGATATGCATTAGAATGCCTTTATAAAATTACCCTCCATCTGGTTAATACTGATTTATGGACTGTTCCTCCAGGAACTTGTCCAAATCTTTCTAACACAGCTACATTAGCTGCACATACTACATCCTCTGGCAGTGAATATCACAGCTTAATTATAAGTTGAGTGAAAACATATATCCTCCTGTTTGTTTTAAATGTGCTACTTATTAACTTCATGATATTTTTCCTAGTCTTTGTTTACTCCTTCAGAAAGTACAATCTGTTTATGTTTAGTCATTCTGCTCCATTCATGATTTTATAGACCTTTTTCATATTTATTTAAAAAATTTATAACCTGCCCATTGTAATGTCTTGGTGGCTTATAGTAAAACATACACAATAGGCATTAAACAAATAATAAGATACATACTAAAAGAAAACATAAAATATTAATTAAAAGAAAAATCAATAAAACACCCATCCAGCTTCGTACACCCATATAGTACAAGCCATGATGGCGGCACCACCAGGGATATCACCTTCCTCGAACTGTTCCCCATAATGCAGCCTTGTTTCTTTAGGTCCCACACTTGGCCAATAGGGTAATTACATTGCACACAGATAATATGGCAGTAGTGCAGGCGGTTAATGGGATGTGTGCCAGAATGCCGTGGGTGGTGGCGCTCCTCCAGGAGATTGTTCTCCTTTGCTTGTTGCACAATATCACCTTTAGGGCAGAGCACATCCCGGGCTACCATACACTATTGCTGATGCTCTTTCTTGATTAAAGATGTCAACATTCTGAGCCATCGCGCTGAGGGCAGACGCAGTTAAGACCCTCATTCCAGCGGCAGTTTAGGCTTTTGGCCCACTGAAGTATGGTGTCTCCTGATGAGTTCCCCCACCACACTATAGTATGCAGAGCTTCGCTCCCTTCTGTTCTCTCTGGAGAGTACTTGGTGGCTGAACCTGTGCCTGCAAGTGATGTATGTCTGTATACAACTATGCATCCGGTGAGTGAGACTCTCCTGTCTAAGATGGTTATCATTATTTTGTGAATACACTAGTTCAGCAGATATATAATAATTGTAATCAGAATTTGGGTATGTGGTTTAAACATCTCTCGATCCAGAGGTTAGAGTTTTTTCTAAAAACTGTCTCTTTGTCAAAATGTTTGAGTTGATGTTCTACACATTTAGCTTCTATTGTATTTCCATATCATTCTGGTAGGGTTAGACCAGAACCCCTAAGATTTTCCCTTGTTCCAACAGCAAATTTTACATTTTGTTACAAGGGTTCCAGGAACAATTCTTTGGGTATTTCTCCCTCATATCAATATTATTTACCTTTTTCTAATTATCCCTCTTTCATGGATGTGTATTACCAATGTGGTTCTCGTGTGTATGCTTATTTACCTGCACAGTTTTCTGGTGTTTGTTGACTTGTTTACCTACATCACCTGATAGCCACCTTTCCTATTAAAATGCTCATGTCAGAGCACAGCCATTTTCCCTCTCCTAACCACACAAATCAGAATTCTCTATTAATCTTTTGTTCCACCCCCTTCCCCCTGCCCCAGGTTTAGTAAGAAGAAAACGCTCAAATTATTTAAAAAATGTTGTTAACCCTGAAGAATTTCAATTGTTTAGTCATAGTTCTGTTCCTACAGTTACACTCTTTGCACCATGGCTTCAAATTAGTACTCATTCTCAATGGATACAGAAGATTAGATATGATACAATGAGAATGTTAAATTACACTATTGAAGGTTTTGAAATACTGTCATATGGTTGCTCTAATGTCATATCAGAATCGTTTAGCTCTAGATTAGGGGTCTCAAACTCCAGTCCTGGCGGGCCGCAAACCAGTCAGGTTTTCAGGGTATCCCTAATGAATATGGATGAGATATATTTGCATACAATGGGGCAGCGCATGCAAATATATCTCATGCATATTCATTAGGGATGCCCTGAAAACCTGAATGGTTTGCGGCCCTCCAGGACTGCAGTTTGAGACCCCTGCTCTAGATTATGTGCTGGCTTCTACAGGTGGTGTGTGTGTGTTATTTGGTCCCTCGTGCTGCACTTATATTCCTCCTGGCCCATCACATGAGAATATTACAGAAGTTATTAAACACTTAAGGGGGGTGATCCAATTGAAGGACTCTGGTTTGCTTGGGCCTTTAGCTGTTTTTCTGGTTTAGGTCAAGGCATCAGGAACTTTTTTCTTATTGTTATTCTACTTGTCCTCTTGTTTTGTATTATTGTTCTCCTTATGCTATGCTGTACCCAGTGCCTACCTCTCCTTTGCCCCCAGCATAAGTCCACCATGTTCCATGTTCACCATCCTCATAAGCCGCAGTGCAATCCGGCTTTGCCCATTTGTGATAGTGTTGGATCCAGTGTTTCCCATAAGTCTTTCCAAATCAGTTGGGTGAATGTGCTCCCACATTCTAATCCTTAAGAGGGGGGAGTGTGAGAGCCAGTGGGGAAGGGGTTAACAAAGAGAACATCTAAGATGTGTCCAAATTGCTAGTATTTGCATTGGATGTGCTCCATGAGATGCTAGAGGTATTAGGTGACATCAGATGGAAGAAATATGAGAAAAAACACACTTATCTACAGAGCACAAGAGAGAAGGCATTATTAGCATGGTTATGCCGGTTTGGCATGGGGCCTACTTAGGCCTAGTGTCTAAACTGTCAGAAGATATCAGAGAACTAATAAGATATATTTTCTATATTTCTTGAAATTAAGGGATGGAAAGAAACCAGGTAAAAAAATTGAATATGTGGGAGAAGGGTCAGATAACAGGGAATAAATCTAACAAAGGCCTGAGCAAATGGTTATACACAAGGCCATAAAGGATCAACAGGTGAGCAGGAATGGGAGTGTAGATATGACAGGACAAAGGAAGGAATGGAAGAGAGACTCCAGATGCCTGGAATCAAAAGCAAAGGGACTAATTGGAAAAGATAAACTATACAACGGGACAGAACTTTTAAAGATTGGGAATTTACACCTCATTTTCTAAAGAAGGTGGTTTGTAAGTTTCCATTGCATGTCTGCTAATGAATGAGTGGGTATTAGGGTTGCCAACTGGCCGGTTTTCAGCCGGCCTGGCCGTTTTTTCCACGGCCAGGCCGGCTGCCGGCACAGAGGCAAAACCGGCCCTTTAAAAGCCGGTTTTTTTGCTCTGGCCGCAAGATCGGGAGCGGCCAGAGCAAAAAAAACGGCTTTTCTCCGCTTCAGAGGGAGCCGGGGAAGCCCGCGCGAGGCCCCGGCTCCCTCTGAACAGCCACCAGCGTGAAGAGCCTTTACCTTCACGCTGGCGGCTGTTCCTGTGAAGCTGCGAATGCTGGGAAAGGTTAAAGGTGGCTTCACAGGAACAGCTGCCAGCGTGAAGGAAAAGGCTCTTCACGCTGGTGGCTGTTCAGAAGGAGCCGGGGCCTCGCGCGGGCTTCCCCGGCTCCCTCTGAAGCCTCAGACAGCCGCGATGCTGGTCGGGGGGGGGGGGGCAAGGACTGCAGTGGGTGTGATGGGGGGGACCTGGACTGAAAAAGGGCTAAGGAGGGGGGGGGACTTGGACTGGAAAAGGGCTAAGGGGGGGACTTGGACGGGAAAAGGGCTAAGGGGGGGGGGGACTTGGACAGGAAAAGGGCTAAGGGGGGGACTTGGACTGGAAAAGGGCTAAGGGGGGGGACTTGGACAGGAAAAGGGCTAAGGGGGGGGACTTGGACTGGAAAAGGGCTAAAGGGGGGGACTTGGACTGTAAAATGGCTAAGGGGGGGGACTTGAACTGGAAAAGGGCTAAAGGGGGGTGAATTGGACTGGAAAAGGGCTAAGGGGGGGGTCTTGGACTGGAAAAGGGCTAAGGGGGGGACTTGGACTGGAAATAGGCTGTGATGGGGGGGGGACATGGACTGAAAAAGGGTTATGGGGGGGGGGACATGGACTGGAAATGGGTTGTGATGGGGTGGAGGGGACCTGGACCTGAAAAGGGCTATGGGGGGGGGGGGGACAATTGGACTGGAAATAGTCGGTGATGGGGGGGGACCTAGACTTAAAAGGGTTATGGGGGGGGGGACATGGACTGGAAATGGGTTGTGATGGGGGTGGAGGGGACCTGGACTGGAAAAGGGCTATGGGGGGGGGGGACTTGGACTGGAAATGGGCTATGGTGGAGGAAGGGGGATCTTGGACTGGAAATAGGCTGTGATTAGGGGGGCTAGGACTGCAAATGGGCTGTGATGGTGCGGGGGGACTCGGACTGCAAATGGGCTGTGATGGTGCGGGGGGCCTAGGACTGGAAATAGGCTGTGATGGGGGACTTGGACTGGAAATGGGCTGTGATTGGGGGGGGGGGAGCTAGGACTGGAAATGACCTGTGATGTGAGGGCTAGCACTGGAAATGGGCTGATGAAGAGCTGGAATAGGACTGGAAATGGGCTGATGTGGGGCATGGGAGAATGGGACTAGAAGGGAGTGGATGCTGGGTGGGCCTAGAACTATAAGGGAATTGATTTGGGGGGAGGACTAGAATGGATGGGGAATGAGAATGGAGAGGGGAAAAAATATTTTGTGTGGAAGAAAAGTCTATGATGGGCCGGTATTGGGAGAGTAAGAGGGGCTTGAGAATGGAAGGGTGAAATTTAAACGGATGATAAAGGAATAAGGAAAGAATTGGGGGAAAGAGCAAAAGGGAAACAATCAGTATGTTAAAGCAGAAATAGAGAGAGAATGGAAAACATCTAAAAGAGAAGAAAGGACAAATGGATAGCTCGCAGAAGACACGAAGAAACCAGAAGAAAGTGACTGGAGCAATTGCAACTGAAAAATAAAACGCCCAAACAGAAGGTAGAAAAATACTTTTAATTTTGAATTTATTAACTGGAATATGTCTGGTCTGGGAAGTGTGTATTGCTAACATCTTTGCATTTTTGTTTAGTGCAAGAGGAAATTACTTTATAGTTTTATTTCTCCAGTGTTGTACATTTCATGTTTGGATTTTGGGGTTCCCAGTTTAATTATTATCTGACCAAGGAAGTTAGCCTACACGTATCCTCGGTAATTTTTGTGGGTGGGGCTGGGGGCGTGGCAGGGGTGGGACTAGGGGCGGAGAATGGGTGGAGCATGGCGAGCCACAGGTGTCGGGTTTTTCTCGGTGAAAAAGTTGGCAACCCTAGTGGGTATGATTCTGTTTCTTTGTGCTGGGTGAAAGGTTTTCCTTAGTTTATCTTTGAGTGTAGCTAGGAACCATATATCCTTCTCTTTCACTGTGCTAGGATCTGTCAATGGACAGGATATGTCTTAATTACTTCATAGCTGTAAACTTGTAAGAGGAGGGTGAGGGAAATTCTCCAAGTTACTTTGTATTTAGTTAGTTTTTGTTATGCTTCCTGTATGCTTGCTTCTGTGATATAAGAAAAGAAATGAAGGACTTTTTTTGTAAGAAAAACCTGTGAGAATATTTGCTAGGTACGAGTATAATCTGCGTGAGGTGTGGTTTATTGGGAAGAGGTGGTAGGCCCTCCCTGTACATGTGCTAGTTTGCAAGGTTTTCTTCCCCTCTTGCACGGAGGAGGAGGGTGGTGAAATCCACCTGGCCAACGGAATCGGCCCTCCCTTGTTCCATACAGCACCTACCAGACAGAAATATTTGAAGGCTTGGGAGCACTTCCAGGAGGTCTGCATGCATAACAGTATCAGGGACGGTGACCGATTTAAGAATGGCACCATTGTGCAGTGGGCACTTTGTTGTAAGAGCAGGGGAATGAGTAAATCTGCAGTGCAGACGTGCTTGGCGGGCATCATCTTCTTTCCCAGAGCAATGGCAGAATAGAGCCCTGCCGCTGATTTTGTCATTGCCAGGGTAATGAGGGGTTGGTCAGCCGGGTGTTGCCACCCACCAGACCACAAACACCCAATCATATACAAGATGCCGAGAAGGCTGGTCTTGGCCATGGATGGAGTTGGTCATGATACGTTCGAGGCACGTCTCTTCAGATGCACTTTTGTGCTAGTGTTCTTCTGGACACTGAGAGTGAGGGAACTGGCATTGCCCTCAAAATGCACACCAGGAAGTTTGGGCCTCTGGCAGGGAGATGTCGCACCAAGCAGCAGCATTCTGAATCTGCATATTTTCAGATCCAAAACAGGTCCTATGGGTAGGGGAGTCAAGTTGTCATTGGTGCCTCTGCCTAGGGACTCTATGTGTCCAGTATAGAATTTTGTGGAATATAGCTGGATCTGTCAACTGGGAGGCAAGCAACTCTTGATCCATGCAGATGTCTCACCGCTCTCACACTATCAGTTTGACAAGGTATTGAAGCAGTGTATCACTAATGTGGACTTAGAGGAGAGGTATTACAACATATATTCATTTCGCATTGGTGCAACCACCACGGTGGCAGAGCTTGGTATGACACGGTAGAAGATCATGGCTATGGACAGGAGGCACTCAGCTATAAGCTATATGTTTGTCCGGAGGTTAAGGCATGATTGCTCCCATGTCACACCCGATATTGACTGGTAAATCACCCTGTTGTATGATCTATCTTTTATTGATTGATCTTTCCTAGGTACAGGCACCCTGCCCCCCATTCCCCGAGGTCCAAGAGAGGTGTGGATCTGCGGCCACTCATATGTGCATTGGGCCCAGAAGAGAACTCGGAATAGACCCTAAAGTTTCAACTTGGGCATGAATGCAGAATCAGTGGCCATCATATGGATTGGTATCCGCGGTATGATATGGAACGAGCTGGTACCAACCCTACTGCACAAGAAGAGGGAGGGCAAGTTCCTGTGGATCTTGGTGGTACACTTGGGGGAGAACAAACTGGTGAGTACTCATAGTATGAAGCTCACCAGGAATATTCAGAGGGACCTCCTGGCACTGGTAGATCTTTTTCCTGGCACGCAGCTGGTATGGTCTTATATCATACCGCGAAGAGTGTGGAGGTGCGAAAGATTGCACCGGATGGTGGAGAAGACCCAACTTAAGGTGAACAGGTGGATGGCCCGATTCATGGAGGCAATCAGAGGAAACTGTATCAGGCATGATCTAATCGAAGAAACCTGCCATGGCTTGTACTGCACAGATGGCATACATCAATCCAACATCGGCATGGATATCTTCCTATGCGCACTACAGGACATCGTTGAAATGTTTTCAGAAAAGACCAGGGTTGGCCACAGCTGAGTGCTGGGTGGGGCTCCCCAACAAGCAATGGATTAAGGGACACGAGACTGAATACACAGCCTAAATCTGAGAAAGGGGGTAGTGGCCATAATGGAATTGTCCTCCCCCATACAGAGTCAGCATGTTTTGCAGGAGGGCCAGTGGGTAATACGCCTCACCACACTTCGATGATGGGGGAGAGAAGGCCACATTTCTGACACCTGAGCCAAGTTGGGCACGAGTACCGATCTTTCAAGGGCCAGACTCGGAGCTGTGAATGTTGAACCCTGCTGCGACCGAGGGTCAAAGGCACGCTTTAATGGCCTGTTTTCCCCTCAGCACATTTCACAGATTATGTATGTTTTGAGACAAGGAGGATAACAGAGTAAGCTGAAGCGAGATGCAGATGGGCTTCAACGACTTAGCCCCGGTGCAAATACGGGCTATGTGTGTCTTCTGATCGTGTCAGTAAAACTCCTGTTTGTATATAATTTGGAATTGTATAGATATTGAATTGGTTGTATTTATTCCATTGGTTATTCATGTATAGGCTGTGCTGCGGCCAAGCATTTATCAATAAACACCATTTGTGGCATATTCACTGGTGGTCTGCAGCAATTTGTGGGAGCTGGAGGATAAATGGGGAGGGGGAGAGGGAGGAAAAAGGAGGGAAGGGATGGGGAGGGGCAGGACACAGTAGAGGAAGGAAGGGGGGTCTCCCTCAAGCCTGGCTACCTCTTACCCAGTTTAGAAAAAATAGGGCCTGATATTCAAAGCAATGGGTGTCAGATGTGTGCCAGGAAGGAGGCTACACAGGCGTAATTCCGCCATAACCATGTAACCTAGATCGCCACATAACCACTCATAAACCAATATCGCCGTTCCATGGGTAGTGCTAACCGCCTAGCGCTGAGGGCGTAATGAGGCGTGCCATGGGCAGGGCATCAGCCAAATCATATAACAGAGATATCCAACGTGTATATCTGCCGCCATTAGATGCCACAAACTGCGTAGTACTAAGCGAGGTTTCAGGGCACCCAGGAGGGGAGGAAAGGCTGAGGCAAACCCAGGTAGTGGCACATATCCATGTGTGCACAGATTTGAGGCAATGTGGGGAGTATGGAGACTACTGCAGAGGTGAGCCCAGGCACAGAGGAGGAGGCAGTAAGCTGGCCAGGCACCGCAGCAGTCAGGCAACCAGCACCAGAGAGGCAGGTACCATGTCCCCCGAGTGCACAGGCACAGGGTAACCTACCTCCAACTAACAGAGAAGGAGGTCTACCAGTGCTACAGACTAAATGGGTCAACCATCACTGAGTTCTGTGCCCTCCTCAGCCAGGATGTGGAGGCAGCCACTATGAGAAGCCAGGCACTACCAGTAGCGGTTCAGGACACCGCCACCTTTGCATTTCTTGCCACAGGGAGCTTCCAACATGTTGTGGGGGTGATGATAGGGATCACCCAGTCTGCCACCAGCCATTGCATTACTGATGTTACCAGGGCACTCCTGTGACACCTAGGGCATCTCATAGTCTTCCCAATGACACCAGAGGTATGCCGGGAGACAATGCAGGAATTTTACAATCGTTGGGTTCCTCTTTGTGCTTGGTGTGCTGGACTGCACACATGTTGTCCTGAGGGCACCCAGACAGGAACAGCGGGCCTACAGAAATTGGCACAGCTATACCTCCATCAATATGCAGGTGGTGGTAAATGCAGAAATGTGCATCACTGATGTATGTGCCAAGGTACCCCGGCTCATGTTATGATGCTTTCATGCTAGCACAGTCAGGTCTGGACCAAACAGCTGCCAGAGGTGATCTAGGAGAGGGATGGATGCTCAGTATATGCACACAGTTATAGGAAAATGTGTAGCAAGGTGCAGACTGCATGCATACCAGGCTAGGGGCAAGGCTGGATGTTAGGACTGCCAGGGCATGTAGGAATGGTGTGTGCTAATCACACAGATGTATGGGCATATGTGTAGGCTGAGGGCTGTGGATGTGTGGATGGATGGACTGGGGGAGGGGGACATGGTGCAGGGCTGGTGCCATGCGGGGGGTGGGGCAGTGTAGGAGTGATTAGATGGGTGGGGTGGAGGAGGATGGGGTGGCCCTGGGGAGAGGGAGATTTGTGGGAGGAGGAAGGGGCCGAGGAGGTGGAGGTGGGGGAGGCTGAGAGAGGGTATGTGCTGGCCAGGAGCACAACCACACTGCAGATCTGCCACCTAATCAGTACCTGGCACTCTAACAGATGCTGAGATCCATTGACCACAGGCATCACATAGGCAACTATACTGTATACTGAGATCATAACCCATTCTGGCAATGCCACACACATGCACCCATATGCAGCCTGCCAAGCCTGTGGCCACACACACCACATGCTATACGCCATGTGACAACCATGCCAAACCTGTGCATCCCCCCTACACAGGTGGGCATGGGCCGTGCCCCCACATCTATCCCCCCCCCCCACAGTGTCCCTGTCCCCTGGAAATGGGAACACCTATCCCATAGGCCAGGATGCCAGCATTTCCCCTCCCAATCGCACATCATCCTATGATCCACAGGTCCCCAGCCCCTGGGCCCCCCCTTACCCCACTCATGCCCACACCCAGTACTGGATAGGGCTAGCCCATGTGGGAAAGAGACAGACCCTGCTGTATGTGGCACCGCTGCGGATGTGGGCGCCCACTGGCCAGATGTCTGTGGGAGACATGTCCAAGCAATGCACCTGGGATGGGAGACAGAAGCATTTGCTTTGCTGATGTATGTATTCCCCCATGCCCCCAAAGGTGACCGTGGGTACCCCGAGGGCATGGCTGCTCACACCCCTCTGACATGTGCAGACACCACAGAAGAAGCACTACAACAATGCACAGTAAAGGACCAAGTCTGTGGTTGAATGAGCCATAAGCATCCTTAAGAGCAGATTCCAATGCTTGGATCGGAGTGGGGGAGAGCTGCTGTACAGCCCAGAGGGTGTACACAATATTTACTGCATGCTGCATGTTGCACAATCTTGCACGTCTGCAGGGCATCCCTGAACCAGAGCCCCAGATGTCAGACAATGATGAGGCAGCAGCGGCAGATGATGTGAGCATGGTGGAGATGGGCCCCCAACAACAGATGGCCCTAGCCCTTGACCGAGGCAATAGACTCATCAGGGAAACATTTTAGTAGTTGAATGAACAATGTTCATGTTTGACAGACTTTATTTATACACATTCTGTTACAGAGGTTGTGTTTCCCCGACTCCCCCCCCCCCCATCAGACCATGAGTACTTTGCCACATAGGCACTCCATCACAATGGAGTAGTGTCAGACATCGCACTTGCTGCATTATCCCCCTGCAATGGTGGCTGTTCAGCCTGTGGCACCCCAGTCCCCTGGCTCGGATACATGTCTGAGCCCATGACCACTGTCCTCTTCCTTGCCCTGCAGTACCACCACCAGCTGCCGAAATGACCCAGAAATTGATGCTTGGTATGCCATCATCTCCTGCAGCAGCTGAAGCTGTGCCTCCTGCTGCTGCTGCACACGTACATGGTCCTCATGCATTGTCTGATTCCCATCCTCAAAATCCTGCCATAGGCCCTGCATCACCTGGCATATTCCGTGGAGCTCTGACAGTATCTCCTCTGCATGCTCCAGCATTCGCGTCCACTCCCATAGCAGTTCATGGTCCACGTCATCTGGAGCACTGTCCGATGCTGCCACAGAAATGGGGAAATCCAGGTCCACTAGCAGTGGCTCCTCTCATGCTGCATTTCCAGCCCCAGCAACCTCCTGGTCTATACTGCATTCTGGTTGCTCAACGTCAACACTTGTGGCTGCAGGTGCCTCTGCTTCCTCATGGCTCTCCACAGGCTGGGATGGTCTGGCCACTGCTGGGTCTGTGGGAGGGTAGAAGAGGCACAGGTCATGGCCCAGCATGGGTATAGTGATACGGTTGGGGCCTGCAGTGGGTCAAGCAGTCATGCATGTGCAGGAGCAGCCAGAGTCACTGTTGCCCATGGTTGCCCGAGCAGGCATGCAGTAATGCAGCACTGGCAGAGGTAGACACACAGCTTATGGTGCACAGTAGAACCACCACAGGCCCCCTGGGACTACACATATTCTGCTTGCTACAGTCCCGCAACATGGAACACATGAAGTGACAGGGGACTCCTGTGCACATGCACAGACAGGGACATCCGCCTGCCCCCACAGATACCTTGTGCTAAGTAGACCGTGCCAACCCCCGGTCACATTGTACAGCCAAGGGCCACACGCCACCTGGCTCCTGGCTGTGATGACCACCATGTGCATGTGGCACAGTCACTGGACTAACAACAGGGTGTCCTTGCTATATGCCCCAATACTTTGGAAATCACTTCCATCACAAATAAGAACCTTACAATTCCTAACTTACCTCAGAAAAAGCTTGAAAACATACTTATCCATCTAATACTACTGATCAAGCACAATGAATAACCACTACATGGAAATCCCAATTAACAAAAATCTACCCACCTCCGATTTTCATTACAATATGTACATAGTTCACTAGCCCCCCCTAGCATATGGTATAATGGACTTTAATACATTAAGGAGCACTATTGGTTATTAGTTATTGCTTATGCACCAAGTTCCATGTACACTGTCTTGCCTTGCAGACAGACAGTATAGAAAAGCTGTTACATACATAAATACATATATGTGACTGCCATGCCTGCAACCTGCATAGCCTGAACCGTGCTTCAACAGGATCATGGGGACTTGGCCCTGTTGTGCATTCACACTCCCATCTCAGTGCAGATATGCCTCACAGGCACCCTCAATGACATCCATATGTGGCTATGCATGACTCTAGAGGTGTCCCCCATCAATCCCCTGTGGCAACAACGGCCCATGTGCATTGGTGACGGACAGAAGCAGCATAGTGCTGCCATGGTGACAGCGGTGTGGGACACCCACAGCATCTTAGTGTGCACACAGCATGTGCGCGGTGGTTCCTACTCACCTCCCTGTGGGTCAGGCGCTGAGCTGTCATATCCTGACAGACCATTGATGGTGATGTTGTCTGTGTATAGGAGGACCTGTTCCTCAAGGAGGGATAACGTTTGCTGGTGGCCTGGGGGAAGCTTGTTGTTTACTGCCCTCTTTTCCTTAGCCACCCGCCACACCACCTGCGACATCTTCTTGATGTCCTCGACATCCCTGTTGTGGTGGTGCACTGCATTCACCCTTCTCACAATGTTCTGCCACACCCTCTGTTGTGTGCTGGCATCCTCTGCCCCAAAGAAGGTGGCATGGTTCTGCAGGACCAGCCCCACAGCCATGGAGGTCTCGGAGGAGCCGAAACTAGCTTTCCTGGCACGCTTTTGACTGTCTCCCACTGCCTGTGCCATGCTGTAGATAAGCAACTGTGGCAGGATGGCAATACCCAAGTGCAGCATTTTGAACTAGGCAGTTATGATGCCGATGCAGACCCCGCCCCACCCAAATGCACCTAAGTTATCCATTTACAGTCTTCTGCAGCGAGGGCCCGAATATCTGCATGAACAGTAAATGCTGGTCGCCGCCATACAAGCATAACAGCACATGACTATAATATATTCCATTGATACACGAATAGTGAAGACTACACGGATACACATTTATATTGTGCTGTGCGCAAAGATCTGCAATACATGGATGGTTACAATATCACTCTACATGGTTATGACAGCCAGTTTTCGTTTGGCATATCTAGTACCTGTGCGGGATGGATGCCCACATCCTGCACATGTGGGGTATCAGGCATGGGCTGTACACAGGTGCCTGGGGACCAGGCCACCCCCCACAGTGACACAGGGTGACAGTCCATGGGTACTGCTTCTGCAGCTGTTGACGGGACCTGATGCATGGTCCAGCTAGGCCGATGCCTATGTGACGCACTCTGGGGGATTCTGGGCTGCCCTGTTGTGTCAGACATTGCACCCCAACCTGATGGGCCATTTGGAGGCCAGTGAGGCTGCTAGCGCACATGACACCATCCCACCACAGACCAGAGACTGGGTGGTAGTGGCACAGTCAATGCACACAGTGTCCCCCAGGCCCAGGTATGGGCAGGAGACAGATGGGAGCCATGGTGTGTGCAGCCTGTGTATTTACACAGGTCCCTCACAATGTGCCCAGTACCTGCATGTTGTGTGTGTGGTGGACTATGCAGCTGGCCCCCATGGCCACACCCTGAGGGGGGCAGCTATCACATGATCCATGGACATCAGGGGACACCCCTACCAACCAGTGCTGCAGCCACAGCTACACACAACACAGCACAGCCACCTGTGGGGTATGAGTACAATGGCTGGCAGTTGGGGCAGGGGTGCACATCCCTCCCCCAGCCACAGCCAGTGCTACAGGGGCTGGCTGCACCACGTCCCTCCAGACCGAGGCACACCTGCCCCCACTCATTGCCATCATAGGTACCTGGGCGCCATCTACCTGCACCCAATCTGGGGATGACTGCCTGGTACCTGGCTGCACCTGGGCCCATGCAGTGCTTCCAGTAGTGCCCTTGCTATGGCTGGCACACCATTGGTGGCAGTATTTGACACAGTATGGTGGCACGACCATTCATGAGTCCACACAGGCTGCACAGTGTAGATCCAGGCACAGTCCATTGCCAGCCACACCATCACTGGTCAGGTGTGTGTGACAGTCCCCCAAACCAAATACAAATGCACATCAGACATGCTCATTTAAACAACCAAGTAAAACTTTTATTATACTATAGCAACATGTACATATATACAGCGGTGTCATGCCCACCCCCATGCGTATCGAGGAGTGCTGCACAACCCTGTCCACCTCGAGTGCCATCCCTGTCCGCTCACTGACCACAACAGGTAGCACAGCTGGCCATTGCACATGTCCACAGCCATGTACAGGCCCCAGATCAGTCCCCCTACCTATCTGTCTGCCCCTGTGGGCCTGGGGTTGGCGCAGTCTGGGACACAAGTGCAGCCACTATTGCCCTTAGGCCCTCCACTATCTCCTGGGTGTGGTGGTGCAGCTTCTGGCAGAGGAGATGCACCTCCATCCACAGCCTGTTCTCACCTGCCACCTCTGCATGTGGTGCACCTGTGTCATGGCTGGGACCCTGTACTGGCCCCATCAGGTGCTGTAGCATAGCTGCTGTAGCCACTCTGGGCTCCCTTTGTGGTACAGGGACCGCCGTGCCTGCCATGCCCTCAGTCAACCTGGGTCTTTGCTGTGCCAGGGGCACATCCCCACCCTGTGGATGCACCTCTGTGAGGAGTGTTTGGAGCACCGCTGAAACTAGCGGCCTCTCCTGGGGCTCCACCTTCACCTGGACTGGAAGTTTTGTGGTCACCTCACCAGATGGCCAAGGCCCACCTGTGGACTGTAGATCCATCCCCAACCCTTCTGTGTCTGCGGACCCTCCCGACCTCTCAGAGTCCATTGAGGATGCCGTGTCTGTGGTCCCCTTCCCCTTCCCCTGATTCCCCCTCTAACACCTCACCAGCTGCAGCCTCACCCATGCCCTGCCCTGCTGCCCAGTCACACACCCCTCCCCTCGACCCCTGCTACCCTCTCCACTGACTCCATCCATTGCATCCCTCTCCTCTCCTCCACTCCACCCCCTCTCCCTTTGTCCCCTCCCCCACCTCCTCCCCATCGAGTCCATCTCCCCCACCCTCCACCTCCTCCTCCCCTCCTCCATCTTCCCCTCCCCATCTTCCTCCACCCCCTCCCCCTCTTCCTCCTCCTCCTCCCCTCCTCATCCACCTCCTCCTCCTTCTCTCCCTCCTCCTCCACCTCCTCCTCCCCCCATTGTCATCCTTCTCCCCGTCCTCCCCCCTATCATCATTCTTCTCCTCCTCCTCCCCCATGTTCTCCTCCTCCTCACTTTCAGATGTAGTGCTTGGGGTGCTGGCGCGGTGATGTGTGCTTGACAGTGCTGCTGCCACTGGCTGGGGATCTGGCCCTTCCATGAGGCCATCTGCCATGTTGTCTCCTGGGCACATGTCTTCTCCTGGTCTTTTTTCACTGCTTGCGCAGCCATGCAGAATGCACAGGTAAGCCACAACAATAGCGCAATCCATCCAGACAGTTACTATTATTGCTACTATTAATCTTTTATAAAGCAGTACAAGGCATATGCAGCGCTGTACAAACACATACAGAAGACAGTCCCTTCTCATAGAGCTTACAGTACAGACAGTACAGAACAAGAGAAACAAGGGGTTCAATAGGGAAAAGAAGTACAAGGAGAATAAGGTATTAGAATCCAAAAATGGCTACAAAGAGATAGGTTTTTAGCATGGACTTAAAGAGGGAAAGGGAAGAGATTCAATGTAGAGATATAAGGAATTTGTTCCAGTTATCCCACAAGTTAACCAGCAGTATCAGGACTTTTCAGCAGCCACAGGGGGAATTTGGAAGGGGAGGCCCCAGAGAACAGCGTTTTTGCATCCGGCTGCTCTCACTGCATTATGTGACCGTTGCTTCCCCATTTAAAGCCTTGTGTATCAAACATAATCATTTAAATTTCAGTCTTGTAGCCACAGGAAGCTAATATAGAGAAACTAAGCATTGAGTAATATGACAAGAATGAGAAGTTTCTATCAATAATAATCCAGCAATTGCATTTTGAACCAACTACATTGCTTTGATGGTATAATTAGGGCATCTCAAATACTGGTATTGCAGTAATCTATTCTAGGCAAAATAAGAGCCTGCCAAACAGTTCTAACATCTTTAGGAGGCATAGAGGATTTGAAACATCCTAACAATTGAAGAAGATAGAATTCAAGTCAAATTACTCTTTAATTTGGAGTTTGATTGACAATGTACAACCAAAGATAACCCCAAGATTACATACTTGGTCAACAATAGGAATCTAGATGTTGTTAACAATAATCATCTTTAGGCATTCTTGAATTGTTGATTATCATTTTGGTTTTTTTGTTTTGTTTTTTTCAAATTAATGGTGAGCCTATTCATGGCTAACCATTCCCCAGTAGTATTTAGACAATGATTTCATTTATCTAGAGCTTCGGACAAGGAAGAGTCTATTGAGCAAAAGAATTGTATATCAGCTGCATAAATTCTATACAAGACCCTCAATTCATGAATCATCTGACAAATAAGAACCAAATATAAATTAAACAACATGATGGATAAGGCTGAACGCCATGGAACGCGGGCTATAATTGGTTTGGCTGCAGAGCACTGTCACCAATACAGATTTCTTGGCTGTATTCAGATATCAATACTGTATCCTCAAAAGTTTGTAAACTTTAGGACATTTTGTATCAAAGGCAGCAGAAATATCTAACATTCCCAGGAAAAACTGAAAATCATGGTTTAAACCTTGACATATAATGGCTGAATTTATAAGGGAGTAAAGATACATGCTATTGATGCACGTAAGTTACTGTTTTCAAGGACTTAACAGCATTGAACGGGCAGGTATGCTCGTACTTTAGACAGTCACTACGCTGCAAGAAATGCACCTAAGTCCAATCATGAGTATTTTCAGTGTGGACATGCACAGTGGCAGAGTTTGGATGGAGTATAGGCAGAGCGCAAATTTACACCCCTTAGTTATCAAATATTGTAACTTATTCATGAGCTTGAAAAATTTAGATGCGAGCATTTACACATGCCATAGGGCACACGTGCCATAGGACACATGCTTGGTATGTACACATTTTTGCACTACTTACTGTCCTGTTTTATAAGATAAAGTATGCGCACAGTTCATTTTATAAAAGAGGCCTCAAATATGCATGTACTAACACACGTTAACTTCACAGGTGTTTATAAAATTACTCTTCACACATCAGTGCTTGATCCTAAAGGTGATTTGACACTGTTTGCTCTTCTAAAACCACACTGATAGGGATCTATTAAGCCAGCTTTATCAATAAAATGACTTCACTGTCTTAAAAATTACTTTTCAATAATTTTAGCTAAAAATGGCAAGGTTGAAATGGAATAATGGCTAACTATTTTGAATGGGCCAAACTATTCTGTTTTTAGCAGAGGATGAATGGAAGCACATTTTAACATTTTTAATAAGGATCCTACTCATAAGTGACACATTAGTCAGAAAACAAATTGTTGGCATTATTTCCTTGCTTAACTCAAAAATGCAAGAGGAAGAAGAATCCAACAAAGACTGTGATGGATTTAGCAATTTTAGAATGGAAGAAACTTGCTTGTCAGCTGCTTGCTCAAAATCCATTTCAACTCACAGTCAGGAGATATATGATGCAATAGAAAAGGTACAGACTGAAAACATTTCAAGGCTTTTTCAATCTTGTTAATAAAAAACTGAGAAAAATCATCTGCTGTAAGGTACATCTAGAATCTTCATTTCACCCTTTTTGAGTAAAAAAAACCCCTTAACTATCTCAAAGAGCTCTTTTGGGTGATTTAATGTAAACTTAATTTTCTTCTGAAAGAAAGCACTCTTGGTTAGCTCAACAGCATGCTTATGTTTAGTTAATTTTCACTGATAAATTCTAATGTGTCACTAGACAGAGATTTTTTCCAAGTGCTCTCAGCTTTTTAAAAATTATGCTTAATTTCCCTTAAAGTGGAGTTATATCAGGGTGTCCCAGATCTCTTACTTAGCATATATTCAAGAGCCTTATGCAAGGATTCATTCCAGAGCTCTAAGATGGTACAGTAATAACATTCAGCTGGTGAAGCCAATGCTCACTTAGGGTTTGTAAGGCACATTTTACAATGGGACATCCAAGTGCAATCTGGGATGTCAAAGCCAGAACATCTGAACATCTGCAAATTCAGAAACGCGGATGTGCCCGATATGGATGTCTACATAGACATCTCTGGATTAGCTTCTCAGAACATGGACATCTAATAGCATAATGGCTAAAGTAGTGGGTTAGGAGCAGAGTAGCCAGGGTTCAAATCGCAGTGTGGGTCTTTGTGATCTTAGACTAGTCACTTAATTCTTCATCTCCTCTGGATGTTTTAAGGCCAAAGCAAGCACTTTCCTGATGCCTATTGGTGCCTGAAGATGTTCCTATCATTCCTGAAATCAAACAGGGATGCATAAGTCCAATGCACCTCCTCAGACATGCCTCCACCACACCCCCTTTCCTACTTAAACGTCCCTGCACCAGGGATGTCTGTAAACGTCATTTGTGGAATGGCTTTGGAGAATCTCTGTGATTTCGATGTCCACGTGCACATCTTCAGACATCCTAAATCATGACTAAGCCTTTTAAAATGACCTCCTGTATGTCTATATGACCATGTCCATTTCTGAGCAATTGGGAGGGCTTCAGATCAAAATCAGCATCTGAAAAATCAATATTAAAATGAAAATAATAGTGGTCTGACCAAGAAGCAGCTCTTGAATTTTTTGGACAAAACAAATGCATATGATCCTAGACCAAAGGTTCTCAACCCAGTCCTCAGCATACACCTCGCCAGTCAGGTTTTCAAGATAACCACAATGAATAAGCATGACCAAGATTTGCATACAATGGAGGTGCTGAATGCAAATCTCTCTCATGCATATTAATTGTGGTTATCCTGAAAACCTGACAGGCTAGGTGTGTCCTGAAGGCTGGGTTAGGAATCACTGCACTAGACAAACCGGCTTCCAGGTATATCATAGTACTGAGTAGACTTTCCCTCTTTCCGATTTTGGTGTTACTGTAAACCACTTAAGTCTTTGGGAAAGGTGGTATAGAAAAAAAATAGATATTACAGAATTCATCCATATTAATCTTGACCAAGGAAAAACTGTTCTTCTAATTTCATTAGATATGACCTCTGTGTTAGACATTGTCGATCATCCCTTCTTCTGAATAGACTCTATGATGGGAGGAGTGGCCTAGTGGTTAGGACAAGGTACTTCAGGCCGGAGGGCTGGGGGTTCAAGTCCCACCTGGGGACAGCAATCTCAGGCCGGAGGGACTGGGATTTCTAGTCCTATAGGCACTCCTTGTGGTCTTGGGCAAGCCACTTAACCCTCCATTGCCCATGTTCCCTGTAAGTATTAGCGTATGTGTGTTGTATCCCCTCGTATTAAATGTATCTCCCAATTGACCGCTTTGACCTGGTGAAAAGCGGGATATAAATACAGCTAAATAAATAAATAAATAAAAATGATACTGAATTAAGGAGTACTGTCTTGCTCTGGTTCCATTCTGATCAAATGAATAGGGTTTTTCATGTTACTTGGAATAATACTCTATCAGAAAGCTTTAATTTCCAATGCAGTATCTGCAAAGCTCTGTCTTAATCCCTATGCTTTTCAATTTTTTCATTCACCCTCTTGCTACTTTGTTCCAAACAATAGGTTTCTTGGCATTCATGTACATGGCCAACATTCAACTAATTAGTGCTTTATAATACAATGATCCTAATGTGATCAGCAAGATCACCCACAACCTTGAACCTGTGGTAAAATGGATTAATGAAAACAAAGTGAAACTATGTAAATCCTATGAAGAAAGACGTAAATATCTTACTAGAGAGATGGGGCTACCTTCAATAGCGTCTAATTTTTATAGATCACCAATTAGACTAAAAAATAGCATCAAAGTTCTTGGGGACTGAGCAATAATAAATCTATTTCATAGATGCTTATTGTTGTTGGTGTTAAGTGCTGTCAAGTCTGTGTCAGCTCATGGCGACCCTCTGGATAGTTGTTCTAAACTGTGTTCAGTTTTCAATAAGATGGCTCATGATTGATAGAGTGGGGCCTATAGCTGCTGTTATTGTATCAATCCATTGAGTTTAAACTAGAAGCGGGGTAGGATTTACAATTTTGGTGCTAAAAGGCAAGGCCCAGAGAGCAGGAAACAGGACAGGTTCCCAGCCTCACAACTCTCTAGAAATCAGAGAACAAAGTGATGCCACCACACAGTCTTAAAGCAAGCAGGAGCAAGCTCTTCTTTGACACTATCAAAATTTGGCACCTTCTGCATTTCTCAGTGTTGCATCTGCCTAAATACAAGCTTGACTAAAGATAAAAGAATGTTGACATTTAACTGTACATAGTACTCGTACACCTTCAGGATCTTCAACTTTGTGGCATGAGCTCCTACCCAGCAAACTATTCAACATTTTGCTACAGAAAGCTCAGCAACTATTGAGCTCTAAAGATTAATCACACATCTCATCAAGCATTTCTCTAAAACCAAATATTAATATGTACTTTTGCAGCAACCAATAAGCCATGGAAATAAAACTGCAGCCTTATACCTGTGCTATAATTATCATCCTACTGCTTATATAGTCATTCCTTATTACTCATCCCCAAAACATACCTATTATTCACAGCTATTATCGTGACAATCCACACTTAACATTACATAAAACATATGGCAGCACCCCATATAACTTACAAAGGCTAATACACATCAGGCCTAGTAGACAACCAGAATCCACAATCTCAAATCATACACCAACAGCCACCAGCTTGAAATATTGTATGATCAACACAAGATCTATAAGAAACAAAATTCCTGTTATCATAGACTATGTGGATACAAATAAACCAGATATAATGTTTATTACTAAATCGTGGCTAACCAATACTGACTTGGTTCTGCTCGATCAATTAAAAATGCCAAACTACAGCTTATTTAACTGCCCGAGACAGCAAAAGAAGTGGAGGGGTGCTTATCATAACAAAGGAGGACCACAAGGCATCACTCACATCTGCAGTAAGTGCAAAAGGGCTAGACTTGCTAATGATAAAAAATAAACACCTCATGTGCTGCCTAGCATATAGAGCTCCTACCGCTGACCCTAATAACCTATCATACATATTAGAACTAGCCAGTGCTGACAAACCCCTGAACAAAAACCAAGTCATCCTGTGAGACTTCAGTCTAGCATCTACCTGCAATAGTCATTCATTCCTTTCCTCAGTGCACCCCAATCTCTATACATCACCAGTACCATGATCTGACCACTATTTATTAAGCTTCACAATTTCATATCAAACACTCATTATCGATGACGGACCCATACCAAAGATACCATACCGATTCAAGAAATTTGACAAGAAATCGTTCTTAAATGATATCGTACCACAACTCAACCTGCAACTAACAGGCAGACATCTTGGTAAATAACTGGAATACGGTAATAGGCAAGGCAGCAACAACTATCCATAGAAAGCAAAATAAAAAACAACGATCAAAAGCATGGTATACCCAGGAACTAAGAAACACAAAAAGGCATTTAAGAAAACTAGAATGCAAATGGAGAACCACCAAAGTACCACAGGACAACATTAAATATATGACTACCCTCAACACTTACCGCAAAATGATCAATGACAGCAGGAAAAACTACCACACTAATTTAATAATGAATTAATTAAATCATCCAAGGGAGCTCTTTGACATTGTGAAATCCCTCACCCAATCACCTACATCAGAGGATGCCAGCGTGATCATTAAACCACAGGAACTCTCAAACCATTACATGAAAAAACTAACATTACCAGCTTGTAACATACCACAACCAAATACCAGCAACATTACTGTAGCTGCACTCTGGCAAGATCTTACCCAGATCAACACTCAGCAACTGGAACAGATTATTACTGCTATAAATGCAACAACATCTCCACTAGATCCATGCCCTGTCAGCTGGATAAAAATTACTAGAGCAGATGTCATGCTCATAATACATAACATTATCAATCTGTCCCTCACACAGGGTTACGTCCCTAGAAGCTTAAACAGAGCAATTATTCGTTTGATTCTAAAACATGGCTCCCTAGATAAAATGTGCCCCAATTCATATAAACTGATCTCTAGCATTCTTTTAATTGCAAAGATAATGGAAAAAGCTGTACAATTACAACTCCAGGACTTCATAGATATTCATGCACTGAGTCCACAGCAACATGGCTTCTGACCAGGGCATGGAGTAGAAACACTTTTAATCTCTTTACTTGACAAGCTCTTGAAGGAAATTGATAAATCCAGACAACACTTCATTCTAATATTCCTGGACATTTCAGCTGCTTTTGATTCCATTAATCACAACACCCTCATTACTAGGCTATAATAATTGGAGGTAATACCCTACTTTGGTATAAGTCATACCTATCAGGCCGTACCCAACAAATCAAGATAGGTCAAGACTCTTCAAAGCCTTATAGTTAACAACAAGGTATACCACAAGACTCAGCCCTCTCTTCTTTACTAATAAAGGTAAAAGAAGCCTCTCTGATAGTAAAGGATCAAGTAAGATACCTAGGAGTAATTTTGGACCAAAACTTAAACCTAAAAACACACATAGATACAACTATAAAAGCAATATGTAATAAGATACAGGTTCTACAACATCTGAGACCCTACTTTCAACTAACGACTTCCGTACAGTATTTCAGTCTATGATATCACCACATCTGAACTTTTGTATGATATCCTAGGACCTCCCTAGGCAATCACTTTACCAATTACAAATAGTACAATATTTATTTAGTTTCCCTGGTTTCGCTCCCATGTTCAATTCCCTGTTATTTGTAAACTCAATGTTGTTTGTATACATTGCAGTATGCTTGTTCGATGTACACCGCGCTGATTTTAATAGCGCGGTATAGAAGAAATGTCAAATAAATAAATAAAATAACATACCACAGCACAAGTACTACTCAAATTACCTAAATCAGTGGAGTGGAGGAGTAGCCTAATGGTTAAGAACACTGGCTTGGGAACCCAGAGACCACGGTTTGCTTCCCACTAACACACCTTGTGGCCTTGGGCAAGTCACTTAACCCTCAGGGGGGGAAAAAAATCCAAGTTATCAATGTCCCTGTTTAATGTACATTACCAAGTTTAAGTTTCAGTGTAAACCACTTTGATTGAAATGATAAAGCAGTATATAAAACCTGTTAAATAAATAAAATATAACCCCTATACTCAGAAAGCTATACTGGCTACCATTTGAAAGCAGAATAAAATTCAAATCAATAATGACCACTTTCAAGCTGATACATAACCTGTCATCAAGCTATCTAGAATCATTCATATCTACTACTCCAAACAACAGGCAAAAGAGAGTCAATACTCAAAACACACTAACCATTCCACCAGAATATCAGAAAACCAATTGTGCAGCCAGTAACAGAGCCTTTACATATTATTCACCGGTTCTCTGGAATACATTCCCAAACAATCTAAGTGCTATAAAGGACATCTCCAATTTTAGAAAACTCCTTAAAACATACCTATTTCTAGAACATTTCAGAGAGAAAGAAGATGAAACCAGCATCTACCCAACATAACCAACACAGATGATCTCATAACTCTATCTGATAATTTTCATAGCTATAGTTCTTCGCCCAACCTGTTTATTCCTTTTGTAGTAACTTTAATTTATTTACTAAATTTGAGTTTTATGAATTTATTGTTCTTTTGTTCAGTCGTGTTCCATGTACAATGTGCTTGCATATTATTTAGTTCAATGTAAACTGCTTTGACCTACGGATAAGGCAGTATAGAAAACAAATAAATAAATAAATAAACTCAGAGATGTACACATGGGGAGGAATTGCATTAGAAAAGATTCCATTGGCTATTAAAATATGTCAGTCTTTGACATTAAGATATCATCCAGTGGAAAATTTGTTGACAAAAAGATAAATCAATAGGAGTAACAGACAATCAGAATACTTTAGAATACTCTTTACACGTATGGAACTTGGTGGCCAAAGTTCTTAGAAGCTAGTTTCAAAAAGAACAATGATGAATACTGGGAGCAAGTTTATACGTTTCTGAAGGTAGGTATGGGTGGGGAGGGAAGAGGCAGTAAAATTGTGCTTGTGTGAGTACAGGTGTTCTGTAGCACTCGCAGAGGAAATTTCTATGGCAAGATTTTGGGGAGTCAAAGTCAGGCAAAGAAAAATATATTAGCTAACAACTGCTGAGACATAACAACTTGTAAGTTATATTGAAATAATGCTAGTTAGTGTTAGTAATTCCTGTGAGACAGGAATTACCAAGGGCTGTGAGCCATGTTCCCGCTAATCTTCGCTGGGTCCTCCGCCAACATTTCTGCTGGGGGGGGGGAGATGCAGAGCGATCAACGCTCTGCACCTCCCCCCCCCCCCCACCTCCCCAGCAGGAATGTTGGCGGAGGACCCAACGCAGCTTAGCGGGAACATTGGCTGTGAGAGTAGTGCAGCCTCACAGGGGTGCAAGCACAAAAAGGGCACTGATAACATCGCTGGGCTTCCAGGAAGCTAAAAAAGAGCCAATTACTACAAGTGGCTGGATGAGGGGGCATTAGATTGGTTACTTGCACAGAGCACATTTCTGGCTTGGTATAGTCCTGTCTTGTCAGATAATTGTTAGAGATTTTTGTCAGCATAATCACAATACGATGCAGCAAGACTTAAGTGGACAGGCCTGAGTTATAGCTCTTTGGGAAATATTGCATAATAAGGAAAAGATAGGCCTAGGTTATCAGCATGTACACCATATGGTTATTTCCTCAATGGACAATTTATTGGAATAAGATAATGGGCCTTAAAAGAATGTTAATTCAGCACTTTTCAGGAGGGAAGAAACACTTACATGCTCAGGAGAATCAAAGGAAGATCTCTGCACATGAAAAGGTATAGTACTGTTGTTCAGGCCAGGTCATAGAAGGGTCAGATTGAGATAAGGTTTAGGAGACTTTGATTTTGACTGTAATCTTGGTGATTATTGGGAAGTTTGAGATTGGGTGTTAGTTTTCCACTTTCAAATGATCAAGGTTTTCTTTTTTTCAATAGTGGAGAGATTTGGGTCTGATTTAGCTCTGCCAGGTATTCATCCTGTGTTAAACGTTTTACTATTAGTTTAGTCTGGATCTCTATCCCCTTTTCAGGAAGGTGTTTGTAGAGCCAGCCTGGTCCAGGGTCTAGTGAGCATCATCCTTTGAGAAACCATATTATAAAGCTTTGAATGTCATCGTTTGAGGGGAAGTAGAAGGATGATCTGTTATATGTGATTTTTGAGCTAGTCGTCTCATTGAGTTTCGGAAGGTTAAAGTTGTTTGATTTGGATAGCTTAATCTGCATTCTATTTCTTCTGTTTTAGATATGAAAAACTCTGCTAGCTTATTTGTTCCTGGATTATAGGCCTTTCAAGAAGTTTTCAAGAGACTCGTCTGTTACCCGGTTGAACGAATCCTTGATGGCTGTACACGAGGGAGACAAGGAAGTGTTCTCTTCATTAGTTGGTAATAGGCTCAGTAGGACTGCCTGTAGGTTTTGATGGAGACCTTTATTATTGCTGGCAAAGTATGTTGCAGAATCATCACTGGCCAATTGGACTGGGAAGTCTGAGTCTGTTGTGAGGACTGGACTTATTTCCAGCAGCCATTTCGAAATCTTACATCTAAACAAACATGGTATAATTCTGTAAAAAGCATCACCTGCAATGCAAAACATTCCAGTATGTCAGCAGTTTCACCTCGAATCTGCTGCTCACATTAATGTACTGCATTTCATTTCCCATCATTGATTAGTAAATATTTCAGTGTTGTATTAAAACTGTCCTCTCCGCTTCCGATCAGTTTTCTTTTTGTCCCGTTCATGGTGCCATAATTCACTCAAATTTCCAGAATGTCATTATGAAAAAAGCCAGAAAAAGGGGAGGAGGAACCTCCAAAACAGATGAGATGAACCAACAAAGCAGGAAATGGAGATTGACACAAAGCACAGTTGATTACTCACATAGACTTGTCCTTTTTACAGCTCAAGTGTTGAAACAGTACTACTGCTACTACTCCTATTATTAATCATTTATATAGCACTAAAAGGTATAGGCAGCGCTGTACAAACATATAAAGAAGACAGTCTGCTCGTAGAGCTTACGATCTAATAAACACAGACAGAATAATACAAGAGAAACAAGAGGGTTCAAATATGGAAGGTGATAAGGAGAACGAAGGACTAGGATCCAAATGTGGCCTCAAAGAGTTAAGCCTTTAGCATGGATTTAAAGAGGGGGGGGGGAGAAGAGAATTGATGTAAAGACAGAGGAGTTTGTTCCATGCATAAGGAGCAAAAAGGTAAAAAGATAGAAGTTTGCAGAAGAAGAAAAGGGCCTAGAGAGAAGAAAGCCAGAGGAGGAGCCGCATTCATAAGAAAAGGTGTAGAGAGAGAGAAGAGAGGAAAGGTAATGAGGGGCAGTAGAGCTGAATGCATTTATATGTTAGAAGGAGAAGTTTGAATTGGATATGGAAATGGAAGGGGAGCCAGTGAAGTGATTTTAGAAGAGGGGTTATATGAGTGTATCAGGACTGGTGAAGATTAGCCACACAGCAGAGTTCTGGACAGATTGAAGAGGAGAGAGATGACACTGAGGGAGACCAGCAAGGAGGAGGTTGCAATAGTCAAGAAGGGAGGTGACCAAAAAGTGGACAAGAGCCTTAGTAGTGTGTTCAGAGAGGAAGGGATGAATTTTGTTAATGTTGTAGAGAAAGAAACAATAGATTTTAGCTATATGTTGAATATGTGTGATGAAGGAAAGGGAGGAGTCAAAGATGACCCCCAAGGGTGCAAGCACTCAGCGACAGTCAATGCCCTGGTGCTATGTACTAGGGCTCCTTCTAGAATGTTGAAATCATGGTTCCTAATATCTGCCACTAGGCTTCATCATTGCATGATAATTCTTGACTCCTTTTCCTTCCTCCCAGCCAATCTTGTGGCCAGAAGACCTGAGATGTAAATCAAACCAAAGTCCCTGTTACTGAGGCATTGGCTAGCCTGAGAGCATATATTCTAACAGAGCACCAATTTTCATCAGCTGTTGCAAAGGACTGACAATTGCAGGCTTTTTTGTTGTTGTAAGACCACCACAGTCCCTTAAGACCTTGTTAACTGTGGTCACAGGCAAGTAACGTACAAACAAATCTACGCCACTAAACATACATGTAGCAATGTGAGTTCTGCAGGGTTCAAAACCTTTGGAACATATTTTTTCTGTGCTGGAAGAACTCCATGAGCTGCCCACAGGTCTGCGACTAAAAAGCTGTTTGATTATTTTCATCTAATTTCCATGTATTTTGGTGTGCTGAAAACAAATAAAATATTGAAAAAACTCCTAGACGTCATGATTTGACACAACATGCAAAATTGTCTTCAAATTTATCAAATTTTTTCAAATTACTATTAATTAATTCAAATTACTATTAATTAATTCACATAAGTGCATTTAAGATATAAAATGCCAAAAAAACCTTAAAGGGGTTGTCCGAGTTATGTAAAAAAAAATATAGTTCTGTAAATCTGATGGTCAGTAATATATACATAAGCTAAGCAAGTTTTAAGTCCGTGCTTCTAATGGTAGAAGGGGTTAATCTTTCCTGAAGAATCCAGTGGGAGGGAGACACAGGGCAGATAGCAGCAGCTCCGGTCAGTGCTGGGGGGCGTGGCCAGCACTGTGACGTCTCGTGTACAGACACAGAGCTGCTCTCTCCTGCATGCCACACTTGTGCACGAATCATCATCAGGTTCTTGGTTCTAGGCTGTTCACACTTTTTCATCGCAATTCGTGTTAGCTCGTCATTCTTCAACCGTTATGTTATGGCTCCGCGAAAGTGTATTAATTCGCCAGACAGTTTCTGTTTCATCTGTGGTGAATATACAGTGTTGAAGCAACAGCAGAATATTACAGACTTTATGAAAAAGTATACTTTGGACTAAAAATTGGAGATCAAGATAAAGTCTGGGCGCCTCATAAAGTGTGCAAACAGTGTGTTGAGGACCTCCGAAACTGGTTCAAGGGTAAGAAAAAATCTTTCCGTTATGGGATTCCTATGGTATGGCGAGAGCAAAAGAACCATAGTGACGACTGTTACTTTTGTTCATGCGATGTGAAAGGGTTTAATTCCAAATGGAAGCATTCCATTTCATACCCCAATCTTCACTCGGCAATTCGTCCCATCCCCCATGGCACAGATATACCAGTACCCAAGCCCCCTGCTACCTTGGAAGAGATACCTAGCTCCGATAAAGGTGAAGTCATACCTGAACCAGATGACGAATCAAGTTCTGACTTTGAAGATGATACAAGACCAAAATTGTTTTCTCAAGAGGAGATGAATGATTTGGTAAGAGATTTGAATCTTCCCAAAGATGCCGCTGAGTTACTCAGATCAAGACTGAAAAGCAGGAATTTATTGTTGCCAGGAGTGTCATCTTCATGGTTCAGACATCGTGAAAAGTAGTTCGTTCCTTATTTCACCCAGGAAGACAAGTTGGTTTATTGCATCGATGTCGAAGGTCTGATGGGTCAATTTAAAATCCAATATGATTCAGAGCAATGGCGTCTTTTTATAGATGCTTCAAAAATAAGTCTCAAAGCAGTTTTACTCCACAACGGTTTTTACGCTTCCATACCTGTAGGTCATTCCGTACACTTGAAGGAAACCTATGAGAACTTGGAGTTGGTTCTTCATAAACTTAAATATGAAGACCATGGTTGGCAAAGTGTGTGGGGACTTGAAGGTCTTGTGCATGCTGCTCGGGCAACAAGCTGGGTATACCAAATATCCTTGTTTTCTGTGTCTATGGGACAATCGAGACCGACAAAATCACTGGACCAAGAAGAGTTGGCAGCCGAGAGTGCTGTCAGTGAAAAAAATGTCCTCCGAGAAACTTTGGTACCTTCCCATAAAGTTCTTCTACCACCTCTCCACATAAAATTGGGATTGATGAAGCAATTCGTAAAATCACTTCCAAGAGATGGAGAATGCTTCAAATACTTGGTCACCAAGTTTACAGGCCTGTCGGAGGCAAAATTGAAGGAAGGTGTGTTCGTCGGACCAGACATTAGAAGGCTTATAGTTGATCAAGAGTTTGTCAATACCATGACGGATCCTCAAAAAGAAGGGTGGATTGCATTTAAAGAAGTCGTACAGAAATTTTTAGGCAATAACAAAGATCCTCACTACAAAAAGATCATCGGACGAATGCTGAAAGCATTTCAAGCTTTAGGTTGCCTGATGAGTTTGAAAGTGCATTTCCTCCAGTCCCACCTTGATTACTTTCCTGAAAATTTGGGAGCTGTGAGTGAGGAACAAGGTGAACGATTCCACCAAGACATTAAAGAGATGGAAAGGAGATACCAGGGAAAATGGAGCATTACAATGATGGCAGACTACTGTTGGATGCTTCAGAGAGACATTCCAGATGCTACTCACAAGCGTAAATGCACCAAGAGGAGCCTCACAAGGAAGAAGAATCGAGTTTAGTGTGTGTAGGTGAGCTCATTTCAGTTCAAAAAAGGATTTTCATGAAAATATTGTAATAAAACTTTAATTTTATAAGTCTATTTCCATTTATTTTGAGGTATTGCCTTATTTAACATAGTTACCTAAATTGTCAGGAAACGTGATGTCCTATGACAAAATGGAGGTCATTTTCGGATTCAGCGCCCCAAAAAACATAAAGATTACATGGAATAACCAAAACAGCTCTCGAAAAAATTTTTTTGAAGACCTGTGTTATGTTTAGAATACAAATTAAAAATCTGGTCATGTTATTTAGGGTATTAAACTCTTGAGTCACCAAAATATTTGAAAGATTGCTTAACGTGTTACATACTTCTCCAGTCTGCCTTCTACTTCCTTGGTTGACACCTCTGGAATACCCTTCCCTCTGACCTCAGTCTGGAACCCTCCTACACTGCTTTCAAATCCCAACTCAAAACTTTTCTGTTTCATGTTGCTTATGACATACCCATTACATGACACGCCAGGCCCCCTACCAATGACACCTGCTCCCCCCAGGCTTCTCTCCCTCTTCCTCACCTAACATGGCTGTGCTCCTTTTTCCTATAATTTTATGGAGTTCTTTTCTTTCTTCTTTTAAACATTTTTATTGTAAACCACCCTGCTATCTTTTTATTTATTTAACATCTTTTATATACTGCTTTTCAATTTTATCAAAGCGGTTTATATTGAAACATAACGAGGTTACATAGAACGGTACAGTAGCAACTATTTACATTGAACAATTAACGATCAAATTAATTATAATGAGCAGTTAACATTCTCTGTGTGTTATAACAATAATCTTACAACATTTTAACACATTGTGACTTGGTTAAAGGGGGACATGGTGTGGATGGGAGTTGCTGATTGGAAATGCTGTTGTTATAGTTGTGTGTTGTCTGTGGTGTTGAAGTGTTCTGTGAAAAGGTGGGTTTTGAGATGTTTTCTGAATTCAGTGATGTTAGAGATTGCTCTCAGGTGATATAGGCGTGAGTTCTATAGTGCTGGGGTATAATATTCAAATACTCTGTGAAGGGCTGATTGAAAGGAGTAAGTAGTTATGGTAGTTGTTGAGAGTGTGTTCTGATGTTGCTTCCTTCTTAATAGAGTGTCTGGAACTCTTTTGACTAACTCTTTTAAACATTCTGGGGACTGGTTGTGTAGTATTTTGAATATCATCATTACAGCTTTATATTTTAGCCGAGGTCGGATGGGTAGCCAGTGGAGGGCTATGAGGGTGGGGGTGTTATGGTCTTGTCTTTTGGTTCCAGTGATTAGTCATGCTGCTGAGTTTTATGCTAGTTTTAGTGCTTGGGTTGACATTTGGGTAGGCCTTGGAGAATCAGATTGCAGTAATCTAGTTGTGGTGTGATCGTTGCCTGGCAGATGGAGCAGAAGTGATCAGGGTCGAGTATGGGTATAAACATAAACACATTCGTTGTGCATTCCTATTCCCAAAAAAGTGTGTTTGATGCAGATGACAAAAAAGGCTTTCATGCGTTACCCTTTCCTTGTGGAATTCAATCCCACCTGAGTTCAGAGCAAAGGGACTCTATCTCAACTTTCATAAGAGATCTAAGGCATGGCTTTTTGAACAAGCTATCCCTCAGGGAAAATATTTGAGCAGGAATTCTCTTTCTTTCACCCCTCGCCCTTTTAAAACATTGCATTCAGTTCATGTATGTATGCCAGTTTGGTTATTGGTTATGCTGTCTGCTTTTGTATGATATATTTTATGCTTTCATATTATATTTTGTGTTGTATGCAATTGTAAGCATCCTGAGCTGATGTGGATGGGTGGAGATAAATTGAAGTTATGAATAAGTACCATTTTTCATTGCAGGTACATCACAAACTGTTTTCTAGGACATCCATCCCACAACTCAATGAAATACAAAAAATTAGAAATTATTTTTCAGCTGAAGATGCAATCCGCAGTACAATTTAATAGTATACTCTCTGCTGTTGCAGCATTTCTCAGAAGGCACATCAGACAATAACTGTCTGGATGCATTTACTTATTTTGTTGCTGATGCAGACAGATTCAATTTCTAATTGTTTATCTTCCTGTCATAATAAAGTACATAGGCATCAGAAAGGGATCCCGGCAGGTAGAACAGGAAGGGTCTCTGCCCACAGGGCAAGGCTTGGGATGGCGTTAGGGAGGAGCTTTGGGCGGTGCTTGGACCCCCCCAAAGAAAAAGCCCTTCTACCCCCCTGATAAAGTATGTCAATTTTGTATCTACTGCCAGCATTATGAAGAAAAAGTCAAGGACCTGGTAGAGACATTTAAATATCTCATTAAGACACAAGAGGCAAAGCTGTTCCATTTGAAACAATTTTACAGCTAAGGTCGTGATATGGGCCTGAAGAAGCGCAAAATATAATTTTCAGTCAGGAAGACTGCTTGACTTATTCTTTAAAATTTAAACAAATACATTGAAAAAAAAATAACAAATGTATATTACACACAGAGAGATTACATTTTAGAAAAAATTACTACATACATCCTTGTAGATTTTGGAGCCACAAGATTAGCCCTCAAATATTCTGAGTTCCCTACAACACCTCTCACTGGAGAATTTGTACAAACTGAAGAATTTTGAGGAAATCCTATACCACATCCTCTGTCCAGGCCCATACCTATACAAATGGGCTTTCTCCTAGAAGAAAACATTTTCCTTATAGCCCCTATTTTTTCAGTTAATCTTTTAGGAAAAGACTTACTTTGAGGACTGGGTGCACAATTTACTGTACTGTAGATGACAGGTACCTGCATATTCCTGAACAAAAGATGAATAAAGCTAAAGAAATTCTGCATACAACCCTCCAAAGCCCTACTCCTGAAGAAAAACTTAACTCTACCCTAGAGGAGTATCTCTCTTCGATTTCTGAAGCTTTATGTGCCTCAAGTCCAAATGAAATTAGTCATCTTCAGAAAGAACTTGTCAAGGTTGTTTTGGATCCCAACAAATCTTTGCCAAGGGTTCCACAGTATCCTTTGAACTTTGAAGCAGAAGAAGGCATCAGATCCATATCCAAGATCTTTGAATCAAGATTCCATCGCCTCTAAAAACACTGCACTTTCTCTGAAGTTATCGAACATGCTCACTTTCCTAATGTTATTAGTGCCCAGGTTGCTGAACTTATTGTCCTTCCTAGAGCCTCATACGGACTCTAGATATGCATGGAGGATATGAGGTTGCACTAGGAGAGGCCTTACTTCTTCCTATTCAAACTGCTGATATAAAATATTGTGAAAGAATAATTTTCATGTCCTAAGGACTTCAGTTACAATGAATGCTTGATGCTAATGAAGACATATTTAGAGTTGCTATTTAGAATGAGCACATGTCCACCTGTTGCTAGACCAATTAAGTATAGTAGGAAAATTGGCATTGCTTACTCTCACAGTGTTTTGCTAACTGATAAAATTATAAATTCATCTTCTACCTACAGGTTTACTTAAAAGCTGTACTCTGCTAAAACAGTTGCTTGATGTTACCAGAAGCCTTACAAAATAAGGATACTTCAGTATGGTATGAAGAAAAATCTATATACATAATTGGTAAAGTGATACAAGTGATACAGGTGTTATTAAAAGTGACATGAGATAACATAGGGCCCAATTTTGCAAGGCGACTAGTGGGGCTGTACATTCTGGTGGGATGTGCAGCCCTGCTAGCCGTCCTGCCCGAATTCAGCCACACACCCACCCCACATGGCCAAAGCCGCAGTGTGTGCAGAGCCAGAGGGGGGCAGAGAGTGGCAGCGCAGGAGCAGGCTGAGGCAGCAGGACGTACAGGGCCAATTCAGGTCATGGCCCTGTACGTCTTGCAGGTAGGAGACGGACTTCCTACTTATTCCATCGCGGAGGCGGAATAGGCAGCAGAAATGTCAGGAATTGTCCCAGAAACCACCTTCAGGGCCGGGATCTGAGGCAGGTAGGTCCCTGCCACCTGATATGGGCCCCAGCTGCCGTGCCAAGGGTCAGGAGGTGGGGAAATGGGGATCAGTGCTGCAGCAGCCAGGATGGCATGTGGGGAGGACATCCCCGCAGGGGCACGCTGGGCCATCTCAGGGCCCGATCCTGCACCCAAAGGAACATCTGGCTTCCAAGGTGCAGAATTGGGTCCTAATGGACCCCTCCTGCTCAGGGGCATCCAGGCAGCCCAGACATGCCCCTTCTGAGATTGGGCTCATAATGAATAGTAAAAAAAGGACTTTGATGAACAGTAAACTGGTGAAGGTAACCTAATGATGTGGAGTGACCTGTCAGCATAATGAATGTGTAAAGAATACTGAACATTCTACTGTACAGCCCCATTATTTGATCATGCCATCTCCATTCCCTCCAAATCAGAAAGTCATCCAAGGCTAGACACATGCCCAACAATTGGAAATAGATACTTGGAGACGGGCTGGATTCACCTTGCATCCTGATATGCTCTCGAAAACTCACACTGGCCATGTGGTGCTTCCAGATGCTTTTTTACCTCATGTTGCCTCCATGTGCCATGGCCAGACGCACAAAGGCAAAGGGGAGAATGATTCATAAATTTTCACAAGATTGGTGCAATCCTAAATGTGCCAGAAATTGTAGAGGAAGTGTGTGCAACTTGCCTGATCTGTAAACAGCATAACTGTGCTAAACAAGTGAAGATCAGTCAAAGACACAAGCCAAAGCCACTGGTACCCTTTCTGAATTTACAAATGGATTTTGTCCAATTCCCTAAAAGTCAAGGATTTCAGTACCATTTGGTGATTTCTTGTTTTCTTGATGGTCAGAACCTTATCTTTGAAGGAACCCAAATGCTACTAATGTTGCAAAAAAATTGATCCGGAATTTCATACCATCATGGGGAGTCCCAGTATGGCTCTTCAATGATAGAGAAACTCATTTCACAGGAACTATTATAAGACAAGTGGTGAAATCTTTGGAAATCAAGCAGCAGTTCCCCATACCTTAATACCCACCGAGTGCAGGGAAGGTAGAGAGAACAAATGGTATACTTAAAACAAAATTAGGAAAGTTATACCAGGAGACAGGATTGAACTGGGTTCAAGCTTTGCCCTCGACCCTCATGAATATGAGAAGCGCACCAAACCATAAGACAGGGTTGACACCAGGGCCGGATTTACCTTGAGTGAGGCCCTACGCCAACAAAAATTGTGGGCCCCCAGCAGGGGCGGCCCAAGGGGGGTGCGGAGCCTCATTTGCATAAGGGGCCTCATTTGCATAAATATTTGCATAATGTTACCATATACTAACTTTTAGTAAACGTGCCTCTTAATGAGTGTATGGATAAAGAAAGACTAAAAGATTTCTACATTACTATAATCCAGTGCCAACTGCCAGACACATTAGGAACTACTACAAACACTGCCCATTTAGAACCCATAGCAAACCCGCCGTATCCTAACAGCACTACCAGGACTCACAAAGCACCATACTCTACCAATCAAAAGGCAACACTGCAAATATTAAACCAATACATTTCAGAGAACAACAATACATGACCTACTGGGGAAAGAGAACAAGTGGCAATGTCAAATAGGAATTATATAAACAGAACACCTCAGCTCAGTTACACATGCAGAACATAGACCATCACCAAACAAGTAATCACAATTTAGAAACAGGAAGACAATAATTAAACTGGGAATCCCGAAAGCCAAACTTGGAATGCACAACACTGTAGAAATAAAACTATACATTAATTTGCTCTTGTACTAAACAAAGCGCAGAGTTAATGATGCACATTTACCAGAGCTGACATATTCCAATTAATAAATTCAAAATAAAGAGATATTTTTCTACCTTTTGTGCATTTATTTCAGCTGCAATTGCTCCAGCCACTTTCTTCTGGTTTCTTCGTGTCTTCTGCTAACTCTCCATCGTCTGCTGTCCATTTGTCCTTTGTTCTCTCTTCTAGTTTTTTTCCATTCTCTCTCTACATCTGCTTTAACATACTAAACTTTCTCCTTTTGCTCTTTCCTCATTCCTATTTCATCCACTCAAATTTTACCCCTCCATCCTCAATCCCCACTTACTCTCCCAATACCCGGCCAATTGTAGATTTTTTATCCCTCCCACACAAAATATTTTTCCCTTCTCCATTTTACTCTTCCAGCCCCATCCCATTCTAATCCTCCCCCAACATCAGCTCCCTTCTAGTTCCAGCCTCACCCAGCATCCATTCCCTTCTAGTCCCTGCATCAGCCCATTTCCAGTCCTAGCCATCAGCCCATTTCCAGTCCTAGCAACCCCCCAACCCAATACCAGTCCTAGCCCCCCATCAGCCCACAGTCCATTACCAGTCTTAACCACCCCCCAAAGCCCATTACCAGTTCTAAACCCCCCCAACAGCCCACAGCCCATTACTAGTCCTAACCCCATCAGCCCACCTCCAGTCTTAACCCCCCCAGCCCATTTCCAGTCCTAGCCCCCCTATAGCCCATTACCAGACAGCCCCCATCAGCCCACAGCCCATTACCAGTCTTAACCCCCCCATAGCCCATTACCAGTTCTAACCCCCCCAACAGCACACAGCCCATTACCAGTCCTAACCCCATCAGCCCACCTCCAGCCTTAACCCCCCAGCCCATTGCCAGTCCTAGCCCACCCATAGCCCATTACCAGACAGCCCCCATCAGCCCACAGCCCATTACCAGTCTTAACCCCCCCAAAGCCCATTACCAGTTCTAAACCCCCCCAACAGCCCACAGCCCATTACCAGTCCTAACTCCATCAGCCCACCTCCAGTCCTAGCCCCCCATAGCCCATTACCAGACAGCCCCCATCAGCCCACAGCCCATTACCAGTCTTAACCCCCCCCCCATAGCCCATTACCAGTTCTGACCCCCCCCAACAGCCCACAGCCCATTACCATTCCTTACGGCCTCAGGCCTCCTCCAGCGTTAACCTCCCCAGACCATTTCCAGTCCTAGCCCCCCCATAGCCCATTACCAGACAGCCCCATCAGCCCACAGCCCATTACCAGTTCTAACCCCCCCCCAAAGCCCATTACCAGTTCTAAACCCCCCCCAACAGCCCACAGCCCACAGCCCATTACCAGTCCTAACCCCATCAGCCCACCTCCAGCCTTAACCCCCCCAGCCCATTTCCAGTCCCAGCCCCAGCCCCCCCAATAGCCCATTACCAGTCCTCCCCCCCCCATCAGCCTAAAGTAAATTTAATAAAAAAAATAAAACTGCTGGCTGCCGCCGCGGGGCCCCCTCTGCTGCCGCGGCAGCATGGACTGACCCGCGGGGCCCCCTCGGCAGGGGGAATCGGTCGGTCGGTCGGTCCCGCCCTCCCTCCGTGCAGGCTTTGCGAGGCGCAAAGGGAGTGTTTCTCCCTTGCGGCGATGTTAAGCCCGCAGGGGCTGATGGGAAATTTCCCATCAGCCCCTGCGGGCTTAACAGAGACGCGAGGGAGACACTCTCCCTTCGCGCCTCTCAAAGCCTGCACGGAGGGAGGGAGGGACGGACCGACTGACCAACCGATTCACCTTGCAGAGGGGGCCCCGCGGGTCAGTCCATGCTGCCGCGGCAGCAGAGGGGGCCCTGCGGCGGCAGCCAGCAGTTTTTTTTTTTAAAATTTATTTTTAAAAAAAGCTTATTAGTTCGATTTTTGTGGGCCCTTGCCAGCTGTAGGCCCTACGCCACTGCGTAATGGGCGTATAGGTAAATCCGGCCCTGGTTGACACCAAATGATATAGTTACTGGTAAACTAATGAAAGTCTTTTCAGCAATATTTGTTCCACAAGATATGACTTTAGTTAAAAAAAAAAACCCACAAAGTTTATCTCCTCAGTTTTTTACTCACAGGAGGTTGCTGCCCTTTTAGACAAAGCTATGGGGCAGTGTCACCAGTTGCAACCCCAGAGACTGGTGTTTCAGTGAAACAATTACCTAGAAAAAAGGCGGAAGGGACTATACCAAGTGCTCCTAACTAAGCACACTGCAGTGAAGTCTGAAGGACTCCCTACTTAGATTCACGCATCACACTGCCAGTGAGCAAAGATACCACCAGTCAAAGAGCAGTGGGAGGTCCAACCTTTGGAAGAAGACAAGCTTAAACTTCAGAAAAATGTTAGACACCGTAATGTGCTTCAAGAATTGCTGAGAAGCAGGACCAAATTATCTGAAGATGGAAGGACTGATTATGTGGAAAGGACCTAAATAAAAATCAGAAAAGAGAAGAAAGAGGGGTGATTAGTGAGGACTTTTGTAACTATTTTCTTACTTAATGTTTTCTTTTTGTTAATATTGCCTTACCAAGTAGGTGCTATTCCAGAGCAAAATTCTGCTATATATATATATTACTGAGAGTCAAAATTGATGAAGTATCTGGTTATGATAACCTAGAAGGTGAAGGACAGAAATTGATGGAGATAATGGTATGAGTTGCCTGTAAGATCCCTAGTAGGATCTATGACAAAAGGAAGGAATTGTGGAAAGAAAGCATTAACCAGAGACTAAAAGCAAAAATGCCCTAAGAAATAACAAACTTTTGGTTTGTTAGTTTTCAAGGGTTTCAGACTAATTAATGAATCTAGTCAAGTATCCAGTATGACTGTTTCTCCAGGAATTTCCATGCCGATAAGATAACATGTTATAATTCAAAGCTGGCAGCTGTTTAAGTGTAAATCATCTGTAAGCTTTGATGAATTTTACATACAAGTCAAAGCTGCTTCAATGGTAGTCAGAGAAAAGTGTTAAATCTGTATGTCTGTTTTCTCTCTTGCCCAGCAATAATAAAAATAATGCTCAAGCGGGCACTGTGTAGCATAATCTTTTCTTTCAGAATCTACACGGGTTAGGAGAGTAAAATGAATAAGGATATATAATCTTCAGAAAGAGTGAAGGAGATGCTGTAGCAAAACAGCATCAGAATATAACATTGTGGTCAACATTATTGGCACCCTTGCATTTTAGGTATGTTGTGTACCATATCTTGAGAAATAATTGGAAATATTTTAACTGTATGTCATCATAATATTTTAATGTTGTTGTTAAGTGCCGTCAAGTCGGTGTTGACTCATGGCGACCCTCTGGATAGTTGTTCTAAACTGTGTTCAGTCTTCAGTCAGGCAGCTTATTGTTGACAGAGTGGCACCCATAGCTGCTGTTATTGTATCAATCCATTTCATTGCTGGCCTTCTTCTTTTGCATTGACCTTCTACCTTGCAAGTATGATGGCTTTCTCTAATGATCTCTCTCTTCGCATGATGTGTCCAATGTATGAAAGTCGAGGTCTTGTCATCTGAGCTTCTAAAGAAAGCTTAGATTTGATCTCCTCTAGTACTGACTGGTTTGTTCTTTGGGTAGACCATGGTATACACAGTATTCATCACTAACACCATAATTCAAAGGCTTCAATTTTCTTCCTGTCTATCTTTTTCACTGTTCAACTTTTGCATCCATATGACATTATTGAAAATACTATGGCTTGAATGAGATGAATCTTTGTATGGAGAGAGACATCTCTGCACTTGAGAATCTTATCTAGGTCCTTCATAGAAATTCTGCTAAGAGCAATGCATCATCATATTTCTTGACTGCATGTTATTTCTTTTTAGATATTTGATCCAAGTAGGTTAAAGTTGTCCACTATTTCAATTTCTTCTCCATCAACAATGAAGTTATTAATTTTGCCAGTTGTCAGGATCTTTGTCTTCTTTACATTAAGATGCAGGCCCATTTTAAGACTATGTTCCTTGATCTTGAGAAGCAAATGTTTCAGATAGTCTTCACTTTCAGCCAGTAAAGTGGTATCATCAGCATAGTGATGGTTGTTGGTGAGTCTTCCACCAATCTTCACACCTTGGTTGTCTTCATACAGTCCTGCTTCTCTGATGATTTATTCTGCATATAAATTAAAGAGGTAGGGAAAAAGTATGCAGCCTTGTCGTACACCTTTGCTGATTTTAAACCATTCTGTTTCTCCTTGTTCCATTCGAACTGTTGCTTCTTGATCAATGTAAAGGTTAAAAATATTTTAATAGTATGTTCAAAGTTATACAACAAAAAAAAGATGTGCATGCAACTTAGACGTAGTAATTTCTGAGGAAAAAACCAAAACAAAATATGACCTGGATAGGATTAATGGCACCCTTCACTAATATTTGGTTGCACAACCCTTGGCAGTGATGACAGCCTCCAAACATTTCTTGTAGCCATCTATAAGTTTCATACATCTGTCTGCTGGTAGTTTATCCCACTCTTCAACTGTAATTTGTTCCAGCTCATGAATGTTTCCAGGATTCCTTTTTACCAATGGCTGATTTCAGCTTTTTCCAAAGGTTCTTAATTAGATTGAGATCAGGACTCATTGCTGGACAGTTTAAAACAGTAGATTATTTCCTTTTTTTTTACATAAAACATGTTTATTTGTTTCAGAAAGAGTGCAGGAGAAAGAAGGTAACAGTACAATCATTGGATTTAATGCCCCCTCCCACCACAAACATCTTTCTGCACATTCAGCCTTGTACAGCAAGAAGGCCGCTAAAAAGCCTGCAGTCCTATTTCAATGAAAGCTGTGTCATTATCTTCTTTCCTTTTTAACCTTTTTTGTACTTTTGGATATATGTTTTGGGTCATTGTCCTGCTGGAGGACCCATGACCTTCGACTTAGACCTAGCTTTCTGACGCTAGGTAGCACATTTCACTAGGTAGTCCTCTGACTTTATGATTCCTTTAATACTTCCTAGGCCTCCAGTTCTTGAGGCAGCAAAACAGCCCCACAACATTATTGTATGTCCACCATATTTAATTGTAGCCTGTAAATGTATTGCTGGTCTGCATTGCCACAAAGCTCAAGTCTGGTTTCATCTGTCCACAGATCATTTTCTCAGAAGGATTATGGTTTCTTAAGGTGTGTTTGGGCAAAGATCAGGCATCACTTTTATGTCTGTCTTTGAGCAGTGAGGTCCCCCTTGGCCTTCGCCGATGAAGCCCTTTTTTGTTTAGTGCGCAATGTATGGTGTGGTTTGAAATCACCACGCCAGATTGTTTCAGGTCAGCCTTAAGCTCTTTGGATGTTGTACATGGTGTTTTTCCTACACTTCACACTTACCTTCAAAGACTTCTTGGATTAAGTCCTCAGAGGTTCTTGACAGTTTCATGAGCATAAAACTTCTTAATAACATTGAGAACTATAGATACAGGAATCCCAAGGTCTTTGAAGATGGCCTTCTACCCCTTTGATATTTGATGTTTGGTGATAATGGCTTTTCTGATGGTCTCAGGCAGCTCTCTTGTCTTCAACCAAGGAGAAAAGATTGGAGGTTCACTTTCGCAGACGTAATCAGGAAGAAAGAAGACAAAAGCGGAAGGAGACCATGCACAAGCAAAAGACTTTATTACAGGGCCCGACTCAGCCAAGTTTTGGCTAGTTAGCCTTCATCAGGGGCCTATTACAACAAGTATAGGAAAAAAAAACAATACAGATTGAAAAACACGGTATAAAAAACAATCTATAAAAGGTACTCCTAGGAAAGGGAGGAAGGGAGGGAGGGGGAAGATGAGAAAAAGCTGAAGAAGGAGGTGGGGAAGAAGAAAGGAAGGAAAGAACTAAACTTATGCATATTGCCATATACTGCAAAAATAAAAGATGAAATGGAAGGAAAAAAGGAGAAGAAGCAGGAAGTGAATATGGCCATTTTAAACATTAGAGCCATCTTTCATTGGTTGATTCAAGTCATGTGAGTACTAATAAATGATTACATGTGTGTCTAATTTACTGCAATGGGAATGTGGTTCTTCTGTTCAAATTGATTTGTATTGTTTATAAGGGTGCCAATAATCATGTCCTGGGAATGTCCTAGTTTTTATACTATTTCCTTTTTTAATTGGTCTTATTTTATTTGATTCTTTTATGTGTCAAGTACGTGTGCATATATAGTCCAAAGCCATTTCACTGGCCAATTTATTTTGGAGATAATGGATATTAAGGGATTGAACTGCAAGAGTGCCAATAACATTGACTACAACTGTAAAATGGCATTGGGCAGAAAGATATTTCTTAATGGAATGCAAATTATTGTAAAGTCAGAGTTTCAGTAGGGCCTGCAGTATAATGGCTTTCCTTAAGGGACAAAGACCTCAAAAACAACAAGAGAAACAATTAAATACATACAAGTCAAAAACGGACCACAGAGGTACTAGTAAAAACTGAATTAAAAGTAAAGGAATGGACTTCACCAAAAAGTATATAAAAAGCCTTAAATAGACATATTATAAATTCATGTATATATATATATATATATATATATATATATATATATATATATATATATATATATATATTAGTACTATATATGTCAAAATTATATGCCATACTTATATATAAATTGATCACAAAACATATACAAACAATTGAAACAGTAAGAATAAACAATAAGAATGACAAATACAATAATAAATGCAATAAAGCCATAGTTAAAAAGTAATGGTTAAAAAAAATCAATATATAATTCTCCAATGAAACAAATTCAATAAATATATAGGGATCAAACATCCCAAACTACTCACCACTCTGCAAAAAACTAAGGGATGATTTGTAATGGTAATCATCTAAATTGGTGGGTTAAAAAGAGAAGGGAACCCAATTAAATGTATGCAAAGGGAGTTATATTAAGCGGGACAATCCATAAAATCCTGAAAGAACTCGGAGGAAGTGACATCAGCCCAACCATGCAGACAGGAGAGTGCAGGGCTCCCCGTTTAACTCACCAAATGAGTGGTTTTCATGAGCCCCAGTACATAAGAACATAAGATATGCCATACTGGGTCAGACCAAGGTCCATCAAGCACAGTATTCTGTTTCCAACAGTGGCCAATCTAGGTCATATGTACCTAGCAGTTTCCCCAAGAGACACAAGTTCCACAATGCTTGTACTGGGTCAAGCATTGATATCTTCGGTCACTTCTTAATAATGGTTTATGGACCTTTCCTCCAGGAACTTGTCCAAACCTTTTTTAAACCCAGCTACACTAACAGCCTTTACTACATCCTCTGGTAACAAATTCCAGAGTTTGATTACACGTTGAGTGAAAAAATATTTCTTTTATTAGTCTTAAATAGTTTACCCTGTAGCTTCATTGCATGTCCCCTAGTCTTTCTATATTCTGATAAGGTAAACAATCGATCTACGTTTACCCGTTCCACTCCGTTCATTAATTTATAGACTTCTATCATATCTCCCCTCAGCCATCTCTTTTCCAGGTTAAAGAGCCCTAACCTTTTTAGCCTTTCTTCATAGGAGTATCCTTCCATCCCCTTTACCATTTTGGTGGCTCCTCTCTGTACCTTTTCTAAAATCGCTATATCCTTTTTAAGATACAGCGACCAGAATTGCACACAATATTCAAGGTGCGGTCTCACCATGGAACAATATAGAGGCATTATAATATCTTTTGTTTTATTTTCCATTCCTTTCCTTATCACACCTAGCATTCTATTTGCTCTCTTGGCCGCCGCTGCACACTGGGCTGAGGGTTTTAACATGGTATTCACAATGACGCCTAAATCTTTTTCCTGGGTGGAGGTTCCTAATGTGGAACCTTGCATCGTGTAACCATAGTTTGGGTTGTTCTTCCCTAGGTGCATAACCTTGCACTTGTCCACATTAAATTTCATCTGCCATTTTGATGCCCAGTCTTCCAATTTATCAAGATCCTCTTGTAATTTTTCACAATCCTCTTGGGTTTTAACAACTTTAAATAGTTTTGTGTCATCTGCAAATTTGATAACCTCACTCGTTATTCCACTTTCCAGGTCATTTATGAATATGTCAAAAAGCAGCGGACCCAGCACAGATCCCTGGGGTACACCACTATTCACCTTTCTCCATTGGGAAAATTGGCCATTTAGCCCTACCCTCTGCTTTCTATCTTTTAACCAGTTCCTGATCCACAATAGTACACTGCCTCCTATCCCATGACTCTTTAGTTTTGCCAAAAGTCTCTGATGAGGGACCTTGTCAAAGGCTTTCTGAAAGTCCAGATACACAATATCAACTGACTCACCTTTGTCCACCTGTTTATTCACTCCTTCAAAAAAACATAACAGATTAGTAAGACAAGATCTTCCTTATCTAAAGCCATGTTGGCTGTCTCCCATTAGGTTGTGACTATCCACATGCTGAGTAATTTTATTCTTTATGATGGTTTCTACCATTTTTCCCGGTACTGACGTCAGGCTCACCGGTCTGTAGTTTCCCGGATCACCCCTGGAACCCTTTTTAAAAATTGGTGTTACATTGGCGATCCTCCAATCTTCAGGTATTAGAGATGATTTTAATGATAGTTCACAGATTACGGATAGCAGTTCTGCAATCTCATATTTCAGTTCTTTCAACACCCTTGGATGTATACCATCTGGCCCAGGTCATTTGCTACTCTTCAGTTTATCTAATAGTTGTAAGACATCTTCCCGATGTATCGATATTTCCTTCAATTCTTCCGCACCTTTAAATACCACTTCAGTCATGGGTAACATCCCTACATCTTCCTCAGTAAAGACCGAAGCAAAGAATTCATTCAGTCTCTCCGCTATCGCCTTGCTGCCTCTTAGTGCTCCTTTAACCCCTTTATCATCTAATGGACCAACTGACTCTCTCACAGGTTTTTTGCTACAAATGTGCTTGAAAAGGTCTTTATTTCGCATTTTTGCTTCTGCAGCAAGCTTCTTCTCAAATTCTCTCTTTGCCTGCCTTATCAATGCCTTGCATTTGACTTGCCAGTGCTTGGGCTGTTTCCAGGTTTCGTCGTTTGGCTCTTTTTTCCATTTCCTGAAAGATGCTTTTTTGGCAACAACAGCCTCTCTGACCTCACCTTTAAACCATGCTGGCAGTTTTTTGGACTTCCTTCCACTTTTCTTAAAGCGTGGAATACAGCTGGTCTGGGCTTCCAAGATAGTATTTTTCAACAACACCCAAGCTTGATGTACGTCTTTAACCTTCGCAACTGCTCCTTTTAGTTTTTTCTTAACTGTTTTCCTCATTTTATCATATAGTCTCCCTTTCGAAAGTTAAAAGGAAGTACTGTGGATTTCCTTACTATCCCTCCTCCACTAATTAAATCAAAGGCGATCATGCTATGATCACTATTGCCAAGTGGCCCCAACACCCTTATCTCTTGCACTAGATCTGGTGTTCCACTAAGGACTAGGTCTAATATGGCTTCCCCTCTGGTCGGTTCATGAACCAGCTGCTCCAAGAAGCAGTCATTTATTTCATCTAGGAAATTTATCTCCCTAGCATGTCCTGACGTGACACTGACCCAGTCGATACCGGGGTAATTGAAATCACCCATTATTATTACTGCGCTGTAACTTTTGTTAGCTTCCTTGATTTCTTTGAGCATTTCATCATCCATTTGGTCATTCTGGCCAGGTGCTCGATAGTACACCCCCACTGCCATTGCCTTCCCCCTTTTATATGGAATTTCAATCCATATAGATTCTACAGCAGATTTTGTTTCCTGCAAAACTTGAATCCTTTCTGAGTCAATGCCCTCTCTAACATAGAGCGCAACCCCTCCACCAATTTGATCAGCTCTATCATTACGATATAGTTTGTACCCAGGTATCACAGTGTCCCACTGGTTGTCCTCCTTCCACCATGTCTCTGATATTCCAATCATATCTAACCTTTCATTTAGTGCTATATATTCTAACTCTCCCATCTTATTCTTTAGACTTCTAGCATTTGCATACAAGCATTTTAGAGAATGTATTTTATTCATGTTAATTTGGCTATTGTTAGACATGGGTAAATTGGGATCTTTAAGCTCTGTCTGCTCCATACTTGAGGTCATTTGGGCTACTTTACTCTTTTGTGGAACCTCTCTGCTTTTGGTAGTATCCTTCAAGGATACATTCTTCCGAACCATCCGCTCTTGGGCGACTGTCGGCCTTCCCCTAATATCTAGTTTAAAAGCTGCTCTATCTCCTTTTTAAAGGTTAATGCCAGCAGCCTGGTTCCATCCCGGTTAAGGTGAAGCCCATCCCTTCAGAAGAGCCCCTCCTTTCCCCAGATAGCAGTAACCTCCGATAGCTGTGGAAACAAACCTGCCTCCAGGTACAATCATTATAATCTCAACATGGCGCAAGACGGCAGACCTCAGAGAGTTCACGTACACTGGCTTAAGAATGGAGGGGAAGGAGGCTGAAAAGATGGTGCCTGATGACGCGGTAGAACAGATGGAGGAGGAGGCCACTGGAAGGACTATGAGTGGATTACAGGTTGGAAAGAGTGCTGTGGTGCAAATTACCAGATCGGAGCTCTGATCTTGGTTCAATGAGATTTAAGCTAACCTTGCAGGGATCTGGATGGAAGTAGAAGAAATGCTGGCTGAATTAAGAACTGATATGCAAGAGGTAGGCAGGCGCATGGGCGATACAGAAATGCACATGGAAGAAGTACAAAGTAAAATTGATGCTTTAGGAACCTCTATGACCTCATTGGAATCAACACATGATCAGCTACAATTGAAGATACAGGACCTGGAAAACCGCTCTAGACAGAACAATTTAAGATTTAAGGGAGTACCCGAAAGTGAAAAAAAATTGCGATTGCGTGAAAGTGGCCCAAGGCATTTGCACAGCACTTCTGCAGAATCCTGCCAATATGGAATAACTCCTGATGAGCTCCATAAAAATAGATAGAGCCCATCAGGCCCTCGGCCCAGTGAGAACTGAGTGACCAAGAGACATTCTAATCTGTCTACATGATTATACTCTGAAGGAGAAAATAGCCCGACGAATGCGGTGGCATTACGCTTTATGTGGGATGGCAATCAGGTGATGGTGTTCACAGATCTCGCACAAGCCATGCTACAATGACATTAAAACTGAAGCGGCTTCACTATTTGCCTACAAGAGGCTAGATATAAATATACATTATTATTCCCTGTAGGGTTGGCCTTCACAGCAAATGGTATCACCAAGAGAGCCACAATGTAGAAGAACTGGCAGCAGCAATGAAAGAATAAGGGCTGCATGATGTGCCTGAACTGGCGGCATGTGGTAAACATAAGGGGAATGAGCCGACCCAACCTACAGTAAGTGGCAAAAAATGGACAAAAAAGGGCAATGGAAGAAGAGAGAGAGCAGACAGGAAAGTGAAGCCCGCTGAGCACTCCAGTCAAGCCATTCAGGAGAACAAGGGCGCAGGAATGCGCATCTCAATGGACTGATGGTGGTTCAGGACAAGAGAGATTGCAGGATCCCCTGTCTTCCTCTTTTTCATTTCTAACATTTCTTTTTCATTTCTAACATTTCATACATATGCTTGTATGGGTATGAGGGAAGAGGGGGGAAGGTGGCGTAATTGATATTTTGGGGGGAACAATTTAAGGCTGTGGGGGTTGGGATGGTAATGGTGTTAAATTTAATGGCGGGGGAGAAGAACTTAGGTTTGAAGTGCAGGGTGGGGCTGGGAAGGGGAGTATAATATTAGGAATGGGGGATGAGGTGGGGTGGATTGGGATTGAGTCACTCTGATAGAGAGAATGAACTGGAAATGCTCAGTGAGGAGGGGCGCGGTTGGGGAAGGGAAGGAAGGAAGACAGGGAGGGAGGAAAATGGGGGTCCATATTAGGAGAGGAAATGTGATTTTGATGACCAGTCATGAGTCCTAAAGGGGTAGGAGGACTCAAGATCATGATCCTCACCCTAAAAGGTTTGAATTTGTGGAAAAAATGGAAATCACTCCTAAAGGAAGGAGAACGTATGCAGGCAGATATCTTGATGGTGTAGGAAGATCATCTCACACAAGACTGAAAGGAGGCAAATATGATAGAATTTATCTGGCTCCGAATAGAGCACAGCCAAAGAAGGGTAACCTATTTAAGACTAATAAGAGAAAATATATTTTCACTCAACATGTAATCAAAATCTGGAATTCACTACCGGAGGATGTAGTAAAAGCTGTTAATGTAGCTGGGTTTAAAAAAGGTTTAGACAAGTTCCTGGAGGAAAGCTTGTGATGAAGAAGCTGCCCAGAGCCTAGAGAATACTGGTAAAGGAAGGGAATTTACCCTAATCAAGGGACCTGTTTGGGCAGATCTCAGGAGTAAAACTTCATATTTACCTAAAAGACAGCTTATTCCAGGCTGCAGTGGCCTGCAGAGAGCCCCTCGTGGAGATGAGGTGCAGGAGTTTAAGCCCAGATTGAGAAACCCTTACATCACTCCTAATTATTCAGCTGCCAGGAGAGACTTTGATGAGCAACACCTGAGGTCTGCAGGGGAGTGGTTGGAAACTGGGAACTTTAAAACTAGAGCAGAATATGCAGAGAGCAGAGAAGGAAAGCCTGAGAGAAGAGGAGGAAGGCCTGAGAGGAAGAAAAGCCTGAGCAGACAAGACAAGCCTAAGCCTGGACGACGAGGAGAGCGAGGAAGCAATCCTGAGGGGAGGCTTGAAGGCAAGCTTGAGAGCAAGGAAAGAGGAGCTCTGAGAGGTACGGGTTCTTGGAGAGATTCCTGGGAGAAGCCAGCTTCAAGGGATTGGGGAAATCCAAAGGCTTGGAGAGCTGCAGCTAGGAACCCTAAGAAGAGGCATGGAGCAGATACCCTGAGGTCCAGGAATGTAGACTGGAGGACAGGATATAAAAGCCCCAATACATACTGGCCAGAATATTGGAGAGGACAGCCTAATGCCAGCTTTAACCCAGGTATGAACTATGAGCATTTATCTAACCTAAAGCAAGGCAAAGTGTTTAGACACAGTTCCTGTCCTGGTGAAGGTCAGTTAATGAAGCCCTCTGATCTACCTCCTGATATAGAGCCAATGCAAGTAGAGAACAGGCTATAATTACAGAGGGGGAAGATAATCTCATGGACTGTTCTTATTGCAAGGTTGCTAACACAGAGAAATCCTGAAAGTAGGATCAAACATCAAAAGGGAAAACGTTCTAGTATCTGGCACTAAACGTTTCTGTAAATACTTGTGCAGAGAGAAGCAAAGAGCTGTTGATTGGAGCTTGTTAGCCAGCTGGTATCAGAGCAGCACAGCTCAGGCTATGCACACGTTGGATACAAAAGTGCTTTAAATGTAAAAAAGAAAGCAGTTTTTGGTGAAGAAGCTTTTGAGTTTGTTTTCCTTTAATCCAGCCCTGCTGAGCAGGTGTGTCAGCAGTGACTGAGAAGGACTTTCTGTTGTTAATGAACTTTACAAGCAACTTGCTTTACCCTTCAGTTGTATTTGTTATTTTGAATATACAATCCTGGAAAAATACATCCTGAGGTGTTACCAAATAGAATCTGTGTGCATCTGGATTTGCCTCATAAATAAATATTCTGTTACTGCCTTACACTCAAGCCAACTACATTCTCTTCATTTACCTCCAAAGCAAGTACCGCATGACTGGACTACCAGTAGCACAATCCTTTGCAAGATAGCCAGTCTGGAACATTGCTTAATTGAGGAACTTTATCTAACAAGCATGCCCCTCCATACTCATGTAAGGGGCTATGGGCATGACAAGCTCCAATAACTATTATTAAAAGGGACCCAGGATATCACTGCTTGACACAATACAAGCATTGTGGAACCTGTGTCTTTTGGGGAAACTGCTAGGTACTTGTGATCTAGATTGACCACTGTTGGAAACAGGATACTGGGCTTGATGGACCTTGGTCTGATGCAATATGGCATATCTTATTTTTTAAGGGAGGTTGGCCTCTTGTTTTCAAAAGATTTGATATTGGAGGAAAAGGAACTTTTAAGGAACCTGGAAGGGAAGTTTCTCTTATGGGGAGGAAAGATTAACGGGTGGGAAATAACGCTGGGCAGTATTTATGCACCAAATTCAAAACAGCGGCAGTTTTATGACTGGATGAGAACCAACATCCAAGATCGAGTGAGGGGGCCCTTGATAGTAGGAGACTTCAATGCAGTGGTCAATCCCAGGTTAGACACTACAGGGGGAGATGGGAGCAGAGGGGTTTGACTTGGGTTATAAACAACAATGAAGAAATTAGGCACACAGGAAGCCTGGCGGTATTTAAAAGGGCATACACATGAGTATACTTTCCACTCTCACCCACATGAGACATACAGCAGAATAGACATGATTTGGGTAGATACATCAATAACAGAGCAAATCCAAGATATAGTAATTGGACCAACCACCTGGTCTGACCATTGCTCCTTACTCTGGAACCTCGGAGGCAAAGGGGAGGCTTGAAATTCTAGCGACTGAACGGCTCCTTGCTGTCCGAGGAAGGACAAGTGAGAGCCACATGGGAAGTAATAAAAGAATACCTACACTTTAATAAACAGGGTACCGTTGCACCACCAGTGGTTTGATATGAGCTAAAAGCAGTCCTTGGAGGCCATCTTATTTCCAAAGAGTCCAGAAAGAAAAAACAAAAGGAACAAAAGGAATTAGAGTTGAGAGAAAGGATATGCCAGCTCACCATCCAACATGGGGAGCAGGGGGGAAGCAATTGCAGAGGCAATTGACTGCTCTGAGAGGGGAACTAGAGGCACTCAAGGCCGATGAAAGGGCACATGAGCCTACAAGGCTAAGACATGCCATGCTCACAACGGATAATAAGCCAGGAAGATATCTAGCCAGGACAAGAGAGGCGAGCACAACATATAAGGAAAATCAAGAATGGGGAGGGGCAGTGAGAGATGGGAAACAAATAAGGTTCTCCAGGTGTTTCAAGATTTCTACCAGAAGTTATATCAGAGTATAAAGGAGGGGTGGGACCACTGAATGACTACTTGGATGAGGTAAATCTACCCAAATTGGGGGAGGAAGAAGGGGATTGGTTAGACAGAGATGTAGAAGGAGCAGAAGTGCTGTTATCAAGGGGTTAAAAGAAGGTAAGGTACCAGGCCTGGATGGAATGACGGCCACCCTGTATAAAAAAATTTGCAGTTGAGTTGGTTCCGGAGCTAGCGGAACCTTTTAATGGAGTTCTGTGAGGTGGTGAGCTGCCGGCCTCATTAGGGATAGTGGGGATTACTGTCCTGCTGAAGCCAGGTAAAGATGTCGGGTAGTGTGCATCCCATCACCCCATTTATTTAATCAATTTAGATGCAAAAATTCAAAGGTGTTGGCAAATAGAGTGCAATCTTTTTTGCCATGGTTGGCTTGAGCAGACCAGACGGGTTTCGTACCGGCAAGCTAGTGAAAATATGTAAACTTCTCAGTTTGATATGGATAACTCAGAAGACCAAGACCCCCTCCCTATTATTTTATTTTTTAAATTAAGATTTTAACCAAAATACATACACAATGAGGCCAATTCCATTCAAGCCGTGCAGCCTCTGTGCAGCCGATCAGAAGTGGAGCATCCAGAGGTAGCCCCAATTCTGATCCTGCGGGGACTAGACATGCCCACGGGATCAGAGTTGGGTCTACGACCTAGACATGCAGGCCGGGCCCCAATTCTGATCAGCCTGCATGCCCAGCCACATACCTGGTTACCTCAGCATGGCTCCTGAACGGAGCCCACAATGCCATGGCAACCTGTCACCAGGGCACTGCAGCTCCATCCAGGAGCTGCGATTCCTGGCCACTGACAAAGCTCTCTTTTCCCTGCAGCCCAATCCCTGATATGGCCTTCCAAGACCTAGGTCAGGCTGCGGGGAACCCCCTGAGCCCCCTCACCTGCCTGCCTGTGTCCCGCATCATGGTCCCTTCTGTCTCTGAAGGCCCTAGATGTACAGGGCCAACCATGGAATTGGCCCTGTTCATTCAGGGTCAAGGACCAGCCACATCACACCCTCACTCCATCTCCAGAATGCCCCCTCCCATCAAGGCCTCCCTGTACAAACCCACTGTTCGTACGAGGTTAGTGACAGGGACGGCAGGGAGATGAATAGCGGGGATGGACATCCCAACAGGACATCCATCCCCACTATTCGTGGGACAGCATGACCCCCATAGTATATAAGAAAAGCATAACCTGCTACCATTAGAAATTAGGAAAATATACAAAAAAAAAAACACAATAGCAAGAGTGCTCTAGCCCCCATCATGGGAGAGAAGCAGAAGTGAACAAAAGTATTAATACATAGAACTACCCCAGTCAAATACAGAACAAGAGTCAAGAGTATACACAAGTCCCCAAGTACCCATATTAACCCACTGATTTGTCCTGAAGAAAAGATTCCAAATGGGAAACTTCTGTGAAAACAAACTTATTTCCAGCATAGGTAACCACACACTTACAGGGGAAATGTAGGTAGAACATGGCTCTGATAGCCAAGATTTTAGACCGCAACTGCAAGAAAGCCTTCCTACACAGTTGCGTAGGCTTGGCAACATCAGGAAAAACGTTTATTGGCTGGCCACAAAAGGGAACAGACTTTTTAGAAAAATATAATCTCAAGACAGAAATCTTATCAGCATCCAATCCAAACGTGACCAGCAGAGTTGCTCTCTCAGAGGCAATGTCCTGAGACGTCTCAAGAAAAACAGTCAAATCAAGGCTGTCTGGAGAGACGATGGAATCCAACCCCTCTCCTTTGGCCACTTTTAACCAAGTCCCCTTGGAAACATAAAATAACTTAGAAATAACTAGCACATTAACACTACTAAACAACAAAATTTCTTTCAAATACTTTTTCAGCAGTTCGAGGGAATACAGAAGCCGCATCACAGGAAAAATTCAGGAATCACAAATTCCTTATCCTTAATTGATTATCCATGGCCTCTAGTTTCGTATGAATAACCAAACTATCCTCAACTACTGTCCCCACTAGAGACTGAAATGAGGGTTGAGAGCCCACAAGTTTCATTACACAAGACTCTAAAGAGGAAATTAAAGAGTCCTGCTGTTTAAATTTGTCCACAGACTCCTCAGAAAACTTGCACAATTGACCCATAGTCCCAGTCAATATCACTTCCACTCTCGACAGCTTACCCAAACATCCTTCAAGGAAACTTCAGTGGAGGGGTCCACAGCACAACCAAACTTGAAGATGGTGATGCAAGAGAAACTGCCTTGGGGTACCAAACACCAGCCGGGGGGGCCTGAGAGGGAGGGGGATTGAGGAGAGTGGTTGCTTGCAGGTGGAGAAGAAGTGGATCTCTGAGAACCACTACTAGCGTCCAGAGCAGATAAGCCTATCATAGAAGAAGGCTGGGGTAGAGGTGTAATGCTACCGGAACTCAAGGAGATTTCATTGACCGGGCCTGCTCCTCCAGCACCTCCCAATGCCTTGTTCTTCGCCTTCTGCTTACCCATAACAATTCAGAGCTTCTTCTGGTGCTCCTTCGTGCTCCGAAGGGGCAGAACATGTCCTTGAGGTCACACCCCTTCGGTCACGTGCCCGCAGTCACACGCCTGCGGCCACTGAGCTTTTACATCCGAGGCTGACCGCAGGAGGTAGGAGCAGTCTTACAGCTGGTCTCCCCAGGGGTGCAATTGCTAGAGATGGTAAAGCAACAAAAGCACACATTATCTCTCCAAACGCACTGCAGGAGAACTAAGCTTTTACCGCCGATGCTGATCACAGGTGAGAGGAGCAATCTTACAACTGGTCTCTATAGGGTTGTAATTGCTAGAGATGGTAAAGCAGCAAAAGGACAAGTCTCTCTCCAAACAACTCTCCAAACATACTGCAAGAGAACTGAGCTTCTACCTCCGATGCTGATCACAGGGGGGGGGGGGGAGCCATCATACAGCTGGTCTCTACAGTGGTGCAATTGCTAGAAATGGTAAAACAGCAAGAGCAAAACTCTCCCCCCCCCCCCCCCCATAATGCTGGTAGACGATGAAGAAGCTTTTGACCGTGCAGAATGGACATTTATATTTGTTGTCCTGGATAAAATGGGATTTTGGGAGAATTTCCTAAAGTGCGTACATGCTTTATATAAAGAACCCCGTGATAGAATAAGGGTGAATGGTGAATATTCCCAAGAGTTTTCCCTGGGCCATAGGGGGGAGGGGCATGGCAGGGATGTCCCTTGTCACCACTCTTATTTGTATTAGTAATTGAGCCGTTAGCAGCAAAGATCTGGGCCCAGACTGATATAAAAGGGTTCCTGGATGGAACTAAAGCATACAATATCTCCCTATTTGCAGACAATGTAATTTACTTTATAGCACACAATTACCACTGTCACGCCACCACCACTCGCCTCTAGGTTAGAGGGACGTGGATTTTTAGAGGAACTTTCTGCTGTATGCTTTTTCAGCTTTTTTTAAACTATTTCCTTGCAATGCCCTCTGGGAAATGTAGTCCTTATTCAGCTGTATGAGTGCACCATGCAGAAAGCTGTAGTCAGGCTCAAGTAGGTAAGGCAAACGACAGAAATTTATTATTTTTATATACACAATGGTTCGATCATACCACACATAGGATTGTTGGTTCAGGACTCTTTGAAGCAAAAATTGTCCAAAACATATCCAACCACAAAATGCAGTTTTAAAGGTTCTCTCTATTGCAGGATACACAGTCTTTACCAGCAAGATTATTGTATTCCCTTCTTAGCCTTGCTGGTTAAAGCACAAACAAAAATCACATTTAAAGTCTGTGGTAAACTTCCCCTTTATAAACACAAGGGAAACACAGCCACCCTGCTTGTGGAATAAGGGTACCTTTTTCCTGGATAACCTTCTCTCAGGACTGGCTTGCTTTCTCTACGTTCCCCAGGTTTATAGCTTGGCACAAGGAACAGTCCATGGCTGTGTCCTCTTCAATCAGCTTCACCTCGGGCTCTCCCAGCTGCATAGGCTCTGACTCCCCACCTTGCTCACAGTACTCAGCTAACAGCCTTCTGGGGAATCCTGGAGTCTCCCCTTGTTCCTGGCTCCAAACTCTCCTGCAGCCGTGCTACATGCCAAATAGCACTCTCTCCAGCTGGAAGGTCCATTCCTCTGCTCTGCTCAACCTGGCTGCCTGCTTCTCCTCTCCTCCTTTCCTCTTCTACTAAAACATACTCTGCTCTGTGTTTATACTTCCAGGGCTCTAGCTCCAACCCCACCCTACTCAGGTGACAGCAATCAGCCTGACTCCGGGCACCTGCGTGCTTGAAGCATTCACTGCCTGAAGGGTTCTGAGCCTTGTATCTTCTCCCCTTCATTCCACTAGGGGGAGCATGAAATGTGGTCCACGTGGAAGTTTTCTGATCCCTGGAGGTGTTTATGGCTTTCCTACCCTGACTTGAGTAAAGGGGGCCCTTTACTAGGGTGAATTCCCTGTCTCTTTGTCCTCCCCCAGACTCTGGATAGGCCTCCTTGCCACATCACACATCCATGTTTGATGTATCAGATACATAAATATATTTATTTATTTAACAGATTTTTTATACCATTTTTCTACAAGTCAAAATGGTTTATATGGAACTGAGCTGATAGTGAATGAATTACAAGGAACATCAAAAAACATTTACAATGAACATGAAAACTATTTAAATGGGAACAGAGAACAATGAACCTTTTATATATATCAATACATTTGAGGGGGTTATAGGGGCTTTATGGGAATAGGATGAGGTAGTCCTGATCTATGGTTGTTGGGTGCCTGTTGCAAAAATGTTCCAGGAAGAGGTGGATTTTGAGTTGTTTGCGAAAGTCTACGGTTGATTGAATGTTTCAAATTGAGGGTAGTGGCATACAGAGAGAATGTTCTTAGTCTGGTGACTGCTTGGATTTGCGAGTCAGAGAAAGTTTGAAGTGCTCTTTCTTCTTGGTCTGTCGGAGTTCAAGGTGTGAATTAGTGCTTGGACTTGCTCCGAGGATTGTTTGTCCAGGGTTTTGTGAATGAGGGTTAGAACTTTGAATTGTATTCTGAAGCTGATGGGAAGCCAGTAGAGGTGTTTGAGGATAGGAGTGATGTGGGTTAGTCTTGAGGCTTGGAAGATAGATCAGCAACAGTATTTTGGATGAGTTGTAATGGGAGGAGAGCATACTTCGGTAGGCCAAGATAAATGGAATTACAATAGTCAAACAAAGGAGTGATAGTGGCTTAACAGACTGAGTGGAATGTATCAGGGGTTAAGAGGGGGCATAGGTTTCAGAGGGCTTTGAGTTTATAGTATGCACCTTTGGTGATACTTTGAATATGGGCCTTGAAGGTCAGCTGCTGGTTCAGTATGATACCAAGGTATTTTATCTGTGTGCTGACTCGGATGTCATTGTTGTTGAGTCTGATGGAAGCAGGGGGATGAAGTTGGGGTCTTTTGTGACATGGAGGAGCTCTGGTTTTTTTAGGCTGATGGAGGAGAGATTGTGAAGATGGAGCCAGCTGATTATTTCCGATAGGCAACTTGAGAGCATGGAGTAATTAGGAGCGGAAGTGGATAATGAGAATGATGTAATAGGCAACTTGAGAGAATGGAGTAATTAAGAGCGGAAGTGGAGAATGAGAATGGTGCAAAGATCATGATGTCATCTGCATATATCAGGAACTCTACTTGGAATTGTTGGAGAATGGCACACAGTGGTTGAATGTATATATTGAATAGTAGAAAAGAGAGGGATGATCCTTGTGGCACTCCCTGGTTTAGGGTGAAGGGAGCTGAGATTTGTGTTTGTATCTTTATTCTCTGGTTTCGGCTCGAGAGATAGGAACAGAACCATTTCAGGGGGGTGCCACAGACTCCAATATGGTGAAGTTGGTTAAGGAGGAGCTGGTGGGATACAGTGTCAAAGGTAGTGGTGATGTCCAGAAAGAGCAGGATGAAGCCTTGGATGATTGGTCCAATGCCTGTGATGAGTAAATTCAGGAGGAAGGTCATAAGGGTTTCAGTGCCGTGGTTGGGTCAGAATCCATGTTGCTGTATGTTTAGAGGTGCATAGTGGTGATCTTGGAGCTAAGTCTGTACAGCATTTTCAATGATTTTGGAGATAAATGGTATACTAGTTATAGGTCTGTAGGAGGAGAGTGAGTGTGGATCCAGGTTTGGTTTCTTCAGGAGCTGTTTGATTGATCTTGTTTGAGGGAGGGACGGAAGAATCCTTGTGAAAGGGATAAGTGGACAATGCCAGATATGATTGGTAGGAATTGTTCTTTTGTGATTTTGAGCCAAGAAATTGGACAAGGGTCAAGTGGGGAGGTTGTGGTGTTGTTGCTGGTTATGTTATTCAGTTCATCTGATGATAGTGTTTTGAAGGTAGTCTAGTGGTGGTCTTGAGTGGTCTCTTCATTCAAGGTTGGGATGGTGGGACTGCTAGAGGATGTAGATCTGTGCTTGGCCTGCAGGTATGAGGCCATATCCTATGGATTAAGAGTGGTCATGGTTTGTTTGTGATGGGGCTTTGGTAAGAGTTTTGATGATGGTGAAGAGTTCTCTGGGGTTGTTGATTGAGCATGAGATGATATTGTTGTGGTATTCTTTTTTGGCGTGGATGGTGGAGTCGTGGTATAACTTTAGTTCATGTAGGTACTGAGATTTGAGTTGATAGTCTTGAGACTTTCTCCATTGTCGTTTGAGACATTGCAGGTTGCATTTTTTGTACTTTTAGGGTGACGGAGTACCAGGCAGCGTGTGGTCATTGATTTCTGTGTGGATCCTTTGGTGGAGCAAGAGCAGCAGCTGAGATGGTTGCATATGCAGACTTTTGTTTCAAGGTCTGTTTGCACTGGTAAGGTAAATAGGGTTGAGAGAGTTTTTTGGAAAAAGGCTTGTTCATCAAATAAAAGGAACCTCTGAGTTATTAGAGGGGAGCTCTGATGCAAGATTTGTAGGCAGACACTAGGTATGTTAAATGTGATGAGGTTGTGATCAGACCAGGGAACTGGAAGTAATGAGGGTGGAGTATATCCATTTGCATTTAAGAGTCAATCTGGGAAGAAGACCATGTCAAGGGTGCTACCTTTTGTATGTCTAGGGGAGGATGTGAGCTGTGTGAATTGTAGATCTGTCATAGCTTCGAGGAAGGCTAAAGAGTGGGTGGTGGAGGCAAATGGGAGGTTTACATCTCCAAGTAGGATGAGGTCTTTGTTGGTGGATGAGTGAGAGCAGGTTTTTTCCAGTAAGGTAGCGAGTTCTTCAGCATTAGTGTGAGGGGATCTGTATGATAGGCAGATGGAGAGATGGTGGTATAGTGCTGTAATCAGGATATGAGATGAATATGGGGAAAACTGAAATACTCAAATTGGTGTTAACACCGGATTTAGAAAATAGACAGAGATTCTTTCCCCTTTCAGTGGGCCAAGAAGTAGCTTAAGTATTTGGGAGTTGAGGTAGGGCACCCATGGAAGGACCTGGTACAATTCAATTATGAACCCTTGTGTAAGAAGGTCCTTTAATGATCTTAGTAGATGGAATAAGTCCTGCTTTTCCTGGTTTGGCAGGATAGCTATAATTAAGATGAATGTGTTACCCAGATTATTATTCATTTTTATGTCTTTGCCCATTCTGGCCCTGACTAAATTGATGAGGCTAGAGCAATGGCAAATATTCTCTTACATATGGAAGAAACGTCCACCCAGGGTGAGGCAAACAGCAATTTGTAAATCTAGCGATATGGGAGGGTTTGTAGTCCCAGATTTAGAAAGCTATTATCATGCAGCACAGTTGCGAGCTATATTAGGCTTGAGGATAAGTCCCCAAGGCCAGGCATGGTGCCGGATTGAACATGATTTGGAATATGGAGGGTCTCGAACACCAGGAGAACTTGTAGATGTGTTATGGCAACCTGAGAGTAGAAGTCTAAAAATTGGGGAAGAGCAAAACCCCTTTGTGAGAACCATCTTGCAAGTGTGGCAGAGAACTAGGCATAACTTAGTGGGTCGAGCAGGAGAATTGCAGATGCAGCGGATATTCACATATGAGGGGATTAATGACCCTGATGGATTCCCATATTTCAAGGGGAGGGAAGCTAAAGGAGTAGTATACCTGAATCAGCTCTTTTCTCCTCAAGGAAAACTTAGGAGCTTCCAGGAGCTGCAAGGGGATCAAACCCTCGATGAGGGGGATTGGTATGGATATTGCCAAGTGGCATATATGCTGAAAAGTACAGAACAGGATAAATTAGAGATAGGGGAAGCTACCCCATTCGAACAAGTCTTTCTTAAAGCACAGGGGGCTAAAGGGATGATATCTCAGATATATTGCGAATTAGGAGGCTCAGGGGAATGGAAAGGATATGGGAACAAGACTTGGGAGGAGAGTGGAGCTAAGAGCAGTGGGAGAGAATAAATGAGGTGGTGAGGATCCTTTCAGTCTCAGCAATAATACAAGAGCAAGGCTACAAAATGTTATATCGGATGTACCTCACTCCTATCAAACTAATTAAAATATGGGGCAGAGGAAGTTCACTATGTTGGCGAGGGTGTGGGCAAGGAGGAGGATTTTTTTCATATATGGTGGAGATGCCTGCTCATCCAGCTGGTTGGGATTGGATGGGAGATCAGGCTAAGGAGATCCTGGGATGGACAGGGACACTTACACCAGAAGTTGCCTTGCTAAATGTTTGGGGGGAGGGAGGTGAAGGAGACATGGGTACATTTTTTAAGATGTTTAGCCACAGCTGTGAGAATGCAGATAGCAAAGGAGTGGAAGAATAAGGGGCAAATAGAGTATCAGAAAGTTACATCCTGCTTGGACTTTGTATGTGAGATGAGTAGAATAACTGCCTACAAGATGAAAACCACAGAAGTTTTAATAGGACCTGGAGTGGCGACATTTATATGGATCTGACTAATGGAGAGAGGAGAGGAGAGAGATATGACGGACCAGGGGAGGAAGGGGAGAGGGGTAGGGAGGGCAGAGAAGCAATAAAATAGGAGAGGGGGGGAGGGCAGGGAATTGCCCACGATAGGTTACGTGTTGAAGCACAATACTATTGAAGAAGAGGCCGGGGTAGGATGAAGAAAGGGAGGGTAACTGGTTGTTAATGGTTGATACTATACAAGATGTTAAATATGTAATAGTTAAAGGTAGTATTTAGTAATGAAGTATTAACACCATGGAGGATAAAACCACACAGCATGCATCTGAAGGCCTACAAACCTCACGGGGCAAGAGGGAGAGAGGAGTTGGAAGTATGGTTGTGGAATAGTTGTAATTATGACAGTTTGTAATTTGGGTTGCACAGTAGATTATCAATGTTTAATATCGGATATTATAAGTTGCAAGTGGTGAGAGGGGTGACGGGTGGGGGGATATGGGGAAGGGGAAGGAAATGGAAGAGGATAGATGAAGATGTATGTAATATATGTTATATATGGAAAAATAATAAAACCAAAGTATTTTTAAAAATCCTGAACAAATTCTAATAATATATGTGGCAAACTATTTAAAAGATTGCACATTGTCCAAGCTGCAATAGAAAGGAAACAATTAGGAACCAACCCCAGGACTGTGAAGGGTTGAAAAATAAAGCACATAAAACATAAAATCATAACAGATTTGAGTAATTCTGTTTTCTGGGTATGCCATGCTTGTACAGGTCATTTGCCTCCTGACGAGGATCAGAGTAAACCTGGGTCAGAGGCTTGTTGTTGGTTGATGTTGGCTGTTGTTGGCATGTATTGCTACTTATAAATAAAGTTATTTAAAAAAAAATATGCACTGCTGAAGTTTTAATATTTCATTTTTGTGTCAGGCTTGGCATTGTGTCCCTTTGGATCCATGAACATTTTTCTTACATGCTGCTGGTGCCTCCAGGATGATACACTATTAACTGCAGTGTTGTAGCTGAGGAGGGGTTTCCAAAGCCCTGATTTCTGGGGGCTAGATCAATGATGGAAAGCAATTTATATGTGTCATGAAATGGGGTGTTTTTGGTTGGTTTGTTTGTTTTTTGGGGGGGGGGGGGGGTAGCAGTCTTCCAGTCTTCCCTTTTAGGCACAATTATATCTTAGAGGTTTGTCTTTTAAAAAAAGATGTATCATTAACAAAGTGGCCAAGTAGGCTTAGCCTACAATGCCATGGTTCTTGCACTACACCATGACAAGGAAGGCAGTTATGGCAACAAAGAAAGGTCATTTAAGGGTACGGCACTGAACACCTGAATTGAGTGTTCCTGGGTGGAGGGAGTTTAGAGAGACAGCTTCCAGGGCAGGGAGAGGCAGCCAGGAAATGACTGTACAAAGTCATGGGAGGTAGAAAGGAAGTGCTCGATGCCCCAAAAGAAAATGAGAAAAAAGTCCACACACTTGCACTGAAAAAGAAACATGTTGCTGGAGCTGAAAGGCTCAAAAAAGAGAGGAGTCCTAGAAACAAAAGGAGAGCGAGGATTCTGAGCAGAGGTGAGGGGGAGCACACAGAGGGTGCTGCAAGAGAGATGCCCCCCACCAAAAGGGGGGGGGGGAGATGCAAGATTATTACTGTCTGGCTTTTATGAATTACGTTTTATGGGCTTCTTCTAGTTGGTGAGGTTCATTGATGAATTGTTTTGGTTTTACAATATGTTCTTTTATTTGTAGATTAAGTTCAGCCGTCGCCGCTGAACTTAAAACAAGGATCTGGGAGGCCGGATAGCAGCAAGCAAACCGAGCAGCAGCAACACTCAGCCACCGTCTGGTTAGCTTCTGTGGTGAAAATTAGGCCAGCCTGCTCCCAGTAATCACTCCGATATCAGCCCCTAATTGCCTTGTGGTCGATATGCAGATTTGTGTGGGTAAAAATAGTCTTTTACCCACATAAATCTTAGATGTTAAAAATATCCCCCTTCATCCGGGTAATAGTGCCCACATTAAATTATTGCATGGGCAAAATTGCTTGGGAAAAAAGGGGCACAGATGGAAAAATGACAAGGGCAGGCTGACAAACTTAGCCGGAGAGCTCTATAGTGTGCACTGACTATCCCTCTAAAATGCAACCTTCACAGTAATACTAATTCACGGTATTAATTTTTAGAATGTGAATGGAGGCTGGGGACATATGGCTGAAAGTTCACCTAGGCACGAGAGCAGTGGTTCCCAAAGCTCAGGTTTTGAGGATATCCACAAAAAATATTCATGAGACAGATCTGCATGCACTGGCTCTATTGCATACAAATGTCTCTTGTGGATAACCTGAAAACCCAACTGGCTGAGTGTGCCCTAGAGCACCTAGTACCCTTTCACTGCCCCTGGAAAAGAGATAACTCAAGAAAGACCTTTTAAAGCTGAATTCCTACCCTCGTAATCCTGAGCAAACTTTCCTACAGCCTGGGAAAAATAAAGCTCCCATGTAAATCCTTGACCTTCCAAAAGCACGTCAGCCCATCTGTCTTGGGGTTTATTTTATTTTGTGCCTCAGATTAAATTTCAATGGTAAGTAAAAGTGCATGCTAGTTGGATTAATAGAAATATAAAATTAAAAGTGAACACTGAAACCTTTCCTCTGTGCTAGGAAGTTAGCTTTTACTAAAACAAACTCTAGGATTCAGTCAGGGCTCTGTGTTAGCCACCTAGCTTCTAGTAAGTGTTTTATTTCCTCCCACTCAACCTGATTCCCACCCATTCCCGCATAATCTTACATTTATAGTCTCTTACAGCCCTTGGAGGTGCAGAAGTAATCCAATTCACTTTCAGGTGTAGCTGGTTATCCTCATTACAGGTATGTCTTTAAGAAAGTCAACAACTTCAATACCTTAACAAACCTTAAAACTAAGATGCAGACAGCGGTCCAGCAGCGAGAGGGGACTATCCAGTCTTTTGCATTGAGTGTCACATGTATGATTTTCTCCCAGTTGGTGAGGGGTCTTTTGTGTGCACTAGGTGCAGGGAGTTCTTTGCCCTTAGGGAAGGAGTCCGATCTCTGGAGGCTAGAGTGACAGACTTGGAGGACATAAGGAAGATAGAGAGGTATATAGATGAAATATACAGGGACATAGTACTGAAATCCCACCTCCAGTCTGGCAGCCTCTCAGTTGCCATGGAGAAGGGAGGTTGTGTGAACAGAGAGCATAACCTTGGTATGGCAGGAAGTGATGTTGTAGCTAGATCTTTCCTCCAGATGATGTAAAACTCTCTCAAACTGCAGAGGATTCTCCAGGGTCATATGTCCATGAGGAAAGGGTTAGGACGTCCATTATAATTGTCAATTCGATCATTAGGCACATGAGGATTGCCTGGTAACATGCCTGCCTAGTGCAAAGGTAGCAGACCTCACGCGCCACCTAGACAACGTTTTAGATTGTGCTGGAGAGGAGTCTGCTGTCTTAGTTCATATTGATAGCAATAACGTAGGAAAATGTGGGAGGGAGGTTTTGGAGGCAAAATTTAGGCTTTTAGGTAGGACGTTGAAATCCAGAACTTCCAGGGTAGCATTCTCTGAAATGCTTCCCGTCCCACGCGCAGCATTCAAAAGGCAGGCAGAGCTCCAGAGTCTCAATGCGTGGATGAGACAATAGTGCAAAGAAGAGGGTTTTGGATTAATTAGGAATTGTGCAACATTCTGGGGAAGGGAGGAGCTTTCTGAAAGGATAGGCTCTACCTTAACCAGGATGGAACCAGGCTGCTGGCATTAACCTTTAAAAAGAAGATAGAGCAGCTTTTAAACTAGATAACAGGGGAAAGCCAACAGTCGCCCAACAGCACATGGCTCGGAAGAATGTATCTTCAAAGGATACTAGCAAAAGAAAGAAGCTAGGACATCCTAACAGAGAGGTTCCAATAAAGATAAAAGTAACCCAGCTGTCCTTGAGTACAAAGATGAAAGATTCCAAGTTACCCTTATCAATTGTGTGACGTAGAAGCCCACACAGAGCCTATGCAGATAGATAGAAAGGAGAAATTTACCTTAGAGTCTGTTAGGCAGCCAGCATGTGCAGCTCAGGAGAAGCTAAGGAACAGAGGAGCAGAACTACCACACCCAAGCTATGACATAGCAGAAAGCTTGGGGATTGATTATGATTACCTGTCCAAGAAAGCACAGTCAGCTTACAGCGAACAGGGAGATAAAAGCTGGTTGGTAGATCCAGCAAGGGGGAAGGAGAAGGAGGAGGAAGAGAAAGAGAAGGAGAGAGCAGAGGTCAGCAACCAGGGAGGCAGAGGTCACAGAGGGAGAAGCTTGCTGAACAGAGGAAGCACTGGGCGTGTCACTGGAACAGGAAGCAGCAGAGGGAAGGCTTCAGAGGAATGTGGCAGGGGAAGTGCTCAGACTGCCGGTAGCTGGAGGTCCTACGAGGAACCTGTTTACAGCCCAGGGAGAGAAGCCAGTGCTCCAGAGAGAAGGAGTGCACAACCTGGGGCTAGGAGGCTGCCTAGACCGAGCGAGCAGGAAAGTCCCCAGTCCTCACTGCCAGAGGAAAGACCTCAACAATTATACAGGTGGGAGCCTAGCACTGTGAGAGGGAAAGCTAGAAGCTCCATTCAGAATGGAGGGTCAGAGCAGTGCTCCAGACCAGAAATATCTGCAGGAAGCTATAAAACAATCTCTAACAACTGGAGGGTGGAAAAGGAGAGCTGGAGAGGCAACCCTACAGATACAGGCACTCTTAGACATACTTGCACAGAACTGTGTCCCTGTACGCTATCTGAACTTTCAGAGATGGGTTTTCATAAAAACAGCTGTGAAGGTTTAAACCCAAGCACAACGTATGCTGAAGGCAAGGAGATGCAATGGGAAAGTAACCCCAGGGTTCCAGAACAGGCTCCTATGGATTGTACATTTGCTGCCCCAAAGCAAAAATGAAGAAGGGAGTTAACTCAGAGAGGAAAACTCCACACTGGAATAGTGACAAAAACTAGAGGGGCTGAAGAAGAAACCCTCCAGTGTAATAGTACCACTCTTACAGAGGAAATGCTTGGTAAGAGGGTAGAGATGAATGGAGACTTACAATGTGGTAAGTCTGTAGAAAGGAAAAAATCATGCTGGTACAGAAAACTATTGTTTGATAGTTGTTAAACCTCTTTCCCTAGCAGGAAGAAGAGGAGAAACCTGTGACCTATAGGCATGAACATCCTAAGAGCTCGTATAACAGAGAAAAATGGATGTCTTGTGAAAAGAGATCCATGCCTAGAGTTTAGAATGAAAGCAGTGGAAGGCTTCTACTGAGAAGAAGCTAACTGCAGGTTCTAAACCCCAAGAGGCACAAAAAATATGATGATGATTAATCAGAAACCCTGCAGTTGCTGGGTTTGCTGAGCCTAGTGAGAGTTTGGATTCTTCAGACCAGGGCGATGTTTCCCCTGTTTGGGAACATCTGTATGATGGGCAGAAGATGAATAAAACCTTCTCCCCCTAGGGGAAGAAAGTTTGGTAGGACATTTCCTACCTACTGGGAAAGAAGGCGGCGTAGAACAGCCCTTAGAAACAGGTAAGTCAGTGGACCACTGAGTAACCTGACGTAAAGACTCCTTATTGAAGAGATTTTCTCCAGTGCAAGGAGTATTACCCAGTCTTTGTTGTGATCATTTGTCTAAGTCTGAAGCTTGGAGCCAGGCTCTACGTCGTACCCCTATAGCTATAGCAGAAGTCCTGCTAACAGACTCAAATGAGTCTAGGGAAGCACGAGTAAGGAACCAAGAGATATTTTGAATATGACTAAGCAGTGAGGAATAGTCTGCACTCTTAGGCTCTGAAAGAAAAAGAGTCAAAAGATGTAATTTCTTTGCGACCTCCTCAAGAGATAGACTCATATAAAAAATATATGAGAGAATTCTTGCTGAAAGCATGGATGTCTGGAAGGTTTGACGTCCAAAGGCATCTAGTGTCTTAGACTCACGACCTGGTGGATAAGAAGAGTGCTTTTTCTTACTCTTCACCCGCCTCATTGCTGATTCCACTACAATGGAATGATGAGAAAGTTGAGTCTTTTGAAACCCTGGAGAGGGGGGCACCTGATATAGGAGATCAGTTGCTCTGGAAGGTGGGGGTACCCTTAAAGGTGCTTCCCACATTCCTAGAAGAAGATCCTGCAAGGAATGATGCAAAGGAAACATTATGTTCTCCTTTGCTTCGGCAGAAACAGAGCCTTGTGTAGGATCATGTCCAGGGATAGGCATGGCAAGTGATCTTGCCATATCCAGGAGGAAACTCTGAAAAGAAGGATCTCCAAAGAGAACCTCCCTTGGACAGGTTAGATCTGAAGAACTAGCCTGGGCACCGAAGGATCTATCTGAGTATATAGGAATATAAGATCCTGCACGGTGCAGTATGGGATCCTTAACGGATGGACGCTGGTACTGGAGGTCAGTACCAGCGACAGTCAGTACGACATCGTCCATGCCAGGTATCGACTCCAAACTTGGTATAGAAGGGAGCGATCCTGTTGAAAGAAGCATGGAAGGAGCTGGCCACAATGCTACTGTGGATACCGGTACCGATACCGGTACCACTGTCAGAACCGAACCCGACACCGACATTGGAGCAGCAATCAGTGACAGCCCAATCGGTACCGAGGTAACCGAATACCTTCGGCAGTCACCCTCGGTACTGAGCATCCGGTACCGATAGGTGTCGGTACCAAGACATGTCGGTACCCAGTCTTCCAGACTAGAGATCGATTCCAGACTCGGCATCAAAGGAAGCGAGTCTATCGATGCACGTCTGGAGGGTACCGACGTTGGTGGTAGTATCGGTGCCGGTACCGATACTGGAAAGTCAGTCTGGAACGTATCCACCGGTCCCGTAGGTACCGAGGACGCCAGACGACGATCCCTGGTGAGGAGTGTTTCGTCCAACACCAGTGCCGATGCCGGGGTATCGGTACCGCTCGAAGCGGATGCCACCACCGGGCATGGCTCAGGTATGTTCTGTGAGGGGTGAGCCCCAGGAACAACCTGAAACCCCACATAGGCTTTGGAGGCCGAAGACTCCCGCTGGGGTTTTGAAGCCAAAGGGCCCTCGAGGGCAAGGCCGGAGCCGTCTACATGCTCTGCATGAGACCTACCACTCGAGGGTTGGCTAGTCTTAACAGACTGTTTGTGGGTTACCTGATCCTGTGTAGAAGAAGAAATGGTCGGTGCCTTGAAGTTGGAAGGGAACCTCATATCGAGGGAAACTCGATGTTGAAATCCTCTTCTCACAATACTGTTGCCCAAGGGCTCCGGAGGAAAAAGGTCAGGACCCAAACAGGTTAGACACCAATTTTGGGAGTCTAAAAATAAAGTTGTACCGCCACAGTTTGAACATTTCTTGGAGAAAGTGGCTGGCGGTTCCATGAAGGACATGGAGAGGCCTAGAAGACCTGAAAAACCGTAAGACACTCAGAAGAAAAAATATTCCCTTAAAAGGAAAAATTTTAGAAGGGAAGAAAAAAGAAACACCGGCGGTACCGGTGGCATCAGGGAAGACAGCCGCGACCACAAGAAAACGAAGAATTAAAAGAAGAATTTTCTGCGGTAACAGGAGGACGTCATGCCGGCTCCGCGGAAAAATGAAAACTGAGGAGAGGCAGTTGGGAAAGGCGGGAAGGCAGCACGCAGGCATGGTGGGATGCTTCCAAAAGCTTTTTGATTGGACGCTGGGAAGCGTTCCCGCGCAGACTCCGTCGGTACCGACGTACCCCATATGTGAAGACTCATTCCTGCTTGTTCCTGGAGATCAGAGTATGGTCTCGAAAAAACTCTGGCAGGCTATACAAGCCCGCAGGGGGTCAGCACCGAGTCAACCAGAAGGTAGGACGAAGATTAGATGTATACATGGAGCATCCACCTGTTACCCTCTGTATAGAGTTTTAGTAAAAGGGTTAGGAACACGGAGGGAGGTTTTAGTGGTCATAATCCCTAAACTGCCTTATGATATTGTGCTAGGGAGGGACTGGCCCCCATTTTGTAGAGGGATAGAGAAAGGCATACACGTAAAGGGAGGTATGGTCTCCACCCGGTCCCAGGCCCGAACCTCAGAGATACAGGGTGAACCCACAGAGAAGGAGGGTAGACCTGCAGATTAGGCACTAGGAGAGCTTCCCACGCATGAAGAGTTGATTAACGTCCCTTCTAAAAACACTAAGAAAAGCAAGGCGTACAAACGCCGGGAAAGGCACCATAGAGCTCAGGTGAGGGCAGGAATGGAAGCCGGGCAAGGATTGCCCTGGGTGCCTGCGGATCTTGTTAAAAAGTTCCCATCCTTCCCTAGGGAGCAACAAGCTGATCCGGCGTTAAAACGAGCCTTCGAATATGCCAGAAGGGAGAGGGACATTCTCCCCAGATTCCTGATAGAGAAAGAAATATTGTACAGGGAAAGCAATGATCCCCAGACCGGAGCAGTCAGGAAGCAGTTAGTTGTCCCGACTACGTTCAAGGCAGTGGTTTTGAGATTAGCTCACGATCACCCGGTGGGTGGTCATAAAGGCATACAAGGGACCTTGGACCAAATTTTAGCCCGTTTTTATTGGCCGGGAGTGTTTAAAGAAATGGCTCGTTTCTGTGAGTCTTGTCCCTCATGTCAGTGGGTTACCGCTGCCAAACCCGTGGGGGTGCCTATGATTCCTACCCCCACGATATCAGAACCAATACGCCGTATGGCGATGGATATTGTGGGACCCCTGTTAAAAACACCTAGGGGATTCCAGTATATTCTGGTGGTGATAGATCAGGCCACCAGGTTCCCCTGGGTCATGCCTTTGCGAAACATCTCAGCCAGAACCATAGCTTTAGAGCTAATTAAACTATTCTGTGAAGTGGGATTTCCCCAAGAAATGCTTACCAATAGAGGAAGCAATTTCATGTCCAAATATTTAGCCCAATTGTGGGACGCATTTGGAATTCAGCATTTAAGAACCGCCACCTATCATCCCCAATCCAATGGGCTTGTAGAGAGATTAAACCAGACCCTAAAACAAATGCTAAGGCGAGGGCTGGACAGAAAGATGTCAGAGTGGGGCATCATGCTCTCATTTGTCCTGTACGCCTGTTGGGAGCATACACAGGCCTCGTTAGGAGCTTCCCCCTATGAATTAATGTTTGGCCGTGCCCCAAGGGGAGTCCTAGATATTTTGAGGGAACAATGGGTGGAGCCTGAAGTGGAAGAAATGGGAGTACCACTTTTTCTTCGTGAGCTGAGGAGTCGCTTGCAAAGGACTTCTCAGGTGTCCGAAGAACACTTGCAAGCTAGTCAGAAGCGCCAAAAGAGATACTACGATCGAGGAAAGAAACCTCGTCAACTGGCCAGGGGAGAGAGGGTGGTGATACTGATAACAGACGCTGGTCCAAAGTTCGAGGTACAGTGGAAGGGTCCATATATAGTAGTGGAAGAGATGGGCCCAGTTTCATATGCAGTAGAGAATGACAGGGGGCGTCGTCAGGTCTACCATGTCAATGTCCTTAAGCCTTGGATATCGAGACCAGCTCATTGATTACATGCTGTGTGAACATAGATCCACCAGCCCGTAATATCTTAAGGGGGGGGGATATGTGACGTAGAAGCCCACACAGAGCCTATGCAGATAGATAGAAAGGAGAAATTTACCTTAGAGTCTGTTAGGCAGCCAGCATGTGCAGCTCAGGAGAAGCAAAGGAACAGAGGAGCAGAACTACCACACCCAAGCTATGATGTAGCAGAAAGCTTTGGGATTGATTATGATCACCTGTCCAAGAAAGCACAGTCAGCTTACAGCGAACAGGGAGATAAATGCTGGTTGGTAGATCCAGCAAGGGGGAAGGAGAAGGAGGAGGAAGAGAAAGAGAAGCAGAGAGCAGAGGTCAGCAACCAGAGAGGCAGAGGTCACAGAGGAAGAAGCCTGCTGAACAGAGGAAGCACTGGGCATGTCACTGAACAGGAAGCAGCAGAGGCAAGGCTTCAGAGGAACATGGCAGGGGAAGTGCTCAGACTGCCGGTAGCTGGAGGTCCTACGAGGAACCTGTTTACAGCCCAGGGAGAGAAGCCAGTGCTCCAGAGAGAAGGAGTGCACAACCTGGGGCTAGGAGGCTGCCTAGACCGAGCGATCAGGAAAGTCCCCAGTCCTCACTGCCAGAGGAAAGACCTCAACAATTAGACAGGTGGGAGCCTAGCACTGTGAGAGGGGAAAGCTAGAAGCTCCATTCAGAATGGAGGGTCAGAGCAGTGCTCCAGAGCAGAAATATCTGCAGGAAGCTATAAAACAATCTCTAACAACTGGAGGGTGGAAAAGGAGAGCTGGAGAGGCAACCCTACAGATACAGGTACTCTTAGACATACTTGCACAGAACTGTGTCCCTGTACGCTATCTGAACTTTCAGAGATGGGTTTTCATAAAAACAGCTGTGAAGGTTTAAACCCAAGCACAACGTATGCTGAAGGCGAGGAGATGCAATGGGAAAGTAACCCCAGGGTTCCAGAACAGGCTCCTATGGATTGTACATTATGTCTTGCGGATGATATTGAGTCTTTGTGCTGAAGCCCTATAAAAAGAGCAAAGAAAAAGAAGATATTTTTCTTTGAGTGAAACTGTTTTGTTTTCCCTGTTTTTGGTTATGCACATGATATCCTTGGGGGAAGGGGAATAAAACCCTTGTTTTGTTTTGCCTTAACCACTCGACTTGAGACTATTGTTGACCACTAGAAGATAGCAAGGCAACTCCAACCTCGGGGCCCTAGGCGAAGGTCTGCAGTCCCATGACAATTGATAACCAGATTAATATGAATGAAATACAAACTCTAGAATGCCTGTATGCAAATGCTAGGGAGTCTAAAAATAAGATGGGAGAGTTAGAATAAATAGCTCTAAATGAGAGGTTAGAATTGATTGGTATCTCAGAGACCTGGTGGAAGGAGGACAACCAATGGGACACTGTGATAGCTGGGTACAAACTATATTGCAATGATGGAGGGGTTGCACTCTATGTTAGAGAAGATATTGAGTCACATAGGATTAAAGTTTTGCCGGAAACAAAATACATTGTATAATCTCTATGGATAGAAATTCCATGTAAAAAGGGGAAAGCAATGGCAGTAGGGATGTACTACCAACCACCTGGCTAGAATGAAGGATGAATAATGAAATGCTAAGAGAAATCAGGAAAGCTAACAAAAGTTACAACACAGTAATAAGGGGCGATTACCCGGGTATTGACTGGGTCAGAGTCATGGCTAGACATGCTAGGGAGATAAAGTTTCTAGATTAAATAAATGACAGCTTCTTGGAACAGTTGGTTCCAACAAGAGGGGACGCTATTTTGGACCTAGTCCTTAGTGGAACACAGGATCTGGTGCAAGAGAAGGATGTTAGGGCCACTTCGAAATAGTGCTCATAACATGATTGGATTTGATTTAATGGAGGATGGACAACAAGGAAATCCACAGTAGTACCTTTTAACTTTCAAAAGGAAGACTTTGATAAAATGAGGAAACTAGCTAAAAAAAAAACTAAAAAGAACAGCTGCAAACGTTAAAGATTTACATCAAGCATGGGAATTGTTTAAAAATACTATCTTGGAAGCACAGACCAGATATAATCCACGCTTTAAAAAAAGTGGAAGAAAGGCCAAAAAATTGCCAGCATGGTTTAAAGGTGAGGTCATAAAGTCTGTTATAGCCAAAAAAAACATATTTCAGGAAATGGATAAAGGAGCCAATGATGAAAATGTGAAACAACAAAAGCACTGGCAAGTTAGAAGGCAAGGCATCAATAAGGCAGGCAAAGAAAGAATTTGAAAAAAAAGCTTGCAGAGCAAGCAAAAACACATAATAAAAACATTTTCAAGTACATTCATAGCAAAAAACCTGTGAGAGAGTCAGTTGGACTATTAGATGATAGAGGGGTAAAAGGGGTGCTAAGGGAGGACAAGACCATAGCAGAGAGACTGAATGCATTCTTTGCTTTGGTTCTTACTGAAGAAGATGTGGGGAACTTACCCATGCCTGAAATGTTATTTAAAGGTGATGTATCAGAATGATTGAAAGAAATATTGATGAACCGGGAAGAGGTATAACAATAATTTGATAAACTGAAGAGTAGCAAATCACCTGGACCAGATGGTATACACCCAAGGGTGTTGAAAATACTGAAATATGAGATTGCAGACCTGCTATCAGTAATATGTGAACTATCATTAAAATTATCTGTAGTACCTGAAAATTGGAGAATGGTCAATGTAACACCAATTTTTAAAAAAGGGTTCCAGGTGAGATCCAGGAAACTATAGACCAGTGAACCTGATCTCAGTACTGGGCAAAATAGTAGAAACCATTATCAAGAAAAAAATGACTAAACATGCAAATGGTCATGGTTTAATGGGAGACAGCTACAATGGATTTAGGAAAGGAAAGTCTTGTCTTACTAATCTGTAATAATTTTTTGAAGGTGTGACAAAGGTGAGCCAGTATCTGGATTTTCAGAAAGCCTTTGACAAGGTCCCTCATGAGAGACTCTTGGCAAAGTTTAAAAAAATCATGGGATAGGAGGCAGTGCACAATTGTGGATCAGGAACTGGTTAAAAGATAGAAAGCAGAGGGTAGGGCTAAATGGCCAGTTTTCTCAATGGAGAAAAGTGAATAATGAATAGTGGAGTACCACATGGATCTGTGCTGGGCCCGCTGCTTTTTAACATTTTTATAAATGACTTGGAAATTTGAATAATGAGTGAGGTGATCAGATTTGCAGATGACACAAAATTATTCAAAGTTATTAAAAGACAAATTGCAAGAGGACCTTTAGAAACTGGAAGACTGGATGTTCAAATGGCAGATGATATTTAATGTGGACAAATTCAAAGTTATGCACCTAGGAAAGAACAACCAAAACTACTGTTACACGATGCAAGGTTGCACATTAGGAACCACCACCCAGGAAATGCATTTAGGCATCATTGTGGATAGTACATTGAAACCCTCTGACCAATGTACAGTCATGGCCAGAAAAGCAAATAGAATGCAAGGCATCATAAGAAATGAAGTGGACAATAAAACCAAGGATAACCAAGGTAATACCTCTGTATCATTCCACGGTGCGAGTGCACCTTGAATATTGTGTGCAGTTCTGATCCCCATATCTTAAAAAGGATATAGTGGAATTAGAAGAGGTACAGAGAAGAGCCACCAAAGATGGTAGAGGGGATGGAAGGATACCCCTATGAGGAAGGACCTAAGAGGTTAGGGCTCTTCAGCTTGGATAGAGGTCTATAAATTAATGAATAGCGTAGAACAGGTAAACATAGACTGGATGTTTACTCCATCAGAAAGTAGAAAGCCCAGGGGACATGCAATGAAGCTACAATGTAACCCATTTAAGAGTAATAAAAGAAAATATTTTTTTCACTCAACGTGCATCAAATTTTGGAATTAGTTAGCGGAGGATGTAGTAAAAGCTGTTAGTGTAGCTGTGTTTAAAAAAGGTTTGGACATGGTCCTGGAGGACAGATCCATAAATCATTATTACAGAGGACCTGGGAAATCCAGTGCTTATCTCAGGACAAGCATTGTGGAGCCTGTGTACCTTTTTGGAAACCTGTCAGGTACTTGTGTCCTGGATTGGCCACTGTTGGAAACAGGATACTAGACTTGATGGACCTTGGTCTGACCTAATATGGTGTTTCTTATGTTCTTATATTCCTGAGACTAGCAGGTAGAGCTAGCAATTGTTATCTTGAGGAAGATACTACTTTTATGCATAGTAGTGACAGGAAAACATTTTGTTAGGAGTCCTTTCAATAAAGAGTGCTATGGTGTGGCACCTAATGAGTCATTAGTGCCAAAAACATAGGGGCATGTTTACTAAAGGTTAACCCACATTAAGCACTGCAATGGCCTATAGAAATGAATGGTCAATGGCAGCACTGAACGTATGTTAACTTTACTTAATGTGCATTAACATCTAGTAGACATGTCCCATGTGGGCCAATGTAGAAAGACAACTTATACACACAAGTTCCGCCATGCCAAATACAGAAAAGAGATGGATGTGTGAGCAAACAGCAAAAAAAAAGTATGCACACACAGCAATGCCAAGCATATCTAAATAATACACAAATGAGCTGCATGTATTAAAATGAGATGTTAATAAGGCCTGCACCAGATGCAGAGGAATGCGTACAGAATTACATAGTCAGGCATTAAGTTGAAGAACACAACTATCTCTACACCTGGTCTGAGATAACATAAAATTACTGCATGTTTTGCGTCATTTTCAGCGTATATGCAAAAGTTCAACGTTCAAGAAGAAATGTCTTTTGCTTCTTATCCTTTAGTGGCTTTGCTGCTTGCAAGAGCTAGCCAAAGAAATGGGGAAAACAACAGAAACTCAAGCATGAGAGAGGAGGATGAGGAGATACAGGCTCAAAACCTCCTCATGAGGCCCTGCAGACAGCGTCTATTCCGAACAAGGGCAGCACTGGATGGACTCCCAGAGAGGCATGTCATGCGTAACTACCGTTTATGCATACGAGCCATCTTGTCCTTGTATGAGGAAATTAAAGATTATATAGATCCATACCAGGGCTGGCGAAGATACTCGCTACATTACATTTTTTGGGCACTGGAACATTCCAAAATGGACCAGTCATTTTCCAGGCATTTTAAGCAGGCGTTGCAGGTGGAACCCAGAGCAGCAGGCAGAGTGGCATGTGCTGAAGGCGGACTTTTTTTTAAATATTGCTGGAATGCCAAACATGATAGGAGCAAGACTGCAACCATGAGAAATGGAATTCCGGAACAGGAAAAGCTTCTACTCCATAAATGTTCAAGGGGTGTGTAACATGCACATGAAGATCTTGAACGTAGTCTCAAAGTTCCCAGGCAGCTGTCATGATTCCCATCTTCTCCAACTTGGCACTCTGCCGTAACTTTGCAGAGGGAAAGTACAGTGAAGGTTGGCTCCTGGGTATTTATTTATTTAACCAATTTCTATACCGCATCACTCACAAACAAGTCGGATCAGTGCGGTTTACAGAATTTCAAATAAAAACAAAGAATAAAAAACTAAAAAAAAAAAAGTGTTAAGAAAAAAATAAGCAAGTTTTCAAATCTTCTCCTAAATAAAACAATTGAGAATGCAGATTTCAAAGACAAAGGCAATTTAGACCAAAACTCCACAGCTGTACATGGCAATGTGCGCATAAAACATTTCTTACTAACTACCCCACTACTTGATGGAAGCAAACAAGTCTGAGCTTCTTGGAGACATTTAGACTGAACTCCCATCAAAGGTACAAGCAAATCTGCAAAACAAACTGGGACATAATCATTAAAGAACCTATAGAGTAACATATAAAACTTAAATTGTACCCTCTCAGAAATCCTAAGCCAATGAAGCGTCCGAAATAACAGAGAAACAGAAACAAACTTAGAGACCCCAAAAATCAGCCTAGCGGACATATTTTGACATACTTGCAGCCTTCCATGCTGTTGCTTTGTGCAATTACTATAATCCAAAATGCTAAAACCGTACTCTGTATCAACACTTGAAAAACCTCTACTGCAAAATACGATCAAAGTCATCTAAAATGCTGCATTTGAAAAAAGGGAACGGGAGATGATTGAGCTAACATTTGCAGTCCATGACAATTCCTCATCCAACAGAACTCCTAACACCTGCAACACTGGCTCCCTAAGCAGATCTAATTAAGTAATAGCTATCAACAACAAATTTGGAACAGATTTACCATTATGAAAACAAAGTACTTTAGCCTTATCTACATTCAGATGAAGATGAAAACATTCTGTCCATCTATGCATCAACAATAAAACCTCATTCAACTGAGAATAATCCAAACAATGCCTAGAAAATGAAACCAAAACTGAAATATCATCTGCATAAACATAATACTGTACATCGGCACCAGCCAAAATCCAACTTAACGACACCATCAACACATTAAATAATATTGGAAATAACAGCAATCCCTGAGGTACCCCACAATCCGACCTCCAGGACCTCAATCATTCAGCATTGTGTTCAACACAATACACACGATGCCGCAAAAAAACCCTGAAACCATTCCAAAACCAACCCCGACAGGCCAAAATAATCCAAAATAGCCAATAATATTGCATGATCAGCTACATCAAATGCCGCACTTAAATCAAACTGCAGTAGAACTACTGCCTGTCCCTTTGCTAAGGACTGTTAATCTCTGAAAGAAAAACATACAGCAATAATTCTGCATTATGATCTTTCTGAAAACCAAACTGTGATGAATGTAAACAGTCATGATCATCCAAATACTGGCAAAGCTGAATAGCAACCAAGGCTTCCAACACCTTCGCAATTAAAGGAATATTAGTGATAGGCCAAAAATTTAAAGCCTTGGCCAAAATATCCTTAATATCTTTCAAAAAAGGAACTAAAATTATCTCACCAATTTCCTCCGGGTAGCACCCCTCAGCTAATAAAGCAATAAGCTTATAAAGCCATTATTTAAAGGAAAACAGAGCAGAGTGAAACAAAACCAATGGACAAGAATTGGCATAGGAAAACTTTCTGGCATACTTCCCAAAACAATGATCAAATTCTTTAAAAGTCGGTATCCAGAACACATCCCAGCAATGATCCACTGGACAGGGCGCCCCCGCTGCATACCCTGGAATACATGAAATCACATGAAAACTTCAGCATTCCATCAACTAAACAAATAGAACAAACCATCACTGCTCTAAACAAAACCACTTCTCCACTGGACCCCTCCCGGTGACTTGGATTAAATCCACCAAAGAAGAATTCAACACATTAATCCAAACGATAGTAAGCACCTCCCTCACTCAAGGCTATATGCCAAAAGCACTCAAGTAATCTACAATCCGCCCCATTCCCAAAACCACCTCATCCAACAGTACCGACCCCTCAACCTACCGCCCAAAATCCAGCCTCCCATTCCTTGTCAAAATAACTGAAAAAATTGTACAGAGACAGCTCCAAGATCATATTGATGAATTTGCCCCACTAGATCCCCACCAACACGGATTCCGTCCAAAACATGGCATTGAGACACTCCTCATACATCTATTCGATAACATAATCAAAGGAATAGACAAAATAAAGAAGGGCTTCTTATTAATATTTATCGATATATCATCAGCCTTCAACACAGTTTCCCATCACATCCTATTGAAACGACTAATGGAGATTGGACTACAAGATACCACTATTAAATGGTTTCAATCATACCTCGAAGATAGACAGCAGAAAGTAAAATCTGGGAATATCACCTCAGCACCCTTCAGGACTACTCAAGGAGTTCCCCAAGGCTCATCACTATCAGCTCTTCTCTTCAACATCATCTATAGTCAGCCTATATGCAAAATATTTAACAAATACAAGATACAATACGCCATATATGCTGACAACATCTTGGCATATACCCCCATTCAACTGAACTCCCCTGACTACACCACTATAACAACCTGCATTCAAGAAATGACAACCTGGCTAACTAACAACTTAAACATCAACATAAAAAATCTAAAGCAATCATTACGAGAGACACCACATTCATTCCTCCTACTTCTATCAACATATCCAATACACCGATTATAATAAAGGATGAGGTCCAATACCTTGGAGTGATTCTAGACAAGCAACTCACCCTCCAACCACATATCAACAAGATATCCAAAACAGCCTTCTTCAAACTCACAATGTTCTGGAGACTAAAACCTCTCCTCAATAAAGAACATTTCCACACAGTATGCCAGGCCATCATTACACCGGTGCTGGACTACTGTAATATACTATTCCAAGGTCTACCAAAGCAAACCACCTGTCCCCTACAAATAGTCCAAAACAGTGCTGCACGCATCATTGCTAGCGCTTCAATACAAGACCACATAACTCCAATACTACATGATCTGTACTGGCTACCAATCTCATCATGTGCAAAATATAAATCAGCACTCACCATTTTCAAAATTAAAAACAATATATCAGCTGGAATACTACAAGAACTCATCGGAACCAAAACAAGCAAAAGACCAGACAGAAACAGCACCAAAACAATATACAAACACCTAGTCTATTCACAAAAAACAACAAATCCACATCCATACAAGCCTTTTCTTTTGCTGCCCCTGCTATCTGGAATGTCCTCCCAGATAATCTAAAATCAACAACAGATATAAAAGGATTCCGGAAACTGCTCAAAACCACCCTATTCATTGAACAATTCAATGAAGATCACCAATCACCCTAGTCATTCCACAAACCGATTTAATACATGATACCCACACCATGCAAACACCCCTTTACTCTCATTATGTATATAGTTCAGATAATGTTACAAGAGACTATTCAGGTTTTGAAGTTATAATGTTACTGTTGATATTTGCAAGTTCTTTGTATAAGTTGACATTTTGAAAGTTCTTTGTAACAGTTGAAGTTGAAGTTTATTGTAAACCGCCTTGATTGAATGAAAAGGCGGTATAGAAAAACTGTTAAATAAATAAATTCTTTATTTCAGACTGCAACATTACAAAATTGCCCCGTATATCCTGGAAAAAAATCAGCTATTTGCTGGGGACCCAAAGAGGATGTCAACAGCAATCTCACCTATTCCCCTAAAAGCGAGGAAGATAACTTAAATAGCAACTTAAACTGAGAAGGCGCTTTGAGAAGCAGGGCCTCATAATACTGTTTCCAAACCATTCATACCATGATTTTATACTTTTGCTATCTCTGCTTCCACAAATGCCTATCACACCCTCCTTTCGATCATCTCCACTGAAATTCTAACCTCCTGCATTCCCTCTTAAAGTCCCAAAGATCTGGGGTAAACCACAGAGCTTTTTTCATCTGTTCACTCTTCCATCTAAAAACAAATGGAGCCACATCATTCAAAACAGCCTGAAATACACCACACCATTCAGCCACCTGCTTTCGGGGCTAAGCCTCAGACCAAAATACTCCTCGCACTCCAACTTTATCCCAAAAAGCCTCCAGAATTACATACTTATGCATCCTAACTATATCACGGGAAAAACAACTAGATGACTCACATAAAGGAACCTGGAGTGTAAACTCAATCTGACCAAATCAAAGGAACAGTTTGCACATCTGTCAGAGAATAACCTTACCCAGCACGAAAACCATAAGCAGATTGATGCAATTGATGACCTGATACATGAATGGAACCTAAAACCACATAACAAAATCCCAAGGACTCTAAAAAAACAAGATAATCCCGAGTCTGCCCACTATCCACCTCATCCAGATGCAAGTTAATATCCCCCATCAATATACAATTCTGTGCGGACACTGTCCAGAATGTCAACAAGTCTAAATAAATCTCACATACCCTGGAACATGAACCCAGCAGCCGATAAACTAAAATAAAAATACATTTCTCACCTGAGTCTCTTAAACAAACCTCACAACAGAAAGCTTCCAGTTCTGGCGATAGAATAGTATCCACTACTGTGAGCTGGTAAAAAGATTTATACAACAATTAACGCGCCCCCCCCCCCCCCCCGGGACACATTAATAAATTTATAACCTGGTGGGCAAACTTCATATATCAACAGATCCTGCTCTGAATGTAACCAGGATTCTGTACCAAACAGGAATCCTGGATCCTTCTCACACAAAAGATCTTCAGTCAGAGATACCTTATTACAAATAGATTCAGCATTTACATATAAGTGTTGCATAGGTGTATTAAAACTTTGGGGAGGAAGGGACAACTGTACATTTTTGCATATTATATACTACATATTATATTTTCAGTTAGTCTTCTTTTACAAAGTTCAAAGCCCAACTTAAAACCCACCTTTTCTGCACAGTTTTTGACCTCCCACTGGCCTCCCTCAGTTGACTTCCTTATGTTTCTTACCCACCCCCTCCTCCTCTCTCGCCACCCTCCTGCAGCCCTGCCTTGTCCCGCCTCATTTTCCCATCGGTCCTATACACATTGGTGTTCTTTTCATTTTCTTGCTTAAGTTTTTATTGTATTCTATTGTAAACCGCTTTGCTGTACCCACATTAAGTAGTATATCAAATCTTAAATAATGACATGAAACGAAATAAAATGAAATGAAAATTGTACCATTATATATGCTGTTTTGTTTCATCTCTATGCACAGGAGATGCTGGGTGTCACATAGGTGTATTGAAACTTTGGGAAGGGGGCAGCTGTGCATTTCTGCATATAAGCTATTATATATACTATTGTACCATTATACATGCTGTTTTGTTTCAGTTTAATGCATAGGGGATGCTGGATATGAGTGTAAGTCATGGTTGCTGACTTCTCTGCTTTCACTGTGCATACTTGTGGAGAGGCACTACAATGAGGCACACATCGCTACATGATATGTCATAGAGTGCATTTTTGGGGTCCTCAAGAGTCGCTTCCATTGTCTGGATCATTTGGGGTTGGCATTGCAGTACACACCTGCAAAGGTTGGGGACATTGTCGCGGTGTGCTGCTTGCTGCACAACATAGCCTTGAATCACGGCATGCCAGGCGACAAAGCTCCTCATCTGCCACCAGAACCTCTCATCTGTGCCCCTGCTCAATCAGATGCCACAAGGAGGAATGAGATCCGAAGAAAAGTTATACAGGATTACTTTTCATGACTTAAATCATTCTCCATTCCTGTTATGTCTCCTTGTTGTGCTTTAATAAAATCATGTTTTTTTGCAAGAATAATGTTTATTATTGGGGTAGGCACCAGCAGGCTCTTACTGGCTTTTTAATGATAAACATCCATACACCATCCCTCCTCTAGGTGGTCTCTGTTTTGGCTCCATGTGTACATGTGTGCACAGAATATGCGTGTGGACAAAGCATGCATAGAAATGTGTACAACATGGATGTGCAACATGCATGCACATACCATACCAGTAGGCCCCTCTGTACCATGCCCCTGCCTCCCTACTCTGCGCACTGACATACACGTGGATCCAGGGCGCAAAGACACACACACACATATGTTCCATGTATGTGAGCATGGAACCGCTTTTGCAAAGAAAAATGGTGGCAAAAGCAGCAGCGGCAGCAGCATCCAGGAAAGAACAACCCAAATTATGGTTACATGATGCAAGGTTCCACATTGGGAACCAGCACCCAGGAAAAAGATTTAGGTGTCATTGTGGATAACATGTTGAAACCCTTTGCCCAGTGTGCAGCAGCAGTAGCCAAGAAAGCAAATAGAATGCTAGGAATCATAAGGAAAGGAATGGAAAATAAAACAAAAGATATCATAATGCCTCTGTATCATTCCATGGTGTGACCGCATCTTGAATAGTGTGCGCAATTCTGGTCACCGTATCTTAAAAAGAATATAACGTTATTAGAAAAGGTACAGAGAAGAGCCACCAAAATGGTAAAGGGGATGGAAGGATACCCCTATGAAGAGAGGCTAAAAAGGTTAGGGCTCTTCAACCTGGAAAGGAGACAGCTGAGGAGAGATATGATAGAGGTCTATAAATTAATGAATTGAGTGGAACGGGTAAACGTAGATCGATTGCTTATACCATCAAAATATAGAAAGACTAGGAGGCATGCAATGAAGCTACAGAGTAACCTATTTAAGACTAATAAGAGAAAATATTTTTTCACTCAACGTTTATTGTTTATTCACAACTTGATATACCGCCCCCCATTACATAGGGGCAGTTTACAATATACATAATAGCATTAGGTAAGAAAGGAAAAAAAAAAGAAAGAAATTACAATCACTGAAAAGAAAAGACGAGAGAGAAAGAGTTAGCAGAAACAGTGCAACAGGGAGAGGGGGGTCATACAGATTCAGGGGGCGACGTGTAATCAAAAACTTTGGAATTCGTTAGAGGATGTAGTAAAAGCTGTTAGTGTAGCTGGGTTTGAAAAAAGGTTTAGACAAGTTCCTGGAGGAAAGGTCCATAAATCATTATTAAAGAGGACCTGGGAAATCCAGTGCTTGCCCCAATACAAGCATTGTGGAATCTGTGTGTCTTTTTGGGAAACTGACAGGTCACTGTTGGAAACAGGATACTGGGCTTGATGGACCTTGGTCTGATCCAGTATGGCATATCTTATGTTCTTATCCCAGGCAGAAGCCCAAGTCCCCCTGGGAGGACATAGACTTGTTGGCCACATTTATTTTGGCGAATGAAAAGCACCTTTTCCCAAGACTGAGGAGGAGGAGGCACAATTATAGAATGATGAGGCAGTCCTGGTGGTGACTCCACTCCGCCTTTAATGAAGAGGTGGTATTCCCCAATGAGGCGAGTGCAGAAGGGATGTAGGCAGCCATCTAGGTGTTTCTCTTTTTTGGAGTGGGTAACAGAGCAGTTGATGGGTTGGTTGGGGAGTGGAATTGGTTTGGTCTGCATGTGGTGGTGCTGCTGATGGAGATCTTGTATTTTTGTCTTTCAAATTGAGGACCTCAAGAAAAGGTCCGCAAGCCGCGGCAGGATCGAGAATTTATGGAGTGGGTGCAACGTGAGTAGAAGATCTTTCCAGGTATGCATGATAAGTTGAGGAGGTTGTAGCACTCAGTCCAGTTTCTATCTTGCACACCACTATGCCTGGCTGACATGTGCTTTGCTTTTCAGTCCAGATGAAGAGGAACTTGCACCCACATGCCGCCTCCAGTCCCAGCTGCAGCTAAGGCAGCCACAGCCTGATTCCCCATCCTCTGACATCCCACCCTGATGCCCCCTCCCCACCACCATGGTCAGGGGTTATTCAAACCCCCCTGCCCCTACAGCCAGGGTTTATTTAAATCATTCCATCTGTGGCACTTCTATTTGTTTGTGCATGTGGTGACTCTCCTCCTTTTGCAGTTTTACACATATCTCATTCTTTACGCCGCAGTTTTACACCATCTTCCTCCCCTGTTCGGGGAATCAAGCACCGCCCGGCCAGCCGGCTCTCCCGAGCAGCACCTCCGGCCCATTCGGGGCTGTGGGAGGGGGAGGAGCAGCAGGCCGGCATAAAAGCGATCCGCCGCCGGCGGGAAACCCCAGAGAACACCATCTTCCTCCCCTGTTCGGGGAATCAAGCACCGCCCGGCCAGCCGGCTCTCCCGAGCAGCACCTCCGGCCCATTCGGGGCTGTGGGAGGGGGAGGAGCAGCAGGCCGGCATAAAAGCGATCCGCCGCCGGCGGGAAACCCCAGAGAGCACCATCTTCCTCCCCTGTTCGGGGAATCAAGCACCGCCCGGCCAGCCGGCTCTCCCGAGCAGCACCTCCGGCCCATTCGGGGCTGTGGGAGGGGGAGGAGCAGCAGGCCGGCATAAAAGCGATCCGCCGCCGGCGGGAAACCCCAGAGAACACCATCTTCCTCCCCTGTTCGGGGAATCAAGCACCGCCCGGCCAGCCGGCTCTCCCGAGCAGCACCTCCGGCCCATTCGGGGCTGTGGGAGGGGGAGGAGCAGCAGGCCGGCATAAAAGCGATCCGCCGCCGGCGGGAAACCCCAGAGAGCACCATCTTCCTCCCCTGTTCGGGGAATCAAGCACCGCCCGGCCAGCCGGCTCTCCCGAGCAGCACCTCCGGCCCATTCGGGGCTGTGGGAGGGGGAGGAGCAGCAGGCCGGCATAAAAGCGATCCGCCGCCGGCGGGAAACCCCAGAGAGCACCATCTTCCTCCCCTGTTCGGGGAATCAAGCACCGCCCGGCCAGCCGGCTCTCCCGAGCAGCACCTCCGGCCCATTCGGGGCTGTGGGAGGGGGAGGAGCAGCAGGCCGGCATAAAAGCAATCCGCCGCCAGGCGGGCCCGCGCCTGGTCGGGCCCGCGCCTGAGGGCCTCGCCAGAGGGCCTCGCCAGAGGGCCCTTTGGCGTGGCCCTTAGGCAGTGGCCCACCCCGAGGCACCCACACGGAGCATCAACGCACTAAAGAAACCTTCTATCCTCCAAGCCATCGCCTCAACCAACACGGAGCAGCCCTCACGCTGCAACCAGGTTTGCCAAACCATATCAACCCGTCTAATATATAAGACTATAAGAGACTCATACCAACTAGAATTAACTAATTTGTTAGTACTTCCCACATGTTATTACTCTCTGCATTACTTAACAAATGGTTGCTTGTGCCTAGAGTCACCTAGACAAAATTTGTTACATAGTGTTCAATCCTAACATAAAGATTGAAACTTTGTTGCTACTACTTGTTCAACGCTCCAACTAAAAAGTGTTAAAGTGTTACTGCTGATTACTTACCTGCTGCCTACCATACTAATAACATTCCACTATAAAAAGTCACTTCTTTCCCACATTTTAGCAACCATGACCTCTCCAGCCATAACGTTAGTTTGCCTACTCCTCAGTGTATTATATGAAGCCAATTCACTCTCCCAAGATCACCACCATATCACTACAATACATAGCACGAACAAAAAACACTTCCACAACTTTCACCAATATACACAAAACCCCTGCCATAAGAGACACTCTCACCTTCTACACATTGCATTAGACCAAACACCCATCACAAAACGCAACCGACCTGTTCCTCAACAAGAAGAACTCAGATGCGCCCTCATAAACGCCAGATCTGCACGTAAAAAATGGCCAGCCATTTCGGACCTAATAATCAGACAAAAACTAGACATCCTAATGGTCACAGAAACATGGTTTTCTGACTCTGACTCAGTTATAATAAACCAACTCACACCACCTAATTACTCCACCTACACATGTAACAGAGCGAATAAAAGAGGAGGAGGTGTTGCCATAATAGCAAAGACCGACCTTCAATATCGTACAATCACAACCAAGAGCACAAAACAATTAGACGTTATCTCAATATACAACAACCACAATACCATCAACCTTATATATTACACCGAACTCATCATCAGAAGAACTTTCCAGCGTAATTGACCTAGCCTGCAACCCAGTACACCCAAATAAACCTAACTGGCTAATGGGCGACTTCAACCTCCCTTCCATACAAACTGCCCTTTCTACCTCATTCTTAGATGCAATGAAAAACCTCAACTACAATCAACTCATAAATCAACCCACTCATCAACGTGGCAATATGCTCGACCTTGTCTTCGCTCCACCCACCTACACGTCCGCAGATGATGATTTCGACCTATCCATCACTCCGGTCCCATGGTCAGACCATAGCCTAATAACACTCACAATACCAGCACACAAGGACCCATCAACGGACACAACTAAACGTTCACCAACAAACTCAACACGCTTCAGACCTCTCAACGAAGAGGAAATCAAGAAACATATACTTCCAATACTCAATCAACCCTCTACCAACATCAATGACATGGTCACCACATGGAATGAAACCATCAACCAATACGCCATACTACCACCAACCCATAAAAAACCCAACAACAAAGAATAATATAGTGAAGAAACCATCTGCACCATGGTTCTCCCAAGATCTAAGGAAGTCCCTTACTATCTTGAGGAAGCTCGAAAGAAAATGGCGTAAATCTCATAATTTAACAGTTCAACAAACATACTTATCCCACCTGCGAGCCCATCGTGAAGCAATATGGAACTCAAGAAAAACCTACCACGCCGAACTCCTCAACCGCTCCCTAAATAAACCTCGTGAACTCTTCAATCTAGTAAAGTCACTAACTACAGAACCATCACCACCTCAACAGGAACCCATACACCCGCAGAAATATGCCAACTTTATACAATCCAAAGCGATCAGAACAACAACTTCTTCATCTCCAAGTCCCCCCCAGCAACACGTACGAGTTCTCCCACTACTGAAGCTCTCATCACCCTCAGCTAAATACGTGGAAGACATTATAGTCAAAATGAATACCACCACAGCTCCTAACGACCCATGCCCAGCGCACTGGATAAGAACTATGCGATCTGACTTTAGCCCAGTCATAGCAGAAATAATAAAGATGTCCTTCTCAACTGGCATCTTCCCATCGGCACTAAAACAGACTTCCATAAGACCGTTGCTAAAGAACAACCAACTAGACCCAACAAAGGAAGAATCATACCGCCCGATATCTAGTATACCGCTGCTATCCAAAATAATCGAGAAAGTAACCAACAATCAGATACAACAACACATAGACACCTCCTCCCCCCTCGACCCCAGTCAGCACGGATTCAGGGAAGCCCACGGTGTAGAGACACTGTTAACCACATTAACCAACACACTCATCAGTGGATTAGACGACATTAAGAAAGGCTTTGCCCTAATATTTCTCGACATATCTGCAGCATTCGACTCGGTGGACCATGAAATACTACTAACCCGTCTATATGACAAAGGAATCCACGGGCTAGCATGGCAATGGTGCAAATCATATCTCGAAGATCGCTTACAACACGTCAGGACTGTTACAGGTACCTCACAATCTTTCCAGTTAAAACAAGGAGTACCTCAGGGATCATCCCTATCCGCGCTGCTATTTAATATTTACATGCAGCCTATATGCGACATCACTCGGTCCTTTGGCATATCCTCGTTGATCTACGCTGACGATGTGCTAATATTCACACCAATCAATGTCAAGCTCCCAGACTACACAACACTAGTAGATTGCTTTAACGCAATAGCAGACTGGCTCCTAACCCAGAATATGCGAATAAACTATAAAAAACCCGAGGTACTGATAGTCACTAAAAACAGAGAATTCTCACCCCCTGAGACCCTAAAAGTACGAGATGCAGACCTCCCAATCAAGCCCGCCATAAAATACCTTGGAGTAATACTGGACCGTCGCCTGGACTTTAAAGAACATATCAACCGCACGGTGAAAACCATTTATTTCAAGATAAGGACCCTACGCCATCTGAAAAACATGCTTGAACCAGACAGCTTCAGAACCATATTCCAAACCATAATCACACCCCACTTCGACTATGCGAACATAATACTCCATGGTCTTCCTAAAAACACCCTAAATACTTTACAACTTGCAATGAATGCCGCAGCCCGGGTACTATATGGCGCTTCAAAGAGCGAACATATAACACCCATCCTAATGGAGCTTCACTGGCTCCCCATATACTGCAGAATAGCATATAAAGCTCTTCTCATGACATTTAAAGTGATAAATACTTTAGCTCCTTCTTCAATGTCTAAACTCCTCCATCCCACCCCTGACATCAGAGCCAGGAGGTCAGCAGCGACAAACACCCTAGTTACACCACCTGAGGCCACAAAATGCAAACGTTCAACTACAGATAGGGCCTTTGCATACTACGCTCCTAGATGTTGGAACAACCTACCCCCCAACATAAGAGCTATTACTGACCTCAAGCATTTCAGAAAAGCCATAAAGCATCACCTCTTCATTCTGCATTTCCAAGGCTCATTATCATCCTTCTAAAATGCACAGTAAAATTGTAAATACCTCATACTAAGAAATTCTATCCTTTGTATATAGATTCTTATTTACAAATATGTACAAAGTTTCTCAAAGTATAAAGGTTCTTTACAAATATGTACTAAGTTTTACAAAGTTTTTACAAATATGTACAAAGTTTCCCATGGTTAAATTCCTAGTTGTATTTGCCTGTTATATGTAAACTCATTACAGTCTGTTGCGTGCAATGAGTATTCTGTTTAATGTAAACCGCGCTGACGAAAAAGAGTGCGGTATAAAAGAACTATAAATAAATAAATAAAATAAATAAATAAAAATATCTTATTTGTATACACACCCCTTTGTGCATACCAGCACTGAAGTTTCATGTTATCGGCACACTACATAAAACACATACATAGCTAATAGTGCAAGACTTCAGTACCCGCTTTCTGCATTCGCCTGATTGTGCATTACGTGCAACACCATCCAGGTGAACTGTCAGGGGCACTGAAAGAACGTTCCCAGGAGTTAACAAGGTGCATTCTGCCATAACACAGCATAAAAATACTACTAGTGTGCTTACATCTACTTATTGAGGAAGCAATACATGCACCTGCCTTTGTGGTTAGTGCTGTCTTGGCCCCACTCTGTCAACGTGTGCCCCAATACAATAAAAGGCCTCTCCCCCCTCCCCACTGTTCCTCCATTTTTCATTATTTTCATCCACCCCTGTTCATGTCTATATGAGAAACAGAAAGCAGTTTAAGCCAAGGTTGATACTGAAAAACCCATATTCAGCAAACATCGGGCATTAGCCACATAAGTGTAGTGTAAATTTGTATGTGAGAATTTGCACACCAGTGGGGATAGCACTGGCTAACTATACTATAAAGGCACATAAGCACTTTTTTTGGGACATTCACATGGAGTCCATTTCCAAGAGGCGCACATCGGTCCGTTAGGACCCGATTCTGGACTGCGGGAACAAAACGTTCCTGCGGTACACAGAATCAGGCCAGAGGACGGCCCGGCATGCCCCTGCCTGCCTGTGAGGACATCCTCCCCACAGGCACCCTGGCTCATGTGGCTAAGACCCCCCCTCTTCTCTGCTGCCCGACCCATGTCTGGTCAGCCGGGGCCTGTATAAGGCGGCAGGGATTCCCCCCCCCCCCCAGGCCAGGGATCCCCTGGCCCGATCACCTGGTCTGTGCTGCTTATTCCACCTTTGAGGTGGAATAAGCAGCATGTCCCCACAGGACATACAGGGCCCTGACCTGAATCAGCCCTTTACGTCCTGTCGGGCTGGCCCGGCCCCATTCTGCCCCGATCCCACCGGCTCTCCCCATCCTACTGCTTAGGATGTGTGGGGACAGCAAGAGGAGGAATAGGGTCTGGATGGCTTGCGGGGCTGCACATCCCAATGAGATGTGCAGCCCCGCGTCTCTGAATGGGGCCCACAGACACCTTTTGATGAAATTACTCCCTTAAAGAAAATGGCTTTATAACAGGTCACCTAGATTGAGAGGAAAAGTAGGCATCTACTTGTAGTCTATTTTACAAAAGAGAACTATGTGTTTTTATAAAATATTAGGAGTAAATTGGCAACATCATGGCTAGAATATACTTGCATACATTTACCCCTGCTACAGCACGCCACCCTGATTGCACGCAGTCTTGTCTGATCTCAAAACGTATGTAGTAAGGCCTGGTTAGTATTTGGATGAGAGACTATCTTGGAATACCAGGTGCAATAGGCTTTCTGCAAGCAGGGGGTATCCCCAAAGTTGGTTTAAGGTGCTAGCGTCCTAGACAATCCTTAAGCCTTATGCACACTCCCCCCCCCTCCCAAGCTATCAGAATCTATTTAATACTCTGCTCTTTGGTACCGCCCGCCCCCCCCCCCCCCCAACAGCTGCCACCCTAGGCAATCACTTAGCTTGCTTAGTGGTTGGGCTGGCCCTGATTGCACAAAGAAAGGCCTGGCAATCTACGTTGGGTTGCACCTTGTAAGAAAACCCAGGGGACAGCCAGGATAATCATAGCATAGACAACTATATCCACAGGGTTACCAGGAGTTGGCATCGACTTGACACAGCACTGGACTATGCGCTGTGGGGCTAAATATTCACGAACAAACTATACATGGACTATACATACCTACGGGGGTGGGGTGGGGTGGGGGGGGGGTCATGTATAAAAGTACACTTGGTCTTGTCACCACATGTAAGATATGCTATCCTGAATCAGACCAAAAGGTACATCAAGTTCAGCATCCTGTTCCCAACAGTGGTGCATATTTGCACCCTGTGCCACATTTCCCATTAGGCATTATAGGTACAGTGCCTAGAACCTATAACAGTTTTAGGGCCTCAAAGTAGGGAAAAACTTTCACAAGGGGGAAAAATGAAAAGAATAAGGACAAAATGATTGCATTAAATTTCTGTCTCAACTAAAACTTCAACATTATATTTCAAAAACATAATTCCAGAATTCTTGGCATTTCCTAAGAAAGTTTCTTTCTTTGGCTTCCCTTTCAAACAGAGTCTTTAATAATGTCCTCAAAGTCCATATTAAGGAATGAATGTTCCAAAATCTTTCCCTTGGCAAATTTGATAAAAGCCCTTTTCTATAACTGAGGGAATGACCCCTCAGTAACAGTTACAGTTCTGGTCAACATTATTGGCACCCTTGCATTGTAGGTATGTTGTGTACAATATCTTGAGAAATAATTGGAAATATTCCAACTGTATGTCATTGTAATATTTTAATAGTAAATCCAAAGGAATACAACAACAAAAATCCATGCAACTTATAGTAATTTCAGAGAAAAAATAAAAATGAACTGGACAGGATTAATGGCACCCTTCACTAATATGTTTGCACAACACTTGGAAGTGATGACAACCTCCAAACGTTTCTTGTAGCCATCTATAAGTTTCGTACATCTGTCTGCTGGTAGCTTCTCCCACTTTTCAATTGTGATTTGTTCCAGCTCATGAATGTTTCCAGGATCTATTTTACCAATGGCAGATTTCAGCTCTTTCCAAAGGTCCTCGATTAGACTGAGATCAGGACTCATTGCTGGCCAGTTTAAAACACTCCATTTGTTCCCTTTTAAACATTCTTTTGTACTTTTGGATGTATGTTTTTGGTCATTGTCCTGTTGGAGGACCCATGACCTTCGACCACTGTTCCCTTAGCTGTGCGCGTGTGCACGCGCACACACCTCACCGAGCGAGCGCACATACTTTATAACAGAGCGCACAAAAATTACAGTTCTGATTCTGATAGAAAACATCACAGACGTCTTAAAATTTAAAAGTTGTTGTGTATTTACGGTTTTCACAAGTTCTACAATATTTTCTAATTCAATCAATGTGGTGTACATACTGTATTCTGACGTGTAGTCAAATTTTAAAGTATATAACTCCGAGTGTCGTTATGTGGCACACAAAAATTTAACCTTCAAAAGCTGCAAGCTGATATTTTATGCGCACACAGCCTACAGAAAATTAGAGGGAACATTGCCTTTGACCCAGACTTAGTTTTCTGACACTTGTAGCATGTTTTGCTCCAAAATCAATTGGTAGTTCTCCGACTTCATGATTCCTTTAATATGTTCTAAGCCTCTAGTTCTTGAGGCAGTAAAAGAGCCCCACAACATTATGAAATGTCCACCATACAGTACCACACACAAAATTGTGTGTTAACTGCTTTGTGCACTTTAGTAGAAAAGGACCATTTCTATTTATCCTAGTCTTCGTTCCCCTCCACTTTGATTTGGGTAACTTTGAATTTCAGCAGGAATTATTGTTGATTTCGGGGGGGGGGGGGGGGGGTTCCTTTTGTAAATTTTATTACCTTATCCTGCAGATACTTTATAGCAATATCATTTTTTATGTTTCATTTTTAATACGTATTGCAGCCTTATACAAGTTAAAATTTCCTTGTTGAAATGGTGTTTGTTTGGGGTGGGAGGGGGGAGGCAATCTTTTTGTTTTCTTTACCCCTAGGCAGCTCATAGATTTTGTAGAAGCTAGAATGTAAGCTAGGGTTGTACTGCACATTGTTTCAGAGGGTGATGATACCGTTACCTTAAGCCTCCTCTATATAGCCCTTCTGTTAGTTTAATTTTTCGATGTTCTTATTTTGTCTTGGCCCTTCTTGTGGTCTAAAGAGTAGTTTATTGTTTTCTTCAGATTTTTCCAATTTTTATATTTTCTGTTTTCTTTCATTAAATACTATTTTGAATGTAAAATTGATATAAAGCATTAAAAATAAAAGAGATAAATATGAATAATTTATCCACGTATTTTTTAAAATGTCAATGGAACACCAAGTATCTACTTCATAGATAATAAAGCCAAGAGAGTCCTGTAACTTTTGTAGCTGTGAACGGAAGTGCTGTTTAAAACTGCAGAGTGATTTAAAGACTAGAAGGCGACATACACTGACAGCAGCGGAAAAATTGCATTTATTCACCGAAGGGCATGTTTACTATGCAGAGTGTGCTGGTAGCGTGCATTTGAGGCGTAACATTAGCATGGAGGCCTCTGCTAACTTTAGGGATCATGTGCGTCTGTCCCCTGACATTGGCGCTTTGTTAACACAAGGCATCGCGATAACCAGCACACAATATGCTTAACTCTACTCTTTGAGGTGGTGTTAAGTGCATCCATGCCCAGAATGCTTGTCCTAACTGCGATGCGCCATAAACGCCCACATTTTGCTCTTAACCCACTCAATCACGTTGCCAGTAAGCATGAGATTTTAAGCACGGGGCCTTATGCTGTTAGCGCAGAGCAAACCCCACTCTGTTAGCGCATGTTAAGTAAACGTGTAGGTAAAAGCTTCTGCAACATGAAGGTAAGGTCCACACCCATAAAGCCAGTGTATCCTAGTACCAATCACCCTTGACATTTACAGGAGTATGTCCATTAAACCTCTCTGCATCTATCAGAGACCGTTTCATCTACTGCTTAGTTATCCAGAGCAAGTTTAAATAAATAAAGACAAATAGAAATAAAAGTGAAATATTTTATGATTTATTGATTTATATCTTCACTAGAAAGATTAGTTATCCTTCAGCTATACATTCCATACATCATGCTCTAGGGGGAAGGGGAACCCCCTTTCAAAATTCAATTCCCTGTGACAACACAGTCGGTGCCGATAAACTGCTTGGAGCAACTAATTCAAAGACGATACAGTTGTTTAACTGTAGCTCTCATCTAGCATGGCTGATTAGGAAGCAGATCAGAAATTTACTTTTCATATAACACAAAAGTAGTTAATAAAACATGCCAGGATATTGTCCACCATTAACATTAACCCAAGACTGGTTTCAGGAGTTCTGGGCAACTTATTTTAGAAGTGAGACAATGTAATTTACCAAATTGTATTTTATTAGAAAAGTCACGGAATTAACATCCAATATAGGGATTAGTGTTACAAGGCCTCAGGAATCTCCAACTTTACAGGAAAATCTTTAATTCACAAACGCAATATGGCCCTCAATACTTCAAGATGTCAGAGACAACTTGCAATATACATCCTTCACTTAAAGGCAACACTTTAAGGCCTCCATCCCCTTCCTCCCACCCCACCCACTGACTTCTCAAAGGTTGACCCTGGTTTTTTAAGGGTATGTCTTTACATTAGCAATCCATTCATAGAATGAGGCATATACTCTTTACAACCCCCACTCAGGAACTCCGCTCTTCTAGCCAACTCGACTTCACTCCTTTCACCTTGCTGCACCTTACGCCTGGAACAAACTACTTGTGTCTGTACGCCAGGCACCTTCTCTAACCCTCTTCAAATCCAGGTTGAAAGCTCACCTCTTCGCTGCTGCTTTTGGATCTTGACTCACCTGATCTCCTTTTTCTTCCCCCATTTTACCCCTACTTACGCCTTCTGTGTTTCCTCTTGACTAGATTGTAAGCTCTGATGAGCAGGGACTTCTCTTACATGTCTGTACAGCTCTGCGTACGACTGGTAGCGCTATAAAAATGCTCAGTAGTAGTAGTATACTGTAACGTAACTGTCATGGTACTTTGCCATTACCGTCTACACTACACCTACCACAGCTGGCACAATCTAGACAGGATCTTGGCCTTTAGATGAAGATCCAGGTGCAGGGTCTGAGCTATGAGTTGCGGGCAGAGACCGAGAACCTATACCATATGGGCAATGGGGGCAGGATGGGTTTTAAGACTTTGCCATCCAACCCTACTGGGGATATGAATGTAATACCCCCTATAAAGATGTGCACATGCATGGCTGTGCAACATTCCTCTTACATTTAAAAAGCAGAGTACCTGGCAAGAGGAGAAGCAAGAGTCTATCCAGTGATTGACGACATTGCTCTGGCCAACTGTCCCGACATCGCAAGCATGCTCAAAAATTCCACACTTGCTGCCTCCTTATCTCATGCACCATGAGATCAGCAGACAGGAAGTGCTGGTCTGTGAGCTTTTAATGCAATTCCATTGCTAGAACAGGAGGAACAAAGATGGCCGTCACCACTCAGTTTAACTTGAGAGAGGCAGAGAAAGGAACAAAAGGGAAGAGGGGACGAAGGAAAATACTGAGAAAGAGATAAATCGAGATTTGGGGAAAGCTGGCATTAAAGAGATGGAGGAATGGGAGACAGAAAAGGAACGGACAAACAAAAGAGGAAAACGGGGTAGAGGCATAGGTGAGAGCTGAAAGCTGTAAGAAAAACTAGGGAGAAGTGAGAAGACAGGACACTAAAGGGAAAAGAGATGGTATCTGAGAAAAGAAAGATGAAAAGAACAAGGGAGGAATATGGAGCTTGGATCCCTGGTCGAAGCAGCATAAGTGGCAAGTGCTACGGTGAACAGCTCACAGAAGGGGAGACCAAAACGTTACATGCAGAACAGTAGAGGATACCTGCACATGCCCCGGAAAACACTAAGGGGCGCACTATGATGCAATGACCATGGCCAAAATGTGAATAAATTCCTGCTTAACAAAAAAAGCCTTTGAGGTAGTTCAAATAGAAAAGAAAATACTCAGATTATTGGAAGTGAAAACATGAATGTCAGATTAAATTTATGCTGCACTTTACAGGGAAAACCATGCTGAAAGTTTTACTTACTACTAAAAGCAACATTAACAAATATTTAAATTCTACAAATAATAAAAAATTAACCAAATTCTAGCATACTATTCCTCAAGATCCCCTTGCACAGATTCATTTACAATTGAAGTAGCAAATCAGTTTACAATTTAGGAGACACAAAGCAATTCCTGTGTGCTGTAATTTAACATATTTGCAATAAAAAAAATTATATAAGCTTGAAATGCAGAATTAGGCAGAGGAACTAGAACAGATTTAAAAAAAACAAACAAACCCATAGAAGATGTTAGCAGGTAAGAACCACTTAGTGTGAATGGCTGGCTCTTTGGTTTTGCCTACTGTGCTGTAAAGAGTAGTTACTCACCTGTAACAGATGTTCTCCAGGACCAAGCAGGAAGTCAGTCCTCACATATGGGCGACTCCCTAGCTCTGGGCTACCAAGGAACCCAGGCTGAACAAGAGAACTCCCTCTAGTTGCAGCATCAAAGAAAGGCTTTTCACTGACACAACCTCCACCGGAAGCCCAACAGAGGGCAGGAGTTCAGGAGTTGCCTAAACCTCAAAGAGATTCCGGAGTACTGCCTGGCAAAAAGCACTGTCCCTACGGGACTCCCTCTCCAGACAGTAATGGGCCGCAAATGTCTGGCTTGAAGACCAAGTTGCAGCCCTGCAGATGTCTACCAAGGGCACAGAGCGGAGATGAGCCACTGAAGCAGCCACTGCCCTCACACGGTGGGCCGTAACCCGACCCTGCAAAGGAAGGTCAGCCGCCTTGTAAGCCCAGGTGATACAGTCAGCCACCCAGATGGACAAGGTATGCTTGGACACAGCCAACCCCAACTTATTAGGGTCAAAAGATACGAAGAGCTGAGTAGCCCTTCTGTGCCCCTGCGTACGGTCAAGGTAGAAGGATAAGGCCCTCCTACAGTCCAGGGTATGCAGAACTGCTTCAGCCTGGCTTGCATGAGGCCTAGGGAAGAATGTTGAAAGAACCACCTCCTGGTTGAGGTGGAAAGAGGAGACAACCTTTGGGAGGAACTTTGGATGAGCCCTGAGGATACCCTGTTCCTATAGAATCTGGTGTAAGGCCTGTCACAGACCAGGGCCTGAAGCTCACTCACTCGCCTGGTCAAAGTTAGGGCTACCAAGAAGAGTGTCTTCCAGGACAGGAAGCGGAGAGGGCAAGTAGCCATCGGTTCAAAAGGTGGGCGAGTCAGCTGCTGCAAGACCACATTCAACTCCCACTCAGGAGCAGGACGACGGATGGGAGGCTTGAGCAAAAGCAAGCCTTTGAGAAAGCGGGACACCAAGGGGTGAACCGACAGAGAATGTCCTTCCACCAGTGAGTGGTGAGCTGCTAGAGCTGAGAGGTGGACCCAAACAGAATTGGACTTAAGATCTTGATTGGATAAGTGCAGTAAGTACTGAAGCACTACTGGTACAGTACAGGAGAAAGGATCCTCTGTACGTAACTGACACCACACTGAAAACCTTTTCCATTTAAGAGCATAGGTTTTTCTAGTGGATTGTTTCCTAGAGGCTAGAACTTCCTCAACCTCCTGAGGTAGGCCCCAGGGAGCAAAAACTACCCTTGCAGCCTCCAGGCCATCAAATGTAGAGCTGTGAGATTGGGGTGCAGAAGGGAACCCTGATCCTGAGAGAGAAGGTCAGGTTGCACCCCCAGAGGCAGAGGGGAATCCACTGCCAATTGAAGCAGAAGTGGAAACCAGGGATGTCTGGGCCACCTGGGAGCCACCAGAAGGACTGAGGCCTTGTCCTGAAGAATCTTGAAGAGAGTTCGGGCCACCAAGGGCGTGGGAGGAAACGCATACAGGAGGCCCTGAGACCAGGGAATCAGAAAAGCATCTGCTGCTACCGCAGAGGAAGCGGTTGCCTGGAGCAGAGGTTTGGCAGCTGTTTGTTCAGAGGACTGGCAAACAGGTCTATGGATGGAAGTCCCCATTTCATGAAAATTTTTTGAACCACCAAAGGATGGAGCTGCCACTCGTGGGGTTGCAGAATCCTGCTCAACCTGTCCGCCAGGTAGTTCTCCTGGCCGGGTAGATATACTGCTTTGAGGAGCATGTTGTGTCAGAGCAAACAAGCAAAGGTCCTGTGCCTGCTGACAAAGGAGCCTGGACCCAGTTCCGCCCTGCTTGTTCACATAGAACATGGCTACCTGGTTGTCTGTTTGAACTAGGACAGACTGATGAGCCAGGGTTTGAGAAAAAGCCTTGAGGGCTAACCAAATAGCTCTGAGTTCCAGGAGATTGATTTGCTGTGCAGATTCCCAGGGAGACCACAGGCCCTGGGTGCACTTGCCTAGACAATGAGCTCCCCAGCCTTGCAGGGAGGCATCCGTTGTCAAGACCACTGTGAACGCAGGACTCTGAAAAGGTACCCCTTTCAACAGATTGGGTGGGTGTAGCCACCATGTGAGGGAGTGCAGCAAGTGTCTGGACACCCTTATCCTGTCTTTGAGGTTGCCTGTGACCACTGAGTCTGCAGGCACCACTGTGCAGGTCTCATGTGGAGCCTGGCATTGGGGGTCACATGTACTGTCAAAGCCATGTGGCCAAGAAGCCTCAGGCAGAGTCTGGCGGAGACCAGTGACCTGCTGAGAAACTGTTTTGCTAAGTTTATCAGCCTTTGGGCTCTGTCTTCTGGCAAGAATGCCTTTGCCAGCAGAGAGTCCAACCTCACCCCTATGAACTCCAAGTTTTGGGAGGGGAGCAAAGTGGACTTTGCGAAGTTTATTACAAACCCCAAGCTTTGCAGAAGAGCAATAGTTCTGAGGGTGGCTTGTCTGGCCTCCTGGCATGTCTGACCCCTGATGAGCCAGTCGTTCAGATAGAGGAAGACAAAAAGATTCCCTGATTTCTCAGGTAGGCCGCCACCACTGCCAGGCATTTGGGTAAAGACCCTGGGAGCGGAGGTAAGGCCAAAAGGCACCACTCTGTACTGATAATGGTTTCCTCCCACAATGAACCTGAGGTACCTTCTGTGGTCTGGATGAATGAGGATGTGGGTATACGCATCCTGTAGATCTAAGGAGCATAGCCAATCTCCCTGCTGGAGGTAGGGCAGAAGTGTTCCAAGAGTAAGCATCTTGAACTTTTCCTTCTCCAGGAACTTGAGGTTTCTGAGTTCTAGAATAGGTCGAAGACCACCGGTTCTTTTGGGTACCAGGAAATACCTGGAGTAGAACCCTTGACCTTGCAAGGGGGGAGGCACAGGCTCCACCGCTCTGTCTACCAACAGACCTTGTAGCTCCTGAAGGAGAAGATCTGTGTGCAGGGGAGGCCTTGGAGGCTCCCCTGGAAAAGTATGGAGGAGGCAGTTGCTGGAAGTGTAGTGCATAGCCCTTTTGGACTATGCTTAACACCCAACTGTTTATTGTTTACATAACATCTGATATACCGCCCCCTGTTACATCGGGGAGGTTTACAATATAAGTAAAATCATCAAGTCAGAAAAGGAAAAAAAAAGAATTACAATTACTGAAGAAAGAAAAGATGGAAAACAGAGGACGGGGAAAGACAGGGAAAGTGAAGTCAGGAAAATCAGATAGATCCAGGAAAGGCAGAGGAGAATAGATGAGTCTTGAGAAGGGAACGGAATTTAGGATATGATTCTTCCAAACGGAGGGCAGTGGGTAGTGAATTCCAGAGGGAGGGGCCAAGGTAGAAGAACGCTGATTTACGGGTTGATTGAAGATGTGCACGGGAAGGGGCTGGAAGGTGAAGGCGGTTGATATGAATGGACCGGAGGCTTCGAGAGGGGACATGGAAGGAGAGCAGATCAGAGAGGTATTGGGGTCTATGGAGATAAATGGCTCGATGGACTAGAGTAAGGATCTTGAAAGGGATCAGGAATTGTAACGGCAGCCAGTGAAGGTGTTGTAGGAGGGGAGTGACGTGATCGCGCGGAGAGGCATGTAAGAGCATCCGGGCAGCCGTGTTTTGAATTAACTGTAGTCGATGTAACTGATACTGAGGAATACCGGCATAAATGGAATTACAGAAATCTAACCGGGTTATGACTAATGAAAGAAGAAGGGTAGTGAGTGCCTGTGGAGATAGAAAAGGCCGAATAGCACGAATCTGCCGAAGGCAGTAGAAAGAACGCTGAGAGATAGAAGAAATGTGATCGTGAAAAGTGAGTGCACTATCAAGAATGACACCGAGATACCGAAGTTTGGAAACTGTGGAGATAGAAGCACCAGAGAGAGAAGGCGTAAGAGGCGGAATGGGAGAACCGTGGGTGAACCAAATGGCAGCCGTTTTGGAGATATTCAGAACCAGACAATTTGAGGAGAGCCAGGAGGAAACCGAAGATAGACAAACCTCCAGTGGAGTGATATCGGGATGGGATGAGGAAGTATGGTGCAGAAGGAGAATATCGTCAGCATAATAATAGCCCGAAATCCCCAACTGTTGGACAAGAAGTGACAGAGGAGCCAGAAAAAGATTGAACAACAGGGGAGCCAAAATAGAGCCCTGAGGGACGCCACAAGTGAGAGGAAAATGACCTGTGGTGGAAAGACCCGAAGTGACTGCAAACAAACGAGAAGATAGAAAAGAGTGAAACCACCGGTAAACAACACCACGAATACCCGCATCCCTCAATCGAGAGAGAAGAAGGGGATGATCCACACGATCAAAGGCGGCTGAGAGGTCAAGGGACACAGCTATAGTAATGTCACCCCGATCTTGGGAGGTGCGTATTTCATTTAGAACTGCTGTGATGGTGGTCTCTACACTGTACCCAGAACGAAACCCAGATTGTCGGGGGTGCAGAAAGTGCGTAGAATCCAAGTGATGAGAAAGCTGTGAGAAAACCACTTTTTCGAGGAGCTTAGAGGCAAAAGGAAGATTGGATACTGGACGAAAATTAGCGGGGATAGAGGGGTCGAGGGAGGGATGTTTCAAGAGAGGACCAACCAGGGCGGGCTTCCAGGGGTCAGGGAAAGTACCACAAGACAGACTAGTATTCACTATAGTAAGAAGGGAATGTAAGAGGGTAGGAAAAGGCTTAGCAAACCATGAAGAAGGAATGGGGTCTAGAGGACAGGTAGTCTTACGAGTAGTAGACAGAAGCTGGATGAGCTCTGGAGAAGTGATTGGGGAAAAATGGGACCAGGTATGTGAGAGAGGAGGGGACAGCGGGGGCGAAATGGGCAGCGGTGAAGACAGGATTTGGGGACGAGAAGGAAGAGAGGAACGAAGATTTTGGACTTTGGAGGAAAAGAAGGAGGCCAGGGTGGTCGGGTCAGGGGCTGGCAAGACAGAGGCAGAATCACGTTTGGGGGGTGCCTGGAGTTGAGAGAGAGTATGTAGAGTAGCAAAGAGTTGCCGTGAGCGGTTGGGAGCTGAGACAATAGATGTAGAGTAAAAAGAGCACTTGGCGCGGTGAATACTTGAGCGATAGTGGGCATGGGAAAGCTTGAAACGCTGATAGGAAGTGGCAGTGTGAGATTTCCGCCAAAAATGCTCAGCTCTCCTCAGCTGGGAGCGCAGCAGATGAAGGCCTGGGTGGAACCAGGGGTGACGAAGAGTATGACGGGGGTTGCTGGGCCGAAGAGGAGCAACCTGATCTAGAGTGGAAGAAAGACCGGCTGACCAAGAAGTTACTTGAGAGGAGGGCGACAAGGAGTGGAAATCCAGTGGAGGAGGACAATAAGCCACAGAGAAGCTGTGAAAGGAAGCCGAATTAAGCCGGTGAGAAAGTCGGGTGGGTAAAGAAGGGGGAGGGGAGGGAGGGGGACTGTAAGAGAGAGAGAAAGCAATACAAGCATGATCGGACCAAGGAACAACTTCCACGGTGGGAGATGAGATCTGAAAAGGAGGGTTAGTAGAGGAGATAACTAAATCTAAAGTGTGACCAGCTATGTGAGTGGGGAGAGCTACATGTTGCAGCAGGGAAAGATCGTGAAGAAGGGCAAAGAAAGCAGTGTCCCTGGCAGAGACAGGTGAATCAAAGTGAACATTAAAATCACCAAGGATGATAAGATGGGGAAATTGGAGAGAGAGGTCAGAAACAGTGGAAAGAAGGGAGTCCCATATAGGGGAAGGGGAAGAAGGAGGATTGTAGATAAGAAGAAACTGCAAAGCCGGCTGACCAGCGAGTTGAAGAAGCAAAGATTCCGGGTGACGCAGAGAGGTAGAAGAAAGCTTGGACAGGGGAATCAAGGAACGGAAAACGACCGCAACTCCCCCAACCGACTGCGAATTACAGGGGAGGGAGAAGGCTTGGTAGTTCGGAGGCAGGCAACGCGCAAGAAGAGGGTCTTCACCCTCCTTCAGCCACGTTTCGACAAGGAAGAGAGCGTCAAAACACTCACGCTCTATAAGGTCGTAAATGAGGACAGCTTTAGATCAAAGTGAATGGCAGTTGAGCAAGCTGAATCGGAGGGATCGCATGGGCACCGAGACTGGAGACAAAAGCAGGGGCGCATGAATCGGCGCAGAGGCTGAGGATAGGGGCAAAGGCGTACTAACAGGCGTAAGAGGCGGCAACGCCGAGGCATGCGAATGCAAGGCAACCTGAGAAAGTATGCGAGGTCGGGGAGGGACAGGAAAGGGAATTGAGGACCGACGGCCCCAAATCACTGGAATGGCCGACATAAGGATTAAACAAAAAAGAAAGAAATAGAAAAGACAAGAGAACCGGAACAATAGCCGAGGCGCGGACGCCGCGGGAGCCCTGCGAGTACGGCTCGCAAAGACCCGCGTGCCGCTGTGAGTGCAAAAGGCAGAAAAAAAAGAAAGAGTAAACAAAAAAGTGCCTGAGATCATTGGAGAGGCAACACAGGACAACAAGGAGAGAAAAGGGCCGCCCTCGTCGTCGCCCAAGGAGCATGTCCTGCTCCTTGGGGGCGCGCCGCCACGGCGCAAGACGCCGCAGGCAGCATCTTTAAATAATGGCCTGCTCGGCGCACATGCGCAACTGCGGGAAACAGAGCTGCACAGTCTCCAGTGATGAGTGGCCACTGGTGGGCAAACAGAGCGAGGAGACCCCCTGTGAAGGGTTGGGAGAGCAGGGACGGAGAGGCTATGCTGAAGGAGTCAAAAACCCCCACCCTGCTGAGTGGGAGCAGGGGCCGGAGGCTTGGGTGTCCTCTGCCTACGGGGCCCATTACGGGGCCCATTACCCTGCCCCTTGGCTTGCTGACCCTGAGGGGCAGCTTGGGCAGCCTGATTTTGTGGGTACTGTTTGTAGGCAGTGCCCTTCCTCGGATAAAAGGGCTTTTTACCCGAGCCCTTCTTTTTGTGAGAAGGGGAAGAGGTCTTTCTAGAGAGCCTTGTCCTTGTAAGGTGCTCGGTCTCGATCTGTGCAGCCTTCTCAGCCATGGGCTTGCCAAAAAGGTTCTCACCTCGGCAAGGGACATCGACCAACTTGTCCTGAACCCACGGCTCGAGGTCCGATGACTGCAGCCATGCCTGGCGTCAAGCCGCGATGCCGGCTGCCGCAACTCAGGCCGAAGCCTCGAAGCCATCGTAGGCGGCGCGGGACAAACATGGAGCAGTCCCGAATCCCTGAGGACAAGGACTTGAATCTCTGCAAGGGCTCCCCGGAGAGACCAGCAGAGAACCTGGCCAACTCCTTGGTCAGGTCTCGCAAGTACATGCCCATGTACAGCTGGTAAGACTGGACACGACAAGCAAGCATCGAGCCCTGGAAGCACTTTCTACCAACACCATCGAGGTTCCGGGCCTCCCTGCCAGGGGGCACCGCAGAGTGCATCTTCTGACTCTTCAGGCGATGCATGGCCGATTCCACAACCATGGAGTGGTGTGGTAGCTGTGCCTTCTGAAAGGGCTCTTCCGGAGTCGATAGATCGAATCGACCCGCATGCTTTAAACTGGCGCCGAGGCCGGTGCCTCCCACATCTGGAAGGGGAGCCGTTCCAGCATCGGAGGAACCGGGACAGTAAAGGCCTCCTTCGGAGGAGAGTCGTACTGCAGGGCCTCGAGCTCCTCAGCTCGAGACTATTCCTGGGGGTCCGCCGGGATAGCCAACATGGTGGCCGTATCCCGGACAAACTCCGAGAACCGGGTATCCTCCGGAGGGGATCTACTCCGGGGTTCAGACTGCGGTGAGTCCGACGGGACGCACCGAGTCTTGAATGTGTCGGGGGGACTCCTCATCCTCCGTCTCCCAGGCGGACTCGTCCGACGAGGAGTCAGGATCCAACCCCGCGGGGCCCAGGAGCATCCGCCCCGACGCCGGAGGCACCGGCGTCGACGCCCTCGGTCCCAAACGGGAGGTCGAGGGAGACCGCGACCGAGGTCGACCTCGAGCCATCATGGCCTCGAGTATCGGCTCGGTCTCCGGGGTCGACTTCGATGTCGATGTCCCGGTGGTCGGGGAAGATGCGCCAGACAGGCTGGCCATCAGTGCCCGCTGCTGCTCCATGAAGGCAGACAGTCTGCACTCCAAGGCTGTCATCCTGAGACTCAGCTTGGGAGACGCAGCAGCCACCGACTCGGGCCCCGGCGGCGCTGGGCCCGATGTCGGCTCTCTGAGAGGAGAGTCCTCGAGGACTACAGGGCTTACGTGTCCAGCAGACTCCGGCTCCACGTGAGGAACTTTAGCAGGCTTCTCTTGTTCCACGGGCCCGGGGCGACGGTCAGGGGTCTTAGACCTGGCCCTCGAGGAGCCAGGGACCTCGTCCGACGACGCCCTCACGAGCTGCTTCTTCCTCTTGTGTTCCCGGTCGGGGGACCCCCTGTCCAAGGAGCCATGACGGCGCTCGGGATCCGAATCCCGAGATGTCGAGGCCTCAGAGAAGGTCCGGGCCCGGCCGGAGGCTGAGTCAGAGAAAAGCCTTTCTTTCTGCTGCTGGCGACTTCGCAGTGCCTTGGAATACATCTTCCCACATGGTCCACACGTCTTAGGGTCGTGATCAGGACCGAGGCACCGAAGGCAGCAGTCGTGTGTGTCGGTGAGAGACATCAACTTCTTACACCGATCACACTTTTTAAAACTGCTGGAAGCCATCGGGGAAAAAAGAGTCCCCGCGAGGTCAAAGGACCGGCCTTCCAGGGAAAAAAGCAAAAAAGGGCGCGAACGCCAGCCACGAAGGACAAAAACCGAAAAGAAGAAAATGGGCTCGATACCGGTGTACCGAACCCGGCGGGAGGGGAACCGGCGTTGAACCGGAGAAGAAAAAAAAAATAGCAAGAATCGCCGAAAAAAACAAACTTTTATCCGGGATGACAGGACACACGTCCAGTGGGCTTCTCGGAAAAAGAGAGACTGAGGTAAGATGGCACCTTTAGGCGGGAAGGGAACCGCGCATGCGTGCCTGCATTCCCAAAGGCTTTCATGGAAAGCTGGGGAAATGCTCCGCTGGGGCTTCATCGGTGTCGATGACACCCATATGTGAGGACTGACTTCCTGCTTGGTCCTGGAGAACAGGTCTTTACTTATCTGTTCTCTTCTCCCGCTCCTGCCATTAAGATCCCTCTATGGCCGTCTCCAGCATGCTTGAATTCTGCTGCTGCTTTGCATAATTCCCAGTCTCTTCCCAGCTTGGCAACTGCTAGCTCTTCCCATCCTTTAATTTTTGTACCCTTAAGTGCATTTCAGTCTTTTTTGATTCTAATTAAAGCAAAGTCACCCACCCTTATCTATTTTTCCAATTCCTAAAAAAACGTCTTCTCTATCCCATCTGGCATCTCTACTCCTTATAGAATTTCATACCATCTGCAAACGGGCACAATCTCCCTTATTTCATAAAAACACCTGGGTACCGGATTTGGATTTCAATAAGATTGGCTATTGCTTCATTAAAAGGTCCATTTTAGACAGGACGTGGAGGTCAGAATTTAGACATGAAGGTCAACACGTTAACAACAACTGTGCTGGTATTTTAGAAACAGCTCTAAGCTTGGAGCCATTTCCGAAATACACACCTACGAGCTGCGGGAGGAGCGATTTCAGAAACATACACATGACCAGGATCAGCAGAGGAAAAACCCAACAAAGTATCTGTTGAGTGCCGGCATTTCATAACGAGCACGTGTAAACATCTTGACTTACACGTGTATCCGGACCATTCTGCAACTGGAGACATGCAGCTGCTCTTAATTAAAGATGACTCTCTCTTGACCCTTTCTTTATCTTTATTACAGATTTAATATACTGCTCTTACTAAAAGCATCAGAGTGGTTTACAAAACAAAACTGAGACTGCTTCAGTGAGAAAAGAACGCCAATTCAGGACAGGAAAGAGGTAGAAACAGGCAAGATAGGGCACTCAATACAACATTAAATGACACAGAATAGCTAATGGGGAGGTGGTGATAAAATGGTGGAGGGGGGTGGAAGGTCAAACACAGTGCAGAATAAGTGTGTTTTTAACCTGGTTTTAAATGTTTTATATGAAAGTTCAAGACGAAGGTCTGGAGGGAGCAAATTCCATAATCGGGGACCCAGGAAGAAGGCAGCAGAGGAATGGGTTAATTCAAGATGGGCTTGAGAAGGGGAAGGTAGTTTGTCAGTTTGGAGTAGAAAACATAAGGGGATTAAGGGAAATATCCCTCTTAATCACTCCTGTAAAGTACTGGCTACAAGGAACACTTTAAATATTTATTTGTGCCAGGTAGCAGGTGTAAAGTTGGACTTACACACGTATACCCTATATGAAATGGGGAATACACACGTAGAATTTTGTCCTGCCCAGAGCAGATACACCCCCATCTACTTCTGATGTAGTGCAGACAGTCACATGTAAATCTCACCATTTCTAAAATGGCAATTTACATGTGGATGCAATTTACACACGTATCTTGCAACTTATTCACATGTAGGGCTTTTAAAATAACTCCCCCAAGCTTTTTTCAAGGATGAAGTTGAAGAAAAAGACTCACGCAAAATAAGGACTTAAAGAGAAATTTCTAGGAAAAACACAGTCACCGATTCTGGTGACTCTCGCTTTAAAATGTACGTCAGTGAAACCAAAACCAATTATGCACTCTGATTCACATCAGTTTCAATACCTCAGACATGACTTTCGTTGTCTCTTTCATTACTGTGCAGTTCTCCTGAAATCACCAAAATCTGAGACGCAGGGGAAGTGTTCTGGGCATGCTCCAAACTAGCAGCCGCTCAAACAGCAAAAAGATTAAAAACCTGGTGTAGCCTTCAATCACTACATTGCTTCATTTAAATACGCTCAGAAGCACTAAAGTACTTTTATATTTATTAAATAAAAAAGGCATATTATGTAGGAGTTAAAGGAAGTGTGACTGTTTAAACAAGGTTTGCTTCCCTCAGTCTTGGTTTTCAAGGAGTCAGTGACAAATCTCCAGTAAGCCTATCCCCTGGCTTACTGACTCCCTACAGCTGCTTGGAGACTGAGCAAAACTAAAGCTGGTGGGAGGTGCCAGTGTTATTTATATCCTAGAATCATCAAAAAGATGGCGTGCTCAGTCTCCGTGCTGCTGGAAGGGGGATACAACCCAGAGGAAAGGGACTGGACTGGAGGGATGCTTAGGAAGCAAACCTCGTTTAGTTTTCAAAGAGTCAGTGGCAAAAGCCTGCAATCTAACCTATAGACTCATGCCCGACCATGGCTCCCTAAACTCTCCCACTGACCCCACAATCAGCTTTTCAGGACACTCACAACATATAAACAAGCTAAATTTGCACATAAAGGGTCTACAGAGACTTGACAGATTCCAGGCACCAGGCTGCCATGTTGCAAGGGATATCCTTGCCTTACTCCAGCTGCTGGAACAGATGTATCTTTCCCCAACTCTTGGTAAGTTAGAATCTCATGGTGCTAAATTTCCCATCCTAGTTTGTGATATCAATCTTGTTGACATTTTGAGACCAGCACAAATGTTTGGGCACCACATGGACTCCAAAACTGGAACCTGGGCCCATTCACTAGGAGCATGCACTGCTGAACCAGGAAAACACAGCTGTTCTGAGAACTGCAGGGCTGCAACTAAAGTGAGGAGTGTGACTGAAAATCTAAGGGTAATTGGTGGATGAATGACTGGCTACTGGGATATATAACTGGATAGCAGGGGGTGGGGATGTGGGAGCTTAGCAAGAGTATGGTGAGGACAAGAGATGTTCAAAGGTGAGTGGTAGGGGTGAAGAATGAGCTGAGGAACAGCAGGATTAAGGGGACGCTGCCAGGAACAAGTTGAGGAGCTGAGCTATAGCGATACCTTAAAAGATAAAAAAGAGAAGAGGTAATCGCTGCCGGAACAGCTCTCAGGAAGACACCACATAATAATGCCAGCATGCTTGCAGGACTGGAGGGGACTAAGTTATTAAACTTGTATAGCCATAGAGACAGAATAGAAGAACCATAATAAATCAAGCTTTAAAAACGAGCTATGCCAGACCTCGAAGAACCCAATGCTCTCTCCAAGCGCTTGCCCCCTACTTCTACCCTGAACGTTGATGGGGACAGGGGGATGAGAGGTAAAAGGTTTCAGTCACCGGCTCCTAGATGTAGAGAAAATTAGTCTATGCTTGGTCTACAAGGTATGAAATTCCCTCATATGAACCAGGTTTAGGAGTTACCGATACAAGAAAAGCCTTCCAAACGCTTTAAACACAAAGGTCTCCTCAGGAATAAACTCCCTAAAAAAGACAGTCTTTTTACACTGCCTCCTCCTCCTTCCTATTAGGAAAGCTTCCAGCAAAAGGCCTTGGTGGCCTCTAGTGCTAACTTTTGGCTTGTGGCTGTACCTGCCTTAAACACACAGAAGCAAACTGAAGGAGATTTTTAAAGTAATTCTTGAAGTGACCATCCTATTCACTGTTCCCTCATCAGCATATATATTTTTAAGAATTTAATTTTTCCTTAATGTGAGGTTGTTATATTGGTCCCCCCACCTCTCTTTCTCTGTCTAAGAACATAAGAACATAAGATATGCCATACTGGGTCAGACCAAGGTCCATCAAGCCCAGTATTCTGTTTCCAACAGTGGCCAATCTAGGTCATACGTACCTAGCAGTTTCCCCAAGGGACACAGGTTCCACAATGCTTGTATTGGTTCAAGCATTGATATCCTGGGTCCCTTCTTAATAATGGTTTATGGACCTTTCCTCCAGGAACTTGTCCAAACCTTTTTTAAACCCAGCTACACTAACAGCCTTTACTACATCCTCCGGTAACAAATTCCAGAGTTTGATTACACGTTGAGTGAAAAAATATTTGCTCCTCTGTGAATGTGTTGTACGGTTGTCGCTTTTTGTTGTGTGCATTCACTAACACACATCTAATGCAGCAACAGAGTAGATGGCTTAGTGGGTTCCATCTAGTCTATCCGCTTGTCTTCATCTCTGTATCTTTGGATAGATAAGCTTATAAACTCCATACTTTTACTGGCTCCCACATGATCTTTCAACCTCATTCCTAACACTGCCCTCTCTATCTACTCCAAGCATGGTTAAATTTGGTTACTGTAGAGGCTTCCATCACCTCAGCTGAAGATCCGCATTCATGTCTTCCACCTAAGCCACCCAGTAACTTGGCACCATACACGCATAGCTGATTGCTGAAAACTTTAAAACATAAAAAGCATATAAAAATAAAGACGACTATTTTGCTTGTTTTAACTGCCAATAAGATTATGTACAAAAAGAGAATCTTATGGCTAACATGATTGCTTGAAAACAGAAATATCTTCAACGAAGAATGAGAGGTTGATAGTTGCAGCAAAGGATAGTGGATTACGGATGAGATGGTTTACAGCGAGCATTGAAAAAAACTGGTAAAACAGACATATGTTGATTCTGTAGGAAAGTGCTGGAAACAGTGACTCACCTCATAGCTAGCAGTGAAGTTCTGATGGCAGAAAATTTCTATACAGAAAGGTACAATAAAGTAGTGCACCTTATCCATTGGGAACTCTCTAAGCACTACAACATCACTGTGCCTGAAAAGCACTGGAATCATGACCCTAAAAGAATTAGAGAGAATGAAGAAATGATGATCACCTGGGATACTCCCACTCCGACCAATAAAAAGATGGATGAGAGGAAGTCGGATATAGTGGTAAAGGAGAACACCAGAATAGCGGTGTCAGTTCCAAGCGACTACTCTGTGGATCGTCTTCAGAAGGAGAAATCTTCAAGTACCAAGATATGCAGTCAGAGACCATGAAAATGCAGCAGAAAGATACAGAGTTATTTCCCAATGAGTTGGGTATCACAGGCTTTATTAAGAAGAATTTCTAAGCACACCTTGTTAAATTACCCATACACGTAACATCTTATGAACTCCAGAGGGAGGCTCTCTTTGGCACAATGCAAGTCCTACGCCGAGCATTAATAATAAATTTGGGAGACTGAGGTCATACTCCACATACCCTGGCCTAAAAGAGAGGTTCATGACTGTCATGGTATGTGCAAAACTCACCCATTTGGAGGAACTACCCTGAAGGAGTACCAGATAAAACCCGGGTAGGCTTTGATTATAAATGAGAAGTGCTAATTAATTACAGAGTGCAGGGCAGGACAACAAAAGAACTACCAAAAGGGACTGCTACTGCTGGAAAGAAATCTGCACTTGCAAGTATTTACCTGCTGGGAAATTCACTAGATCTTGGGGAAAAGCAAATTCTTTGGGTTAAAGCTGATAAATCTGTGTATAGTGTAACAGTCTCCAACTCCAGTTCTGGAGGGTGACAAACCAGTCAGGTTTTCAGGATGTTGCTAATGAATATGCATGAGATATTTGCATGCATTGCCCCACTGTACTCAAATTTCTCATGCGTATTCATTAGCAACATCCTGAAAACCTGACTGGTTTGTCACCCTCCAGAACTGGAGTTGGAGATCTCTGATATAGTCTATCTGAATTTTAAATAAGCCTTTGACAAGGGCCCTCATGAGAGAGACTAGGCAAAATTAAAAAGTCATGGGATAGGAAGCAGTGTACTATAGTGGATCAGAAACTGGTTAAAAGATAGAAAGCAGAGGGTAGGGCTAAATGGCCAATTTTCTTAATGGAGAAAGGTGAATAGTGAAGTACCACAGGGATCTGTGCTGGGTCCGCTGCTTTTTAACATATTCGTAAATGACCTGGAAATGGGAAGAACGAGCGAGGTAATCAAATTTGCAGATGACACAAAACTATTTAAAGTTGTTAAAACCCATGAGGATTGTGAAAAATTGCAAGAGGATCTTGATAAATTGGAAGATTGGGCATCCAAATGGCAGATGAAATTTAATGTGGACAAGTGCAAAGTTATGCACCTAGGAAAGAAAAACCCAAACTACAGTTACATGATGCAAGGTTCCACATTAGGAACCACCACCCAGGACAAGGATTTAGGCACCATCATGGGTAATACATTGAAACCCTCCACCCAGTGTGCAGCGGCAGCTAAGCACATAGAATGCTAGGCATCTTAAGGAAAGGAATAGAGAATAAAACAAAGGATATTGTGTAATTCTGGTCACCGTATTTTAAAAAGGATATAGCAGAATTAGATAAGGTACAGAGAAGAGCCACCAAAATGGTAAAGGGGATGGAAGGATACTCCTATGAAGAAAAGCTTAAAAGGTTAGGACTCATCAACTTAGGGGGGAAAAAAAAACAGCTGAGGGGAGATATGATAGAGGTCTAAAAATTAATGAATGGAGAAGAGCGAGTAGACGTAGATTGGTTGTTTACTCCATCAAAAAGTAGAAAGATTATAGGACACGCAATGAAGCTACAATGTAACCCATTGAAGACTAATAAGAGAAAATATTTTTTCACTCAACACATAATCAACTCTCGAATTCATTACTGTACGATATAGTAAAAGCTGTTTGTGTAGCCAGGTTTAAAAAAGGTTTGGACAAGTTCCTGAAGGAAAGGTCCATAAACCATTAATAAAGAGAACACAGGAAGTCCACTGTTTACCCCAAGACAAGCATTGTGGAACATATGTACCTTTTTGGGACCCTACTAGGTACCTGTAACCTAGATTGGCCACTGTTGTAAACAGGATACTGGGCTTGATGGACCTTGGTCTGACCCAGTATGGTATTTCTTAAAAAGAAATAAAGGCATAGGTTTTGCAATGTTTTTTCATCTTGATTAGATTGTAAGCTCCGATAAGCAGGGATTGTCTCTTACATCTATATGTACAACACTGCATACACCTTGAAGAGCTATACAAATAATTAATAGTAGTAGTAGCAAAGGTGGAAACAGCTATAATTACTAGCTGTGCCTGTCGTACAGGGAATTGTAACATCAACGCGCTACTGATGGAGATTTGTAGGGACACACAAACATAAGCAATTCAATTTCCTTCTATTATTTGAAGTGCATATGCAAGTTCACACACACATCTTAAAATCTTTCAGCATATGCTATTTTGAATTTTAAACTGGTAGAAAGAATCACTGCTGGGGAACTGTCATCTGAAGGCGGCAAACCCGCCCCCTTTTGTAATGGCTGCCCAGTGGTTGGGTCCAAACCCTGGGAAACAAATGGTTAATTTTTTTCCTATTGATTGAAATTATTTTATAAATGCAATAAGGTACTTATAACATATGGTGGCATATTAGGACATCGGGAGTGACTGAAGGCACAGGGTTACTACCTCACCCTAAAGGCGTCTTATTGCCAGAACACTGGAAAACAGCACCTACAAATTTCACAGTAACCACAAATTTGGATGAAAAAAAGCGCGTTGCTTTTCTAAAATTTGTGTCACTGCTTTTCTTTTGTTTAGCGAGCTTATTTGATACATTTTCTGGAAGGCTATCCCCTGAAGTTAAACAGAGAGATTTGGGGGCCCTTTTATTACAGTGCACTATGGTTTTGTACCTAACATGTAAAAATTCATGCGTGTTAAGTGCAAAGCCTCCGCATTAACTGTTGAGTGTGTGGACGGCATGTTCCTAGCTCAACGCCACCTATTGAGGTGCGCACTATTTAAAACAGGGTCCGTGCAGTGTTTACCCTGTGCTGACTCCAATACACTCACTACGCCAACACGTGAGTCAAAGGTATGCGCACGAATCAACGTGTGGTAACTTTCCTGCCGCTACACTAACGGTTACTACAGGCTCGAGCACATGGTCACCATGTGCTTAAACACCACACTAACTGCTTAGCAAACGTCAGCAAAAAGCCCCCTTTAACTATCACTGATTATTGTAAACCGCTCTGACGTCTTGCTGCCTAGGGCGGTATATCAAATGATAACAAAAATAAAGACATGGAAAGCAGTCAAGGGAAACACCAACTGGGGGATAAGAACGGCAAAGGGAGGCAATGCAATGCAAACAGGAAAAAACTAGGACTTCAGCTCCATCTCAGTAGACATCAGGTTTCACTTTAATTTTGATTTACGTTAAAGATCCGATTGTGTTCAACAAACTTCTTCAGCCAGCATTTCAGTGCACTTCGTACATATCAGTACAGCTCATGTATTATCAAATCTCACCTGTACAGTTCCCATGAATCAGAAAAATATTCTGTGCAAACAGTTTGGGGTTACTTCAGAACACGGTGCCTATAAAAAGCTGCAAAAAGATACCTGTTCTGTACAGACCATGGGCCCTTATAAACCAGACCCTTGGAACGATGTCTAAGAGCACACAAATTCATGAGCTCTATGCATATATTTTACAAGGTACAATTCTGCCCCAGCTCTGTCCTCCTGGAGCGCCTCTGTGTGGTCCACATACGAGCATGCATGTTCTTGTTGGAACACATTCTTATACGCACACATATACCCACACAATTTTACTGTAGCCATTTTCCGTGTGCATTCTGCCCCAAAACAGATAAATCACAGCGTAAGGGGCTTGAGTGTTTGGACAGGGAAATGGCACTTTTTTAAGAGGTGAAGGCAAAAGGACAAATACACCAAAGGCCAGTATCCACCAGAACCATACACTATGTCCTGTCTACTTGCTAATACACTAAACATAAAACTGTGTCACTTCTCAGGACCTCTAAAATCAGGACTGCGGATCACGAGAACTCTAACAATTATTAAATTAAAGATCATTTTTCTCAATTTTATTATAATCCTAAATTTCAGAAGGGAGGTTTATAACTAATGACGGTTTTCCAGGGCCAGGGCTTCCCTTTGAAAGGGTTAAAGGTGAGAGAGATAGAATAAATGCTCTCTCCTGGCTATTCACTGGTACACAATAGCAAATGCGTTTTAAGAAGTTGCTTTTGCAGTGAGGAACAAGGCCTTTCTGCTCTGGGTTTATATCCTCTTGCTGCCTCGTCAGAGTTACTCTAAAATTGTTAGGACAAGTAAAAAAAAAAAAAAGCCGCAGCACTCCAACAGCATGAAATCGCCCCCCCCCCCCCTACTGACTATAACGACACAAGCACTGAATAAATAACAATCAAACCTATATCATAAAACTAAATTAAACAGAAAAAATTAACAAAGAAAATGGAGATTTCAAAGTTCTGCTTCCCTTAATAATGCTGCAATAAAAATTATAAATATGGATATTCTGAGTGTGGTGTTTTTTCCCAATTACTTGATGTCACATAAAACTTGGCTGCACAAAGCAACCTTGCACTTGGAAAAAAGTCTTTGGTGTTTCAAGAAACAGAGAAAGCTGACTGGGTACTTATGTTCTACTATCTTAAAGCGAGGGGCAAAGTGTACTGAAAAAAAAAGACTGCTTATGTAGGAATTAAAATTAGAACACAGGAGACTAACAATGCAACAGAATTATTCTAATGTAAACTGGTTTGCTAGGGTAGCTACTCTAAGCCTGTCACCTGGATGGGATATATCATCACTCTCTCCCACAGTGATCATGAACGCAGGGCCGTACCAAGGGCTGTGCAAGCGGTACAGCCGCACAGGGCACAAGTACAGAAGGAGCACCGGCGTCATCGCTGGGCTTTCCAGAAAACCCAGCAAGACCAAGTTCCTGCGTGTGTTTGGGTGGAGAGAGGCACCGGGTTTGCAAGTCGCACAGGGTGCATTTCTAGCTCGGTATAGTCCTGCATGAATGCACTGCAGTCCCCACCACAGAAATGAAACGGAGAACAGCACCTGGGCCTACTCCCTGAAAGCACTGGTCCTGTGAGTTTCGGGTTCCACCCAGCTCACACTGAGGTCTGGAACAGCAGGCTGGGAATCGGAAAATGGAGCTCTGTAGGAATATGGCTGCCAAGGAATCCTAAACTAATGTATATTTCAGTTCATTAATACATCTTAATTTTAGGGTGTGCTAAGTCAATTATTTTAAGTTAAAATTTAGCAAGTACTAAAAATTCCTTATTCAAATGACTGTGTCAAATGATCTGCAAATTGAGAACAATTTATGGGAAAAAAAAAAAAAAGAAGAAAGTAAATGAAATGTTTCTTGCCTGCTCACATCCCTAAGGCTGACCACACAATGGCGAGACACAAGAGAAAATGGAACTAGATTCACATGCGCTTTCCTCATTAGAGACAAAACAAGACTGGTGCATCAGACTCTGGAGACAGGGAAGGACCTAAGATTTCTGGTGCCTCCCCCGCAACCGATAAATTGGCACCCCTCCTCCCCTGGCTAAAGACAGTAGAATGGTGATTGCAGTAGCTTTTGTCACCACACAAAGTTTGGCACTGTGCTTACTGCATTGCGCCGGCTCTGTCTGAAGGCATGAACCTCACTGTTCCTAAAGATGGCAGACAGTGGCAGGTCCGGAATTCCATCTGTCAAAGTTTCTACAACAAACATATCACATCCCTGTATAAGCAAGGGCCATGGACCCCACATATTTCAAACAGTGAACTGAGGTTGTTAGAATTGTGTCTGACCGTATCTATCTGGACTTTCCTTTACTGATTCATAGCACATCCACGAGTCCCTCTCTCTGTACAGGGCCTTTCTTGAGCGGAACTCATCCTCAAGACACAGATGGTATCAGGTGAAACACAACCTCCGACACAAAAAATAGTCTATACCGTTAAAGGCAGCTTTTCCCAGTATTTGGCTATAAAACTTCTCATTTTTTTCTAAACATTTTGTGAATGCTTCTTCTCTCCCTTTTTTCCTCACTGCCCTAAATGGCTTGTATCCATGACCCTTTCAAAGGCAGGCCAATCTCATGCCATCCTCTGGTAACCTAACAACTGCCCAGCAGCACTGCACATAGGTTTTACAGTATTTTCTTGTTTGTTTGCCATACTGATTGCTAGTCATGTTTAGAGAGCCAGCTTACTGGCTAACTACTGAAACCTTCCCTCCTCCCCCCCACCCCCCAGAACCTGAAATTCAATTTTTAACACTACAGGTGACTGAACACAAAAAAATAAAAATCATTCAAGAGTTTCTGGCCAAAGTAAACGACAAGAAACCCAAGGCAGCAAGAATGCATGCTGTGCACTAGAGTAGGTAACACTGTGATGTGTGCAGAAGCCCTAAAGTCAGCCCTCCCTTCCTCCATGCCACCCGCAACCCAAAGGGAAATACAATGAATAGCAGCGGCACCATTATAATTTCTGGAAGTCCTTTGAAGTTTCAGTCCAGGGTAGAATGGTCAGTTTTCTATCTAGGTTGTATATAGCATCTCTCTCCAAAAAACCTTTTCAGTGTCGACGCCAGTATTTCATGAGCAGCCACACTGTAGCAGCTGTACACGCAAGCACCACTGGCACCAGGACTGTGCCTAGTGAGAGGCCTCCAGGCTCTCCGTCCCCTTTGTGACCCAATGGACCGTTCTGCTGAACCTGGCCCTGCAAGCAGAGAAGAGCAATTAGATTGACTTGGGATACCCTCAGACACCACCACCGCTATCGATACCGCAGGACCCGAGCTTGCCAAGTTTCTCAAAGGCCAGACTGGATGGGCTGCAAAGAAGCTGGGACAAGGTGGCATGATCTGAGACATAAATCACATGATTCACTTTACTGTAATTCACCCAAAAAAATCGTGCTTGCTCCTCCGATGCAACATATACATTGCAACATCTCCCCAGCAGGAGACAGCTTCCTTTTCCCTTTAAATCAGCGGGTGCACAGGTTCAGCTCGAGAGCCGCAACCAGGTCAGATTTTCAGGCTTTCCCTAATGAATACGCATGAGAATGGAAGTAGTATGGAGGGAGAAGTGGCCAAGTGGTTGGGGTAAGTTGCCTTAGACCGGAGGGCCAGGGGTTCTAATCCCGCTGGAGGACAGCAACCCTGGGCTGGAGGGACTGGGGTTTCCAGTCCCCCAGTTGCTCCTTGTGGCCTTGGGCAAGCCACTTAACCCTTTGTTGCTTCAGGAACAAAACAGACTGTGAGCCCTTCGGGACAAGAGAAATAGATACCGTACCTGAATGTACACCGCTTTAACCCGGTGAAAAGTGGTACATAAGCATTGCTAAATAAATAGTATGCATGGAGATCCAATTTATGCTATTCATTAGGGGAAATCCTGAAACCCTGACCTGGTTGTGGCCCTTCAGGTCTGAACTTTAAATGAGGAGTTTGAAAATGCTCTTGCCTTCTGTTATTAAAAATGTTTAATCAAACGCTCTAGATTTACAATTCTCCTAAGGAATCTAAAACATGAAAGACAATCAACATTATTGCATCATGATATATCACATCCACAAAATGTTACAGCAGCTCTGATAACAAGCTAAGTATAATATATGCTGTAAGAAAATGACAAATGGGATGGAAAGAGGAGAAAAAAAAAGAATGGGCGAGAAGGGTTGGTGCTCTAGCAATTGTGGAATACATTCAAGCGTGCATCGATGTTATATTGTAGACTAAATAGCCACATAGAACCAGCGTGAGAGCTCTGTCATAAAGGCAAGAACGAGGTCAGGGAAACGAGGTCCAGAGCTTTACCCAAGCTTGAAGAACTGTAGCCACTGAGCGCAACAGTGAGTGAGGCTCCTCAGAAGCTAGCAGGTACTCACTTTGTGTTGAACTTTTAACTTGACATCCTCACCAGCTTTTCTGAACAAGTTCACCACTTCCTTGTGCAGGAGGTTCTTCAGCACCTGGTCATTTACCTGGCAAAGGGGGGAAAAAAAAAAAAGAAGTAAAAACTGCAGCCTCCTACTCACAGCAAAGAAAGCTTTTCTCTCTAACACCAGAAACACTCTCTCCACTGCTCCCAACCGAGCTTCAATCTGCCCTGCCCTCCCCTCCCACCAGCAAATCAAGCAATGTGGCCATGATATCCCTTAGGGCATATAGCCCAGACAGTTGGAGTTAATTCAGAGATTTGAGCTGCTCATGGAATAAGAATTGCATAATTATTTCAAGAAAGTTATTAAACAGACATCTCAGAAACCCGTTATGCCTTTTATCAATTGCCTGGAGCATTTTTTTTTTAATTTGGAAAGGCAAGTGACAAAGATTGGTTAACCATTGGGGCATGGATATCAGTTAGAAAATAAACTGGAATGACAGAGCCAATCAAACTGGTGGTGGGAAGGCTCCAAGTTCTACAGGAAATAAAATGCACTCCCGAATCTCTAAGGCTAGAAATTTCATGCGAGAAGAGTATAGTAGTTGTATTAGATTACCATCCACCTGACCAAGCTGATGAAAAGAACTGTGAAATGTCGGAAGATTATCTGTACTATGGACGGCTTTTCATATCGTAATGTAAATAGTTTATGAAGTTCTTTGTAAAAAGTTCTTAAACGTTCTATGTAACTTGAACAAGTACTCGGTTCCAATTGTACTTTTCATACCATTGTTCTCTGTAAACCGCACTTGATCCATGGGAAAGCATGGTATAAAAGTGTTTAATAAATAAGATAAAGACCACATGTCCTATCTAGTCTGCCCATCTACAACTACTAAGTACTACAATTCCTTAAGTATCTTAGTACTGACAGGGTGAATATCTCATTAGTAGGGACCAACTTAATTCACGATTTCACGGCTATGGCATTTTCTGTGAATTTGGCCGTCTTCAGTGAAAAATGTGAAATTCCCGCGAAGGGGTGAGAGAGCTGGTTCGGGAGCTGCTGACCTGTGTGTAGCAGCCCTTCTGACGTCATCTCTGGGCCCGATAAAAGAACTGCGCATGGTGCTTCAATTTGGGAGCGTTTACTTACAGCCTGATTCCCGCGGAGGGGTGAGAGTCGGTTCAGGAGCAGTCCTTCTGAAGTCATCTCTTGGCCCGATAAAAAGAACTGTGCAGGGTGCTTCAGTCTCTACCACCAATTGAGCTGCTGACCTGTGTGTGGCAGCCCTTCCAACGTCATCTCTGGGCCCCGATAAAAAGAACTGCGCAGGGTGCTTCAATTGGGAGCGTTTACTTACAGCCTGATTCAGGTAGTCCACAGTATACACAGTATTCTTTGCCACCACCATAATTTGAAGGCAGGGTGCTTCAATTTGGGAGCGTTTAGTCTGAATTAAAAATTGAATTATGTCAAAATGCATCAATGATGTCGATAATGAAGAAAGCTGAACATGTCTCTTGTGCAGAACGAGCTAAGCAGTATCCAAAGGGAACTTTACATGGCGATTCTGGAAAATTATTTTGTTCGTACTGTAACGTTATTGTTGATCACACCAGGAAAGGAAGTATTGACAGGCACTTGGAATCGTCAGTTCATGCTTCCAAAAGAAAAGCAGCAGAAGAAGCACTGGATAGAAAGGCAAAAAAGCAGGCGATGGTTATGGGAATGTTTTCACGTAGCATGGAAGCGAGGGACGCGCGCAATATGGCTGTATTTGAATTGGTTGAAGCATTTACTGAAGCTAACATTCCTTTGGAAAAACTAGATCATCCCACCTTGCGCTCCTACCTACAAAACCACATCCCGAACCTTGGGCTGTTGCCTGTTTCACAACACCTGCGAACAGACTTCCAAAAGAACGTTTTTTCAAAACCACAACAACTGAAGGAACTTTTGTCAGCTGCGCCATCCGTTGTGATTGTTACTGACGAAGCCAGCGATTCTCAGGACAGGTTTTGTTTGCATATTTTGTTTGTTACTGAAGTTAAAGCGTCTGCAGCTCGTCCGACTGCTTATTTAGCTGACGTCATTTATCTTGGAAAGGTAAATGCAGTTACTGTTAGCCAAGCTGTACTTGCCTGTGTGGCTAACATGGGAATTTCTTACAATAACATTAGTGCTTTCATAACTGATAATGCGTCATACATGTCCAAAGCGTTTGAGAAAATAGCAGCAGTGCTACCGAACGCTGTTCACTGTACATGCAACGCGCACATTGTTAGCCTGGTTGGCGAGACCTGGCGAAAAAACTTCAAACACGTCGATCGTCTGGTGGCATTGTTCAAGTCCATTTTTAGTTACTGCTCCACTAGGAAGTGAAGATACAAGGAGTTCTTGGATGTGAAAACAAACAGAAGTGCCGCTGCCTCCTATCCCAGTAGTTACCAGGTGGAATAGCTGGTTTAAAACTGTTATGCACCATGCCAAATTCATCCAGTTCTACAAAGATTTCATTGCTGAAGAATTGCAACTGAAAGATGCAACAAATGCACTGACTGAATTGTACAAGCTTCTTGATGATCCTGCTGTCGTCGCAGAAGATGTGAACTTCATCGCTGCTAATGCAATGAAGCTTGTAGACTTGCTCACACGGTTTGAGTCCACCGATGTTCACATACATCTGGCATACAACAGACATTCTGGCTTGGGCAGAATACGAAGCAAGTATTGCCATTGTCGCCAAGTACAAAAAGGTCTTTGAAGATACCGCTGACAAGCTTAGTCAATACTACAAACCTACAGGTCGTCAACGATTCTCCCAGCCAGGGCTGAACGTCTTGAAGTCGGTCAGAGTGTTTGACTTTACGCAGGTCTTGCTCTTGCAATGTGATGAGTTGATACAGAACATACCTGGAATGGATGACTGTCATCTCTTGGCTGAATTTGCAGCTTACAAAGCAGTGGCTGTAGATGCTCCCGCAGAAACGTCTGTCACATCATTGTGGCTTGCAAGCACTGGCAGATTCCCGCTGTTGAGCCGGTTGGCACTACGATACTTATCTGTGCCCACAAACAGTGTTGATGCTGAAAGGAGTGTGAGCCAATACACAACTGTCAGTGCACCGCAGCGCCAGAGACTGTTGACGAGCAATTTGACAAATCAAGTGATTATTGCAAAGAACTCAAAACTGTGAATGCCTGTGTATTTGTTGTTTAATTGTGTCTATTCCAATAAAGTTCTTTTGGGATATTCCTTGTGTTGGCCGTGGTTTTTGTCCTCCGTTCTGACAGTTGACAGCAATTACTTGAAATAGACACTATAACAGCTAGTTAAGGTTCGCATAAAACGTTGAAATAAAGGCCCGTGAATTTTTGGTGAAATATGTTGAATTTTCAAAGACCTCCCGTGAAATAGGGCATTTTTTCCTGTGAATTTGGTTGGTCCCTACTCATCAGGGTATGCCCAGATAAAGCATATTCCACAGGTTAAAAGTGAAAAGGCAGCATGGCTAAATGGTGCTGTAAAATAGGCTGCTAAAGCCAAAATGGCATCCTTGGTGCAACAGCACCATGAATATTGTGTGCAATTCTGGTCACCGTATCTTAAAAAGGATATAGCATTATTAGAAAAGGTACAGAGAAGAGCCACCAAAATGGTAAAGGGGATGGTAGGATACTCCTATGAAGAGAGGCTAAAAAGGTTAGGGCTCTTCAACTTGGAAAAGAGACGGCTGAGGGGAGATATGATAGAGGTCTATAAATTAATGAATGGAGTGGAACTGATAAACGTAGATCGATTCTTTACGTCATCAAAATATAGAAAGACTAGGGGACATGCAATGAAGCTACAGGGTAACCTATTTAAGACTTACAAGAGAAAATATTTTTTCACTTAAAGTGTAATCAAACTCTGGAAATTGTTACTGGAGGATGTAGTAAAAGCTGTTAGTGTAGCTGGGTTTAAAAAAGGTTTGGACAAGTTCCTAGAGGAAAGGTCCATAAACCATTATTAAAAAGGGACCCAGGATATACAAGCATTGTAGAACCTGTGTCTTTTGGGGAAACTGCTAGGTACTTGTGACCTAGTTTGGCCACTGTTGGAAACAGGATACTGGGCTTAATGAACCTTGGTCTGACCCAGTATGGCATTTTTTATGTTCCTATGTTCTTTAAAAACTGAAAAGTAGGGCCTAGCGAGGAAAATAAGAAATAGCACAAGTATCAGCAAAAAAGAGATATAAACACAATAAGACAAACCAACAGAAAATTTGGGGAAATACTTGCTAAAGATGCAAAAACTAATACCATTTTTTCAAATACATTAAAGCAAGAAGCTTGCAAGGAAGTCGTTGGAATATTAGATGACTATGGAATAAAAAGAATTTCTCAGAGAAGAAACGGTAATAGCAAAAAACCAAAACAAAATAAAATTAATCCCTTCTTCAATCTTCTTTGCAGAATGTGTTAAGGAGATTCCCATGCCAGAATAATTTTTTTTGTAGCAATGATTTAGAGCAACTGAAACAAATCACTGTAAATCTGGAAAAACAAAATGGCAAACAAAATACTATCAAAATTATCAGGATCTGATGGTAGTTACCCCGAAATTCTGAAGGATCTAAAATATAAAATTTCATACCTGCTATTGGTAATCTTCAACCAATCATTAGAATCTACCATGAAACCTAAAAATTGGAGGGTAGACAGAACAATATCAAGTTGTTGGGATTTTTTTTGTTTGTTTGTTTTTTTAAAGGCTCCAGCAGTGACCCAGGAATTTAGAGACTGGTGAGCCTGACATCAGCGCCTGGCAAAATGTTGGAAGAGTGCTGATCAGATTTCTGCCTGCTGTTTTTGGCTCCCTCTATCTCTACCATGCAAGTCCAATGCCCAAATCACATGACCAGCACTGAACAAGTGACCCAGAAGCCGCCCCTATAAATTAATCACCATTGCAGCAGTTTACTCATTTATCTGTGCTGAACCCTGCTTGTAGACTGCTGTTTGTATATGAGTCTACAGTTTGTCTCCATATCCAGGTTCCTACCTGCTGTTTTTGGCTCCCCCTGCCATGCTAGAACAATGTCCCGATCATGGGACCAGCACTGATCGGGTGACCTGGAAGAAGCCCCTATAAATTAAACACTATTGCAGCATTTCATGCCAGAAGAGCATGCTCGCAGAGCAGGACCTGCTCCTTGGGCGAGCTCCTTAGGGCGGCAACTTAATGTGCCCTGTTATTAACATCCTGCCACACATGTCCTCCCGTTATCATTGCTACCAGTTCCTTATTATTCTGAGTCTCCTTGCCATTGTGATGTGTTCTATCCCTGTCCACTGGGGACGCCATGCTGATGCCTCCTCCAGGCCCTTCTCCCAAAAGGAATGAGTGTAACTTGATCATGTCTCCTATCCCTCCTAGGCTCACATCCCTCCCCTCTCCTCCAATCTGCTGCCACACTGTCCTCAACTGTTTATATATACACTCTAAATCCTCTCAGACGTCATCCTTCAACATTCTCTACTCTAGATCTCCTCTTCTTAACCTAAACCTGACTTAGGGATGGGGAAGAGGCCTTTCTTTAACACTGCCTCCCCCCTAAATACGAGGTCTTGTACATCTCTCTTACTACCAGATCAGGAGTTTGGGTTGCCTTACTCTATAAGAGCACCATACCCAATTCAGAGGTGAACTTTTTCACCTTACAATATCCTGAATCCCTTCTTAAGCTGGCATAGTACCCCAATCTTCATTTCCTTCTTCTCTATGCCCCCTCCCGTACTAAGCCTTGTTTTATTGGGCTCTTACTTCGCACCATCTTGGAAACCGCAGTTTCCTTGCTAACGCGATCATCTTGGGTGACTTTAATGTCCACTTAGATTCGCATCTAAGCTGCATGACAAGCTATTTCTCTTTCATGTCAGATTTATCTCTTACTCAATATGTCTGCACCCCCATCCCATGGGGCAGGTCATACCCTAGACCTCATCGTGGCCCTGGGGCCTCTCCCTTCTCCACACTGACCCTACCTTAGACAGATCAATTCTATATTTTCTTTCAATTTTACTACTCCACTTCTCAATCTGGAGCAAGTACAACAGCCAACAACCCCGCCCCCTGTTCTCTCACTATTCATCATCCTGGGCCACTCTTTCAGCCTTTTCACTTTCAAATGTCCTTTTTCCACCACACTTCAACTCTTTCCAGGCCAACACCCAGGCAGAATCCTGGAACAGTTTGCTTCATTCTACCTTGGACTCACTCGCCCCCTCCTCCATCCCCAGCATTCCTGGCTTAACCACCATCATCCATGGTATCACCATGGCCTCACACATTGACAGTTGCAAGAACCGAGCACTCCTGGCGCAAGCTACGAACACCTGATTCTCTGAAAGCCTTTAGAGACCTTCACACCTACTAAAGAACTGCAATCAACCTGCTAAACAAGACTCCTTCTCTGAGCTTATCACTAATTCTGTCAACCCCTCAAAGATACTTTTTTCAGTAGTGTCATGCCTACTTCATCCCTCCTCTCCAGGAAACTCTTGAGATGATTCACCCACCTCAGAGCAATTAGTTCAATATTTCCATAAGAAGATCATGGACCTCAGGAGTGCATTCTTCCAAGCCTCACCTGTTCATAACACCCACATACCCCCTAATACCATGTCTTGTCTCATACGACTCTCTTTCTTATATCTGGTCCACCTTTAACCCCATTTCCTCGTCTATCCTTTCCAGATCCATCACCACCTTTCATAAAACCACCTGTGCCTCTGACCCTATCCCTTCCTCTTGGCTCACCATCAGATCATTGGCCCTGCTGTCAAGGGTTCTTTCTATCTTCAATAACACTCTGACTACTGGCATCTTCCTCACCTGTCAGAAGGCTGCCTTGGTATGCCTCATTCTCAAAAATTCCCTCACTGGACATCATTTCCCCATACACTACCACCCACTTTATAACCTTCCTTCCCTATTCAAAATCTTAGAAAAACTGGTCTTCACTCAGAAAATCTCGAAAAGACAAACACCCTTCACCCTGACAGTCTGGATTTTGCCCTGGATGTAGTACAAAAATCATCCTACTCTCTTCTAAGCGAAAATAGTGAGGAAATTGACAAAGATAGCATCTCCCTAGCCGTCTTCTTCGATCTTTTAACTGCTTTGGATCTCATCGACCACTTCGTCTTATTCTCTAGGATCCAAGACATTGGAAACCATGGTACTGTTCTTCAATAGTCTCACTCCTTCCTCTCAGATTGTTCTTGCTCCATTTTCGCTCCTCTGCCTCAACATGTTTCCCCTCCCCTGTGGTGTACAGTACCTCAGGGCTCTGTTCTTGCCCCTCTCCTTTTCAACATCCCCCCCCCCCCCTTGCCACTCTCATTCAACAGTTTGCTATCTCCACATACTACTATGCAGATGACATTTTACTATTTTTCCATGCTCACCCAACATCTCCTGACCTTTCTGAACTAAACAACTATCTCTCTCAGTTTGTTCTTTGGCTGAACAATCACCTAAAGCTCAACGCATCTAAAACTTTGTCCACCTAGCTAACCAGTTCCTCTGATGTCCCGTTTATTACTCTATTATTAAATGGCACACCGATTTCTTTGACACCTTCCTTTACCTATCTAGGAGTCTTACTGGACAGTGCTCTCACATTCCATGAGCACATTAGCCTTGTGGTGAAGCGTTCCTTCTACACTCTCCATCAGATTAGAGCCATCTACCCATTTTTCTCCACCTCTGCTCCTTATCTCATTAGTCTTAGCACGCCTAGACTACAGCTCCATGGTCTAGGCAGGTCTCCCCTTCTATCAGCTCAGACATTTACAAGCGGTCCAAAATTTAGCCAGCAGATTACTAGCTCATGCATTTAAATTTGACCATGTTACTCCCCTGTTTATCTATTTTCACTGGTTACCCATCCAATATTGCATTCAGTTCAAGATTCTCACACTGGTCCATAAGATTCTGCGCTCAGGCTCATCTTATCTTTCATTCTGCATCATTCCTCACACCCCTCCAGCCTCACCAGGTACCAGCCCTCTTGTTCTCATTGTCCCCTGCTGCCTCTCCTATACTCCCCCCTATGTCTCACATACCAGTTCACTGGGGTCGCCGCCCAACCGCCGTCTCCCGCTGGCATCCTCGCTCCCTTTCCAATCTTCTTCTTTGCATCCCTTCCCGCTCTGCCCCCTCGTCTTCCGTAGCCTCTACCTACTCCCCTTCCCAACCTTCGGCTCTCTCCACCGCCTCTCAGTCTGCCCTTAAGATTGGCCTCATTAACTGCCGCTCTCTTAGGACTAAGTCCCTCCTCATCCAGGATCTGATCTCTCAGGCCTCCTTTGATTTGACTCTCCTCACCGAGACCTGGTTGAAGGAAGGAGAGGACGCTCTTCTTGCTCGCTGCCTTCCAGCAGGGTTTTCAGCTGCTTCTGTTTCCCGTACAGGTCGTTCAGGTGGTGGCGTGGCCACCATCCTCGCCCCCTCTCTCTCTTTCACACAGATTTTCTCTCCCTCACTGTCCTACCCCGAGGCCCTTCTCCTCCGCCTCCACACCACACCCCCTACACATGTTCTCCTTATCTATGCGCCCCCTGCTCTTCGGTCTGACCTCTGGGATTCTCTTCTCCGCTCCCTCTCCGACCTCTCTCTGCTCTTTCCCCATCTTCTCGTCGCTGGCGACTTTAACCTCCACCTCGACTCCCCTTCCTCTTCTAGAGAGCATGCATTCCTTTCCCTCTTGCATGACCTGTCTCTTCTACAGCACGTCTCCTTCCCTACTCATTTCGCTGGCCATACTCTGGACCTTCTCCTGACTCTCTCCTCCTCTACGCTTTCCCTATCCAACCTGTCCTCCCTCTCCCTTCCTTGGTCGGATCATCTTTGCATCTCAGTCTCTTGCTCTCACTTGGTGTCATCGTCCCCCTCTGTCGCATCTCCCTCCTCTCCGAGCTTCTCCCGCACCATCTCCCCGTCACTGGCTCAGCAACTCCCCCCAGCCACAGATCTACTTCCCTCTGACTTTGCCTCTCTATCTCCCAGTTCTCAAGCCTCTACTTGGTTCTCCTCTCTCTCAACCGCTCTAGATCGTATCGCTCCCCTCCATCCACACCCCCCTCCACGTCGCCCATCACATCCCTGGTATCACCCCGGTCTCCTCTTACTTCGCTCCCAACTCCGCAGAGCCGAAAGGCAATGGCGTAAGTCCCCCTCTCCGGCCTCCTTGTCCCTCTTCAAAGCCCAGCACTCCCATTACCGCTCCCAGGTTCATCTTGCCAAGTCTTCCTTCTTTTCCAATGCCATCGCTAACGCTCCCAACCAGACCCATCACCTCTACTCCACCCTTAAGTTTCTAACCTCCCTACACCCCTCTGCCCCTTCCGCACCTACCCATCCTATCCCTGCTCCTTCTCTTCTTGCCTCCGCCCTTCAGTAACAAAATCTCCTCCTTAAGAGCTTCACGGCCCTCTCACCCTCCACCTATTCTTTCCCCTCCACCAGTCGCCTCCCCCCCCCCTGTCGCCCACCTATCCCACACATGGTCTTCCTTTTCTCTGACCACTACTGCTGAGCTCCACCATCTCATCTCCACATCCAACAAAACCTTCTGCTCCCTTGACCCCGTCCCTCCTTCCTGGTTGCTGACTCCCTCTCAATCTTTCCTTCCCTACATTCAAACTATCCTCAACAACAGTCTCTCCACTGCAACTTTCCCCTCCACCTGGAAGCACGCTCTTATCCGCCCTCTCCTCAAGAAACCTTCCCTTGACCCTCTCGACCCCAACAACTACCGCCCAGTCTCTCACCTTCCCTTTCTGTCCAAACCTCTTGAGAAGGTTGTCTTTGCCCAGCTGTCGCATTATCTTCACTCCACTAATTTCCTTCACCCCCGCCAATCTGGTTTCCGTCCTGGGCACAATGTTGAGACTATTCTTCTTGCTTTCACCAACGCCCTGCACGTAGCCCACGACCATGGTGAAATCTCGGTGGCGGTTGCCCTTGATCATTCTGCTGCATTCGACCTTGTGGATCACTCCCTCCTCCTCTCCCGACTACACGATGCTGGCCTTTGTAGCACTGTCTTTCGGTGGTTTCGCTCCTTTCTCTCCTCTCGCTCTGGTGCAGTTCTCTCTTCCTCCCCTTCTTGCCCCTCCTCTGACTCCTTTCCCCTCCCTTGTGGGGTCCCCCAAGGCTCTGTGCTGGCTCCACTCCTCTTTAATCTCTTTCTAACCCCTCTCACTCTTCTTATACAACAATTCGGTATTACAGCTTTTTACTACGCAGATGACATCCTTCTTCTATATCACACCTCCCCGGTTTGCCCCGACCTTGCTCCCCTCAATTCTTGCTTAGCTGCTATTTCTGATTGGATGACCAATAACTGCCTGCATCTCAATCTCTCAAAGACCACAGCTATCTGGGTCCCGCACGGTCATCAGACCCCCCTCCATTGCCCCCTCTTTCCCTGCCATTCCTATCTCTATGGTTTCCACCTTTCGGTATCTTGGGGTACTCTTCGACTCTGATCTCTCTTTCTCTGCCCATGTTTCTCATGTCTCCAAAACCTCCTTCTTCTATCTCAGGCAAATCCGTGCCGTTCGCCCCTTCCTCTCTCCCCCTGCTCTTGCTACCTTGCTGTTGGCTCTTGTTATCTCCCGTATTGACTTCGCTAACTCCATTCTCTCTGGCCTCTCTAAGCTCCAACTCTCACGTCTTCAACGAATCCAGAACACCGCTGCCCGTCTCATGTCCTCCTCCTCCCCTAGAGACCATGTCACACCCCTCCTCTACCGTCTCCATTGGCTTCCCATTTCCTTTCGAATCCAGTTCAAACTTCTTACACTCGTTCACAAGGCTCTTCATACCTCCACACCACAATACCTGGCCGATCTCATTCACTTCCACACCCCCCGGCACACTCCCCGCTCCTTCCACCTCAACCGCCTCACTCTACCCGCCCCCTCACTTGCTCACCTTCAATCCACCCGCTCCTCAGCCTTCTTCTTCATGGGTCCGGCTCTTTGGAACTCCCTTCCCTCTACCCTCCGACTAGAGCCCCATCACCCTACCTTTAAACATGCCCTAAAAACCCACCTCTTTTCCCTTGCCTTCAATCCCCCTCCCCTCTAGCCTTTACCCTTTACCCTTTCCCTATGCTGACCTTCCTCTTTCGTTCTTTATCTTCCTATCCTCTATTAAGTTGTAACTTTCTTTTCCTTTTCCGGCCATGTGCCTACTGTAATAAAGATTTATTTTATTGTAAACCGCTCTGTTTATCCCTGAAGGGCGGTCAATCAAGCCAATAAACAAACATAAACCCCTTCGTGTTTACATTCTATTCAGTCAAACCATCTCTATCTTCCCCTTCCATTCCATGCACGATAAAAAGCAGAATGCTTGGTGGATTCATATTTCCTCAGTCCAAGTGTATGGAATGCTCTTCCAGTCGATCACTGCTTAGAGTTGTCCTAGTCTAAAAATTCAAAATCACTCCTCAAGACACACCTCTTTCAATTAGCAGCCAATCTGGCCCCTCAGTAGCACAGGACCCATCTTCTCCTCTCACTCCCCCTGACTATGTGCCGCTCTTGGTCCCGTTCCCTCCTTCCTCCTGTTCCCTGTCCATCAGTTTATGTTTACTACCTTCCTATTTCTTCTTTTTTGGAGTTCCTTTCTGGTTTTCTGATGTTTCTATTGTACACTGCTCTGCTGGTCTGAAGGGGGGTATAGCAAATTTTAATAAACCATAATTACTGAGCATATGGATGAACATAGTCTAATGGGAAGAGCTGGTATGATTGCAACAAAGGGAAATCATGTCTTACTAATCTATCAGAATTCTTTGAAGTTATAAAGCGCATATGGAGAAGGGTAAGGCAACCCCCTCCCCACTGGCAAAGCCAATTGGGCCTCGGCAGCAATCAACCAGCAGCTCACCAGACTCTTTAAAATTAGCAGCAGCACACCCAAACATGCTATCAATATACCCGTACTCTACATGCTCCTAGCAATCATCCACTCATCTCTGCACACAAACCTCACACAGATTACATGCCCCAACCATGGCACAATACACAACCTAGCATACATATGATCAAATCACACACTTTGTATACAGGAGCCCTCAACGCCTGATATACATAAAGAACATCTCCACCACAACAACTGCCACAATCCCACTCTCATCTCCCCCCCCCCAATCACACACATTGCTCTGCGCATTTATCAATGCACGCTCAATTCAAAACAAAATACAGATCATAAGGGACCTCATAATGACCAAAAATATAGAAATAGTATATATATATATATATAAATGAAACATGGATAACAGAAATGGACAATGTACTATTGAACAAGTTCACACCAGATGCACAACCCATCCACCAATGTCCAAGAACACGTCAAGGAGATGGAGTGATGATTATAGCCAGAAACAACCTACTAATAGCTATTAGTAATCTGTGAATTTTCATTAAATTCATCCGTAATACTTGAAGATTGGAGGATCGCCAATGTAACGCCAATTTTTTAAAAGGGTTCCAGGGGTGATCCGGGAAACTACAGACCAGTGAGCCTGACGTCAGTACCGGGAAAAATGGTAGAAACTATCATAAAGAACAAAATTACTCAGCATGTAGATAGTCATGGCCTAATGGGAGACAGCCAACATGGCTTTAGACAAGGAAGATCTTGTCTTACTAATCTGTTATGTTTTTTTGAAGGTGAGAATAAACAGGTGGACAAAGGTGAGTCGGTTGATACAGTGTATCTGGACTTTCAGAAAGCCTTTGACAAGGTCCCTCAGAGACTTTTGGCAAAACTAAAGAGTCATGGGATAGGAGGCAGTGTACTATTGTGGATCAGGAACTGGTTAAAAGATAGAAAGCAGAGGGTAGGGCTAAATGGCCAATTTTCCCAATGGAGAAAGGTGAATAGTGGAGTACCCAGGGATCTGTACTGGGTCTGCTTCTTTTTGACATATTCATAAATGACCTAGAAAAGGGGAATAACGAGTGAGGTTATCAAATTTGCAGATGACACAAAACTATTTAAAATTGTTAAAACCCAAGAGGATTGTGGAAAATTGCAAGAGGATCTTAATAATTGGAAGACTGGGCATCAAAATGGCAGATGAAATTTAATGTGGACAAGTGCAAAGTTATGCACCTAGGAAAGAACAACCCAAACTATGGTTACACGATACAAGGTTCCACATTAGGAACCACCACACAGGAAAAAGATTTAGGAATTATTGCGGATAACATGTTAAAACCCTCGGCCCAGTGTGCAGCGGTGGCCAAGAGAGCAAATAGAATGCTAGGTATCATAAGGAAAGGAATGGAAAATAAAACAAAAGATATTATAATGCCTATATATCGTTCCATGGTGAGACCGCACCTTGAATATTGTGTGCAATTCTGGTCGCTGTATCTTAAAAAGGATATAGCGTTATTAGAAAAGGTTCATAGAAGAGCCACCAAAATGGTAAAGGGGATGGAAGGATACTCCTATGAAGGCAGGCTAAAAAGGTTAGGGCTCTTTAACCTGGAAAAGAGATGGCCGAGGGGAAATATGATAGAAGTCTATAAGTTAATGAACAGAGTGGAACAGGTAAACGTAGATCGATTGTTTACGTTATCAGAATATAGAAAGACTAGGGGACATGCAATGAAGCTACAGGGTAAACTATTTAAGACTAATAAAAGAAAATATTTTTTCACTCAACGTGTAATCAAACTCTGCAATTTGTTACCAGAGGATGTAGTAAAGGGTGTTAGTGTAGTTGGGTTTAAAAAAAGGTTTGGACAAGTTCCTGGAGGAGAGGTCCATAAACCATTATTAAGGGACCCAGGATATCAATGCTTGACCCAGTACAAGCATTGTGGAACCTGTGTCTTTTGGGGAAACTGCTAGGTACGTATGACCTAGATTGGCCACTGTTGGAAACAGGATACTGGGATTGATGGACCTTGGTCTGACCCAGTATGGCATATCTTATGTTCTTATATTATGTTCAACCTAAACTTCCAACATACTGCAGCGGAAAGTATAAGTAAAGCCGACTACATTACCATCACCAACAAACTGATAACCATCTGCCTCAAACAGGACACCAACCATCAATACCAACGACCTATCAGTTATCCTAGACAGAGTGATAACTGTATCAAAAACTGTAAAAGGTCTCCTAGTTCTAGAAGGTCCTTTCACCTCCCTGCGCTACAACAAAACCTGGTCCTCACCTTCATCCAAACCATGTCAGCAATAGATCTCACACAGCTAGTTAACACCCCCATGCATACAAAAGGAAACACCTTAAATCTAATTTTCTTCAACAACCATACAACGCAAATGGGTTCCCCACACTCCATCCGAACTTATCCAGTACCCTGGTCTGATCCACTTCTCCCTCCCACATACTCACATCAACAAACATCACAACCATCAATACAGAGATTCAAACCTCTCAATAAGGACAACTTCATTAGACACACCCTCGCACACCTTCATGACAGACCCATGGACCCAGATATCCTCATGGAGAGCTGAACACCATCACCAGGGAAGCTGCCATTGCCTCCAATTCCACCATACCCAAGCACACAAAAAAAAACTAAGACTGAGTGGTACACCCCAGCTCTCTGAAATAAAAAAAACACAATTCCGCAAACATGAACAAAAATGACGAAAAAACAAAAAGCAATGAAAACAGGCTGCACTATCTGCAGCTTCTAAAGGACTACCTTGCCGCAACAGACAAAGCAAGATGGGAACACCACACCAATCTACTCAATTCTGCAATCAAGTGGCCAAGAGAGCTCTTCAACATCGTAAAACATCTAACAAAAGCACCAACTATGGAAAATATTGAAATAATGCTCATCCCTCAACAATTGGCAAAACATTACAAACAACTGCACCCTCAACCAGAAGCTCTTCACACACCCCACCTCGAAGACAATCTAACTCCCATGGATCCATGAACATCCTTCACAGATATCACGAAGAGACAGATAGAAGACACAATCACACATCTAAACACAACAACCTCCCCCCCTGGATCCCTGCCCCATCTCTTGCATCAAGGCAGCCAAGAAAGAACTAAGCGGAGCACTCGCCAAAATCACAAATGCAATACTACAAACAATGTACTATGCCCACATGCCTGAAGACATCATCCATATGTCCAACTCTGAAAAAAGCCCCCCTGGACCCATTCGACCTTGCATCATACAGACCCATCACCAGCCTATCCTTCACTGCAAAGATTGTGGAGAAAACCATCCAACATCAACTTCAGGACCATATTGACCAACACAACCTCCTAGACCCTCAAAAACACTATTGACCACCCTGGTAAAACATTCTAGTCCAAGGAATAAGGCACATCAATCAAGGCTTCCTACTAATCATTCAAGATATCTCATTGGCATTTGACATGGTAAACCATAATATCTTCCTGCATCATCTCCGCACCTATGGAATCTAAGGCACAGTACTAAAATTATTCACTTCCTACCTCACAGATTGGACAAAACACCTCCACCCCTTATAAAACAGACCCAAGGAGTTCCCCAATGATCCACCCTCTCTGCTCTTCTTTTCAACCTCTACCTGCGTCCACTCTGCAAAATCATAAGATCCCATAACCTATATATCCATGTCTACGCCAATGATATCATGATTTATGGACCAAACAACATAAACCAACCCACACTATCCGCCCACTCAGAATGCTTCACAGATATAACCAACTGGATGAAAGACAACAATCTTCAAATCAACTATAACAAAATGGAGGCCCTCTACATAACAAAAGATACCACCTTTATCACCTTTGAACAACACGATAATCAAAACCCAGACTGAAATCCGCTACCTAGGGATCACCCTTGATCAGCCCCTCACTCTAAAAGCCCACATCAGAAAAATCAAGACAATCTACTTCAAAACTACTACTACTAAGCATTTATAAAGCGCTACCAGGCGCACGCAGCACTGTACATTGAAAACGCGAAAAGACAGTCCCTGCTCAAAAGAGCTTACAATCTAAAAACTAAGATACTTCAACGCCTACAACCACTCCTTGAACCAAGAGACTTCCGGACTGTCCTGCAAGCCTCTATAATACCTCACCTGGATATTTGCAACGTGATCTACCAAGGCCTTCCACAATCCACATTCCTCCCATTGCAAATGGCTCTCCACTCAACAGCAAAGATCCTACATGCAGCGACAAAACAGGATCATATCACCTCTATCCTCAAACAGCTCCACTGGCTCCCATTACAGAGCCAAATAAAATTCAAAACGCACGTCGTAACCCACAAAGCAATTCACACCGACCCCCCCCCCCCCCACACACACTCTTCTTCAGACTGCCAAGCAACTCAGATCTAGGCGAACCTTCACTATGAACATCCTGGTCATCCCCCACCTCAAAATCAAATCTAACCAACAAGCATGTAAACGATCATTACAACTTTACGCATCCTCTATATGGAACACTCTCCTTCAGACCAGATCCGGAGCATACAGACCTCAAAACCTTCAGAAAACATACCTATTCATCGAGCATTTCACCCCATAACATAAGCCAGTTGAGTGCACCTGCACATAATCTAAGTCTGTATAATGTTCATAATTTAAATCTGTAAATAAATAATTATAAACTCTTATGTATCAACTGCATGTTGTATATAGTTCTAAAAACTGTTATAATGTATATGTTCTTCTGTTCTGTGTAAACCACCTTGACCCAGTGAAAGGTAGTATATAAATTCAGCTAAATAAATAAAGAAAAATTCAGTTCTTACAGTTTACCTGGATTTTCAAAACAAAAAAAATGATAAAGGCCCTCCTCAAGAGAGATTCTTCAGGAAGTTAAAGTCATGAGTTAGGAGGCAATGTGGACCAATAAATAGTTGGATATAAAACAAAGAGTTGGGCTAAATGGCTAGCTTCCCCAATGCAGAAATAAATAATGCAGTGTCCCAGGAATCTGTATTGGAGCTACTGTTTAATCTGTTCATTAAGAACCTAGAAGGAAGAGTAAAGAGTGAACATAGTATTGATTATTTGAATGATTTTGTGTCATCTGCAGATTTTATCTACTCGTATAATCCCTTTAATGAGATATTGAAACAATTCATGAAATAAAAATGCCCACTAATACTTCATTCTCATCCCCTTCATATATCCAATCAATTTAATCCTATAAAAATCATAAAAATTCTCAAAAGTGCTTCCAAATTTAGTTTTAGTATCAATTAAATTGGTTGGATATATGAAGAGGATAAGAATGGAGTATTGGGGGGGGGGAGTTGCTTTTTTTTCCTTTTAATTGAACATCTCAATTTATTACAATTAAAATAAAAATCAAGCAAATGAATAAGAATATCAGAAAATCAAAGAAAAAAAATAATGATGATGATCATCATCATCTAATCCACATTACAGAGAGGACTCAAAAACAAATAAAAATATAAGATGGATCCTTGGTCTGAAAGTATGGCCTATCAAGCTCAGCATCCTTTTTCCAACAATTGCCAATCCAGGACACGAGTACTTGTCAGGTTTTCACAAGGTAGACAGATTCCAAGCTGCATGTTCAATGGATAAAAAGTGGATTTCCAAGGTCCTCTTTAATAATGGTTTATAGACCTTTCCTTCAGGAACTTATCCAAACCTTTTTTAAATCTAGCTACACCAAAAGCTTTTACATCATCCTCTGGTAACGAATTCCAGAGTTTGATTAGTCGATGAGTGAAGAAATATTTTCTCTAAGTAGTATTAAATGTACTACATTGTAGCTTCATTGTGTCTCCCCTAGCCTATTTTTTGAAAGAGTAAACAACCGATCTACCCATTCCACTCCATTCATTAATTTATAGACCTCTATCACATCTCTCCTCAACCATCTCTTTTCCAGGTTTATTTATTTAACAGGTTTTATATACCACTTTATCATTTCAATCAAAGCGGTTTACATTGTAACTTAAGCTTAGTAATGTACATTAAAACAGGGATGATGATAACTTGGATTTTTCTGAGGCAATGGAGGGTTAAGTGACTTGACCAAGGCCACAAGGAGAGCTAGTGGTTGAAGAGCCCTAACCTTTTAAGCCTTTCCTCGTTGGGTATCCTTCTATTCCCTTTACCATTTTTGGTCGCTCTTCTCTGTACCTTTTCTTTTTTTCTTTTTAAAAATTCTTTATTTACATTTTCAGACAAAATTACAACAAAAAAACCCAAATAAGGTTACAATTAAAATACTACATCCCTTTGAACATAAGGAAAAAAAAAAGACCCTAACAGCCTACCCCAATACCAACCCACCCTCTCTTCATGCGATCATCCTAGGAAGGGACTAGAAAAAAAAGAAAGACTTGCAAGGGCTATGGTGCCTCAAAAAGCTGCCCTATACCGTGTGCAAACGTGATTGATTGATTACCCCCTACTTCACCGCATATTGTGCTTTCGATATATACCCATATAGGGGTTTCCATTTTTTTTTTCAAAATTTTCGAAATGTATACAAAGTAAACATTTAGGAAAAATAAACAACCAATTTTGACTTAGGAATTAAGAAAATGCAAAGGAAAAGTTTTTAAATCGGAAGAAATACAAGCCCATATCAAGAGAGGCTATCTAAGCCCCCCCCCCCCACTAATAATGAAGACCCCAATCATACAAACAACCAAGACATGAAAAAAACAAGGCAAATTAACATCCTTACTTATCATTATCAAGCAGGAACTGTTCCAACTGCAATGGTTCCATGAAAGTAAATTTTGTACCCCTGTAAGTGACCAAACCCTTACAGGGGTACTTCAAATAAAACGTAGCTCTGATAGCCAAAACCGTAGGTCTAATTTGAAGAAATTTTCGACCTGATTGGGTGACTTTTGCAACGTCAGGAAAACCCATCAATGGTTGACCATAAAAAGAAATATTCTTCTTAGAAAAGTAAAGATGAAAAATCATCCCTTTCACTGCCTCTGAATGAAAAGTAACCAACAATGTTGCCCTCTGAGAGACCTTTTCAAAGGAGGTCTCCAGAAAGGTAGTTAAATCAAATTCATCCAAATCAACTAGGTGATCCATTTCCCCTTCTGAAGCTTTATCCAAAACCCAATGTGGTAAATAATATATGGAAGAAATAGAAGAATCATCAAAAGAACACCACAATATCTCTTTAACATATTTTTTAAACAGCTCCAAAGGGGAAATGAGACGAATCTTAGGAAAATGCAAAAATCTAAGATTTCTGGCCCGGGCAACATTTTCCAAAGCTTCTATTTTGGATTGAAGAAACAAACTATCCGTAATAAAAGCATTACTTGCTGTTTGAACCCCGTTTACGGTGGCTTCTATTTTGCGGGTTCTTTCACAAAGAGCTGATAAGGTCTCCCCATGGCTCCGAAGGGCTACAGAAGGGCTACAGAAGTGCCCTCCGTAAACTCACACAGCTGAGCAAGAGTAACCGACAAAACTCCCACTACCCGACGAATAGCTGAGAACACATCATTCAAGGAAACCTCTGCCCCCGAGGAGGAAGAGCTTCCCATTACCAGCCCAGCAACCACTAGTGTTACTGGCGCTGGATAATACAACTCCACACGGGGAAAATCAAAGAAAATATGTTCCCATCTTGAGGGAGAGGAGTGGAGGCCACATGAGGGGGAAGGGTACACACCCCCGAACTTAAAGAAACCTCAGAAAGTGAAACTACGTCCAAAGCAGAGACTCCAGAAGACAGAGGGGGAGCAATGTTCACTACGCAATGGTCCATAGGGCCAACAACTCTCCCCAAGGACACAGGGCCCTTACCTCGTGCCTTCCGTTTCCCCATTGTTGTTGTTGTTGTTGTTAAGTGCCGTCGAGTCGGAGTCGACTCATGGCGACCCTCTGGATAGCTATCCTAAATTGTGTTCGGTCTGGGGCAGCTGTAGTCCGGTCTGTGATAGGTGGAAGATGTAGAAGGAAGTGCTGCAAACACTGTCCAAGCCCCAAGTAGCTTCCCAGGGGTTTCCATTTAAGCAAGGCAGAAGACATAGGAGTTGTACCATAACGTGGCATCTGCTCATATTTATAACACAGACAAACGATTCCATCATGTATGCCAGCTGAGATCTGCCGTGTGTTTCCAATTGGCAATTACGAGATGCAACGCCACTTCAATCATGAAGTCAAACAGGAAATGACAATCCCTCTAACGACGAGATGTCAATTGTTGAACGGAAAGCAATAATAAACCAAGAGAGAGTGGCCCTGAATCCCAAGACCTCTTGGATTCGGTTCCAAATCGAAATCCAGTAGGACTGAACATTAGGGCAGTCATATACCACATGCCTTAAAGTGCCAACATCCCTCTGACAAGCCCAACACACATTTCTAATTGACTTATCCCACTTGGTGACCTTTATCGGGTAAAATGGGCTCTACGTAGAAGTATAGTGCCTGGGAGATAAAGGCGGATTGAGAAACTCTAAATTAGTTTACCCCAAAATTTCCCCCACGATTCCGGAGAGAGAAAGAGTATCCCCAGTATCATGCTCCCATATCCGCTGAGTGCCAATAGAATGTGGAGAGGGACGATGGGCTACCAACTGATAATAGTAAGAGGCCGCCCCTGAGGCCTGTTGGGCTGTTCCTATAATATTAAGTAACCCCCATTCCTCAGGTAAAGATCTGATATCGATAAGGGATTTTTCTATACAGGGTCTCAACTGAATCCACTGAAAAATATAAGGATTTAGGAAATTCAAATTCACGCTGTAGACACACAAAAGGCTTCCACCTACCTTTAGATAACAGTTGTCCTATAGACCAAACGCCCTGCTAAACCATTGCTTCCAGGCGAATGGACTTTGATGAATTTTTAAAAAAGGACTATAACAAATGGGAATAAGCCTCGACAAGCATTTCTCCCGAGGAATTACACTCGCTAACTGCTGGAAAGCCTTTTGGGTGTCCATTATAACCCTATGGAACTTCAACCTCTCCAAAGACACCATGCCAGGGAGGAGACACAAGGGGAACGGAGCAGTCAATCTCTCTTCCAAATCGAGCCACACTTGGCGTTGACCCTTATTCTTCTCTACCCATCTTGACTCTGTTTTAACAGAAAAGCGCAGTGATAGGCCTGAAAATCAGGAAAGTTCACACCCCCCCTCCTCTTTTTTAGACTTAAGCTTCCTAAGAGCAATTCTAGGCGGTTTGTTTTTCCATAGAAACTGGACAAGAGTCCTTTCCACTTGTCGGTATGTTTTATCCGAAAGGAAAACCGGCAGCATTTCTAAAACATAGTTCACCTTAAGAGTGATAGTCAACTTTTTCGCTTCAAGACGACCCCACCAAGAGAGATAAACTGGCGACCATCTCGCAGTCATATTTCGTACCGTAGTAAGGAGAGTCTCTTCATTATATTGCAGAGTTTCAATAAGTGGATGGCAATAATGAACTCCTTAGTATTTTACCATTTTGGGTTCCCATACAAAAGGGTAGTCATTCAAGTCCGCACTACAAACTCGTGAATTTAAAGGGAACGCTACAGACTTTGTCCAATTAATTTTATATCCTGATAACCCTGAGTATTGGTCTATCAACTCTAGAACAGCCGGAATTGAACTGGGCATAGTGAACAGCAATAAATCATCAGCATAAGCAGAAAGCTTAATTTCCATACCAGCTATGGGCGCACCTTTAACCGCAGAATTCTGTCTCAACAGTAGGGCCAAGGGTTCCAAGGCCAGATTGAATAGGATAGGTGAAAGGGGGCAACCCTGATGGGTGCCATGCCCTAAGAGAAAATCTCTGGATTGGGTCGCATTCACAAAAATATTAGCACTTGGCCTCGTATACATAAGTTTATTTAGTTTAAGGAATCCTTCACCAAAACCAAACCAAACCAAACCACCTCAAAACGGCAAATAAGAACGGCCACTCCTGTCGATCGAAAGCTTTCTCTGCATCCAACGATAATCCCACCAGCGGGCTCTCTACGCCAAGACATGACAAAACACTCTGGCACTGTCAGCTGTAGAGCATCCCTCTGTGAAGCCACATTGATCCGGGTGGATCAAAGATGGAATTAATTTGAAAAGACAACCGGCCAAGGTGGCAGCAAATATTTTATAATTGTGTTTAATAACGAAATTGGGTGATAGTTACTGACCAGCTGAGGGTCCCTCCCAGGTTTTTCAAGAACCACAATGTTCGCAGAGGCGAACGCTCCAGTCTGGGCATCCACTTCCGAGAGAAGCCTATAGTATTGCTGAAGATATGGACCTAGCGCTTTGGAAAAGGTTCTATAAAATTCAACCGGAAGGCCATCTGGTTTGGCAGCCTTGTCTATTTGCATAGAATCGATGGCCTGGATAATCTCCATGACTGTGATCTGCCTATCAAGAACTGCAGCTGTATCCTGATCCAGAATAGGCCTCTGAACATCGGCCAGTAATCTCTCAAACACTTCCTCAGAGACTTCTATCTCTGGGGAGTACAGCTGAGCGTAAAATTGACGGAAGGTTTCTGCAATTTCAGTGTCCACGACAATCAATTGTTGCACCTGGGGATCTCTTAAAGCAGCGATGCAAGAAGCTTCTTTGTGACCTTTTAACAAGTTAGCTAGTAACCATCCGGCCCTGTTGCCTTCCAAATAATACCGCCTTGTCTGTGCCTGAATATTCTGCGAAGCTTCAGTAGTTAGGATCGAGTTATATCTAAATCTAAGGCGTTGTAAACGTATCAGAATATTAGGATCAGTTTTCCGACCTAGGATATGTTCCCCCACTTTGATCTGCCTATCCAAAGCTTCTAGTTCTGCTTTACGTTGTTTGGCCTGCCGTATAGCAAAGCTGGTTATGGTGGCCCGTATGTTAGCTTTGAAACCCTCCCACCACGCCCATCCCGAAATATCCTAGCGAGTTAAACTGAAAATACTCCTCTATGGCCACTTGAATGGTTTCACGAAACTCCTGATTGCTAAGAAGAGTTCTGTTAAAATGCCAACGTGTAGGAGATGGGCCGCTCGTTGAGTCTAATAGGGAGAATGAGATTGCTGCCTTATCAGAAATATGAGCAGCGTGAATATTGGATTCATTGATTCTGGAACATAGTCCCTTAGAGACTAGGAAAAAATCTATGTGTGATACCGAGTTATGAGGGGGAGAGAAAAAAAAAGTGTACTCCTTATCAACCGGATGCTGCAACCGCCATATATCTACTAGGCCTAATTCTTGCATTAGTGACAAAAGAACAGGGTGTGCTTTGGGGACCTTATTAGTTCTCACAGGACTCCTGTCCAACAAGGGGGTCTAGCGTGAGGTTGAAGTCTCCCCCAATAATAGTTGGGTATCTGGATACCTCTTGTGCCAGAGCCGCTATGGAACTAAAGAAAGTAGGGCAGTCTACATTGGGGGCATAGATATTGATGAAGGCCAGTTCAGTGGATCCTATCTTGATAACAGCCATTGCCCAGTGCCTTTTGATATCAGATCTGATTTGCAGCACAATAGGGGATAAAGATTTCCTTACTAGAATGGCTACCCCATTTTTCTTATGATTAGCAGCAGAGAAAGCCACACGTGTAAAGGGTTTCATATCTAATTTTAAAGACTCCTTTGCATTCAAATGTGTTTCTTGCAGAAATAGGATGTCAGCACATTCCTTGCGCCCATATAAAAATATATTTTTTCTCTTAATGGGATTGTTAATGCCCTTAACATTCACTGAGACTATCTTAAAGGAAGACACAGAGACAATATAGCACACAGTGATGTACAATTGTTACAGAAACAAACAAAATTTTACATTGTTAATCCACATCTTTGAAGCACCCAAAATTGAAGCAGCATTAATAGCCCCAGGGAAAAAACACAAGCAGAAATACCACAACTTGACCATAGCCCTTTATAGAAGCAAGCCCAAAAACCCCCCAAAACATGATTCTAAGTACCAAAAGCCACCAAAACTCTGGGGGGCTATACCGAACTCTAAACTTAGCGGGTGAGCCCACGAGGACAAGACAGGCACGGAGGGTATAACCAACTAAATCACTTCTTCTCCTCTGCCAATAAAACTCCTTGTGGTAGCCACTGCCCACAACTAGAAGTAACTTCCCCAAACCCCAAAGCTCTAAAACACTAGAGCAGAACGGCCCCTTCCAATGCACTGCATGATCACAAAAGGATAAATGTAAATATATGAGGGCCATCCTATCTTTCAATACCCTGACGCCTTCTGACCTAGCGCAAGCACCACAGATGACGAGAAAAATAAAAGAAAGAAAAGAACAAAAGAAAAGAACAGTGTGAACAGAGCAATACCCTGGAGTTACCCCAAAAGAGCCACAATGAATGTCAATTCTATATGATTCAAATCAAGACTTCACGACCTTATATCCAGTCAAGGCACCCATATAAGGAAGATTAAGATACTCTGCAAGCTTATGTCCACCGCTGAGTGTGAAGCAGGGTTTTCACCGCATCAACATCAGTTCTTTGTCTTCCAAGAAAGCGTGCAATTCCACAGGATCGTCGAATGTCCTAGTTTGGTTGTGCAGCGTGACTCTCATACGGGCAGGATAAAGTAGCCCAAAACTTGCCTGCAACTGCAGCAATCATGGACGCAGCGCCAAAAACGTTTTCCTCCGGTCTTGCGTCGCTTTCGCAAAGTCCGGAAAGAAGAGGAGTTTATGCCCTTGAAAATCCAATGGAGTGTGCAATCTGGCTGCTTCCATAATTTGCGTGACTTGTTGAAAATCGCAGAACTTTCAGTATGATTGGGCGTGGACGCTTGCCCGAGACCACAGACTGAGTAGGCACCTGATGGGCATGTTCAATCTCAAATGGCATAGCAAACTTTACTTTTAGCACATCTGAGATCATTGACTGCAAAAAGGCCATCATATCTGTGCCTTCAGCTCCTTCGGGAACTCCCAGGATCCTAATGTTGTTTCTCCAAGCACCATTGTTACCATCTTCCAGGTCTCTCTGCAACAACCGGTTCAGCTTTGCTTGCTTCTCAACGGCCCTGAACCGCTCCCCATGTGTTGCAACCACGCTCTCCACCTTCTCCAGTCTCACCGTGATTGACTCCAAACTGTTTTTTTAAGGCAGTGATATCTTCTTGCATTATGGTCAGCGAGTCTCCATTTGATTTTACTATGTCTTTAACAGCACGGATCTCAGAGAGAAGTTCCTGCAAGGCCTCGGGGCAATCTCGGATGACCGCCATTTTGTGAGGTGAGAGAGGCTCTGTTTTAGTTCGCTTTGCACTGGCGCTTTGGGTTCCTTGATAATCCAGCCACGTCGGTTTGGGGCCAGACATATCCGGAGTTGACTGCTTCCAAAATAGGTAGGATCTGCTCCAATAAAAGCAGCAGAAGTCAGGATTCTTGACCTTCCCCTCTGGAGCATAGCTTTCACACCTCTCTGTACCTTTTCTAATTCTGCTACATCCTTTTTAAGATATGGTGACCAGAACTGCACACAATAATCGAGGTGTAGTCGCACCATGGAAGGATCAGAGGCATTGTAGTATCCTTTGTTTTATTCTCCATCCCTTTCTTTATGATTCCTAGCATTCTATTTGCTTTCTTGGTTGTCACTGCACACTGGGGCAGAGGGTTTCAACGTATTGTTCACGATGATACCTAAATCCTTTAACAAAAAAAATAGCTTGCAAGATCATCAAAAAAATATACTGGGCCCTTTCTTTTTTTAACTTAATAACTCCTGATGCTTTTTTAGGTTGGTTATTTTTTAAGAAATCTTCTGATTGAGCTGAATCAAAAAAAAGTATAGTGAAATGTCACTAGGCACTTCCAATAACATTTCAAGAAAAATGTAGGCCACGAGGCTAAAAAATATGAGGTTTTAACACCAAAAAGGCTTTCTGGCTCAAATGAGCTGGCCTTGAGACATGAGGAAATATGTTTAATCTTTTGATCACAAAACAACGCATTCTTTTTCTCAAAATATATTCTCAAAACAGTATTCTTTAGCTTGTGATGGAATTTCATCCTGAGATAACTCAAGAAAAGCAGGAAGATCTAGACTAATCTACCAATGAAATCTGATCCATCCCTTCTTCTCCATCCCCCAATTTTAATACCTGTAGACAAATAATACAGTGCGATCGAAAAGTCTCTCCGCACAGAGCACCAAAATGAAAGGAAAGGCAAACTTACCCGACTGTGTGCAAATGTCCCCAGTTGCAGAGCGTTTGCCTCACCATAGTGATCTCTGACAAAGCACTGCTCCCCATGAGCACATTCGGCATCGCCTGCACCTCTCTGGACAGTCCAGGTAAGACACCATGGGTTTCGGGACAAAGCGGCAAACTCACACCAAAACCGGAGCAGCTCAGCTGTGATTGTGTGCGGCTCCAGTTCTGGCGGGAAGGTACATTCTACTCTGGTCTTCTGAATTACTTATTGGATCTTCTCATTCCTTATGGTCCTGCCTTTGCTCTTCGATCTCAAGGAACTAACCATTACTTTGATAGCCAGCTCCCATCATGAACCTGCCCGCACTTCTGCTGCCTTCTTCCTGGCCCCTTCCCTATGGAACTCATTACCTCACTACATTCATTGCAAAAAAACGTATCGCAAATTTAATATGCTTATAGTTTCTAGATATACACCATATGGTTATGGAGAGGTTTTCACTTACCGTTAATTTCCTTTCCTGGAATCCTGCTAGACAAATCCAGACAAGCGGGTTTAGCTCCCCTACCAGCAGATGTTGGAGACAGAGAAAAAACACACACCAGATGCCCGATTGGCTGAGCCCTGGTAGACATATAGCTGAACCCCTAGGGGCCGCCCCCCAGTATTCTCTGAAAAAGCAACAACCAAACGGAAAACCAGGAACCATGTAACTATGTACAAGGAGGCGACCGAATCGGAGTCCCGCAACATGCACCTTGGCTCCCCCCGCAAGGCCACCTCTCAACCAGATACAGAATGGGTGGGCCCTGGACTGGTCTAGCAGGATTCCAGGAAAGGAAATTAACGGTAAGTGAAAATGTCTCCTTCCAGATCATCCTCCTAGACCAGTCCAGACAAGTGGGAAGTACCCAAGCTAACTGCCCTCTGGGTGGGAAGACACAGCCATCAAGACAACCTTTGCTCCAAACTGTGCCTCTCCATGTGTCTGGAGATCGAGCCGATAGTGATGTACAAAGGTGGACATCAGGGAGGACCACGTGGCCGCCCTACAGATGTCTAGGGGATCAACCTGAAAGCGCTCCGCCCATGACGCTGCCCGAGCTCACGCAGAGTGCGCTCGGAGACCCGAGGGAACAGGCTTCCCCCGGAGGATATACGCCGATTCAATGGCCTGCCGCAACCACCAAGAAATGGTGGGTTTGGAAGCCGCATGTCCCTTACGAGGGCCAGCAAACAGAACAAAGAGGTGATCAGACTTACAAAAGAGATTTGTCACCTTTAGATACCTGCGGAGGATCCTGCTGAGATCCAGCGCTTGGAGTCCCTTGTTTGGGCCTGTACATTAAGCCTTAGAGAAGGCCGGTAGAGAAATTGGCTGATTCAGATAAAAAGGCATAAGCACCTTAGGGAGAAAGGAAGGAACCGCTCATAGGGATATCCCCTCCTCTGAGAAGGAAAAATAGGGATCCCGGCACAAAAGAGCTTGCAATTCTGAGACCCTCCAAGCCGAGGTTATCGCCACGAGGAATGCCGCCTTGAGAGTCAGATCTTTCAAGGAGATCCGTTTGAGCGGCTCAAAAGGCTCTCCCATCAAGGCCTTCAGGATGAGGGAGAGATCCCAGGATGGCACCGGCGGATGGACTGGCGGGCATACAACCTTGGCCACACTGAGGAATCAGACCACATCATCATGGGAAGCGATGGATCGAACCACCACCGGCCCGTGAAAGCAAGTCAATGCCGCCACATGAACCAAAGTAACCCAAGAGCCAGACCTTTGTCCAGGCCCTCCTGAAGGAAGGTGAGGATCTCTGGGATTTGCGCTCGCCAAGGGGAGAGGTGGTGCTGCGCACACCAGAACTCAAAGACCTGCCACACTCGGTTATACGCCAGCGATGTCGATGGGCGGTAGCGACTCTGCTTAAGGTGCCTCACCTGACGCGAGTACCCCTTGCGGCTTAGACAGCGGCGTTCAAGAGCCAGGCCGTAAGAGAGTAGGAAGCTGGGTTGTACATTGTGATTGGACCTCATTGCAGAAGGCCCCTGCGCGCTCCTAGGTGTAGTGGAGGAACCCATGCCAACCGGACGAGGTCCGCATACCATGGCCTTCGAGGCCAGTCTAGGGCCACCAGAATTACTTCTTCCTGGTGTGCCTGGATCCACCAGAGGATTTTGCCGATCAGAACCCATGGAGGAAAAATGTATAGCAGAACACCCCCCCCCCCCCCTCGGCCACGGTTGAGCCAGAGCATCCAAGCCGCGAGACCCACGCTCCCTCCTGCGACTAAAGAAAACCAGCACTTTGGCATTCCCTGCTGATTCCCATGAGGTCCATTGTCAGCTGATCCCATGCCTGAACAATCTGTTGAAACGCCCAGGAGGTGATCTCCCACTCTCCGGGATTGATAACATGACGGCTGAGGAAATCTGCCTGTATGTTGTCTGCCCCTGCAATGTGTTGGGCCAACAGGGCCTGCAGGTGCGCCTCTGCCCAGGAAAAAAGGAGAGCCATCTCTGGCTACATCTGGACACTTTGTGCCTCCCTGGCGTTTGATATAGACCACCATCATCGCGTTGTCAGAGAGAACATGGACTGCCTGAGCCCGGAGGAGAGGTAGGAAGCGCAGTAGGGCCAGGCAAACTGCCCGGGCCTCCAGGCGGTTGATGGACCAGCGCACTTCGCGATGCAACCAGGTTCCCATTGCTGAGCGATTCCGGCAATGAGCTCCCCATCCGGAGAGACCTTGCGTCGGTGGTCAAGAGAATCCACCGAGGGACCTCCAAGCAACGCCTTTGAGGAGACGAGGAGCTGAGGCCACCAGTGGACTGGAAGAGCGGTAGTTGGCAGTCGTAAGTATCTGACACTGGGGGACTAGCGAGAGAGCAGAGACTGCTGCAGGTTCCTCATGTGGGCTCTGGCCCATGGTATGACCTCGATAGTAGCCGCAATGGAGCCAAGAACCTGTAGGTAGTCCCAGACCTGTGGAGTGCTCTGTAGTAGAAACTCCGTGAGCTGGGACTAGAACCTGCGGAACCGATCGTGTGTTAAGACGACTTTGCCCAGACTGGTATCGAATCGCTCTCCCAAGAACACTAGTTGCTGGGATGGCTGAAGATGGCTTTTGGCGTGGTTGACCACCCAGCCGAGACTCTCTAGGAAGGAGACCATGTGAGACATTGCCTGACGAGCTTCCAAAAGGGAATCCACTTGAATCAGCCAATCGTCCAGGTAAGGGTGTACCCGAATTTCCTGTTTGCGCAGGGCCGCTACCACCACCACGATCTTGGAGAAGGTACATGGAGCAGTAGCCAGGCCGAAAGGCATAGCACAAAACTGGAAGTGCTGACCGAGGACCGCAAAACGGAAGAGGCACTGCTGGTCATCCCGGATGGGAATATGGAAGTACGCTTCCGCCAGATCGAGTGAGGCGTACCGCTTGAAACACTGAATGAAGCGTCTTCGTCATGAAGTGCAGTACCCGAAGACAGCGGTTGACACCCTCGAGATCTAGGATTGGGCAAAAGGAACCGTCCTTCTTGGGCACTATGAAATAGATGGAGTAACGATTGCAGCCTCTCTCCGAGAGGGGACTGGGTTGAATGGCGCGCAGCAGGAGGAGATGCCGCATGATGGAGCAAATGACTGCCCTCTTCTGGGATGCCCCGCCAGGCAAAACGATGAAAGCCTCGTGAATGGGCTACCAACATTCAAGCACATAGCCCTGAGACACAATGTTGAGGACCCATTGATCGGAGGTGATGAGAGCCCACTGCCGAGAAAACAGCACCAAACGATCGCCTACCGGTGGAGGTGCCTCGGGTGGGTAGTCCGCCCTGTCAGCAGGAAGAGCGTGTGGAGCCAGAGAACTTGGGCGGCACCGAGTAGGACTCGTTCCCTCTTCGGACCCCTCGAAAGGGCTGCGATTTCTGACAAAGCCTGACTCAGCCTGACAAAGCTGAGCCCGGAGACCTACTGGGGCAGTAGCAACGGGAATCGCGAAATCTGCAGGTACGCCACGTGGTCGGAGAGCAGTGCTGTGAAGACTGGCGTGCGGAAGACCTCGGCTTATCCTCCGGCAGATGCTGGGGCCTAACTTCCCACAGGTCCTTGATGAGCTTGTCAAGGTCCTTGCCAAAGAGGAGTTTCCCTTTAAACGGAAGCTTTGAGAGGCGTGTTTTAGAAGCAGAGTCCGCAGACCATTGGTGAAGCCAGAGCCATCTGAGAGACACGGTGACCGTCACCACCGACCTAGCCGAGAGACGGAGCAGATCATAGAACGCATCTGCTAAGAACACGGTGACTGACTCCAGGCAAGCCAAAGCTGGATTCTCTGGCAAGCGCTGAATCAATTGCAAGAGAGCCCGGGCCACCAAGCCCCTGCAAACAGATGCCTGGAGAGACAGGGTGGAAGCTGAAAAGGCACTTAAGAAGGCCCTTGACCTTCCTGTCTTGTTGATCCCGAAGCGCTGCAGCACCCTCTACCAGAATGGTAGTGCGTTTTGTAACCACAGTCACAAGCACGTCTACTTTCAGATAAGCGAGCCATCTCTCCAGATCAGCCAACGACCAGAGGTAGTATTGGCCTAGGCGGCGGGCAGTACAGAGAGAAGCATCCGTAGAGTCCCACTCCCGAAACACCATTTGTTGAAGCTCCGCCAGAAAGGGAAAGGCTATGGAGGACTTCTGAATGCCCTGCAAAATGGGATCTGGCTGAGACAGACTATGGGGGCTGCTGCTCTGGCGGACCTGACAAGCGTAAAGCCTCCACGACTTGGGCAATCCACGCCAGCAATTCTTTCTGAAATAGATGTATATCCTGCTTCTCGTCCTGGCCCTCTGCTGAAACCTCCGATGGGGACCATTCCCCGTCCTCATAGTCCCTTAATTAATATACATTTTAGTTATTTATTGTTTTATGTATTTAGGGTATTAATAACAAGATTTTATTGTATATATTATTTATTGAGTGTGTTTAACAATGTTGTTGGTTTTATATATTGCTTATTTATTTATTGATTGGATTAGCCTTTTCTGAGTTGGTACACTATTTTGCATTCTGTATTTTATGGTTTATCACTGTGTATGGTCATGATACATATATAAGCGCTTTATCCTATGCATCAATTATACCCCCGATTTTCATTCACTTAAGTTTTATTACACATCATACTTTGTTAATAATCCTTTTTCAGATTACTGATGCGGTCTCTTTAAACCTTCGTGGTTTCCCGCTTTTATTTGTTCATTTATCTATGCATGCGTCGGCGTTTTTTCATTGAATGAATAAATAACGCCTACAGCAGCTCGCCAGTCCCTCTTTCTGACAATGATATTTATTTTATTTATTTAATTCTCTTATATACCGCGCTATTCTGCATCAGTGCGGTTTACATTGAACAAACTGAAATTACATTGAACAGGGCATTATAACTTGGAGATAGTCTGGAATTCAGTGAAGTAGTGAGTAATATTTAATCGACACAGATCTAGCCGATAGATTGTATTTGCGATTTTGTAGGTGAGGGCTCTCTCTGCTATACTGTGCATGGCGGTCATCTTATATGTAAGTGGTAGCGATCTTCGTTTTTCCTTCAAATTTTCTCTGGTCAATGGTTCACGCATTTTGAAAACGTTGCTCCTACAACTTTGACTTTTAGATATAAGTTGTCAGATGCGTTTTTTATTTATAGCAATATAGTTCGGGTGGTTTTTCAAGAGCGCTGATATGTATGACGGTAGCCCCTTGAACAGTACGACTTGTCCTTTATATACTATGATAATATTTATAAATAACCCGTTTTATAGCATGGCAGATTTTTAAGCTCCATGTTTTAGAACACTTCTTTGTCCTTTTGTTTTATATTATTTTTACAACATAGGAAGTACAATTTTAACTTCTGCAATATACTACTACCAGTAACGTACGCTTCAAGGTCCTAAGGTAATGTTCCCCTTCACTCCTACTCCTCCACATTTTTGTGTTTGGTTCTCATCTCTCTTGTTTTTTTCTCCTTCTTTTAAATATAATGGTTTTTATTTATTATATATATGTTGATGATATGTTAGTTAGTTTCCTATTTATTTATTTATTGGTTTAATTTTATATACACCTTGTATGCATTAATTTGCATTGCTTACCTTATTTTAAAATTAGTAACTTTCCAGGGTGTGTTTATTTTGTTTATCTTGATGTATTTATGCTTTTATATGTTTAACATATTATATGGATACATATATATATATATACACATATTTTTTATGTAATGTATGCATTTAGTATGTTTATGATTTTTAACATGCCCTTTTTATTTCTGGATTCTCTTTGGTATTCCCCTGAATTTTTGATGTTTTATTCTATTATTATGCATGTAGTTGTTATTATTTAATGTTCATTATTTATTGTTTATTATAATGTGTTTTTAGAGTAAGGTGTGCCTAACCCCTGAAGAAGATTCCTCGAAACACGGCCTGTGTCGGGTCTGGCCTCCCTTATCAATCATGGATCAATAAAGCAATATATGAAATAAATAGATATCGTGAGTGGTTCATACCTGCCTACTGTTCCTAGGCGGCGGGCAGTACAGAGAGAAGCATCCGTAGAGTCCCACTCCAGAAACACCATTTGTTGAAGCTCCGCCAGAAAGGGAAAGGCTCTGGAGGACTTCTGAATGCCCTGCAAAATGGGATCTGGCTGAGACAGACTGTGGGGGCTGCTGCTCTGGCGGACCTGACAAGCGTAGAGCATCCACGACTTGGGCAATCAACGCCAGCAATTCTTTCCGAAATAGACGTATATCCTGCTTCTTGTCCTGGCCCTCTGCTGAAACCTCCGATGGGGACCATTCCCCGTCCTCACGGTCTGATGCTTCCACGCTGTCTTCTGCCAAGGAAATGCCATCTTCTGGGCCTATAGGCCACATGTCTGAACCCCACGAAACCTCATTGGGTGGGCAGCTATCTTCTTGGGGGGCCTCATCCCCCCTGGAACACTTTCAGGACCCCGGTGCCGAGTGTGGTGTTATACGAGTAGCAATAGACTCCAAACTAACCACAGAAGGGTCTGAACGCCAGAGGGCTCATGCCTGCTTAAAGAGAGCAAGGAACTGGGCATCTGGGTGCTGTAGAGGTGCCGACTGTGGGAGTGCCTCGCCGGAGGTTAAAGACGGGACTAACAATGGTGGCTCCAAAGATTCCCCTGTAGGGAGACACGGTCTAGAGTCTGCTGGGGATGGAAGTGCTGAGGCTGGGCTGTCCTTGTCCTGATAAGCAGTGGGCACTGTGCTAGGAGGTCTCCCCCAGGAAATTCGGGTACAGCCTTACCTGGACGATTGGCTGATTCGAGCGGATTCCCTTTTGGAAGCTCGTCAGGCAATGTCTCACATGGTCTCCTTCCTAGAGAGTCTCGGCTGGGTGGTCAACCACGCCAAAAGCCATCTTCAGCCGTCCCAGCAACTAGAGTTCTTGGGAGTGCGATTCGACACCAGTCTGGGCAAAGTTTTCTTAACACACGATCGGTTCCGCAGGTTCTAGTCCTCACTCACAGAGTTTCTACTACAGAGCACTCCACAGGTCTGGGACTACCTACAGGTTCTTAGCTCCACTGCAGCTACTATCAAGCCGAGCACACAGCGCAAATCTTGTCCCTTAAATCCTTGCGTTTTCTGCTGCACACAATGCACCTCTGCAGCAAAGGCATCCCGATGAAGAAAACTGACACATGGCAGTAACAGGGCCGATGGCCTGGAGCCCTGCACGGAACTATCCCCAAATAGGTTGCAGCAGCGAGTTTCAACACCATAAAGTCCATTGTGGTAGAGACCACATGGTTGGGAGCACCGGTAGGTGGCAACAGCAAACCAAAGTTTCCCCCTTAAATGTCCGCTGCAGCTGAGACCCCATGGCTGAGAGCAGCAAAAATAAGATGGCTGCCGCAACGAGTACTGCCGCCGATGGGAGCGCTGAAGGGGAAAAAAAACCTCTCAGGTCCCGTGCCCCGACAAACACTACTGCTGACCAGAGCAGATGCTGCCCCAAGCAAGGCTGCAGAAACGAGCAAGGCTGTCCCAAGAGCTGGCTTGTTCCGCTGCGATGGCAAGCAACGTGCAGCAAGGGGGGGGCTGCATAAAAACTCACTGCGCTGGATCTCCGAGGCAGTAGCAGAGCAGGGGAGCTAGGGCAAACATCGAAACAGGCTGTAGAATGAGGCTTGTTCCGCTGTGAAGGTCCTGGAAAAGGATGCTGCTGAGATCAGACTCCCCCCCCCTGCTACCGGCACCACAGATCCTCGTGACCTGAATCCGGCTTCCCCCTCACTGCGCGGGAAGCTAACGTGGTCCTCCTAACCAGGAGTTCAACCCAAGCCCAGCACTCAATTGTGGCTGGGAAATCCAGAGGGGCACCTTGTGTGTGCCCTGGATGCATCCAGCAAAGTCACCAAAAAGAAAAATAAACCCCTGAAGGAAAGAGAAATAGGGATAGACACCATCATCTGCTGGAGACAGAAAATGGGGGGGGGGGGGGGGGGGGCCCGATCCCTAGGGGTTCAGCTTTATGTCTACCAGGGCTCAGCCAGTCAGGCATCTGGAGATTTTTTTCCTCTGTCTCCAACATCTGCTGGTAGGGGAGCTAAACCTGCTTGTCTGGACTGGTCTAGCAGGATGATCTGGAACATGTTTTTGATGCCTACATTCTGTACAAAATCTTTCTCCTGCATATTTTTTCAATGAGTAAAATATTTTTGAGCTGTCCATACAGCTGAATGTTTTTCTTTTGATCCATATCTAAAATTCAGCATGTTCTTGGACTATCACAGCCTGTTCATATGATGCTAAGTATTTACTGCTCAGTAGTTATTTTTATTCTGGCTATGCATTTGCCCCTTCACTGCAATTTTTTTATAACACTGGACTTGAAGGAGAATACTAGCATCATGTGAAGAGTTCACAAAGGAATTCTGGGAATAAAGGGGGTGGAGTACAGCCAGTATTAATCATAATGAGGGCACCAATCTATAAGTTGCAGGGAGGTGCCAGAAACACTAGCACCAGCCCTGACTCCAGGTGCCATTTTATGCAAAAGGACTTATTTACTAGGGGTGTGCAGACCAGCTTTCACTTTGCTTAGTTTCCTATATTGTTTATGGCATCTTACTGAGCAATAGCATGCCCTACTGATGACACAGGAAAAAAAAAGAAATTTCAGATTTTATTTCTATTGTTTCAGTTAGAAACGGCATGGGAAATGTCATTTCAAACAAATGCACATACCTCCTATTTACTAATACTGCGTGCTAACACAGCGGTAGACTTTAGTAAACCTAGCCTTTACATTGTAAGCTCTCCTGGGCAGGGAAATAACTACAATACTTAAACTGTAACTGCTCTGTTACCCTGGAAGAGTTGTATATTAGGTTTAAGTAAACCATAAACCCTGAGCTCAGATTTGCAAGAATATGCTAATCTAAATCTTAACAAACAAAACACTATCACCACCACACCTTATATAAAACCATGGTGGGACCAAACCTAGGGTATCATGTGCAAATTTGATCACCCAATCTGAAGAAAAGATAGCAGAATTAGAAACAGTTTATTGAAGGGCAATCAAATGATAAAAAGGTATACAGTGGCTTTTTATGAAGGAGTTGTTTTTTGTTTTTTTAAAGTGCCGTCAAGTCAATGCTGACTCCTGGCAACCCAGAAGTCCCTGGGTTTTCTTGGCAAGGTAGGACCAGAAGTAGATTGCCTGGGTTACTTGACATAAAAAGAAAAAAAAAACAAAAAAACCCTTTGTTTTCAGAATACTACATCATCATAGTGTTACTTTAAAATTGGTTTCAGCACAAGCTTCTGATATGACATTGGACATTCTACAATGGAGGGAAAGGCTCTTAAAATGGTTTGAAACAGTTCCTTGCCATAAGCATGGAATAGAAAACGATCCTCAGGAAACACAACCTGATACGTTACCGCTAAAATTTTGTCTCCTTCCTGCAGTCGGCCATCAAGGGCAGCTGCCCCATCCTCTTTTATCCTGCTGACGTAGATGCCGCTGTCATTACAAATATATTGCTGATCTGTCCCACCAACGATATTAAAGCCCAGACCTGCAAGATTGGCAAGACAGAAATGAGGACAAAGAGCATGAATGACAGCCAAGCAGCTGGGAAAAGACATAGCCACACTGGCATAAGGGCAATGATGTTTTATCTAATTCCGCCACAAATGTTCTCCTGGAGGCTGTAGCCTTGGAGGACGCAGTAAGTCAGGTACTTGATACATTTTTGCATAGGCAATATTGGACTCCTTTCTCCAAGCACTCCTATGCACCCTTTCTCTGCCAAGCGGCGTCTAATCGATACGGGAATTATTTGCCCTGCCTTTTCAATTTCATTTTGGAAATCAGCAATGCCCTTGCCATGCTAGCCATTCACAAAGAAATAAAAAAACGCTGAACAGCTACGGGTTACACCTTTTCACCTGAGAGACACAATACATTTGTGATTGGCTTTTGAGAATTAACTCTTTTGATGGATTTTCTTGAAAAAGGGGTATAAATGTTTCTAATTAATAAATAAATCAATGAAGGCCATTTAATTTTATTGCTGCAAAATTTGATATAGAGACATCTTCATATTTGCACAGGCGCAATGAAGAGAGTACATACAGATCTCAAAAATGTGTTGTCTGTCCAGCTAGGAAAAGGTTAATCTGCCAGTTTTCTGTACATATGGCTTTTATATATACATAAAAGCCATATATAAACCATTTATATATATATAAATTGCCATTATTGTAAAAGTGATTCCAAAATGAGATCCACTCTTAACACTACTGACAAAACGCTGCAGTCACACAAGAATGAGGGTGCTAGAGAAATCAATAATACATTTTCCCTCTCTTTTACTTGTGAATTTCTCATGAGATGCTCTGGGTAGATAGGGAGGTAGTAACTAAGAGCTCAATTCACCCCCACAGTTCTGGAGTAACGTGTGCTTTGCACACAGCAAATTACAGTAACAGAGGTGGGTTTGGGGGGTTTTTTTGGAGGGGGTCACCATGCTTTTCATTAAGATATCTGATGCAGCTGAAAAGATGATACTCTGGGATTCCAAGAAGCACCGCCATCAGAAACATTCATTCGTCTTTCACACTTCCTCACCATCCCCGAGGCCCTCTAATCCTGATCAACCCTTTCCCTCTTTCATAGGCTCCTCCCCCCCCCCCATCAGTCAGCTCAATCTCTGATCTCCCAGGGTTGCAGAAGAAATGCATGCCAACTAAACTTTCAAGCAGCTGCAGGGAGCATACCCATGTCCTGAGGGACGAGTGCCAGGCCCTAGTACAGGAGCTGCCCCTTTCTCCCTTCCCTGGGCATCTTTTTTGGAATCCCTTGTGTGTGCAGCTGCTTCAGGGCTGGCTTAATTATTAGGCACAATAGGCAGTAGAACATTCTTGGAGGCAAAGAGCAGTCACAGTTAAAGCAAAACATCGGGTCCTAAGAGCCCCACAAGCTCAAACAGCCATTAGCACATCCCCCGTTGTCTCATTGTTGTTTTCTAGGGCCCGAGGAGGAGGAAGAGGCACCAAAGCCTCTACCTGCTCCTCGAAGCCCTCTAAAACCTTGACCTCTTGAAGGAAAACAGCCCCTGGGAAAGGGGTTTGACCTGGCTGGACGAAACCTCCGGGGATCCCTAGGTTGGTTCCGTACAGGGGCCAGGGAACGCCCTTGCTTCGGTCTGTCTTCCGGAAGCCTGCCTCCCTTAGATTCGCCAAGGTCCTTTACTAGTTTCTCTAAATCCTCTCCAAATAACAGCTTTCCTTTAAAGGGAAGGCGACTGAGGCGTGACTTGGAGGAGGCATCGGCGGCCCAATTCCGTAGCCACAAATAACGCCTAGCAGCCACAACCGAGGCCATGTTCTTGGCTAGGCTCCTAATGAGGTCATACTGGCTATCCGCCAAGTAGGCAGCTCCGGATTCCAGTTTAGCAGCGTTGGCCTGAGCTTCGTCCGTGGAGCCCTCCGCTGATTGAAGCTGTTGTGACCATCTTAAGCAGGCCCGTGCTACCCAGGCCCCTGAAACGGAGGCCTGCAATGCCAGAGCGCTAATATCAAAGGCTTGCTTCAGAAGCGTGTCCAATTTTCTGTCTTGAGAATCCCTCAGGGCCGTGCTGCCCTCGACTGGGATGGTAGTCTTCTTCATAACCGCTGACACCGCCGCATCCACCCTGGGAGACTTCAGCAGCTCTTTATCTGACTCTGGAAGCGGATATAGGCGAGTCATGGATCGGACCCCCCTTAAGCTTGACTCTGGTTGATCCCATTCCTCCTGGATCATCTGACGCACAACTCTGTGGACAGGGAAAACTTTCTGTGATCTCCTGATGGCCTGGACTAGAGGATCTTCCAACGCCTCCTCCTCTGCAGGCGTATCCGAGGCTACATTGAGAACTTTCAGGGATTCATTAATTAATGCCGGGAGCTCCTCCCGACGAAAGACTCTGATTACACGGGATTGATCTTCCTCAGGGATCTCCCCCTTCTTCAAGCTCCTCCTCTTCCTCGTCCAACTCCTTGTCGGAGTTCTCTTCCTCTGGGGTATCCTGTGAGAGGGACGGGAGGGGCTCCTCAGAGCTCAGATGGGGGCGCTTAGGCGGAATCCCGGGTTCCGGATTGCTTACTCTCGTGGGCTTGGCCGATTTGACCTCTGCCGACGTTTCAGCATCTCCTGACCCCAAGCCCTGCTTACGCAAGCAATAGGCCTTGTGTAGTAAAAGGACGAAGTCAGGGGAGAAAAAATCCCCGGCCCCCCTTCTCCCGTAGGAAAGGGGGAAGGGGGCAGGGGAGGGGTGGATAAATCCGAGGACGTAGAAGGAGGGAGCTGGGAACCCCCCTCCCCTTCTAGGGGATCTCCGGACCCCTGGGAAGCCTGCGACATGGCCAAGTTAATTTCTTGTTCCACGGAGGAAGCCACTGCAGCACAACCCCTGCAGATCCCTGCCTCCAAGGAAGTACCTCGCCGGGTGCCACAGGATGGACACCGAGACTTGCCCGCCATGACCTTGAAAAGGTTACAGGAGCCCTTCCTGAGCTCAGAGGCTGAAACGCTTGGTCTAACCAAGGAGAGAGTGTAGCGCTCAGATACAGAGGTTAACCCGTTCCTTTATTAAGTGTGTGAGTGTATGCTCTCTCCACTAGTTGAAAAATTAGTAGTTTCCCTTTAAAATTAAATCAAAATTAAATCAAAATTAAATTAAGCAAAATTAAACCAAAACTAAAATAAATAAATACAAATACAAATTCCTTAAAACAATCCCCAGTACTTGCGGTTTAAGTATTCTTCTGCTGAGATGTCTGGGCCTGACTCCGCGATCTCCAACCGTTGGCTCTACACGTGGTAGGCCGCACCACGTGGAGACCTAAACGGGAGCCGCGAGTCTGCTCACTGACCCGATCTTCCCTCCGAATGCAGGATCGGGGCTGGACACCGCGATTCACCTCGAGCCGGAAAACAGTCGCTTAAAACAACTTCCCGCTGGAATCGGGGCCTCCGGAGCTCGCCTCCGCGTCCCTCTGCTCCGGGACGGGGCCGGCGGTGACAATGGAATTGCGGTGTTGCCTCCAGCGCTCAGCCACCAGGAGGGCTTCGGCGCGAGGTAGGGCAGGTCTGCAGAGAAAGTGTGCAGGAGCCGGCCGGATAAGCAGCAGAGGAGATCTGCGCGGTCCTCCACACTGCTGCCTACAGGAAACCACCTCCGATACCCGGCCCGGTCGGGGGGGGGGGAGGGAGGAGAGAGCAAGCAGGAGAATTAAAGGTACAGGACCTGAAGCAACCAAAAGGTAAAATCAAGATAAAAATCAAAGAATTAATAAATAAACTTAAAAGTAAATTTGAATAAAAAGGAAGACTCCAGTAAGCCCTAGGCTTACGGAACCCTCCAGCTGCTTGGAGGCTGAGAATACTGGAGCCTGGGGGTGGTCCTAGTGGTATTTATACCGCTCCATCCCCAAAAAGGTTGGGCTCAGCCTCCAAGCTGCTGGAAGGGTTGCGCAACCCAGAAGTAAAGGGACTGGACTGGAGTGACGATAAGGAACATCAGGTCCTAAGAGCCCCACAAGCTCAAACAGCCATTAGCACATCCTTTTCCCCATAGGGAGGGATGACCAATATTCAAACAACCCATTAACCTTGGTAAATGGCTTTTTCAAAACTGCCAGATCCAATTGAAAAATACCAGCAAATTAGAAAATTATATAATGTGAACAATGATGATTGTGGTAATTACTCCTGTGCCGACTTCAAATCGCTTAAAGTTCTTCTATAACATACTTTAAATTTATTCTCAATTTTATCTCAATTCTCCTTCACAAAATGTACTTCAAAAATAAGACCTGGGCCTGAACAAAAAACAGCAGCAGGACTTTTAAATTTGCAGCGCCAGCAGGTGTCCTCACCGGCCCTCCAGCACCTGATCGGCAACGGGGGTTGAAGCAGGAGATTCTAGCCCCTCTCACTCCCCTCACCAAGGCCAATCGAGCACAGACAAAGAACAGCAGTAGGACTTTTAAAATTTGAAACACCAGCAGGCGTGCCAGTGTCTGTCGGGCCCATCCCAGAGGGCCTTTTGGCATGGCTCTTAGGCAGGGACCTTGAAAGGATCCTCAGAAACGCCACAGCCTTACTCAAAAGAAACAACCATTGAACCCTCAGACGCCAAAAAGTTACAGATACCGCATGGATACTGCCTGGAATAGACAAGTAAATCGACCAAAGAAGAGGTATGGAAACACGGCCCAAGTAGAACCTCCACACCAGTGAGGTAAGCTCCCCCTTACTGCCCACGTCAATCTAACACCGCTCCAACACAGCAGAATCTCAAAAAGAAAATCTGACCTTAGAGACCCCATGAACGCTGGATCAGCTAGAACAAGCGCCCTTGATAGGAAAGTAAGCTCCTCATCAATGCCCAGAGAATATCAGATGCCCCCTCTACCGTGGCACAAACGCTAAATCAACAGTGCTACAGGCATTCACTGGTACCATCTACACCTCACCAAGGACAAAAGAAGTATCAAACAGCCACAAAGGTGTAACTATAGGCAAAGCAACACAAGAAGACTGCAAGACAATCAAGTCCCATCAACATAGTCTGAAAACCGCTGTAGTAGACCCCACAATACACAGTGGACTGAGCCAAGATACGACATCTCGAAATGGCACAGAAAACCACTAACGCACTAATACTGCTGATAACACTCCTTCTGATTAACGAATGGAAATGTGACCCAGTCAGCATGTATTCCTACAACCAGAGAAACCTACTCAGCTTCCAACAATTTCTACACATACCCAGAAGGTAATCAAGACTAATCCATATTGCTACATCACCCCCTACAAACGGTTCAACAAAACAATAATCACCCACCTAAATATAAAAAATGTGCATTAGTAAATGCATGCTCCGCACGCAAGATACACCTTATCAATGGTTACATAAATGACAGTAAGCTAGATAATATGTTCATCACTGAGTCATGGTTCACCGAAACCAATTAGATATTCACAAACCAACTCATCACACCAGACATGGACCTACATAACTGCCCATGGATAAATATGAGGAGGAGGAGGAGAAATATTCATCCTCACTAGGAAAGACTTCAAATTCCAAGTGTACACTTCTTTGACAAATGCCACCTTAAATGTCCTACAGATCCAAAACAGTCAATTATCCATATGCTTGGTTTACAGATCATCTTTTCATCACTAATTGAACTAGCAAGCTCGCAATCAGCATCAGAAAAACCATTCATCTTGCTGGGAGACCTAAACCTACACTCAGCACTAGCAAATCAAGTCATATCCTTCATGGATGCAATAGATGTGATGGACCTTTCGCAGATTGTCCACTCTCCCACACACAAAGGAGGAAACACCCTGGACTTGATTTTCATCCCTAAAACAATGACAACACTGAATGTTCAGACCACCACATGGTATCCTTCGACCTACTGCTGCTCATGCCTACCCAAAAATGGAAACCACAATACCAGGACACATGCAGATTCCGAGAATTCACTAAGAAAGCTCTCCTGGAACACCTCACTCCACTAAGAGAATCATCTTCCATAGATGCCAGAGAACTAATCGATGAATGGAACAACCAAATAGCATCTTTTGCAGTATTCCCCCCAAAGCGTGGTCCGAAGCAAAGTGGCTCAGCACCCTGGTACTCAAAAGACATAAAAGAAGCGAAACTCAAACAGACAGCTTGAGCACAGATGGCGAGGAACACAAGACCCCAAACATCATAAAGAATACGCCTCAAAGCAAGCTGACTACAATAACCTCATAAACCAACGTAAACGAGAATACAATAGTAATATCATTCACAGATCATTCAACCGGCCTAGGGAGCTGTTCAAAATCACCAAGAGATTCATACGAAACCCTACTGCCTCAAAAAGCCCCAGCCTGAACCCGCAAGACTACGCTTACTAGGCAACTAGATAGCCTTCTCTCACTGATGAACGCCACTACATCACTAGACCCGTACTCAACCAACCGGATGGATCAAAGCAACTAGAAAAGAGCTACCTTCACCACTGCTCAAAATAAACATCCCTCACCCTAGGCCAGATACCAACTAACCTAAAGATCTCCTCTATCAGGCCCACTCTGAAGAATCCTACAGCAGACTCTACCTTACCTACTTCCTACAGACCCATTTCCAGTACCCCTCTCCTAACAAAAATAATAGAAAAAGCTGTCCAGCTCCAACTACAGGAATTTATAGACACCAATGCATCTCTGAATGACCAGCAATATGGGTTCTGACAACACTACACGCGCCACCTAGATAACGTCACCTAGAAAAGGTCTTAGATAGTGCTGGGGAGGAGTCTGCTGTCTTGGTACATGTCGGTATCAATGACATAGGAAAATGTGGCAGGGAGGTCCTGGAGGCTAAATTTAGGCTATTAGGTAAGAAGTTGAAATCCAGAACTTCCAGGGTAGCGTTCTCCAAAATGCTTCCTGTTCCACACGCAGAACCAAAAAGGCAGGCAGAGCTCCGGAGTCTCAATGCGTGGATGAGACAATGGTGCAAAGATGAGGGTTTTGGATTTGTTAGGAACTGGGGAACATTCTGGGGAAAGGAGGGGCTCTTCCGAAGGGATGGACTTCACCTTAACCGGGATGGAACCAGGCTGCTGGCATTAACCTTTAAAAAGGAGATAGCGCAGCTTTTAAACTAGATAACAGGGGAAAGCCGACAGTCGCCCAAGAGCGCATGGTTCGGAAGAATGTATCCTTGAAGAATACTGCCAAAAGCAGAGAGGTTCCAAAAAAAAAAAAAGAGTAAAAGTAGCCCAAATGTCCTTGAGTATGGAGCAGACAGAGTTTAAAGATTCTAAATTACCCATGCCTACAAATAGCCAGATTAATATGAATAAAATACAGTCTCTAAAATGCTTGTATGCAAATGCTAGAAGTCTAAAAAATAAGATGGGAGAGTTAGAACATACAGCACTAAATGAGAGGTTAGATATGATTGGAATCTCAGAGACATGGTGGAAGGGGGACAACCAGTGGGACACTGTGATACCTGGGTACAAACTGTATCGTAATGATAGAGCTGACCAAATTGGTGGAGGGGTTGCGCTCTATGTTAGAGAGGGCATTGACTCAGAAAGGATTAAAGTTTTGCAGGAAACAAAATTTGCTGTAGAATCTCTATGGATTGAAATCCCATGTAAAGGGGGGAAGGCAATGGCAGTGGGGGTGTACTATCGACCGCCTGGACAGAATGAACAAATGGATGATGAAATACTCAAAGAAATCAAGGAAGCTAACAAATGTTATGGCACAGTAATAATAATGGGTGATTTCAATTATCCCGGTATCGACCGGGTCAGTGTCATGGCAGGACATACTAGGGAGATAATGTTCTTAGATGAAATAAATGACTGCTTCTTGGAGCAGCTGGTTCATGAACCGACCAGAGGGGAAGCCATATTGGACCTAGTCCTTAGTGGAACACCAGATCTGGTGCAAGAGATAAGGGTGTTGGGGCCACTTGGCAATAGTGATCATAGCATGATCGTGTTTGACTTAATTAGTGGAGGAGGGATGGTAAGGAAATCCACAGTACTACCTTTTAACTTTCAAAAGGAAGGCTATGATAAAATGAGGAAAATATTTAAGAACAAAATAAAAAGAACAGTTGTAAAGGTTAAAGACTTACATCAAGCATGGGTGTTGTTGAAAAATACTATCTTGGAAGCCCAGAACAGCTGTATTCCATGCTTTAAGAAAAGTGGAAGGAAGTCCAAAAAACTGCCAGCATGGTTTAAAGGTGAGGTCAGAGAGGCTGTTGTTGCCAAAAAAGCATATTTCAGGAAATGGAAAAAAAGAGCCAAATGACGAAAACTGGAAACAGTACAAGCACTGGCAAGTTAGATATAAGGCATTGATAAGGCAGGCAAAGGGAGAATTTGAGAAGAAACTTGCTGCGGAAGCAAAAACATGTAATAAAGACTTTTTCCGAGTACATCCGTAGCAAAAAACCTGTGAGAGAGTCAGTTGGTCTATTAGATGACAGACGGGTTAAAGGGGCACTAAGAGGCGACAAGACGATAGCGGAGAGACTGAATGAATTCTTTGCTTCGGTCTTTAATGAGGAAGATGTAGGGATGTTACCCATGACTGAAGTGGTATTTAAAGGTGATACTGCGGAAGAATTGAAAGAAATAATCGATACATCGGGAAGATGTATTACAACTGTTTGATAAACTGAAGAGTAGCAAATCACCTGAACCAGATGATATACATCCAAGGGTGTTGAAAGAACTGAAATATGAGATTGCAGACCTGCTAGTAGTAATCTGTGAACTATCATTAAAATCATCTCTAATACCTGAAGATTGGAGGATGGCCAATGTAACGCCAATTTTTAAAAAGGGTTACAGGGGTGATCCGGGAAACTACAGACCAGTGAGCCTGACGTCAGCACCAGGAAAAATGGTAGAAACCATCATAAAGAACAAAACTGCTGAACATGTAGATAGTCATGGCTTGTCTTACTAATCTGTTATGCTTTTTTGAAGGTGTAAATAAAGAGGTGGACAAAGGTGAGTCGGTTGATATAGTGTATTTGGACTTTCAGAAAGCCTTTGACAAGGTTCCTCATCAGAGACCTTTGGCAAAACTAAAGAGTCATGGGATAGGAGGCAGCGTATTATTGTGGATCAGGAACTGGTTAAAAGATAGAAAGCAGAGGGTAGGGCTAAATGGCCAATTTTCCCAATGGAGAAAGGTGAATAGTGGTGTACCCCAGGGATCTGTGCTGGGTCTGCTGCTTTTTGACATACAGTATTCATAAATGACCTGTAAAAGGGAATAACGAGTGAGGTAATCAAATTTGCAGATGACACAAAACTATTTAAAGTTGTTAAAACCCAAGAGGATTGTGGAAAATTGCTAGAGGATCTTGATAAATTGGAAGACTGGAGCATCAAAATTGCAGATGAAATTTAATGTGGACAAGTGCAAAGTTATGCACCTAGGGAAGAACAACCCAAACTATGGTTACACGATGCAAGGTTCCACATTAGGAACCACCACCCAGGAAAAAGATTTAGGCGTCATTGTGGATAACGTTAAAACCCTCCCCCCAGTGTGCAGCGGCAGCCAAGAGAGCAAACAGAATGCTAGGTATCATAAGGAAAGGAAAATAAAACAAAGAATATTATAATGCCTCTGTATCGTTCCATGGTGCGACCGCACCTTGAATATTGTGTGCAATTCTGGTCGTCGTATCTTAAAAAAAAAAAAAAAAAAAAAAAAAAAGATATTGTTATTAGAAAAGGTACAGAGAAGAGCCACCAAAATGGTAAAAGGGATGGAAGGATACTCCTATGAAGAAAGGCTAAAAAGGTTAGGGCTCTTTAACCTGGAAAAGAGACGGCTGAGGGGAGATATGATAAACATCTATAAATTAATTAACGGAGTGGAACAGGTAAACGTAGATTGATTGTTTACGTTATCAGAATATAGAAAGACTAGGGGACATGCAATGAAGCTACAGGGTGAACTATTTAAGATAAATAAGAGAAAATATTTTTTCACTCAATGTGTAATCAAACTCTGGAATTTGTTACCGGAGGATGTAGTAAAAGCTGTTAGTGTAGCTGGGTTTAAAAAAGGTTTGGACAAGTTCCTGGAGGAAAGGTCCATAAAACCATTATTAAAAAGGGACCCAGGATATCAATGCTTGACCCAATACAAGCATTGTGAAACCTGTGTCTTTTGGGGAAACTGCTAGGTACGTATGACCTAGATTGGCCACTGTTGGAAACAGAATATTGGGCTCGATGGACCTTGGTCTGACCCAGTATGGCATATCTTATGTTCTTATCAAACACTCCTCATTTCACTCCTTGACACCCTACTCAAGCGAATCAAAAAATCCAAACAGGCATTCATTTTCATATTTATAGATATCTCTGCGGCATTTGACTCTGTAAACCACAGAAGACTCCTCACCCACCTAACAGAAATCGGAGTAAATGGGAGCCCTTAAGATAGTTTCACTCATACTTATCTGACCACATGCAACAGGTTAAAGTACAAAGGAGGACATCCAAACCATTTCAAATTCACCAAGGACTGCCTCAAGGATCAGCTCTCTCATTTAACTTATACATCCAGCCCATTTGCAACATCCTCCGGAAACACGGGATAATGTTTCATATCTATGCAGATGACAATATGCTGTACACTCCAGTTGCGACAAGGAACCTGGACTTCTTCAGCATCCTCTCCTGCCTCAATTAAGTAATCCACTGGTTAAATGAACACTCGTTCGCACTGAATGCAAGTAAAACCAAGGCACTGGTTGTAAACTGAGACCCCAACTACATTCCAATAAAGAAAATGGAAATTACACATACCTGGTAATTGTAGTTCCTGGAGGGTCCAGTTTAGTCCTCCACATCCGGGTAGTGCACCTCCTCCCGCAGCCAGGAGACTGGACCAATCAAAACTCTGCCATGTATGATGTATGCAGTCGGAGCTCCCATCAGCCCCCAGTAAACTAGTAACAAAGCAGACTCAAAGAAGCAACACCTGAGACTATGAAACAAAAAATATACAGTGAAAACCAAATAGACCCCCCTAGCACGAACTGAATACACCGGCTCCCTCCCCAAACGAGGAAGCCAGAACGTACCCAGCGATTCTACCCTCACTCCGGAAGAAAAAGGCAGTCGAGTTTGGGCAAAAGTGGAAAAGGAGAGAAGGGCGCCCGCCAGACGAGCGCACCGACCGCCGCATGAAAAAACGCGCCGCAACATGATTCTGAAATATGGGAGGGAAGGAGGACTAAACTGGACCCTCCAGGAACTACAATTACCAGGTATGTGTAATTTCCATTTCCTGAGCGGTCCTCCAGTTTAGTCCTCCACATCCGGGATGTAACAGAGCAGTCAATACCGGGCAGGACCTTGCCATCCGGCGCGCAGTACTGAAGAACCAAAACGAGAATCCTGAGCGGCAAGCACATCCAAGCGGTAATGCTTACTGAAGGCATGCAGCGTGGACCACGTAGCTGCTTTACAGATCTCCGCAGGAGGAACCAGACTATGTTCCGCCCAAGAGGTCGCTTGAGCCCTGGTCGAGTGGGCGCGAATACCCGCCGGGACCGGCTGATGCTGCAGAAGATACGCCGAAGCAATCGCCTCTTTAATCCACCGAGAAATAGAAGCCTTAGCAGCCGCCTCACCACGTCGTGCCCCTCCAAAGAGCACGAAGAGGCGGTCAGTTTTCCGAAAAGATTCAGACACTTTCAAGTAACGACGAAGCACTCGCCGGACATCCAAACAATGAATCCCACTGCTAGCAGCGCTCTCCGGACCAGCCCGCAGAACCGGCAGAAATACCGCCTGATTTAAGTGAAAAGGCGATACCACTTTGGGCAAAAAGGAAGGAACCGGACGAAGCACTACACGATCCCTAGAGATGGATAAGAAAGGTTCCCTGCACGAGAGCGCTTGCAATTCGGAAATACGCCTCGCCGAGCAGATGGCCACTAGAAAAACGGTCTTCAGGGTCAGATCCTTAAGAGACGCCCTTCGGAGAGGCTCAAAAGGTTCGCGAACTAGTGCTCGCAACACCAAGTTCAAATCCCAGGACGGAATAGACACCCGACGCGAAGGTCGCAATCGAAAGACGGCCTTGATAAAACGTAGTACGTCGGGGTGAGACCCTAGGCTAACACCTAGCACTTTGCCTCTGTAACAAGCGATAGCTGCCAGCTGCACTTTGAGAGAACTGGCCGCCAGCCCCTTATCGAACCCATCATGTAAAAAACTGAGTACCACGGGCACGGATGCTGTAGCCGCCTGGACCCCACGCCGGGAACACCAGTCTTCAAAAATCCTCCACACCCGAACATATGCGAGAGAGGTGGAAGTCTTTCGTGCCTGAAGGAGAGTGGAAACTACAGCAGGGGAATAACCCCGCTTTCTCAGCCGAGCCCTTTCAATGGCCAAACCGTAAGCGAGAACCGATCCACTTGGGGCATTCGAAGAGGACCCTGAAGCAGAAGATCCGGTACCGGTGGCAGATGCCAAGGAACCCCGTCGCGCAACCGCACCAAGTCCGCGAACCACGGTCTGCGTGGCCAATCCGGAGCAATCAGTAACACTCGTCCCCTGTGAGCCTCGATGCGCTGAACGACGCAGCCGATTAGCGCCCAAGGAGGAAAGACATAAAGGAGACCGTCCTCTGGCCACGGCTGCAGAAGGGCATCGATCCCCTCCGACATGCGCTCCCTGCGTCTGCTGAAAAAGCGGCCTGTTTTCGCCGACTGAAACGTCGCCATGAGGTCCATGACGGGCGGCCCCCAGCGACGAAATATTTGGGAGTAAATCTGCGGGTTCAGTTCCCATTCCCTGGGATCTACCCGCACCCTGCTTAGAAAATCCGCTGTCACGTTGTCCCGTCCTGCGATATGCGCCACCGAGATGGCCGGTAGCCGGGACTGAACCCAATTGAACAGAGCCGCCGCTTCGGCCTCGAGAGCCACACTTCCAGTGCCTCCCTGGCGGTTGATGTAGGCCACCGTCGCCGAGTTGTCCGAGAGAATCCGCACCGGTCGCCCCGCTATCACTTCTTCGAGGGCAAGCAGCGCTAGTCGCACTGCTCGCAGTTCGAGCCGGTTGATCGACCAAGAGGCTTCGAGGGGAGACCACGTCCCCAAAGCAAAGCGGCCCTCGCAATGGGCTCCCCAGCCTGTCAGACTGGCATCCATGATGAACGGAACCCACAGGGGCGTCTCCAATGGGAGCCCCTTCAGCAGGTTCTCCGAGCACAGCCACCACCGGAGCGAGCGACGCACCGCCCTCGGGCAGGGCAAATCTCCTGTTCAACGAGTCGAACTGGTTTGACCAGCGCCGCAACAGGGCGCTCTGGAGTGGTCGCATGTGAAAACGCGACCATGGCACCACTTCCAGGGTCGCCGCCATAGTGCCCAGGAGCCGAAGGTACCACCAGGCGGACGGAGCGGGCATCGCCAGGAAAGCGCGCACCAGGCCCCTTAATGCTAGGACCCGGCGCTCCGGCAAGCACACCAACCCCCGTGCTGTGTCGAAGTGAACCCCGAGATATTCTAGGGACTGAGTCGGAGTCAAATGACTCTTCTTGTCGTTGACCACCCAGCCAAGCGATTGCAGTAGAGTAACCACTCTGTTCGTGACTTGCACACTCTCGTCTTTGGATTTCGCGTGAATCAACCAATCGTCGAGGTACAGGTGAACCAAGATGCCCTCTCGCCGCAGGGCCGCCGCAACCACCACCATAACCTTCGTGAAGGTGCAAGGCGCGGTAGCCAGCCCAAAGGGCAGGGCTTGAAACTGAAAGTGGCCCCACGGAAACGCAAAGCGAAGGAACTTCTGAGGAGATGGTCGAATAGGAATGTGCAGGTAGGCCTCTGTGAGGTCGAGGGACGTGAGAAACTCTCCGCGACGTACCGTAAGGTTTCCATTCAGAAATGAGGAACTCTGAGAACACGGTTCACCCCCTTGAGATCTAGAATGGGGCGAAGCGTCTTGTCTTTCTTTGGCACCACAAAATAAATGGAGTAGTGACCTCCGCCGCGCTCGGTAGGCGGGACGGGAATGACGGCTCCCAAGGCTAACAGGCGGCGTAACGTCAATCGGATCGCCTCCAGCTTCTGCTCGCCCTTGCTGGGGGAGAGAACAAAGGAATCGGGGAGCGGTCGAGCAAACTCGAGTGCGTAGCCTTCTCCCACGATCTCCAGCACCCACTGATCGGATGTAATTCGGGCCCAAGAGGGAAGGAAATCGCGCAAGCGACCCCCAATGATAAGAAGTCCCTCCGGAGCCCGTCTCGCTTCATTGTGGCTTGCGACTAAAGGAAGAAACGGCGGATGCGGAAGCACCCGAGAAGCCTCGGCCCGCTCCACGAAACCCACGAAATCCTTGGGATCTGGTACCAAAACGGCCGCGTTGGGAAGACCAGAGGCGGGAAGAATGAAATCTGCGAAAGTCCCGAAAGTGACCCCGCGTGGACGGAGCGGGCCTACTGAGCTTCAGCTTATCCTCCGGTAGCCTACCACCCTTAGACTCACCGAGGTCCTTAACCAACTTATCAAGGGCTTCACCAAACAATAATTTGCCCTTAAAAGGAAGTTTACTGAGGCGGGATTTGGAAGAGCCGTCTGCCGCCCAGTTCCTCAACCAAATAGATCTGCGAGCAGCCACTAACGAAGCCATGCTATTCGCCAAAGTCCTGATGAGATCATAATGCACATCGGCTAGGTACGCGGACCCAGATTCCAGACGTGTCAGCTGCAGCAAACCCTGGGGGTCCAAGCCGACCAGCGACCGCAGCTGCTGAGCCCAGCGCAAACAGTCTCTGGCGACCCACGCGCCGCAGATAGAAGCCTGCAAGGATAAGGCATTGGTATCAAAGGCTTGTTTCAACAAGTTATCCACCTTCTTGTCTTGCGCATCTTTCAGGGCAGCACTGCCCTCAACTGGAATGGTGGTCTTTTTTGTCACTGCCGAAACCGCTGCATCGACACGTGGCGATTTATACTTATCCTTGTCTTTGTCGGCTAAGGGATACAGCCGGTTCATAGTCCGTATCCCCTTCAGCCCGGAGTCAGGCTGATCCCACTCCGTCTGAATCATTTGCTCAACCACACGGTGTACTGGGAATACTACCTGAGAATCTCGCACAGCTTGAATGAAGGGATCCTCCAAGCCTTCCTCCTCCAGAGGCCGAGCTACCGCTAGATTCAGGGTCTGGAGGGCCTCCGTGATCAGAGGAACCAGCTCCTCCCTACGAAACACCCGAATAATTCGGGCCTGATCCTCCGGCTCCGGAATTTCACCATATAGTAATTAGATCTTACCTGCTAATTGCTGTTCCTGAAGGAATGACAGTCCAGTCCCTTCACTTCTGGGTTGCGCAACCCTTCCAGCAGCTTGGAGGCTGAGCCCAACCTTTTTGGGGGATGGAGCGGTAGAAATACCACTGGGACCACCCACCCACTCCAGTATTCGATTGAAAAAGCAGATCTAACAAACTTCTACTGGAAACTACATAACGTAACCTAACTGTAAAAAACTCAAACCTATGTAACAGGCATATATATTGAAAACTTTTCTTCTTTTGTTTCTGGGTTGTTTTTTTTTTTTCTCATGTTAAGGGAAAACAAAGGAGAGGAGGCCTGGGGATAGCCTGAGGAGATGTCTGCTTCTACCCGAGTCGGCTTCCTCCCGGTCTTCTTCCTGCCGTACCGGAGCTACGGCCAAAACAATGCCTTGCCATGAACCCGAGGTCTAAAACGGTTGCCGGAAGCGGGTGGGATCAGGGACTGGACTGTCGTTCCTTCAGGAACAGCAATTAGCAGGTAAGATCTAATTACTATTTCCTTATCGTCACTCCAGTCCAGTCCCTTCACTTCTGGGAAGTACCAGAGCAGTTCACCCCTGGGTGGGTTCCGGCATACCGGACTGAAGAACCGCTAGCCCGAACCGGGCGTCCGCTGCACTCTGTACGTCCAACCTATAGTGCTTGGAGAAGGTATGCAGCGATGACCAAGTCGCTGCCCTACAGATGTCCAGTGGAGGTACCAGGGAAAATTCCGCCCAAGAGGCCGCCTGAGCCCTAGTGGAGTGGGCCCGCAGCCCCACCGGAACCTGTTTCCCCTTCAGGATGTAAGCGGAGGCAATCGCCTCTCTGATCCACCTGGAGATGGAAGCCTTGGCCGCCGCCTCCCCTTTGTGCGGCCCTCCAAACTGGATGAATAGACGGTCGGACTTTCGGAATGGCGCTGTGCGAGAGAGGTAACGTTTCAAGATCCTCTGCACGTCTAGAAGACGCAGCCTGTCGTCTTTACCTTCCTGCCCCTTGGACGGAAAGACTGGTAGGGTAACTGTCTGGTTCACATGAAAAGGAGAGATAACCTTGGGTAAAAAGGACGGCACTGTATGCAGAACCACTTTGTCCTTGAGGAAGGCCAGGAAGGGGGGCTGGGAAGAAAGGGCCTGCAATTCCGAGACCCTTCTGGCCGAGCAGATGGCGACCAGGAAGACTGTCTTTAGAGTTAAATCCTTTAAGGAGGCTCTCTTCACTGGCTCGAAGGGTTCCCGGATCAAGGCACTTAGAACTAAGTTGACATCCCAAGGAGGGATGACCGATCTCCGTTGCGGACGTAGCCGACTAACCGCTCGTAGGAACCTGGAAACGTCCGGGTGGGCCCCCAAGGGTTTACCCCGGACCTTTCCTCTATAGCAAGAGATAGCCGCCAACTGAACCCGCAAGGAGCTATGCGCCAGACCTTTTTCGAAACCTGCTTGCAAGAAGTCCAGAATCTCCGGAACCGAGGCCGAGAGCGGTTTCCGACGATGCTCCGCGCACCAAGCTTCGAAGATGCGCCAGACCCTTACATAAGAAAGACAGGTCGAGCGCTTTTTGGCCTTCAGCAGAGTCGAGATTACAGCTCCTGAGTAGCCCCGTTTTAGCAGCCGCGCCCTCTCAATAGCCAGGCCGTAAGCGAGAACCGATCCACGTGAGGCATCCGGACCGGACCCTGCCTCAGCAGGTCCCTTCTGTAAGGGAGCCGCCAAGGACGGTCGGCGAGCAGCCTGATCAGATCGGCATACCATGGGCGGCGAGGCCAATCCGGAGCTATGAGGATTACCAAGCCCTGGTGAGACTCTACCCGTTGGAGAACTTTCCCAATCATAGCCCAAGGGGGGAATACATAGAGTAGACCCTCCGAAGGCCACTTTTGAGACAGGGCATCTAGCCCTTCGGACATTCTTTCCTTCCTTCGGCTGAAGAATCTGTCCACCTTGGCTGTGGAGAACCGTGCCATGAGGTCCATGACTGGGAGGCCCCAAAGGGCTACTATCCGGTTGAAGGTCTCTTGTTCTAGCTCCCACTCTCCGTGGTCTATCTTGCACCTGCTGAGGAAGTCGGCAGTGACGTAGTCCTCTCTCCCGCCACATGCTGCGCTGACAGAGCCAGTAGTCGGGACTCCGCCCAGAGGAAGAGAGAGTCCGCCTCCTTCTCTAAGGCGCGACTGCTGGTGCCTCCCTGGTGGTTGATGTAGGCCACCGCGGTGACATTGTCTGAGAGAACGCGAACTGCCTTTCCCTGCACTAATCCCTTGAATGCCTTGAGGGCCAGAGTGACGGCCCGCAATTCCAGTCTGTTGATGGGCCACTGTGACTCCAACTGTGACCAGCGACCTTGAACGAACTGGTCCTCGCAGTGCGCTCCCCACCCTGACAGGCTGGCATCCGTCGTTAACAGCAACCACCGATGGGGATCGAGGGGCATTCCGCGGTCCAGGTTCCTCGGGCACCTCCACCATTGGAGGGACTGTTTGGTCCGTGGAGCGCAAGGTAACTGCATAGAGAGGGGCTGATGCTGGGGAGACCAACGACGCAATAGCGCCCGCTGCAGCGGTCGCATGTGGGCCCTGGCCCATGGCACCACCTCTATTGAAGCCGCCATAGTTCCCAGAACTTGGAGATAATGCCAGGCTGAGGGATTTCGTCTGCCCAGAAACTGCATGATTAGAACTCTTAGATCCCTTGATCTTGACCGAGACAGGAATACCCTGCCCCTGAGGGTGTCGAATCTTGCTCCGAGGTACTCGAGGTCCTGAGAGGGAGACAACCTGCTCTTGGTCCGGTTGATGACCCACCCCAACTCCTCTAGGACCTGAATCACTCTGGACGTTGCCGTGTGGCTTTCCTGTGCCGACTTTGCGCGAATCAGCCAGTCGTCCAAGTAGGGGTGTACTAATATGCCCTCCTTCCTTAGGAAGGCCGCCACTACGATCATTACCTTGGTGAACGTCCTGGGCGCCGTGGCTAGGCCAAAGGGCAGGGCCTGGAACTGAAAGTGGCCTCTTGGTACCGCGAATCTCAGGAATTGTTGATGGGACTTCCTGACCAGGATGTGCAAGTAGGCTTCCGTCAAGTTGAGGGAAGTGAGGAACTCCCCTCCTCTCACGGCCGCTATGACTGAACGTAGGGTCTCCATCCGAAAGTGAGGAACCCTGAGGCAGCGGTTGACTTGTTTTAGATCTAGGATTGGCCGAAAGGAATCCTCCCTTTTTGGGACCACAAAGTAAATCGAGTACCGACCGGATCCGCACTGGTCTGGAGGCACTGGAATTACCGCCCCTAAGGCTATTAGACGGGCAAGAGTAGACTCGATTGCCGCCCTTTTTGCAGGAGCGCCACAGGGCGACTGAACAAATGCTGGTGGGATTTGCTTTGCGAATTCTAGTGCATAACCTTCTCTGATCACCTCTAGGACCCATTGATCGGACGTGACCCGGGTCCAGGCGGGGAGAAACAGCCTCAGGCGGCCGCCTACCGGCCGTTCTCCCCCCTGGACCCCCGACACCTCATTGTTGTTTCCTAAGGCCCGAGAAGGAGGAGGAGGAAGCCCCAAATCCCCGACCTGCCCCACGAAAACTTCTGAAGCCTTGTCCCTTAGAGGGAAACCGGCCCCTGGAAAAGGGATTTGATCTGGCTGTTCGAAATCTCCGCGCCTCCCTAGGCTGTGTGCGTACTGGGGCTTGGGAGCGGCCTTGTCTCGGCCTATCTTCTGGGAGTCTACCTCCCTTAGACTCGCCCAGATCTTTGACCAGCTTCTCCAGATCCTCCCCAAATAAGAGTTTCCCTTTAAAAGGGAGCCGACTTAGCCGAGCCTTCGAGGAAGCATCAGCTGCCCAATTACGTAGCCACAGATAACGCCTAGCCGCCACCACCGAGGCCATGTTCTTGGCTAGGCTTCTGATGAGGTCATACTGACTATCCGCCAAGTAGGCTGCTCCGGATTCCACTCTGGATGAGTTTGCTTGGATCTCGGCCGAAGAGTCCTCTGATTGAAGCTGCTGAGCCCATCTTAAGCAGGCCCGAGCTACCCAGGCTCCTGACACTGAGGCCTGTAATGCAAGAGCGCTTACATCAAAGGCTTGTTTCAAGAGTGTATCCAGCTTCCTGTCTTGTGCGTCTTTTAAGGCTGAACTGCCCTCAACAGGGATAGTCATCTTCTTAGTGACTGCTGATACCGCTGCATCCACCCTGGGCGATTTTAGCAGTTCCTTATCTGACTCTGGGAGAGGGTATAGGTGAGACATGGTTCGGACTCCCCTTAAACTGGATTCCGGTTGGTCCCATTCTTCCTGGATCATCTGGCGTACTACTCTGTGGACCGGAAAGACCTTCTGGGATCTCCTAATGGCCTGTATTAAGGGGTCCTCCAATGCCTCTTCCTGCGATGGCACATCTGAGGCCACATTGAGTACTTTTAAGGATTCATTAATTAACGCCGGAAGCTCCTCTCGCCTAAAGACCCTAACTATCCGAGACTGGTCTTCTTCCGGTATCTCTCCTTCTTCCAGTTCCTCCTCATCCTCGTCCAAATCCTTCACCGAGCCATCCTCCTCCGGAGTCCCCTGGGAAAGAGACGGTAGGAGGACTTCCCCGTCCAGCCGCTGACGCTTAGAAGGGATGCTAGGATCTGGATTGATAGCCCCTAGGAGTCTGGATGATCTCTCTTCCACTGGTGTGGCAACCTCCTCTACCCCTAGGCCCTGCTTGCGCAGGCAGTAGGCCTTATGGAGTAAAAGGATGAAGTCAGGGGAGAAAAATTCTCCGTCCCCTCCTGCACTCGAGGGTGGGGGCGGGGGGAGCGGAGGAGGTGTGGGTAGCTCAGAGGGGGTAGAGATTGAACTCTGGAACCCCCCCTCCCCTACTAGAGGGTCAGATGATCCCTGGGAAGGCTGCAATATCTCCTGTTCTACTGATGCAGCTACTGCGGCGCAGCTCCTGCAGATTCCTGCCTCTGCGGAGGTGCCCCTGCGCGTCCCACATGAAGGACAGCGTGGCTTAGATCCCATGGGGAAAGGTTGAGGCTTAACTTTGTAGGCTCTTGCAACTAAAGCCCACTTTCCCTTAGGGCACAAATCCTTTAAAATACCCCTAGGAGAATTAAAGGGATTACCTTAAACTAAACTCAAAAGGGGGTGCAAAAGTTAATGGCGATTAAAATAGACGTTAATTAAAATAAAAAGGAAATCGAGCATGAAACAAAAACAATTAAAGTAATTAGAATCAAATCTAAATTAAATACAATTAGTGGCTAGCACTCCTTAGTCCCCTAAGGGAGGTACTTGCTGTTTGTAGATTGAAGATCCTGGGCCCGATGCTATGAATCCCACCCGAGGGCTCTACACGTGGTAGGCCTCACCACGTGGAGCCTGCTCGGGGAAAAAAGGACTCTGGCGCCTGCCTGCTCTCCACGCTGAAACCGGCGCAGAGCCCCTTCTGCAGCACGAGTGCGATCGCCGACCGATCGCACCGTGAGGTAACCGGAACACCGCGCAGATCCTCTTTGCGGTCAGCCGCGTCGGGCCGGGATGGCAGGCTTCCCTCCGGCTGACGATGCAGCCTCTAGCGCTCAGCCACCTTCAGGGCTTCGGCGCGAGGCTGTTTCCCCCGAAGACGGCAGAGCAGAAAGGAGCAGGAAGCCGGGTAGAGCAGAGCACCTCCTCACTGCTACAGACCCGAGGCTTTGCTCTGCGAGCCGCGTCGGAGCCGGGGGGAGGGGGGGGGAAGAGGGAGAAAATTCTTAAAGGAGCAGAGCCCCTAAAAACGCTAAAAAACAAAGTCTAATAACTAAATGAAATAAGCAGATTAAGCCAAAATTAAGCTAAAAATTAAGCTAAAAATTAAGGAAATTAAGGAATTCAAGGTAGGACTCCAGTAAGCCCCAGGCTTACGGAACCCTCCAGCTGCTTGGAGGCTGAGAATACTGGAGTGGGTGGGTGGTCCCAGTGGTATTTCTACCGCTCCATCCCCCAAAAAGGTTGGGCTCAGCCTCCAAGCTGCTGGAAGGGTTGCGCAACCCAGAAGTGAAGGGACTGGACTGGAGTGACGATAAGGAACCTCCAACTCCTCAGGATCAGCCTCCGGTTCCAGATCTGCCTCCAACTCCTGCTAACTCAGATCTTCCGGCTCCGGTTCCTGGTCCATAGTCCGAAGGCGCTTCGCCTGAGGCTGAGAAGCAATGCGGGACTCCGCTGCCAAGCCGGGGGGGGGGGGGGGGGACGAAACAGCCAAGGACTCCGGAAGCTTGCCCGACTGGCTTAAGCGGAATGCCTGGTGCATAAGCAGAACAAACTCCGGGGAAAAACCCCCGGAAGGGCAGTCCGCCGACTCCAGGGAAGAACCACCAGCTAACCCTTTAGCCAGGGGTTGCGACACAGAGGGCAGTGGCCCAGGCGTGGGCTCCTCCTCCGGCAAAACCGGGGATCCGACAGTGTCAGGAATGTCTTTCAACTCCGCCTGATGCTCTAGGACCGCGGGAACAGAGGTACAGCTCCGACAGAGTCCAGAGTCAGCTACCGCACCCTTGCGCGATCCGCAGATCATGCGCTGTGGTTTAGCGGCCATCCGAGCGTAGGAGTAGCTGGAGACAGCAAATTCCGCCCTAAGGCACCCACAAGGATAGGTCAAAGAAAAACAACCTCCCGTGTGAGACTTTTTTTTTTTTTTTTGCGCTTAAAAAGTATCTGGCCAGGAAGCAGAGATGTAGATTAGCAAATTCGCCACGTTAAAACCCCGAAAAATCGCAAGGGGGAGCCGTGCACTGCTAAATTTGCCCCCGAGAAACAGCAAAGTAAAACCCAAAATGGCCGCCGGCAGTCTCTCCCGGTACAAGAAAAAAGGCGCGAAAATCCCCGGAGGAGAAGACCGGGTAAGAGAGCGCAGGAAAATAAAGAACCGACTAAATAATTAACTAAACTGAATTAAATTAAAGAAATAAGTCTAAAAACTCGCGATCCGCGCCAACTAACAACCCGCGAAGGAGAAGGAACTCTGCTGTAACCGGGCTCTCCCTGTTAAAATCGGGAGCGGGAAGGCACCCGCGGACTCACCAACAGGCTGGAAAGAGAAGGGAGACCTGGCCCAAGGCAGCTCTGTTCCCCGTGCAGTCCAGGGGAAAGATGCAGCCTGACAAACTGCTAAAGCCTCCGGAGTGAAGGTAGAGGTGCTCTGCAGTTCTGGTCTCCTAGTACCGGCCTGCCCCCTAGTGGGCTGTAACAGAAAAGTAAAGGAAATTAAACTGAATTAAATTAAAGGGACCGCTATCTAAAAAATAAAAGGGAAAACAGGAAAACAAAGCAAAACCCTTTGACTGAAAAACCCAGTGTTGCTCCCAAAAAAGATCCTAAGTGAGCCTGTACCAGGCACACACGTCCTCCAGCTGCAAGGAGAATGGACACACTGGGGGCTGATGGGAGCTCCGACTGCATACATCATACATGGCAGAGTTTTGATTGGTCCAGTCTCCTGGCTGCGGGAGGAGGTGCACTACCCGGATGTGGAGGACTAAACTGGAGGACCGCACAGGAACTAACCTTTAACAACCATGATATTCCCATCAAATTTGAAATCAAATACTAGGAGTGATACTATCTCGGAAACAATTTCCAAGCTCACATTAAGAAAGCAACTGCAGCGACATGTCAAAGATAAAGAACACTATGCAACCTTCGCCCATTGCTGGACCACAACCTATTCCGCATGGTCTGCCAAGCGATCATTACTCCAATGAGGGACTACTGCAACTCAATACTCCAAGGCCTAACAAAATGCACACTTCTTCCACTCCAGATTGCACAAAACGCTGCAGCATGCTTAAAATCAAGGACACCTAGACAAGAACACATTACCCTGGTACTAAAGGGGCTACATTGGCTGCCCATCCAAGCTCGAATACAATACAAAGCAACAATGAACCTCTTCAAAAGTATACATAACCTAACCGCTACCTGTCTACAAACTCTCATAATCATACCTCCTGATGACAGACTAAGAAAAGGCCAAACATTGAACCTCCTCAAAATCCCCAGACAGAAAACAACCAGTACACAAGAAATATGTCACCGCACCTTCTCCATATACAGGCCTACATTATGGAACTCTCTTCCAACCAATCTCAGAGCAACTTCTGACATAAAGGACTTCAGGAAGATGTTAAAAACCACATATTTCAAGAAATATTATGGGACAGACTGCCAAGATCACTCACCCACAACCAAAACTTCAACACAAACCTAGATGACTGAAATACAAAAAGTATGGTCTATATACCATCCCAATGTAAATAGTTATCAGATCACTGTTCAGACAGTAAATACCTTACTGCCTATCAGTTAAAATGTAAATAGTTAATTGCATTGCGATTCAAATTGCCTGTACCGTGTTTCATGTAAACCGCCTTGATACCACTGAAAGGCAGTATATAAGAAATGTTAAATAAATAAAACTAGTATATACTGACTCTCCACATATTCCATAAAAATAAATGTGACTTGGAGTAGAATTTTAACCGTGTGTGGAAAATGCGCAAAACAAGGAGCTCAGCTGTTGGTAATCTTCTGCATTTTAACAGCAAAGCTAACCAACATTTCCTCAGAGCTCATATTTCAAATTGTGTGAATAAAATGTTTTAATAAATCTTTATCAACTGTAATATGGTTCTTCAATCACACTATTAGTGATCTTAACTTTAAATGTAATTTTTAAACTCATGCTAAATTAACAATTATAATTAAAGTTATAATCACTAGTAGTGTGATTGAAGAACCATATTACAGCTAATGAAGATTTATTTTAAAAATCTTATTCACAGGGTTTGAAATATGTGCTTGTGAAAAGCGATTTAGAACTATGATGAAATGTTGGTTGGCTTTGCGGTTATAATGCAGAAGGTTGCCAACAATTGAGCTCCTCTATTAAAAATTCTACTCTGGGTCACATGTATTCTTATGGGAGGCACGAAAAGTCAGTATATATTACTTTTGAAGTATGTTTGTGAAGCAGAATTGAGGTCAAATTGAGAATAAATTTGAAGTACTGTATATATGGAAGAATTTTTGGAAACTGCCAACTGTGTGTGTGAGTGTGCAATATATCTCACACCTTAGCATGCACGCACACACAGACACACAAGCTTATGAATCCCCCACGTATATACACTGTTGAAATACAGACCATGATTAGATCCCGATCCAAGCCCTGATAAGCAACACAGTTACCCCCATGCCTCAAACTGGTTAGTCTATAAAAGGTGCCACTAGTTTCTGTCATTTTCCTCCTTGAATAAATAAATCAAGCCAAAAGGATATACTTTGATTATTTATTCAGTTAAAAAGACTCAATACATATCCTTGTGTGAAAAAGTATGCACACCATTCAGTAACCAACAGCACCTCCTTCAGCAGCAGTAACTTCCAGTCAAACATTTCCTGTAATTGCCGAGGAGTCTCTCACATTGCCCTTGAGGAATTTTGGCCCCTTCTTCCTTACAGCACTGCTTCAGCTTCAACATTTGAGGGCTTACTTACATGACCAGCTTGCTTCAAGTTCCACAATCAAAAGAAAATTTCAGAGGACCTATGCAAAAAGGAGTAGCGCTCATCTGACTTCCGGACAGGGTTACAAGACCATTTCTATTCATCTGAGACTCTGTTTGGTTATCGTTGGACAAACACACTACAGTACAAATGGAAAAGTTCAAGACCACAATGACTCTACCCAAGAGCAGTCATTCTGTCAAGATCATCCTAAGATAAAACCATAAAAACAGTCACAAAGCCACAAAGAACCCCAGACTAACACCTAAAGATCTGCGGGCCTCACTCATTGAGGCTGATGCGACAGTTCACGCATCAGCTATAAGGAAAAACCTGAAGGAGGAATAGTGTTCATGGGAGGATAGCTAGAAAAAGAAGAAAAAAGACACACCGCTTTCTAATACAAAAAAAAAAAGAACTGCTGCTTACCAAAAAGCATCTCGATGACCCATAAGACTTCTGGACAATTTTTCTCTACACAGATGAGTCAAGTTGAACTTTTGGTCACAATAACAAAATGTTTGCTTTGTCAAAAATCAAAACACTGTCTTCCAGAGTAAGAACATCACCATGACCGTCAAGCATGGTGTGGGGCCGCATTGCTGTATCAGAGCCTTGTCATCAATGACGGAACCATGAATTCTGTTAAAGCTGGGCCGAAAATGCACCAAGACAATGGCCCTAAGCATTCAAGTAAGTCTATTACCAAATAACTGATTTTCGGCCCACAGGGGTCAGTAGCTTCCTTAAACCACTGACCAGTGTGGGCAATTTATAGCAGTAGCTGGACAGCAGCTGCGCTGAATATCCGTTTCAGCAGCGACTACCACTGGTTATTCAAATTCATGGCTGAAGATCGCCACTGTCCGGATAGCCTATTTCATAAAGTTAAGTCTGCCTTTTCGGTGGCCTAACTTAATGTGGTTTGTTATTGATCTGCCCACGAATGCTCCGGCCGTATCCAGACAGCATCGCAGCGGTTAGAGGAAATATTCAGTGGCACTATCAGCAGCATTTACCCAGTTGGCAGGTCTTTTTTTATTATCAGACCCTTTCCGTTTTGGACTGGCCAAGTCAAAGCCCTGAAATGAAACCAACTGAAATGTGGGAAGATCTGAAATGAATTGTTCATACAAAGAAGCCCTCAAATGTCAGAGATGAAACAGTCCCGTATAAAATGGGCCAGAATTCCTCCAGGATGATATGAGAGACTGATCAACAGTTAGAGGAAACATTCAGTCGACAGTATTGCTGCTTGAGGAGACACCATCAGTTACTAAATGAAGAATGTATATGTTTTTCCTATATAAGGATAGTTGTTGTTAAATAAACCATATCCTTTTATTCAATGGGGTTATCTTTCTTTCTTATCAGGATTCAGATTAGTATCCAATCACGCTTAGAGTATACATTTTTCTAAAATATAGGCCCATCCTGGGGGTTCCCAAACTTCCTCAGAACTGTCTATATACAAACATGAAACAATCTACACAAATGAGCCAGCCCTATGGCTCAAACTGCAACACTGCACAATACAGAGCAAATGACTCTTCTGTCCATGAAAGTGTCAGGATTCCAGCACACCAGGCAGGGGAGAGCAAGAGAGAGATAGCAACCTCGCCAGGCACAGTATGGCATGGGAGACTTCTCTCTAGCTCTTAGGGATGGTAGAAATATCCGAGTCAGCTGGATATGTCCTCTAGGGTAGGGGACATATGAGGAGTACAGAAGAGAAATAAAGAATAACATCAAAATTTAACACAAAATTGTGCAACAGAACAAAAGTGATTTAAGACCTTAAGATAACAGCTATATAAAGGCTAAGTTCAAACCCGCTCCTCTTTAGGTCACCACCGAAATGAATTTAGTTACGGTACCTCCAATCACTTGTAATGCAAATGTATGAGAGTCCAACACAAAAAGGGAATTTTATAAGGGCTGCCTAAATTTACATCTGTGTTTGCGTGTGGAAAGCACGGTATTTTAGTGGTCTCCACTTGTAAATAGACACATATGTACATAATGTAGTCAATTTCTTTCAAGTACATGCATCAAACAGATGGTGCGTAACATTCATTGTTGGTGTGCACGGGCACAGAGTTTGGGCAGAGTGTAAATTTACACTGTAAGTTATAAAATACTATCAAGTTATGTGCATTCTTAAAAAATCTTGTTTACCATGCATTCTTAACCACTTAAACCCCTATATTATAAAGTATGGTGTGCACTACTTTATAACATATGCTTGAAATACATGCGTGAAAACACATATTCTAGGTGACCTTTGTAAACTTACCCTCAAAGTGGCCTGTCTGGGTGACTAGGTTAGAATTCTGCACAACTGTGCAATGTAGAATTTGCGCAGAATCTCCCCTCTGCATAGGGCTGTACATGTTGCGCAGAATTTGCAATGCACAACCGGAAGAGAAAGGAGATGGCAAAATGAGCCCCCTGGTGGGAAGAGGCAGATGTGACCCATGCAGCCAGAAGAGGAGGAAGGCAGCATGATAGGCTGTGTAACAGGATGTGGTGGGCAACAAGCCTGGGCAGGGCATGACAAGCCTGGGCAGGGCATGAAGCAAACAAGCTGGGAAGTGAGCCCGAGTTGAGGAACAAAGGGACACGAGCGCTAAAGGTTAGTGCGTGGCTACGTGGCTGTGGTGACTGTTACTGCCTGCTAGAAATCCCACTCTAACCGCTTAGAGCATGATGGAGTGGAGGTTGGGCAGCTTAGGCACAAAGTGAGCATTAACGTTACATTTTAATTAGTGTGAGGGTCAGTAGCGCATGCTAATCGTCAATGTTAAAGTTAGTGTGGGTGCACTTAACCACCATCTCAATGGGCAACGATATGTGCACCCGCGTTAATGGCAGCTGATGGTTTAGCATGGCAAGGTGCTTCTCACCATGGTAACTGCATGACATGCTGGGCATGCCCCATCAGTCAGCGCATGTCCATCACACCTCCCACGTTCATTTCTGCCCTTAGGAGAAGAAAGTCTTGACAGACAGCTGGGAGAGTCAAGTCTGAGGTGGCAAGAGAAACTGTGGGGGATAGAAGAGAATGAGCCAAGGGATCAAACTGGGGAGCACAAGAGTCAGCAAGCTAGGAGAAAGAGTGTGATGTGTACAGCTGAGCTTAGAAAATTGGGATGAGGGGTACAAGCCTGATCAAATAAAGAGGGGCTGAACCTTATGATGTCTTTTAAAACACTGTTGCAGAATGTTTGTATTTTTGTGCAGAATTCAAACATCTGTGAATAATAATTAAAAACACAATAAAGGAAGCACCTGGCTAAAGTGTTCACAGAATGCTCCATATTGCTCACTTTCATTATTTAGGCACAGAATTCTACCAGAAGTAATTTCAGGACACACGTGAGGAGTGGGAGGGGACTGATCTGCATAGAACATTTGCCCAGATAAGGTCTACTCTAACAGGAACTAAAACAACAACTATATCAACATTAAACAACTAAACATTTAGCGGGGCGGGGAAATCACTCTTTTCCAGCATGGAGAGAAGATAAATTCTGTACCACGGTCTAAATCCGTCATGACCTGTACTAACCGAATGCTTGCAACTTAAACGCAAACCATCCTGCTGCTGGAGAATGTTGTTGTAAGCTCAGGTCTGTTACGTCTCAAAGAAGAGAATGGCCAAAGTAACCCCGCCTACAGACTGCTCTAATCCGGGAACCGCGGCATGAATTCCTGGGCCGCTAGATGTAAAGGGACCGGGGCCTGCAGATCTCCCAGCTGACCAGCACAAGGGCCAAAAAGGCAGCAGCAGAGCCTGCTGACCCTGCAGCTGGAACTCCCCCCGGGTACCTGAGGGGCCTCTCTTCAGCTGGATCTCCTCATCGCAGGGGAGACAGTCCACGCTGCCGTTCATCGTGCCTACGCTCCCGAGCTCCAGCGCTACGCGGCTCAAGGTTGAAGCGCTGCAGCACTTTCACTTTCATCTGCCTGGAACGCAGTAAGGTGGGAGGCGCCAACGAGACACGCCGGAAGTTAGAGTCTTTCTTACGGCTGCCCGAGGGACACAGGATCTAAAACGGAACAGATTTGAAAACAAAACTCACTTCGTGGGATAAACTTTTTACTTTCCAAACTTGGGGACAAACAGCACAAAGGGGAAATAAATAAAAACCGGACTCTTTGCTGTCCACCTTAAAAACGCAGTCCCGCACTAAGGGGCAAGCAAGGAGAGAGCTTTTAGGAGACGGACTTGCTGCCTGTTTGTATCCTCAGCAATGTGCGCTAAAGAATGAAAACCAGTTTATATTTCTGTAGTTAGTTATGCAATAAGGGGAGACTCATAAGTCTCTAGCCTTGTAACGAAATAACGCTGGAACTAAAGAGATTTCTCAGCTCCCTCTCCTAATAAGAATATGTAAGAAAAGAATTACAAAGTAATTAAGCGAAATCTTTTTTCCCACTACAGCTTAAATGGGAAAGTCCTTTTTTTTTCCAATTTTGGGATAGTTATGTTTTATCACAAAACGTTATTTCATTTTCTAGCTTTTATAGATGGTTTATGCCTTATTAAAAAACTTGATATACCGCCCTTCGTGGCGTCAGAGCGGTTTACAATTATAAAATCCAAGAGGAGGAAAGGAACACCAATACGAAATAGGACAGACTTGTTTGACGCAGTTCATTGTCTTTAATGTTGATTGGCAACCATGTACTAACTGGAATCCAAAGTAAGTGAAGTAGTTATGGTAGCATATATCAGACCGAATTAAAATTCAGGGAACTGCAGAATTCTCTAGAACATTTATCAAATTATCTTGCAACAAGAAACAAGTCAAGATTTACAGTGAAGCAATGCAAAAGACAATCACATATCAAAGCAGCACACACACACAGCATGCAGAAACAGCACAATTGTTCCTACAGGCTGCAAAATATTTGCTAACTGACATATGACAGCATTTTCCATCATTCTGATTTCTTTATATTTGGAGTGCCTTCCTTGTGTAATATTTTTGTTATTTTTTCTAGGCCTGCTAAATAAGTAAAATATTCAAGAGATGCCTCTTTATGTTTTTAATGAGAAAATTTTGGCTGGCTAGAATAAAAACACAACCAAGGAAATAGTAGGTACAATATCTCTCTGGGGTCTATACAGTTGTATGGAAATGTTTAGGTACCCCTGGTCAAATTGTATGCTTCAAGGAATCCCCAAGTCAGGGGTCATCAATTCTGGTCTTGGAGGGCCGCACACCAATGAGGTTTTCAGGCTGCTGGCATTAGTCTTAAAAAAGGAGATAAAGCAGCTTTTAACCTAGATAATAGGGGAGAGCCAATAGTCACCCAAGAGCGCATGGTTCAGAGTAATGTATCCTTGAAGGATACTACCAAAAAAATGAAGTTAGGGCATATCAGCAGAGAGGTTCCAATAAAGACAAAAAATATCCCAAATGCACTTGAATACAGAGCAGACAGAGCTTAAAGATTCCAAATTACCCCTGCCTACCAATAGCCAGATTAATTTGAATAAAATACATTCTCTAAAATGTTTGTATGCAAATACTAGAAGTCTAAAAAATAAGATGGGAGAGTTAGACTATATAGCAATAAATGAGAGGTTAGATATGATTGGTATCTCGGAGACATGGTGGAAGGAGGACAATCAGTGGGACACTGTGATACCTGGGTACAAACTATATCGTAATGATAGAAAAGATCAAATTGGTGGGCGGGTTGCACTCTGTTAGAGAGAACATTGACTCACAAAGGATTAAAGTTTTGCAGGAAACAAAATTTGCTGTAGAATCTCTATGGACTGAAATTCCATGTAAAAAGGGGACAGCGATGGCAGTGGGAGTGTACTATCGACCACCTGGCCAGAATGAACAAATGGATGATGAAATACTCAAAGAAATCAGGGAAGCTAACAAAAGTTACAGGACATTAATAATAATGGGTGATTTCAATTATCCAGGTATTGACTGGGTCAGTGTCATGGCAGGACATTCTAGGGAGATAAATTTCTAGATGAAATAAATGACTGCTTCTTAGAGCAGCTGGTTCATAAACCGACCAGAGGGGAAGCCATATTGGACCTAGTCCTTAATGGAACACCAGATCTGGTGCAAGAGATAAGGGTGTTGGGGCCACTTGGCAATAGTGATCATAGCATGATTGCATTTGATTTAAGTAATGGAGGAGGGATGGTAAGGAAATCCACAGTACTACCTTTTAACTTTCGAAAGGGAGACTATGATAAAATGAGGAAAATAGTTAAGAAAAACCTAAAAGGTTAAAAACTTACATCAAGCTTGGGTTTGTTTAAAAATACTATCTTGGAAGCCCAGAACAGCTGTATTCCATGCTTTAAGAAAAGTGGAAGGAAGTCCAAAAAACTGCCAGCATGGTTTAAAAGTGAGGTCAGAGAGGCTGTTGTTGCCAAAAAAGCATCTTTCAGGAAATGGAAAAAAGAGCCAAATGACGAAAACTGGAAACAGCACAAGCACTGGCAAGTTAGATGCAAGGCATTGATAAGGCAGGCAAAGGAAGAATTTGAGAAGAAGCTTGCTTTGGAAGCAAAAACGCGTAAGACTTTGAAATACATTTGTAGCAAAAAACCTGTGAGAGAGTCAGTTGGACCATTAGATGATAGAGGGGTAAAAGGGACACTAAGAAGGGACAAGGCCATAGCGGAGAGACTGAATGAATTCTTTGCTTCGGTCTTTACTGAGGAAAATGTAGGGATGTTACCCATGACTGAAGTGGTATTTAAAGGATACTGCGGAAGAATTTAAAGAAATATTGATACACCAGGAAGATATATTACAACTATTTGATAAATTGAAGAGTAGCAAATCACCTGGATTGGAAGGTATACATCCAAGGGTGTTGAAAGAACTGAAATATGAGATTGCAGACCTGCTATTAGTAATCTGTGAACTATCATTAAAATCTGTAATACCTGAAGATTGGAGGATGGCCAATGTAACGCCAATTTTTAAAAAGGGTTCCAGGTGTGATTCGGGAAACTACAGACCAGTGAGCCTGACGTCAGTACCGGGAAAAATGGTAGAAACCATCATAAAGAACAAAATTACCAAACATGTAGATAGTCATGGCTTAATGGGAGACAGCCAAAATGGCTTTAGCCAAGGAAGGTCTTGTCTTAGTAATCTGTTATGTTTTTTTGAAGGTGTGAATAAACAGGTAGACAAAGGTGAGTCGGTTGATATAGTGTATCTGGACTTTCAGAAAGCCTTTAACAAGGTCCCTCATGAGAGACATTTGGCAAAATTAAAAAGTCATGGGCTAGGAGGCAGTGTACTATTGTGGATCAGGAACTGGTTAAAAGATAGAAAGCAGAGGGTAGGGCTAAATGGCCAATTTTCCCAATGGAGAAAGGTCAATAGTGGCATATCCCAGGGATCTGTGCTGGGTCTGCTGCTTTTTAACATATTCATAAATGACTTGGAAATGGGAATAACAAGTAAGGTTATCAAATTTGCAGATGACACAAAACTATTTAAAGTTGCTAAAACTCATGAGGATTGTGGAAAACTGCAAGAGGTTCTTGATAAATTGGAAGACTGGGTATCCAAATGGCAGATGAAATTTAATGTGGACAAGTGCAAAGTTATGCACCTAGGGAGCAGAATTTAACATGGAGAAGAGCATGGTGACCCTTTCATCAGAGAGAATAGACAAGCTCCAGCAGTTCTGGGGAATAAGAGCTCCCTCAGTGTGGTATTACTTGCAAGTGCTCAGGTTGATGGCAGTGGCCTTACATCTGGTGCCCTGGGTGAAGGCACACATGTGTCCTCTGCAGAGAGCCCTTCTTTCAAGGTGGTCTCCCCAACACCAGTCCCTGTCCCAGTGATTTTGATGTCCGCAGGATGTGCTGGACAGTCTCTGTTAGTGGTTGTCTCGGAAGAATCTGGAGAAAGGGGTGCCGATGGAGACCCCGGATTAGCTTGTAGTCACGTCAGATGCCAGTCTGTTAGGTTGGAGAGCGCACTATCAGGCGCAGGTACAGTGGTTCATGGCAGAGAGTGCTTGGTTAATCAATCATCTTGAGATCCAGGCAGTGAGAATGGCGCTTCTGCGGCTCGCTTTGCTACTACATGGCAAGGCAGTGCGAGTGGTCTCTGACAACATGGCAGTGGTAGTGTACATAAACTGACAGGGGGAGCATGGGAAGCTGGTGGCGGAGGTGGCTCTGTTTCTGCAGTGGGTGAAGCAGCACTTGGTGGCTCTCTCGGCAGCACATGTAGCCAGAAAGGACAATATATAGGTGGCTTATTTGGGCAGACATCGCAAGTGGATAGTGGTGGACTCTGTCTTCCATGGGATCGTGTAATACTGGAGTCAACCAATTATGGACCTTATGGTATCCGCAGACAATGCAAAGGTCAGGTACTTTTACAGTCACAGGCACGAGCAAATGTCCAAAGGACTGGATGCTCTAGTGTAGCCGTGGCCACTGGAAGAGCTCCCGTATGTATTCCCTCCATTGGCGCTAATAAGGAACCTGTTGCAGAAGATAGCTCAGATGCAGGGCCAGTAATTGTCATGGAACTAGACTAGCTGCGATGGCTGTGGTACACTGACCTTGTCCGTATAATGCCATAGGTGGATCGATTTTTGCTTACAGCTTGGCTCTTGAGAGGGCACAGCTACTGTCGGAGTTATCTCTATCCTGCTGAAGGCATGTAAGCATTCCACTTTGTTGTCCTATGTCTGTGTCTGGCATGTCTTTGAAGACTGATGCAAAAAACAGTGTCTCAAGGGTTTGCATTCTTTGCTGGCAGATATCTTGGGTTTCCTGCAGATGGGCCTTGACAATGGATTGGCCTGGGGTTTCCTTAGAGTGCAGGTGGTAGCGCTCGCCTGTTATCGGGGCAAGATACAGGGAGTCTTGTTGGGATCGCACACAGATGTCATATGTTTTCTCAGGGCAGTCAAGCACATTCGGCCGCCGGTAAGGCAGGTGGTTCCATCCTAGGATCTCAACCTGGTCTTTTTGGCACTCACGGAAGCGCCGTTTGAGCCTTTAGGTGGTAGCTCGTTGAAGGTGGTTTTCTTGGTGGTGATCTGTTTGGTGCAGCATGTCTCTGAATTGCAGGCCTTGTCCTGTAGGGAACCTTTTCTGTCTCTGCATAAAGAGAAGGTGGTTTTGTGACTGGTTCCCTCCTTTCATCCAAAAGTGCTGTTGGTGTTTCATGTTAATCAGAAGGTCAACCTGCCAGTCTTTAAGGTGGGTGCAGTAGGATTGGAGGCTAGATGTCTCCATACTCTGGATGTATGGAGAGCATTGTGAAGGAATTTGAAGTGCACCCATCCATTCCAGAAATCAGATTGATTGTTTATTTTGTTTGGGGGGCCACGTAAAGGGGGAGCAGCTTCCTTTGCTAGATGGGTGAAGGAGGCTATTATTACAGCATACTTGCTGCAGGCCGGGACATGCCGGCTGAGTTGCATGCACATTCTACTAGGGTACAAGTGGCTTCTTGGGCAGAGTTTCGCCTAGTGCCCCCTTCAGATATCTGCAAAGTGGCGACATGGTCATCGTTGCATACTTTTGTGAAGCACTATTGCCTTGATGTGCAAGCCAGACATAATGGGAGATTCGGGGCACAAGTGTTGCAGGCAGGGCTCACAGGTCCCTCCTAGTCTTAGGTACTGCTGTGGTAAATCTCTATTCTCTGGACTTGACTGGAGGGATGGGAATGAAGGTGAAATTAGACCTTACCTGCTAATTTTCTTTCCTGGAGTCTCTCCAGTCCAATCCAGGACCCGCCCGTCAGAATACTGTTTTCAAGTATGGCGAGCCCAGGGAGATCAGGTGTCTAGGGCCCCAATGCAGGGTTTTCCAGGGGACAGGGGGTGTTCCCCCTTAGATGTATTACCACTTAAGGGCTCGATTCAGCCTTGCAAACAAACATAATGGAAGAAAGAAACAACAACAAAAAAGACAGCAATGGCCTTCCGCCTTGTGGTGGCTGTCTCTCGTTCAAGGGATGGTTGGTGATATAGGAGTGTCGATGCTATGGTGCCACCTGTACTTACCTTTTTAATGCCAGTGCTATGGAGTGTATTTAGGATAGTTGTTTGGTTTTCTACGTTCTGCAAGTGTTTTCAGCTGCTTTGGCAATGAGATACTGAGGTGTCAAGGGAGCGTGGGGGCTCTTGTATAGTGACATCATCACTCATTTGAATATTCAGTCTCCAGCTGCTGGTAGATGGGCACAACCTGATTCTCTGGACTAGACTGGAGGGACTCCATGAAAACAATTAGCAGGAAAGGTCTCATTTTACCTTAGGAAACCCTGTGCTAGAGATTTAGCACTGGGCTCTAGTGCAGGATTTCTGCATTGGTCTGTTAGATTTAATTGTTACATAAGTGAATAATAGGAGTCTCCACTATTGTTGCGGCTGTTGACCTCCTATTTGTTGTCTAGAACATTGCGCTTTCTTGAACAAGATGATTTTTTTAGGACTCCTTTAGGGGACATCAAATATTTGGGGACCCATAAGCAGGCAATATTTTGCTTCAGCTTGTTGCTTTGAATTTCTCTTTTTAAAGTCATAAGGATCTTGAAGGATTAGTTAGCCTTTAGAAAGCTGCTTATGGCTTTTAAATGCTTTAAATTAACTGTGGTTTAGGGGCTGGCTTTAATTTTGCTGAATATGCCTTCAATATTTACTATTTAAACTGAAGGTGCATTTAGGGCTATGTGGTTATAATTAACATGTAATAATATGATGTCTGATTAGCATATTTTACAGGACTGCTTTAAGAGAGGTGATGTTGGGTGATCGTGATTGTTGAGTTTAATTATCAAAATGGGGGGGAGGGGGGCACTAGGAGCCTTTAAGTTACTTGAACACAAAACCAAAAGTTTTCCTAACATTGGTACAAGTATTAGATATTGGGCGTGTCTATGGCCCAATAGTTCTTTATAACTACATCACCTTAAGCAGTGTTGGTTTTTCATGGTCTAGCTTAACAGTAGTTTATGGACCTTCCTTCCAGGAAGTTTTCAAAACCCTTTTTGAAGACCAGCTACACCACCTGCTTTTACCAAATCCTCCAGCAATGAATTCCAAAGCTTAATTATTCATTGAGAGAAAAACTATTTTCTCCTAATTGTTTTAAATACAATATGTATTTATTTATTGGAGTTTAATATACCACCATTCGGTTACGGAGTAGGTATCACCGCAATTTACAAAGTAAAATTAGGAATTCAGTTAACAAATAAACAAGAGTCAGGTAAATAATAAAGGTGGGAAATGAATAGCACAACCATTATTCCAACTGGTAATAACTAGTTGAATCCAATGGAAAATACATAACGAGGAAGGGGGTAGGAAACCCACATTTACAGCCCGACAGCATGTCCTCTAGTCTTTGTACTTTTTGAAAAAGTAAACAATTGATTAGCATTTACCCTTTCCATTCCCCTCAAAATTTTATAGACCTCTATTATATCTCTCCTCAACCATTCCTTCTTCAAGCTGGAGAGCCCTAACCTCTTTTGCCTTTCTTCAGAGGAGCATCATGCCTTTATCATTCTGGTTGCCCTTCTCTGTGCCGCCTTTCCCAATACTGCTTTATCTTTTCTGAGACACAGAGACCAGAATTGCACACGTCAATAATGCAGTCATACCATGGAGCAATATAGAGGCATTATGATGTCATCCTCTGTTTTATTCTCTGTTCCTTTCCTATTGATTCCTAACATTATTTGCTTTTTTGGCTGCTGCTGCACACTGAAGATTTTAACATAATGTTCACAATGACACCAAGATCCTTTTCACGGGTGCGTACAGAGTTAGATCTGTGTTGCTTCTTTGTATGTCTGTGATGAGAGGGGAGGGCTGTTTGAAAGGTGCAATTCCATGATAGCTATGTTACTGTGAAATCAGTGTTGATATGCTGAAGTAGTTGGAAGTTCCTTCCCAACAGAAATGCATTGTGGTGTATATTTTTTTTACTGAGGGGAAGGGGTCTTAATTTATTTTCCACCTCCTATGATGGCAAACACACACACCATATACAGAAAGTTCAGTTGTACAGGACAGAAACTTCCCCAGCTCACTCCCCCTACCCTTTCTGTGACTAGAGCATTCCAGTGCTCCCCCTCAGCCTTAATATTGTCTGTATCCTACCCACATTCTCTGTAACTAGAGCTGCCTTCCCATTGACTGCATCCTATCCCACAGTTTCTGCAGCTAGTTACGCTGTAAGCAGGTAGGCTACACCTAACTTCTTTCCTTCACTGTATATAAGCTTCTATGCTTCAGAAGCTGGAACTTCTCCCATTGAAATGCACTGGGCCTTTTACCGTATAAAGGGAGGGGGCTTATTTCTTTGGAACCCCAGATTTTATCTGGTTCATGTATGTGCCATTATAAAATAGGCTCCCAGAATAATCCCCAGTAGTGCAGAATACTCTCATACAAAGTTACACCTGCTCCACTGTGCAGGTATGTGCATATTTAACAAGCACCTGCATACCCCTTATCTCTGCCCTACCACCCCCATGGGAATGTCTTCATGCAATCTACTTACATGTGTATGTGTCTTTGTCAACACACACATCATTTTATAACAGCCATTTTCAGCATATAAAACATGTTTTTAGATGCAGAACATACTTTATAAAAATGTAAAATATATTAAAATGGCTCACTGAAATAATCTGTTGAATAAAAAAAAAAAATAGTCCATAATGGTTGGCCAATTCTTTAAACTATACAGCCTTCATTTGCTGTAGGATTTAAGATTCCAGCCACTATAAATTCACCATCAAAGTGGGGCAGTGTATCCTAGACCCTCTTCTGCATTTAAATATTTTAGCACTATACAGTAAATCAAAAAGTACACAGTTTAATCTACTTGACCCTCTGGACATTATTATGTTGCATGCTGTCTACAATCAAGCAAATATAAAATTAAATGTTTCTTTCTAACTGAAAGTGATGTTTTTCACACCTCCCAGCTGCAATCGAAACCTTTCATGAGTATTGTATACCTTCCAAGAGAAATTCTTGTTTGCCCAAAGTTTGCAAAAATTCAACATTTACAACTATGTTTGCATTTGGGATTTCCCCCTATCTTGACTATTTAAGCATTTTTTTTCTCCAGAGTCTCTTCATTGCTGTTATTTTGTCTGTCTTCTAATGCATTTCCTTATTCTTCTTCGTTTTCTCTTTTCTTTTATGCATATCCTTTTTTCATCCATCCTTCCCTCATGTCTCCCAAATCTTTAATCTCATTTTTCTTCATTTTCTTCTTTCACTTCATAATCAAAGCTGTCTCTTCCTCCCTGTTCTTGTCCTTCATCTCTATTTCCTTTCCTAACCACTTCCATCTCTTCCCCCACCTCCTCCTTTGCTCTTCATCTTTCTGTCCATCTCTTCTCACTCCCACCTCCCCAAGAAATTCCTAGTCGCCATCTACCTTCTTTGTGCTTCCCATCTCACACTTCTCCTTGGCAAGGGTGGCTCAAGGCGAGAGATGAAATGGTGGCCGCCTCCCCCCTTCCCAAGCCACCATCAAAACTTCAGTCAGGGACTGAACCACAAAGCCGATTAGATAATGTGGAGGAAATGCAAGATGTGGGCCCACAAAGGGGCAAGTGTTCCCAGCACTGCCAGGGGAGATTGTGCTGGACTACGTGCAATCCATACAAAAATCTGATTTCACCACCAGACAGAGTTGCCAAATATTAGAACCAAGTTGCATCTGTGGTGAAGTCAGGCACCTCAAGTCCTCCACCGACCCCTGCTGATACTGTCCAAATCTGTTTTTATTTATTTTTATTTTTATTTTATTTACATTCTCTTATATACTGCGCTATTCTGCATCAGTGCAGTTTACATTGAACAAACTGAAATTACATTGAACAGGGCATTATAACTTGGAGATAACCCTCCATAGCCCATGTTCCCTGTAAAAATAGTTAAGTGGCTTGCCCAAGACCACCTGTGGGACTAGAAACCCCAATCCTTCCGGCCTGAGGTTACTGTCCTCTAGTGGGATTAGAACCCCCGACCTTCTGGCCTGAAGTACCTTGCCCCAACCACTAGGCCACTCCTCCACTCCATTCTCTCTCACCCTGTAGTATCTGTCCAGAAATAAATAGGCTCTCAGATGTACCACAAGACCTCCTTTCAGCTCTTCACATATATTGCAATACGCATATTGTGTAAGGGTGAAAAGCTCATCAGTCCCAATCCCGAATCCATATCCCCCCTTCTCAGCATTCTTATTCCAGCTTTCCATCGTGCCACTAATGGATGAGCTTGATTGGGGAAAAAAAGCAGCGGGAAGGCAATGGCAGGCCAGAGGCGGTAAAATCAGAAATAAACACCGTTGCTATTGGTTCCTCCAAGCAAGGGCGGCCCAAGGATGTTGCGGGGCAATGTGCAGAGACTAATTGCTGGGCCTCATTTATATAAAAATCTAATTTATTTTATTTTAAAATGTATATGCTGCCCATCTAAAATTTTAAGCGTCTTTCAAAGGAGTCCTTCACAAGCCTCTTTTTTTGTCCTAACAATGACTTAGGGCGTGTTTACTAAACATTCATGTGTGCTAAGTGCCGCTATACTCTTAGACATAAATGGGTGTTGCTGCACTTAAAACACATTCAGATTTGTGAAAGCACATTAACCTTTAGTAAACATCCCTCTTAATGAGTGAAAACCATCTATATGTACAGCGAGGATAAAGAAAGGCTACCCCATATCTGCATTACTCTCCTTCAGTGCCAATCCTTTCCAAAATCATCTCCCAATCCCAGGTTCCCCATCCCCTAGCATCAGCCCATTTCCAGTCCTAGCCCCCCCCCTTCATATCAGCATTGTCTTCCTTTCAATCATAGTCTCCCCATTAGCCCACTTCCCATTCTAGCCCCAGTAGCAGTCCTCTTCCACTGCCAGTGGCTCCTCCCTCCCTCCCCTCACACACATACACATACGTGCACATGACCCCACACCACGTGCCCCTGACTGGCTTAAGATGGAGCTGATGAAGCTTGAAGCCCGGCACCCTGGTTCACCTCTGCGCAGCCACGGGAAAGCACAGTTACTTACCTGTAACAGGTGATCTCCGGAACAGCAGGAATTAGTCTTCACATATGGGAGACGTCGCCGACAGAGCCCGCACAGGAATGCTCCCCAGCATCCAATCAGAAAGCCTTTGGGAGCATACCCCGCGCCTGCACGGTGGCTTCCCGCCCTTCCTACTGCCTCTCCCCAGTTGAGTTTCATAGCTGAGCCAGAAGGAGAGGAGAGGAAGGAATAGAGAGAAAGAAATACAACTCCTAGGGGAGGTGGGCGGGTTGTGAAGACTAATTCCTGCTGTTCCGGAGATCACCTGTTACAGGTAAGTAACTGTGCTATCTCCAGGAACAAGCAGGAATGAGTCTTCACATATGGGGACTCCCTAGCTGAGGATGCCCGGGGGAGGTCCCGTAAGCGCAGCCCAGGATGGGATGGCATTTGCCCAACCTGAATCCCCGGCATCCCCTGCGGGATGGAGGGTAGGAGTTGAGAAGAGAGGAACAGCAAAAACCAAAGACTACAGAGAGAGTAGTCATGAGAAGGCATGGAAGCATCATTAAGTTTTTAATGAATTAATGACTTAGTACCATGTAGCTTACCTACTGAGTTGGAGGAAGTAGAACTGTGATGAAGATACTGTAGATGCAGTAGCGAGGTCTTCAAGGGAACTTCAACGCAGCGAGGATTAAGTTCCAAATCCGGAAGGCCAGGAGATCCAGGTGTCAGCTGGGTCAGGAGGACGACGGCAGGTCTTCAAGGAAGCTTTATGCAAAGCTGAGCACTCCCTTAGGAGTAGAGTCCATAACTCAGAGGACTAACAGTAGAAGACTGGCCGAATAAGATAGCCTATTCCGGAGAAGAGTAGGGGTGTACCCCGGAGCAGAAGGAGTACACAGTCTGCCCTAGCGAAGAGATAGGGAGACAAGGGTCTGAACCTCCGGGAGGAGGACATAACTGAAAGTAGAAGCTGCTGACTTCACAGCAGTAGAGTACAACCAGTCTGAGGGCCGATCAAAGATAGGCAGGCGGACTGGCCGAATCCCGGAGGGGGGTGGGGCGCGAGTACCGGCCATTGGGAAAAAAAGGCAGTAGAACACAGGCACTCTGGGCATCCCCCAATATGCGCCTATCGGATAGGTGATATCTGGTATATCTAGGCCGGTGGGCATGGAGAACGCCCACCCCACCACTAACGCCGAGGAACCTACCTCCATGAGCATAACACTGGTAAGGCGGACCTGCCATTGATCCACAGAACGTCCACCTGGGGAGGTGGCATCAAGATCCATCCGGGAGAGGGATCTATTCCGGTGGAACAAGGGCAGATCGGCGAACTAACAGCACGGTAGTGTGGAGGACAGAGGATAGCATCAGTCCGGTAGAACACATCAGGGGTGCTGGAGGTCCTATATGTGTCCCCAGGACCTGCACGCAGAAAACTCGCCCCCCGCACTAATCGGGGGACATGAGGGTATAGTCCTTGGTAACAATGGGGGACTATAGCGGCCGGAAGGAGAATTCCGGTACGAAAGCAATCAGCAGGGAAATGCTGGCTGAGGAGGGTTCGGGGACGTACCTAAGGGTAAGTCAGTTGACCGTGGGCCAGAGCTATCATGGAGTAGAGGTGGTCTCCCTCTTCCAATGGAAGGAGAACACCTGAAACCCTGGATAAGCCTCCGAACCATTTGCCCTACGGAACGAGCCCCAGAGTAGAGCTCAATGTTAAACTTTTGGTAAGAAGGTTAATTGCAGGCAGCCGCCCGCCGGAGCCTAAACCTGCTTAGTATGAGAGTCCTGGCGCGGGCCCGGGAACTTCGACCCAGGGTGAGAGGTCCCTTGCTTGGGCGCGCCTGGCGGAGGGTTGACATTTCCTCTTCCGAGAGAAGGAGGGTCTGGAGAGGCGTTTACCACTGCCGGGGGGAAGCCGGGCCCTAGGATGGCTTCTTACGCTGGGAAGGTTAGCGAAGCACTGCGCGGCCTGACGTAAGGCTTCGCTATTGAAGAGATGATCTCCGTCACAGGGAGAATTACCCAGGTTATGCTGTGCCCGTCTACACAACTCGGACGCCTGCAACCATGCTGTACGGCGTGCTCTAATGGCAACACCAGAGGATCTGCTGACCGACAGAAAGGAGTCCAAAGAAGCACGAGAAAGAAACCCAGAGATATTCCTGCAGTGATAAAGAAGCAAGGAATATTCAAAGGCCTTGGTTGCAGATAAGAAGGAAGATAACAGAGATAATCTCTCGGTGACCACCCGGAGCGACAGACTCATATAAAAAATATATGAAATAATTCTGGATGCCAGCATAGACGTTTGGAAGGTTTGACATCCTAGGGTATCTAGCGTCTTCGAGGCGTGGCCTGGAGGGCGAGAAGAATGCTTTTCCTTGCTTCCGGCCTTCCTCAGCGCCGATTCCACCACAATGGAACGATGTGGGAGCTGGTGCTGCCGAAAACCCGGGGAGGGGGGCACCCGATACAGAGCATGCATCGCAGTCGACGGTGCCGGAACCCTCAAAGGAGACCGCCAAGCCCCCAGCAGGAGATCCTGCAGGGAGGGATGCAGAGGAAGCATCACGGCTGCCTGTTCCGCAGGGCCTGGATTTAAGTCCGGGATAGGGATGGCCAGCAAGTCCACCATGTCAAGGAGGAAATTCTGAAAAGACGGCTCTCCCGGAGGGGCTACGCCATGGGAGGCGGTGGCGGTAGAGGCCGCCAGGGCACCAAGAGGCCTCTCGGGCTGATGCCCGCTGGGCAGAGGAGGGGACCAGGAGCCCCGGATCGGGGCAGTCAACATGGCGTCATCGGCTCCTGGAATTGATTCCAAGCTAGGCATCGAAGGAGTCGATGGCACCGATGGAGCCGCAGGAATCGGCCTCGGCCCCGAACCCGGGGGCGGCGCTGCTCCCGGCGACTGAAGCGGTTCCGCGGCAGCCGGAGGGCAGTGGCCAGCGATCTCCGCTCTGTGTCGCGGGAGGAGACAGGGGCCGATCCCGAGACGTGTTGTGGCCAGGCCCTCGAGGCTGGATACCGACTCCAGGCTGGGCATCGAACTGAGCGAGGAGATCGACTCCCTTCTAGAGGGCCCCGGCGGGAGCGACCGTGCTGGCGGTGGTGATCCCGGTGAGCGGATCGGAACCGCGTTGATCGGCGTCGCGAGCATCAAGGGCCCCCGAGGACGAAGCTCAGTGGAGAGGGGGTCATCCGGCGCCGGCGTCGGGCGGCGGGCACTGCCAGACGCCGGGCCCCCTCTCGAGCCCGTCTTACCCGGAGGGAAAACCTTCCGGGGCATACGACCCATCCCCGAGGGTACCCAGGTCGCCCGACGACAAGCCCCTGCGGGGAGGGAAATGCAAAACTCCTGCGCCGATGCCGGGGTACCGCTGCGGGACGGCGCGGGTCCAGGCTGGATCGAAGCGATCGAAGACCCCGAGGTCCCCTTTCTAGGAAAGGGCGGGGCCTTCGACGGCCGCGTCGATGCCAGGGAGTCGCCCGTCTGGGGCTGGTCGACATACCCCGTGGCCCTCGGGGAAGGTCGACGGCGGTCCCTGGCGCTCGACGTTCCTGCCATCTCCGGCGGAGCGGTGCCGCTCAAACCCGGTACCACTCTCGCGCAGGGCTGGGATACCGGCAACCCAGCGCGGGTCGAAGCGAGCGGCCCCGAAGGGAGTGAGGCCAGATGACCATCCCCGGCGAAGAGTGGAACCATCAACGCCGACGCGCCCGAAGTGGGTACCATCTCCGCGCATGGCCTGAACGTAGGGCCGCCAGACTGTGTTGAGTCGATCGGCCCCAGAGGAGCCGAGGGCAGCGGCTGGCGATCCCCGGTGGGGAGCGGTTCACTTGACACCGACACTGACGGGCTGGCACCACCCGAAGCGGACACCACCCCCGTAGGAACGCCATACCGGCACAAGTTGGTAGGCTCCGAGGACCGCGGCTGCCAACCCCCGGTGGGGGGCGGAACGCTCGACACCGACGTCAAGAGGTTGGTACCGCCCGTAGCGGATACCAACCCCGCGCATGGCAGGGATGGAGGAACGCCAGACTGGACCGATTCGATCAGCCCCGGACGATCCTCGGTGAGGAGCAGAACGCTCAACACCGACACCGATGCCGGGGGGTCTGCACCGCCCAGAGCAGATACCACACCCGAGCGTGGCTTGGATATAGGGAGGTCAGACTCGGTCGAGTCGATCGGCCCCGGAGGCGCCGAGGACACCAGCTGACGATCCCTGGCGAAGAGTGGGACACTCGACGCCGGCGCCGGGGAATCGGCACCGCTCGAAGCGGGTACCTCCCTCGAGCATGGCTCGGGAATGTTCTGTGAGGAGCGAACCCCAGGAACATCCCGAAACCCCATAGATGCTTTGGAGCCCGAGGACTCCCGCCGGGGTATATTAGCCAAGGGGGACTTGAGGGGTTGGCCGGTACCGTCGCCATGCCGCGCATGAGACTCGCCCCTCAAGACTCGGCTAGTCTTAACAGACTGTTGTGTGGTTACCTGATCCTGGAGAGAAGAAAAACCCGATGACCGCGCCTTGGGCGGGAAAACGTCATCGAGGGATACCCGAAAAAGGGAAAGTCTTCTCCCGACACTGCAGCCCGGAGGACCCGGGAGGAAAGGGTCAGGCCCCAAACAAGAGAGGCACCAGGCATTGGAGTCCATGTGGAAAACTAAGTCCCCGCAGAGGGGGCACTTCTGGGGGGAAGAAGGCTCCATGTTGTAAGCCCGGTCGGCCTCGGCGCCCAGAGGGGAAGGTCCCTCTAGGCGACGAAAAATAAATGAATGAAAGAAGAAAAAAAGAAAAGGTGGCACGGAGGTGCCGCTGTCGGCGGGAAAAGCCGCGACCACAGAAACAAGAAAAAGGTAAAAAAGTCTGCGGTGGCAGGAGGGACGTCCTGCCTGATCCGCGGAAAACGAAAAATTGGGGAGAGGCAGCAGGAAGGGCGGGAAGCCACCGCGCAGGTGCGGGGTATGCTCCCAAAGGCTTTCTGATTGGATGCTGGGGAGCATTCCCGTGCGGGCTCCGTCGGCGACGTCTCCCATATGTGAAGACTCATTCCTGCTTGTTCCTGGAGATTCCTGCTTGTTCCTTTTCTTCAATGACTGTGCTAGGTTGTAGCTGCCGGTGCCACTTAGTATGTACAGGTTAAACAGGGGCACTTTCTGTCACCTAAGCTTGCAGTAAGATGGTCAGAAACTTACATTTATCCATGCTAAAATATTAAGGACATGATAAAGGCCAAAACTGTTGATAATTTCATTTGTCCACCATCTTGGGTCCTCAGTACAATGCTTGTATGTTATGAGTTTAGGTTTTATTAAATCATTGACCTAAGCATATCTTTCAGGCAATAGCTAAAGACCCACAACACTGCTGTCTGGCATGAACAGAATGTAACCTGTTAGCAAAAGTAAAGAAAGAAAAAAATATATATATAAGATATCTGTTGGGTGCCTGACGATGGCTGCTGAGGCAGTTTGGGTTTTTTTTTGTGTTGTGTTGTGTTGTTGCTCCCGGGGCCCGGTGTTGCTCTGGGGCTGCAAGAAGCAGTTAAGTTTTTTTTTTCTTTTTTGTAGCTGCAGGGAAGGTAGAAAAAGCCAGCGTGTTTTTTAAATAATAAAATGGCATCGGGGATTTGACGGTGCTTCTGTGGCTGCGATTGGCAGCCACATAGATTTTTTTTTTTTTTTTTTTTATTAGTTTATTTAAAGCTTTAACACCTCTACACCACCAGCCACTTACAGAACAATGACAACGAAACAAAACAATCCGTCTTAACCCACATACTCCCCCCCTCTCCCTCCCCCCATACAACCTACTCCCCCCCCCTCCCCCCACCCCCCTGTCCCCTTGTGGTTCACTAAACTAAACATGCCCACCAAAACTGGCGAAGCAATCTCTAGTTAACTATCGCTAGTAATATTTTGACTGAGCTGCAAACTCATCCAAATACCACCATTTATCTCTGATAGGCAGTGCCTCGTTACTGGTTCTCACTTGCACGCCCACGAAGGGTCGTCGGCCACTGGATGCCATCAGTTGGTCTTGCCGTTTTTCATGCCTCACATAAAGGCATAACAGGTTCCACCACAAGATAACATCCAGTTTCGTCGAGTCCTTCCAGCACATCAGAATCAACTTTATAGCAACAGCCATCATAAAATTAAACAAAAACACTTTATCCTTTGATATCGCCAAGTTACTGTCATAAGAGCGCAAGACAATGGTCCTCCAAGACATCTGTCCATCAATGCATAACACCTTTCGAATCCTGTCCCATACCTGAACCCAAAATCTCTGAACGTGAGGGCAGCCAAACATCATGTGTTTCAAAGTAGCCAGAGCCTCCCCGCATGACCAACATCTGCTACCCACTTTTGGATCCCACTTAGACAGCCTTGCAGGGGTGATATATGCTCTATGAGTCAAGAAAAACAAGGATTGGGTTATCGCCGCCCCTCTTGAAACTCTGCCGACCTGCAACCAAACCCCCTCCCACAGGGCCGGGGACACAGGCGTCTCAATATCCACTTCCCAAGCTCTCCCCAAGCCTGACAGCCAGGAAGAAGTCCCATCCCTTAAGGTAGCGTAGAACTTCGAGCTTACCCCTTTCCCAGCGGAACAGGACTCGATGGGTCCTAGAAGCTTCCACTCTGGGGATAAAGAATCCACAGCAAGTCCAGCTTTCGACAAACAATGTACCAATTGTACCCATTGAAAGTAGCAGGCATTTGGAAGCGCAAACTCCTGTTGCAGCCGCACAAAGGATTTCCACTTACCAGCCTCGAGGAGTTGACTAAGCGTCCAGATGCCCCTACCATACCACGCTCTCCAGGCTACCGCCTTATGTCCGATTTTGATACGTGTGTTGAACCATATCGGCATCTGCAATGAGGGGGGAGTTCCCAGGGCCAACTGTTGCTCCAGAAGCCGAAAGGCCGCCTGTGTGCTCCGTATCACCTGGCCAGCCCGAAATGTCTCCGGCAGTGCCATTCCAATTAACAAGGGTACAGGAATAGGTGCCACAATTCGTTCTTCCAACTCAACCCACATAGGTCGCCGCAACCCGACCTCTGAGGAGAGCCACTGCACCCCTTGCTTAAGTTTGAAGGCTTGATGATAGTGTTGGAAATCGGGAAGTTGGACCCCTCCAAAGCACTTCTTCGCCGTCAATTTCCTATAAGCGATCCGCGGAGGTTTACCCTGCCACAGAAAAAGGCTAAGAGCTCTCTCGAGCTTCCTGTAAAACTTGACCGGAATAGAGACAGGCAGCATCTCCAAAATATAATTGATCTTTGGGGCCAACACCATCTTTATGGACTCAACTCTACCCCACCACGACAAATGCAAAGGTGACCATTGCAGCGTAAATTGTTGTACCATTTCCAGTAAAAGATTTATATTCACCTCCACGGTCTCCTCCAGGTTATACCTGTACCTCACCCCAAGGTACTTAATCGCATCCGAAGCCCAAACAAATGGAAACGGGGCTATCATCGCTTTGAAAGTCAACTTGTTCAAGGGGAACGCCGTCGACTTTGCCCAATTAATCCGATACCCGGATAATTGAGAATAAGCCCCAATCACCCGTAAAATTTCCGCCAGTGAAGAAGGATGGGTAAACAGCAGCAGATCATCCGCGTAAGCGGAAAGTTTAACGTGCAAGTCCCGAATCACCACTCCAGATATCCCTTGCGAGTGCCGAATCAAAAGTGCCAAGGGTTCGAGGGCAAGATTGAACAAAGAGGGGATAAGGGACAGCCTTGCCTCGTGCCCCTCTGAAGGGCAAAAGAGGCAGACAAAGTATTGTTGACAAAGATGCGCGCAGTGGGATTGGTGTAGAGCACTTTGACAAACCGTAAAAAGGTATCTCCAAAGCCGAACCAGTGCATAGTTTGATGCAAAAACGCCCACTCCAACCGGTCAAAAGCCTTCTCGGCATCCAGAGATAGGCCCACCAGTGGAGACTCAGAACCCTCCGCCATGGCGATAACATTCAGCAACAGCCGAGCATTATCGGCCGTCGAACGGCCGGGGACAAAACCACATTGATCCGGATGAACTAGGTCCGGAATAACTTTTACCAGTCTCCGCGCCAGCACCGACGCATACAATTTATAATCAGAATTTAATAAAGATATAGGCCGGTAGTTCTCAACCTTAAAAGGATCCCTGCCCGGTTTTTCCAAAACAATAATAGTGGCCTCATTGAAGGAGCCAATCTGAGGCACCTGCTCATCCAGCCGGACAAAGTATTCCACCAAATGTGGAAGTAACTCTCTTTCAAACAGTTGATAAAATTCTGACGGAATCCCGTCTGGCCCAGTCGCCTTCCCCTTAGCCATCAGTTTTAAGGCCTCTTGAATTTCACGCCCCGAGAAACCCTTATCCAACTCCGCCATTTGGCAAGAGGAGAGGACGGGGTGTGGCACCTCAGCCAATAATTTCTGAAAACTCTCAGCCGCGCAATCGGTTTCAGAGCCATATAAGTTTGCATAAAAGGAATGGAAAGCTTCTGCTATCTCCTCACTTTTCGTCAAATCCGCCTGAGAGTTCCCCTTAAGAGCTGCAATCCTATTTCGTTGGGATCGAGGTCTCAGCATCCTCGCTAGCCTGCTACCTGCCCGATTACTTTCCACATAATATTTAGCTTGTTGAGTCCCTATCTCCTGCTCAGCCTCCACACTTAGTAAAAGATTGTATTGGTACCTCAACCTCTGAAGGCGTAACAAGATCTCGGGATCCGACCTAGATATGAGCAGTCTCTCTCCTGCTTTGATCTGCACATCCAAAGCAGCTAGTTTGGCCTTCTTTGCGCGATCTAAACCAATCGTAAAACTCGTGACCTGAGCCCGGGCGAAAGCTTTAAAAGCCTCCCACCAAGCCCAGCCCGAAGTGTCTCCGGGATGATTAACGTCAAAGTATTCCCTAATTTTCCCCCGCATATGATCTAGAAAAGTGTTATCCCCTAACAGGGATCTGCGGAAAAAGAATCTGTTGTTCCCCACCTCCTCCTCCCCAGCCCGCAACACAAAAGTGATAGCCGCATGGTCCGAAATATGCGTTGCACACATATCCGCCTTAGTGACCCTAGGCAGCAGAGTCTTGGAAATAAGAAAGTAATCTATGCGGGAGTGGGAACCATGTGGGAGGGAGAAAAAGGAGTACTCCCGACTGGTGGGGTGCTTAACCCTCCAGACATCTGAAAGACCAGCCCTTTGCATTATAGAGAGAACCACCGAGGTGGCCGGATGGCGCCTGTGTGCCCGGAAAGGGGTGCAATCCAGCAACGGATCCAAGACTAAATTTAAATCCCCACCCATAATAATCTCAGATGGTACAAGAGAGTGTACTTCCTCTGCGATCCTTTGAAAAAACCCAACATCCACCAAGTTAGGGGCATAAATATTCAGTAAAGCCAATTGTTTTCCCTGAACCTGCACAACTACGGAAGCCCATCTGCCATCAACGGCCGCTCGAGACCGAACTACCGTGTGGGAGAGGCTTCTCTTAATCAAGATTGCTACCCCATTTTTCTTTTGCAAGGCTGCCGAGTGGGATACAAGGAGATATTGGCCAAGCCCAAGCTTTCGGGATTCTGAGGAGTCGAGACGCGTTTCCTGTAGGAAGACTATGTCGGCCCTCTCTTTTTTACAATAAAGCAGAATCTTTTTCCTTTTAATAGGGTTGTTGATGCCCTTCACGTTCAGAGAGAGAAACTTACAGGACGACATGGGTCATGATTCGAATCATTGGCACAGTCCTCCTAGACAGTTGGCAACCCCATTCGATACCATTACATTGCATCCTGACATTCCCTAAATAACTGAAACCACAAGGAGACAAAACAACCCCTAAGGGGAAAAACCTTGGGCGACCCAACGCTTACCCAGATACCACCCCACCCAACCCCCCCCCCGCAATCATAACCAGCTTACATAAAACACTCCCTCAGACAGAACATTTAGTACTACCAAACCCACAATCCCACCCCCCATCAAAAACAGGGAGAGACCATGGCACAGGCGTCCACTGATCGCCAACTCTGGCCACAGCACGGGTTTCCCCAAATATAAACTGAACCAGTACTGCCACCACAAGAAAACTAAGAGACCAGCAGCAGTCCAACCATGATCATAATTCCGTGCAACGACAGTGTCCTCTTCAGCGCATAACCGCAGCCTCTTGCTCTTCCACGAAGGCCCGCAGCAGATCTGGATCTTCAAATGTCCGCGTTTGATTATGCAGAGTGACCCGCATTCTTGCTGGAGAGAAAAGCCCGTATCTGGCCTGCAGTTGTTGTAATCTGGGCCGAAAAGCCAGCAGTAATTTCCTTCTTGCCACTGTAGCTTTGTGAAAATCTTGGTAGAACGCCACGCTCCTTCCCTCAAATTTGATAGGAGCCGCCCCTTTAGCTGCTGCCAGAATTTGCACCGCTTGCGAGTGCCTTAGAACACACATGATGACAGGCCGCGGTTGTTTGATGTTGGGGCCTGTATATGTTGGAATGCGATGCGCCCGTTCAATCTCAAAGGGCTTATCAAATTTTAAGTTCAGCAGCTTTGGGAGGGTCACGGCCAGGAACTCCTTGACGTCGGTGCCTTCAGCACCCTCCGGCAGCCCAATTATGCGCACATTATTTCGTCTAGTGCGATTGTTTAAATCCTCCAGCATGCGATCCAAATTCTCAATTCGTTTACGATTGGCTCCCACCTGTTTCAGCTTCTCAGCATGCGCTCCCAGAGTACATTCCATCTCATTAAATTTGTTCGCTAATTCAGTGACTTGTGATTTTATCTCCTTCAACTCGGCGACATCGGCTTGCACTTCGTGTAAAGTCTGCCCGTTGATAGCCACCATCTCCCGGACCGCCCGAATCTCATCGAGCAATTCCTGCATGCCGGCAGGGCCTTCTCGCCCGGCCCCCGCTTTTAGAGGAGAGGGGGGATCTGGTTTAGCCCTCTTAACTCCGGCATTAGGAACCGAATGAAAGTCCAATTTGGTGGGTTTGCCCGCGGCCATCTCCGAAGGCAGTCGCCGCGATTTTCAGCTCCTCCGAGTAAGGTGTCCGAGGGAGTTCAGGATTCTTGTCAGAAGAGGTGGAGAGGAGAAAAGTTAGGCAGCCATCTTAGCCCCTGCTGGCTCCGCCTCCAGATTTTTTTTTTTTTTTTTTTTTTTTTTTTAAATTTTATTTTGGGACACTGAGAACCAGCATCTGCATAATAAAAAAAAGAAAAATTGATGCGAGGCCTCGGGCATGTAAAGACAGTCAAGTTCTGGTGGCATGCTCTGAGGCTTAAGTAGAAGTCATTGAGAGGTCTGGGGCTGTGATTGGGAACATCGTGGCTGACCCCGATCACAGGAGGGAGAGCAATAGAGCATCGGGGAAGGCCGTGGATGCCATGGCTCTTCCCGGTACGGGGATGGGGGGGGAGCAGAGGTGGAGTCAGGTCTGTTAGAGACCCTGAGGAGGTTAAACAGGAGCACTTCTTTCCCAATGCTCTACTGTTCTCCCTGCTGTGATCAGCTCACCATCAGCTGTTCCCAATCACAGCCCCAGACCTCCTGATGACTCCCACTCAAGCCTCAGAGCATGCCTTTGTTGCGGTCAGGGGTGTGTGGGGCCATGGGCAGGTGACATTCCTGCACATGCCTCAAACTGGCCCTGTCTCCAAGGAATCAGCCTAATTAGTCCCGAGCCTGAGCAGGAAAAAAAAGCAGGGAGTGTTGGTACTCCGACAGTCACGACTGTGTTTATTTTTGTTTTTGCCGCCTATGGCCTGCCACTGCCTTCCTGCCGCTTTTTTTCTTGCTTGGACGAGCTTGAGCAGGAAAAAAAAAGTGACGGGAAGGCGGTGGCAGGCCAGAGGTGGCAAAATCAGAAATAAACACTGCCGGAGTGCCGCCCCCTTGAAAGTGCTGCCTGAGGCGACCACCTCAGTTGGCCTAGTGATAGAGCTGCCCCTGGGGTGGTGTATGTGTTTGCTTCCATAGTTTGAGCTCCCATTTGTCATGCAGAGGAGATGTGACTGCATCTCCCCAGCAGGCTTCCACGTACACCCTATAACCGTTGCTCCACACTGGGACTGCCTGCTCCAAACATGAAATGAGCTTTAAGCACACAGCTGAACAATAGCTATATCTGTATTGTGGTGTTGAGTTTGGAGGAGGGGCAAAAAATCATCAGTTTTGCTTTTTTTCAATTAAATTCTCTCTTAGGAGTGATACAGATTATATATTAAAATAAAGGCAGGACTGAAAATCCAAACTAAAAACAGCCGTCCTATGGTCAACTGCTGCCCTAAACACACTTTTAAGAACCCAAATCTCACAGAACCTTTGCATTCAAAGTATCCTTTGCATGCTAGAATTTTTTTAAATATAAATATGCTGGTCAATATTCAGCTATGGCGGCTGTTGATTTTTTTTTTTTGAGAGCTTGGATCACAGCAGCACAGTGCCAGTTAAGTGCTATCTTTTTGAATATATGAATATTTGAATGATTTTGGCATATGCGCTTTTCCACACCAAGCCTAAAAATCTGGAACTATCACTTTCATTAGCGTGGGGCATGTTTTATAAAATAGGTTTCCATAAAAAGGTCATTGATGTGATTGCTAGCTACAGCTGTGGAGATTTTATTCAAATAGCCCGGCTGGCTACAGACTGAGACCTTTGGAAATCTGAAGATCTGGTTAACTATTATTTAAGTAGCTGAGAAGTATATATACACATATATATTATTGTGTAATTTTTGAGCGCAACTTTGGACATTATTTGCATATCGCTCAGTTAGAGACTTAGGTATTTGGATTTTTTTTTTTAACCACCACCTATGGGGTGAAAAAATATTCGGCACTGTTACACAAATAGGTGATGGCTCCAAATATATGTATGATGCGGTAACTAACGGTAGCTATCCATATAGTAAGTTACACCAATGCTCCATCGTCCCTTCACCCAGATACTACATGGATAGTACCAAAGCACTCACAGCAAATTTTGCTGGCACTGTCTGTAGAGTACCTTCGAAAATCAGAAGCCAGCAGACTTATACATTTACCAGCTGTCAGTAAATGTACATGTCGTTCTGAATATCAACCCGTGAGAATAGGATACTCTTCTATCTTGATTCATAACACCAAACTTAACTATCAATCACTCTCCCAGACAGAATTTGTATGCTGGCCCCTTTAAATATATTCACATGTGGACACTGTGAATAGAAAATGAATTGTTAGTACAGTCAAAAAAAGTTAAGGATAAAGGTAGGAAATGAGTCATTTCCAAGACTCAGGAAAGCTCTTGCAGAGAGAGTCAGTGGCAGGTGTTCATTATTTGGTGCTGGTCCCTTCCTTCATTAGGCTTACACAAGGGAACCCCTACCAGAGATGTGCTTCCTCAATAGAGATAGAGAGACATACTAGAAAAGATGGAACTGGCTTTAATTATGACTTCTGCAAAATGTGTGAAGTGAAGCAAGCAGGAAGGCATAGGTGATGGAATGTGGCTTGAGTCTAACCAGATCAAGCATTTATTTCATAAATAAATACCAGAAGTCCATCATTTGCACTGCAAATGATGAAAAAGAAAAGACAAAATCTGAAACAGAGTTTGCAAAAGAAAAACAGCATCTGTAAAGTTGATGGGCTACAGATAGGGGCTCAAAACATATGGACCTCCTCTCCCCCAGGTTTCTTGACAGCCATAAAATATGCAAAGCATGATTTTCACTGCTGTTTCTAATTCCAAATACTTTTATGCAATGCTGAATAGGGGTGTTATTGGTACTGTGTGCTGCGTATGTCAAGTAACACTATAGAAATTAGTAGTATTGTCTCAGTCAGTGAAAAGGACTATCAAGCTGTGAAAACTATAATGGAAGAGGGAGCCTTATTCAAGCATTTTATAAAATGACAGAAAAGTACTAGACAGTTTGTCATATTTTTGTGAATGCTGGCTTACATGCAAATCATACTATACTAATTTTATTAATGATAAGAGCTGCAAAGGAAAATCAGCTTAAAAAACCACTGGTAAACAAGTCTAGAATTACATGGCTACTTAAAAAAGATAAGTTATGGTTCTGATCTGCAGATGGGTGTTAGTGTCCCCTGCAATTGCTTGGTGATGAATTTGATCCCACTTACATTCTCTTTCACTTTCCCCACTCCACTCTTATGTGCTCTCCCCAGCCTGCTTCCCTCTGCCCTCTCTCATATTCCTACCCCCTCCCTCTCTTCTCATTCTTCCTCTTAGCTCAGCCCCCACTCTCAACCATTAGTGGGGCCTGGGAACACTACCACTCTCTCCATCACCAGAACCTATGTTCTGAGCTTGTCTGTGCGCCTGCCCGCTGTTACTCCTTGCCTGTTTATGTGCCACAGATAGATGGACAAACCCAAAATATAAGTACAGTATGTCTTTTTCTTCATAAGCCACACTAGAAAAGGGAACGTTTCATGATTTTCTAACAGCTGCATTATTTGCTAGCACTACTGCTTTAAAATGAAAAGACCTAAAATTAAAAACCTATCAGATAGTCAGTGGAAATGGTGGTTCCTCGAAGTACAAAAAAATGATAAAATAAAAATGAGAGGGCAGACCCTGAAAGGGTGCAGTATGTTTCATTTGTAACTTTATAGGTCATTCTGAAAGCAGCCCTTTGCATGAGGCTTTTTTACGCCATTCATTTTATGTTTTTGCCTTCTGACAACCTCAGAGGATGTGTCATAGGTTCCCCCATTACAAAATTTAAAAAAAACACCCTCCAGAGTCTGAACACATTAAGTATGATCAACAGCTTCCCTAGCACTGAAGAAATACATCACGAGACACCTGTTCTTTCCTCTGTTGACCAATAGGCCATAGGCTTTAGAAAGTTCTACTCCACTTCCATTAAGCCTATTCCGTACAAATGAGCTTCAAAATACTGGTCATGGGCATGGTTTCTCTCAGTCAGCTCCGTTTAAATCCCATGCCATAACTAGTTCCACTTTGCTCACTGAAGTCTCATTCGTTTCTCTGGAGGTCCTTTGGTACCGCTGCTCTGTTGCGAGTTCTTTACAGCATCCTTCTCCTCTTGCTTTACAGCTTCAGCCACTTGCTCGGGCTCCTTCTTTATTTGATCCACTACAGGAAAAAAGAAAAACAGCACAACAATCACCCAACTACATGCTCAAGGCGTGAAATGAGTTACTTAATACTAATTACGCTTGGAATATTCTGACCTAGATACAGCATCATAAGATAAATCCATATCATTACAATATACCACAGTAAATGGATTGCCTATCATCATTATTACAGAAGTCATCTACTCCTATCACCATCATCCCATAATTAATCAATTAACTATAAGTCACACGGTAAATAAATTAACAAACCATGCATTAAACCATTTTGAGCTGGATAACAATACACAACATCTTAAACTAAAAACAGTAAAAATCAGGAACAGGCATACAAAAATTAACCCCCCCCATACAAATGATTTCTTATCTTATTTTCAAAAAATGGATTCTTTCAATAGCATGTTTTGGCTCTCAGAGTGTGAGGGGGGGGACGACTGGGGACCCAGTTTTTATACTTATGGGATTTTACCTATCCTGCAGTGTAAATAGCTCATGTATATAGTTAACCCAGTTATCCAAGTTTCTTTTCCCTGTTCAATGTAAAACCAGACACCTTGTCGTATGGTAGTTATGTTACAATGTAAACCGCGCTGATGCCGAATAGCGCGGTATATAAGAAACTGTAATAAAAAATAAAAAAATAAAAAAAATTCCTTTGCTGAGTAAGCCTTTATACGGCAGTAAGTGTTTCAACATGATCTGTCACAGGGGAAATGCAAAGCAAGTTACTGCTGAGCAAGGTGATCAGAAAGTTTTACACCTGAGTGAGCTGTGACCTAGTTTACCCAGAAGGATGTTCCCAGATGAAAGTCTATGCAATTTATCGTTCACGTTAGTTTCAGTTGAATGTAAACTGTTCTATGGTTCACATTATATGAAAACCACACCGATTTCAAAGAGCACAGTATATAAAAGCAAATAAATAAATGAGATAACCTGGCCAAGTTATTTGACATAGTAAAGTGTGTGTGTTTCATCCTGTACTTTGCCATAACAAAATCATAATAGAGGAAAATCATTCAACTTTTCTGTAATCAAGAAGTAGTGTGGTCCGCGGTGACATTAAATTAAGATACTTGAAATGACAGTAAAAACAGACGCGACATAGGGAAGGTAGGGTTTCATCTGAACTCCCTTCCAGCTGAAGTGGAACCAATTTCCAATCAGGATACAGTGCCATAATCCAGCATTTGTGGCAGCTCCAATTTTGCATCTCCCCTTCCCCCCTTTTGCTTCTATCCCAGCCATCATAGTGAGCTCTTATCAAGGTACAACACTGCATCCTGAGTGGTAGCTAGGATTCCCTCCCCTCCTCCTCTAAACTACCTCCAGGATATCTGCAATTTTAGCTGGCTTGGGTATGGAACTCAGATCTCAAAATCCATTAACTCATAACAGCACTGCTACTGAGCCATCCAGTCCCATCTGTCTTATTAGCAAAAATGTCGAAGCAAAAGAAAAATACATATGAGATATTAAGGCATGATATTATAATATAAGCTACTAAAAAAACACAAAGAAAGCACTTTACCTGGTATAGGTTTTTCTCCTGATTTTTGCTAGAAGACAAAAATATGCAAATGAATACAACACATAGTAACACAGTTGATGACAGCACTACACTTCAAGGAGATATCCCAGCTGTTACTGTAGCTGCATAAGCATGGCTGCTTGTAGGATATCCTTCCTTATGCAAATAAGTTTTTGTTTTCTTCCTCACTGGTTCCCTACTATCCTGGGAAGATAAGGATATACAATTCCTCACACCCTGCAGGATAACTAGCCTTTATCCACCCATTTTTAATTCTTCTCTCTCTCATCTTGAGGGAGTAAAGGGTGAGTCTGCAATACCTTGACTTCCCAACCCTATTGCTACCACTCTCATGGAATATGTTATCTCTAGGAACAAGCAGGAATGAGTCTTCACATATGGGTACGTCGGTACCGACGGAGCCTGCACGGGAACGCTGCCCAGCTTCCAATCAGAAAGCTTTTGGCAGCATCCCTCGCGCCTACGCGCTGACTTCCCGCCTTCTCCAGAGCCTCTCTTCAGTTTTCGTTTTTCCGCGGAGCCGGCAGGACGTCCTCCTGTCACCGCAGAAACTTTTCTTTTTACTTACTTTAATTACTTTAGTTTGTGTTTTCTTGTGGTCGCGGCTGTATTCCCCGCTGCCACCGGTATCGCCGGTGGAATTTTGACTAAATTCTGAGAAACGTTTTCTTCAGTTTTTTGCCTTAACTTGTTGGGCCTACCAGGCCTCTTCATTATGGAGCCTTCTTTTCCTAAGAAGTGCTTTCGATGTGGAAACACCTGTTTCTTTTTAGACACCAATAGTTTGTGTCTCAACTGTGTGGGTCCTGACCCTTTTCCCCCTGACTTGTCAGGGGATAATTTTGTGAAGAAACCTTCAGTTTTTAGAGTTTCCCTCGATACCATTTTTTCCTCGGCAGTGAGGGTACCCGGTTTCTCCACTTCACAGGATCAGGTAACCTACAAACAGTCTGTTAAGACTAGTCAATGCTTGAGTGGTATGTCCCATGACCAGCATGGTGACGGCTCCGGCCTTACCCTCAAGAATCCATTGGCATTACCCCTGCAGGAGTCTTCGGGCTCCAAAGCGTTAGAGGGGTTTCAGGTTGTTCCTGAGGCTCACCCCTCACAGAACATACCTGAGCCATGCTCGGGGGTGGTATCTGCTTCGAGCGGTACCGAGCCTCCGGCATCGGCACCGGTGTCGAGTGTTCCACTCTTCACCAGGGATCGTCATCGGGCATCCTCGGTACCTTCGGGACCGATCGATACGCACCGGATTGACTTCCCTCGATCCCAGTCCTGTACGGTGCGGGTATCCGCTTTGAGCGGTACCGATACCCCGGCATCGGCTTCGGTGTCGAGTGTTCCACTCTTCACCAGGAATCGTCCTCTACCATCTTCGGCGCCCTTGGGGCCAGTCGATACGATACCGATGGACATTTCCATATCTCAGCCATGCTCCGGGACGGTACCGGCGTCGATCGGTTCCGATACCCTGGCATCGGCATCGAGGTGGACCGCCTTACCCTTTGCAAGGGGTGGTCATCGGGTACCGTCGATACCGATCGATGTAACCCAGGCTGCCTTAGTGGTATCGGCATCGCCGATACTGCCACCGGCGTCGGAACCCTCGCAACATGCATCGATAGCCTCGCTTTCTTCGATGCCGAGTCTTGAACCGATATCTAGTCTCGAGGACTGGGTACCGACGCGTCCCGGAACCGACTCCTGTCGTTTCCAGATAGGCAGTTCCGAAGATCCTAGCCATAACTCTCTCATGCTCTCGGTACCACTGCAGCAGTCCCCGATGGCAACTTCAACTGCTGGTCCTGTATCAGTATCGATGTCGATGCCTGTTCTTGCACTGATTCCACCGATGCCTAGTTTGGAACCGATACCTGGCATTGATGCAGTACCCACTGCCTCTATGTTAACATGCCAGTATCCCTGTGCATCTACTAGGTTTCTTTCTTTAGCCTTACCAGGGATGGTTCCCATAGGAGATCAGTCTTTTCAGGCTTTTCTCCTGGATATGGCAACCTTTCTTAATATCTCTATCCCTGGTTGTGATGCTACTCATGGCTCACCGGCACAAATGGAAAATATGATGCTTCCTTTACATCCTGCTCTGCAGGATCTCCTTCTGAGGGTCTGGAAATCGCCCTTACGACTTCCTCTAGTTTCTACAACCACTGAGGTTCGGTACCGGGTGCCACCCTCTCCAGGGTTTCAAAAGCCTCAACTTTCTCATCGTTCCCTTGTAGTGGAATCAGCACTACGGAAAGTTAAGAGCAAGAAGAAGCATTCTTCTTATCCGCCAGGTCGTTCTTCAAGAACACTCGATGCTTTTGGTCGTCAGGCCTTCCAAACCTCTATGCTGGCCTCCAGAATTCTTTCATATATTTTTCACATGAGTCTAACACTCCAGGAAGTCACAGAGAAATTGTCTCTTTTGACCCCTTTTTTACCAGAGCCCAAGGCTACTGATTATTCCTTGCTCGTCAATCACAGCCGGAATATATCCTGGTTCCTGTCTCGTGCTTCTATAGACTCTTTTGAGTCCGTTAGCAGATCCTCTGCTATTGCCATTGCAGCACGTCGCAGAGCCTGGCTTGAAGCTTCAGACTTGAGCAGATGGGCACAAACTATACTGGCTCATTCTCCTTGTACAGGAGAAGGTCTCTTCAATAAGGAGGCTTTACATCAGGTTGCTCAATGCTCCACTGACTCTCCTTCCACTAAAGACCAATCTAAGCCACCTCCTTCTTCAAGGGGTAGGAAATGTCCTACCAAACCTTCTTTCCCTAAGAAAAGAAAGTTTCATTCATCTCCTGCCCATCATTCGGCTGTACCTAAACAAGGGACGCCTCAGCCTAGCCTGAAGTTCTCCAGCTCTGGCCAGTCTCAGCATTCCCAGCAACCATAGGGGCCGAGAATTGTAATCTACAGTTCACTTCTACCCATTAGAAGTTTATTCACTGTGCTCCTCTTTTTCAGTGTACTAACCTGTCGGAAAATTTTTGTTCAGGGACTACAGACTTCTCCTCTTCTTACTCTCTAGAAGAGCAGTTGCAACTATCCCCTGATAGTTCTATCCCAACTGAACATTTTTTCCTTCAGTTGACTTACCCTATGGGTATGTCACCCTCCAATTACTTACTCTACCCTTTCAACCGGGTTTTTTCCCTGACTGAGGGGTACCATGCTGAAAAGCTTCTCTAGCAAGCTCATTCCTCAGACAAGGAGAGGGGATATCTCCTCTTTTTTCTTGTCTGTTTTTCTTTATTGGACACAGGACAATCTCTCTGCTGTTTCCGTCAGCAGCTGTGCCTGCAGGAGTTACAGTAATTGTATTACTGGTACTTTTTCCAAGTTCTAGTCCCTTGTTCAAAATTTTGTCTAGCCTCAGTAGTGATTCCAAGCTATTCGTCATCTATCTTGGATCCTCCTACTCCTTTAGGCTTTCTCACATTATTCTAACCATCTCCTCTCCTAGGATATGGCAACACACCTGACTTCAGTCAGTTTGTCTCATATCTCTCCTGCACAATGCTCTCTGCAGTCTTCAGAGAAGCTTTCTACTATGAGGGCCTTGCTATAGAGCATTGACCTTGTCTCTGAAGCTTCTCTATTAGTAGGGAAAAGCTTATAAACCCCTCCCATGCCTGTGAGGGTTCTCCACACCCTCTAGCCTGGGGTGTTAACACGAGATATCAGTTCTTCTGCGTGAAAATCCAAGGCTGATGTTTACGCATGCTACCTCTGGGTCCCTCCAGTAGGTCCCTCTGGTATCTTCTCTGTGTTTCTGCACATCTGCCATGTCAGTGTTCTGTGGAACTCCCGCCTTGTTCCTTACAGATTCATATGATCATCTGTTTTCACGCGAACATCACGGTTATCTGGTTGGATTGCCTTCCTGCATCCCTCAATCCACGGAAATAGATTCTCTATACATATCCCAAGTGGGTTCACCCTCTTGTAGAGCGCAGAATCTTTTTCTTTTATATTCCCCATGTACAATTATGGGGCTGGGTAGTAGACATGTATCTTCAACCTGTTGTCTTGTATGTAGCGTCTCCATATATGTCTACATACCTATATCATTACTCTGGTGGTGCAAAACCATGCCCCACAAATGTATCTATATTTACGTATATTATATCTATATCTATATATATATATTTTGATACATTTCTCCACCCATATCCTAATATACACATCTGGACATATGTATATATATACATATATATATATATATATTCCATCAACATATATATATCTGTATATATATGTGTCTGTTGGGGGGCTTCTTAAGGGTTGATATGTCTTACACACTATCACCCTTACTGTCTATACTAAATGTTTTACCTCCTAGAGGTTTTAGACAGTCTATCGCCCTACTTCGCATACCATCTTACGATGAAGAAACTGTTCGGCACCAATAACCACTATGGTGCTAACATCTTCCATTTTCTCTTTAAGTCCTTGAAGCATCAAGCTTCAATATTTTTCCTATCTCTCGCCAGCTAGGAAAAACAGTGTACATCTTTATCTTTGAGTACACAGCTGTTCTCCTTGGGAATAGGGGTTTTCCAGTCCCCCTCTTCCCGCCAGGACTGGGCTAGTTCTCCAACTCCGTCAGTCTTCTTCCTTTAGTCCTCAATGTTAATGACCTTATGCCTAAAGGAGTTTTCAGCTTTTTCCCATAAAGCTTTCTATTGAAGACCTGACGTCTAATCCTACCCAGTTGACACCTGGATCGTCTACTACCTCCAGGTCTGGACCTTCATCCTCACTGCTGGGAGGTCACCTTAAAGATTCCGCCACTGCTTATCCAGTAGACTCCATCATGCTTTCTACTTCCTACAATACAGTAGGTAAGCTGCATATTTTGAGTGTACATTAAATGTGTTTTAATGCTACTCATCATATATGCCAAGGACTCCTGTAGTCTGTAGGACCCTCTAGTCCTTGGCTATGCTGTTTCTTTCCTCACAGCTCCTTTATTGTCAACTCCTACCCTCCATCCCACATCGGATGCCGGGGATTCCTGGAAACAAAATGCACCCCTGCTCCAGGCTCCTGCATTTTTATGGGATCTCCCCCTGGCATCTCCAGCTAGGGAGTCCCCATATGTGAAGACTCATTCCTGCTTGTTCCTAGAGATAGCACAGTTACTTACCTGTAACAGGTGATCTCTGGGAACAGCAGGAATTAGTCTTCACAACCCTCCCACCTCCCCTAGGAGTTGCATCTCTTTATCTTCTTCTTCCTTTTCTCTTTCGCCTTTGTCTCAGCTTTGAAACTCAACTGAAGAGAGGCTCTGGAGAAGGCGGGAAGTCAGCGCGCAGGCGCGATGGATGCTGCCAAAAGCTTTCTGATTGGAAGCTGGGCAGCGTTCCCGTGCAGGCTCCGTCGGTACCGACGTACCCATATGTGAAGACTAATTCCTGCTGTTCCCAGAGATCACCTGTTACAGGTAAGTAACTGTGCTTTACTGAATATATTAATTGTCCTGATCCGTTATGAAAGGGCATTTATTAAAATCTAAATAAAGGACACAATTATCCTGTATGAGGTCTCGCAAATATCATGTATGGAAGTATAAGCACCTCGCTGCTTCTACTGGTTATGCCTCTCCCAATGCAAAACAGCATCACTCTGGTGATAGTGCCTCTGTATAAGTCTTTGGTGCGACCTCATTTGGAGTATTGTGTGCAGTTCTGGAGACCACACCTTCAAAAGGATATAAACCGGATGGAGTCGGTGCAGACGGTGGCTACTAAAATGGTTAGTGGTCTTTGTTATAAAGCATATGAGGACAGGCTTAAAAATCTTAATATGTATACGTTAAAGGAAAGACAGAATAGAGGTGATATGATAAAGATGTTTAAAAACTTCCATGGCATACACAACAGGAGAGCCTCTTTTGATTGAAAGCAAGGTGTGCTCGAGGGGGCATAGGACGAGGGTGAAAGGAGATAGACACAGGAATAATATGCAAAATATTTCTTTATGGAAAGCATGGTAGATGCATGGAATAAATTTCCAGTGGTGGTACTAGAGACGAGGGCAGTATCTGAATTCAAGAAAGCATGGGACAAACACAGATCTCTAAAGGAAATAAGGGGACTATTGCAGTTGATATGGAAGGACAGACTAGATAGGCCATGTGGTCTTTTTCTGACATCATGTTTCTATGCCACTATTCTATTGCTTCTACCTTGAGAATATTAGACATGACCGCTTAGAGGTTCCTCTCCTGACTAATGCACATCAGTTTCTCTCTTATACTCACTCAGATTTCTGTATCCTAAATGCAGGAATCTGCACTTTTTTGCACTGAATCATAACTTCTAGACACTCAATCTAGCTTTCTTAGATAACTTTTTATCATCATCTGTTCTTCACTTTGTTTCAGATCTTAATCATTTGCAAAAAAAGGCAATACTCTTTCTTCCAACCTCTCCATATCATCTCCCACAACAATATTTAACTTACCCACTCCCAGAACAGATCCCTCAGGCACTTCTCCAATCTTTCCTCAGAGTGGAATTTTTACTTTATAAACAAGAACTTGAAATGCTACATAAAACTTCTTACAAAATATTCATCTGGTTTATACCTGAGAAAATAACACATTTATGGGTTTAGGACCTGCTCCCCGGAAGTCTCTATCAGATGTGCTAAGCCAACCCAGAATTGCTTTCATTTCAGAAAGTATTAAAAAGCCTGGCACTTCACTGGACTTTCTTACTGACTAGCCTTGACTAAGACATCCTCCTAAGATAGGCTCCTCCTTTATTCACTTTCCTTCATATACACAGGGAATGTCGCAAGAGATCCCACACAGATACTTTACATATTATGAATTACTAACAGCAGGGCTGGCCCAAGGGTTTCTGCTGCCCTAGGCAGAAATCCTGGCCTCACCATCCCCCCCAGCTGCCGCCGATTCTGTTCGGGAGGGGGAGGGGGCAGCAGCAGCATTTCTAAAAGTGGTGGCTTTTTGCCACCACTTTCTTGCCCGTGGCAGCCGGCGGTAAGCGCGGCCTGTCATGTGTGCCACTGCCGGCAGCCGCCTGGCTCACCTAGTGGATGGGCCGGCCCTGACTCGCAGCACTGGTTTGCTCATTATTAGTCACTGTATTCAAGAGGTTGCTGATAAGCCTTTGGCTTTCCCTATTTCCCCTACATTTTAAACAAAAATAACTATATTATGTCGAATGTCATTGTTTTGAATGTGACTGACCAAAATTTCATGACTGTAACTCGTATACTTTTGTTTTTCTGTACTATAGGTCTGAAACCAGAATGTCACAAAACAACAGAGATTTCACGACAAAAGAGTGCTTAGCACTGATGAAATCTCTTTTCTTAAAAGGGAACTTAGCCAAACAAATCTACGATAAGTCGGTTACATTTATTTATTTCTATACTGCTTTATCTCGTCAAGAACTGGGTTGCTAGGGGGAAGCGGCAGTATTTCTAAAAGTCGCAGCTTTTTTCTGCCACTTTCTTGCCTGCAGCAGCAGGGGAGGGGAGCGGTGTGGCTGGTCATGCGTGCCAGTGCCGCTGTTCACCCTGGCTAGCCGCCTAGCTCACCCAGTGGACGGGATGGCCCTGGCTGGCAGCAGTGGCTCGGTCATATTATTGGTCACTGTATATATCCCACACTATCTGTAAGACCCATTCTTACTAAGAGACATTTGTCTTTTTTGCAAGACCTAATTATATAGCAAAATGACAGCAGATAAAGATCATGTAGCCTATCCATTCTACCCATATTAACCTCTACAATCCTTTCCTCTACCTTAGAGATCCTCTGTGCTTGTCCCATGCTTTCTTGAGTTCAGATAGTCCTAGTCTCTACCACCTCTGCTGAGAGGCTATTCAATGCATCCGCCACTCTTTCCATAAAGATATATTGTCTCAGATTACTCCTATGTCTATCCCCTTTTATCTTCATCCTATGCCCTCTTGGTTCCAGAGCATACTTTACCTCTTATACTATAATGCTCCCTTATATTTTTGCAGCCCAAATGTATGTCCCTACATTTTTTTAACCTTAAAATCTCAGCAGCCAAAGCCTCTACCATTCTTCAAGCTTCGCTAGTTCCTCCTGTTATTTACACGTTCCAAGGTGTCTACTCTTTTGCAGATTTTGGTATCATCTGCAGAGAGGCAAAACTTACCAGACAGCCTTTTTGTAAGGTGAAATTAGACTTACCTGCTAATTTTTATTCCTTGAGGAACTCTAGTCCAGTCCCGGAACCATAGAGTTCTGTATCTCCTCCAGCAGCTTTGGAGACTGAAACATGTCATCACTTTGATGTCACCGGTATAAATAGGCAGAGACCGCCCCTCCACACCAGTATCTATTGACAAAGCAGACTCAGCAGAGCAACAAATAAGTAGTTAATGTAATCAACAAAACCATTCCTAACTGAAAACCTTACCCTATCCTCAGTCTATTAATTCAAAAGTTTCAAATTTTTTTTTTTTTTATAACCACACCATTAACTCTTAACCCCTGCCGTAACCAATTTGATACTACATACTGCATCGGCAGGATTTCCTCTCTCTGACAGAAAGAACAGAAAACTGATGAAAATCCCCCTATTCCTCTTCTGACGCTCCAGGACTTCAGGCTGACAAGACCACAGGCAAAAAACTCCCTGGGTGGGATCCGGGACTGGACTAGAGTTCCTCAAGGAACAACAATTAGCAGGTAAGTCTAATTTCACCTTCCTTTTCATCCCTCTAGTCCAGTCCTGAAACCATAGAGGATGTAACAGAGCAGTACATATCAACGGGAGGGCCCTGAGAGAGCAGCTTGAAGTACTGCCGACCCAAAATGCACATCCTCTGCCGCCTGCACGTCCAGCCGATAATGCTTGACAAAGGAATTCAAGGACGACCAGGTAGCCGCCCTACAAATCTCCGCCGCCGGCACCAAACAGAATTCTGCTCAGGAGGTCGCTTGCGCCCTGGTCAAATGAGCACGGAGACCGTCCGGAACCACCTTACCTTTCAGAATGTATGACGCTGCAATGGCTTCTTTCAACCACCTGGAAATGGATGCTTTAGACACCGCTTCCCCTTTCCACAGGCCTCCAAACAGCACAAACAACCTATCTGACCGACGAAAAAACGCAGTCTCGCACAGGTACCGCTTGAGCGACCGACGAACATCCAGAAGACACAATCTACCTCCCATAGACTCCTTCTCCTTAGCCGAAAACACCGGCAATGAAACAGCCTGGTTGACGTGAAAAACCGAGACCACCTTGGGTAAAAACGAGGGAACTGGCCGCAGCACCACCTTCTGATCTGAAAACGACAGAAAAAGTTCCCTGCAAGACAAGGCTTGCAACTCCGATATCCTGCAGGCTGAACAAATGGCCACTAAGAATACCGTCTTTAACGTCAAATCCTTTACAGATGCCTTACCTAACGGCTCAAAAGGCGCTCTAACCAGCACTTCCAACACAAGGTTCAAATCCCAAGCCGGAACCAAACACCGCCACGGCGGCCGCAGGAGCAACACGGCCCGTAAAAAACGCTTGACATCCGCATGCGTTCCTAACGCCTCACCTTGAACCTTTCCTCGATAGCACGAGATCGCCGCTAGCTGCACCCTCAAAGAACTGGCCGCCAGCCCTTTCTTGAAACCAACCTGCAAAAACGAAAGAATCTGCGAAACAGATGCCGCTGAGGAATGAATCTGCTTGTCCTCGCACCAGGCCTCAAATATGCGCCAGACCCGCACATAAGCCAAGGACTTAGAACTGCGCTTCACTCTAAGCAACGTCAAAATGACTGCCGCCAAATACCCTTTGGTCTTCATTCTCGCCCTCTCAAGAGCCAAACCGTAAGACAGAGTCGATCCACTTGCGGCATGCGGAGCGGCCCCTGCAGCAACAGGTCCTCCCGCAGAGGAAGCCTCCACGGCCTGTCTTCCAGTAACCGAACTATATCTGCATACCATGGCCTCCTTGGCCAGTCCGGTGCCACGAGAACTACCCGGCCCCGGTACCGCTCTATGCGCTGCACCACCCGACCGATGAGCACCCAGGGAGGAAAGACGTACAACAGACCCTCGACCGGTCACCTCTGTGTCAGAGCGTCGAGACCCTCCAACATTCTTTCCCACCTTCTGCTGAAAAACCGGACCGCCTTTGCCGACTCCAACGTCGCCATCAGATCCATGATCAGCGTCCCCCAGCGCCTCACCATCAGAGCAAACACGTCCGGGTGAAGCATCCACTCCCCTGGGTCCACCCTGCGATGACTTAAGTAGTCCGCCTCCACATTCTCTACTCCTGCGACATGCTGCGCTGATAGAAATAGCATATTTAGCTCGGCCCAGGCCAACAGCTGACCTGCCTCTGCCTCCAAGGCCGCACTTCCCATGCCGCCTTGCCGATTGATGTAAGCTACCGTGGTTGCATTGTCGGAAAGCACGCGAACCGCCGACTGACTCAGAAACGACTGCAACTCCACCAAGGCCAGATACACTGCTCTCATTTCCAGCCTGTTGATCGATCAGCCCTTTTCCAGAGCCGACCACTGCCCCTGCGCTAGCCTGCTCTCGAAATGTGCTCCCCATCCTGTGAGACATGCATCCGTCGTCAAGGCCCTCCACACCAGAGCCTCCAGAGACATTCCCCTCACCAAGTTTTTTCGCTGAGTCCACCAGAGAAGTTCCTGTTTTACCTCTGGAGGACAAACCAGCCGCTGCGAGAGCGCATCCGCCTGATGCGACCAACGCCCGAGAAGCGCCCTCTGCAGCAGCCTCATGTGAGCCCTGGCCCACGGCACCACTTCTATCGTAGCCGCCATAGTGCCGAGCAACTGCCAGTACTGCCATGCTGTGGGAGCCCTTAGAGCCACAAATCTCTGTACCAGCTCTATTAAGCCCTGCAACTGCTTTGCCGGAAGAAAAACCTTCCCCAGCGCCGTGTCGAACCACGCTCCCAAATACTCCAGGGACTGCGACGGCCCCAGCCTGCTCTTGGAAAAGTTGACCACTCAACCCAGACTCTGCAACATCTGCACCACCCGGGTCGTGGCCTTTCCACTCTCCTCTACTGACTTTGCCCGAATTAACCAGTCATCGAGGTATGGATGCACCAGCACCCCTTCCTTGCGGAGCGCCGCAGCCACCACCACCACCATAAACTTGGTGAACGTCCTTGGCGCCGTCGCCAGGCCAAATGGCAAAGGCCTGAACTGGAAGTGCCCCATGGGTACCGCAAAGCGCAGAAACTGTTGGTGCTCCTGCCAAATGGGAATATGCAAATAGGCTTCTGAAAGATCCAAGGACGTGAGAAACTCTCCCTTCCTGACAGCCGCAATCACCGACCGTAGTGTTTCCATACGGAAATGCGATACCCGGAGACAGCGATTCACTCCCTTTAAATCTAAAATGGGGCGGAACGCGTCTTCTTTCTTTGGGACGACGAAATAAATGGAGTACCGACCGCACCCGTACTGCTCTGGCGGCACCGTCACCACCGCTTGAAGTTGTAATAATCTTTGAAGCATCTCCCGCACCACGCGGTACTTGACCCACGCCCTGCAGGGAGGCTGCACAAACAAGCTTTTCACTGGATGTTGGAGCTCCAGAGCGTAACCCTCCCGAATAACCTCCAACACCCACTGATCTGAAGTTATGTGGACCCAGGCAGGGTAAAAGTCTCTCAGACGCCCCCCTATCGACTCGCACCCTGCCTGAGTCCCCCTCATCTCATTGTGACTTCTTAGGGGTCGAGGACAAGAAAGGCGCAAAACCTCTGCCTGTCCCTCGAAAGCCTCGAAATCCCTGACCCCGCACCAGGAACCTGCCCCGCTGGAACTGGCCAAATCGTGGTGAACGAAGCCTACGAAAATCTCTCTGCGTCCCTTTGGGAGCCGAACCCAGCCGGCTTTGCTTAGGCTTATCTTCCAGCAGCCGACCCCCTGTAGACTCTCCTAGGTCCTTAACTAACTTATCCAAATCCTCACCGAACAACAGCTTCCCCCGAAAAGGAAGCTTACTGAGCCGAGCCTTGGAAGAACTGTCTGCCGCCCAGTTGCGCAACCACAGATAACGTCGAGCCGCCACCACCACCGAAGCCATGCTCTTAGCGAGGCCCTGGATCAGATCATAATGAATATCCGCCAAATATGCAGACCCGGACTCCAGCCGCACCACCTCATCCAACTGCTCTCCCTGCTCCCCCTGCAGCCATTGAGACCAACGCAAGCATGCTCTCGCCACCCACGCCCCCGCTATAGAGGCCTGCATGGAGAGAGCACTTATGTTGAACACCTGCTTCTGCGACGTATCGAGCTTCCTATCTTGAACATCCTTAAGCGCCGATGACCCTTCTACCGCGATCGTAGTCTTCTTCATAACCGCTGATACAGCTGCATCGATTTTGGGGGAGTGAAAAAAATCCTTGTCCTGATCCGATAGTGGGTAAAGACGAGCTATAGCCCTGGACCCCCTGAGGGCTGACTCAGGCAAATCCCACTCTTCCTGAATCATGTTCCTGAACATCCTATGAATAGGAAATACTCGCTGTGTCATCCGCACTGCTTGCAACAAAGAATCCTCTAACGTCTCGTCTGCTGCAGGAGTTGCCGACAGCATATTAAGAGTCTTGAGGGTTTCGGCAATCAGAGCCAGCAACTCTTCCCGCCTAAAAACTCTGACCACCCTAGCCCGCTGCTCCGCCTTCGGGAGCTCCCCCTCTTCTAACTCTTCACCTGAATCCTCCTTGAGATCGCCTACTGCCGCTTCCAGATCCTCCAGGGGCATGGACGACAGCTGCTCAACACCCGACTCTTTGCCTCGCTTAGCCGGGGTACCTGCCACCTCCGATCCCATAGGGCCCCCCAGGCGCTTCTCCCCCCGTCCTGCGGACGCACCCGAGGTCATAGTGGCCTGTAACAAGGCAAACGCCTGTTCATCAGTATGAAAAAATCCGGAGGGACTACAGGCTGCCCTCCTGCTGGCCCCTGCCCCAGCGGCACCGGAGGACCACCCGCCGTAGACCGGCCAGATACCGACTCCGAGGGAACAATGGGGGAGAGCAGGACCCCCACCTGACCCAGGGGCCCTAACTCCTGCCCTCCTGACCCTCCCTCCAGTGCCTTCTCCATTACCTCTTCGTGGGAGCAATTGCCACACACCCCGGAATTGAGGAGCGTGCCCCGCTTTGAGCCACAAACAAGGCACCGGGGCCTAGCCGGCATACTCCAGCACCAGCTATCGCAGCCTGCTTCCCCTTTAAATAGAACTTAGTTTATTTCACTCTTTCTTTTTTTTTTCCCCCCACAAATTAACTGCAGGCAAAACAAAAACCCACAGCACCAATCTCTAGAGGGAAGCAAACTCCAACCCCTGGCTACTCTGAGCTTGAGGAGCAGAAAAAAAACAAGAAAAATGTAACCCTCGTGCTTCCCGCCATGTCTTCAGGCCTGCCATCCACGACAACTCGCAAACCGCCGCGATCGGGGCTGCCGGGCCTTCCCACTTAAAGCAAACTTCTCCTCACAGCAAAAAGAAGGCTTACCGCACTCCGGGGGCCTCAATCTGCCACCGGAGCTCAGCCGAATCGACGGCTTCGGCTCCGGGGCAGAGAGGCACACTTCCACGCGACCTCCTCCGTTCAGCCTCTGTCGGCCACCGCTGCAGAGATTTGTTGCCGGCTGCGCCTGCCACCTGCTCCTCACCCATTCACGCGGGATCGGGAGCAGGGAGGCCCTTCACGCGGGATCTTACCCCCCAAACAAAAAACCTGCCGCTCACAGATAGGCAGGGAGAGAGTGAAGAGAAGAGAGGAGAGGAGAAACAAAGGAAAAGGAACGAACAAGGAGAGAAGTAGTGCAGAGAAGGCAAACCGAGCTTTGCAGCCCTGCCCTACAGACTCACTACCGTCCCCTAATCAGAGACAGAAAAACCCCAAGTTAAAAACTGAATAAAACTAAATCAAAGAATAAGACTAAATAAAACTAAATAAAAGAACCAGCTCTGCCTTATTTGTCCACTGACTGAGCCCAGAACCCTAGGCTCAACACCTTCTCCAGCTGCTATGGAGACTGAAACAACTGGTGTGGAGGGGCGGTCTCTGCCTATTTATACCGGTGACATCAAAGCGATGGCATGTTTCAGTCTGCAAAGCTGCTGGAGGAGGTACAGAACTCTATGGTTCCGGGACTGGACTAGAGGGATGAAAAGGAATAACATTTACTTAAATGTTAAAAAGAACCGGACCAAAAACAATTCCTGTGGCACACCATGGTAATTTCCTTATCATTTACCAGTACCTTTTCTCACTTCCCACTGAACCAGTTTATAACCCAGTCAGTACATTTTTATTATCTAGCCTTGACATCCCACTTCACTGCCTTAATGGCCCTTAGTGCATTTCTGTGTTACAAAGTTCTTTATGCCACGTTATCATCATTAGAAAGTATTACCTGCTTTCTTTAAGAAAAACTCGTCCAAGGCAGCGTACAGCATATTAAATAGTTAGCAGTGGCATAGAATGAACTGAGGGCCATTAAGGCAATGAAGTGGGGTCATGAATAGCCAATAAAAATATACATCATATTCAGTATGATTACAGCTTCTGTGCTTAGATGTATATAAATCTGTAGGTTTACTTTCCAGCTAATTTGGAGTTGAGGATACGAGCAAGTCTTATTGCCGGGTTTCTGATTCAATTGAATTATATATACATATTTGCACAACTGAGAAACTGTCAGCATGAAAAAGACACAAAACAGTGGAGGATCCAAGGCAGGCAAGGGGAGGGGGGTGACAGCACTAGTGCAAGTGATATTTTCTGGTGTTTATTGAATAAACCTCTATATGTTTTTGCACCAGAATTGTTTTATCAGTTTTTAATCAGTGAAAACGTATAACCAGAAGCCCTGATATACTGACCCTGTGACTCACCAATGCATGACCAATGCACAGAAAGTAAGTCAGACCTTTGGTGTACTAAATTTCTACAAAAGAGAAATTAAATAACCTTTTATTCAAAGAAGTGCCAGTGAGCACCAGCTGGTTTGCACTAATGGACTCTGTGACATTACTGTAAATTGATATATATTCTTATGACTCATACAGTATAAAGACATTGCAGGACAAAATGTTCGTATTATTATAACAAGGGTGGAAAGCATGTGGGGCATGCTCATATAATTTTTTTCCAAACAGGCAGAATTTCAATGGTGTGTTTAAAATATGTACGTAAATAAACAAAAGTATGTGTTGTGTGTAGCTGTGTCGACTCCATGTATGTCTGACTTAGGGGAGAGGCAAGTAGAATGAAGTGGGAGTTAGAGCTAGAGGTTAGTTGTAGGGGGTTGTTCTGGGCAGTGGAGGTAGTAGTAGACAATTTGAAAGAAACACAATTCCTTGACTGCTATGTTTCACTGTATCTAAGGTTTCACGCTACAGAAGCTGGAACTGCCTCTCCTATAGAAACACACTGAGCCATTGCTGGTGGAGGGGAGCTGGCTTCTCTAGAATCCACAGCCAATTTGGCCCATTTTCTAACTCAATGTATTTTCACTAGTTTTTCTCCCATGCCATATTTGATTGGCAATCCTGATACTTCTGTATAACCTTTCCAACTCCCGTTGGGTTGGAAGGAAGCAAACGAGTCAGCTGGTAAATGGGATACAGAAGGCAGCAGAAAGACAAAAGAGGCTGGAATAAGGGCAATACAGAGATGGGGCAACAAGATAGTGGTGGAAGAAATGGAAAGAGACCAGAGAGAGAAAGCTAGACAAGTGAGAGACTTTCCACAGGGATCACAGCCTGACTACTATATAACAAGCAGTACTAGGCTTCACTCAGCTTATTCATTCCAGTTTAGCACTAATTTGTGTGTGCTAAAATTATTTTCAGTGCACTAAGGGTTTTAGAGTACATAAAATGTGGGATAAATGGGAACTAAAGGAGTAAATTAATGTTGACTCTCACATGAAATTACTTCCAGTGAAGGAAAGTGCACTAAAAATTACCACATGTTTCTATTTCCAGTTCAGAACAGAAATTTTATTTTAATCTCAGAGGTGAGGTAAAGCTTTAACTTCCAATAAACTTCAATGAGAAGTCCACTGGAAGTTAAAACAAAAAAAAGAAAAAAAAAAGGAGTATACCAAAGACTCATAAAGAGTGGTTACTCACCTGTAACAGGTGTTCTCCAGGAGCAGCAGGAATCAGTCCTCACATATGTGACGTCGGCGCCGACGGAGCCCTCGTGCGGAGCATTTCCCCAGCTTTCAAAGAAAGCCTTTGAGAATTGCAGCGCGCATGCGCGGTCCTCTTCCCGCCCAAGGGTGCCATCTTGCTCAGTCTGAAGACATAGCTAAAAGACAGCAAAAAAATTAGCAAAAATAAATCATATGACTGCAACTCCAAGGGGAGGAGGGAGGGTTGTGAGGACTGATTCCTGCTGCTCCTGGAGAACACCTGTTACAGGTGAGTAACCACTCTTTCTCCAGGACCAAGCAGGAAGTCAGTCCTCACATATGGGACTCCCCAGCTTAAGGCTACCGGAGACCCCAAGCGGAAAATGAGCTCCCTCTAGCTCGTCAGCACAGAAGGAAGGAATCTTCTCTGAGAACGCCCCCGACCGGTAGCCCAACACCAGGGCCGGAGGGTAGGAGTTGCCTAAACCCCAAAGAGATTATGGAGTACTGCCTGTCCGAAAGCACTGTCCCTGCGGGACTCCCTCTCAAGGCAGTAATGGGCCGCAAACGTCTGGCTTGAAGACCAAGTAGCGGCCTGGCAGATGTCTGCCAACGGAACAGAGCGGAGATGAGCCACTGACGCAGCCTTCGCCCTGACTCGACCCTCCAATGAGAGGCTGGCTGCCCCATAAGCTCAGGCGATACAGTCAGCGACCCATATGGACAACGTATGCTTGGAGACAGGGAGCCCCAACTTATTGGGGTCAAAAGAAACGAAAAGCTGAACAGCCTTCCGATGCTCCCGCGTACGGTCAAGGTAGAAGGATAACGCCCTCCTACAGTCCAGGGTATGCAAGACCATCTCAGCCCGATTGGCATGCGGCCTGGGAAAGAAGGTCAGAAGAACCACCTCCTGATTGAGGTGAAAAGGTGAGACAACTTTAGGAAGAAACTTAGGGTGAGTCCGTAAGACTACCCTATTCCTGTAGAACCTAGTGTAAGGAGGATCAGACACAAGTGCCTGCAGTTCACTCACTCGCCTAGCAGAGGTGAGAGCTACCAGAAATAAAGTTTTCCAGGAGAGAAAACGGAGAGGGCAGGTAGCCATAGGTTCAAAAGACGGACAAGTAAGCCGCTGCAAAACCACATTCAGGTCCCACTCAGGGGCCGGTGGACGCAAAGGAGGCTTAAGCAGAAGGAGGCCTCTGAGGAAACGAGCCACCAAAGGGTGGTTGGAAAGAGGCCTGCCGTCCACCGGCGAGTGGTGTGCTGAGAGAGCACTAAGGTGAACTCTGACAGAGTTAGACTTAAGTCCCAGATTGGAGAGGTAGAGCAAATATTGCAACACTACCGCTACCAAGCACGAGAAGGGATTCTCGCTGTGCTGAGCACACCATGCGGAGAATCTACGCCACTTAAGAGCGTAGGATTTCCTGGTGGATTGACGTCGAGAGGCCAAGACTACATCTTCCACCTCTCGAGACAGTAGTAGGGGAGCTAGGACTACCCTTTCAGCAGCCAGGCCATCAGATGAAGGGACTGGAGGTTGGGGTGTAAGAAAGTCCCCTGATCCTGAGACAGGAGATCGTGTTGAAACCCAAGAGGAATAGGCGTGTCCACCGCCAACTGTAGCAGAAGCGGGAACCACGGTTGCCTCGGCCACCTGGGGGCTATGAGAATCAATGAAGCCCCGTCCCTGAGGACCTTGAACAGCGTTCGGGACACTAGTGGTGTGGGAGGAAACGCATACAGTAGGCCTGTGGACCACGAGATCAGAAACACATCCGCTGCTACTCTGAGAGGATGCGGTTGCCTGGAGCAAAATCTCGGGAGTTGCCGGTTCAGAGGACTGGCGAAAAGATCCATGGTGGGGAGTGCCCACTTGAGAAAGACCTGCTGAACCACCAATGGGTTCAAATCTCCATTCGTGTGGTTGCAGGATCCTGCTCAGTCTGTCTGCCAGGCAATTTTCCTGACCTGGGAGGTAGACAGCCTTGAGAAGGATTCCGTGATTGACAGCCTAAGAGCACAGCCGTTGTGCCTCCTGACAAAGAAGGAAGGAGCCTGTGCCTCCCTGTTTGTTCACATAGAACATGGCAACTTGATTGTCCGTCTGGACCAGTACAGACTGGTGAGAGACGAGGTGGGAGAAGGCTCTCAGAGCTAGGCGTATCGCCTGTAGCTCCAGGACGTTTATCTGTTGAGTAGCCTCCCAAGGGGTCCAGAGACCCTGAGTACATGTCCCTTGGCAATGTGCTCCCCAACCGAGAAGAAAAGCATCCGTTGTCAGCACTTGAGTAAGCGGAGGGGATTGAAAAACAACTCCGAGCACCAGATTCGGAAGATGAAGCCACCAGTGCAGAGAGGAGACCAGAAGGTCGGATATCTTTACTGAGTCCGCCAGGCTCCCTGTGGCTTGATGCCACTGAGTGCGAAGGCTCCACTGAGCAGGCCGCATGTGCAGGCGGGCATTGGGGGTGACATGAACCGTGGAAGCCATATGGCCGAGTAGTCGCAGGAATTGCCTGGCAGAGACCAGGGAATTGCTGCGAAACTGGCTGGCCAGATCCATTAGCCTGTGGGCCCTGTCCAGAGGCAGAAAAGCCTTTCCTTGAAGAGTGTCTAGCCTGGCCCCTATGAACTCCAAGTTCTGGGACGGGAGCAAAGTGGACTTTGCGAAGTTTATGACAAACCCCAAGTGCTGAAGCAGAGCCACAGTGCGAAGGGTGGCCTGGTTGGCCTCTTGGGAAGATTGGCCCCTTATGAGCCAGTCGTCCAGGTACGGAAACACAAAAAGACCCTGAAGCCTCAGGTAGGCCGCTACCACTGCCAGGCACTTGGTGAACACCCTGGGAGCGGAGGACAGACCAAAGGGGAGTACTCTGTACTGATAGTGGCTTCCTCCCACAACAAACCAGAGATATTGTCTGTGGTCTGGATGAATAAGGATGTGAGTATACGCATCCTTTAGATCTAAGAAGCATAGCCAGTCTCCCTGCTGGAGGTAGGGCAGCAGGATTCCAAGGGTAAGCATCTTGAACTTTTCCCTCTCCAGGAACTTGTTGAGGTTTCACAAGTCTAGGATGGGTCTGAGGCCTCCTGTTCTTTTTGGTATCAGAAAGTACCTGGAATAAAAGCCGTGACCTCTCAGGTGGTGGGGCACCGGTTCCACAGCCTGATCCTTTAGCAGACCTGCTAACTCCTGAAGGAGTAGGTCCCTGTGCAGAGGGGGTCTTGGAGGCTCCCCTGGAAAATAGGAGGGAGGTACCTGGTGAAAATGGAGAAGATAGCCCTTTTGTACTATATGAAGAACCCAGGTATCCGATGTGACGGCTGACCACCTGTGGGCAAAGTGGGCCAGCCGGCCTCCTGTGCTGAGAGAAGCCAGCTGAGGAGAAGAGGCTATGCTGTTTGAGTCAAAAAACCCCACCGTGCTGAGCAGGGGCCGGTGTTGGTGGCTTGGGGGCCTTCTGCCTACGGGGCCCTTGGCCCTGCCCCTTGGCCTGCTGACCCTGTTGGGGAGCTGCAGAGGTCTGATAATGAGGGTATTGTTTATAGGCAGACGACTTCCTCGGGTAAAAGGACTTTTTTCCCGAGCCCTTCTTCTTCTGAGAAGGGGCAGAGGTTTTCCTGGAAATCCTAGTCCTGGTCAGAGTCTCGGTCTCGAGTTCCGCAGCCTTTTCAGCCATGGGCTTGCCAAAGAGGTTTTCACCTCGGCAGGGGACATCGACCAACTTGTCCTGGACCCATGGCTCGAGGTCGGATGACTGTAGCCAAGCCTGTCGGCGGGCACCGATGCCGGCCCCGGCTACTCGGGCCGAAGCCTCGAAGCCATCGTAGGCTGCTCGAGAGAAACTTCGAGCGCTCTCGAATACCGGTGGACAAGGCTTGGAACCTCTGCAAAGGTTCCTCGGAGAGACCAGCAGAGAACCCGGCAATCTCCTTTGCCAGGTCTCGGAGGTACATGCCCATGTAGAGCTGGTAAGTCTGGACACGGCAAGCAAGCATAGAGCCCTGGAAGCACTTCCTACCGAGGGCATCCAGGTTCCGGGTCTCCCGGTCGGGAGGCACCGAGGAGTGCATCTTCTGACTTTGCAGTCGATGCATGGCCGATTCCACAACCATGGAGTGGTGCGGTAATTGTGCCTTTTGGAACCCGGGGCTCTTGCGGACTCGATAAATGGAATCGACCCGCTTGCTTAAAACCGGCGTCGAGGCCGGGGTCTCCCACATGCGGAAGAGCAGCCGCTCCAGCATCGGAGGAACCGGAACAGTAAAGGCCTCCTTCGGAGGAGAGTCATACTGGAGGGCCTCGAGCTCCTCGGCTCGAGGCTCCTCCTCGGGATCCGCAGGGAAGGCCAAAGCCTTGGCCATATCCCGCACGAAGTCCGAGAACCGGGTATCCTCCGGTGGGGATCGTCTCCGAGGTTCGGACTCGGTGAGTCCGATGGGACACACCGAGTCCGATGGGTGTCGGGTGACTCTTCGTCCTCCGTCTCCCAGCCCGACTCCTCGGAGGAGGAATCGAGCGGCTCCGGCCGGGCAGGCACCGATGCCCTCCGCCCTGACGCCGAGGGAATCGGCGACGACGACCTCGGCCCCGAACGGGAGGTCGAGGGAGACCGTGGCCGAGGATCGGCTCGGCCTCCGGGGTCGACTTAGACGTCGAGGTCCCGGTGGTCGGGGCAGATGCACCGGTGAGACCGGCGATCAATGCCCGCTGCTGTTCCATGAAGGCAGCGAAGCTGCTCTCCAAGGCCGTCAACCTGAGTCCGAGCTCAGGAGACCCAGCAGCCCCCGACTCGGGCCCCGACGGCGTCGGGCCCGATGTCGGCTCCCTCGGAGGAGAGTCCATGAGGACAACAGCACTTACGTGTCCAGGAGACTCCATCTCGACACGAGGATGCTTGGCAGGCCTCTCCGACTCCGAAGACCCGGGGCGGCTATCGGGGCTATGCGACCTGGCCCTCGAGGAACCAGGAGCGTCCAGCGACGCCGCCCTCGCGGGTTTCTTCTTCCTGCGATGTTCCCGCGAAGGAGACCCCCGCTCAGAGGAACCCCGACGCTGCTCGAGGCCGGAGTCCCGAGATGTCGAGGCCTCTGACGAGGTCCGGGCCCGGCCGGATGCGGAGTCAGAAAAAATACGATCCTTCTGGTGCTACCGACTCCTCAACGCCTTCGAGGACATTTTGCCACACGGAACACAGATCATCGGGTCATGATCGGGTCCGAGGCAACGGAGGCAGCAGTCATGTGTGTCGGTAAGAGACATAAGATTCTTACACCGATCACACTTCTTAAACCCGCTGGTAGCCATCGGGTGGAAAAAGGGCCCCTGCTAGGTCAAAAGACCTGGCTGCCAGGGAAAAAGAAAAAAGGCGCGAACGCCAGTCACAAAGGACAAAAACCAAAAAAAGAGAGAAGGACGCGATACCGGCGTATCGGTCCGAGCGGGAAAAGGATCCGGCGTCGAACCGGAGAAAAAAGGAGAAAAATAGGGAAAATCAACTTTTTCCTCGGGGAAAAACGAACTACGTCCGTTGGGCTCCGCAGAAAAAAGAAGACTGAGCAAGATGGCATCCTTGGGCGGGAAGAGGACCGCGCATGCGCGCTGCAATTCCCAAAGGCTTTCTTTGAAAGCTGGGGAAATGCTCCACACGAGGGCTCCGTCGGCGCCGACGTCACATATGTGAGGACTGACTTCCTGCTTGGTCCTGGAGAAACCCTGGATTCTCTGACTCAAGACTCCTGGGTCCTGATTTTAGGAACCATGCACCCGAGTCCAGGACCCCTGCATTTTTCCCATATTCTCACCTATACCAACCCTTATCCACCCACCCACCCAACTAATCTTTACTCTCATCTACTTAGCCCTCTATCCAACCCCACCCCTAGGGATGGTACATAGTTGGGGGGAGTACATGTTTGGGGAGTACATGTTGGGTAAGAGTAGCAGTGTGAAGAGTGTATGAAGTACTATTGTCCCAGTGCCAGAACAAAACTAACCCTCTGGTGAGCTCACTGCTCTAGATAAACAAGCGTTTTGGGCCTCCCATCATGATATAAATACAATTTTATCCCTTTACAAGTGTGAATAGCAGTATACTAACTTCTCTATATAAATATGTCACATTAATTAGGGCCTTACAAATACCCACAAAACTCTTTTAAAACTAAAAAAACTCTTGGTACTTGATTGGCTGATTATTGCTTCCTGTGCCTTTGGGTGGTGTGAGTTTGCCTTCACAGAGGTTGAAGACCCTAGAGGGCCAACAGGGGCCTAAAGACACCAGGGGAAGATGGAGGAAGAAATGCCCAGCAGATAATGATACCATCTTTCTTCAGATACCAGCCTAATTACTCCTGGGGGAGTGCTAATGTATGGTGCTTGCTGACGATGCCATCTCTTGTCCTAAAAGCTGGCTGACAGCGCAGCCATGGCTGGTGGGTAACATCTCCTCTCCTTACTACGCCGCCTTCTTCCACTCATGTTTCCTCCCCCGGCTCTCTCTCTCCTTATCTTGTGCCCTCTCTTCTCGTTCCCTCGAGGTGTTTCCCCCATTGGACTTTCTATTCCCTAATGGCTTTTCAGGGCTTCCAGTCGTATGCTCAAGTTGACACCTGTGACTCAACCCTTTCTTGCACTACTGTACAGACCAGATTGCTCTTCAGTCCTGTTGCAGGGTGCTGAAATGCTCACAGCCCTGGTACCACCTTGGCCTACATCTTTGTCGTCACCACCTCTGTTGTGCCAAGCACCTCTCCTGCGGCCCTCCAACATTTCAAGCTTCTACACTACCAGTACCGTTTACAGCTGCAAACCGCAAAATGTTCATATTATGACATTTTGATATCTTCTGCCCCTAATTCTACCTGCCAATTGTATTCTGTCCTCTCCTTCCTGTCCCCCTGCTAGGTCCTCCCCCCAGTCCACCTCTCCAACCCCCGCTGCCCTTGTGCATCATTTCCATGCTAAGGTCCATTCACTTTGGGCCACCTTCTCAGATTGCCCACTGCCTCTATCTCCCAGCTCCCTGGCGTCTTCTTCCTCTCCATCCTGATCCCCAGCTCTCCCCCACACTTGGTCCACCTTTTGCGCCATCTCTTTCGTAGAACTTCAGAAGATTCTGTCCTCATCTCACAAAACCACATGTGCTTGCGATCACATTCCCTCTCAATGGCTCGTTGAACCCTCCCTTGCCTTGCTCCCCATCATTCTGTCCATCTTTAACAGCAGCCTATCCTCCAGCACTTTCTCCTCCCTCTGGAAGCATGCCTTCGATCAATCCATTCTGAAAAACTCCTCCTTAAACTGCCACTCCAGCTCACTATCTCCCTGTCTCCACCCTTGCGTTTCTTTCTAAAATCCTCAAGATGCTGGTTTTCTCTCAACTCACCTTACATCTAGAATCCACTCATACACTTCATCCCTGCCAATCAGGTTTCCACACCGGCCATAGCACTGAAACTGTTATCCTTTCCTTTCTGAATGAAATCCATCAATCTCATGATTGGGGTGACATTTCTTTAGCTGTCTCATTGAATTTGTCGTTAACCTTTGACCTGGTAGATCATGCCACTCTTCTCACTCGGTTGCACTCTCTTGGGATACATGGCACTTTGCACCACTAGTTTCATTCCTTTCTCTATCAGTGCTCCTTTTCTGTGCTAGGTAACATCTCTTTCCCTTCTTCCCCATCCCTCCCACTTACCTGCGGTGTTACCTAGGGTTCTATTCTCGCATCTCTTCTTTTTAACATTTTCTTCATTCCCCTCACACTCATCATCCAACAGCACAGGATCTCGGTGTATTACTACACAGATGATGATATTCTTCTCCACCACATTAGCCACTCTGCTGCTGATCTACTTTCCCTGAATACTTGCCTTTTCCGTCTCTCATCTTGGTTATCTAAAAACTTCCTTCATCTCAACCCTTCTAAGACAGCAGAAGGACTGTCGGGTAAGGTTTGTTTGTTTGCAGATGATAACAAAATCTGCAACAGCGTAGACACACAGGAAGGAATTGACAACATGAGGAGGGATCTAGCTAAACTTGAAGAATGGTCTAGAATATGGCAGCTGAAATTTAATGCTAAAAAATGCAGGATCATGCATTTAGGCTGCAAAAATCCAAAGGAGCTATACAGTGTAAGGGGTAGAAAAGGTGACTGCGAAAACCAGAAGGATGCTTGGGTGGCTAGGAAGAGGAATGGCCAACAGAAAAAAGGAGGTGATAATGCCTCTGTATAAGTCTCTGGTGTGACCTCATTTAGAGTATTGTGTGCAATTCTGGAGACCAAACCTTCAGAAGGATATAGGCAGGTTGGAGTAAGTGCAGAGGGTGGCTCTAAAATGGTTATAAGAACATAAGATATGCCATACTGGGTCAGACCAAGGTCCATCAAGCCCAGTATCCTGTTTCCAACAGTGGCCAATCTAGGTCATATGGTTAGTGGTCTTCATTATGAAGCATTTGAGGACAGATTTAAAGATCTTAATATGTATACTTTAGAGGAAAGGTAGGATAGGGGTGATATAATAGACATTTAAATTCTGCCGTGGCATAAATGCACAGGAGGGTCTCTTTCAATTGAAGGCAAGCTCTGCTACGAGAGGACATAGGATGAGAGTGAAAGGAGATAGACTCAGGAGTAATATGTGAAAATATTTCTTCCTGGAAAGAGTGGTAAATGCATGGAATAGTCTCCCAGTGGAAGTGGTGGACATGAGGACAGTATCTGAATTCAAAAAAGCATGGGTCAGACACAGAGGATCTCTAAAGGTAAAAAGGGGACTATTGTATTTGATATGGAAGGGCAGACTGGATAGGCCACGTGGTCTTTTCTGTTGTCATGTTTCTATCTGGTTCCCCTCAGCAGGTCCACCCCTTCTCTTCCCTCAGGTCCAATTCTGACAACAAGCTCACTTCGTTATCTCGGTTTAACCTTGGACTCCTCTCTCACCTTCCATGCTCATCTTTCCACCTTAATACAATGCTCCTTCTCTCTAAACCATATTCGTGCCATCCACCCCTTTCTGTCCCCCCTCATCTCTTTTCATTCTTCTACTTACCCTAGTTATATCCTCGCCTACAACAGATTCAAAATACAGCTGCCCGTATCATTGCTCACGCTACCCGGTCTGATCACATTACCCCTCTATTGATCAGTCTCCATTGGCTTCTCTTCTGTTACCACCTCAGTATAAGTTATTGATCCTGGATCATAAGGCACTGTATACTAATACCCCCATGTACATCTCTGATCTCTTACATTTCCATCATCCACCCCGTGTCCTTCGCAATATATATGCTAATCGCCTCCACTTGCCCACTGCTGCCTCTGTCAAACTAGAGTCCACTTGGGCTTCAGTCCTGTATCTTCTTGGTCCTGCCCTCTAGAACTATCTAACCTCATGACCTCCGCCTTGAGCCCTCCATAATGAAATTCAAAGCCAAACTCAAGACACATCTCTTTCAGACTGCTTTTGACCTCCCTCCATCTAATCCCTAACTCCCCCCTCTTTCTTGTCTCCTCTACCTTGCCCTCCTCTTGATGTGTGATTGCTATCTCTTCTATCTTATTGTTGGCAGTCCTAATGTACACCGTCCTGCTACTCTGGTTAAGGAGCAGTATATCAAGCGAAATAAAACATAAATATAAAACAAACATCTGTTTCCTGGATGGGTCCTAGGCAGGGGCAGTAAAGCATTTATGACAAGGCAGCTTCTTTTCCCCCAACCTTTGGCTCGAGGCATGTACCTAGCTTGTCTGTGCCTTAATCCTGCCCTGCCTCAAGCAGGACCTCTGATCAGGTGTCTCGGGTCACTCAGAAGTGGACTGAACAGCCTTAAATTCAATGGTTTAACTTAACTTCCACCTCTAACGACAGACTTCCATTTTAATGCACTTCAGTGCTTTACTCTGGATTTAGTGCACAAAATTTTAACTATTGTACAGTATGCATCTCATTACTTTATTACACTTGCAGTAAGTTCAACGCACGTTTTCAGCATACTCTTATTACACTGGTCCCAAAGTGCACCGTCTCTTTCTAACCAGAGGTCGCCTAATCATAGAAATTCCTTCTAACTTTTGAACTATTCTGGCCTGATCTTTAACAGCTGCAGCCAGTTTTTTGTTTTTAAATGACGTCTGCAGTGGTTAAAACACGTATATTCAGTGTCATTATCTGGATAGTAAGTGGTGTATAGTGATCAGTGCCAGAGCTATCCAAATGACGACGATATTCAGTCCACTCTGTGGACTTGATGCTTTATCCACACACTGTCCAGGCTGTATTCAGATAGTGCCGAGGTGGTTTGTAAGGATTTTCAGTGGCACTATCCATATAATACTGCTGAAAATTCCTGAATAGTGCCAGCTATAGGAATTTCTTTTGAATATCTACCCGTTTTTAAACTTCCTTAAAAAACAATTTTTGTTTGTTTTACAATGTCATCTACTGGCATTTCGTTTTTTTCTCATTTTTACTGCAGTGCTTTAGTTTGGGCAAGTCATCTAAACCCTCCATTGTCTCGGAAGAAAGGCCTGGCAATTTATTTCCGGTCAAACTGCCAAAAAAACCCAGGAGCTGCTACGTCGCCAGGAGCCAGCACTGATTCAAAGACACACATTTCATTTTTGCTTTAGTAAAATGTAACATGCTTAGCTATTTTACCATGCTTATAGAGAAAGACATCATGCTTGGCAAGGTAGAAGGTCAATGCAAAAGAGGAAGATCAGCAATGAGATGGATTGATGCAATAGCAGCAGCTATGGATGCCACTATCAACAATGAGCTGCCTGACTGAAGACCGAACACGGTTTAGGATAGCTATCCAGAGGGTTGCCAGAGTTGACATTGACTCGACGTCACTTAACAACAACAACAACAACATCATCATTATTTGTAAATCTAGGTTTATCAAACTAAACAGCTTTATGTTGTTCGTAAATTACATAGTGCCTGGATTTTCAAAGTGGGTTATGCATCGGTCAGCAGTTGGTGAATGCATTAAAACAGGGCTACTCACCTGTAGCACATGTTTTCCGTGGACAGAAGGATACGTCTTTGCATTTGGTGACATCGCTGACAGGAAATTCCTGTGCAGGAAATCTCTCAGCTACTGTTTGAGTAGCTTTTAGACAGTTATCAGCGCATGCGCCTGCCTTCAGCCGCCATGCCTGAGGAGCTCTCTAAAGAAAACTTAAGGCAGCCAACGCAAGGGATATTAGTGAGGACTTATCCTACTTTGCATGGAGAACAGCTGCCAGAATAAGGGCATTGACATTTGGGAATTCCTAGCTGCAGGTTGCCTCAACAAACAACAAATATGCTGCAACTTACAGGCATGAACAAATATTTTGATGCAACCTGAAAAGAAAGAAAAATGGTTTGGGGGAGTGGAGTTGAATTCTAACCTTCAAAAGAGATTATGGAGAAACAACTGACCGAAACTGCTATCGCGTCAGGAGTCACTTTCCAAACGGTAGTGAGATGTGAATGCATGGACCAAGGTCCAAGTTGCAGCTTTTCAAATCTCCTCCATGGAGGAGCCACCGATGCAGTCATGACTCAGATATAATGAGCCATGACATGACCCTCAAGCGTCAGATCTGCTTGGGCATAGGTGAAGGAGATGCAATCTCTTAGCCAAATTGAGAGAGTATGCTTCGTTGTGGCTCTGCTGGGGTCAAAAGAAAGAAAATGTTGGGTGGACTTTCTAAGGCTTTAGTCTGCTCTAGATTGAAGGTCAAGGCTCTCTTGCAGTCTAATGTGTGCAGCACTCTTTCCCCTTTGTAGGAAAGAGGTTTGGAAAAAAATATTGGAAGGAATATTGACTGGTTAAGATGGAAGTCAGACACCACTTTAAGAAGGAATTTAAGATGAGTATGCAGCACTACTATATTGTAGAAAAACCTAGTTTGGGTGAATCCACTACTAGAGCCTGGAGCTCACTAACTGCACTGAAGTAATTACTACCGAAACCAATACCTTCCAGATTAGAAACTTCAGTTCACGTGTACTTAGTAGCTCAAAGGGAGCTTTTTATTAGCTAAGATCACTTTGAGATCCCATGACTCAACTGGTGGCTTCAACAGATTTTAGGAAAAAGATATAGACATTTTATTTTAGGAAAGTTTTCAGTTAATTTTATTATCTTGTTATTGATTTTTTAAATTTTTGTTTAATTTGTTTTTTTATTGTTTGTGTTTTATTATTTCTTATGTTTCATTGTAAATTGTGGAGATAAAGCTTCTATACTGCGGATCCTGTATGAAGTTAAATTAAATTAAAAAGTAAGCAAAAAAACTAATTGTTTTTTGTACATATGTTTACAGTTTCCCTGTTGCTCCAAGTTTAAACTCCTGTTACAATGTAAGCTCCAAGTTTAAACTCCTGTTACAATGTAAGCACAGTACAGGCTTCTGACTGTGCACCCTTGTTATATGTAAACCGCACTGATAACAAATAGCGCGGTATATAAAAGTTGTTAAATAAAATAAATAAACCATGCATAAAAGCATACAACTAAAGGCTGTGATGGGTTTACCCTCTACACAATGAAGACAAGCGCCAATTGCACTGAGATGGACCCTGAGTTGGTCTTTAGACCAGACTTCAAAAGATGTAGAAGGTATTCAAGCAGTTTTTGTGTAGGGCAGGAGAATAGATCTATGGCCTGATGCTCACACCAGATGACAAACCTCCAGCATTTCAAAGCATATGGACTTCCTGGTAGAAGCTCTTCTGGAAGCCAAGATGGCATTAGCCACCCCAATTGATAAGCTCTGGAAATTGAGGGACTCAATATTAGAATACAGAAGTATGCCTTGATCCTGTGAAATCAAGGTTAGAGAGTCACCCAGATGCATGGGGTTCTGGATGGACAGATCCTGCAGCAGTAGGAACCAAGGCTGTCTGGGCCAAAAAAGGGGCAATTAGTATCATTACGTCTTTGTCTTGTTGAAGTTTCAGAAGAGTTTTCGCTATTAGGGGAATGGATGGATATGCATAGAGAAGATTCTTTCCCCAATGAAGGGGAATGCATCTGAGGCTAGTTTGTCATGTGCCCCTGTCCTTGAGGGACCTGCTTGTTCTGGAGAGTCGCAAAGAAATCTATTGTGGGGTGCCCCACTCTTGAAAGACAGAGTTACTTCCCTGTCCAGAATCCTTTTGTGCAGATGAAGAATTCGGCTCAGTCTGTCTGCCAGAACATTGTCATCTGCTACCAGATAAGAGGCATGTAGGGACATCCCATGAGAAACTGCAAAGTTCCACAACCTGATTATCTCCCAACCCAAGAGGTACAAGCCAATTCCTCCATGCTCATTGATGTAGAACATTATCACTTGGTTGTCCATTTGAATCATGGCAATTTGGTTGGCCAACTGATCTCTGTAACCCTTAGGAATGTTTTAAATTGTTCTTAGTTCTAGGAAACAGAACTGAAGGAGGCTTTCCTGGGGGGGGGGGGATCACAAGACTAGAGTGCAAAATTGAGATGCACTCCCCAACCTAACTTGGACACATCCATCATGAGATGTTTTTGGTAATGGGGCATCCACTAGGAGAGAGATTCCTGTAGGAGCCTTATGATGGTAATGATATCTCTGAGGCTGTGAATGGACAGAGTCCATTGGTGCTCAGGCTCCACTGAGATTGTCTGTCTGCTTGAAATGAAGACAAGTCCTGTGAGCTACATGAACTGTTGAGGCCATGTGGCTTAACATTTTCAACATGGTTTTTTTCTGAGACCTGCTGCACCAAGTGGATGAGCCAGTCTGGAGGGAGAAACACTCTTGCCTGAGTCGTGTCTAGCAGGGTTACAAATGAGTTCCAACTGATGGGAAGGTTCCAACTGGGACTTTGAGCAATTTATGATTAACCCTAGCAGTTTAACACCCAGATGGTGGTGCACAAAGATTCAACTCCTTTCTGTGTGGCACTTTTGAGCAGCCAATCATCCAAGTAGGAAAACATGTGCACTCCCAGTCTGCGTAGAAACTCTATGATGACCACGAGGCATTTGGTGAATACATGAGGAGCAGGCCAAAGGGCAGAGCATAATATTGGATGTGGTGTTTCCCTACAATAAATCTGAAATACTTTCTGTGACTTGGATATATCAGGATGTATGTATAGTTATCCTGTAGATTGCTGTTGTCTATCGTCCTCCTGACAAGGCTTTTTCTTCTTTTCTCTCTAACTCTGACTCTTGGCTTTCCCTCTTTCTTATCCCTACCTCCCCTACTCTTATTCTTGGTGATTTTAACATCCATATTGATAACCCCTCTGATCCTCTTACTCTGAAGTTCCTCTCTCTTACCTCCTCATTTAGCCTTCAACTTTGTTCCTCTGCCCCCACTCACCTTCATGGCCATTGTCTGGATCTGGTTTTCTTTTCTTGCTCCTCTCCCTCTAACTTCAGTAATACTGTTCTTCCTTTATCTGATCACCACCTTCTCTCCTTTAAACTTCACCTCTCCCCCCCCCCCCCCCCGCCTCATCTTGTCTCCTCCACTCTTTTTAGGAACCTTCTTGAAATTGATCCCCTGGTTCTCTCCTCTACCATTTCTCCTTCTCTCTCCTCTGTTTTGTCCTCCAAGTCTGTTGATATGGCAGTGATGTCCTATAATGCTGCGCTCTTCTCAGCTCTGGATGTTTTCGCTCCTCTCATCCCTCGTCCTGTAAGGCGTTCCTTACCTCTGCCCTGGCTCTCTCCCACTATTCGCTATCTTCGCTCCTGTGCCCGCTCTGCTGAGCGTACCTGGCTCAAATCCCGCTCCCCTGAAGATTTCCTTCATTTCAAGTTCATGCTCTGCTCTTTCAAATCCGCTTTAGCTCTTGCCAAACAAGATTACTTTGTTCGCCTGACTAATTCTCATGCCTCTGATCCTCGCCGTCTCTTCATTGCTCTCAATTCTCTCCTCAAAGTGCCTCCGCCTCTGATCCCTCCTTCCCTTTCTGCCCAGGCTCTGGCTGATTACTTCCATGATAAAATCCATAAGATCACTCTCCAGTTTCCCTCTAAATCCCCAATTTCCCTTTCCTGCTTTCATTCTCTCCCCCCTTCTCATCCTACTCTCTCTTCCTTCCCCATGATTTCTGTTGATGAAACTGCTCTTCTTCTCTCCTCCTCCAAGCTCACCACTTGCTCCTCTGATCCTATCTCCTCCCATCTCCTCTCCTCTTTTTCCTCTACCATTGTCCCCTCCATTTCTCATATTCTCAACCTTTCGCTCTCCACTGCTACTGTCCCGGCTGACTTTAAACATGCTGTGGTCACGCCTCTCCTTAAGAAACCCTCACTTGATCCCTCTTGTCCTTCTAATTATTGCCCCACCTCTCTCCTTCCTTTCATTTCTAAACTGCTCAAACGTGCGGTTTACCACCGTTGTCTTGACTTCCTCTCTTCCTGCTCTTCTCGATCCCTTACAATCCGGTTTTTGTCCTTTGCACTCTACTGAAACTGTTCGTGTCAAAGTCTCCAGTGACTTGTTCCTGGCTAAATCTAAAGGCCTTTACTCTGTCCTTATCCTCCTTGACCTTTCTGCTGCCTTTGAAACTGTTGACCATGATCTTCTCCTTGACACTTTGTCCTCGCTTGGCTTTAGGGACTCTGTTCTCTCCTGGTTCTCCTCATATCTCTCCCATTGCTCCTTTAGTATATGTTCTGGTGGCTCCTCCTCCTCTGTTACCCCACTCTCGGTTGGTGTCCCCCAGGGTTCTGTCTTGGGTCCCCTTCTTTTTTCTCTCTATACCCAATCCCTTGGTGCACTTATTTCCTCTCATGGTTTTCAATGCCATCTCTATGCTGATGACTCCCAAATCTATCTCTCTACTCCTGATCTTTCTTCTGCTTTCCAGTCCCGGATCTCTTGCTGTCTCTCTCTGCCATTGCTGCCTGGATGTTCCATCGTCGCCTGAAATTGAACATGGCCAAGACTGAACTTCTTGTTTTTTCTCCTAAAATTTCCCTTTCTCCTTCTTCTTTTTCAGTCTCTGTTGATGGCTCTGTTCTCCAACCTGTTTCATCTGCTCGCAATTTGGGTGTTATTGTTGACTCTTCGCTCTCTTTCTCCTCTCATATCCAACTCATCGCTAAGACCTGTCACTTCTTCCTCTTCAACATTGGCAAAATCCGCCCCTTTCTCTCTGAGCTCACTACTAAAACCCTCATCCATTCCCTAATCACCTCCCACCTTGATTATTGTAACCTCCTTCTTGCTGGTTTCCCTCAGTCTCATCTCTTCCCTCTTCAGTCTATTTAGCACTCCGCTGCCCATTTGATTTTCCGTCAGCCTCGTTTTACCCACATCACTCCTTTCCTCAGATCTCTTCACTGGCTCCCTATCCATTTCCGTATTCACTTTATTTATTTATTTATTTAGACAGATTTGTATGCCACCTTCTCCTTCTGACCTATAAGTGCATTCACTCTGTGGCTCCTCAGTACCTATTTCCCCCCTCGTGTACTCCGTTCTTCTTCCCAGTTGCTTCTTGCTATGCCCTTCTCCTCTATTGCCAACTCCAGATTCCGCTCTTTTCACCTTGCTGCTCCTTACGCTTGGAATAAACTTCCTTTGTCTATACGTCAGGCATCTTCTTTGCCCCTCTTCAAACTCAAGTTAAAAGTTCATCTCTTCGCCTCTGCCTTTGGCTCTTGATTTTGCTGTTCTCCTTCCTTCCCCTCTTATTTCACCTTTCTTTCTTCCTCTTACACTTGTTCTTACCTCTTTCCTTTGTCCTGTCTCTCCTGCTCTTGTCTCTTTGCCCTTGTTCTTATCTTTTTCTACTCCTTTTCTTGTTTTGTATTTTTAGATTGTAAGCTCTTTTGAGCAGGGACTGTCTTTTTGTGTTTTCATTGTACAGCACTGCGTGCGCCTGGTAGCGCTTTATAAATGCTTAGTGGTAGTAGTAGGAAACATAGCAAATCTCCATTTTGGAGGTAGGGGTGGAGGCAGCTGAGAGAAAGCATCCTGAACTTTTTTTTACGAGGGAGGTGTTCAGATCTCTAAGATCTAGGATGGGACAGAATCCTCACATTTTCTTTGCTACTAGGAAATACCTCAAGTAAAATCCCTGTCCCTCTTCCCTGGATGGCACGGGCTTAATGGCATTGGCTATGTGAAGGATAGAAATTTCCTTTAGAAGTAGGCTCCTACTGATAAGAGACCTGGAAATTCAGGCATTTTGGTGGAAGTTTGAATAAGTGTAACGTACCCATGACAGATTATTCTGAGCACCCAACTGTTGAAGGTGATTAGGAGCCACCACTGTGCAAAATGGGCGAGTCTCCCTTGTACTGTAAGGATGTCTGCTTAGGGCACAGGTAGGTAAGCTATATTCTGAAAAAGCCAGTCAAACCCTGCCCCAGGTTTTGGCTCGGGAGCTCGTTGGGCCTTAGGAGCCCTCTGTTTGGATGGGTGCAAGAGACCTTTTAATCTAGGAAGAGTTGGACAGAAGAGGATATCTAGATCTGTGAGAATAGCAGATTTTTCAATGCCTTCTGAAACCTCATGGAAGAGGCGGCCGGATCAGTAGTAGGCCTGGAGAAGGTTCTCAATGTGTCACTGTGCTGCTTAAGGTAGCAGCCTCTTGCACCTAGTCTCCAAAAAAGATTCTCTCCACAGCACAGTATGTTGGTGGGCTGTTCCTGCACAGTGGGCTAAGTCTGAGGCCTGGAGCCATGAGAGTCTCCAGGCGCCAGTCCTCATGGCAGAAGCTCTTGATGTCATATTGAAAATATCATGTTGCTCAGACTATGTACTTTCCACACTCTTTCTCTTGTCCCACTAGGAAGCAGAAACCTGCAACCTTCTGTGGAAGGAGAAGGTTCATGTATTCCTCTAGGCCATGCATGATATTTCGCAAGTGTATGCCCATGTCGAGCTGCTAGTATGCCACCCAGGATGTTATTATGGAGTTCTGATAAAACTTCCTCCCAAAAGAATACTGTTCAAGCTTCTCTCCCTGGGGGGTGCCAAGGAGTACAACTTGGAACTTCTAGCTCTTTTAAGAGCATTTTCAATCACCATGGAATAATGTGGAAACTGGAGCTTCTTGAATCCAGGAGCCTTCCGGACTCTATTGACCTTCTTGCTTAAAGGAGGCACGGAGAGGAGGGATAGCGTAGTTACTCACCTGTAGCAGGTATTCTCCATGAACAGCAGGAAGCTTTTGGGAGGTACACCGCGCATGTGCGCCTTCCTTCCTGCCCACTGCGGCACCATATATGTCCAGTACAATAATATAGCAGAAGCCAAGAAGGTAACTCCCCGGGGAGGTGGGAGGGTTGTGAGGAGTAACTACGCTTTCTCCGTGAACAAGCAGAAAACAAGTCCTCACGTATGGAACTCCCAAGCTACAGTCTACCGGAACCTGAGGAGATAACAGAGTCCAACCGGGCAATGAGAACTAGAGAAGTCAGGAAGACCACAGAGGTAGTTCTGCCGAGGGACTCATCTGATTCAGTATCCTCAGCAGACATTGACCTGAGGGGATTTTGAGCAGGTAGCCTGGACAGACCAAAAGGCCAGTGGGTAAGGGTTGGCTCTAAGACCCAAACAGATGCTGAAGTATAGCCTGGTCAAAACTGCTATCCTGTTGGGAATCCCCATCCAGACAGTAGTGGGCTGTGAAGGTATAGACTGAAGACCACATCGCAGCCCTGCAGATTTCCGCTGCAGACACAAAACAGAGGTTGGCTACTGATATAGCCATTACAGGTCATTATGAGCTGTGACATGACCCTCAAGGCTCAGCCCAGCCAGGGAATACGCATGAGTGATGCAGTCTGCTAGCCAGAGGGATAGCGTATGGTTTGAGACAGCGACGCCCAGCCTGTCTCTGGGGGAGGGTTTAGGCAGGAGTTGTGGACACACAGATGGTCAGATCCTTGAGCCGTACTTTATTCTGAAATGCACCAAATAAGATAACACAGAAGAAAGGTTACTACAGTGAAAGTACCTTTAACAATATTTTTCTTCAATGCTTGGCTTCTTACCACACTTCTGTTTCTTTTCCAGGTCTCGTAGATTTCTCCTCTTCTAAATATGCCCAGTTTCTCTCTCCCACCTCCCCCCCCCCTCAGTTCTTTCTTATTTATTCCAGGCCTGTACCTCTCTCCATTGTTGTTTCCTCTCTGTATCTCTCCACAACTCCCTGGGATAACTCAGACCCAGTTCTAGATTTTCTGCCACCCCAAGCAAACAATTTTTGGTAGTCTTCGCTATGAATTTTTTAACGATTTGCTTTTAACATGTATTATAATTTTTTTAATGCTTGCGAATTAAGGCCAGTTAATGAACTGAATATACATTAGTCTGCACATCACAACAATGGCTGAAATGCTACCCTGGAATATGTGCCAACTCCAGTATGTTCTCATTTTACTGATGCCTAGAAACAGCCCTGTGACTGACCAGCCTTGCTATGCATTTAAAAGAAAGCTTAAAACGTCCAAGGTGTTAAATGTAGCATTTTGTAAGTGTGCTTACCAGGCTTCTTTCCTCATAGAATTTCAAGTTTGAAGAGTGCTTGAAATACAAAAGTTTATAAAGCAAATGCAACTAGAAGAAGAGCCCCAGTTTCAGAGCAGCAAAGGAGACCAACAATGCGATTAGGATAAGAAAAACAGCTACTGTTACCAGCGCCATGAATCTGTCTAATTTGCATATGAGGGCTTCCCCTTTACTGTGTTCAGCTTCACATAGAACATTCCACGGATGGCAGAAGCCACTATTAAAAATAAACTAACAGGAGGTGTGGTCTAACTAAGATGGCTGCTGTGGTGTGAGAAGCTGCAATGCTTAAGCGTAAGGGCAAACTTAGAGCTTTCCAAGTCAAGCCCTTACCTTTTCCAATGGGCCCTATGGATCGCTTTGTGCAGCTCTCCGAGACTATGAGAAGGGAGATAAGAGCAGGCATTGTGGCGCTGGTGGAGGAAAACTCGGTAACCTCTGGCCTGGATGTGACTCTCTCCCCAGATGTGCGATCCCTGCCAACTCTTCCGGGTTCTCCTGAGCCTTCCCCGGTGCTTCAAACCGCTGACTTGCCGGGATGCGATGAGCCTGTGGTTATTGGATGGGGTGCGTCGGCTGAGAGTGTTGGAGAGCGATCCCCAAGAAATCGGGACGGTTTGCCGGCAGAGAAGGTTTTATCTGGAGCGGGTGCTTCCTTTCAGGGGCAAGCTGAGGTTGGTGCAGTAAGGGATTCAGTGCTTGATTCTGCTCCAGGTGTGACTCCCTTTTCCTTCAATTTACTTCGCCCTGATGTAGTCACCCTTGACAGCATTTGGCAAGCTATTACTGGATTATCTCAGGTTGCTGGTCAGCAGCTATCACTATCTTCTACAAAACTCTCATGCTTGGAAGAATCGGTCACTAAATTAAATGCTGATATGGTGGAAACACATGGTAAAATTGGTTCTATGGATCAGAAATTGAATCAGGTTTCTGATCTGACTTTGAATCTTGTTAAAGATAATACTGCCCTTCGGGCGAAGATTGAGATGCTGGAGAATACCACTCGATCTTCTAATGTTCGTATTTTGAATTTTCCTGTAATCCTTGGTGTGGCTCCTATTGAATTATTCAAGAAATATCTACAATAATCATTTGGTCCCACCTGTTACAAAAGCGTTTTATCTACCATCTGGAAAAAGGGATGAAATTGGCCAAACTAGCCCTCAGAACCTTTTCCCCAAAAGATTGCCTCTTGCTGTTCTAGCACATCCAAATGATAGTGGCATATGAAGACATTGATATAAAAGTATGTGGCTGCCCTGAAAATATCCTGAGGGGGAATCAAGCCATGTTTCACCCAGGATGACACCTGAGCTCTAGTTGCGTGAGCCTGTAGTCCCACTGGTACCTGACGTCCTTGAACCAGACAGGTGGAAATGATAGCCTCCTTTACCTCAAGAACAATAGAGATTTTGGAAGCTATTTTACTCTTCCTTATAAATAGGATGAAGAGATGATTTGATTTCCGAAATTCTTCTGTCCTTTGTAGATAACACTTAAAAACCTGACGCACATTCAATTCATGCAGTGCCTTGAAAACTGCAGAAGTACTTGTTGGTTCAAACACTGGAAGAGATACAGACCGATTCACCCGGAAGCGAGAGATCACTTTCAGCAGAAGAGAAGAGACTGTGTAGATCACAACCTTTTCCTTAGAGATCACCTTGCTGCTCCTTATGCCTGGAACAAACTACCTAAGTCTGTATGTCAGGTGCCTTCTCTGCCCCTTTTCAAATCCAGGCTGAAAACTCATCTCTTCGCTGCCACTTTTGGATCTTGACTCACCTGGTCTCCTTTGTGTTTCCTTACCATTCCCCTAGCTGTATACCATGTCTACTGCTACTGTGTTGTGTCTTGACTAGATTGTATGCTCTGATGATCAGGGACCGTCGTTTACATGTATCTGTGCAGCACTGCATAAGTCTTGTAGCGCTATACAAATGCTCAATAGTAGTGGTAGTACTATTATAGTTCCAAAATCCACCATACCGAACAGATGGCCACTGAGAATATCACTTTCAAAGTCAAATCCTTAAGAGATATGTCCTGCAGTAGCTCAAAAGGCACCTAAAGCAGTACCAAAAACACCATATTCAAATCCCAAGGAGGCACAACCCATGCGGGTAGTCTCACATGCCCAACATCTCATAAGAAATTATCGAGATCCCGATGTGTTGCCAAGGGGGTGACTACTGCACAAAAGTAGGCCATGCATGCTGACACCTTTACACTAGATTCTGAGCTCTGGGAGAGCTGTTCCATCCCGGTGATGTATGATGTCACCCACTCATGTGCCTTGCTCACGCCTGCTTGTCAACAGAAAATGTGTAGTTCTTCAGTAGCCAGTAGAAGTAGTGGGTTGCTCCCGTAAAGCTGGAATTTTTATTTTACAAACAATACCTGTTATGACAAACTCAGTGCTCAGCTATATCTTTCGTACTTACATAACAAACATGAGCCTAATTACCTGAACAAATTTTGGTGGAAAATTTTGCCGAAGATCTAGAAGCAAAGCATCCACGCGCTGCCTCTGGAAGAGAGAGCTGGCTTCTTCTTTTTTCTTAGACTTTGGCTTGACTTTTTCTGCATGATTACACACAACATTTCAGAACAGAACCCACTGCTGAAATAGCTTTCATGTACATGTGTTCTGTCAATAAAATTTCTTATAATATAGTTGAGATAAATCTAGCCTTTTGATTGTGTGATAGTTCATTGAAATCCTTCAATGTATGGTCAACACACAAAAGCACACACATACATACATATATTACTAAGATACACAATATATTTGTGCAGATGTGATGTTAGGACACTTCTCCCTGGTGCCTTACACAAGGTTCAGGTGCCTTAAAATAGCAGAACACACATTTTTGCTGAAAACTATCATTTTTCCAATTTATTTTACACTTTCTAAAAGTGAAGTAAAAAGAACTGGCTATAGTTAGATTGGTTGTTGTGCTCAGCAGTGGTGTCAGCAATGCTGCTGCTGAGGTTTTGAAGTACAAGGGTTGTGGAATCCCTTCCCCAAGGTCTAGAAAGGGAAAGAAAGGAGTAGGTGCATGGGACTGGTGCCTGGGAGGTGAGAGAAAAGTGTGCTGGCCAAGTAATTCAGTGGATCCCCTCCACAGTTTTGGGCAGGTCATCACCAATGACTAATGAATGACACATTAGCTTTAAATAGCACCACAGTATTGTCTAGCCCCTTGGTCTTCACTCCCAGTCCTCAAGGGCTGTAAGTATTTTAAACCCAGATAATATGAGCACACATCAGGCTCTGCTCAATGGATTTATACATTTTTCATGAGTACTGAAGGCACATGTCCTCCAGTCTTATGCTTCCTTATACATCCTGGGCTATGCACTGAATTTATTTAACACACATATCATTAGTATTTTTCACATAATCTTTTTATGCAGCTCGCATAAAATTAAAACTTGACGTTTTCAATGATTTCTGCTTTAACGCCTATAAGATTCTACAGTGCATAACCTGACTCATACGTAAAGAGCATTTGCAGGGAAGTGTGAATAATTCAAGGGGTCTTATTGTATCCTCCTAGCCCTGCGGTTTAAGACAAAATTTTGTGCAGAATTTTCTAACCACTTTAATGTTGGTCCCTTTCAAATCTTAGGGGTCTGTTTACTAAGTGGCGCTAGCGGCTTCCGTGCAAAATCGAAGCCGCGGCCCCATTTTATTCAAACAGTAAGCTTGTCCTGTGAATACGTCACTTTTAGGAAACTCGTGTTGAGGCTTTTCCTTGAAAACCCCTATTTAGGAGGGTTTTGGACTGTTGCTTGGAAGCATTTTCTCAGCCTGGAGTTAGCACAGCTTGATTCCTAGTGGTAGTACTGCAAGACTTCCACTTGGGGTTGAGATGCACCATTTTGAACCCAGAGCCATTTGAGGCAGGAGCAAATAGGGATCATTCCTGCCCTGTACCCATAGACTATGAGGAATTTTCAAGCCAGGTCCAAAGTGGGTGGGGGAGGGGTTGAAGTCTCAGCTGGGTAGGGGGGGAAAGGTGGTCTGCGCAGCTATCCAAATTCACAGGCCCTTCACAACTGCCACCATTAGTGGCCCAGTGCTCTCAGGGAGGAAAAATAACACCAGCTTTGAAATAATGTTATTTTTCCAGGAATAAGAAGATACCTTAAGATGTTCAATGCCAGCTGTGTTATTTGATTTTCCTTATATGCAGCTTGACCCTTAGAAGTCATACCACGAGACTACCGCTAAGGGTCGAGGTGAACCATTCTGAATCCACAGCCATATAAGGGCAGGAGCGACTGTGCAGCTGTACAAATTCACTGGCCCTTTTAAGAAGGACTTCCCAGGGACTTCCAGTGGTGTCAGCAAGCCAAATGGCCGCACTCTGATGAGGCTATGTGGAGACTCTCTCTGTGAAAGCAGATAAACGCATCCACAGCACCAAAATAATAAAAAAAAGATCAAAACCCAAATGAGGCCTAAGTAGAAAGGCAGCATGTCAGTCCAAAATAAATTAGAAGTGTTTCAATCGACTTATGTGCAGCGGGAGCGGTCCCAAGAGCAGAGCTTGGAGCGTTCAGAGCATTTGGGCGGGTCGAAGGGCTCGATGGACAGAAGATCGTGGAGAAGTACTCACTGCACTGGAGAGGACTTCAAAAACTGGCTACAGGCCTTCTGGCAAGAGATGTGGGCTGATATTAGCTCCCTTAGAATGGATCTAAAGTCAGCGTTGGAGACACCGCAGCAGGATCTGAAGGAGCTGGGTGGCCACACGGTGGAACTAAAGGACCACATGGAACGGCATGCAACAGAGCGGGAGGAGTTGGCAATGGGATGGAAGAGCCTGAAGAAAGGACAAGACCAATTGCAGGAAAAGCTGGAAAACGGACAGGGTTCAGCGATGCAATTTGAGAGTGTGGGGTATAAAGGAGAGTGAAGAGTTTAAGGATTGCAGGACAGTAGTGCAAATGCTTTATTCCCCATATCCTCTAGTTGGAAGAGGAAGGTGGGGAAGGTAGCCCTGAACCAGTTTGAGTGGAGCGGATCCACCGGAGCCTGGAGGGGCCCCAAGAAAATCAGCCTCATGACACAGTGATCTGTCTGGACTCCTTCCCTGTAAAAGAGCATCTATTGGGCATAGCACGGATATTTGGGTGCATTGCTTGGTGGAATTGCGAAACTGAACTGTATCAAGATCTCTCACCCTGGGATATTGTTATGGCAGCGGTTGCTGTGGGAGGTAACGGCGTATTTGCAGAACAAAAGAATCAGGTATAAATGGCTGTTTCCCTATGGCCTTTTATTTACCCAAAAAGGCATTTCCCGCAAAGTGAACAGTGGAGGAGGCGTGGCAAGCGTTGGGGAGCTGGGGTGTGAAGGTGTCGCACCAGTGAACACCCACATGCAAGAACCACTGAAAGAATCGCCTGCAAGGGAGGGAGCATTGATATGCCAGAGAGTAGCTGCAAAGGGGACGTACCTAAAACATTTGTTGAAGGGATGCCAGCAGGAAGGAGAACAGGCAGAGCAGACAACTTGAGCAGGGCAGACTGGACTACTTTGACAATCTTGAGGCAGAGCACTGGAACTAACTGGGTTTAGGTCAGGGGTCTCAAACACGCGGCCCGCGAGAGACCCTTGTGCGGCCCGCGATACATAGGGGGGAAAAAAAAAACCGGCTTCTGCTGCTGCTGCCGCCGCTGCCGTGGCCGGCAATAGCAGCAATATCGCAAGTCCCGCGGGCTCCCCCCACCCGGCAGATCCCTTCCTGCTTGCCTGCCAATGCTGCCAGTTCTCCGCTTCAGCTTTCAGAGCCGCGAAGGGAGAACTTCTCCCTCGCGACTCTGTTAAGCTCGCCGGGGCAGATGGGAAATTTCCCATCTGCCCCAGCGGGCTTAACAGAGTCACGAGGGAGAAGCTCTCCCTTCGCGGCTCTGAAAGCCGACGTGGAGAACTGGCAGGCAAGCAGGAAGGGATCTGCCGGGTGAGGGGGGGGAGCCCGCGGGACTTGCGATATTGCTGCTATTGCCGGCCACGGCAGCGGCGGCAGCAGCAGCAGCAGCAGAAGCCGGTTTTTTTTTTAAGTTTAATTTTCCCGGGGGGGGGGGGGTGGGAGCAGGACTTGATGGGGGGGGGGGGCAGGAATTGATTTGTGGGGGGGGGGGAGCAGGACTTGATGGGGGGGGGGAGCAGGACTTGATGTGGGGGGGGAGCAGGACTTGATGTAGGGGGGGAGCAGGACTTGATGGGGGGGAGCAGGACTTGATGTAGGGGGGGAGCAGGACTTGATGGGGGCTGGGGGGGTAGTACTGAAAATGGGGTGATGGGGGTTAGGACTGGTAATGGACAGATGGGGGTTAGGACTGGAGGTGGTCTGACTGGGGGCCTAAGACTGAAAATGGGGTTATGGGGGGGCTAAGAATGAAGATGGGGCGATGGAAGGGTTAGGCCTGGAAGTGGGCTGTTGGGGGGCTTAGGACCGAAAATGGGCTGGGGGGGGCTAGAAATGGTAATGGACGGGGGGGGGGGTGCAATGACTGGAAATGGGCCGAGTAGAAGGGGGAGCTTGAACTGCAAATAGCTGATGGGGACAGGGTCTTGGAATGGTAATGGGCTGAGTGGAAGGGGGCTTGGAATGGAAATGGGCTGATGGGGAGGGGGGCTTGGAAAGGAAATGGGCTGTGAGGGGAGGGAGCTAGGACTGGAAATGGGCTGATGATGCGGGGACTAGAAGGGAGCGGCGGATGCTGGGTTGGGCAGGAGCTAGAAGGGAGTTGATGTTGGGGGACGATTAGAATGGGATGGGGCTGGGAGAGTGAAATGGAGAGGGGAAATATATTTTGTGTGGGAGGGAAGAAAAATCTACAATTGGCCGGGTATTGGGAGAGTAAGTGGGGATTGAGGATGGAGGGGTAAAATTTGAGTGGATGAAATAGGAATGAGGAAAGAGCAAAAGGAGAATGATTAGTATGTTAAAGCAGATGTAGAGAGAATGGAAAAAAACTAGGAAAGAAGAAATGAGAAATGGACAGCAGACGATGGAGAGTTAGCAGAAGACACAAAGAAACCAGAAGAAAGTGACTGGAACAATTGCAACTGAAAAAAAAATGCACAAAAGGTAGAAAAATCTCTTTATTTTGAATTTATTAACTGAAATATGTCAGCTCTTGGAAATGTGCATCTTTAACGTCTGCACTTTATTTAATACAAGAGGAAATCAATGTATAGTTTTATTTCTACAGTGTTGTACATTCTAAGTTTGGCTTTTGGGGTTCCCAGTTTAATTATCTTCCTGTTTCTAAATTGTGATTCCTTGTTTGGTGATGGTGTATGTTCTGCATGTGTAACTGAGCTGAGGTATTCTGTTTATGTAATTCCTATTTGACATTGCCACTTGTTCTCTTTCCCGAGTAGGTCATGTATTGTTATTCTCTGAAATGTGTTGATTTAATATTTGCAGTGTTGCCTTTTGATTGGTAGAGTATGGTGCTTTGTGAGTCCTGGTAGTGCTGTCAGGATACAGCGGGTTTGCTATGGGTTCTAAATGGGCAGTGTTTCTAGTAGTTCCTAATGTGCCTGGCGGTTGGCACTGGTTTATAGTAATGTAGAAATCTTTTAGTCTTTCTTTATCCATACACTCATTAAGAGGCATGTTTACTAAAAGTTAGTGTATGGTAACATTATGCAAATATTTATGCAAATGATGCCCTTATGCAAATGAGGCCTGCGTCTTGTGCGGCCCCCGGGTTACTCTACAAGTCCTCATTTGGCCCTCAAAGCAATTTGAGTTTGAGACCCCTGGTTTAGGTGGAGAGACTATATAGAGACAATGCAGCTTTGGAGGGAGGCAAGAGGACTCTGTTGTGAGAAGAGGAGGTACCTCACTTTGGTTTAATTGTTGGTAACAATGCATGAGGTTTGAGTGTACAAGTGTAAGGAGCAGAGGGAGCAATGGAACTGTATCTAAAGGGATGTGTATTATGAGAGTGCATGGGGGATTTGAGGGCTTTGGATGCTACGGATGGATAGGGTGTTGTGAGAAAGAAGGAAGGGGAGAGAGGAAGGAGGGCTTGCTGGCCACTATGGAGGCTCCAAAGTAGGGGAGCATTAATGGAGGGGAGGGCTGGAAGGATGCAAGGGGGGGGGGAAGGAGGGTAGAAGTAAACAATGTTACACATAGCGTCTCTAAATGTTAAGGGCTTGATTTCACCTGCCAGGAGAGGGAGACTGATCTGGGAGAAACACATTTGAGACCTAGGGACAAGGGACAAGTGAACAATTTTTCTCAGCCACCCTGGGAGGAGGGAAAAGGGGGGGTAGCAATTTTGCTCAGACGTGGGAGTTCCTTCCAAATTTTGGACTCCTTCAAAGATAAGGAAGGGCAGTGGGGGTATGGGGGCAGATGGGGGGGGAGACATCACAATAGTAGGTGTATATGCTCCCAATGGGGGTCAAGTCCACTTTTGAAAGGGGATATGGAAGCTGCTGGAGGAAAAGACCCAAGGGAAATTAGTATTAGGAGGGGATTTTAATGTGGCCCCCCAATCCTGAATGAGATAGACAACCTAAGCAAAGGAATGGAGGGTGATGGAATCGTAGAGCCTTGGGCCAGATAATGAGGAAGTTTCACCTAGTGGATGTATGGCGAGAGGCTCATCTTAGGGAATACTCTTTCTATTCAGCCGTCCATGATAGCTTCAGCAGGATTGACCGGATGCTGGTGGATCAGTTGTGGGTGACAGACATGAGGGACGCAAGGAATGGACCCTTGACATGGGGAGTAGAGGACTGGGAGAGACCAAATTTTGGCACCTTAATGAGACCCTTATACGAAGGAAGGAAGTGGTGGAAGATGTCAGGATGCAAATCAGAGAATATTTTAGTATAAATGATGATAGGGGAGTAAAGGATGTCACCTTAAGGGAGGGGCTAAAGGCCGTGGTGCGAGGGCAATTTATTATGTGGGCGGCGCACTTTAAGAAGTGCCGTCTTCTTCAAGAACAACAGTTAACAAGTGAGATTCGGGGCCACATGCTCGAATACCAAGGGACAGGGGGCAAAGAGCACATGGAAAAGAGTGGGGATGTCAAGGATGGAGCTCCAAGCATTGCAGACAGAACAGATCGCTTTTGCAATGCAAAGGACTAAGCAGATCTATTATGAGTGGGGGAATCGAGCAGGGAAACTTCTAGGTAGGAAGTTAAAGCAGCAAGTGATAAAGTCCACAGTCCAGATTAGGGGGTCAAATGGGGGGGGGTGTAGAAATGAAAGCTTTAGCAGGGAGAAATTCATACAGTTTTATAAAAGCCTCTATCCTAAACAGTCTGAGGTAGAGGAAGTGAGATACGATAGTATTTGGAGGGCATCTTATTTGCAAAGCTGGAGGAGGGGGCGATAGATACCCTTGATAGAGATATAGGGCTGGGGGAGATAGAGGAAATGATCAAAGCTATGCCAGCGGGGAAGGACCAGGGCTGGATGGGTTGCCGGGGTCTTTTTATAAAACATTTAGGGAGGAGATTAGTAACATCCTGCTAAGAGTATTCAATGGAGTGGGGGAGGCAAGAGGCGAGCTCTTACACGAGATGCTTATCGCTGGAACCACCCTCCTGCATAATGAAGGGAAGGACCCATTATCTTGTAGCTCATATAGCACAGTTACCTACCTGTAACAGGTGATCTCTGGGAACAGCAGGAATAAGTCTTCACATATGGGTACGTCGGTACCGACGGAGCCTGCGCGGGAACGCTCCCCAGCATCCAATCAGAAAGCTTTTGGGAGCATCCCTCAGCGCCTGCGTGCTGTCTTCCCGCCTTTCCAACTGTCTCTCCTCAGTTGAGTTTTATAGCTGAGACAAAGAGAGAGAAAGAGGAAAGGAAGATAGATAGAGGAATACAACTCCTAGGGGAGGCGGGTGGGTTGTGAAGACTTATTCCTGCTGTTCCCAGAGATCACCTGTTACAAGTAAGTAACTGTGCTATCTCCAGGAACAAGCAGGAATGAGTCTTCACATATGGGGACTCCCAAGCTAAGATGCCTGGAGCCCTAGCATGGTGGGGATTGGAACATGCTACACCTCATATGGCCAGGCATCCTGAGGATGGAGGGTAGGAGTTGAAAAGAGAGGAGCTGTAGGAAAAACAGCTAACCTAAAAAAGGACTACAGTTAAGGAGTCCTTGTATGTATGATAAGTATCATGAAAAATATTGAAATGAACAATTACAATATGGACCTCACCTACTGGATTGCAGGAAGTAGAGAGGATGATGGAGTCTACTGGGGATCCAGTAGAGGAATCTTCAAGGTGACCTCACTGAAGTGAAGGTGAAGGTCCAAATCTGGAAGTGACAGGTGACCCAGGTGTCAACTGGGGTAGTACAAAAACGGTAGGTCTTTAGTGGAAAGCTTTATGGAAAAAGCTGGGAACTCTTTTGGCTACAGAGTTACTCACAGTTAGGAGCAAAAGAGGAAGACTGACCGATTTGGACAAACTAGCCCAGTCCTGGAGGGAAGAAGGGGTATGGGAAAAAAGCCCGTATTCCCAAGAAGGACAGATGTCTGAAGGGTTGAAACCTCAGATCTACTGAAGATCCATCCTGTCTTTCCTAACTGGTGAGAGATAGGAAAGATATCGGAGCATGGAGCTTCAAGGATACCTAAACCTAGGGTTAAGGTAGGAGCTGTCAGCACCACAGCAGTGGTTGTGTGCATAATACTCCAGACATACTGTGGGACAGTATGAACATATGCAAGCCCACTGTCTGGAACCTATAGGAAGGTAAAACCCTTATAAGCATAGACAGCTAGAGAGATAAGTATGTAAATACATATCTACCTATAAGGAAGCATCTCGACAGATAAACATATATATATGTGTATATATACACATACAGATGGGTATATATATATATGTCTATAATGAGATCTGGAGGGGCATAACATATGCACACGCAGCTTACAGACATATGTATCTATGGAGAAGGATATAGAGATAGATACATACATGAATATATATGTCTAAAGATAAATGTCTGCAATTAAGCAGATAGAGATATGCATGGGAGATGTGAAGAGGAAAAGATTCATCTAATAACAAGAAGGTGGAACCTACTTGAGAAGATATATAGAGAATCTATTCCCCCTGGCTAAGATGGTGCAGTAATGCTATCCAGTGAAATAACCAGGATGGTTGCGTGAAAAAACAGAGGATAATATCAGTCTGTAAACAGCAAGTCCTGAGTCCTGTAGAACTCTCGCATGGTAAATGGACAGAAAACGCATAGGATGAGATACCAGGTTGACCCACTGGAGGGACAGAAAGGGATATCATGCGTTATTAGTTAAATATGTGCTGTCCATGAAGGAGTAGGATACCATGAGGACAAGCTGGAAGGAAAAAAGAGCATATTCCTTGTAGGAATTGGAGAACTCTTTAGACGTTCACGTAGAAAAGGCTTATGTCCTGTATTATAAAAGGAGATAGTAGGGTGTGGAGAACCCTCACAGTCATGGAAAATGACTGAGGAAGCCTTTTCCAACCATATAGGATAGTCATGAGAGACAAAAACCCCATGCTCTCTAGCAAGGGCCCATAGTAGAAAGCTTCTCTGTAAGATTGCAGAGAGCATTATGCAGGAGAATTGGGAAATAAAACTGGCTGTTGGAAAAAACCAGCTGCACGTCAACTATGCTGCCAAATCCAAAGGAATTGGAGATGGCAAGAAAAGAAGACAGTGTGATAAGCCTGAAGTGATTAGGATTAGCCAAGACAGATGAAAGCACTATCCTGGAATCACTACTAAGGCCAGACAGAAAGTAGTGGAAGACAAGACTGGAAACTTGTGGAAAAGTACCAGCAGTCCAATCACTGGAACTCCTGCATGGACAGCTGCTGAATAAGACAGCAGATAGAATCTTTCTGTGTAAAACAGAGAGAACAGACAGAATAGAGGAGAAATTCCTGTCTCTGTCTGATGAGCTGCCCAGACAAAAGAAGGGAGTTTATTCAAGAGAAAAAACTCCACACTGGAATGAAAGAAATGACTAGAAAGGCTAAAGAAGCCCTGCAATGGTATGGTACCACTCGTTCAGGGGAAACCCTGGATAAGAGGGTAGAGAAAACAGGAGCTGAAGGGTGACTTACCATATGATAAGTCTGTAGAAGGAAAAAATTCATGTTGGAACAGAAAACTACCATGGGATAGTTGTTAAACCTCTCTTCTTGAGGAAGAAGAGGAGAAACCTGTGACCCATAGACATGAATATCCTGACAGCTCAGCATACCTAGGAGCAACTGGATGTCCTGAGAAAAGGAATCCCTGTGTAGAGTTTTGAATGAAAAAACAGTGAAAAAACTTCTACTGATAAGAAGTCAACTGTAGGTTGTAAACTTCAGTACCCTATGGTTGCTGTGTTTATTCAGCCTGGCTAGAGTTTGGATTCTTCAGACCAGGACGAGTCTTCCCGTGCTTGGGAACATCTGAATGATGGGCAGGAGAAGAGTAAAACCTCTTTCTCCTAGGGAAAGAAGGTTTGGTAGGGCATTTCCTACCTACTGGGGAAGGAGAAGGCTTAGGATTGCCTTCAGAAACAGGGAAGTCAGTGGAGCACTGAGCAACCTGATGTAAAGACTCCTTATTGAAGAGATTTTCTCCAGTGCAAGGAGTATTACCCAGTCTTTGCTGTGCCCATTTGTTCAAGTCTGAAGCTTGGAGCCAGGCTCTATGTCGTGCTCCTATGGCTATAGCAGAGGTTCTGCTAACAGACTCAAAAGAGTCTAGGGAAGCACGAGAAAGAAACCAAGATATATTTTGGTTATGACTAAGAATAAGGAATAGTCTGCAGCCTTGGGCTCTGATAGAAAAGGAGTCAAAAGAGATAATTTCTTTGTGACCTCCTGAAGGGATAGACTCATCTAAAAAATATATGAGAGAATCCTTGTTGCCAGCATAGATGTTTGGAAGGTTTGACATCCAAAGGCATCCAGTGTTCTAGATTCACGACCTGGCGGGTAAGAAGAATGCTTCTTCTTGCTTTTTACCTTCCTCATTGCTGATTCCACTACAATGGAATGATGGAGAAGTTGAGTCTTTTGAAACCCTGGAGAGGGGGGCACCTGATATAGAAGATCAGTTGCTCTAGAAGGTGAGGAAACCCTCAGAGGTGCTTCCCACATCCTTAGAAGAAGATCCTGCAAGGAATGATGTAAAGGAAGCATGATATTTTCCTTTTCTCCAGAACAAGGAGAGCCTTGAGCAGGATCATAGCCAGGGGTAGGAATAGCAAGGGATGTTGCTATGTCCCAGAGAAAATTCTGAAAAGAAGGATCTCCAACAGAAACCATCCCTGGACAGGCTAGATCTAAAGAACTAGCCTGGGCACCGGAGTAGGCACTTGAGAATGTAGAAGTTGAAGATCTCGCCCGGTGCCGAAAAGGATCCCTAAGGGATGGATGCTGGTACTGGAGGTCATGACGTGAGACAGTCAGTACTGCATCGTCCATGCCAGGTATCGACTCCAAACTAGGTATAGAAAGGAGCGACTCTGGTGAAAGAAGCATGGAAGGAGCTGACCCCGATGCTACTGCAGGTATCGGCACCGATACCGATACCGGTAGCTGAGCCGGAATCGAAGACGATACCGAAAGCGAAGCAGTCATCGGAGGCTGCTCAAGTGGTACCGAGGAGACCGAAGGTCCTTGGTAATTACCCTCGGTACCGAGCATCCAGAACCGGTAAGCCTCGGATCCGAGACATGTCGGTACCCAGTCTTCCAGACTGGAGATCGATTCCAGACTCGGCATCGAAGGTAGCGAGCCTATCGATGCATGTCTAGAAGGTACCGACGTCGGTGGTAGCATCGGCGGTGATACCGATACTGGAAAGTCAATCTGGGATGTATCGACCGGTCCCAAAGGTACCGAGAAAACCAGATGACGATCCCTGGTGAAGAGTGGATCGCTCAACACCAGTGCCGATGCCGGGGTATCGGTACCGCTCGAAGCGGATGCCACCACCGAGCACGGCTCAGGTATGGTTCTGTGAGGGGTGAGCCTCAGGAACAACCTGAAACCACTGAAAGGCTTTGGAGACCGAAGACTCCCACCGGGGTTTTGGAGTCAATGGATCCTTGAGGGCAAGGCCGGAGCCGTCATCATGCTGTGCATGAGACCTACCACTCAAGGATTGGCTAGTCTTAACAGACTGTTTGTGGGTTACCTGATCCTGTAGAGGAGAAATGGCCGGTGCCCTGCCATTGGAAGGGAACTCGGTATCAAGGAAAACTCGAAAAGGGAAATCTCTTCTCAATATATTGTAGCCTAATGGCTCCGGATGGTCAGGACCCAAACAGTTGAGACACCAGAACTTCGAGTCTAAAAACAATACTGCACTGCCACAGTTAAGGCACTTCTTAGGAAAAGAAGAAGGCTGCTCCATAATAGAGAGGCCTGAAGGCCCAAAAGTTGAAACTGAAACTGAGGGAAAAAATTCCCTGGATTAAATTGAAAAGAAAAGAAAAAAAACACCGGCGATACCGGTGGAGTCGGGGAGACAGCCGCGACCACAGGAAAACAAGAATTAAAGAAAAAATTTTCTGCGGTGACAGGACGTCCTGCCGGCTCCGCGGAAAAACAAAAACTGAAGAGAGACAGTTGGAAAGGTGGGAAGACAGCACGTAGGCGCTGAGGGATGCTCCCAAAAGCTTTCTGATTGGACGCTGGGGAGCGTTCCCGTGCAGGCTCCATCGGTACCGATGTACCCATATGTGAAGACTCATTCCTGCTTGTTCCTGGAGATAGGCCGATATCTCTCATCAATATAGATATAAAGATAATGTCCAAAATCTTAGCGTCCAGAATTTATCACGGGGCGACAGGCGGCGGATAGTATTAAATAAGTAGTGGAATTATTGTGGGCATCCTCCAAGGGGAAGGAAGAAGTCCCATTTCTATCCATCTATGCTGAAAAAGTGTTCGACCACATGCAATGGAATTTTCTATATGCGACGATGGCTAGAATGGGATTTGGGCCCAAATTTGAGGAGTGGATCAGGGGATTGTATAGGGATCCCAGAGTGTGGGTTAAAAATGAATGGAAGATACTCTGAATGTTTTAAGTTAGGGCAAGGGACCGAACAAGGGTGTCCTCTCCACCCCCCCCCCCCCCCACTACTTTTTGCACTCTCCGTGGAACCGTTGGCACAAGTAATTAGACAAAATGGACAAATCATTGGGGTGGAATGTGAGGGAAGTCAGCATACTATCTCACTCTTTGCGGGTGACATCCTGTTTTGTCTGGCAGAACCAAGACAGTTCCTGTCCGAGATGGTAGGGGTTCTCCAGCAATATAGGAATATCTCAGGGTTTAAGATTAATATTGATAAAATGGAAGCCTTAAATATCTCAGTGAAACCAGAAGTGGAAGACTATTTGAGAGGAAAGTTTCCCATTCGGTGGATGAAAGGCCCTTTAAAATATTTGGGTGTGAGGATTTCGGCATCTCTGGGGGATTTGTATCAGGCTAATTATCCTAAACGTTTTAGGAAAAAAAAACAGATTTAGAGAGATGGATGAGATTGGAAATATCATGGCTGGGCAGCATTGCTGCAGTGAAGATGAAGGTGCTTCCCAAACTGTTATACCTCTTTCAGGCCTTGCCCATACCAATTCCTGAGAGTGTTAAGGAAATTACAGCGAAAAATTTTCCAGTACATCTGCAGGCATAGACCACCCCGCATTGCCTGAGAAACATTGTATCAATGACCGGAGGTAGGTGGCTTGGGAGTGCTGGATGTGAGAGCATATTATTGGGCAGGTCAAATAAGATATTTGATGGACTGGAGGGAGAGGGAGAACAGAAGCGCTTTGTGCAATTAGAGAGCACCTAAGACTGCGAGGGCAACTTAAAGGTGCTCCCCTGGGCTCCAGAAGGTGGCAGGGCGGGGGAGTCCAGGATGCAACAGGTGCTAAGTGTGGGAACTAGTGTGGAAGCGGGAATGAGAGAGGCACAGGAGTAAAGAGCTTTCAACCTTGACCCCACTAAAAGGAACACTGGAGTTTTGACTGGGTTGGGAGGGGAGAGAAACAAGGGCTGATAACTTTTAATCATATATAATAACTGAAGACTGGAGGATGGCCAATGTAATGCCAATTTTTAAAAAGGGTTCCAAGGGTAATCCAGGAAACTACAGACTGGTGAGCCTGATGTCCGTACCGGGAAAAATGGTAGAAACCATTATAAAGAACAAAATTGCTGAACATGTAGATGTTGTTGTTAAATGCTGTCGAGTCGGAGTCGACTCATGGCGACCCTCTGGATAGCTATCCTAAATTGTGTTCGATCTTCAGTCAGGCGGCTCATTGTTGACAGACTGGTACCCGTAGCTGCTGTTATTGTATCGATCCATCTCATTGCTGGCCTTCCTCTTTTGCGTTGACCTTCTATCTTGCCAAGCATGATGTCTTTCTCTAATGATCTCTCTTCGCATGATGTGTCCAAAGTATGAAAGTCGAAGTCTTGTCATCTGAGCTTCTAAAGAAAGCTTAGGTTTGATCTCCTCTAGTACAGACTGGTTTGTTCTTCGGGCAGTCCATGGTATACACAGTATTCGCCGCCAGCACCATAATTCAAAGGCATCAATTTTCTTCCTGTCTGTCTTTTTCACTGTCTAGCTTTCACATCCATATGATGTTATTGAAAATAACATGGCTTGAACAAGTCAAATCTTTGTATGGAGAGAGACATCTCTGCTCTTGAGAATCTTATCTAGGTCTTTCATAGCCATTCTGCCAAAAGCAATGCATCGTTTGATTTCATGACTGCTTGTTGCTTCTTTATTGATAGCTGATCCAAGTAGGTTAAAGTTGTTCACAATTTCAATTTCTTCTCCTTCAACGATGAAACTGTTGATTATGCCAGTTGTCATGATCTTTGTCTTCTTTACATTAAGGTGCAGGCCCATTTTGAGACTATGTTCTTTGATTGTGAGAAGCAAATGTTTCAGATCATCTTCATTTTCAGCCAGTAATGTAGTATCATCAGCATAGCGAAGGTTGTTGATGAGTCTTCCACCAATCTTCACACCTCTGTTATCTTCATACAATCCTGCTTCTCTGATGATTTGTTCTGCATATAAATTAAACAGGTAGGGGGAAAGTATGCAGCCTTGTCTTACACCTTTGCTTATTTTAAACCATTCTGTTTCTCCTTGTTCCGTTCGAACTGTTGCTTCTTGATCAATGTACAGATTGTGCAAGAGAACGATCAGGTGTTCTGGTATACCAATGCTTCTTAATGTGGCCCAGAGTTTCTCATGGTTTACACAGTCAAAAGCCTTGCTACAGTCGATAAAGCACAAATAGATATCCTTTTGGTATTCTTTAGTCTTTTCAAGGATCCATCTCACATCCGCAATGATGTCTCTCGTTCCTCGCCCTTTCCTGAACCCTGCTTGCACTTCAGGTAGTTCTTATTCCAGGTATGGTTGTAGTCTCTTTTGAATAATCTTCAGTAGAATCTTGCTGGCATGTGGGATCAGAGCGATTGTTCGATAATTTCCACAGTCAGTTGGATCACCTTTTTTTAGTATTGGTATAAACACAGATCTTTTCCAGTCAGTTGGCCATGATGTTGTCTTCCATATTTCTTGGCAGAGCCTTGTAAGTATGGTAACAGCGGCATCAGATTGCTGCAGTACTTCTATAGGAATGCCATCAATGCCTGGTGCTTTGTTCTTTGATAAGGCTTTCAATGCTGCTTCAACTTCTTCTTTCATCACCAATGGTTCCCGATCATAAGGTACAGGCTGAAACGGCTGTTGGTCCACTTGATCTTTATCATATAAAAGCTCTGTATATTCCTTCCACCTTTTCTTGATCTTCTCAGCATCATTCAACATAGAACCTTGAGCATCTTGTAACATTCCAATTCGAGGCTGGAAGTTTTTCTTTAACTCTCGTAGCTTTAGGAAAGCCGATCTTGTTCTTCCTCTAATAGTTTCTGCTTCTATTTCCTTGCATGTGTCATTGTAGTACTTTTCCTTGTCCTGTCTTGCTGCACGTTGGAAATCTCTGTTGAGTTCTGTGATTGTCTCTCTTTCTCCTCTGGCTTTAGCTTCTCTGCGTTTCTGGGCAAATTTCAGAGTTTCTTCCGTCATCCATTTTGGCCGTTTTTGCTTTTTCACCTTTTGTAGAGACTTCTCGCTTTCTTCCAACACAACCTTCTTGATGTCATTCCATAACTCTTCCGGAGCTCTGTCATTTGTATCTAAAGCAGCAAATCGATTTTGCAGGCAGTCTTTAAATTCCAGTGGTATATTCTCAAGGTCATATTTTGCTGCATTCATGAGTAGTTTGCTCTTTTTCAACTTTAGCTTGAGTTTGCATACTAGTAGTTGATGATCTGTACCACAGTCAGCTCCAGGTTTTGTCTTTGTTGATGTTATAGAGCTTTTCCATCGTTGACTTCCACAGATGTAGTCAATTTGATTTTTATACAATCCATTGGGTGAAGTCCATGTGTACAGTCGCCGCTTGTGTTGCTGGAAGAAGGTGTTTGAGATGAATAGATCATTGGTCTTGCAGAATTCTATCAGTCTTTCTCCAGCTTCATTTCTGTTGCCAAGTCCATATTTTCCAACTACTTTGCCTTCTTCTTTGTTGCCAACCTTTGCGTTCCAGTCACCCATGACTATCAGGATATCCTGTTTGCAGGTTCTGTCAATTTCAGCTTGTACTTGTTCATAGAACTCTTCAATTTCATTCTCTTCTGCAGCTGTTGTTGGGGCATATACTTGAATTATAGTTGTGTTGATAGGCAATCCTCGTAGACGAATAGAGATTAAGTGTTCGCTGACTGCATTGTATTTCATTACAGTTCTTGCAAGTTTCTTCTTTATTATAAATGCAACACCATTTCTTCTTTGTCTTTCATTTCCAGCATAGTAGACCATGTGATCATCTGATGCAAAGTGCCCGATGCCAGTCCATTTCAGTTCACTGACACCCAACAGATCAAGCTGTACACGTTCCATTTCATTCTTGACCACCTCCAAATTCCCTTGGTTCATGCTTTGTACGTTCCATGTTCCAATGTGTAAGACATCTTTACAGCTTCTGACTCTCATTTCATGCGCAGCTACATCAGCAGTCAGACTTCCCGAGGGCTTTGATCCAACCACATCATAAATGCTGGCTTTACTCTGAAAAGTATTCAGCTCTTCCCCAGTAGCTAGTTGAGTGCCTTCCGACCTGGGGGTCTCATCTTCCAGCACCATAGCACAATTTGTTTTGTTGTAACTATCCATTGGGTTTTCATGGCAAGATACAGAAGTAGATTTCCGGGCCTTACTTCCGCGCAGTTTAAGTTTGGTGTTGTTGCCGTTGTCACAGAAATGTGATCCTCCGCCATCAACACTATCCCATTCTGCTGCTGCCCAGATGGGTGGTTTGTCTTGGTCTGGCACCTCAGCTGAGACCTGTCCATCTTGGGAGACCCTGCCAGTAGTTAAACTACCGATAGTTTAGTTCTCAGCATCACTGATGCACGCAAGCCCTCACAGCACGACAAGCTGCAAACCAAGTGAGAGGAACATGTAGATAGTCATGGCTTAATGGGAGACAGCCAAGATGGCTTTACATAAGGAAGGTCTTGTCTTACTAATCTGTTATGTTTTTTTGAAGGTGTGAATAAACAGGTAGACAAAGGTGAGTCGGTGGATATAGTGTATCTGGATTTTCAGAAAGCTTTTCACAAGGTCCCTCATGAGAGACTTTTGGTGAAAATAAAAAGTCATGGGATATGAGGCAGTGCACTATTGTGGATCACAAACTGGTTAAAAGATAAAAAACTGAGGATAGGGCTAAATAGCCAATTTTCCCAATGGAAAAAGGTGGAGTACCCCAGGGATCTGTTCTGGGCTTCCTGCTTTTTAATATATTCATAAATGACCTGGAAATGGAAATAACGAGTGAGGTAATCAAATTTGCAGATGACACAAAATTATTCAAAGTTGCTAAAACCCATGAGGATTGTGAAAAATTGCAAGAGGACCTGATAAATTGGAAGACTGCGCATCCAAATGGCAGATGAAATTTAATGTGTATAAGTGCAAAGTTATGCACCTAGGAAAGAACAACTCAAACTATGGTTACACGATTCAAGGTTCCACATTAGGAACCACCAACCAGGAAAAAGATTTAGGCATCATTGTGGATAATATGTTGAAACACTCCGCCCTGTGTGCAGCGGTGGCCAAGAGAGCAAATAGAATGTTAGGTATCATAAGGAAAGGCATGGAGAATAAAACAAAGGATATTATAATGCCTCTGTATCATTCCATGGTGTGACCGCACCTTGAATATTATGTGCAATTCTGGTCACTGTATCTTAAAAAGGATATAGCGTTATTAGAAAAGGTACAGAGAAGAGCCACCAAAGTGGTAAAGGGGATGGAAGGATACCCCTATGAAGAGAGGCTAAAAAGATTAGGGCTCTTCAGCCTGGAAAAGAGACAGCTGAGGGGAGATATGATAGAGATCTATAAATTAATGAATTGAGAGGAACGGGTAAACATAGATCAATTTTTTACACCATCAACATACAGAAAGACTAGGGGACATGCAATGAAGCTACAGTGACCTGTATCACTGGATTGTGCAGTTTCCCTCCACTCTCAGCTGCGCCCTGAAGTGACGCCATCACGTAAAACGCGAGCCTGTGCGTGCACCGAGGGGGCTTCCCCTATTTAAAGACGCTATCCACGGCGTTCCTCCCATTCTCTCCCTGACCTGTATCACTGGATGTAAGCTACCCATTACGAGCATAACTGTATTTATTATTATTATTATTTTGATTTTGTTGTGTCATTATTTGCTTGTTCTAGTTGGTATATTTTACTATTCATTGGTTACTTGTCTGTCTGCTGTATGTGTTCTTCTTTTTCTCTCTTCATTAGTTTCTCCCTGTTCATCTGTCTGTTTGTTCTACCCTTTCTAGTGTGCAGTTTCCCTCCACTCTCAGCTGTGCCCTGAAGTGATGCCATCACGTACAACGCGAGTCTGTGCGTGCACCGAGGGGGCTTCCCCTATTTAAAGACGCTATCCATGGCGTGTCGCGCCATTGGCGCGCGCCGAAGGAGCGCACCCAAGGAGCAGGACATGCTCCTTGGGCGAGCTCCTTGGGGCGACGACAGGGGCGACACTTCATCGTCTTCTACTCGAGTCTTGGCCTCCAAGTATTCCGGCCCCTTGCCCCTCAGATCACCTGACTCCGTACTTGCTGCCAGTATCATAAGAACATAAGATATGCCATACTGGGTCAGACCAAGGTCCATCAAGCCCAGTATTCTGTTTCCAACAGTGGCCAATCTAGGTCATATGTACCTAGCAGTTTCCCCAAGGGACACAGGTTCCACAATGCTTGTATTGGTTCAAGCATTGATATCCTGGGTCCCTTCTTAATAATGGTTTATGGACCTTTCCTCCAGGAACTTGTCCAAACCTTTTTTAAACCCAGCTACACTAACAGCCTTTACTACATCCTCCGGTAACAAATTCCAGAGTTTGATTACACGTTGAGTGAAAAAATATTTTCTTTTATTAGTCTTAAATAGTTTACCCTGTAGCTTCATTGCATGTCCCCTAGTCTTTCTATATTCTGATAAGGTAAACAATCGATCTACGTTTACCCGTTCCACTACGTTCATTAATTTATAGATTTCTATCATATCTCCCCTCAGCTGTCTCTTTTCCAGGTTAAAGAGCCCTAACCTTTTTAGCCTTTCTTCATAGGAGTATCGTTCCATCCCCTTTACCATTTTGGTGGCTCTTCTCTGAACCTTTTCTAAAATCGCTATATCTTTTTTAAGATACGGCGACCAGAACTGCACACAATATTCAAGGTGCGGTCTCACCATGGAATGATATAGAGGCATTATAATATCTTTTGTTTTATTTTCCATTCCTTTCCTTATCATACCTAGCATTCTATTTGCTCTCTTGGCCGCTGCTGCACACGGGGCCGAGGGTTTTAACATGGTATCCACAATGACGCCTAAATCTTTTTCCTGGGTGGTGGTTCCTAATGTGGAACCTTGCATCGTGTAACCATAGTTTGGGTTGTTCTTCCCTAGGTGCATAACCTTGCACTTGTCCACATTAAATTTCATCTGCCATTTTGATGCCCAGTCTTCCAATTTATCAAGATCCTCTTGCAATTTTCCACAATCCTCTTGGGTTTTAACAACTTTAAATAGTTTTGTGTCATCTGCAAATTTGATAACCTCACTCGTTATTCCACTTTCCAGGTCATTTATGAATATGTCAAAAAGCAGCGGACCCAGCACAGATCCCTGGGGTACACCACTATTCACCTTTCTCCATTGGGAAAATTGGCCATTTAGCCCTACCCTCTGCTTTCTATCTTTTAACCAGTTTCTGATCCACAATAGTACACTGCCTCCTATCCCATGACTCTTTAGTTTTGCCAAAGGTCTCTCATGAGGGACCTTGTCAAAGGCTTTCTGACAGTCCAGATACACAATATCAACCGACTCACCTTTGTCCAACTGATTATTCACTCCTTCAAAAAAACATAACAGATTAGTAAGAAAAGATCTTCCTTGTCTAAAGCCATGTTGGCTGTCTCCCATTAGGTCATGACTATCTACATGCTGAGTAATTTTATTCTTTATGATGGTTTCTACCATTTTTCCCAATACTGATGTCAGGCTCACCGGTCTGTAGTTTCCCGGATCACCCCTGGAACCCTTTTTAAAAATTGGTGTTACACTGGCGATCCTCCAATCTTCAGGTATTATAGATGATTTTAATGATAGTTCACAGATTACTAATAGCAGGTCTGCAATCTCGTATTTCAGTTCTTTCAACACCCTTGGATATATACCATCCGGCCCAGGTGATTTGCTACTCTTCAGCTTATCTAATAGTTGAAATACATCTTCCCGATGTATCGATATTTCCTTCAATTCTTCTGCACCTTTAAATACCACTTCAGTCATGGGTAATATCCCTACATCTTCCTCAGTAAAGACTGAAGCAAAGAATTCATTCAGTCTCTCTGCTATCGCCTTGTCGCCTCTTAGTGCTCCTTTAACCCCTTTATCATCTAATGGACCAACTGACTCTCTCACAGGTTTTTTGCTACGAATGTACTTGAAAAGGTCTTTACTTCGCGTTTTTGCTTCCGCAGCAAGCTTCTTCTCAAATTCTCCCTTTGCCTGCCTTATCAATGCCTTGCATTTGACTTGCCAGTGCTTGTGCTTTTTCCAGGTTTCGTCGTTTGGCTCTTTTTTCCATTTCCTGAAAGATGCTTTTTTGGCAACAATAGCCTCTCTGACCTCACCTTTAAACCATGCTGGCAGTTTTTTGGACTTCCTTCCACTTTTCTTAAAGCGTGGAATACAGCTGGTCTGTGCTTCCAAGATAGTATTTTTCAACAACAGCCAAGCCTGATGTACGTCTTTAACCTTTGCAACTGCTCTTTTTAGTTTCTTCTTAACTGTTTTCCTCATTTTATCATAGTCTCCCTTTCGAAAGTTAAAAGGTAGTACTGTGGATTTCCTTACTATCCCTCCTCCACTAATTAAATCAAAGGCAATCATGCTATGATCACTATTGCCAAGTGGCCCCAACAACCTTATCTCTTACACTAGATCTGGTGTTCCACTAAGGACTAGGTCTAATATGGCTTCCCCTCTGGTTGGTTCATGAACCAGCTGCTCCAAGAAGCAGTCATTTATTTCATCTAGGAACTTTATCTCCCTAGCATGTCCTGACGTGACACTGACCCAGTCGATACCGGGGTAGTTGAAATCACCCATTATTATTACTGTGCTGTAACTTTTGTTAGCTTCCTTGATTTCTTTGAGCATTTCATCATCCATTTGGTCATTCTGGCCAGGCGCTCGATAGTACACCCCCACTGCCATTGCCTTCCCCCTTTTACATGGAATTTCAATCCATATAGATTCTACAGAAGATTTTGCTTCCTGCAAAACTTTAATCCTTTCTGACACAATGCCCTCTCTAACATAGAGAGCAACCCCTCCACCAATTTGATCAGCTCTAGCTCTATATATAGTTTGTACCCAGGTATCACAGTGTCCCACTGGTTGTCCTCCTTCCACCATGTCTCTGATATTCCAATCATATCTAACCTTTCATTTAGTGCTATATATTCTAACTCTCCCATCTTATTTTTCAGACTTCTAGCATTTGCATACAAGCATTTTAGAGAATGTATTTTATTCATATTAATTTGGCTATTGTTAGACATGGGTAATTTGGGATCTTTAAGCTCTGTCTGCTCCATACTTGAGGGCATTTGGGCTACTTTACTCTTTTGTGCAACCTCTCTGCTTTTAGTAGTATCCTTCAAAGATACATTCTTCCGAACCATCCGCTCTTGGGCGACTGTCGGCTTTCCCCTAATATCTAGTTTAAAAGCTGCTCTATCTCCTTTTTAAAGGTTAATGCCAGCAGCCTGGTTCCATCGATCCTTTTGACTCTGTTTATCATTCTCTGTCCGTTTCCACGCAATTTCCCCCTTCAATCTCGCAGAGTCTCCGGTACTTTTCCTATCTGTCCTTTGTTTGGCTGTTCATTATGGCTGCTATACCTGTTATTTGGGGTCATCGGCCCCCTAATCCCTGCCCTGTGCCCTACCGGGGTCGTGTGCTGTCATAGATTTGTCGTCATTCTCCTCCCCTGGTCTTTCCCCCTTTAATGTCTACTCCTGTCCCCTTTTCTGTGCCCTCTGAGCCGGATTTGTCAGCTTCTTTTCAATTCAGCTTGCTCAATTGTCGCTCCCTTAGATCAAAAACCGCTCTTATTTACGATCTTATTCAACGTGAACGCTTTGACGCCCTATTCTTAGTGGAGACGTGGCTCAAAGAAGGGGAAGATCCGCTGCTTGCTCGTCGTCTCCCCCCGAACTATGCGGCTATATCCGTTCCGCGCGTCGTGCAGAGCAGTGGCGGAGTTGCGGTTATTTACCGCTCCTCGCTCCCTCTGCTTAAAATCTCTTCCTCCGCGTTATGCTACCCAGAATCTCTCCTCCTTCAGCTCAATGGCCAACCAGCCATTCAGGTTTTGTTAATTTATGCTCCCCCTTCTATTTCACCTCCCCTCTGGGATTCTCTTCTATCTCTGACCTAGCCCTTCAATTCTCTCAGCTTCTCATTCTTGGAGATTTTAATGTTCACTTTGATCTGCCTACCTCAGCCAGAGATTTTGCATTTACGGCACTTCTTCGTGATCTTTCCTTTCTCCAATGTGTAACTCTCCCTACCCATACTGCTGGTCATATCCTAGATTTGGTTATTTTTCCGGCAACATCCTCGGTTCAGCTCTCTTCCCCTATCCCGATTCCTATCCCTTGGTCTGATCATCTGTACCTTACTTTCGCTCTTCGTTCACTGCCCCCCCCCCCCCCGCCCTCCTTGTTCTCCTCTACCTATCCGTTTATCTCGCCATCTCACTTCAGAAACTTTGCAACAATTTTTGTCAGTCTATCGCCCTCCCTCATCTGACTTTTCATCCCTGTCGCCTTCCTCTCAGGTTGCTCTCTGGAATTCCGGTTTATCACATGCCTTGGATCAAGTTGCCCCTCTTAGACCTTGTAACCAACGTCACACTGCCCATCACCCTTGGTTTCATGCAGGACTTCGCCTGCAGCGCTCCCACCTGAGGCGAGCCAAACACCTTTGGCGTAAATCTAGGTCTGCAGTTTCCTATCAGCGTTTTAAGTCCTGTCATGCTCAATATCGTGCCAGTATCCATCAAGCTAAGTGTTCCTTCTACTCTGCTTCTATCGCTTCTGCTCCCAACCGTTCTCGGCATCTCTTTGCCACTTTGCGTTCACTTTCCCAATTACACTCCTCTTCCCCTCCAGTATCGTCCGCTGTTGGGCCAGCCCCAAGTCCTACTAGTCTTGCATTTTTTTTTTTCCTCTAAAGTCCACACCCTTCGTTCCCTTCTTCCCTCTCATCCACAGGCGTTGGCTTCGCCTCCTCCTGTCTCACCCCCTTCGTCACCCATGCTGTCACATACCTGGTCCAGTTTTTCCCCTATTACTTACCCAGAGCTTGTCCAACTATTAGCTACTACGCGCAAGACCACCTACCCCCTGGATCCCATTCCCTCTTCATGGTTTTCTGAGCCGTCTGCCACTTTCTTTCAGGCTCTTCTTGTGATCATTAACTCCAGTCTGCTCTCCGGTAGTTTCCCACATACCTGGAAAAATGCTTTAGTTCGCCCCCTACTGAAACTCCCTTCCTTGGATTCTTCCGTACCTGCTAATTATCGTCCAGTATCTAACCTCCCTTTTGCTTCAAAGCTTCTGGAAAAGGTCGTCTTCTCACAGCTGTCACATCACCTTGACACTACACTCCATTTGCACCCCCGGCAATCTGGCTTTCGACCTGGACATAGTGTAGAAACCACCGTCACAGCAGTTCTGAACGAGATCCATACCTCTCACGATCGGGGTGACATCTCGATGGCAGTATCTCTCGACCTCTCAGCAGCCTTTGACTTGGTGGACCACTCCCTTCTTCTCTCTCGGCTTTGGGATACGGGTATTCGTGGGTCTGTTTACCGTTGGTTCCATTCTTTCCTTTCCTCCCGATCTTTTGCTGTCACTTCTGCCTTATCCTCTTCAGATTGCTTCCCACTCACATGTGGTGTCCCACAAGGTTCTATCCTGGCTCCTCTATTGTTTAATGTTTTTCTGGCTCCTTTAGCTCTACTAGTTCAGGAGCTAGGGATCTCAGGCTACTACTATGCTGACGACATTTTCCTTCTGCATCACACTTCTCCTTCTCACCCTCACATCACCCACCTGGAAACATGCTTATCTGCAGTTTCATCTTGGCTATCATCAAACTGCTTGATCCTCAATATTGCCAAAACTGCAGCTATTTGGTTCTCTCACGGGTCCGCTGTCCCTTCGCTCACTCCCTCCTTCTCGGGTGCCCCTATCTCCATGGTCTCGAACTTCATTACCTTGGTGTTATCTTTGACAATAACTTATCTTTCAGTGACCACATTTCCCATATCTCTCAGCGCTCCTTCTGCCTCCGGCAAATTCGTGCGATTAGGCCATTTCTCTCTTCTCAAGCTCTTACTACCCTCCTCCTCTCCTTGGTCATAACTCAACTGGATTTTTGCAATTCCATCTACACTGGTATCCCACAGTATCAACAACGGCGCTTACAATTAATACAAAATACAGCTGCCCGTATGATTTTTCATGCCTCCCCTCGGGATCACATTACCCCACTGTTACAACATCTCCACTGGCTGCCCCTCAGATTCCAGATCCCCTTCAAGATTCTCACATTAGTGCACCGGGCTCTTTATCTTCGCAAACCGCAATATCTGTCCAATCTATTGGTTTTTCATACCCCCTCACGTAGCCTCCGGTCCGTTCATATAAACCGTTTGCACCTCCCAGCCCCCTTTCAAGCTCACTTACAGTCCACTCGGAAATCTGCATTTTTCTACCTGGGCCCCTCTCTCTGGAATTCCCTCCCCATTGCCCTTCGTCTAGAAGAATCCTACCCCAAATTTCGCTCCCTCCTAAAGACCCATTTCTTTTCCTCTGCCTTTGACACCCCTCTGTGAACCCTCTTGACTTTTCTCATTTTCTGCCTTTTAGCTATTTCTACCTTTCGCCTTCTTTCCTTTATGTAATTGTAGTTCTTTTTCCTTTTTCCAACTTTATTGTTTTTATATTGTAAACCGCCCCGATGTAACGGGGGGCGGTATATCAAGTCTGCTGTAAACAATAAACAATTAAGACTAATAAAGGAAAATATTTTTTCACTCAACGTGTAATCAAACTCTGGAATTCATTACTGGAGGATGTGGTAAAAGCTGTTAGTGCAGTCGGGTTTAAAAAAAGGTTTGGACAAGTTCCTGGAGGAAAGGTCCATAAACCATTATTAAAGGAGACCCAGGATATCCACTGCTTGCCCCAATACAAGCATTGTGGAACCTGTGTCTTTTAGGTAAACTGCTAGGTACTTGTGACCTAGATTGGCCACTACTGGAAACAGGATACTGGGCTTGATGGACCTTGGTCTGACCCAACATGGCATATCTTATGTTCTTATAATCAGTTCATTGAGGATGGAGAAATTATTCCCTTTGATGAGTTGAAAGAGACATAAGGCTTATGGGCTGGGAACAGTTTCCAGTATAGGCAGGTCAGACTTTTTTTTTAGTGCACAAATTGGGTTCTGAGGGATTACAACGCGAATTTACCGACCTAGAGGTGGTCTGGTATGGGATAAAACATCCCGGGGACTCACCTCGGTGCTGTATAGCGTAGTTACTCACATGTAACAGGTGATCTCCGGGAACAGCAGGAATAAAGTCTTCACATGAGTATCGTCGGTACCGACGGAGCCTGCGCTGGAACGCTCCCCAGCGTCCAATAGGAAAGCTTTTGGGAGCATCCCACAGCTCCTGCGTGCTGCCTTCCCGCCTTTCCAACTCTCCCTCATCAGTTGAGTTTATAGCTGAGACAAAAGGAGAGAAGTAGAAAAGGTAGAGATAGATAGTGACAATTCCCAGGGGAGGTGGGTGGGTTGTGAAGACTTAATTCCTGCTGTTCCCGGAGATCACCTGTTACAGGTGAGTAACTACACTATCTCCAGGAACAAGCAAGAATGTAGTTTTCACATATGGGGATTCCCCAGCTGAGAGATGCCAGGAGGATGACCACAGCAAGCTGCAAATCCAGGATAAGATGGGTCATGCTTCCTCCCATGGATCTCTGGCATCGAAACCCAGGATGGCAGGTAGGAGTTGTACTAAGTCTGAAAGAGATGCTGGAGAACAGCCTGGCCAAACAAGGCATCCTGATGGGAGTCCTTGTCTAAGCAATAGTGGGCTGTAAAGGTGCGTACCGAAGCCCAAGTGGCCGCTCTACAGATGTCGTCAATGGATACAGAATGAAGGTTAGCCATGGAGGCTGCCATTGCTCTCACACTGTGAACCGTGACATGGCCTTCGAGAGAAAGTCCCTTACTCTCATATGCAAAGGATATGCAATCTGCAGTCCAGCTAGAGAGAGTTGTTTTGGAAACTGGAAGTCCCAAATGACTAGAATTAAAAGCAACAAAAAGCTGAGAAGATTTCCTATGTTTCTTAGTTCTTTGAAGGTAAAAGGCCAAGGCTCTTTTACAATCTAAAGTATGAAGGTTCCTTTCTGCATTAGAGGTATGAGGCCTAGGGAAGAATATAGGAAGGTATACCGCTTGGTTCAAATGAAAAGGCGAAACCACCTTTGGCATAAAGTGATGAGTCCTAAGAACTACTTTATCATGGTGAAATCTGGTATAAGGAGGATCCACCACTAAGGCCTGTAGCTCACTGATGTGTCTTGTAGAAGTGAGGGCAACTAGGAAGATGACCTTCCACGAAAGAAACTTTAGAGCTGTAGTGGCTAAAGGCTCAAACGGTGGTTTCATGAGCTGCCCGAGAACAAGATTCAGATCCCATGCCACCGGTGGCGGCTTAATGGGAGGTTTTGTTAAAAGTAGACCTCTCATAAATCTTGCTACGAGTGGATGAGAGGAAATAGGTTGTCCATCCAGAGGTTTGCGAAAAGATGCAATTTATTTATTAAGGCACTATGGACCCTTACTGAATTTGTTTTAAGACCAGAATTTGATAAATGGAGGAGATACTCCAGTAGCGATTCCACAGGCACCGAAAGGGGGTTAAGTCCCCTTTGAGAACACCATACAGAGAACCTCTTCCATTTAAAGGCATAGGATCGCCTTGTGGCAGGCTTTCTGGAAGCCACAAGGATATCCTTTACCTGTTGAGAAAAGCTGATATCCAGGAGTCCTAGGCTTTCAGTAGCCAGGCCCTGAGGTGCAGGGACTGGGGGTTCGGGTGCAATAGGGTCCCATTCTCTTGGGAAAGGAGATCTGGAGCATATCCCAACTCCAGAGGTGTGGCTTGAGAGAGATGCAAAGCAGAGGATACCACATTTGTCGTGGCCAACATGGAGCTATGAGTATCATATGACCTCTGTCTCTCTGAAGCTTGAACAAAGTTTTGGGAATGAGGGGAATGGGTGGTAAGGCATAGAGGAAGTCCTGACCCCAGTGGAGGAGGAAAGCATCCCTTGCCTGACAGTTTTGAGCCGGAATTCTGGAACAGAATCGGGGAAGTTTGGCATTCTGAAGACTTGCAAAAAAGTCTATATCTGGCGTTCCCCAGATTTGAAACACTCGAGCAAGCTGGTCTGAGTGAAGAGACCACTCGTGTGGCAGCAGTATTCAAATGAGTTTGTCTGCTCATAGATTTTGTAATTATATGTTTATTGATTTTTTGAAATGATACAACAAAACACAGAACAAAAGAAAAATCTCCATAAAGTTCACATTAAAACATGCAAAAAAGTAATAAATAAAGAAAAAATGGAAGTTAGCCCACATCAAGGGAATAAGAATTTGCATTTTATTAATTTTCCTCAGACTCATTTGTTATCACCAGAGATCCTGTTAAGAAAATATTTTACAGAAATTTTGTTATTACCTGTTGCTAATGAGATTGTGATTTCACGTTTGTTTTATATTCCTGATAAAAGAGTGTGGTCTTCCTCGGAACAGGAGGGGGAGGGAATCCTGGATATTAGCCCGATATTATAACTACTAGAGCTACCTTAGTTATTTCCCTTTTGAATGATGGTGATAAAGCTTTAATAATGGGGAATTATTTGACATAAAAATGCTATTTTTTGTGGTGGGAAACTTCAGATTTTCCCGGATGTTTCCAGAGCTACCCAAGTCAGAAGGAAGGCTTTTTTGCTTCTTAGGTCTCGGGTACTGGGTCTTTCTGGTACCTTTTATTTAAGATTTCCCTGTAAGTGTCTTGTTACACTGCTGGGGCTGAAATATGTATTTCTTGACCCTTCTCACTTGGAGAAACTTCTGGTTAGTAAGGAAATGATTGCCCCTGTGGCTGAGGAAGGTTGAGGGGGTTTTAGAGACCTTGTTTTTACTCGGTCTCTTTTGGAGATTTAGTTTGCAGCTTTAGTGAGACTATTGTCTCTTGTTTTCCTTTACATTTGTATTTTTCTTTTATTTAGTCATTGCTCCCTTGATGTGGGCTAACTTCCATTTTTTCTTTATTTATTACTTTTTGGCATATTTTAATACTGCCCATAGATTTTGAATGCCTGGAAGATATATCACTAGAAGGTGGATTTGAAGCTCTCTGGCGAGGGCCCACAGTCACAAGGCTTCGTTGCATAATGACAGAGAGCCCGTTCTACCCTGCTTGTTCACATAGAACATGGCTACTTGGAGTAGGTCTGGACCAGAACTGTCTTGTAGCTGAGATGGGCCTGAAATACTCGAATAGTATGGAAAATGGCTCCGAGTTCTAGGAGGTTTATGTGAAGATAAGCCTCCTGTGGGGTCCAGAGACCCTGAGTTGAGAGATCGTGCAAGTGAGCCCCCCAACACAACTTGGAAGCATCGGTTGTTAGGGTGGCTTGGCATAGAGGCTGCTGGAAAGGAAAGCCTACGAGAAGGTTTTCTAGTGAATGCCACCATTGCAGGGACGAAATGAGATGTGTGGAGTTTCTGATTCTGTCCGTTAGCCGACCCGAGGCCTGTGTCCACTGAGAGGACAGAGTCCACTGGGCTGCTCGCATATGAAGGTGAGCATAGGGAACCACATGGACAGTGGATGCCATATGCCCCAGAAGCTGAAGCATTTCCCGAGCAATTAGGAAAGCTTTCAGAGCTGCCTGGGAGGCCAGCTGTATTATACGAAGACAATGTGGCTGTGGCAGGAAAGCCTTTGACTGCCTTGTGTCTAGACGAGCCCCTATGAATTCTAGAGACTGAGAAGGGGTGAGATGAGATTTTGGGAGGTTTATGACCAGTCCCAAGTACCGAAGGATTCGCATGGTGCGAGAAAGAGCAAAGCTGGCTTCTGGAGCTGTTGATGCTCGGATGAGCCAGTCGTCTAAGTAGGGGAAGACGAATATTCCTAGAGTTCTCAAGAATGCTGCTACTACTGCCATGCATTTTGTGAAGACGCTTGGGACAGAAGCCAGACCAAAGGGAAGAACCCTGTATTGGAAGTGTCTTCCCTGGAAAAGGAATTGAAGGAATTTCCTGTGATCTGCGTGGATGAGAATATGTAAATATGCATCCTTTAGATCTAGAGAACATAGCCAGTCCTGACTCTGAAGGTATGGCAGGAGTGTTCCGAGGGAGATCATCTTTAATTTTTCTCAGAACAGATACCTGTTTAATTCTCTGAGGTCCAGTATAGGCCTGTGTCCTCCTGTTTTCTTTGGGATGAGAAAATAGGGGGAGTAGAACCCCGTACCCTGTTGGGATATGGGTACCTCTTCTATTGCTCTCTGAGCAAGAAGTGATGCGACCTCCTGACATAAGAGATCGGTGGCAGGGACCTGAGAATTGAACTGTCTTATGATTGTAGGAGGGGCAAACTGTGAAAGCGAGGTCTGTACCCCTCTCGTACAATGGACAGAGTCCAGTTTTCTGATGTTATTTGTTGCCATCTTCTGGCAAAATTACATAACCTTCCCGGAATGGAAAGGGGTTCTGGACCTTTCAGGGGCAGAATGACTAAGTTCTCTAGGAAGGAGTCAAAGCCCCTGAGGAGGCTGAGCCGGTTGAGCTCTTGGAACTTGTGGTTTCCTCTGCTGTCCCTTTTGGGGAGCATGAACTGGACAGTGGCCCAGATGGGTGTAAGATGGATAAAACCTCTTTTTCTTGTTGAAAAAGGATTTCTTGACTGACTTTTCCTTTGCTGGGTTGGCTGTAGACTTTGATAGTCTGTTCAAGGTAGAATTTTCAGATTCAATCTGATTGGCCTTGCCTTGCTAATCCTTGCCAAAATGATTTTCTCCTGTGCAAGGAATGTTTCCCAGTTTATCTTGCACCCATTGTTCTAAGTCTGATGCCTGAAGCCAGGCAATACGACGTGCACCAATGGAAATAGCAGAGGTTCTGCTAATGCATTCAAAGCAATCAAAGGTTGCACGGTTCGTGAACTTAGACACATTCTGGGCATGTTTGACCAGAGTAAGGAATTCCCCTCTTTTTTAATCTGGGAGAAGAGGGCTCATGAGCTCCAAGTCTCTTGTAACCTCCTTGAGGAACATTCCCATATAGAGAATGTAGGAGCTGATCCTGGCTGATAACATGGAGGATTGGAAGCATCGACACCCAAAGGCATCGCGTGTCCTCGATTGGAGGCCTGGAGGATTGGAAGAATGCGTTTTAGCACTCTTAATCCTACGCATCGCCGATTCCACTACCATTGAATGGTGTGGTAACTGAGTCTTTTGAAAACCAGGACAACCTGGAACTCAGTACATGGTATTGAGTCATCAAGAGTGTGGAGACACTGTTAAAGGAGCTTCCCACATTCTTAGCATAAGATCATGCAAAATTCTGTGAATGGGAAGGGTAGCTGCCTCCTTAGGAGCCATAGGGTATTGAAGAATTTCAAATTCTTCTGCTCTGGGCTCCTTCTCCGGAGTCACCGTGACTGAAAGACCTCAAGCTAAATCACGTATGAAATCCTGGAAGGACATGTCTTCTGGAGGAGACATTCTGCATTGAGGAGAAGGAGATGGATCCTCTGGAAGGATTGCTCTGGTACTGACAGTCATCAGAGTCATCGGAATCAAAGGATTCGAAGTATCTCTGTGCCGGGTGTTCCTGCAACGCATGGTATCGGTACCGGTCGAAGTCGATGTCGGAGTGTCTCGGTACCGGCCCTTCGATACCTGAGATAGACTCAAGACTTGGCTTGGGGGGAAGCATACTGGCCGGGGAAGGTGTGCTCGCTACCGGTACCGATGTCAGTACCGATACCTGTGGAACCATCTGTAGCAGTCTTAGCGGTACCGAAGCTGCTAAGAGGGCTGCTAGACTGTGTTCGATAGCGAGGATTCTCTGATCCATCGCTCCTGCCGATGCCTGGGTGTCGGTACCAGTGGAAGCGGGTATGACCCCAGAACATGGCACCAGTAGTTCTGCCGAGGTGGAAGCCTCTGTGACATCCTGGAGTCCCGTTAATGCTTTGGTGACCGAGGCCTCCCGCTGGGGCTGTTTTGCCGGTGAACTTTCCTTGAGGGCAATGCCAGTGGCATCTTGATACCTGGAAGGAAAACTATCCTTTGAGGACCGGCCAGTCTTAGAAGACTTAGGTTTAGTTACCTGAGATCCATGGGAGGAAGATGAAGCCTTGGATGACGTCGATGCAACTGACATCGTATCTGCAGCAAAAAGGGTACAGAGTTTTGCAGCTCTATTCTGCAGTCCCCTGTTAGTCATCTTTCTGCAGGAAAGACATTCCAATGGACAATGGTCAGGACCTAAACATTTGAGACACCATTCATGGGTGTCAGTGACGGATATGGTACCACCACACTTAGAACATTTCTTGAAACCACTAGCTGGTTTCTCCATGTTTGAATAAAAGTGGGCCTAGTGCCCAAAATGGCACCTAGCACCGAGAGGAGAAAGGCCCCTGAAAGAAAAAATCTTTTAGAAAGCTAGTTTTTTTTTTAAAGAAGAAAAGAGAACCGGTGGTACTGGTAGGCATTGAATGAAGGCAAACGTGACCACAAAAAACAAAAAAGAAGAAGAAATTTTCTGCGATGACAGGGTATGCGTCCTGTCGGCTCCACGGAAAATGAAGAACTGATGAGGGAAAGGCGGAAAGGCAGCACACAGGCGCTGTGGGATGCTCCCAAAAGCCTTCCTATTGGACGCTGGGGAGCGTTCCCGCGCAGGTTCCGTCGATACCCATATGTGAAGACTACATTCCTGCTTGTTCCTGGAGATAGGTCCTTGAGGGGCACAGCTTTACATGAAAGAATGGGAGAGGGATTTAGGAAAGGTGCTAATGCAGAAAGCTTGGCAACAGATAGTGGATCAAATTAGGCAGACCTCCTATCAATAGCTATCAAGGAAAATTGCTATAAGGTGATGATAGAGTGGTACTACACGCTGGAGAGGCTGCATCGGATGTTTCTGATGGTCTCTCCGGAATGCTGGAGGAGGTGTGGTGAGAGGAGGTCAGTCTGGCACATTTGGTGGACATGCCCAAAACTTCAAGCATTTTGGATGCTCAGGGTACAGCTATGTCTAGATCCAGGGATATTTTTACTCTCTTGGTGGGGACAAATGCAGAAAGAGGGGAAGGGAAAGGCGACCCTTGCCTGCGGTGCGCTGTGGCATGGCCACCTGCTGGAAACAGCGTGAGGATCCTGCATTAACACAGTGTGAGGCTCGAATTAGGAGCGCCTGACAACACATAGGAGGCAACGATTGCAGCATTTTGAGAAGGACTGGAAAATTTTGATTCAAGCCCCGGGGGGGGGGGGGGGAGGGGAGAGGAGAGGGAGGGGAGGGGGAGAGGAGGGTTAGAGGGTAAGGAAGGGTAGAATTATGGGTGAGCACGATTCTAGTATATATGTAAGACAGTTGGGGTGGGGACAGAAGAATGTGTTGATCTAATAAACAGTGTAAACTGGAGAAGAAGAACACTTGAGAAAAGAGGTCTCGGTTAAGAAAGAGGACCATATGAAACTGTTTTATTGTTGTACTGAAGTCTATGTGTATGGATGTTGGTATATTATGGGTGAAACTTTACAAAAAAAAAAAAGAAGGGCTCCCAAGGAACATGAGGCTTGATATTCCTGGGCAACAGAACAATGCAAATCATAAGTTGCATTATTCATACACTATAGCAGTTACTAACCTACAATACTAATTTAAAATAGATTTTATTTTATATTTTTTATAGTGTCATCAAGTCAGTGCTGACTCCTGGCGACCCAGCTACCCCTGGGTTTTCTTAGCAATGTATCATTGGAAGTAGATTGCTAGACCTTTTCTTCTGAGGCAATGGAGGTAAAATGACTTGCCCAAGGTCACAAGGAGTACCAGTGGGAATCAAACCCTTCTGGGTACTAGGCAGTTGCTCTAACCACTAGGCTATTCCTCCACTCCTATCATAGATTAGCGACTCCTATGTTAATTTATTTATTTATATTCTCTTATATACCGCGCTATTCTGCATCAGTGCGGTTTACATTGAACGAACTGAAATTACATTGAACAGGGCATTATAACTTGGAGATAACTATTTTACAGGGAACATGGGCAATGGAGGGTTAAGTGGCTTGCCCAAGACCACAAGGAGCACCTGTGGGACTAGAAACCCCAGTCCTTCTGGCCCAAGGTTGCTGCCCTCTAGTGGGATTTGAATTAAATTAAGCTGTAGTAAAATGCAATATATTTTACCACAGCTTAGTAATTAGCTCCCTAAATACAAACAAAAAGAAATGAGATCTAGGAATAAGAATGAAAGATAATGCAAAAGTTGTGGAAAAAAGCAAGTTAAGATTAAGGAATCTAGCTTGTACTGCAGCTTTACGATTTATTGTATCATGGAATTTGGAATTTAAGAATTCAGCTGTCAAGATTTCATAGTCCAACCAAACATGTTCAACATGTTTTATAACATTTTATAACATATAACATTTTATAACAGGAAAAGTGGCCATGCAGGCATGCATAGCTCACCCTAAAGTCACTGCACGTAACCGCATTCCTGATTAAAAAGAAGAATTTGAATTCTAGAAGAGCATGCATGCTTCTGTGTACCTAAAGGAAATGACCAGCAAGATGCTTCTTTTACTGGGTTTCCAGCAAACGCATCACAAACTAAGGATTAATCAAGAAAACAGAAACCAACTGTTTATTACAGAGACAGTAGAGCATCATTTTAATTGGAGGGCCCAACAAACAAATTTACAGCCCCACCCCAAACTCTCTAGTTGATGACGATGTGTTGCATGCAATATTGTTGGGGCCATGGCACCTGTGGCCCACCACATTCCACTGTCTATGGTTTATTAAGTGCATTTTGCAAGGGCGTAGTGCCTATCGTCAAGGGCTCAGCAGCAGGAAAACTGTCTGTATGCATGTTTGCTTGCGCATACGTAAGCCTAGTCAAAATACTGCAGTTCACGCTTCCCTCACCATAATCAGCTCTCTGAATGGTGGAGCCATGCGGTGCATGAAGTTCTAGGTGATCTTGCAGTTTGAAGTTTCGTGAGACTTGAAACCAGGAGATTAGCCCAAACTTCTTACACCGTGTAGCTCCACCATGCAGAGAGCCAGTTGCAGCAGGGGAAGTGAGAACTGCTGAATTTTTCAAGAACTGCAACCAGAGACAAGAATGGATGAATGAAAGAGGGACTGAATTAAGGGGGGGGGGGGGGTTTGAAAGAGAGAAAGACTGGAGGAAGGCTGGTGATGGGGGGGGGGGAGGGGGGAGGCTGGTAGTGAAGGGGTTGAGAGAGAGAGAGAGAGAGAGAGAGAGACTGGGAGGATCAATGCAGACTCACATACACAGCCCATGACACAAACACACTCCCCATAACACAAACACATTCACTAACGCAGCCCTGACACCTCCCCTACACACAAGCAGCCCCAACTCTCCTCATGACACCCACACCCACACATGCATGCACAAAGCTCCCGACATTCCCCATGTCACACAAACATGTACCACACAACACACACCCACAACACTTACGATGACACACACATATGAACCTCCCACATGCCTGATCTTGGAAATGGGGGGAACACGCCATTGTGTCACCTCGCTAGTGTACACTTTTCAACTTGTTTAAATATTAACTGGAATCATTTAAAAAGAAATACAGGAGATCTCACGTGATGCATGAGTGAGTAAGGAGGCTTTCTTGCTCGCTCCGGGGCTGCCCCGAGAAAATAACCTAATTGTATATTGCAACCCTGCTAAAAGTAGAACCTGTTCGAAGCAAAAGCAGAGGTCAACAGATTTATACGGTGAGGAGGGAAAAAAAGTGAAGGAAAAATGCCTTTATCGGCTAAAAAAGACTGCGAGAAAGCAGGCAGGTTTGGGGCCTTGACAACCATGATGACGCAGCCAGTCTCCCCTGGTGCCGAGAGCGCAGATTCATCAACGGAGGATCTGGCGAAGGAAGTAGTAAACCTATTAGATCCCAAGTTTGATCAAATAATGAAGAAGTTGGAAACAATGGGAGACTCGCTAACGGACATTGGATGGAGAGTAGAAGAGCTCGAACAACGAGTGGCGAGCATCGAGAATGGAGAAGGAAGACAAGAGAGAGAGCGATTGGAGCAGAACAAATAGAGGCCCTGCAAGTGAAGGTGGATGACCTAGAAAACAGGTCGAGGCAAAATAATTAAAAAATCGTGGGAATACCAGAATCAACGACAGAGCGTTTGCTACTGCCGCTGCTCGAAGAATGGCTGCCAAAGGAGCTGGGCCTGGCATCGTTAATAGGAGCTCTTAAAATAGAGCGAGCGCATCGAATTGGAACGAGGCGAGAGGAGCGGCAAAGACCACGGGTGGTAATTATACGCATTCTCAATTTCCAACATAAAGTGCAATTGTTGCAAAAGGGGATCTAAAACTGGAGAATCAGAGACTTTTGATGTTTCAAGATTATTCAGCAGCAGTGGCAGAAAAACGGAAGGACTTCACTCCCATTTGTGCTGCTTTGTTTAAGAAGAAGCTACGCTTCACATTAGCATTCCCGGCGGCATTGAGGGTTATCAAGCCAGGGACAGAATCTCGCGTTTGAGACTGTGGCTCAAAAGGCTAAAAAGGTTAGGGCTCTTTAACCTGGAAAAGAGACGGCTGAGGGGAGATATGATAGAAGTCTATAAATTAATGAATGGAGTGGAACGGGTAAATGTAGATCTATTGTTTACGTTATCAGAACGTAACGTAATCAGAATATAGAAAGACTAGGGGACATGCCATGAAGCTACAGGGTAAACTATTTAAGACTAATAAGAGAAAATATTTTTTTGCTCAACGTGTAATCAAACTCTGGAATTTGTTACCGGAGGATGTAGTAAAGGCTGTTAGCGTAGCTGGGTTTAAAAAAGGTTTGGACAAGTTCCTGGAGGAAAGGTCCATAAACCATTATTAAGAAGGGACCCAGGATATCAATGCTTGACCCAATACAAGCATTGTGGAACCTGTGTCTTTTGGGTAAACTGCTAGGAACGTATGACCTAGATTGGCCACTGTTGGAAACAGGATACTGGGCTTGATGGACCTTGGTCTGACCCAGTATGGCATATCTTATGTTCTTATGTGGCAGCAGCAAAACAATTTCTAGCTGGATTGGCGGGAGATAATGGTGGAGAAGGTACACCGGCCTGACTCGTTGAGAAGGAACAAAAGGCAAAGAAGGATGAACATCACTGATTATTTAGGAAACTAAAGGCTTAAAAGTTGGAAGAGGAAGAGGGAAGGAGTAAAGGGAAACAAAGTCATGTTGGCCTGGCAAGATTGAAATCAGCGGGTGCAATAGTAAAGAACCTGCTTGTGAATGATACGGTGTTTGATGGAACTATGGTGTAGTGAAGAGGACAGAAATGGGGAATCGGGGCAGCCCTACGGCATCCAGCGGAGATCAGGCCTCAGCAGAGAAGTGCTGAGGGTAGCAGATGCAATGGGGAATATGGGGAATACAGGGAGTGGAGAGAAAAAGGGAGGGGGAGGGGGAGGAGGAAGGGGAAGGAAAGGAAAGGAAAGAAAAACAGAAGTGTGAGTGGAGAATGTATGTTTTAAATGAATGGCAGAAAATGCAAAGTGGAGAGGGTGAGACTGATATAAATAATAAGAGAGATCAGGAAAATCTTAAGGAACTGCCTGAGAAACATAAGAAAAGTTATGATGTCTATGTACATGACACTGAGTTCGGGGTTGAGGCTGGGCCACCTTGGGCGAAACTTCAAGCAATGTGGAATTTGAGAAAGGATATGGTAGCGGATAAGTATAATGAGACATGATTTGCGGATAATTACGTGGAATGTGGGGGGAGTGAGTACACCAACAAAATGCACGAAAATATTACAAGCCTTAAAAAGAGGGAAAGCCCAAGTGGCATTATTACAAGAAACACACTTAAGTGTAAGGGAACATAAGAAGCTTAAGAGAGACTGGGTTGGGCAGGTATTTGCTGCGTCATCGGAAGGGAGAAAGAGGGGAGTAACGATTTTGATTAAAAAAGGGATCCCTGTAGAGATCATTAGCAAGGAGGAATTTTTTAAATTACTTCTGCAAAAGATAATGGGGCACCAAAAGTACCATTAATATTGGCAGGAGACTTTAATTGTCCTCACGACCCAGAACTAGATAGATCACAGGCGAAGAGGGGAGGGGGATGGACGAAAAAAGGGGTGGGGTACTTATGTAGAATGGGAGGATTGATAGATGCATGGAGAGTTCTGTATGAAGGTGAAAGAGATTACACACATCTGTCAAGAGCCCACCAATCTTGGTCTAGGATTGATTATATATTAATTTCCAGAGACAGTTTTGGCAAAGTGGTGAATGTGGAAATTGAGCCAATTGTAGTATCTGATCATGCCATGATAAGAATGGATTGGAGAGTGAGAAATGCTGGTGGCAATAGATGGTCCTTTCCCAGGCATTTGTGGAAAAGTGAGGAGTTTCGGCAATATTTGACACACCACTGGGAAGAATACTTAAGATTTAATAGGCGCAAGCGAGAACAGTGGCAATATTTTGGGAGGCTGGGAAAGCAATGATGCGTGGCCACATAATAGCATATGTAGCAAAAGAAAGGAAGCGAGTTAATGAAACTATCTTGAGATTAGCCCAAAATCTCCAGGAAGCAAAAAAAGACGCCCTGATAAACCGGAAGCACACAAAGGCTTATCTCGAAACTCAAACAGCCTTACATGCTGCATTGCAGGAAAGAGCAGTGTATTCTATGCAATACTATAGGCATCAGTTGTTCAGATATGGAGATCGGACGGGGAAATTACTGGCTGGGCTAGTGAAGGATAGAGGAGGCAATAGAGGGGTAACCATAATCTGGGACAGAGATGGCGTGAAGCAGAGAGAGGTGGGGAAGATAATGCAAGTTTTTAGACAATTCTATCAAGATCTGTATTCGCCGGAAATGGAGGATAGGGAACAAGAAAGAGTTTTCTTGGATGCGGTACAGCTGCCTAATTTGTCTCAAGCAGAGTTGCAAGAATTAAATAAACCTATAACAGGGGAAGAAATACAGAAAATAATAAAAGCAGGGACACCACATAAGACCCCGGGGCCAGATGGGTATGGGACAGAGTTCTATAAGATGTTAATGACTCAAGTTACGCCCACTTTGGGGGCCCTGTATGGAGAGGTACTGGAGACGGGATCCTTTCCGAGAGACAGGCGAACAGCGGTTATAACTATTATTCCTACACCGGATAAGGATCCAGAGGATCCAGCTTCATATAGACCCATATCATTAATTGATTATGACATGAAAATTATGGCGTCAGTACTAGCAGTAAGGCTGCAAAAGATACTTCCAAGACTGATAGGTAATCATCAATCAGGCTTTGTGAAGGGAAGAGAGGCTTTTTCGAACATCAGTAGAGTATTGTTGAGAATCGAGAGGTGCCTTTTTCAAGAGATTCCACTGCTGCTGGCAAGTTTAGATGCGGAGAAGGCTTTTGATCAGGTCTCGTGGACCTATATGTTTGAAGTTCTACGCAGGTTTGGATTTGAAGGGGCTTTTCTTGGATTGGGTAAAAGCACTATATATGGACCCTTTGGCCTGTGTTGTAAGTGGGGGGAATATTCGCAGTCTTTCTTGTTGAAGAGGGGTACACGGCAGGGATGCCTCTTGTCTCCCCTGCTATTTGTTCTTCAGCTAGAGCCTTTACTGCTCTCCCTCATTGAGGCAGAGGAGGTGAAGGGAATTGAATGGAACAATGGGGGTATTAAAGTTAGTGCTTTCGCAGATGATATGCTCCTGTGCATCTGTGATCCTCAAAGATCGTTAGATGTGGCACTACAGCAGATTGAGCGATTTGGATCCTTCTCAGGGCTACGTATAAATAATATTTTGCTAGCAAACTCAAATCAACAGTGATACTTACACCCTCCAATACTACTCCATCTTCTAATAACCACACCTGGAATACTTTCCAACCAATAGATAAGAAACAACTACTCAATATAATATCGAATATCAATACAACCACATCCATACTTGATCCCTGTCCAGTTCTCTGGATCAAACAAACAAAGCAGAAACTAGCGCCTTTTATCCTAAATATAGTGAATCAATCACTACTGCAAGGGGTTTTACCTAAAGAACTAAAACTATCTGCAATCCGCCCTATACTAAAAAACAAGACATTAAATGTAAATGACCCATCATCCTATCATCCGATAGCTAGCATCCCCTTCCTAACTAAAATCATAGAAAAAGCCGTACAATTACAGTTACAAGATCATATAGACACCTTTGCCCCACTTGATGAACACCAATACGGCTTTCGCCCTTTTCATGGTGTTGAAACCCTGCTCATTTCTCTTCTTGACACTCTTAATAAAGGATTGGACAATACAAATCAAGCTTTCACTTTAGTTTTCCTTGACATATCAGCTGCATTTGACAGCATTAATCACAACATACTCATCTCACGACTTAAACAAATAGGATTACTGAAAACTACTTTAGACTGGTTTAATTCATACATATCCGATCGTTCTCAATATATTCAACTTAATCAATCATCATCATCCCCTTTCCCTCAAGAACAAGGTGTACCCCAAGGCTCTGCATTATCTGCTCTATTATTTAACATATACCTCCAGCCTATATGTACCATATTCAAAAAATACAAGATTAATTATTATATATATGCAGACGACATTATGCTATTCTCTGAATTTAACGTAAATAACCCAAATTACAACAATCTAATAAACTGCCTTACAGAAGTTGAAGAATGGCTACATTTAAACAACTTAGCTATTAACATCAAAAAAACGGAAATCCTGATTGCAACAAAAAACACGAAATATACTCCTCCATCTGACATTAAAATCCTGAATACGACTCTTCCAATCAAAGAAGAAATAAAATATTTAGGGGTTATCATTGACAAAACTCTCAGTTTTACAACACACATCAAGAAACTAACAAAAACAATCTATTACAAACTCCGCTCTATCCAACAACTAAGACCACTATTACAAGACGAAGACTTTAGAACCGTCACACAAGCTTTGATTACACCACACTTCGATTTTTGTAATAGCATACTACATGGTATAACTAAGAAGAACATCAAAATCTTACAAATGGCCCAAAACGTAACAGCAAGAGTTATATTTAAAGCCAAACTATCTGATCATATTACCCCTATTCTATACACACTACACTGGTTACCCATATTCAGTAGGATCCAATACAAAATACTGTTAACCACTTTCAAATTAATTAATAATATTGCCCCATCACACTTAACTACTCTTCTTCACAGCCCACTCGATAATAGGATAAGACGGAGAAAAAACCTTAATACATTAGCAGTCCCAGATATAATAAGGAAAACAAAACACTCAACAAGTAACAGTGCCTTTTCCCTTGTTGCTCCAATACTGTGGAACAATCTTCCAGATCAACTAAGAGAAACTAAAGATCTACTAACATTCAGAAAAGATCTAAAAACTCATCTATTCACACAACACTACACCAATGGTGAAACAGGTATAACTTCCCAACCACCATAAACTGAATTTATTTACACTATCCAAATGTATATCAACAACTGGAACAACGACAACTGCAAATGATATTTAACATGATATTAATTTTTCTTACATTATACATATATAATATATTTTTATTGTAATATAGTTCAATAATGTTCCTGTTATATTGTAATACATTAATGATGTTCTACACAATTCATGTTATAATGTAATACAGTTCATGATATTAATTTTTCTTATATTATACATATATAATATATTTTTATTGTAATATAGTTCAATAATGTTCCTGTTATATTGTAATACATTAATGATGTTCTACACAATTCATGTTATAATGTAATACAGTTCATGATATTAATTTTTCTTATATTATACATATATAATATATTTTTATTGTAATATAGTTCAATAATGTTCCTGTTATATTGTAATACATTAATGATGTTCTACACAATTCATGTTATAATGTAATATAGTTCATAAAGTTCTATGTACCTGTTCGATTATTGTTGTAATGTAAACCGCTGCTGATCCTTGGAAGCAGCGGTATATAAAAGCTGTTCAAATAAATAAATAAATAAATAAAATAAATCCTTAGTGCTAGAGGTAGGAAGAGGCGTTAGGAGTTGTTGGCAAGGAGATTTTCCGCTGATATGGGCGCTGGGGCAGTTTCGGTATCTTGGCATCCAAATCCCAGAAAACACGTCACAGCTTTATGAGGTGAATATAAAACCAATGATAGACAAGACAGTGGCTAGGCTGAAGAAGTGGAGGGATCTTCCTATATCCCTTGCAATGTTCCCTCTAATTTTCTGTAGGCTGTATGCGCATAAAATATCAGCTGTGCAGCTTTTGAAGGAAGGTTAAATTTTTGAGCGCCACATAATGACACTCGGAGTTATATACTTTAAAATTTGACTACACGGCAGAATACAGTATGTACACCACATTGATTTTAATCAAAATTAAATGAAAATAGACGATTACTAAATGAAGCGGGAAATTTCTAGTAATTACAATCATAACTTTTAAATTTTAAGACGTCTGTGTTGTTTTCTATCAGAATCAGAGCTGTAATTTTTGTGCGCTCTGTTGTAAAGTATGTGTGCTCGCTCGGCGAGGTGTGTGCGCGCGCACACGCGCATAGCTTAGAGGGAATAGTGATCCCTTGTGGGTCGAATAGCTCTTATCAAGATGGTAGAACTGCCCAGATGGGTTTATCTTTTACGCCATGTCCCCGTGTGGATATTGTGGAGAGATATGCTGTTGCTGCAGAAACATATAGGTAAATTTTTATGGAGGGGTCGAAGATCCCGCATAGCTTTGTCCACCATGATAAAGACTTTGGAAGAGGGGGAACTGGCCTACTGTCCTTGCGAACATATAATTCAGTCTGCTTACTCGGGCCCTTGAGAAATTTGTTAATAGGCACGACGGGAAAGCTGCCACTAGAGTTAGTAGACCAGATGTCAAGGCCATATCACAGAGCATATTTACTACATAAGTCTAGTAGAGAGCTGCCGCCAGCTTGGAGAACCTCAGTGTATATGCGAGCCCTAAGGCAGGCGTGGAAAGCACTGTGTCAGCAGAAAAAAGTGAATTGAAGGGGCACTGATTGTCTTCCTTTGATGGGGAATGGAGAGTTTGAGCCAGGGAGACAGGGTGGAGTGTCCATGAGATTGGCACGGTGTGGGGCAATCTATGTGGGACACTTGAAGATGGAGGCGGCCCCGGAGATAGATTCTTTTCAGTCATTGTGTAAGAGGTATAATATGGAGTCAAAAACATTCTACTTCTACTTACAGGCTGGGCACTATGTGGGCAGTCTCCAAAAAGAGTTTGACACGTTGTTGAGCTCAAGGGGGATGTTGGGTCTGTTAGCAACACTGGAAGAGAAAATATCTGTCCGAAACGTAAGAGTGGAGATCTGCCCTGGAGGAGATCTGAGAGCCTTAGAGAATTTAGCTCAGAGATGGCAACAGGATAAAATGCCTGGAGTTACGGTGGTGATGTTACAGAGAGCTTTTAAGGAGATAAAGAATATTTCTGAATCAATACGGTTACAAGAAATATAATATAAATTTCTCTGGCGAGCGTATGTCCATAACGCGTGGGCAGCACGAGCGGGATTGACTTCGACAGATGTGTGTAATCTATGTGGGAAAGAGAAAGGGACGCTGGTTCACCGCTTTTGGTTGTGTGTTCTGATTCAAAGTTTCTGGAGAGAAGTAGAGACAAAACTTATGGGGTGGAGGCCACATCGCCGGGTATTTTCACCAGAGTGGTGCTTGTTTAGTGCATATGATGGGGGGGGGGAGTTGACTGTGAGCCACTATAAGAAGCTATATGAGAAAGTAGCTAAGCAGTGTATTCTGCACCATTGGTTGGATGAAAAACCCCCGGAGGTAAAGGAGTGGGAGCAGACACTGATAGAATTGATGTGCATGGAGCAGAAAACAGCCTGGATACTTGGGAAAAGTAAATTAGAGGAGTTTGGAAAAATATGTGATCCGGTTTTGCAACAGTATCCCCGCTAAAGAGAAGAAGAATAGTAGGGTGTGATTGGATACGGCAGGAGGAGCAGGTAGTCAGGCGGTAAAGACGCAAGGATGAATGAATGAGGGAGCGAATGGTTTGTTTGATATATGGATAAAGGTAGGCAGAGTTTAGATGACAAAAGGAGGGAAGATAAGGGAGGGAGGGAGATAGAGGGGGAGGGAAGGGAAGGGAGGAGGAACAGGGAAGGGAGGAGGAACAGGGAAGGGAGGAGGAACAGGGGAGGGAGGAGGAACAGGGGAGGGTGGGTGGGAAGGATATGTTAGAGGATGAGATGAGATGCAAAAGTAACTTGGTTATATTTTGTTCCCTGTTCAACACTGGTTAATAGTTGCTTAAGTGTGCAAAATTGGGGGGAAAGAGTTGATTGTATTAGAGTCATAACATTTTGGTTAATTGTAAGGAATTTTGAAATATGATGTAAAAAGGGGAGTAAGAAGGGCTGTGGTGTATCTGTGAAATGACTTGGAATTGTATTTTGAGCTATGTGCTTCGGAGGATGCATTAAGCTGTCAAAGATGTTAACTGACATGTTCAATAAGAATAATAATAAAAATAATAAAAATGATATTCCTTAAAAAGAAATACAAACTATATTTTACAACTCCCCCCAAACCCCCCCCCCAAAAGAGCTTTACTGTCATCATTTCTTGGTACCTTAAGAGTGGCCATCAGCCTTAATGGTCCGAGTAATAATACCATATTAGCCCTTCGGCAATATAGAATGAAGAGTACTTTTAGACAGCTGGCTATTCATAATTCACCTTTATAGAGACATATAAAATATGTGCAGGAAACAATCCTACAAGCTCTTTTCTATGTATATAAAGTAAGCAATCCTGGGGAAAGAGTTGGGCAGAGTATGGGTTTTGCATGCATACCTTGCAAATGCATAATCAATCAGACATACATGTGTACTTACACGTGCTCTGGGATGGCACTGTGGCCGCTAACTATATGCATAAGCAGCAATTTTGAACGGGAAAGTACATGGGCATCACCACTTTTTTACGTATATACTGGTCATATCCACTTTTGTATCCGATTCTATAATCGTCGCCTTAAGCTAGCAACCTTTTTGCATCATACCTCGATCTTCTTGATCTTTGAAGTGCCACCAGTAGCCTTTGGAAGGATGATAACAGCAAAAGGACATGGCTTCATCAAAAGCAGACTGAATTCCGTGCACTGCAGTGAGCTAAACAAACAGCATCATGTGAAGAGGAGTTTGATACTATAGTAATATGACTATTTAATCAATACTGCAGAGTAGAGAATAGTAGCAATAACCATATTTTAGTTCTCTGTGCAGGATTAATTTTGTTTGCACAATTCTTTATTGTTGAGGTTCCTGCAAATTTATCTGCAATATTTTGTTTTGGTGTCAATACAGCCTGCATAGGCTAGTGTGCTAGATATTTGTTACACTAACATATTCCCTTCTGCAATATATAGCATAGTCCTTAACCTCAAATAGACTTTAATGGCATTAAACAGTTCAAAGGAAATTTCACTGTAGCAAACAAATCTGTTCAACCACAGTGATGGACCAAAAAAAGACCCAATTCCCTGATTTATAGCACATTTATACATAGAACCGAGTCCACATCATCAATACCATTAGTATATTATTAGGACTTCACATGTTAGGTTTTAGCTGAGAGAACACTTAGGGCTGGATTTTGGTGTTCAAAGGCCCCAAGCACTTTCACGCTGAACTGGAGAACCTAGAGTCATAGAAACATAGATGGCAGATAAAGACCATACAGCCTATTCAGTCTGCTCTTCCATACCAAGCATGTTTCAGCTCGTTCTTTGTTAGCTGTTACTGTTTGAACTTTGAAGAGAGTAAAGCATGCACAATGCACATGTATTCCCTAGTAAAATTCTGGAGCTGTATTTTTGAAATGTAATTTTGAAGTTTACTTGCATTTAATTTGTGTCTCACAATCTTTTTTCCTTATTTGTTCTTGTTTTTTTTCTTTCTTCCATCACATCTTAGTGTATGATCTAGTGGGTTTTCCTCCACTGCAACCCAGGAGTCATCTTTGACTTGCTCTCTCTTTCTCTGCACACATTCAGTAGACAGCAAAAGCCTATCACTTCTTCCTTTATAAGTCAGCAAAATTTGTCTCTTCGTTTCTGAGCACTCTACCAAGACCCTTATCCACTCTCTAATCACGTCCCATTTAGATTATTGCAACCTACTCTCCTTCATTACCTTCAAAATTCAGCTGCACGGCTTATCTTCCCCCAGTGTCGCTATGCTCACATAACCCCTCTTCCCAAGTCACTTCATTGGCTCCCTATCCGTTTCTGCATCCAGTTCAAACTTCTATTAACTTACAAGTGCATCCATTCTGCGGCTCCTCATTACATCTCCTCTCTTAACTCTCCCTAAACCCCTCCTTGGGAACTCTTCTGATCAGGCAAATCCCTTCTGTCTGTGCCCTTCTCTTCCACTGCCAACTCCAGACTGTGTTCTTTACACCGTGCTGTACTGTATGCCTGGAACAGACCACCTAAGTCAGTACGTCAGACTCCATCTTTGGTTCTATTCAATTTCAGGATAAAAACCCACCTCTTCGAGGCTGTTTTTGGATCCTGACCCCCTTACTCTCCTGCTTACCACCCATTTTCCCTTAGTTTTACCCTAGCCCCCTTTTGTTGCATTCGTCTACTTTGAACAGATTGTAAGCTCTGTTGAGCAGGGACTGTTTCTTACATTTATGTTCAGCACTGCTTATGCCTTATAGCGCTATACAAATGATAAGTAGTAGCAGTAGTATTTTTTCTGCTTTTTAAATTATTCCCCTCCTTCGTACGCCCTAAAGATTCTGTAGACCCTAAGCACTGTACCTACAGTACCTAATAGGAAATCTGGCATCGAGAAAACTCCCGATTTAAAAAACAAAACAAAACCCTTAAAGTAGGTGTTAACTGAACAAATACCAGAAAAATGCCACTTCCTCTAGAGCTCTCACACCCCCTCTCCGGGTTGGTCTTGTATCCTCTAGTTTTTGTACCTTTCCTGTGCTCACAGCTCCTAAGTAACACAAAGGTACATATTTGATTCCATTGGAAAAGTAACAAGCAGAAGTTCCGGTGATGTCATAGCCGTGACTGCAGCCTAATTTGGGAGCTCCCGATGGTGTAGAAGATAACCACCTTTTTTTTTACTTTATTCTCAGCCCCACTGGTATGAGCTGAAGTAGAACAGGGTATCTATTTGCTTGACATGGCAAACAGGGTGAAAAAACAACCTGCTGACCTGAAATCGTTTGCCTACAAGAGCGGAGAGACCAGCACTGGAGGGAAGCAGAAGATGGCAGTGTCGGGTCCTGTCCCTGCCAGAAAGGAGCCAGGCCAGAATGGAAGCGGGGTTGGCGTACATGAGGATATTGCTGCCTTTAGATCTGAGGTCCAGTATGTCAGCATACATCAGCATGACATTCCCAGACATAGGCTTGCAAGCAGCTTTGACTCCCTGGTGATGTCAGTCTCCAGACTTAATGAGCGTAGTTTACCTGATGTGATTAGTCTGTAAGACAACAGCCCTTCTTGCTAATCAGGAGAGATCAGATCAAACAAACCAAATTATGACAAAAGGGAGGTGCTGGAGAATTTCACTCTAAAATACAGAGGAGGACAAAAATCTCTCTCTCTTCCTATTCATCGGACACACACACTTCTCTTTACACCCCCACCCTTCTCTCTCTCTCTTCCTATTCATTGAACACACACTCCTTAACTACCCCTTCTCTCTCTCTCTTCCTATTCTCTCTCATCCACACACAGACAGACACACAGATTCATTGAAGTACACTGAAGCAGCTTTATAACAACCTTCTACCTCTGTTCTGTACCTATGTAATAAGCCTATTTCTATATAAAAATAATTTTCTAAGCCACACCTGTTTGGTTGTCTTGTTATGCTACAAACCCTACTGTCTCTGTGAAATGAACCTAGGACCAAACGGAGAGTAACCAAAAGTAGGGAGCAGTGAAAGATTACATTTTATGGGGGCCCGTCTCGGATTTCGCAGCAGATCTCCAGTTGGGTAAATAATAATTTTGTCTAATACATTAAAGTAGATTTCAGACGGTGCGACAGGAAAATCAAAAGCCCTTGTGACCATTTACAAACTGACAATTTTGGTTACAGGCTGGATGACACGTTAGTGAAAAGACTCTGTAGACAGGCAGAGTGCCACTATTAGCAATGATTTATGGAGCTGATAATGGATGGTGGACATTAAATCGGACATCCATGACTTAGGCCAAAGAGTTGAGGATGTGGAGACTAGAGTGGAGGAGCAAGGTGAGATCTTGAATGGCATCACGGTGAAGATTGCAGCGTTACAAGAGCAGCATGAGGGAGTACTTCTCAAGCTGGAAGATATGAAAAGTGGAGCTAGGCACTCCAATTTAAGAATTCGGGGAGTGCCTGAGTCTACTAACAAGTGGATTACCTGGAGTTGGCAGAGAGGGTCTTTAGGGCGGTGGTTCAATAGGCTGAGGTTGACTCTGGACAAATTTGCTTTAAGGCTGAGAGAGCCCACTGCACATTTGGTCAGCCAAGAGAAGGAAGACCGAGACACATACTGGTGTGCATGCACAAATTTTACTCTAAAGAGCTGATTCTGCAGGTGGCGCACAAAATTGGCAAACTGAATTGGGAGAATGCCACTACTGAAATTTTTGGAGACTTATCCGTGGCTACTATGAGGAAATGCAGGGATTTCCGACCAATAACACAATGTTTAAAAGAAGGAAATGTGAAATATAGATGGATTTTTCCTAGTGGCCTGCAATTTTCCCTGAATGGCCACCAGCAGAGAGCGCGCTCCCCGGAAAAAGTGTTAAACGTGCTCAAGGATGCAGGATGGACTGATTTGCCAACACAGTCAACGGAGCCCAAAAAGAATTCATCCTGCAAGCCGCAATGGGAACAGGTGAAGCAGGGCGACAAACATTTGCGCCGGCAGATGGACTAATCAGGAAAAAGCCCTGAATTGCCATTTTGACTGTGGAATATCTCTGGCTGGACTTTATAATATCTGTGGGGATTAATACAACTGAGTGTACTGCTTAGTCTCCCAGTTCTGACAGAAGGGATACTCGAGTATGGAACTATAGGATGATTGTGGGGAGAAAGGATTATGGGGGTGAATGCAAGGGAGAGTATGAGTTGGAGTTGCAGGTCGATGAATGTGGGTGTGGAGGGTTGTAGATGCTTGAAGAATGCATGTGGTGTCAGGAATGTTTATAAAGTTATATCTAATACAACATCTATAAACATTCCTGACCCCACAAACATTCTTAGGTAGGGACGGGCTAGGTTTATATGGGAAGGTTTAAATTGGGGTTGCTGTTGGCTGGATTGGGAACCTGGGAGTACCATGGGGGGTCTGGGGGGAAGGAGGAGGGGGAGTAGATAGAGGACCAAGGGGTTTAAGCATGACATACTTGGAACTTTATAGAAGGGAAGATGGGTACAGTAAGAGCGGTCACCTTCAATGTTAATGGGCTCAACTACCCAACCAAGCAACAGTTATTATATAAGAAATTGGAATGGGTTAGGGCAGATATAATTTTCCTACAAGAAACGCGTTTAGTAACAAAAGTTGAATCCTGGCTCTCACACAAAAAGTTTGAGAAAATTTTATTTGAGGCAAACCAACCTAAGCATAAGACCTGTGGGGTTGTTATTCTTTTGAAGTCCTCAATTCTCTTCAGAGAGTTAGATGTCTGTAGGGATCGGGAAGGACGATATATATTCCTTAAAGGGGAATTATATGGAAAACAATTCACATTGGGTAGTGTGTACGCTCCAAATACTGGTCAAAAAGACTTTTATGAGCACTTAGCTAATATGACTGGGTTTGTGGATGGGATTGTTTTGGTAGGGAGGGATCTTACTCTGGCCCTGAACCCGCATATAGATACGTCCAATGGCTAAGATAGTTTGCAGACCCCGGCCCTCAAAAGCTTAAAAGCATGGGCATAGATTTTTGAGTTAGAAGATCTATGGAGAATGGCCCACCCCGGTGAGCGTGATTATAAGTTCTACTCAGGAGCCCATGATTCCTACTCAAGAATAGATTACCTTTGGGGGAGTAGAGCCTTGGTAGGTTGAGTTAAGGAATGTAAGATTGAAGACCATATGTGGTCCGACCATTCACCCCTGTGGGTAGATGTAGGGTTGCCTCCAGCTGAACACTCCAATAGTTTCTGGGTTAAATGATATAGAGGAATGTTCCCCCAAAAATGTGGGATGGATTGAAGGTAGTATTGCGGGGGCATCTGATTAGTTTAGAGGCCTATAACAAAAGAGAAAAGGAACAAAAGGTTGCATGAGGAGATTTCCAGATTGGAGGGGTTGGTGAAGCAGGGAAATATTTAACCAACAGTTCTTATGAAACTGGCCAATAAGAAGAAAGGTTTGGAGGAACACCAACTAGTGGAGATACGCTTTAATGTAGATCGACTGGGGCAAGAGCACTTCGAATTTGGGAACAAGGCAGGGAAGGTATTGGCTTTTTGGCTAAAGAAGGAGTGGCAGAAAAATAATATTTGGAAAATCAAGGATAAACATGGGAATGTGGTGTCTGGACAGAGGGCCATCCAAGAGTGTTTTGTTGACTTTTATAGGTAACTTTATACTCTGGATTGGGAGGCATTGAGGCCCTCGACTGACCAGTATTTGGATGGCTTCCATCTTCCTAGGATCTCTGATGGAGAGAGAGATCTGGTTGGACAATCGATAATGGAGATGGAAATTGTGCAGGTGATTAAGAGCCTACCTAAATCCAAGGCACCAGGGTTGGATGGGTATTCAATATTTTTCTATAAAATATTTCAGAACCAATTAGTGGACTTATTGGTCAGGGTGTATAACAATCTCTTCGTTGAGCAAGTATTACCACCATCAATGAGGGTAGCTGGGGTCTCTCTGATCCATAAAGAAGGGAAGAATCCTCTACAATGTGGGTCTTATTGGACTATTTCACTCCTAAGGACAGAGCAATAGACCTTTGCAAAAATTTTAACCAATCGGCTCCAGACCTTTCTCATGAAACTAGTGCACCTCAACCAGTCTGGTTTTATACCAGGGCGGTAATGCTCTGACAATGTGCGTAAAATCTTGAACCTGATCCAACTAGCAACTGTTGATGCAGAGAAGGCCTTTGATAGGGTCTTTTGGCCATATTTGTTTCAAGTTTTGGAAAAATTTGGAATGGGAGGCCCTTTTCGTCAGTGGATTTAGGTCGTATATACACAACCTACCACTCGGATAAAATCAATGCCTCTTACTCACAATCTTTTGAGCTATGCATGGGGACTAGGCAGGGGTGCCCGCTTTCCCCATTACTCTTCGTGTTGGTAATGGAACCTTTGGCATATCGAATACGGGCTCAGTCAGACATTATGGGGATCGCAGAGCCCAATAGTGAACACAAGCTCTCACTGTTCGTGGATGATTTGATATTTACCCTGGCTAAACCTGCACGGTTCTTAGTGGGAGTGGGAGAGAAACTGGAGAGGTCTGGCCTTATCTCCAATTTTAAAATAAATGCCTCAAAATCTGAGCTCTTAGAAATATCTTTGGATCATGAGGAGCGAAGGGTCATCAGAGAAGACTTCCCAAGAGTTGCAGATGGTGTCCATCTGTCCAAGAGGGCTTTAAACTAGATTCATTGGGGATGGGTGAAGAAAGCCCCCAGGTAAGTGAAACATTAAATACCTTTATGGAAATGGGTAAATGGGGCAACATATGGAAAGCAGTGTGTATAAATGCCCATAGCATGGGGAATAAGATCCCAGATGTTGAGGTTTTGATGGGAGAGGCTGACTTGGATTTAGTGACAGTAACAGAAACATGGTTCACAGACAACCATGTCTGGGATGTAACTATACCAGGCTATACTTTATTCAGAAAGGACAGGGTAGAAAGAAGGGGAGGAGGAGGGGCACTATATGTAAAAAATAATATTAAAGCTATGGAAATACAGGGCTTAAAAGGAAGAGAGGAGGGACTGTGGGTTAAACTAGAAAGAGGGAAAGAGAAATCCATTTGCATTGGCATGATATACAGACCTCCCTCACAGAGAGAAGAGATGGACGGAGAGTTAATTGAAGACATACATAGCATTGCCATGAAAGGAGAAGTGCTACTGACAGGGGATTTCAACATGCCAGATGTTGATTGGCACATCCCTGCTGCAGTATCATCTAGAAGTAAGGAGATCCTGGATTTTCATATAGGGAGAACTATTCAGGCAACTGGTAACAGAACCCACACGTGAAAGAGCCATACTGGACTTGGTGCTTACCAATGGTGAAAGTGTCTCTGATGATGTGGTTCAGTATTAGGACTAGGGCTGATAAAATCCATTCAAAAGCGATGATCTTAGAATTTAGGAAAACTAAATTTGCCAAGATGGGCCAATATCTCAAGGAGTCATTAGCGGGATGGGAACAGCTGGGGGATGTAGAAAAACAGTGGGCAAAACTGAAAAGGGATATTTTAAAAGTAACCAACCTTTTTGTTAAAATGGTAAATAAAGGTAAAAGGAAAAAAGAGACCACTATCGTTTTCAAAAGAAGTAGCTGCAAAAGTGAAGAAAAAGAGGGAGGTCTTCATGAAATACAAGAGATCACAGCGAGAGGACAACAGGCATCTATATTTGGAAAATCTTAGAGAAGCTAGCAAAATAATTAGAGAGCAAAGATTCAAAAGGAGAAGGAAATAGCCAATGCAATAAATGGGGGATAAGACATTTTTCAGATATGTTAGTGAGAAGAGGAAGGGCAAAAGTGGTATTGTCAGACTCAAGGGTGCAGGGGAGGAATATGTAGAAGCTGATGAGGATAAAGCAGAATTGCTTAACAAATATTTCTGTTCTGCGTTCACAGAAGAAGAACCAGGAGCAGGACCTCAGAAAACACCCACAAACAGGAACAGAAGCGAGGGGCATCTTGAACAATTTTCAGAAGACTGTGTTCATGAGGAATTAGCTAAACCTAACATAGACAAACTGATGGGACCGGATGGGATACACCCGAGAGTATTGAGGGAACTTGGGGGCATTCTAGCAGCTCCACTGACTGACCTTTTCAATGCCTCGCTGGAGTCGGGCGTGGTGCCAGAGGACTGAAGAGACGTACATATGGTCCCTTTACACAAACACGGAAGGATGTAGTTGAAAACTACAGGCTGGTTAGTTTAACCTCGGTATTGAGTAAATTATTGAAAGCGCTGCTGAAAGAGAAATAGTGAGGTTTATGGAATCCAATGGATTACCAGATCTGATTCACCAGAGGCAGGTCTTGTCAGACAAATCTGATTGATTTCTTTGACTGGGTGACAAGGGAGTTGGACTGAGGGAGAGCCCTAGATGTGGTGTATTTAGATTTCAGTAAAGCTTTTGACACCGTTTTGCACAGGCAACTTATAAACAAAGTGAGCACCCTAGGGATGGATCCTAAAGTTACTGCTTGGGTTAGAAATTGGAGTGTGAGACGGCAAAGGGTACGGGTAAATGGAGCTCACTCTAAGGAGAAGGAGGTTACCAGTGGTGTGCCCCAAGGTTCTGTCCTTGGTCCGATTCTTTTTAACAGTTTTGTTAGTGATATTGTGGAAGGGCTGTCGGGTAAGGTTTGCCTCTTTGCGGATACCAAAATCTGCAATATAGAGTAGACACCCAGGAAGGTGTAGATAACATGAGGAGGGATCTAGCTAAGCTTGAAGAATGGTCTAGAATTTGGCAGCTGAGATTTAATGTTAAAAAATGCAAGGTCATGCATTTGGGCTGCAGAAATCCAAAAGAAGAGCAGGACCTAGGTGTGATTGTGTCTGATGATCTTAAAGTAGCTAAACAGGAAGAAAAGGCAAGAGTGAAAGCTAGAAGGATGCTTGGGTGCATAGGGAGAGGAATGGCCAGCAGAAGAAAGGAGGCGATACTGTCTCTGTATACTGTAAGTCTTTATTGTGACCTCATTTGGAGTATTGTGTACAATTCTGGAGACCTTCAAAAGGTTATAAACAGATTGGAGTCGATACAGAGAGTGGCTACTAAAATGGTTAGTGGTCTTCGTTATAAAGCATATGAGGACAGACTTAAGGATCTTAATATGTAGAGGAAAGGTGGGATAGAGGTGATATGATTGAAACATTTAAATACCTTCATGACATAAATGCACAGGAGGAGAGCCTCTTTCGATTGAAAGCAAGCTCTGCTACGAGGGGGACAAAGGATGAGGGTGAAAGGGGCTAGACTCAAGAGTAATATGCAGAAAGTGGTAGAGCTGAGGACAGTATCTGAATTCAAAAAAGCACGGGACAAACACAGAGGATCTCTAAAGGAAAAAAAGGGGACTGTTGTAGTGGTTGATACTGAAGGGCAGACTAAATAGGCCATGTGGTTTTTTTTCTGCCGTCATGTTTCTATGGTGCTTCCCAAGTTCTTGTACCTATTTAATGCCCTGCCAATTAAAAAACCTCAGGACTTGATAAAAAAAAATGGCAGAGGGGAATTATGCAATTCATATGGGGCTATCGGCGATCACAGGTATCTCGTCAGGTCCTCTGTAGATAAAGAAGGGTGGAGGCTTAGCAGTCCCTGATCTGCAAAAATACTATGAGGCGGCAATACTACAGGGTGCAGTTGATTGGTAAGTATTCTCTGGGAAGGAGTGGGTATTGCTGGAACAAGTCTGTGGGGGGCAGGCCCTTGCAGTCATTCCCATGGTGTGGGGACCTGTACAGCTGGACTCCATAGGGGAGCGGAATCCAATTGTAGGATTGACATTGCAGGTTTGGGATAAATATAGTCGGGTTCCAACAATCATTTAGGTTGACTCCCCTGCGGCACAAGTCGTTCTTTCCTTCGGGGTCCACAGACTCTGCTTTCAGAAGTTGGGAGGAAGCAGTTTTAAAGTATTTGGGTCAGTTTTGGAGTGAGGATAAAAAGATTCCTTTCTCTGAGATGCAGAGTGAATATGACTTGGAAAGGGATCGGTACCAATATATACATGTATGCAACTATTTGAATAGGGAGGGATGAGCACATAGGTGGAAGTAGTGATGACCTTGGAATCGGCCTTTCATGTATGGGTGTCTGTCTCACCTCTACAAGACCTTAAGAGAGGGAAAAGAGGAGAAATCGCATCATCTTTTGAAATGGGAATCTGATTTAGGTGTTACATGGACAAGTGAGGAATGGCATCCAGTATTCTAGCATCTTTATAAGAGCATGACAGCTATATATCCAATTGAAAATGCATACAAAATGCTTTACCGGCGGTACTATATGCAGGAAAAGCTGGAGAGGCTGGGTGTTGGGGATAGGCTATGCTGGTGCATGTGTGGGGAGAAGGGTTCCTTTTCACATATATGGTGGTCATGCCCACAGGTGGTAGTATCCTTTTGGGAAATTAATTTTACCTTTATTAGCAAGATCCAGAAGAAACCTATTGTCCCCAGAATAGGTGTGGCTTTATTGGGGTTGGGAGGGGAGGAAGGTGGAGCAGCAGTCATCCTTCTGACAAGATTCTTGTTGACGGCTGCTAGACTGGTCTTGGCCCAACTGTGCAAAAGTCTGGGGACCACCTCCTTGGGGATGGTGGTCCAGAAAGTGAAATTTATTCAGGGGATGGTGAAGTTGACCTCCATGCAGCAGCAAAATCTAACTTCTTATAACAGAGTGTGGTCTGTTTGTGGACTGGTGTGGAGTGAACGACTGCGCATTGTTGACTTAAATAGTTAGGCGGAATGAACAACTTACAACTGGACCTATTGGAGCGATGGTGCTTGGGGAAGTATGGTGCCCATGTAAGTGGAGGGATAGAAGAAAATGTTAGTGTGGAATTTGTATTATATATGTCCTGACCCGGTGGGTGTTTGGTCCTAGGAAGGGAGGGAAGGAGGGAAGGGAAAATAATGTGGAACACTAACAGCAATTTAACTGGAACTATTGGATTGTTATTGGATTTGTTTTTTGTGTTGTATTCCTGATCCCGGATGTGTGTAAAAAATGTGCAAGTGTTTCTTACTAAACAAAGAATTACAAAAAAAAGGAAAGTACCAAGCAATAGTGCCTATGGGGCAAAAAACACCACCACTGATTTTTTTGTATCCTCAGAAACCCCTAAACAGCTGGAAAATAAACACTTAAGGGCATGATTACTAAAGGTTAACATGCTTTAATGAAAGTTAATGCACATTAAGTGCTGCCATGGTGGCACTTAATGTGTGTTAACTTTCATTACCGCGAATTAACCTTTAGCAAACATGTGCCTAAGAATGGAAGCCCTATATTATTATCAAGGTTCAATTAGATCCAAAGAAATATACAAAGTGCAAAAAATATATTCAAGTGAAAAAAAAACTTCTCATGCAGTGTCAGCATCCTGATACAGTCCATGTATTGTCACAGTAAAGCCTGCATTGAAGATCTTTCAACACAAAATTCTTTTTACAGTGCCAAGCACTTATTTTCACAGGTCTTGTCACCCATTCAAAAGAATGAACTTGCACAAAGAGCTCTCACTACTGACAATGATGCGATCGGTGCCTGTTCTGTTCATCAGCACTCTATAAAATTAACAAATATGCCTTGAAGAAAGCACTAAATTACTTATTTTAAAATTATTTTTGCTTTTTTAGGGATAAAAAGGTAAATAATCAAAATTGTTGGCATTTAGACAACTCTGTGGATAGTTTTTACTCATGGGGTTTGCTGAAATAATCAAAGCAAAAATACAAGCTGGGTTTGCCCTAGTTTGCACAGTTTGTACCTGTTTTTTGTGTGGCTGCTTTTTACAAACTTAATTACCTCTGTGTGTTTTGACTATTTTAAAACTATGCATGTTCTTGCCTCCCTAGACCTATTTCCTCCCTGGAAACACTTCTGAAACCCAGAAGTTAAAAGTACGTGCATTATGGACAGGACATTCACTTGTCATATATGCTGTTTACCTCAGAAAAAGACTTTCATTATTCTCTTTCCCTTGCTGTATTTAACAGTGTATCCACAAAAGGGCATTTCAATGAATCCAGCATTTTAGTTGGCCAAGATAAAATGCCTTTGTAAAAGTCTGTTTTGGTTCAGTATGATACTGTTTATTCACATAGAGGCAGATTCCATACAGGCTGGCTAGCTCCGGTGAGAACATTTAAATCAGACACGGGCACGATTCACATCGAATTCCACAGCCGTAGGTATAGATGCACCCGTGGTTCTGGAATCGCATTGTAGATGTGTCCGGCGTGGCACAGGCAACATGCTGTTCAGCCGGCCTGTGCACATATCCAGCGTGAGACCTGCACACGGATGCAGATACAGGTCGTAGAGTGAAGCATAGAAGCACGTACCCCGCTAATATTACAGGACACAGATAAATGCTGGAATCATTTGGACATCCCCACGCTCTCCATATTCTGAAAAGTTGCATGTTTGTGATCGTGCAAGTTACCACAATAACCACGTCTCCTTCATTAAAATGTGCATCTCCTAAGCTGCTGTTCTTCCTGAGAGTGTTTTGCTGATGCAAACTAGATATAAATAGTGATGATACATAAAAGCTGATGCAAACTAGACCACATCTACTAGTTTGTGTCATGCCCGGAGCACTGCAAAGTAATCTTAGTGCACTCTAATATATTATAAGATCAAGTGACTATTAACATGATAGTTATGACATACCTTGCATCACACATTACTTGGCAGTATAACATTGCCTCAGTTATTCTTGCATTGGTCATCTCTAAAAGCACTCTTTAAAATGCTAAGCATGGACTCTTACCAACCTCGCAACCATCTATACTAACTTTGCAATTCCCCAAAGGATGCATTATATTGCTGAGCGACAAAACTATGCTCCTTTAATGACATAACATAAGAACATAAGATATGCTATACTGGTTCAGACCAAGGTCCATCAATCCCAGTATTCTGTTTCCAACAGTGACCAATCTAGGTCACAAGTACCTAGCAGTTTCCCCAAAAGACACAGGTTCTACAATGCTTGTACTGGGTCAAGCAGTGATATCCTGGGTCCCTTTTAAAAATGGTTTATGGACATTTCCTCCAAGAACATGTCCAAACCTTTTTAAAACCCAGTTATACTAACACAGGGGTCACCAGCATGCGGCCCGCGAGGTCCCTTCGTGCGGCCCGCGAGGCTCTACCCCGGTGCGGCCCGCCAAGGATTTATTTACACGATGGGGAGCGAGGAGGAGCTTACCTTCCTGTTCCCTGCAGGTCTCGTCATCAGTCCAGTGGACCTTACCTTCCCCCTCCCTGCAGGTCTCGTGGATCAGTTCACCTAAACTGAAGTTGGGAGGCACCTGAGAGCAGGGAGCTGCAATATTTATTACAAAGGAGTAAATCAAGATTTGAGGACCTGGTTGCAGCAGTTTTGCCTTCATCACTTTTAAAATACAGGTTAGAGCTGATTTGATAATCATTATAATTCATGGTGTAATTATTCCCGTGAGCATTGTTTTTTTTTGCGGGGGCGGGGAGAAGGGGGGTGTGGCCCGCGAGGCTCCCGGTAGTCGGCTGTGCGGCCCGCGGCCCTCTGGAGGTTGGTGACCCCTGTACTAACAGCTTTTACTACATCCTCCGGTAACACTGGTCAACAAAGTTTTACAAAAGTCATGTTACTGAAATAAAAATAGTCATTTCTTATCAATTTTTATATGCTGAACACGAATATGACAGTAAAATTGAAAAAGTTGGCTTTAGCTTTTTTGTAATCTACAAGGATTAATGTTTACATCACGAAATGCTTGTCAATAGTAAATATAATAGGCCTTCAGTTAATACCTGTAAAAAAACCAAGTCATAGATTTTTTCGCCTGTCTCTTGTACAGCTGTTCGGGAGCTTCTCTGGGGAGTGTCCAGCAGCAGTCAGCCAGCATTGTAGTGGACCATTTTCCCTGGTATCTTTGTTCCATCGTTGCAATATCCTGGTGAAAACGTTCGCCCTGTTCATCACTAACCATACCACAGTTGTCAGGAAAGAAATCGAGATGGGAATCAAGGAAATGGATCTTTAGAGACATATTGCAGCCAAGTTTCTGATACTGCATCAGCATGTCTTCTACTAGTTCCTTGTAGTTTTCTGCCCTAACATTCCCAAGAAAGTTTAACACTAGGCGAAAAGCATTCCATGCTTGTTTCGCATCACCCTGCAGCAAGTTGTTGAACCGGTCATCTTTGAAGAGCTCTCGAATCTGAGGACCCACAAAAACTCCCTCTTTAATCTTTGCTTCGCTGAGTCGAGGTAATTTTTCATGCAGGTATCGGAAAGCTGGCGAAGTGCGGTCCATGGCTTTCACAAAGTTTTTCATCAAACCTAGTTTGATGTGAAGGGGTGGTAGCAGGATTTTGTGAGCCTCAACCAGAGCTGGGTGCTGGATATTCTTCTCTCCAACTGTTACATTTTGTCTGTGATTCTATTCCTTCCACAAGTAGTGCCAATTCCTTGCTTGGCTATTCCACTCACATAAACACATGTATTTTATATATCCCTGCTGCAGTCCCATTAAAAGGGCAACGACCTTCAAGTCACCACAGAGGTGCCAGCTGTACTTGTTTATAGTTAATGGAAGTCAGTAGATGCTTTAAGTTATCGTATGTCTCTTTCATGTGGACGGCATGCGCTACTGGAATAGATGGAAGACGGTTTCCATTGTTCAAAAGCACAGCCTTCAGACTCATTTTCGAAGAGTCTATAAATAGTCTCCAGTCTTGTGGGTCATGAGTGATTTTTAAGGCATTCATGAGGCTTTCAATATCGGAACAGAATACCAGATTACTTTCCTTTCTGAAGAAAGGCTCCAACTGCTGGTGGCGCTTTTGATATGAAGTAATGTTGACATCTTCTTCTAGAAGATTCCATTGTTCGAGTCTTGATCCTGGCAATTCTGCCTTGTTCTTGGATAAGTCTAAATCACGAACCAGGTCATTTAGTTCTTCCTTTGTTATTCTGTGTGGAGTTGATATGCATCCCAGTGAAAATCTGGGTCACTGCATGCTGACGGACCAGGAGAAGAACAGGTTGGCTCATCCTTGTCCTCATCAGATGAATCAAGAGAATATTCTGATGGAGGTTCTGGAATAGGAAATCCCTCACCATGTGGAACTGGTCTCAATGCAGACGGAATGTTTGGTTAGACTATGCTCGACTTCTTTTGCTTCATTATTCCGCTGGAAAGAGGAGGAGGAACCAAGCAGAAGTAACAGTCATTTATGTGGTTGCTTGGCTCTCTCCACACCATGGGGACTGCAAACGGCATTGATGGTCTTTTGCAATTCAACCACTGTGAAAGCTGTGCTGTACATGTAGTGCAGCATATATGAGGGGCCCAAGGCTTGTCTTTGTCACCAATCTTGCATCTGAAGTAAAGATGATATGCCTTCTTCAGTTGAGAAGTGATACTTTTCTTCTGGTTGGCAAATGTCACTTCCCCACAAATGTAGCAGAAATTGTCAACGGTATTAACGCACTTTCACGGCATTACTGTTCTGTATTGTACCTAAATGGCTAAAATTATATGATTAATAAAAGTTACATGTAACAGTAGTTTAAACTGTCTCGCACACAGTCTGAAATATTTTAAATGCTCAACATTTCCGACTGCGTATAGTACACTGCTGACGTCAGATGGCTTCAGCAGCCGTCTGGCATTAGTATTGCATTGCATCAGAAAATGATGCAATCAACTCTGGATGATGTGTGCATGCTGGTATTATGCAATGTGATGCAATATGACATCATTCAAGGCTTATTTGGGATGTTGTTGATGTCCTACTGGATAAATTTACACGGTGAAACTTCAAAAATGAACTACATGCAATATCTTCAAAACGAGAGCCAATAAATTTTTTTTTAATGTTATATTCATGTTCAGCTCACCAAGATACTACAGATTAGGGCCTTTTAAAGTCAGTAATGATTTCAATGTTGACCAGTGAAGCACAAAAATGGGATTGGAGAGGATACTGAAACAGAGTAATTTTACACACAAAATTATGTAAGGTAAGTTTCCCAGAAGCGTTTTCTTTCTCTCCTCTTCAGTTAAATGGTTTAGTATGTTGAGTCTGGCTTATTTATTATATATTGTTCTTCTGTCCCTTTTGTAGTTTCCTTGTGTAGAGACGGCTTTGCATTATATTAGCGAAAACGCACACTATTTAGAAATATAGGAGAATTTTTTTTCTCTTTTCAGAGGCTTTCCATGTAGTTCACAACATTATAGATTATAATGATTTTTATTTCTATTTTCAGGTTTAAATTTACCATTTTGGCTATATGGTTTTTGGCTTTATGCATTTTAGATGGACTGAGGTAATACTCCCAGATTGCCAACATTCAATATTCATTTTTTGATGTTGTATAGGTGTGGCACTGATGCATATTTTTATTGCCACTGTTTAATTGTTAACTATTTATTGATATTAGCTGTATTTGATTCTAATTTCATGTTATAATACCCGTGATGCAGGCTGAATGCTGAAACATAACCACATTGGATTTTCTGTTTTGTTTTTTACTTCTGTTTATATGTATTAATAGTCCATTATAATATTAAACACTTTTAACAATCATCATTTATTTCTATTTATTTATCCATGGTGGTGTAACTTTTTATTCTTTCCTGATGGGGCCAGTCCAGAGAAATTGGGGGGGGGCGGTGGGAGATTTATGCCCTGCTTCTGGTTTGCTTTTTGTGGGTCATTCTTTTGTGTCTCTTTGCTTGTTTCCTGTGCTTAAGTCTTGAATCCGATTCTTGATTCCTTGTTCCAGGTTCCTGGATTCCAGTCCAGTCCTGAATTACCTTGCCTCCGTGTGTCTTATTTCTCTTGATTATTTCTTGTTCATGGACTATTGCAAGGTATCGTGGAAAGTAAAGGAAGGGGAAGCGGATTTAGCTCATGCCTTTTCTCTGAAGTTCAAGGCAAGTTAAATTCAATTACAAAAGGTATTTTTCCTGCCTACAGACAGCTTACAATCTGGAAATGGAGGGTTAAGTGACTTACCCAAGATCACAAGGAGTGACAGTGGGGTTTGAATCTGGCTTCCCTGGTTCTTAGATCACTACACTAACCATTAGACTACTCCTAACTGTTAATCTTTAATGCTGTTTATGTTGCTTGCTATTCTAAAAGAGCCATTAAAAGTTTCTCTGTGGACTTTCTGCTCTCTGCTTATCCCCTAAGGGACCCCAACTGGAAGTCACCTTAATCCAAGCTGGGGTCCTGACAGCTTGAAGATGGTGAGAAAAGATGATGTGGGAGGCAAAACGATGATGTGGGAGGGAAAGCTACACTTGTGGGTGAATGTAAATGCTTTCCAAGTCCTCGCCAACATCTTTGGCATAGTAACATAGTAAATGACGGCAGATAAAGACCAGTATGGTCCATCTAGTCTGCCCAGTAAGATGGCAAGAGTAGGTGCACCTGCCGCTCCATGCAGGCCATCTAGCTGCCTTTCTGAGATTAAGGTGAATTTTTTCCAAGTCTGGTTTGTGGAGGAGATTGTTGAATTAAGTTGGTAATCAGTTATTGCTATCTTCCCCAATTTTTCTTCGTAATAGCTGGCCATGGTGTGAGCATCTGGTGTGAAAGTAAAATTTTCTTCCTTTTGGTTGGTAGTTAGCGATTTAACAATGTCGAACATTTCTCCTGGTTTGTTTAACGCCGACATTAGTTTGGTATGATAGTCTTGCTTTTTTATTGTTGATTAATGGTTTGTACTCCTAATTTATTCAGATAGGCTATTTTGTCATCAAGGCTTTTTGATTTCCTCCGTTTTCTTTCAATCTTTCTAAGGTGTCTTTTTACATCTCGTACTTCTTTTGATTACCATACTGAGCTTTTCTTGTTTAGAGGTTTGGGAGTCATAGGTCTGTTAGGTATAGTGGCTGCTTGGCTTATTGTTATGTTCAATCTACTTATTAGTGTGTCAATGTCCTTTATGTCCATTTGAATTTCAGGTAATATTTCTTTTAGGAATTGATCCTTGTCAAATTTGCTGAACTTTCTTTTTTGATAATTGATTTGATTTGTATTAGATCTGTTGGGTAAGAATGGGATGCTGAATCTGACCAAGGGATCTGTTGGATTTGTAAGTTTGGGTTGAATTTTTGAATATATCTAATGGCATGGATTGGTGGGGCTTCAACAGAACAACAGAACACTTGCCCCAATTAGCTAACCATGAGATTGTGTGCATCAAGTTAATTATTGCATATATCACCAGGTCCAGTTCATCATGCAAATTAGCACTTGACACCCATTTCCCTCACAGGTGACTGCCATCATAGTTCAGCACCAAATTACATCTGTCAGCAGTAATGGCATCAAAATTCTTAGATCATCGTACTGGGTAATGTGATTTATGGTCTAATCATAGTTAGCAAGGATAATGAGCCAGAGCTAATTGGGTCTGTGCATAAAAATGTTTCATTTATTCAAATCAAAAAAATAACTTCTCACCACTCTTGAGTTTATCACAGATCCCAGGTCAGGTGCCTGGTAAATGACTCCAGCAATGATATAGTAATCGGCCAAAGGAATAGCTGCAAACAAAAACAATAAATATCAGAAATGGGAGGCAGGTGGATAACTAAATAACTTGTTAGCTCAGTACATTAGTCGTTTCCTGTCAAGTTTTTGGCTCCACAATTAATATTTCAAGGCTTCGTCAGAGTGAACTACTGATATGCACTAAACAAAAAAAATTCACTCGAAAAATTATTATCATATATTAATGTATTCAAGCAGGGAAGCGCGATGTAGTTCCATTCGTAATATCTTTTTTTGTAATTTTAGTAAAGTGTCCCATTGTGATTCAAAATCGCAGGTAGCTTCATTCAAAGAAAGATCAGAGAAAGGTGTTTTTTCTTTGAGAAGTGAGGAAAATAAAATCTTGTGGGAAACTCAAGGTTTCTTTCCAATTTTGAAGACCTTCCATTGATAATGTACTAGACAATTAATATTTCAAGGCTTCGTCAGAGTGAACTACTGATATGCACTAAACAAAAAAAATTCACTCGAAAAATTATTATCATATAACCACAATCTCTTTGAAAACCTCTTGCCACTGGTCTCAGATAAACGGGTAAAGTATGACACTTATTTATGGGTAATTTGTTCGCCCACTCTAGTGTCCGTTTACATCAATGACCTGTTTTTGCAAGTGGTTTTTTTTAGACACATTTATGTTGCTTTCATCTCATTATTTTAAATATGTTTTTCTTCAACTTTATGCTGGAAGATGAGACCCCCAGGTTGGAAGGCACTCAACTAGCTACTGGGGAAGAGCTGAAGACTTTTCAGAGTAAAGCCAGCATTTATGATGTGGTTGGATCAAAGCCCTCGGGACGTCTGACTGCTGATGTAGCTGCGCATGAAATGAGAGTCAGAAGCTGTAAAGATGTCTTACACATTGGAACATGGAACGTACGAAGCATGAACCAAGGGAAGTTGGAGGTGGTCAAGAATGAAATGGAACGTGTACAACTTGATCTGTTGGGTGTCAGCGAACTGAAATGGACTGGCATCGGGCACTTTGCGTCAGATGATCACATGGTCTACTATGCTGGAAATGAAAGACAAAGAAGAAATGGTGTTGCATTTATAATAAAGAAGAAACTTGCAAGAACTGTAATGAAATACAATGCAGTCAGCGAACGCTTAATCTCTATTCGTCTACGAGGAATGCCTATCAACACAACTATAATTCAAGTATATGCCCCAACAACAGCTGCAGAAGAGAATGAAATTGAAGAATTCTATGAACAAGTACAAGCTGAAATTGACAGAACATGCAAACAGGATATCCTGATAGTCATGAGTGATTGGAACGCAAAGGTTGGCAACAAAGAAGACAAAGTAGTTGGAAAATATGGACTTGGCAACAGAAATGAAGCTGGAGAAAGACTGATAGAATTCTGCAAGACCAACAATCTATTCATCTCGAACACCTTCTTCCAGCAACACAAGCGGCGACTGTACACATGGACTTCACCCAATGGATTGTATAAAAATCAAATTGACTACATCTGTGGAAGTCAACGATGGAAAAGCTCTATAACATCAACAAAGACAAAACCTGGATCTGACTGTGGTACAGATCATCAACTACTAGTATGCAAACTCAAGCTAAAGCTGAAAAAGAGCAAACCACTCATGAATGCAGCAAAATATGACCTTGAGAATATACCACTGGAATTTAAAGACTGCCTGCAAAATCGATTTGCTGCTTTAGATACAAATGATAGAGTTCCAGAAGAGTTATGGAATGACATCAAGAAGGTTGTGTTGGAAGAAAGCGAGAAGTCTCTACAAAAGGTAAAAAAGAAAAAACTGCCAAAATGGATGACGGAAGAAACTCTGAAAATTGCCCTGAAACCCAGAGATGCTAAAGCCAGAGGAGAAAGAAAGACAATAACAGAACTCAGAGATTTCCAACGTGCAGCAAGACAGGACAAGGAAAATTACTACAATGACGCATGCAAGGAAATAGAAGCAGAAACTATTAGAGGAAGAACAAGATCAGGTTTCCTAAAGCTACGAGAGTTAAAGAAAAAGTTCCAGCCTCAAATTGGAATGTTACAAGATGCTCAAGGTTCTATGTTGAATGATGCTGAGAAGATCAAGAAAAGATGGAAGGAATATACAGAGTTTTTATATGATAAAGATCAAGTGGACCAACAGCCGTTTTAACCTGTACCTTATGATCGGGAACCATTGGTGATGAAAGAAGTTGAAGCAGCATTGAAAGCCTTATCAAAGAACAAAGCACCAGGCATTCCCATAGAAGTATTACAACAATCTGATGCAGCTGTTACCGTACTTACAAGGCTCTGCCAAGAAATATGGAAGACAACATCATGGCCAACTGACTGGAAAAGATCTGTGTTTATACCAATACTAAAGAAAGGTGATCCAACTGACTGTGGAAATTATCGCACAATCGCTCTTATCCCACATGCCAGCAAGATTCTACTGAAGATTATTCAAAAGAGACTACAATCATACCTGGAACAAGAACTACCTGAAGTGCAAGCAGGGTTCAGAAAAGGGAGAGGAACGAGAGACATCATTGCGGATGTGAGATGGATCCTTGAAAAGACTAAAGAATACCAAAAGGATATCTATTTGTGCTTTATCGACTATAGCAAAGCTTTTGACTGTGTAAACCATGAGAAACTCTGGGCCACATTAAGAAGCATGGGTATACCAGAACACCTGATCGTTCTCTTGCACAATCTGTACATTGATCAAGAAGCAACAGTTCGAACGGAACAAGGAGAAACAGAATGGTTTAAAATAAGCAAAGGTGTAAGACAAGGCTGCATACTTTCTCCTTACCTGTTTAATTTATATGCAGAACAAATCATCAGAGAAGCAGGATTGTATGAAGACAACAGAGGTGTGAAGATTGGTGGAAGACTCATAAACAACCTTCGCTATGCTGATGATACCACATTACTGGCGGAAAGTGAAGATGATCTGAAACATTTGCTTCTCACAATCAAAGAACAGTCTCAAAATGGGCCTGCACCTTAATGTAAAGAAGACAAAGATCATGACAACTGGCATAATCAACAGGTTCATCGTCGAAGGAGAAGAAATTGAAAATGTGAATAACTTTAACCTACTTGGATCAACTATCAATAAAGAAACAACAAGCAGTCAAGAAATCAGACGACGCATTGCTCTTGGCAGAATGGCTATGAAAGACCTAGATAAGATTCTCAAGAGCAGAGATGTCTCTCTCCATACAAAGATTTGACTTGTTCAAGCCATGGTATTTTCAATAACATCATATGGATGTGAAAGCTGGACAGTGAAAAAGATAGACAGGAAGAAAATTGATGCCTTTGAATTATGGTGCTGGCGGCGAATACTGTGTATACCATGGACTGCCCGAAGAACAAACCAGTCTGTACTAGAGATCAAACCTAAGCTTTCTTTAGAAGCTCAGCTGACAAGACTTCGACTTTCATATTTTGTACACATCATGCGGAGAGAGAGATCATTAGAGAAAGACATCATGCTTGGCAAGATAGAAGGTCAACGCAAAAGAGGAAGGCCAGGAATGAGATGGATCGATACAATAACAGCGGCTATTATACCAGTCTGTCAACAATGAGTCGCCTGACTGAAAACCGAACACAATTTAGGATAGCTATCCAGAGGGTCGCCATGAGTCGACTCCGACTCGACGGCACTTAACAACAACAACAACAACAACACTTGTCCTTCTGAAAGTATATGAAGAGCTATTTGTTCCAAGCCTTTGAGGGACTGTGTTTTTGAATAGTTACCCCATTTTCATGGGCAAATGTTTTGTTTTTATGTCATTTAGTTAATTTCTGTTTTCATGCATTTTGTTATCATTTTTTTTAGCGTTTTATGAATACCGTGAATGCCTTTTTTTGCTATCTGTCAAAATCCTAGGATTGTTGCAGAATATAAATAATTAAATAAATAAATCAGTATTATCAGGCATGTTTGTGGTCAGAAGGTATACAAGGGCTCCCCTAAGAACTGATCTTCATCTAATGCCTCCTCACACACAGATTCTGCCATCTAAAGAACATAAGATATACCATACTGGGACAGACCAAGGTCCATCAAGCCCAGTATCCTGTTTACAACAGTGGCCAATCTAGGTCACCAGTACCTAGCAGTTTCCCAAAAGACACAGGTTCCACAATGCCCTATTGAGGCAAGCAGTGGATTTCCCGGGTCTCCTTCAATAATGGTTTATGGACCTTTCCTCCAGGAACTTGTCCAAACCTTTTTTAAACCCAGCTATACCAACAGCTTTTACTACCTCCTCCGGCAACAAATTCCAGAGTTTGATTACATGTTGAGTGAAAAAATATTTTCTCTTAATAGTCTTAAATAGGTTACTCTGTAGCTTCATTGTATGCCCCTTAGTCTTTCTATATTTTGATGGTATAAACAATCTATCAAATCTCCCCTCAGCCATCTCTTTTCCAGGATGAAGATCCCTAACCTTTTTAGCCTCTCTTCAAAGGGGTATCCTTCCATTCCCTTTACCATTTTGATGGTTCTTCTCTGTACTTTTTCTAATAAAGCTAAGGAGACCAGAACCGCACACAATATTCAAGGTGTGGTCTCACCATGGAATGATACAGAGGCATTATAATATCCTTTGTTTTATTTTCCATTCCTTTCCTTATGATACCTAGCATTCTATTTTCTTTCTTGGCTGCCGCTGCACAGGAGGGTTTCAACGTTATCCACGATGATGCACAAATCTTTTTCCTGGGTGGTGGTTCCCAATGTGGAACCCTGCATCATTTAACCATATTTTGGATTGTTCTTTCCTAGGTGCATAATTTTGCACTTGTCACCATTAAATTTCATCTGCCATTTGGATCTCATGTCGTCCAATTTATCAAGGTCCTCTTGCAATTTTTCACAATCCTCTTGGGTTTTAACAACTTTGAATAATTTTGTGTCATCTGCAAATTTGATTACCTCAACTGTTATTCCCATTTCCAGGTAATTTATGAATGGTAAAAAACAGCGGATTCAGCACAGATCCCTTGGGTACTCCACTATTCACTTTTTTCCATTGGGAAAAAGGGCCATTTAGCCCTATCCTCTGCTTTCTATCTTTTAACCAGTTCCTGATCCACAATAGTACACTGCCTCCTATCCCATGACTTTTTATTTTCGCCAAAAGTATCTCATGAGGGACCTTATCAAAGGCTTTCTGAAAATCCAGATACACTATATCAACCGACTCACCATTGTCTACCTGTTTATTCACACTTTCAAAAAAACATAACAGATTAGTAAGACAACATCTTCCTTGACTAAACTAATGTTGGCTGTCTCTCATTAAGCCATGACAATCTACATGTTTAGTAATTTTGTTCTTTATAATGGTTTCTACCATTTTTCCCAGTACTGATGTCTGGTCTGCAATTTCCCGGATTGCCCCTGGAACCCTTTTAAAAAATTGGCATTACACTGGCCATCCTCCAATATTCAGGTATTACGGATGATTTTAATGAGTAATTTGTGAACTAATAGTAGGTTTGAAATCTCTTATTTCAGTTCTTTCAACACCCTTGGATGTATACCATCTTGTCCAGGTGATTTGCTATTCTTCAGTTTATCAAATGCATCTTCCCGGTGCATCGATATTTCTTTAAAATCTTCGGCGACATCACCTTTAAATACCATTTCAGTCATGGGTAATATCCCTACATCTTCCGCAGCAAAGACCGAAGCAAAGAATTCATTTAGTCTCTCCACTATGGCCTTGTCCGCTCTTAGTGCCCTTTTTACCCCTCTATCATCTAATGGTCCAACTGACTTTCTCATAGGTTTTTTGCTATGAATGTACTAGAAAAAGTCTTCATTACGCGTTTTTGCTTCCACAGCGAGCTTCTTCTCAAATTCTCTCTTTGCCTGCCTTATTAATGCTTAGCATCTAACTTGCCAGTGCTTATGTTGTTTCCAGTTTTCATCATTTGGCTCCTTTTTGTAGCACCTCCTACTGGTCAGGCGGTTGCCTAACAGTAGAGGGCGTACCTCTTTATGTCCCTTTTTATTGCTGAGAGTTTCTCAATGACAAGTGGCCCCAACACCCATATCTCTTGCACCAGATCTTGTGTTCCACTAAGGACTAGGTCCAAAATGGCTTCCCCTCTGGTCGGTTCATGAACCAGCTGCTCTAAGAGGACAACCTACTTTTGAAAAGTAAAAATACCAGATTCTCCCAACCATAAGATGGCTCATGGAGGATCCAACACCTTCAGGAGGAAGAATATGTTGAATCCTCCATGACCCATCTTACATAAGAACATAAGATATGCCATACTGGGTCAGACCAAGGTCCATCAAGTCCAGTATCCTGTTTCCAAAAGTGGCCAATCTAGGTTATAAGTACCTAGGAGTTTCCCTAAAAGACACAGGCTCCACAGTGCTTGTATTGGGACTAGCAGTGGATATCCCAGATCCCTTTTAAAAATGGTTTATGGACCTTTCCTCCAGGAACTTGTCCAAAGCTTTTTTACACCCGACTAAACTAACAGTTTTTACTACATCCTCTGGTAATGAATTCCAGAGTTTGATTACACATTGAGTGAAAAAATATTTTCTCTTATTAGTTTTAAATAGGTTACCCTGTAGCTTCATTGCATGTCCCCTACTCTTTCTATATTTTGATGGTGTACAATCAATCTACGTTTATCCATTCCACTCCATTCATTAATTTATAGACCTTTGCCATATCTATCCTCAGCTGTCTCTTTTCCAGGTTGAAGATCCCTAACCTTTTAGCCTCTAATTCATAGGGGTATCCTTCCACCCCTTTTACCATTTTTGGTGGCTCTTTTCTGTACCTTTTCTAATAACACTATATCCTTTTTAAGATACAGCGACCAGAACTGCACACATTATTCAAGGTGCAGTTGCACCATGGAACGATACAGAGGCATTATAATATCCTTTGTTTTATTCTCCATTCCTTTCCTTATGATACCTAGCATTCTATTTGCTCTCTTGGCCGGTGCTGCACACTGGGTGGAGGGTTTCAACATGTTATCCACCATGATGCCTAAATCTTTTTCCTGGGTGGTGGTTCCTAATATGGAACCTTGCATCGTGTAACCATAGTTTGGGTTGTTCTTACCTAGGTGGATAACTTTGCACTTGTCCACATTAAATTTCTTCTGCCATTTGGATGCCCAGTCTTCCAATTTTTCACAATCCTCTTGGGCTTTAACAACTTTGAATAATTTTGTGTCATCTGCAAATTTGATTACCTCACTTGTTATTCCAATTTCCAGGTAATTTACGAATATGTTAAAAAGCAGCGGACCCAGCACAGATCCCTGGGGCACTCCACTATTCACCTTTCCCCATTGGAGAATCTGGTGTTTTTAATTTTTCAAAAGTTGGCTGTCTTTTTTGGCTGGTGGAACCCATGTTTGAAGAGGCAGCATTAGACGGAGACTAGTGAGAAGCTTCCCTGCTGAAAACATCCCTCCTCTATACTAAAATCTCAGCCTGCCGGGGATAGAAAGCACAGTTACTTACCTGTAACAGGTGATCTCTGGGAACAGCAGGAATAAGTCTTCACGTATGGGTATCGTCGGTACCGACGTAGCCTGCGCGGGAACGCTCCCCAGCGTCCAATCAGGAAGCTTTTGGAAGCATCCCACAGCGCCTGCGTGCTGCCTTCCCGCCTTTCCCAACCGCCTCTCTCCAGTTCGAGTTTTAAAGCTGAGACAAGAGAGAGAGGGAAAGGAAAGAGAGAGAGATACAACTCCTAGGGGAGGTGGGTGGGTTGTGAAGACTTATTCCTGCTGTTCCCAGAGATCACCTGTTACAGGTAAGTAACTGTGCTATCTCCAGGAACAAGCAGGAATGAGTCTTCACGTATGGGGACTCCCTAGCTTGAGATGCCAGGGAGAGACCCCAGAAGTTGTGTGTCCCTGGAAGGGCTCCACTTCCACCCATGGATCTCTGGCATCCAACCAGAGTTGGTGGGTAGGAGTTGATTAGGTATGGAACAGGTGTTTGAGAACAGCCTGACCAAACAAGGCATCCCGGCGGGAGTCCTTGTCCAAGCAGTAATGGGCAGTGAAGGTATGAACAGAGGCCCAGGTGGCTGCTCAACAGATGTCGTCAATGGACACAGAGTGTAAATGAGCCATCGAGGCTGCCATGGCCCTCACATTGTGAGCTGTGACATGGCCCTCCAGAGGAATGTTTTTACTCTGATATGCGAAGGAAATGCACTGAGCAATCCAGCTGGAGAGTGTCCTTTTGGAGACTGGAAGTCCCAAATGGGAGGGATCAAAAGCAACAAAGAGTTGAGAAGACGTTCGATGTTGCTGTGTTCTTTGTAAGTAAAAAGCTAGTGCTCTTTTACAATCCAAGGTATGGAGGTTCCTCTCTGCACTTGATGCATGAGGGCCTGGGAAAAAGACAGGTAGGTATACCTCCTGGTTGAGATGAAAGGGAGAAACCACTTTAGGCATAAAGTGGGGATTAGTCCTGAGGACTACCTTGTCATGATGGAACCTTGTGTAAGGTGGAGTAGCTACCAGCAATTGCAACTCACTAATGCGGCGTGCTGAGGTGATTGCAATGAGAAAAAGAACCTTCCAAGAAAGAAATTTCAAGGAGGTGGTAGCTAAGGGTTCGAAGGGTGGCTTCATGAGCTGTCCAAGAACCAAATTTAAGTCCCATGCCACCGGTGGTGACTTAATGGGAGGCTTAGTTAAGAGAAGGCCTCTCATGAATCTTGCTATAAGGGGATGAGAGGAAATAGGATGTCCATTGAAAGGCTTCAGGGAAGCTGCAATGGCACTCAAATGGACTCTTACTGAATTTGTCTTAAGGCCCGCATTGGATAAATGAAGGAGATATTCCAACAGAAACTCGAGAGGTATGGTGAGAGGGTTAAGACCCTTTTCTGAACACCAACTTGTAAACCTCTTCCACTTGAAAGTATAAGAACGTCTAGTGGAAGGTTTCCTGGAAGCATGGAGAATATCTCGCACTTGTTGAGAAATAGGAAGATCGTGGAGATCTAGGCCTTCAGCAACCAAGCCCTGAGGTGTAGAGACTGGGGGTTGGGATGCCATAGCCTTCCGTTTTCTTGAGATAGAAGGTCTGGTGCAGACCCTAACTCTAGGGAAGGAGCTTGAGAGAGATGTAGAAGCAGGGGGTACCATGCTTGGCGTGGCCAATGTGGTGCTATGAGGATCATGCGACCTCCGTCTCTCTGAAGCTTGAACAGGGTTTTGGGAATCAGGGGAATGGGTGGAAAGGCGTACAGGAAGTCTTGACCCCAATGAAGGAGGAAAGCATCCCTGGCCTGAGCCTTGTGTGCCGGAGTTCTGGAACAGAATCGGGGAAGTTTGGCATTCCACGGACTTGCAAAGAGGTCTATGTCCGGGGTTCCCCAGATTTGAAAAATCCTGGCTACCTGATCTACATGCAGAGACCACTCGTGTGGAAGTAGAACTCGACTGAGTCTGTCTGCCCAAGAGTTTTGGACACCTGGCAGATACACTGCCTGGAGATGAATCTGAGGCTCTCTGGCGAGGGCCCACAGTCGCAAAGCTTTGTTGCAAAGCGACAGAGAGCCTGTTCCCCCCTGCTTGTTTATGTAGAACATGGCTACTTGATTGTCCGTATGGATAAGGACGGTCTTGCAGCTGAGCAGGAAGTGGAATACTCTCAGAGCAAGGAAGATTGCTCTGAGTTCCAAGAGATTGATGTGTAGACAACTCTCCTGTGGAGACCAGATGCCCTGGGTGGAGAGATTTCGTAGATGAGCTCCCCAACCCCTTGGAGAAGCATCTGTTGTAAGAGTTACCTGGGGGGAGGGCTGCTGGAAAGGAGTCCCCAACAGCAGGTTTTTTGTGGACTTCCACCACTGAAGGGACAAGATGAAACGAGTTGTGTTTGCTATCTTGTCTGACAGGCTGTCTACTGCCTGGGTCCACTGGGTGGATAAGGTCCACTGAGCCGTCCTCATATGAAGGCGAGCATAGGGTACCACATGCACGGTAGAGGCTATGTGGCCTAGCAATTGCAACATGTCTCGAGCAGTTAAGTGGGACTTCAACTCTGCTTGAGAGGCTAGGTGCATCAAGCAAAGGCAACGGGCCTGGGGCAGATAGGCCCTTGCCCTCACAGTATCCAGCAAAGCCACGATAAACTCCATGGCTTGAGTAGGGGTTAGACTGGATTTGGGGATGTTTATTACCAGCCCTAAATATTGAAGGATGCGCATTGTGCAGGAAAGAGAACTTCTGGCCTCTGACTGGGTGGAGGCTCGAATGAGCCAGTCGTCCAGATAAGGGAAGACAAATATTCCCAGAGTGCGCAGAAATGCAGCTACTACTGCCATGCATTTTGTGAACACTCTTGGTAAAGAGGCGAGGCCAAAAGGAAGCACCCTGTACTGATAGTGCTTCCCTTGAAAAAGGAACCGAAGGAACCTTCTGTGAGTTGGATGGATGAGAACATGGGTGTACGCATCCTTGAGGTCTAGAGAACAAAGCCAGTCTTGACTTTGAAGGTATGGAAGCAGAACTCCAAGGGAAATCATTTTGAATTTTTCCATGACTAGAAACTTGTTCAGTTCTCTGAGATCTAAGATGGGTCTGTAACCCCCTGTTTTCTTTGGAATAAGAAAATAAGGGGAGTAAAACCCCGAACCCTGCTGAAGAAAGGTACTTCTTCTATGGCCCCTTGGGCCAGAAGGGTGGAAATCTCCTGGCCCAACAGGTCGAGGAGAAGGGTTGGAGAACTGAACTGTTGTACTACTGTACAGGGGGGCAGGCTTGAAAAATGAAGTTTGTACCCATCCCTTATGATGGAGATAGTCCAATGTTCTGCTGTGATTTGTTCCCACCTGGGAGCAAAGTAAGCCAACCTTCCTGGAATGGCGGAGGGCTCTGGACCTTCCAGAGCCAAGAAGGCTAAGTTCTCTAGCTGCGAGTCAAAGACCCTGAGGGGCTGAGGCTGCTGGGCCGGTGCAGGCCTAGCAGCCTTCGCTTTACTCTGTTTGGATGGTTGCTGACGTTTGGCTGTGAACCGCCCTGCAGAAGATGCCTGTTGGGCATAGGTCGAGTAATATCTGCCATTTTTAGAAAAAGAAGCTTTCTTGAACAACTTTTTCTTGACAGGAGCAGAGGTGAACTTGGATAATCTATCCAAGGCAGAATTTTCAGCATCCATCTGATTGGCCTTTGCTTGCCAATCTTTACCAAACAAATTCTCACCAGTACAAGGGAGGTTACCTAACTCATCTTGGACCCAGAGCTCCAAATCCGATGCTTGAAGCCAAGCAACCCTACGTGCACCTATGGCAATAGATGTGGCTCTACTGACACACTCAAAAGAGTCGAAAGCTGCACGATTGGAGAATTTGGAGGCATCTTGGGCATGCTTGAGCCAAGTGAGAAACTCCTGCCTTTTATCCTCAGAGATGAAAGGAGTCAGAGAGAGCAAATGATCTGTGACTTCCTTTAGGAACATTCCTTTGTACAGACTATAGGAATTTATCCTGGCAGCCAACATGGAAGCTTGGAAGACTCTACGTCCAAAAGCATCCAGGGTTCTGCATTCACGTCCTGGGGGATTAGATGCATGCCTCAGTCAACCACAATGGAGTGGTGAGGAAGCTGAGTTTTATGGAACCCAGGACAAGGTGGGACCCGATACATGGTGTCCAGTCTGCGAGAATGGGGAGAGGTGGTAAGAGGTGCCTCCCACATTCTCAGCATGAGACTATGAAGGATCTCATGAATAGGTAAGGTAGCTGCTTCTTTAGGAGTTTTGGGGTATTGTAAAATATCCAACTCCTTGGCTCTTTGTTCTGTCTCAGGAGCCACAGAGATAAAAAGGGCTTGAGCTACCTCCCTGATGAAATCCTGAAAGGATAAGTCATCAGGAGGAGACATCCTGCGTGTAGGAGAAGCAGAGTCCTGTGGAAGCAGTCTCGAGACATCGACAGACACCTCAGACTCGTCAGAGTCATCAGAGGAATCGAAGTATCGTCTGTCTGGATGCTCCTGGAATGCCCGATACCCGTACCGACTCGGATCGGCATCGGGAGTAACCGGTACCGAGGGTTCGGTACCGGAGGGCATCAGCGGACAGGGCACTGTACCAGCAGACAGCGGTACCGATGTCGACGCAATTGGTACCGGCACCGGCGCCAGAACCGGTACCGGCGCCGTAGTCTGAAGCGGTACCTGCGAGGTCGATGCCACCAGGAGTGCCGCGATATTGCGTTCTATGGACAGAATCCTCTGGTCCATTGACGCTACCAATGCCTGGACATCGGTACCGGTGGGAGGCACCGATACCCCAGAGCATGGCAACAGGTGATCTGTCGAGGCCGAGCCATCACAATCAACCTGTAACCCTATAGGCAAGGCTTTGGAAGCCAGAGCCTCCCGCCAGGGTAATTTTGCCGGTGCGGAGTCCTCAAGGAGAATGCCCGAAGCATCACGATGCTTAGAGGGAGATTTTCCCTTCGAGGACCGGCCGGACTTATGTTTGGTTACCTGAGATCCATGGGAGGAAGAAGAAGCCTTGGAAGACATCGATGCCATCGAAGATGCATCAGAGAGGAACAGGGTACTGAGCTTTGCTGCTCGGTTCTGCCGACCCCTCTTAGACATCATGGCACAGGACAGACACTCTGTAATGGAATGGTCAGGACCCAAACACTTCAGACACCAATCATGGGTGTCGGTGACGAAAATAGTACCGCCACATTTTGTGCACTTCTTAAAACCCGAAGCGGGTTTTTCCATGTTTAAGGAAAACGTCTTGGGCCTAAGGCCTGACAGAGGCGAGTGCGCCGAAAAAGAAAAGTCTTTTTTTTTTTTTTTTGAAGTGAAAAGAAAAGAAGAATACCGGCGGTACCGGTAGAGCGTCGAAGAAGGCAGACGCGATACGCGAAAAGAAAGAAAAGAAAGAAAAATAAAGAAATTCTTCGGCGGTGGCAGGAACACGACCTGCTGGCTCCGCGGAAAAAGAAGAACTGGAGAGAGGCGGTTGGGAAAGGCGGGAAGGCAGCATGCAGGCGCTGTGGGATGCTCCTAAAAGCTTCCTGATTGGACGCTGGGGAGCGTTCCCGCGCAGGCTCCGTCGGTACCGACGATACCCATACGTGAAGACTCATTCCTGCTTGTTCCTGGAGATTGAGGATTCTGTGTATCCCCTTTAAGGGCTAGAATATATGGGTGGGCTGCAATTGTATCTCCACGGTAGGGAATCCCTGAGTGCCTCAGATCACCTGACTGTGGCAGTGCTGATGTAAACGCCTGGCTGTCAATCTCCTGAACTGATTCTAGAGCCTTAAACATGCAGTTTGCTGGCCCAAGGGGGGAGGAGAATGTCCAGAAAGCACAGTTACTTACCTGTAACAGGTGATCTCTGGGAACAGCAGGAATAAGTCTTCACATATGGGTATCGCCGGTACCGACGGAGCCTGCGCGGGAACGCTCCCCAGCGTCCAGAAAGAAAGCTTTTGGGAGCATCCCACAGCGCCTGCGCGCTGCCTTCCCGCCTTTCCCAACTGCCTCTCTCCAGTTTGAGTTTTAAAGCTGAGACAAAGAGAGAGAGAGGAAAGGAAAGATAGATAGAGAGATACAACTCCTAGGGGAGGTGGGTGGGTTGTGAAGACTTATTCCTGCTGTTCCCAGAGATCACCTGTTACAGGTAAGTAACTGTGCTATCTCTAGGAACAAGCAGGAATGAGTCTTCACATATGGGGACTCCCCAGCTAGAGATGCCAGGGAGATCACCCAGATTGTGAGTCCCTGGGAAGGGCTCTACCTCTACCCATGAATCACAGGCATCCAGTCAGGATGGAGGGTAGGAGTTGATTAGGTATGGAACAGGTGTTTGAGAACAGCCTGACCAAACAAGGCATCCCGGCGGGAGTCCTTGTCCAAGCAGTAATGGGCTGTGAAGGTATGAACCAATGCCCAGGTGGCCGCTTGACAGATTTGGTCGATGGACACAGAGTTTAGATGAGCCATAGAGGTTGCCATGGCCCTCACATTCTGAGCTGTGACATGGCCCTCCAGAGAAAGGTTCTTACTTTGGTAGGCGAAGGAAATACACTGAGCAATCCAATTGGACAGAGTTCTCTTAGAGACTGGAAGTCCTAAATGAGAAGGATCAAAAGCAACAAAACGTTGAGAGGACTTTCTATGTTGCTGTGTCCTGTGTAAGTAGAAAGCAAGTGCTCTTTTACAATCCAGGGTATGAAGATTCCTCTCTGCACTTGATGCATGAGGTCCTGGAAAAAAAACAGGTAAAAACACCTCCTGGTTCAGATGAAAAGGTGAGACCACTTTAGGCATAAAGTGTGGATTAGTTCTGAGGACCACCTTGTCATGATGGAACCTTGTATAAGGAGGATTAGCCACTAAAGCTTGCAACTCACTGATACGGCGAGCTGAGGTGACTGCAATGAGAAAAATAACCTTCCAGGAAAGCACAGTTACTTACCTGTAACAGGTGATCTCTGGGAACAGCAGGAATTAGTCCTCACATATGGGGTACATCGGTACCGACGGAGCCTGAGCGGGAAAGCTCCCCAGCTTCCCAGAAGGAAGCTTTTGGGGCCTCCCACTGCACATGCGCGCTGCCTTCCCGCCTTCCTGACCAGCTCTCCTCAGTTCGAGTTTATAGCTGAGACAATAGAGAGAGGAAAGGAAGATAGATAGAAAATACAACTCCTAGGGGAGGTGGGTGGGTTGTGAGGACTAATTCCTGCTGTTCCCAGAGATCACCTGTTACAGGTAAGTAACTGTGCTATCTCCAGGAACAAGCAGGAATAAGTCCTCACATATGGGGACTCCCTAGCTAAGATGCCTGGGAGATCCCGTTCCAAGGGTTCGCCATCTTCGTATGGATCTCAGGCATCCATCCTGGGAAGGTGGGCAGGAGTTGTTCAAGTATGGAACAGGTGTTTGAGGACAGCCTGACCAAACAAGGCATCCCGGCGGGAGTCCTTGTCCAAACAGTAATGGGCTGTGAAGGTATGACCCGAGGCCCAGGTGGCGGCTCAACAGATCTGATCTATGGATACAGAGTGAAGATGAGCCATAGAAGTGGCCATGGCTCTCACATTGTGAGCTGTGACATGGCCTTCCAGAGAAATGTTTTTACTCTGGTAAGCAAAGGAAATACACTTAGCAATCCAATTGGAAAGTGTACGTTTGGAGACTGGAAGTCCCAAATGAGAAGGATCAAAAGCCACAAAAAGTTGGGAAGACTTTCGATGTGGCTGAGTCCTGTTGAGGTAAAAGGCGAGAGCTCTTTTACAATCTAGAGTATGAAGGTTCCTCTCTGCATTGGATGCATGAGGAGCCGGAAAAAAGACATGTAGATATACCTCTTGATTAAGATGAAAAGGCGAGACCACTTTGGGCATAAAGTGGGGATTCGTCCTGAGGACCACCTTATCATGATGAAACCTAGTATAAGGTGGATGAGCCACTAAGGCCTGTAGTTCACTGATGCGGCGAGCCGAAGTGACTGCAATAAGGAAAAGGACCTTCCAGGAAAGAAATTTCAAGGAGGTAGAAACCAACGGTTCAAAAGGTGGCTTCATAAGCTGACCTAGAACTAGGTTCAAATCCCATGCTACTGGAGGAGGTCGGATGGGAGGCTTAGTTAGAGTCAGGCCTCTCATGAACCTTGCAATAAGAGGATGAGAGGAGACAGGTTGTCCATTTATAGGTTTTAAGGATGCTGCAATAGCACTTAAATGGACTCTGACTGAATTCGTCTTAAGGCCTGCATTAGAAAGATGCAGGAGATAGTCTAGTAGAGAATTCAAGGGAAGTGCCAAAGGGTCAAGACCCTGTTGAGCACACCAAATGGAAAAGCGTTTCCATTTGAAAGCATAGGAACGCCTCGTGGAGGGTTTCCTAGAGGCATGAAGGATATCTTTCACTGGTTGAGAAAGACTGAAGTCATGAAGGCTTAGGCCTTCAGTAACCAAGCTCTGAGGTGTAGGGACTTGGGGTTTGGGTGCCACAAAGTCCCTTCCTCCTGAGACAGAAGGTCTGGCGCAGCTCCCAGGTCCAGGGAGGGTCCCTGGGAAAGATGCAGAAGTAGAGGGAACCACACTTGGCGTGGCCAGCGTGGAGCTATGAGGATCATCGATCCGTGATCCTCTGGAGTTTGAACAGAGTCTTGGGAATCAAAGGAATGGGTGGAAAGGCATATAGGAAGTCCTGACCCCAATGTAGGAGAAAGGCGTCGTTGGCCTGAGCTCTCTGACACGGAGTCCTGGAACAGAACCGGGGAAGTTTGGCATTGCACGGACTTGCAAAGAGGTCTATGTCCGGGGTTCCCCATTCCTGAAAGATTCTGCGTATCTGGTCCATATGCAAGGACCATTCGTGTGGAAGCAGAACTCGACTGAGTCTGTCTGCCCAAGAGTTTTGAACCCCTGGAAGATACACTGCCAGAAGATGAATTTGATGCTCTCTGGCGAAGGCCCATAATCTGAGAGCTTCGTTGCAAAGCGACAGAGAGCCTGTCCCTCCTTGTTTGTTTACGTAGAACATGGCCACCTGATTGTCTGTTTGAACTAGGACGGTCAGGTTGACAAGGAGGGTATGGAAGACTTTGAGGGCAAAGAAGATTGCTCGCAGTTCCAGGAGGTTGATGTGAAGGGTGGTCTCCTGTGGAGAACAAGTACCCTGAGTGGAGAGGTGTTGTTGTAGATGGGCTCCCCACCCTGTTTGGGAGGCATCTGTTGTGAGGGTTGCTTGGGGCAACAAAGGTTGGAAGGGGGCCCCCAACAACAGATTCTTGGTGGACATCCACCATTGGAGGGACCAAAACAGACGCTTTGAGGTGAGTATTTGGTCGGAGAGCGCTCCTGATGCCTGAGTCCACTGGGTGGCCAAGGTCCATTGAGCTGCTCTCATATGAAGACGAGCGTAGGGCACCACGTGTACAGTGGAGGCCATGTGGCCCAGAAGTTGCAGCATTTCTCTGGCTGTCAAGTGACTGCTGGACTGAGCTTGGGAGGCCAAGCACACCAGACGTTGGCCCCGGACTTGAGGTAGGTAGGCCCTTGCAGTGGTGGTGTCCAACTGGGCCCCTATGAATTCCAGAGACTGAGTAGGGATAAGTTGGGACTTGGGAAGGTTTATCACCAGTCCCAGATACTGCAGAATGTGCCTTGTGCGGTCCAGGGAAATCTGGGCCTCTGACTGAGATGGAGCTCGGATGAGCCAGTCGTCCAGATATGGGAATACAAAAATTCCCAGACCTCTTAGAAATGCGGCAACAACTGCCATGCATTTGGTGAACACTCTTGGAGCAGAGGCTAGACCGAAGGGAAGTACTCTGTACTGGAAATGTTTTCCCTGAAACAGAAATCTTAGATATTTTCTGTGGGATGGGTGGATGAGTATATGTGTGTACGCATCCTTGAGATCTAGAGAACAAAGCCAATCCTGACTCTGAAGGTATGGAAGGAGAATGCCTAGAGAAAGCATTTTGAATTTCTCCTTGTACAGAAATTTGTTCAATTCTCTCAGATCTAGGATAGGTCTGAATCCCCCTGTCTTCTTTGTTATGAGAAAATAAGGGGAGTAGAATCCTGTCCCTTGTTGAAGAAGAGGAACCTCTTCTATTGCCCCTTGGGCAAGGAGAGAAGAGATTTCCTGACCCAACAGGGCCAGGAGAGATGGGGGAGAATTGAAGTGCCTCACCATGGTATATGGAGGAAGGTTGGAAAAATGAAGTTTGTAGCCCTCTCTGATGATAGAGAGGGTCCATTGCTCTGATGTAATTTGCCAGCATCTGGGAGCAAAGTGAGCTAACCTTCCGGGAATGGTGAGGGGCTCTGGTTGTTCTAGAGCCAGAAAGGTTAAGTTCTCTAGGGGCAAGTCAAAACCCCTGAGGGGGTTGAGCCTGCTGAGGAGTGGCAGACACTGCAGGCTTTGACCTTGCCTGTTTAGGCTGCTGACGTTTAGCAGCAAAGCGAGGCTGAGAAGATTGTTGGCCAGTATTTGTGGAAAATCTGGCCTTCTTGTAGTAAGGCCTCTTAAAAGACTTTTTCTTGGCAGGAGTAGAGGTAGACTTAGAAAGTCTATCTAATGTAGCATTTTCTGCGTCCATTTGAGTGGCTTTAATTTGCCAGTCTTTACCAAATAAGTTCTCACCTGTACAGGGCAGATTCCGTAAACCATCCAGGACCCAGGGTTCTAGGTCAGAGGCCTGGAGCCAAGCAAGTCGTCGGGCTGCAATGGCAATGCCCGAAGCTCTACCAGCACCTTCAAAGGAATCAAAGGCTGCTCTGTTGGAGAACTCAGAAACATCTAGAAGCTGTTTCACCAGAGAAATTAACTCCTCCTTTCTATCCTCAGGGATAAATGAGGTAAAATGCCGTACCTTTAGGGCAAGTTCCCTTAGAAACATGCCCATATACAGACTGTATGAATTAATCCTGGCTATAAGCATACTAGCCTGGAAGATTTTCCTACCAAAAGAGTCCAGGGTCTTACATTCTCGCCCTGGAGGGGTAGAAGAGTGCCTTTTGGTACTCTTAATCTTTTTCAGCGCAGACTTCGCCACAATGGAATGGTGAGGCAGCTGAGTTTTTTGAAAACCAGGAGAAGGAGGGACCCGGTACATGGTGTCCAACCTACGAGAATGAGGAGACAACGTTAGAGGAGCCTCCCATAAGTCCAAGTGTTCTTGAAGGATTTCATGGATAGGCAGGGTGACTGCCTCTTTAGGAACCTTAGGGTATCCTAAAATATCCAATTTCTTTGATCTAGGTTCTTTTTCAGAGGATGTAGTAATAGAAAGTCCTTTAGCTACTTCTATAATGAAGTCTTGAAAGGACAAATCCTCTGGTGGAGACATTCTCCTCTTTGGGGAAGAAGGCTCTTCAGGAAGAACCAGAGACAGCTCATCAGAGTCATCAGAGGAGTCAAAATCCTCAGAAGAATCAGAGAATCCTCTATTTGCTTCCAACGCACAATACGCATACCGATCGGTATCGACATCGGGCGTACCGGGTATGGGATCGGTATCGGGTGAAAACCCGGATCTGGCATGTGGAACCGATCTGCGTTTGGAAGATGATGGTCTCGGTTCCGGTATGGAAGACAGTACCGGAACCGGACCCGGAACCGCTAGATGCGGTACCGAGGGCGTCACAGCTTTAATGAAAGCCAGAACGGCCTGCTGCATGGTCTGGACAGTATTGCCCATAGACGCCACTGCTGCCTGGATGTCGGTACCGGCATGGGCCGGTACCCCAGAGCAGTCTAACAGGTGATCAGTCGAGGCCGTGCCATCGATGTCAACCTGTAACCCCATAGATGGTGCTTTGGAAGCCAGAGCTTCCCGCCGGGGTTGTTTGGCTGGGACAGGATCCTCAGATTCAAAAGTGAGAGCCTCTCGATACTTTGAAGGAGATTTGCTCTTTGAGGACCTGCCCGAAGAAGGTTTGGTTACCTGAGATCCATCCGGAGAGGAAGACCTGGATGACTGTGATGCTGGATTATCTGAAGCAAACAGCACATGGAATTTGTTGGCCCGGTTCTGCAAACCACGTTTAGACATCTGGGAGCAGGATGGGCAGTCTGGAATGGAGTGGTCAGGTCCCAAACATTTAAGACACCAGTCATGGGTGTCTGTGACAGAAATAACAGCACTACACTTGGTACACTTCTTGAAACCAGGGGCTGGTTTCTCCATGAGGAGAATTTGTGTAGGCCTGAGGCCTAACCGAAGTCACCAAGTTGCTAAATAAAAGTTTTTTGTTTTGTTTTGTTTTTGTAAAGAAAAGAAAAGAAAAGAGAGACCGGCGGTACCGGTTTCGGTATGGGGAAGGCAGGTACGCGGTCTAAAGAAACAAGCTAAAATAAGAATTTCTTCAGCGGTGACAGGAACACGACCTGCTGGCTCCGCGGAAAAAGAGAAACTGAGGAGAGCTGGTCAGGAAGGTGGGAAGGCAGCGCGCATGTGCAGTGGGAGGCCCCAAAAGCTTCCTTCTGGGAAGCTGGGGAGCTTTCCCACTCAGGCTCCGTCGGTACCGACGTACCCCATATGTGAGGACTTATTCCTGGAGATAGGAATTTTAAGGAGGTAGTGGCTAAGGGTTCAAAGGGTGGCTTCATAAGCTGGCCAAGAACCAGATTCAAGTCCCATGCCACTGGAGGTGGTCTAATGGGAGGTTTAGTCAAAAGAAGGCTTCTCATGAATCTTGCTATAAGAGGATGAGAGGAAATAGGTTGTCCATTGAGAGGCTTAAGGGATGCTGCAATAGCACTCAAATGGACTCTTACTGAATTTGTTTTGAGGCCTGCATGGGATAAATGCAGCAAATAGTCTAGTAAAGAATGCAATGGTATTGCAAGAGGGTTGAGACCCTTCTCTGCACACCAAATGGAAAACCTTTTCCATTTAAAAGCATATGAACGTCTGGTGGAAGGCTTTCTGGAAGCATGAAGGATATCCTTCACTTGCTGAGAAAGTTGTAAATCTTGAAGGTCTAGGCCTTCAGCAACCAGGCCCTGAGATGAAGAGATTGAGGATTTGGTGCCACAAGGTTCCCTCCTCCTGGGAGAGGAGATCTGGAGCAGACCCCAGGTCTAGGGAGGGAGCTTGAGAGAGATGCAGAAGTAGAGGGTACCACACTTGGTGTGGCCAAAGTGGTGCTATGAGGATCATAGTCCCCTTGTCTCTCTGAAGCTTGAACAGTCTTGGGAATTAGGGGAATAGGTGGAAAGGCATAGAGGAAGTCTTGCCCCCAATGAAGGAGGAAGGCATCCCTGGCCTGAACTCCCTGACATGGAATCCTGGAACAGAACCGGGGAAGTTTGGCATTCCACGGACTTGCAAACAGGTCTATGTCTGGGGTACCCCAAATCCGAAAGATTCTGGCTATCTGGTCCCCATGGAGGGACCATTCGTGCGGAAGCAGAACTCGACTGAGTCTGTCTGCCCAAGAGTTTTGAACCCCTGGAAGATATACTGCCATGAGATGGATTTGATGCTCTCTGGCGAAGGCCCACAATCTCAGAGCTTCGTTGCAAAGCGACAGAGAGCCAGTCCCTCCCTGCTTGTTCACGTAGAACATGGCTACCTGGTTGTCCATATGGATGAGGACTATCTTGTAGCTGAGCAGGGTGTGGAAGACTCTGAGAGCCAGATAGATTGCTTTGAGCTCCAAGAGGTTGATATGAAGAGATGTCTCCTGTGGAGACCAGATGCCCTGGGTTGAGAGATCTTGTAGATGAGCCCCCCAACCCCTTGGAGAGGCATCTGTTGTAAGGGTGGCTTGGGGTAACACCTGTTGAAAGGGGGACGCCAGCAACAGATTCTGAGTGGACTTCCACCAGTGGAGGAACCAAAAAAGGCGACTGGAGGTTCCTATTTTGTCTGACAGGCAACCTGATGCCTGGGTCCATTGGGAGGATAGAGTCCACTGAGCTGCTCTCATGTGAAGGCGAGCATAGGGAACCACATGCACCGTGGATGCCATGTGGCCTAAGAGTTGTAACATCTCTCGAGCAGTTAAATGGGATTTTAACTGAATCTGGGAGGCTAACTACACCAAGCGTAGGCAATGGGCATGGGGAAGATAGGCCCTTGCAGTTGTGGTATCCAGTAAGGCCCCTATAAACTCTAGAGACTGAGTAGGGGTGAGATGGGATTTTGGAATGTTGATTACCAGTCCCAGATACTGAAGAACACGCCTTGTGCAGGCCAGGGAAGTCTGGGCCTCTGACTGGGATGGAGCTCGGATGAGCCAGTCGTCCAGATATGGGAATACGAATATCCCTAGAGTGCGCAGGAATGCAGCTACTACTGCCATGCATTTTGTGAACACTCTTGGAGCAAAGGCCAGACCGAAAGGAAGCACTTTGTATTGGTAGTGCTTTCCCTGGTAAAGGAAGCGAAGGAATCTTCTGTGTGTTGGATGGATGAGAACATGGGTGTACGCATCCTTGAGATCTAGAGAACAAAGCCAGTCCTGACTCTGGAGGTATGGAAGGAGAGTTCCGAGAGAAGTCATCTTGAATTTCTCCTTGCATAGAAACTTGTTCAATTCTCTGAGATCTAATATGGGTCTGTAGCCCCCGTTTTCTTTGGAATGAGGAAATAGGGGGAGTAGAACCCTGAGCCCTGTTGAAGAAGGGGTACTTCTTCTATTGCCCCTTGGGCAAGAAGGGTAGAAATCTCTTGACCTAAAAGGTTGAGGAGAGATGTTGGAGAATTGAACTGTTTCACCATGGTGTGAGGAGGAAGGTTTAAGAAATGAAGTTTGTACCCTTCCTTTATGATGGAGAGGGTCCACTGCTCTGCTGTGATTTGTTCCCATCTGGGAGCAAAGTGAGCTAACCTTCCTGGGATGGTGAGAGGCTCTGGATGTTCTAGAGCCAGAAAGGCTAAGTTCTCTAGTAGAAAGTCAAAGGCCCTGAGGAGGCTGAGGCTGTTGGGCCGTAGCAGTCCTCGCAGCCTGGGTTTTGGCCTGTTTTGGTTGTTGCTGTCTCTTTGTAGCAAAACGACCTTGAGAAGAGGCCTGACCATAAGAAGAAAATTTCCCTTTCTTTGGGAAAGATCCCTTTTTGAACAACCTCTTTTTAAAAGGAGCAGTAGTAGACTTTGAAAGTCTATCTAAAGCAGAGTTTTCAGCATCCATTTGGTTGGCCTTTGCTTGCCAATCTTTGCCAAACAGGTTTTCGCCTGTACAGGGAAGGTTACCTAGACCATCCTGTACCCAGGATTCCAAATCAGAGGCTTGCAACCAAGCAACTCTGCGTGCACCTATGGCAATAGCCGAGGCTCTACTGGCCCCCTCAAAAGAGTCAAAGGCTGCACGGTTGGAAAACTTGGATACATCCTGTGCATGTTTGAGCCAGGTGATGTATTCTTCTCTCTTATCTTCTGACATAAAAGGAGATAAGGTTTGCAGATGATCTGTAACTTCTTTTAGAAACATCCCCATATAGAGACTATAGGAGTTGATTCTGGCTACAAGCATACTGGCCTGGAAGATTTTCCTGCCAAAGGCATCTAGAGTTCTGCATTCTCTTCCTGGAGGAGCAGAGGAGTGCCTTTTGTACTCTTGATCTTTTTCATAGCAGACTCTACCACAATAGAGTGGTGAGGAAGCTGAGTCTTATGAAACCCAGGACAAGGAGGAACACGATACATGGTGTCCAACCTTCTGGAATGAGGGGAGGTGGAAAGAGGAGTCTCACATATGCCCAGCATGTGATCATAAAAAATCTCATGTATTGGTAAGGTGGCTGCCTCTTTAGGAGCCTTAGGATATTGTAGGATATCCAATTTTTTGGCTCTAGGTTCAGTCTCAGAGGTCACTGAGATGGACAGGCCTTTGGCCACCTCCCTAATGAAGTCTTGAAAAGACAAGTCTTCAGGAGGAGACATTCTGTAAGTTCCCTGTAAGTATTAGTGTATGTGTCTCATATCCCCACGTGTTAAATGTATCCTCCAATTGTGTTGTGACCGCTTTGATTGAAGGAAAGGCGGTATACAAAACTGTCTAAATAAATAAATAAATAAATAAATTCTCCTTTTTGGAGAAGAGGGTTCCTGAGGAAGGATGCCCGATGCTTCAATTGAGGCCTCTGAAGAATCAGAGTCTTCAGAGGAATCGAAGTATCAACTATCTGGATGCTCTCGTAGAGCCCGATACGCGTACCGGGAGGTATCGACATTGGGAGTAAGCGGTACCAGGTCGGTACTGATGGGCATCACTGGATAGCGTACCGCTGCGGTCGATGCTGATGTCGATGCAAGCGGTACTGGTATCGGGACCGATATCGGGTCCGGTACCGGAATCGGTACAGGTACCGACAACGGGGTTTGTTGCGGTACCGTAGGCGTTGCAGCTTGAATGAATGCCATGATGGCACGCTGCATGGTCAGAATATTCTGATCCACTGACGCCATCAATGTCTGGATATCGGTACCGGTAGAAACTGCCGGTACCCCAGAACATTGTAACAGGTGATCAATCGAGGCCGAGCCATCGATGTCAACCTGTGACCCCATAGGTAGTGCTTTGGAAGCCGGAGCCTCCTGCCGGGGTAATTTTGCCGGTGTGGTATCCTCAAGAGTAAGCCCGGGGGCATCTCGATACTTAGAGGGAGATGAACTCTTTGAGGACCGGCCAGATTTAAGTTTGGTTACCTGAGATCCATGGGATGAAGAAGCAGCCCTGGAAGACGTCGATGCCATGGAAGCTGCATCGGACGGAAACAGGGTACTGAGCTTAGCTGCCCGATTCTGTAACCCTCTTTTAGACATCATGGAACAGGACTCACAATCCGCAATGGAGTGGTCAGGACCTAAACATTTTAGACACCAGTCATGGCTGTCAGTGACAGAAATAGTGCTGCTGCACTTTGTGCATTTCTTAAACCCGGAGGCGGGTTTTTCCATGAGGGAAAAATATATCTGTAGGCCTAAGGCCCCAGAAGTAAAATGCACTGAAAAGAGTAGAAGTTTTTTTGTTTTGTTTTTTAAACGAAAGAAAAAAAAAGGACCGGTGGTACCGGTGCGGAATCGAGAAGGCAGACACGCGACTAAAGAAAAATAAAAGAAAATAAGAAATTCTTCAGCGGTGACAGGAAACACGACCTGCTGGCTCCGCGGAAAAGAAGAACTGGAGAGAGGCAGTTGGGAAAGGCGGGAAGGCAGCGCGCAGGTGCTGTGGGATGCTCCCAAAAGCTTTCTTTCTGGACGCTGGGGAGCGTTCCCGCGCATGCTCCGTCGGTACCGACGATACCCATATGTGAAAACTCATTCCTGCTTGTTCCTGGAGATACTAAATACCACACAGAGCCCCTTTTTTCTGATCTGGAGCTAGGGGTGCCCCTGCTAGGGATGTTCCCTATTACAAGACAGCCATGTGGGAAACATGCGATCAGTGCACAAGATTGCCATGGTTCCTGCTGGCAGGATCCTGGGGAGCCACAGTATCGTGGTTTCTGCTTTTACCATAGCCTGGACATGCATTTGATAAATTTTAATCATCGGCTTGACAGTGCCAGTACTACCAAACAGCAGCTCCGAAGTGCCAAAGCACTCGGTGTGGACAGATATAGTGCGAGCATCTCTTCCCCTCCCCACCAATTACCCAAAACTTCCAGAACCCCCTCATCATCTGGGAATTCCCCTTGAATTCTGTTTTGTGTAGCTGCTGCTATGAAAGCCTGTTGCTACTTCTCTCATTACTTTTTTTAACCACACTTTATCCCAGACGTAGAGTAACAAAAACTACAGAAGGGAGGCATAGAAATACTACAGGGATGGGAAAAGGGGAAAGAGCAAACTGGGAAACCACAAGGACCTTTACTCATCACACAAAGCAGGGGTCCTGAAGGACCCCATTGCCACTAACACTATGGCCCATCAGGACTGGGACCCACAGGTCAAGGTTCCCCATCCTCCCCAAGCTCAATAAGGGTATAGGTCTGCAGAATGACCTCTACGAACCAATTCCCAAAGCACTGGGAGCTTGACCTCAGGGCCATGGATCTTAGTCCATGTTCCAGGGAGCCAAACAGGGCAGAAATCCTGTCCAAGCTGCAACCATTTTTCGGATGCAGAAAATATTGGCAAACTCCAGGTCTGTACCATGCCTTATATTGGTGATGACATCACTGAAAATCAGTGTCCTCTGCCCCCATCTACTGGCTGGGGAGCACAACCCATTTGTGTAGACTGGTCTAGCAGGATAAGGAAGATATATTTATTGTACCTGGAATGTAACTCAATGAAAAGGCATGAGCTAAAGCCACATAATAATATTTCTTAAATGTTAGTCCAACAAAGGTATCATCTACAGCATATTTCTTGGAGTTGAGAACTACTCATTTGGTTTGCCCTGTGAAAAAAATGACATTTGTGTTACATGGAAGGAAACAATCGGGCCTCCATCATACTCACAAAGTCTATGAACCTCTCAAATGCATAAGGCAATAAGAATTAAAGTAAAGCAAAATAGATCTTAAACAGATAAATTTATTTACTGCAGCATTACTGTGCTGTGTCCAAACAGTTTTATTAATAATATCTCCCAAAATCAGATCAATGTAATAAAAATGAAAATAAGTAAAGCCATCCTCAGTCAGACCAAGGTCTAATGAACACAGCATCCTGTTTCCGACAGTGGTCACAAGGACTTAGCAGATTCCAAAAGTAGATCAAATTTCTCATAGCCCAGTTTACCTGGCCAATAATTTGAGGGCTTTTCCTTCAGGAACTGTCAAAATCTCTTCTGAATTCCTCTATGTTAGTCACCTTGACTACCTCTTCTAGCAACAGATTCCAAAGCTTAATTCTGAGCCACAAGAAAAAGCATTTTCTCTGATTTGTTTTCAATCGGCTGATTGTTAGTTTCATCGAGTGTCCTCATTTTGGAGTTCTTGGAAAGCTAAACAACAGTTCTCTAACCATTCCACCGGGCTTCTGATTTTAAAAAAATTCCTATTATATTCTCCTGCTGTCGTCTTTCCAAGCTGAGGAGCCCTAACCTAGTCAGCCTTTCAGCATAAGGGAGATATCGTATCCCCTTTATCATTTTGGTCAACTTCTCTGAACCTTTTCTAGTTCTATTATATCCCTTTTTGAGATAGGACAATCAGTACTGCACAAGGTGCTCATGGTGTGGTCATAGCAAGAACATCTACACAAGGTATATAGATCAGTCTTGGAGTTGTTCTCCATTCCTTTGCAAATAATCCCTAACATTCTATTCGCGGTTTTGGCAGCTGCGGCACAAGGGGCTGAAAATTTCAAGGTTCTGTCCATAATGATGTCAAGGATCTTTTGCCTAGGAAGCAATTTATAACTTGGGACCCAGTCTTTATATCTGTACTTGGGACTGTTTTTCTCTTTATTTATTTAGAAGCATTTAATGCCATAATTCTACAATCCTAAACAGATTACGTCATAACATAAGACATAATCCAAACATAAATGCAATTATCACAGATAAAAATCAATAAAATAGTTAAATTGCATGTTGATAGTGAGAAATTGCAGGAAGATCCTGAGAGACCCATCATCCAAATGTCAGATGAAACTTAATGTGGACAAGTGCAAAGTGAGGCACGTAGGTAAGAATAACCAAAATTACAGCTACACGATGCAGGATTCACATTAGGCGTCACCATCCCAGGAAAGGGCCTAGGTGTCATTGTAGACATTGAAATCTTCTGCCCAGTGTGTGGCAGCAGCCAAAGAGCAAACAAAATATTAGGCATTATTATGAAAGGAATAAAGAATAAAACAAAAGAATACTGTAATGACTCTGTATTGCTTATTGGAATTAGAAAATACAGAGAAGGGCAATCAAAATGATAAAGGGGATGGGACAACTCTCCTCTGAGGAAAGGCTAGCACGATTAGGGTTATTTAGCTTGGAGAAGAGGGGAGATATGATAGAGGTCTATAAAATCCTGAGTGGTGTGGGAAATGCAAATCAAGGGACCGATATTCAAAGGCATTTACATGGTTTACAGAGCTATAAACCATGTAAATGCCCCTAAGTGGGATATTTAGCAGCTCTAACATCGTTAGTGCTGATGAATATCCCCGAGTAATGCTGCTATACGCCCTGATTCCAACTGCGTAGCATTGCGGCATGTCGGGGACGTTCCAGGGGTGGTACCCAGGGATAACCGTGTAGCGTTGATATTCAGCCACTGCCCGGTTATCCCTCAGGTGCAGCCAAAGCTGTCCTAACGTTCGCCGCCGGAGCTAACCGGGCAACGGCTGAATATTGCCACTGCACAGGTAGCATCTGCATCATGTGCAGCGACTCTGGATATTCAATGCCGGTGACCAGATATGGCCCCGGATTGAATATCTGAAGTTAAAGTTTGGCGGGAACGGCTATGCACCTTAGAAGCGTCGCAAATGACTAGGGGACAAAACCATGTAGTTACAAAGTGGTACATTTAAAACAAACAGCGAATATTTTTTTTACTCAACGCAGTGTTAAGTTTTGAAACTCATTGCCAGAGGATGTGGTAAAAGTGTAACTGGGTTTAAAAAAAAGGTTTGGACAAGCTCCTGGAGAAAACGTTTATTTGGTATATTTTAGTTTCTTTGTCAATAGCTTACAAAAGAACTACAATCAGACTATTGCTAAGGTCTAGATTACTCACTAGATGAATATCGCTACTTATTTATACATACAAAGCTGATCATGCATGAATAGAGGTTACCAGATGATTCCAGGTCATCGGAGACAGGCTGAGCCAACCCTGGCTTTGCCCATATTGCATGAAATGCCCATATAAAAAAAACCTGTTCAAATAAATAAAATAATGCTTTGGAGTGGACATGTCTGCAAAGCAGCCAAAGATCATCTCACACCTACTTTTCCTCTTAGTCTCTGTATCATGAATAGATGGAATAGTTAGAAGACTGTCCTAGGAAGATGTAAGCTGGTGTGTGGGAGCATGGGAAAACATCTTCTTGGCCAAATACTTATGACCCAGTTCATTTTTTTTACCTTGCAAAATCTGCATTAAAAATTTAAACTGGCTCCAGTACTCAATAGGTAACCAGATTTGATGGATTCATGTTGGCTATGTGGTCTCCAACAACTTCCTCCGCACAATTCATGGTGCAATCAGATGCCAGATCTTGTGGTATGGCTTTCAAGGCCTTCTGCTCTTAGAAACGCAGACAAACCACTTATACATCAAATGGCAGCTTAAAAGGAAAAATAGTTAATTGCTGCAGGTTGTTACTACTTGCAATTTTCTATTTTTGAAATATTCTGAAGTACACAGAGGTTGAAGGCTTTGTTTTAATATATCACCTCATTTGCTGAGGACAGCAAGAAAAGCAGATGTGTTTCCATTAAAGCACATTTTATGAAAAGGGTGGCTGGGAGGCTCCGAGTATATCAGAAACTCTAATTTCTCTCGCATGTCTTTTAGAGCTATAAGAATTTCTAAAAGACACATTTCTTACAGAAGGAAATTTAGCAGGGCAAAGCAAATCAACTGACCTGCCAGTCAGCCTCGAGTTACAAAAAAAATAAAAAAATAAAATTCTCTGATTTCATTGTTTGATTGTGCTTATCAAATGATCATTTTTCACTTCACAGATTCTTCTCTGGCAAAATAAACTATTTGTTACTTATGACCTTTTTTAACACACTCTTACAATAGCAACCTTATTAAATTGTAAGAACCTTGGACAAGGTCCAATGAGCATCTTCATGTATAAATATGAAAATCCTTGCACAAGGCAGTGTGCTGTTCATTAACTTCAAGTGCTGCATTATTCCACCATTTACGTTCCTTTTGTCTGCTAAGTACAAAATGTACAAATGAACAGCAGCCATTGCTAAATAAATTTGCTACTAGTCAGGCTTACTATTTCCTTGAATCCTTGTTATTGCTGTGATAATCACATGGTGGAAATAATTTACTTGACAGTGCAATTTCCACTACGGCCCAGACTGCAGATTGACTGCCTAATATGTATCCAGTGAGGGAAGAGAGTGGCAAACCCATCAAGGCACACTGTGCGCTCCACAAAATAGCATTACAGGAAAGAATGAATGGACTCACTTTACCACTGCAGCTTCTCTGGTCTGTTTCACTGCCCCAAGAAGTGATCTGCACAGAAAATCAGATGAATCCGCAGCCTAAGTACTAGATCATGGAAATCTGGTAATTTGCTAAAGCAAAAAGGCTTTTCTAGAACATGAGATCATGGTATGAGTTCAGAAGGGAAGGCAATATGTCTTCACAGATGGGAGGGTAAATGCGTGGAAGAGCGGAGATGCCGAAGACAAGAACAGCATCAGAATTCAAGAACACATAGGATAGGCACAGAGAACCCTTGGTTGCAGGAAGTGACTGTGGAGTCTGCAGCATCACAGCAGAAAGGAATAATGTGCAGACTGGATGAGATTTGTCTTTTGCTACCATCAGATTCTGTGTTTTATATTTCTGTGTAAGAGCAAATGTTTCACTTACATTCTAAATCTACAAAGATGTCTGATGGTGATCATTCAAAAACGGTCACTTTGCAGGGAATCTGTAGCAGGGCAGTTTGGTGCTAGTTTCCATGTTGTTTTACTCTTTTACATTATATAAAGGTATTTGAGTCTCTATGTCCAGACTTCCTATTTGCGACTCTCCTTTCAGACATACACGCTTCGGGGGTCATTTTAGTCATTTCTGCACATAAGCGGGAATGCATACGCATAAGCTGGCTCTTATAACATTGCACCGGGAGTAAAAGTACATGCAAGGTCATGCACAAGTGTATTTTTTACTGTAGGCACTACCAGGGGTGTGGTCTGGGTAGAGTACAAGCAGAGTCACAAAGTACCTGCATAGATTATAAAATATCTTAATTTAGACATATATCTCAATAATCTATGCAAGAACATTTACATCTGCTCTCGAACAGGGGCTAACACTCACTCTTGCAATGTAGGCACAATCTCTACAGGACCTAACGCTAGGTTTTAGAAAGATACTGCAAATAAGTACCTATTTGTCTTTATAAAATACATACAAAATAGATGCCTTCCAGCTTACTTCACCTAGGCACCCAACTGTAAAATTACCCTTTCAGTCTAAGTTTTTCCTCATAGGGTACCATACTGCACCATTTTGGTAACCCTTCTCTGGAATGACTCTACTTAATCTATGTTGTAACGCCTCCAAAACTGGGCACAATTCTCAAGAAAAGGTTTCACCAATTATATAAGCATTTATCACTATCTTATTGTTATGCCATCTAACATTCCTCTGGCCCTGGACACTGCTTTACTGTCTTGTTTTGTACCTTTGAAATTATCATATACAATCATGGTCTTATTTGGTGCATATTATTTGAAGAATCCCTCTATGCATGGCTGCCTACTAGGGGAAGTTTACATTAGTAGTATGCTTTGCTAATTTAAGCAAGCTGGAGTCATAATTTGGGTGACCGGTACTCATCCCCATTTTAACAAAGAGAAATGATACAGAGGTAAATGGATTGTTATGAAGATAGCAAATGCTTTCACGGAGATCAATATTAATTTATTTATTCCTTTACATTTACTGACGACTACCAGTAGCTTGTGATGGCTGCCAAGAGCACACACTATAAATTATTAAGACATCACAACTTAACACTGAAATTCCTTGTAATAAAACCTACTAAAATGCACCACAATCACCAGCAAAAAAATACCCATTAAAACAAAAATTCACTTCAACAGCTCTCCAACTACTCAACATCTGTTACAGGAAATGTATGGCTGAATAATAACATTTTACTAATTACAATAAGTTAAATAATGCTATTCTAGAGGTAAGAGCCTACCACATAAAAAGTTTCATCTTGTTTTTTGCATCATAACCCATACACTGATAAGTGCAACGCTTGAATATCATTTTTCTTTCTGATGGGTTTCTTAAATTGATAAATAACAGATTTTAACTAGATATTGGGGGATCTGGGGTTAGAGATCAAGTTTCCGATGCCAATTCAAATTGTTATTGGCAATATTCAAGGGGAAAAAAATAGACTGGATTCTAAGTAATTGGCTGAGAAGATGCTTTCCTATGTGCTCACATGCCAACTTATATCTTCTCAGGGCAATCTTTTAATCATTCCATCTAATCATGATGCAAAAAACAAGATGAAACTTTTTATGTGGTAGGCTCTTACCTTTAGAATAGCATTATTTAACTTATTGTAATTAGTAAAATGTTATTATCAATTTAAGAAACCCATCAGAAAGAAAAATGATATTCAAGCGTGGCACTTATCAGTGTATGGGTTGCTGTAGCGAAATCTGAAAAGCAGCACAAAGAGCAAAGGAGCCACACCACTGGAAGATATCAGCTTTATTGTCTAACCAGGTCTGCCCAAACATGTGTTTCAGCCCGAAGCCTTCGTCAGGGGACTGCAACCTTATATATAAATACATACATAGAAACATAAAACACAATAAATAAATATAAAAAAGAAATACCATTATAAACGTATATTAAAACATAAATAGTTACTGAAATTGTAAAATCAATCAAAATTACACAAAGAAGAGCCCAGTGAAATAGGGGCATCATAAATAGGTCACATAAAACCAATAAAAATCATATATATATAATACTTAAATCAATAAATAACCTTAGAAAAGTATACATATATATAGCGCTATAAAGGGAAAATCATGACAAAGGTGATAAAAAAAGGAGGAGGGGAAATACAACAAATAACATAAAGAGAGATACAAAGGAAAACCAGTGTATCAAATGATATATAGGTGGTAACTCACCACTTGAAAGACACCTTTAAATCGTGGATCGGTAGTAAATCCTATGAGTCTATCCAAACTGAGACTACGGAGAAGGAAAAAACGAGGAAATCATCCACCAGTAAAACTGATAGCCAACCGTTATCTTGTGTGGGTCCCAGGAGGGGAGGATACAAACAAATCACTGAGACTCCAATATAAGAAAAGAACCTCAAGGTAGTAAACAGTCCTGAAGTTGCTATTAGACTAATCCAATGATATATCTGTATGTATATCACGAAGCCCTTGCCGGAACATGACTGCAATGGAAAAATAAAGGCCCATGACCTGACGGATCACTATGCTACGAAACTAAATCCCCCTATCCTGACTCTCCAACCCCAGAACGTGATCGCCATGTGCCCCAAGCAGCCAAACAGCAAGAACACAAGCTTTAAACCGAAAGAAGGATGGTCTACTTTCCAGACAATTGATGAAAAACTAATCATAAATACCATCTCAAACCTTAATACAACAACCTCTCTTTTAGATCCATGTCCAGCAGAATGGATCAAATCTACTAAGCAGGAAATTGCTCATCTGATAACGCACATAGTAAATCAATCTCTGCAGCAAGGTATCATGCCCGCCCAACTTAAAAGATCCCTAATTAGGCCTATATTAAAAAATAAAGCTCTCAACAAAGAAGATCCAACCTCCTACAGGCCGATATCAAGCATATCCTTCCTTGCAAAGATTATCGAGAAAGTAACCCAACAGCAACTGCAGGACCACCTAGACGAAAACAAAATCCTTGACGACCATCAATACGGTTTCCGACCGCACCATGGGGTGGAAACCCTACTCATAGCGCTTCTAGACAACCTCATCAAGGGTCTGGAAAACAAAAACAAGATGTTCATACTCATATTCATAGATATATCAGCAGCGTTTGACATAATACATCATCAAACCTCTTGCGCAGACTTGCAACCATAGGTATAGCAGGAACACCGTTAAAGTGGTTCGAGTCCTACTTAACAAATAGAATGCAACAGGTACGCTTCAATAACGAGCAAGCAAAGCCTTTCCCCCAAACCCAAGGAATACCCCAGGGCTCAGCTATCTCCTCCCTGCTATTCAACGTTTACATCCAGCCAGTTTGTATGATTTTCCAAAAGCACAGTATCAGATACCACTTATATGCAGATGACATTATGATGTACACACAACTTGACATAAACAATCCTAATTGCACCCAATTAGAAGAATGCCTACGTGAATTGCAAAATTGGCTCCAATGCAACAATATGTCGATAAACCACAAAAAAACTGAAGTGATGTTCATATCAGGAAAACCAGACTTCAAACCTCCTGCAACCATCACCCTGAACAGCAACACCTATCACTCTAAAAATGAGATCAAGTATCTAGGAGTACTAATTGATGCTAACTTAAAAATGGACAAACACCTCCGGATAACCAACAGAGCAATATTTCACAAGCTGAGAGTGCTACAACCCCTACGCAGCATCATTGACCACTCGGACTTCAGAACAGTAGCTCAGGCGCTCATCATTCCCCACCTTGACTACTGTAATGCCATCTTACAAGGTCTACCGAAAAAAAACTTAAACATCCTACAAATGGCACAAAATGTATCAGCCAGGATTATCATGAATAAGAACCTGATAGATCACATCACACCAGTCCCGATTGAGCTTCACTGGCTCCCCATCCCTGCACGAATAATATACAAAATACTGGTAACAACATTCAAAATCATCCACAAAGTATCCCCCTCATTCCTCGATAACCTCATCACCATTCAGCCCCCCAACCGATGCCGACGGACTGCTAACCTGAACACACTCTGCATACCTAGTAGTATAAGAGCAGTCAAAGAACGGACGAGCAACCGGGCATACAGGTACTCAGCACCCATGCTCTGGAACCAGCTGCCTCATGAGATACGCCTGATCAAAGACCTACAGGACTTCAGAAAAAAGCTTAAAACCCACCTGTTCCAATCACATTACGGCATCACCTAGGCAGATTCAACTATTACCTTTTCCCACGTTGCCTACCTACCTCCTAAGCATACGGGACTTAGAAAGCTATATTCACCGATATCTCGCATCCATGGTGATTTAAAAATGTTTATATGTATATATTCACTGTTAATATGCTTGCATATATGGCGATTTAATGTATAACTGTAATTTATGTTGTTGTTCAAACTGTAATTTATGTGGTTGATGTTCACCCCTCCCTTTAATCAGACTGTATTCTTAAATTGTCTTGTACCTACTCCCCTGTTTTTTCCACCAGTAAACCGCTACTGATCGCTGGAAGTAGCGGCATACAAATTTATACCAAATAAATAAAAATGTATCACATTGTACATATCTAGACAACATAAAAGCAGGGACTAAATGTGTGCATTCATACCATACTGAGGGAGACAGCGTACATAAATGGGGAGGATGGCACCCATGCATGGGACAAGGGACGAAGAAGCTACAAATCGATCAAATGAACATTAAAATCAAGTACAGAAACTGACATAACAACAGCCACCAGCCTCTGAATAACTCTGATAACTTTGATACACTGGTTTTCTTTTGTATCTCTCTTTATGTTATTTGTTGTATTTCCCCTCCCCCTTTTTTATCATCTTTGTCATGATTTTCCCTTTATGGCTCTCTATATATGTATACTTTTCTAAGGTTATTTATTGATTTAAGTTGTATTATATCTATGGTTTTTATTGGTTTTATATGACCTATTTATGATGCCCCTCTTCTCTGTATAATTTTGATTGATTTTACAATTTCAGTAATTATTTGTGTTTTAATACATGTTTATAATGGTATTTCTTTTTTTATATTTATTTATTGTGTTTTATATGTTTCTATGTATATATTTATATATAAGGTCGCAGTCCCCTGAGGAAGGCTTCGGGCTGAAACACGTGTTGGGCAGACCTCGTATGGCTCTCCTGCTCTTTGTGCTGCCTTGAGTTTGCAGGAGGGGCTTTTTTCCTGTGTCCTTCTTGTACTTTGACGAAATCTGAAAAGGACAAATAATGACTGACAAATCAGGTAGGTAGTTGGCACCTCCTTCAAGGCTCAGTATTCTATTGACCAAGCAGACTTCACAAAGCAAAACAATGCAGAATGCACTGGAAATTTCTAAAACCATTGAGCTATCCTACTGAATGAAAAGAGAACTGCTAGAAACTGCTAGCCAATCAGAAGCAGAGCAATTGACCCCACTCCTATCCTCTCCTAAAAATGTCATCCTCTCATTGGGCAGATGCACTAGCCCACTGTCTGTGCGAAACCATGCTCCGAAATACACCAGATCCTGACTGGGTTGCAGATGACTTTTGGCAATGTTGACCACCCAGCCAAGCTGCTGTAGAGCGGTGATTACTCAAGCCATTGCTGCCTGGTTCTCCTCCAAAGACTTTGCTCTCAACCAGCCAATCATCCAAATATGGATGCACCAGTACTGCTTCCTTCCATAGCGCTGCTGCCGCCACCACCATGACCTTGGTGAAAGTCTGCGGCGCCCAGAACTGGAAATTCGGTACAGTGAATTGCAGAAACTGCTGATGATCGGCCCGGATCGGAATACCCAGATACGCTTCCATAAGATCCAGCGCCATTGGGAACTCACCCTGCCTTACGGCTTCTATTATGGAGCGCAACATTTCCATCCTGAACCTTGGCACCCTCAATGCCTGGTTTACTTGCTTGAGATCCAGTATGAGCCCAAAGGCGTCAACCTTTTTGGGGACGACAAAGTATCAAGTATCGACCGCACCCGCACTAGTCTAGCAGAACCTCCACTAAGGCGTCCAGCTTTCATGGCCCTCCGCAGGGCGATTGAATGAATGCATCCCTCAGGGATCTGGTGAACTCGAACATGTACCCCTCACAGACCACCTCCAGCACCCACTAGTCGGAGATGAACTGGACCCAGGCAGAATAGATGTCCCAGAGACGCCCTACCACTGGGACCACCCGTCCTGGGTCCCTCTCATCTCATTGTGGCTTCTTGGGCACAGAGGAAGTCGTGGGGTAAAATACTCTACACATGCCTCTGGAACCCTGAAAGGGCTTCTGAGGAAATTACTCTTATAGACACCTGGTCTGTTAGAAGAACAAAAGAGATATAAAAAAACGTTTGTTAATTATATGACTTCACTAAAGATTCTGTAATGAAATTTCAGGACTTGGAATCTAAAGTGGGGGTTTGCAGAGATGAAGGTTGCCAAATTAGAACCACAGTTGCTGAGTCTCCACGTAACTCATTTCTCAGCCATTAAGGACAGTCTGTTAATTCATTCGAAATTGGAAGTCCTTGAAAACTGTTCACACTCCAGGAATTTGTGTTTCTTGAATTTCCCACTTTTTCACTTGCTTTCAGCTGAGACCTTGTTGCGTAAATATCTTAAGGGGATCCTACAGATTCCTGAATGTAATGAAATATCATTTGTTAATCTTTACTATATTACTTCAAATGTGGTTACAGTGCAAGGACAAGGGGGCCCCTGTTAGTTGTTTCGATTTGACTGGTTTCCTGGAAAATTCATTACAGGACATACCTACCCAGGCTACCCTGTCAGTTCCCTTGGCACATGAAATTCATTAATATACGATGCTAAGGTGTTATTTTAAAAAGAAGGATTCACTTTATTATGGACAAAAACATTTTAAATATTCCCCAATATGTCCTGTGCTACTCAAGTTAAGAGGAAAACTTTTCTGTCCTTAAAATCAAAGTACTTGCTTTGGGAGGTACTTATTTCTTACGTTTTCCCTGTAAATGTTTAGTTACATTGGGTGGTAATAATTATGTTTCTGTGGATCCTTTCAACTAGAAAACTTACTGCATGATAAGAAAGCAGTTACTTACCTGTAACAGGTGATCTCTGGGAACAGCAGGAATAAGTCTTCACATATGGGTATCGTCGGTACCGACGGAGCCTGCGCGGGAACGCTCCCCAGCGTCCAGTAAGAAAGGTTTTTGGGAGCATCCCACAGTGCCTGCGTGCTGCCTTCCCGCCTTTCCTAACCGCCTCTCTCCAGTTCAAGTTTTAAAGCTGAGACAAAGAGAGAGAGAGGAAAGGAAAGATAGATAGATAGAGAGATACAACTCCTAGGGGAGGTGGGTGGGTTGTGAAGACTTATTCCTGCTGTTCCCAGAGATCACCTGTTACAGGTAAGTAACTGTGCTATCTCCAGGAACAAGCAGGAATGAGTCTTCACATATGGGGGACTCCCCAGCTAGAGATGCCAGGGAGATCTCCAAAGTTGTGAGTCCCTGAGAAGGGCTCTACCTCACCCCATGGATCTCGGGCATCCAACCAGGGATGGGGGGTAGGAGTTGATTAGGTATGGAACAGGTGTTTGAGAACAGCCTGACCAAATAAGGCATCCCGGCGGGAGTCCTTGTCCAAGCAGTAATGGGCTGTAAAGGTATGAACCGAGGCCCAGGTGGCCGCTCAACAGATTTGGTCGATGGACACAGAGTTTAGATGAGCCATAGAGGCTGCCATGGCCCTCACATTGTGAGCTGTGACATGGCCCTCCAGAGAAAGGTTCTCACTCTGGTAGGCGAAGGAAATACACTGAGCAATCCAATTGGACAGAGTTCTCTTAGAGACTGGAAGTCCTAAATGAGAGGGATCAAAAGCAACAAAGAGTTGAGAGGACTTTCTATGTTGCTGTGTCCTTTGTAAGTAGAAAGCAAGTGCTCTTTTACAATCCAGGGTATGAAGATTCCTCTCTGCACTTGATGCATGAGGTCCTGGAAAAAAGACAGGTAAATACACCTCCTGGTTCAGATGAAAAGGTGAGACCACTTTAGGCATAAAGTGTGGATTAGTCCTGAGGACTACCTTGTCATGATGGAACCTTGTATAAGGATTAGTCACCAAGGCTTGCAGCTCACTGATACGGCGAGCTGAGGTGACTGCAATGAGAAAAATAACCTTCCAGGAAAGGAATTTCAAGGAGGTAGTGGCTAAGGGTTCAAAGGGTGGCTTCATAAGCTGGCCAAGAACCAAATTCAAATCCCACGCCACTGGAGGTGGTCTAATGGGAGGTTTAGTTAAAAGAAGGCCTCTCATGAATCTTGCAATAAGAGGATGAGAGAAAATAGGATGTCCATTGAGAGGCTTAAGGTTTGCTGCAATAGCACTCAAATGGACTCTTACTGAATTCGTTTTGAGGCCTGCATGGGATAAATGCAGCAAATACTCTAGTAAAGAATTCAGAGGTATTGCAAGAGGGTTAAGACCCTTCTCTGTACACCAAATGGTAAACCTTTTCCATTTAAAAGCATAGGAACGTCTAGTGGAAGGCTTTCTGGAAGCATGAAGGATATCCTTCACTTGCTGAGACAGATGCCAATCTTGAAGGTCTAGGCCTTCAGCAACCAGGCTCTGAGATGAAGAGACTGGGGATTTGGGTGCCATAACATTCCCTCCTCCTGGGACAGGAGGTCTGGAGCAGATCCCAAGTCCAGGGAGGGAGCTTGAGAGAGATGAAGAAGTAGAGGGTACCACATTTGGCGTGGCCAACGTGGAGCTATGAGGATCATAGACCCCTTGTCTCTCTCAAGCTTGAACAGTGTCTTGGAAATTAGGGGAATGGGTGGAAAGGCATAGAGGAAGTCTTGCCCCCAGTGGAGGAGGAAGGCATCCCTGCCCTGAACTCCCTGACACGGAATCCTGGAACAGAACCGGGGAAGTTTGGCATTCCACGGACTTGCAAACAGGTCTATGTCTGGGGTTCCCCAAATTCGAAAGATCCTGGCTATCTGGTCCCCATGGAGGGACCATTCGTGTGGAAGCAGAACTCAACTGAGTCTGTCTGCCCAAGAGTTTTGAACCCCTGGAAGATACACTGCCATGAGATGAATCTGATACTCTCTGGCGAAGGCCCACAATCTCAAAGCTTCGTTGCAAAGCGACAGAGAGCCAGTCCCACCCTGCTTGTTCACGTAGAACATGGCTACTTGGTTGTCCATATGGATGAGGACTGTCTTTTAGCTGAGCAGGGTGTGGAAGACTCTGAGAGCTAGAAGAATTGCTCTGAGCTCTAAGAGATTGATATGTAGAGATGTCTCCTGTGGAGACCAGATGCCCTGGGTGGAGAGATCTTGTAGATGAGCACCCCAACCCCTTGGGGAGGCATCTGTTGTGAGGGTTGCTTGGGGTAGCAACTGTTGAAAGGGGGACCCCAGCAACAGATTTTGAGTGGACTTCCACCACTGGAGGGACCAAAAGAGGCGACTGGAGGTTGCTATTTTGTCTGACAGGCAACCTGATGCCTGGGTCCATTGGGTGGACAGAGTTCACTGCGCTGCCCTCATGTGAAGGCGAGCGTAAGGAACCACATGCACGGTGGATGCCATGTGGCCTAACAGTTGTAACATCTCTCGAGCAGTTAAATGGGATTTTAACTGAATTTGAGATGCTAACTGCACCAAGCGTAGGCAATGGGCCTGGGGAAGATAGGCCTTTGCAGTTGTGGTATCTAGCAAGGCCCCTATGAACTCCAATGACTGAGTAGGGGTGAGTTGTGATTTTGGGATGTTTATTACAAGTTCCAGATACTGAAGAGCACGCCTTGTGCAGGCTAGGGAAGTCTGGGCCTCTGACTGGGATGGTGCTCGGATGAGCCAGTCGTCCAGATATGGGAATACAAATATTCCTAGAGTGTGTAGAAATGCAGCTACTACTGCCATGCATTTTGTGAACACTCTTGGAGCAGAGGCCAGACCGAAAGGAAGCACTCTGTATTGGTAGTACTTTCCCTGATAAAGGAACTGAAGGAACCTTCTGTGTGTTGGATGGATGAGGACATGGGTGTACGCATCCTTGAGATCTAGAGAACAAAGCCAATCCTGACTCTGAAGGTATGGAAGGACAGCACCGAGAGAAATCATCTTGAATTTCTCCTTGCATAGAAACTTATTCAATTCTCTGAGATCTAATATGGGTCTGTAGCCCCCTGTTTTCTTTGGAATAAGAAAATAGGGGGAGTAGAACCCTGAACCCTGTTGAAGAAGGGGTACTTCTTCTATTGCCCTTTGGGCAAGAAGGGTAGCAATCTCCTGACCCAGAAGGTCGAGGAGAGATGTTGGAGAATTGAACTGTCTCACCAAAGTGTGAGGAGGAAGGTTTAAGAAATGAAGCTTGTACCCCTCCCTTATGATGGAGAGGGTCCATTGCTCTGCTGTGATTTGTTCCCATCTGGGAGCAAAATGAGCTAACCTTCCTGGAATGGTGAGAGGCTCTGGTTCTTCTAGAGCCAGAAAGGCTAAGTTGTCTAGCTGTAAGTCAAAAGCCCTGAGGAGGCTGAGGCTGTTGGGCCGTAGCAGTGCTTGTAGCCTTAGGCTTGGCTTGTTTAGGTTGTTGCTGACGCTTTGCAGCAAAACGACCTGTAGAAGATGCCTGGAGACCATAACCAGGATACTATTTCCCTTGTTTGGGAAAGAAAGTCTTTTTGAATAACCTTTTTCTAGCAGGAGCAGAAGTAGACTTTGAAAGTCTATCTAAGGCCGAATTTTCAGCATCCATCTGAGTGGCCTTTGCTTGCCAATCCTTACCAAAAAGGTTTTCACCTGTACAAGCAAGATTTCCTAATCCATCCTGGACCCAGGGTTCCAAATCAGAAGCTTGCAACCAAGCAAGTCGGCGTGCACCTATAGCAATAGCCGAGGCTCTGCTGGCACACTCAAAAGAGTCAAAGGCTGCACGGTTGGAGAATTTGGAAACATCTTGGGCATATTTAAGCCAGGTGAGAAACTCTTCCCTTTTATCTTCTGAGATAAAAGGAGATAAAGTTAGCAGATGATCTGTAACTTCCTTTAGAAACATCCCCATATAGAGACTATAGGAGTTGATTCTGGCAGTAAGCATATTGGCCTGGAAAATTCTCCTGCCAAAAGCATCTAAGGTTCTGCATTCTCTTCCTGGAGGATTAGATGAATGTCTTTTTGCACTCTATCTTTTTCATAGCAGACTCCACCACAATAGAGTGGTGAGGAAGCTGACTCTTATGAAAGCCAGGACAAGGAGGAACATGGTACATGGTGTCCAACCTGCGAGAATGAGGGGAAGTAGTAAGAGGTTTTCTCCCATATGCCCAACATGTGATCATAAAGGATCTCATGAATTGGTAAAGTAGCTGCCTCTTTAGGAGCCTTAGGATATTGTAAAATATCTAATTTCTTGGCTCTAGGCTCTGGTTCAGGGGCCACTGAAATAGAGAGGCCCCTGGCCACTTCCCTAATGAAGTCTTGAAAAGACAAGTCTTCTGGAGGAGACATTCTTCTTTTTGGAGAAGAGGGCTCCTGAGGAAGGAGTACCGATGCTTCAACAGAAGCCTCTGATTCATCAGAGTCCTCGGAGGAATCGAAGTATCGCCTGTCTGGATGCTCTTGCAGAGCCCGATATGCGTACCGAGTGGTATCAATTCGGTACCGATAGGCATCACAGGACAGGGTACCGCTGCAGTCGACACCGAAGCCGATGTCGATGCAATCGGTACCGGCACCAGAACTGATATCGGTGCTGGTGCCGGAACTGGTACCGACAACGGAATTTGTTGCGGTACCGGAGGCGTCGCAGCTTGTATGAATGCCGTGATGGCACGCTGCATGGTCAGAATATTCTGATCCATCGACGCAACCAATGTCTGGATGTCGGTACCAGTGGAGACCACCGGTACCCCAGAACATGGCAGCAGGTGATCGGTCGAGGCCATGCCATCGATGTCAACCTGTGACCCCATAGATGAAGCTTTGGAAGCCGGAGCCTCCCGCCGGGGTAATTTTGCCGGTGCAGGATCCTCGAGGGCAAGCCCGGAGGCATCTCAATATTTAGAGGGAGATCTACCCTTCGAGGACCGGCTGGACTTATGTTTGGTTACCTGAGATCCATGGGAAGAAGACGAAGCCCTGGAAGATGTCGATGCTGCCGAAGTTGCATCAGAGGGAAACAGGGTACTGAACTTTGCCACTCGATTCTGTCGACCTCTTTTAGACATCATGGAACAGGACTCACAATCGGTGATGGAGTGGTCAGGACCCAAACATTTTAGACACCAGTCATGGGTGTCGGTGATAGAAACAGTACCGCTGCACTTCGTGCACTTTTTAAACCCGGAAGCGGGCTTTTCCATGAGGAACAATCTTCTAGGCCCAAGGCCCAAAGACAAAATTGCACAGAAGTGGGAAAATGGTAGTTTTTTGTTTTTTTTGTTTTTTTTAAAGAAGAAAGAAAGAAAAGACCGGCGGTACCGGTCCAACGTCGAAGAAGGCAGACACGCGACCAAAGAAATAAAGAAAAATAAAGAACTTCTTCAGCGGTGACAGGAACACGACCTGCTGGCTCCGCGGAAAAGAAGAACTGGAGAGAGGCGGTTAGGAAAGGCGGGAAGGCAGCGCGCAGGCGCTGTGGGATGCTCCCAAAAGCTTTCTTACTGGACGCTGGGGAGCGTTCCCGCGCAGGCTCCGTCGGTACCGACGATACCCATATGTGAAGACTCATTCCTGCTTGTTCCTGGAGATTGTGGTAGTCATTAGGGAATCCTAGAAGGATGTGTAACTTTTTGAATTTAAACTAGCCAAAGAATGCAATATTTACCTTTCCATTGTCTTTTTTTCTTCCACTGTTCTCCTCTAGATGTGATCTGTAGAGAAGGCTTTAATGTTTCATGATTTGTGTGCTTGTAATAGTGATGCGAGTAAGGCCTTTTTTTCTTGTTTGATTTGAAAGTATCTATTTCATAAATTCTTAAAAACAAATCCCTCTGACATGTCATGTTTTAACAGTTAGAAAAATAGATTTATAATGATTTTTAGCTTGTGCACCGCACTGCTGCTCTTGTGAAGTCACGGTATATCAAGTTAAATAAAACATAAAACACTGAAGCTTGATGCCATACAGAAAAATCCAACACACTCTCTTTCCTCAGTGGGACAGATTGCTGTAAATGAAGAGTCCTGCTGCACTTCTTCAACTTTTACTGTAAAGATGCAAACCTTGGTCACTGTTAAGTTTAATTTATCCCGACAAGCACAAAATCCCCTTTAAGCCCTTCTCCTCTTACCACCTTTAACCCAATCCCATCCCAAGATGTTACTGCAAAATGTATAAAACATTTCATAAAAATATGGTCCCCACTGCTGGATCTTTCATGCATTGACCTCTCTGTACCCATTAGTTTCAACCTCTGCATTGTTGGACCCTTGATGTGCTGTAAGTTTTAGACTTCTGTAATGCTTAATGGAACCTCATATCTTTTGATGTTATTCACAATGAAAAATAAAAATTTGAAAGAAAATGCCACCAGGCCCGTAATATAACTCTCAGATTTTACTAGACAAAACAGATGGTTTTATCTGCCTGTACTAAAGTTTTCATCACATGAATATAGAAACGGAGTATACTAGTTTATTTCTCCATGAGTCAGTGACTTCAGTTGGCCTATACTGTGGATATTGGACCAAGCGAAATTACATCAATTAACAGACATTTTGAGTGGAAATTTCTAGTTACTTGTCTTCTAAGAAAAGAAAAAACTTCCCTGCTTAAAGGTGTTACTAGAGTGACTCTATAGAAGGCCAGTGTTCGTCACAGTAAAGTACTTACCTTGTGTGGGAGACTGTCTCTGCTGCTTCCTGATGATAAAGAGAATGGGATCTTGAGCATGTAAGAGGATATATTCCACTCCTATCATCTGGCTGAAAAATATTTCATACATACGAGTTGTGATTAGTCCCACTGTATTAAAAGTGGAACACCAATTAAAAACGATAGCAATACACATATCTTTGAAAACGGGACTGCTACACTGTTCCTGCAAATCTTTGTGTGCAACTTTATAAACGGACATGATACGTTGATGTGCTTCAGTTTACCAAAGTTAAATCAAAAAACACCATTATAGCTACTTTTTCCCTAGCCCTTTCACAACCATAGGCACAGTTCTGGTGCAAGCTCAGATATGCCTGCCAGAGATGGCTATAAGTAAGGTTTTTAAATATTAATTTGTAAAACATGTTCTAATCCTGTTTGCAAGGGCACTACATGAACGCAAATTATCACCATATTATAAATTCAGCATTTTATGAACCATGAGGAAAAAGGAAAATCCACTTTTCAATGTCAACAAAACAGCTGAATCTGCATATTTCCGAGGCAAAAAGCACCCAAATAAAGTCCCATTCCTGATCTGCCAGTGGGTCCATGTTATTGTGCTCTCCAGGCCCCCCCCCCCCCCTTGTCCCTCTTATAAGTGCTGAACCCCGTTTTTTGCTCACACATATGTAAAGAAGTGTATAGAATCTGCAATGGAGACAACAAAGCTGTATGTTATAGTAGCTGAGGACATACATTTCCTGCAGTTTAAATAGTTTAAGCTATCTGCAAAACAGTTCACTGCTTACAGCTAGTGGTTTGATGCTGCTGGTATTTCATCAGCTAATCAGTAATCGTCTGGACCAGAATAGCACATTAAGAATATGGCTAGTGGTTGAGCTGTAATATTGCAAACCTGCAGCTTCCAGTTCAGTTTCCTCCTCCGTACTTCACTGTGTCACCTTGAGCACATCATTTAAGCATCTTGTGATCATTCCCCGACTAAGATTCATTAGGGAGCCTCTACCTTTCTTTGTCTACTAAAAACATACACACTTGGGGGTGGGGGTAATTTTAGAAAGGATTTTTCACATGTACGTGCCAATATGTGTATGCAAAATGTTACCCCACATGTACAAGTACATCCTGAGATAAAAAACACACATACCTGTCTGTACGTTGTGCTCAGGGGCGGCCTGACAATTTATGCACATATTTTATATAGTCCTGAAGTCCCAACTCCAGTCTGGCAGCATCCCTGTTGCCATGGAGGAGAGAGGTCACATGACAGGAGAGCATCACCCTGGTGTGGCAGGAAGTGATCCTGTAACTAGGACCTGTCCTCCAGGTGATGTAAAATCCTCTCGCACCGAGGAAGTTTCTCCAGGGCCATGTGCCCATGAGGGAAGGGTTAGGACAGCCGTTATAGTTGGTGATTCAATCATTAGGCATGTAGATAGCTGGGTGGCTGGTGGACGGGAGGATCGCCTGGTAACAGGCCTGTCTGGTGCGAAGGTAGCGGACCTCACGCACCACCTAGATAAGGTCTTAGATAGTGCTGGGGAGGAGTCTGCTGTCTTGGTACATGTCGGTACCAATGACATAGGAAAATGTGGTAGGGAGGTTCTGGAGGCTAAATTAAGGTTTTTAGGTAGGAAGTTGAAATCCAGAACTTCCAGGGTAGCATTCTCCAAAATGCTTCCCGTTCCACGAGCAGGACCCAAAAGGCAGGCAGAGCTCCAGAGTCTCAATGCATGGATGAGACAATGGTGCAGAGATGAGGGTTTTGGATTTGTTAGGAACTGGGGAACATTCTGGGGAAAGGAGGGGCTCTTCCGAAGGGATGGGCTTCACCTTAACCGGGATGGAACCAGGCTGCTGGCATTAACCTTTAAAAAGGAGATAGGGGAAAGCCGACAGTCGCCCAAGAGCGCATGGTTTGGAAGAATGTATCCTTGAAGGATACTACCAAAAGCAGAGAGGTTCCATCAAAGAGTAAAGTAGCCCAAATGCCCTCGAGTATGGAGCAGACAGAGCTTAAAGATCCCAAATTACCCATGTCTACCAATAGCCAGATTAATATGAATAAAATACAGTCTCTAAAATGCTTGTATGCAAATGCTAGAAGTCTAAAAAATAAGATGGGAGAGTTAGAATATACAGCACTAAATGAGAGGTTAGATATGATTGGAATATCAGAGACAGGGTGGAAGGAGGACAACCAGTGGGACACTGTGATACCTGGGTACAAACTATATCGTAATGATAGAGCTGATCAAATTGGTGGAGGGGTTGCGCTCTATGTTAGCAAGGGCATTGAGTCAGAAAGGATTAAAGTTTTGCAGGAAACAAAATTTGCTGTAGAATCTCTATGGATTGAAATTCCATGTAAAAAGGGGAAGCCGATGGCAGTGGGGGTGAGCTATCGACCACCTGGCCAGAATGAACAAATGGATGATGAAATGCTCAAAGACATCAAGGAAGCTAACAAAAGCTACAGTGTAGTAATAATAATGGGTGATTTCAATTACCCCGGTATCGACTGGGTCAGTGTCACGGCAGGACATGCTAGGGAGATAAAGTTCCTAGATGAAATAAATGACTGCTTCTTGGAGCAGCTGGCTCATGAACCGACCAGAGGGGAAGCCATATCAGACCTAGTCCTTAGTGGAACACCAGATCTTGTGCAAGAGATAAGGGTGTTGGGGCCACTTGGCAATAGTGATCATAGCATGATTGCCTTTGATTTAATTAGTGGAGGAGGGATAGTAAGGAAATCCACAGTACTACCTTTTAACTTTCGAAAGGGAGACTATGATAAAATGAGGAAAATAGTTAAGAAAAAACTAAAAGGAGCAGTTGCAAAGGTTAAAGACTTTCATCAAGCATGGGTGCTGTTGAAAACTACTATCTTGGAAGCCCAGACCAGCTGTATTCCACGCTTTAAGAAAAGTGGAAGGAAGTCCAAAAAACTGCCAGCATGGTTTAAAGGTGAGGTCAGAAAGGCTGTTGCCAAAAAAGCATCTTTCAGGAAATGGAAAAAAGAGCCAAACGACGAAACCTGGAAACAGCACAAGCACTGGCAAGTCAAATGCAAGGCATTGATAAGGCAGGCAAAGGGAGAATTTGAGAAGAAGCTTGCTGCAGAAGCAAAAACGCGAAATAAAGACTTTTTCAAGTACATTCGTAGCAAAAAACCTGTGAGTCAGTTGGTCCATTAGATGATAGAGGGGTTAAAGGGGCACTAAGAGGCGACAGGGCGATAGCGGAGAGACTGAATGAATTCTTTGCTTTGGTCTTTACTGAGGAAGATGTAGGGATGATACCCGTGGTATTTAAAGGTGAGAAAGAATTGAAGGAAATATCGATACATCGGGAAGATGTATTACAACTATTAGATAAGCTGAAGAGTAGCAAATCACCTGGGCCGGTTGGTATACATCCAAGGGTGTTGAAAGAACTGAAATATGAGATTGCAGACCTGCTATTAGTAATCTGTGAATTTTCATTAAAATCATCTGTAATACCTGAAGATTGGAGGATCGCCAATGTAACGCCAATTTTAAAAAAAGGGTTCCAGGTGTGATCCGGAAAACTACAGACCGGTGAGCCTGACGTCAGAACCGGGAAAAATGGTAGAAACCATCATAAAGAACAAAATTACTCAGCATGTAGATAGTCATGGCCTAATGGGAGACAGCCAACATGGCTTTAGACAAGGAAGATCTTGTCTGACTAATCTGTTATGTTTTTTTTGAAGGTGTGAATAAACAGGTGGACAAAGGTGAGTCGGTTGATATAGTGTATATGGACTTTCAGAAAGCCTTTGACAAGGTCCCTCATCAGACACTTTTGGCAAAACTAAAGAGTCATGGGATAGGAGGCAGTGTACTATTGTGGATCAGGAACTGGTTAAAAGATAGAAATCAGAGGGTAGGGCTAAATGGCCAATTTTCCCAATGGAGAAAGGTGAATAGTGGTGTACCCCAGGGATCTGTGCTGGGTCCGCTGCTTTGACACATTCATAAATGACCTGGAAAAGGGAATAACGAGTGAGGTTATCAAATTTGCAGATGACACAAAACTATTTAAAGTTGTTAAAACCCAAGAGGATTGTGGAAAATTGCAAGAGGATCTTGATAAATTGGAAAACTGGGCATCAAAATGGCAGATGAAATTTAATGTGGACAAGTGCAAAGTTATGCACCTAGGGAAGAACAACCCAAACTATGGTTACACGATACAAGGTTCCACATTAGGAACCACCACCCAGGAAAAAGATTTAGGCGTCATGGTGGATAACATGTTAAAACCCTCGGCCCAGTGTGCAGCGGCAGCCAAGAGAGCAAACAGAATGCTAGGTATCATAAGGAAAGGAATGGAAAATAAAATAAAAGATATTATAATGCCTCTATATCGTTCCATGGTGAGACCGCACCTTGAATATTGTGTGCAATTCTGGTCGTCGTATCTTAAAAAGGATATAGCGTTATTAGAAAAGGTTCAGAGAAGAGCCACCATAATGGTAAAGCGGATGGAAGGATACTCCTATGAAGAAAGACTAAAAAAGGTTAGGGCTCTTTAACCTGGAAAAGAGATGGCTGAGGGGAGATATGATAGAAGTCTATAAATTAATGAACGGAGTGGAACGGGTAAACATAGATCAATTGTTTACGTTATCAGAATATAGAAAGACTAGGGGACATGCAATGAAGCTACAGGGTAAACTATTTAAGACTAATAAAAGAAAATATTTTTTCACTCAACGTGTAATCAAACTTTGGAATTTGTTACCGGAGGATGTTGTAAAAGCTGTTAGTGTAGCTGGGTTAAAAAAAGGTTTGGACAAGTTCCTGGAGGAAAGGTCCATAAACCATTATTAAGAAGGGACCCAGGATATTAATGCTTGACCCAGTACAAGCATTGTGGAACCTGTGTCTTTTGGGGAAACTGCTAGGTACGTATGACCTAGATTGGCCACTGCTGGAAATAGGATACTGGGCTTGATGGACCTTGGTCTGACCCAGTATGGCATATCTTATGTTCTTATAACACGTATGTATACATTTACACCCCCTCTCGAGCTGATGTAAATGTAAGTGGGTTCATTATAGCTACTATTTCTGCAGAATTTGTGCTAGGATTTGATAAAGGCACAGAGGCACCCACTTGCCCTTCACACACACACAATCTGTTATAAAACTGCCTTCTTTATGTATCATCGCAGGGCCGGGAGGGGGGCAGGGCCGACCCAACCATTACATAAATTAGGCGGTTGACTAGAGCGGCAACTTTGACAGGTGGCAGAGAGAACATTCAAAACTAAACAATAGATTTTAACAGTCAATGAGGGTGTAAGACTTAAGGTCTGCCTAGGGCACCAATACCTTAAACCAACTCTGGAGCCAGCTCTGGGGGAGGTTCTTTAGAAAAATGGAGTCCTATGAATTAACTTGTAAAGTACTGTTCATATTTCTAGAAAAGCAATACTAGCTCTTTATTTCACCAGCATTACAGAAACAACAACACTGCAAAACAGCCTGCAGAAAATAATTTCAAGAATAAAATCCTCTAAAAAGCATTAATACCAGAGTTCTTCTACTGCCTAACTACTCTCTAAATTCAGCATGGCAACTGAAGAACAGCACAGACCATGTAGACTGTGAGACTGCCCAGAGGGAAAGACAGGATTGAAGTGTGATTTATCTGCTACTGCAATGATTTAACAGAAAAAAATCTATGAGGAATGTTGAATGGATGCTTTAAAGAGACGTTTCAACTTCTGACTCAGAAAGTCACACCCTGAAGCATATAGCATTAAATTAGCACAACGTATCCTGAAATGTGGGAAACAAGTTTTCTGTTGAAAGTTATTCTCTCCTTGATTCAGGGAGGGTAAGAGGTATCTTCTTTAAGTGCCTCAGACACAAAAAGCATTGCCTATTAGAGAGCTGAGACCTGTCATCTCTGCCAAAGCATTCAATATATATAGCTAACTCTTCTGATTCAATCTCTTGTTTTGTTCAATTTGTCTATGCAGATGACATACAACTTCTTGTTCCCCTTGATGCAAGTACCATTTTTTCACGGAAATAACACGCCCACATATATAACATACACACACGTATAACACATGGAAATGACACCATTCTGTTCTAGAATCTTTGCATAACATGCCCATGAATATAATGCGCATGTGAAAATATGAAAATTCACGGTAGTCTCTAAGTTACTATAGCCAATGATCTATATACGTCAGAAGTTAATTTGTTAACTTGCCAAGATTTAACAGATAGCTTCTGTGTTACTGTTGGTCACTTGGGTATAGTTCCCCATGACTAGAGAAACCATTTCCTTACAAGTATCCTTTATTTAAAACTTGATATACTACTGTATCATACTATACAAAGGCATGAAATGCAAATCTTACACCGTCAACTTAAAACTAAAGATCGCTGTGAGAGCGGAAGAAACAAGCAACAGAGTGACAGCGAGAGAGTTTGAGGTTGGAGAGATGTCCATTTGCAAATGGAGAAAGGAGAAAAAAAAAAAAAAAAGAGTTTGAGAATATGAATCCCCGCAAACACGCACGTCATGGACCCAAAGCAAAATGGCCTAAACTGGAGAAGGACTTGAGAGATTGGGTTCTTTCTTGGAGGGAACAAAATCAAGCTCTCTCTCTGCTGTCACAATTCAGATCAAAGCAAAGCTTCTGGCAAATGAAAGAGGAATCACTGATTTCAAAGCAGGTTTCACCTGGATTTCTAGATTCATAAAAAGAAATGGACTTTCAGTGAGAATGAGAACCACTGTAGGCCAGCGACTTCTGGATAACTGACAGCAAAAGATCAACAACTTCCGTGAATCTATCTCCAAAGCACTATCTGAATATAGTATCTCTGCAATGGACGTTATAAATATGGACGAAGTTCCAATGTCTTTTGACATCCCTATCACCAAGAATGTAGCTGCTTCAGGTATGAAAACTGTAGCCATTACAACCACTGGGCATGAGAGGACCTCCTTAACTATAGTCCTTGGATGCACTGCGAGGGGGGGAGGGGAATTAAAGCCAATGGTAGTTTTCAAAAGAGTTACCATGCCCCATGAATAACTGCCCAACCGTGTGATTGTCCACTGCAATAGGAAGGGATGGATGGACAGCGAACTTATGAAAGTATGGATTGATAAATGTTATAGGGCCAGGCAGGAGGGGATTCTTCTCCAAAAAGTCCTTACTTATTTTCAACGCCATGGCTGCCCACAAAGCAAAAAAACATCCAAAATTGTCTACCAGCAGAGTAATACACATTCGGATACCGAAGACGAAGGTGAAGACGACATCACTTCAGAAATCACAGAAGAGCGCCTGCAGTTGGTTCATAGTTACTTCAAGTTACGGACTTTGAAGGGTTCGAGGAGTCTGATTATGACGACGTTGAGCGAACTAGAATTGGTACAGTCTAATTTAGTCTCATTTACCGGAATTTAGTCTCATGGAAATTCAGTAGTTCAGAAATAAAGAAAGGTTATGAAGAAATTAAAACAATTCAGTCTCTTTTGTGTTGTGCTCATAATTATGTATATAACGCGCTCACACATATAATGCGCAGGGGGGCAGGTTGTATGCAAAAAGAGTATAATGTGCACATTATATGCATGAAAAACAATAATTCAATTGAAATTCAAGCAATCACAAATAATCAGCTCAGTAACATATCGAGTGGAATAAGCAATCTAGTCATTTAAACAATAGCCTGTTGACCAAACAGACCAGGGTTTGAATCTCACTAGCACTCCTTTTGGCTTTGTGTCTTGGCCAGGTCTCACAACACAAGTTTAGTGCTGACTTTTTGCATAGTGATGCTGTAAGCAAACAGCATGCAAATTAACTGTGTGCAAACGTAAGCATTAAACTGGGAGAGCAAGCCGAAATATATGTGCACAGGGAGTCCACAGCAGCCCCTCTATATCATGCAAGTTATGGCCTACTCTCCCAGCGAGTCATCTGAGGTGAAGTTTGACATATACAAGATGACGGCAGATAAAGAACAGCATGGTCCATCTAGTATGCCCTGTCAGGTGGCTAGAGTTGTAGAGCTGCACCTCACCTCAAATGATGGAGACATAGCACAGTGTTGGGGAGGGGGAGCAGTACCAATGTCCTCTCCTGGACACTGACCCCCCTCAACAGGCACCAAAAGTCATTCATGGCCTGTGGCCCCAAAACCCCTTGACAAAATCATTGATGGCCCATGGGCCTCGATCCCTTCTCTCTTTTTACAAAATCATGCTCCCCCCCAACTTCTGTAAAATGAATCAATGGTTCTTGAATAATCTCCCCCTCCCCCACCTGCGGTACTTTTTGATGAATGGGAGGCAGGAGCGGTGCCTACATGCTCTTGCCACGCCACTGCTATTCCTCAAAATGGCAGCACTTGACCCCTGTGTGATGCATCCTAGGGATGCACCTCCCAAGGGGAGCAGTCTGCCAAATAAGAAAATTCTTTATTTGGCACTGACCCTCTCCCTGCACTGTATCTTGGGATGCACAGCATGGGGTCAGTAGAAGGCATGGGAAAAAACAGCCTGCAATTGCAGAAGGTGATGAAGAATTTCCTTGAATGTCACCTACATGAGCAGAGAGCTGCAGGGAGATTATTGAGGAGTCCGTTAAAAGCACTGCCTTAATTCAAATATTGTGCATCATAATCCCCAGGCTGGCCTGAACCAGATACTTTGGGGATAGAAGATAGGTATCTTGCAGAATGAACTAATACAACTCCAACCTTGACTGAAAACCCCAAAGACCTACTGATCTAACATGATTGGGGCCCCTCAGAGAGAAACAGCCTGAGTTCCACCCCAACCGGCTGCACAGCAGGAGGGACCACCAGAACTAATTGAGGGGAATTACAGGCTCTCACTGGAGCCATGATGAAGACTTGAGCAGGCCAAAACTCCAAAAGAACCATCTTTACTGCAACTGAGGCACAAGTGACTCACAGCAGTCTGATGGCATCTCTACACATCACGCAAGGCCATAACAAGAGGCACCCATGACACCTCTAGGCCTATCTTCTAGGCCAAGTGTCTGTTGGTAATTTGACCTCCTCCTCACACCCTCCCGCAAAGATCTGCTCTTTCCCCCCTTCTGTTTAACAGCTTTCTAAGTCCATTAGCCACTTTCCTCCAGACAACTGGCTTATCCTTCTACATCTATGCAGATTGCAGTCTCCTCGTTGGTTACACTGACCTCTATCACCCATACTTAACACATATTAATTACAGTTTAAATAAAATATCTGCTTGGCTCCACTCTAACGCTCTTCGACTTGATGTAAAAAAACTACGGCCACCTGGATCACCGGAGGCGGCCCTATTCCTGCTTTGTAAACCACTTTGTATGCTTGCCAAAGGCAGTATATCAAATTTAAGTAAGCTATAAACTATCTTCCAGGAGTCTGTGGGTAAGCTTCACCTCCTGAAAAGCAAACAAACTTTGAAAGGAATCTGCTCAGTGGCAGTTTGGAGCCAGCGTCTGTTGACTAAGTGTAGTGTCAGCACTGCCAATTGACCACTATCAACACCACCATGGACTTGGAAGTGACTAAACCAGTCTTAAAAAGCAGCAGCCACAGGTGGTCCACTGAAAACCTCCTAGCCTCTGGAAAGGAGACTGGCACAACATGGCAATGTCAGGTGTACCAGGGATCCAATCTGCAACCTTGGGAACCAGAGGCCATAGCTATAAGGGTGGAGTCACAGAGGCTATCAGTAAAGGAAGGATCCATCATCAGAGGGCTAGTCTACAGATATGCACACAGCACTGTCTGAGAGTCTAAGGCAGTGGACTGCAAAGACATTCTTCAGAAGGACCTCTGCCCTCCAAAACTGAGAATCCTTGTGCGCAGTATCTCCCTCTACAGGGATAGTCATGCACTTAGTCACAACCATGACCAGAATTCCCACCCCAGGGAGCCCAAAAGGCTGATCTTACTCACCCTGGAGCCGAAGATACAGCCAAGAGAGAACCCATGGGTGGCTCTATAATGAGGCTGAGTGAGGCGGAAGCCTCAGGCGGCAACTTTTTGGGGGCGGCAAAATTGCCCCCAAAAAGACAGCCTCACTCGGCCTTCAAAATACACCGGAGGTTTATTATTTTTTCAATTTACCTGGGTTGGGAGGGGGCTAGGACTGGAACTGGGATGATGGGAGGGGGTAGGACTGGAACTGGGCTGATGGGGGTTTAGAACTGGAAATGGGTTGATGGGGGTTTAGAACTGGAAATGGGCTGATCGGGAGGGGGGCTAGGACTGGTAATGGGCTGACTGAGGCGCTAGGACTGAAAATGGACTTACTGGAGGGTTATGACTGGTAATGGGCAGATGGGGGGCTAGCACTGGAAATGAGTTAGGACCTGGTAATGCAATTGGATTTGCACAACTTTCTCAATAATCTTAGAAAGGAAAGGAATGCTGGCAAAAGGACGATACGATATAGGGTCACTATTGTCCAGGGATTTATTCTTTAGTAAGGGGCGGATCGTGATTCAGCATCGGATCTGCGATTGAACTGCAAACTACACTCCAGGGCTGACTACACTCCAGGTCTCCCTCTGCTCTCCTGACCGCTCCGAGGTGAGATCAGAACAAAGACTCTGCCTGCCCTTCTACCATTGCTGCAGATTTCATCGGGGTTTCCTGCTCCCACACGAGGTTGCTTGGCTCCGCCCCCTGAGCTCCTCCAGTGACTCGGGGGAAGCCCTTTATAAGCCAACATGCATTCTGCTCGCCCGCGCCTGAGGGCCTCGCCAGAGAGCCCTTTGGTGTGAACCGAGGTAAGCCAGAATTTTGTAACACTTACAAGCTAGCAAGCTGTTTATTAAATATCTCCATTTGTATGGCATAACACTACGAATTATTTAAAGCCTATAGCAATCTCTATACATCTGTTTGTATTTTCTGGCTAGAATGAACCTTAAAAAAATGTGTTTACTCTCCTTGAATGCACTTATGTTTACAATTAGCCTTTTAATTTCAACCCTCCCATCGCCCACACCCTTTCTTCCCCTTTGAACCACCTTGAATCCTCATACATTCATATTATCCCCTATCACCAACGGCATGCACACCTCAAACATTACAATAAGATTCCTTTCACGGGAAAAAATAACTCCTACCAATATGCACAGACTCACAGACTGATCCATATAAATTTAATTCCTAAAGACAGACTCTTGAAAATACCTAAATCTCCTGCGCTTCTTTCCCTCATCCTCATTAACGCCAGGTCAATTAGAAATAAAATCCCACTCATAATTGACCTGGTTAAAGATGAAAAGCCCGATCTCTTATGTGTCACTGAGACATGGCTAGCTGAAGCTGACACTGTACTTCTAAACCAGCTAAACATACAAGGATACTCCATTTTCAAGTGCTCCAGGGATCGTTCAAAAGGAGGGGGTGCACTCATGTTAGCAAAAGCGGGTCTTAACCTAGCCCCCACAGTCTGTGATAACCAGGATGGTATGAATATTCTCAAAATAGAAAATAAAGATATAGCAATCTGCCTTATCTATCGACCCCCCACTTCAAATAATCAAATTATAGCCACCATCCTTGAATCTGCCTGTAGCTCCTCTGTAAGAAAGCCCCTTATAATGCTAGGTGACTTCAACTTATCATCACTGTATCTGCACTGCCTCTGCATGTACATCTCCATTTTCTGCACTGCCTGTTCTGTGTGTGTATGTGTGTACACATCTCTATTTTTTCAGTATGTGTATGTATGTTTGGGGCTGCTATATCTGTGCATGCTTATATGTATGTCAGGACTGGCCCTAGGCACGTTCGGGTGTGTTCCTTGCACACAGCCTAGTGCTCCACATGAGCCAATCTCTCAAGGCAGTAGTTGGTGAAAGTCCCAAAGTTCTGTCAGCTGAAGCTACATTCACAATGCTACCACTCTCTCCTATAGCCTTCCTCCTTCCTCCCTGCATTTACTTCAGCCGCTGTGGCCACATTTCTCCATTTATATAGTAGCGGCACTGCGGCAGTACCATAATACATAAGTGCAGGGCCTTCGATTCTCACGTCCTCTTCGGAGGACCTGTTTTTCACACCCCTTGTGACATGCACTTTTTACATTACAGAGGGCATGACTGACAGGTCCTAGAGACGGACATGAGTATCAGAGGCCCTGAACTTACTACTACTACTATTAATCATTTATATAGTGCTAAAGGCGTATGCAGTGCAGTACAGATACATATAAAAGACGGTCCCTGCTCGTCAGACCTTACAATCTAATTAAGACAGACCGTACAATAGCTCAGAACAAGGGTACAATAGGGAGAGGTAAAGAAAACAAGAGATTAGGATCCAAAAGCAGCCTCAAAGAGGTGAGCCTTTAGCATGAATTTGAAAAAGGGGAGAGAAGCCTGATATACAGACACAGGTAGTCTGTTCCAGGCATAAGGAGCAGCAAGGTGAGAGGATCGAAGTCTGGAGTTGGCAGTGGAAGAAAAGGGCATAGAAAGAAGCAAGCCAGTGGAAGAGCAGAGCTCACGGAGGAGGAGTGTAGAGAGACAGGAAAGGTAGTGAGGAGCTGTAGAATGAATGCATTTATAGGTCAGAAGGAGAATGAATTGGAAATGAAAATGGAAGGGGAGCCAATGAAGTGACCTGAGATGAGGGATTATATGAGTATAACAGGAATGGTGGAAGATTAGCCGCACAGCAGAGTACTGAACAGATTGCAGGGGAGAGAGATGATTCAGAGGGAGAACAAGAAGGAGGTTGCAATAATCTAGACGGGAAGTGACTGAAGAGTGGATAAGTGTTTTAGTAGTGTGTTCAGACAGGAAGGGACAAATTTTGTTAAATGTTAAAGAGAAAGAAACAACAGATTTTAGCAATCAGTTGGATGTGTCTGGAGAAGGAGAAGGAAGAGTCAAAGATGACCCCAAGGGTTACAAGCTGAGGAAATAGGAAGCAGAAGAGTGTTATCTTCAGAGATAGAGAAAGGAGGAAGAGGGGAGGGGGAATTAGGAAAAATAAGCTTGGTTTTGCCATGTTCAATTTCAAACAGTGGTGAAATATCCAGGTAGTGAAGAGAGATAGATCTGAGCCATCAGCATAAAAATGGTACTGAAAGCCATGGGAGAAGATGAGCACACCAAGGGAATGGGTATAGAGAAAGAAAAAGGAGAGGAAAGAACAGACCCTTGGGGTATATCAACTGACAGTGGGATAGCAGTAGAGGAGGAACCACCAGAACAAATACTGAAAAAGTGATGTGAGACAGAAGAAGAGAACATAGAGCCCCTAAAACCAAGTGAGGACAATGTATCGAGGAGAAGGTGGTGGTCAATGGTGTCAAAGCAGCAGAAAAGTCAAGAAGAATGAGAACCGAGTAAAGGCCCTTGGGTTTAGCCAGGAACAAGTCGCTGGAGACTTTGGCAAGAGCTGTCTCAGTAGAATGTAAGGGATGAAAGCCAGATTGAAGTGGATCTAGGAGGGCTTGAGGGAACAGAAATTCAAGGCAACGGCGGAGAACTGCACATTCAAGAAGTTTGGAAATGAAGGAAAGAAGGGAGGTAGGTCAATAATTAGAAGGACAAGTAGGATCAACTGAAGGTTTCTTGAGAAGAGGTGTGTATTATGATTATTTTATTTACTTATTTAACAGGTTTTATATACTGCCTTTTCCTTAAATCAAGGCGGTTTACATTCAACTTAATGTTTTCACAGAACATTTCGAGGTGAGGGGTAACAAGTGTAAGTTATAATTGACACAAAAGGTAATAGGGATAGTACATTTTATTTATTTATTTATTTAAACAGATTTCTATACCGCCTTTTCCTACAATCAAGGCGGTCTACACAGCAAACAACAAAATACAGTGTCTAGTGTGCGCATGCTTTGAGCAGTGAGTGCGTGTGTGTGTAGATGGTCATTGATTCTTGGTGAGCAATTTACAATACTATGTACATCAGGACTTTACTTTAATACTATAATCGTGTCGCTAGGGTAGGGCGTTGAGTTGGGGTATTGTCTGTTGCACAGTTTAAGTGACGTTACCGTAGTGCTCTATGAAGAGGGTCGTCTTTAGCAGTTTCCTAAAGTCCTTAATGTCTGTTGTTGACCGTAGTTCATCAGGGAGGGCATTCCAGATTGATGGTGCCACCTTTGATAAGGCTCGTTTTTCGGTGTCCTTGCGTACCTTGTTGATGTCTTTAGGTGTGTTCACACGGTTGGATGTGCCTCTCCTCCTCGGTCTTGTGCTGCTGTCGGGTTGTATGAGTGGGTGTAGGCTGAAAGCTGATGACTGTTGCTTGATTTTGAATATGTTTATGATTGTCTTGTATCTGATGCGGGAGCTGATTGGTAGCCAGTGGAGATCTTTTAGGGTGGGTGTGATGTGTTCTTGTCTTGTGGTGCCAGTTATTATGCATGCTGCTGTATTTTGCGCCAGCTGCAGTGGCCTGAGTGTCTGTTTTGTTAGGCCAAGATAGATTGGATTGCAGAAGTCTAGGATTGGGATTGTTAGTGCCTGACAGACTGTGCGGAAGTGTTCCTGAGAGAAGAGGGTTTGAGGCGTCAGACTAGTCTCATCCTGTGGTATGCATTTTTGGTAGTTCTGCTGATGTGGGACTAAAGGTTCAGTTCTTTATCCAGGGTCACTCTGAGGTATTTCACTTCTGGTTGTATGGGTATGGTTGTGTTGTCTATCTTGACGTTGCGAGAAGGGATGAAGTCGGAGTTTTGTGTGATGATTAGAGCCTCGGTCTTGCTGTAATTTATGTTCAGGTTGTTGTCTTGAAACCAGCTGTTCATGTGCATGAGACATTCTGTTATCTTGTTGTAGTCTGGGTTGTCAAGGGTGATTGGTGTGTATATCATTATGTCGTCCGCATAGATTGTGTATTTTATCCCGTGTTCTTTTATGATGCTGCATATTGGCTGGATGTAGAGGTTAAATAATAGTGCTGATAGGGCGGATCCTTGAGGTACACCTTGCATGACCTTTATGGGTCGGGATGTGTTGGGACCGATCTTAACCTGTATCTGTCTGTCCGTTTAAGTAGGAGTGGAACCACCCCAGTGTGGCTCCGTGTAATCTGATGTTCTGTAGTCTTGCTGGTAGAGTTCCGTGGTCCATTGTGTCGAATGCTGATGAAATGTCAATGAAGATCATGAGTATTCCTTTCTTTCTGTTGTCTATGAGGTGTAGTATGTCGTTAAATAGGTATAGCAAGAGTGTTTCGACTCCGTGGTTGGGGCGGAAACCATGTTGGTTGAGGTCCAGTTGTGCGTGGTTGTCGATGTGTTCTTGTAGCTGATGTTGAACCGCTTTCTCAATCTTTGCCAGTAGAGGGATGCTTGAGATAGGTCTGTAGGCTGCTGGGTTGTTCTTGTCGAGTGGTGATTTCTTCGGGATTGGTCTTATTGTGGCGAGTTTTAGCTGGTCAGACATGAGTCCTTGGGTTAGTGAACTGTTCACCATGTTGTGTATGGTGTGGATGAAGTTTGACTTTGTCGCCTTAATCCATGTAACTGGGCATGGGTCTGTTGGGGCCGTGCTTGTGTTGAGTGCGGTGATGTGTGAGAGCTGCTCTGTGGATGGGTTGCTGAATTTGTCCCAAGTTTTTCTTGAGGGGGTGGCTGGTTTGGTGCTTGTGTCTGTTTTCCGTTGTGAAGCTGAATGGAATTTTTCTTGGATATGGTCTGCGAATGCTTGTGGGTCTATTTGCACTTCGCTCTCGGTTTTCTGTTCCTTGGTGAGGGTTTTCACAATTTCGAAGAGCTCTCTCGGTTTGTTGTTTGATTCGAGTATGATATTGGTGTGGTATTCTTTCTTTCTTTGGTTGATGAGTTCGTTGTATTCTTTTTGCTTTGTTAAGTATAGTGCCTGATTGTTGGGCGACTTGGTGTGTCTCCATTGCCGTTCTAACTTACTGAGTTCCCTCTTCTCATTCCATATGATTTTCGAGTACCAGGGTGTGTGATGTGCTTTGGTGCAGCGAGCTATCTTGGGTCTGAATTCGGTAGCTTTGGCAGCAGCATTGATGATGCTGTTCCATTTTCTGATTTGTTTGTCTAGATCCTCTTCTTCCGTGTTCAGGTGGGGTAGCGTGTCCTGTAGGAATTGGTTCCTGTCGAAGCTTTTGAATCTTCTTTGTGCTGGTGGGTTGTCCAGGTTCTCGTCGTGGTTTTGCCCTTGTGGCATAATCTTTATTTTGATTATGTGATGATCTGACCACGGTACAGGTGTGACATCGGGTGTTGATATGTTACATTAGAAAGTTGGGTGCGAATATGAGGTCTGGTGATGATCCGTGTCTGTGTGTCGGGGTATTGATCAGTTGGGTGTATTGTAAGGATCCCATAGCTTGTAGGAAAGCTTCTGCATCCTTTGTGTTGGTCGTTTTTAGGTTGAAGTCTCCTAATAGTAGCAGGGGTTTGTGATTTGTGTTGACGGCACAGACCTCTTCTAGAGTGGAGGCTAGTTCATCTGGTGGCGTATTTGGGGCTCTGTAGGTGAGGCATAGGGCAATCCGTTTGTTTTCCACAGTGATGGTGTTGCATTGGTTTGTGTTTGAGGCACTTCTTGACTTGAGTCTTAGGCTGTTTTTTGAAATGGTCAAGACCCCTCCTCCTCTCCATTGTGCACGTGGGCAGTTGAATGCTGAGTAGGTGGATGGTACTAATTGATTAAGTAGTATTTATCGGTGGGGGTGAGCCATGTTTCTGTGATGCACAGTATGTCAGGTCGCTGATCTTCTATGTGGTCTGCTATTGTGTTAATTTTATTTCGTATGGATCTGGCGTTGATAAGCTCTATTGTGATTGTAGCTGGGGTATTTAGTGGTCACTGTGCTTTGAGTTTGTGTGCATGTTGGACTTGTGCCTGCTTTGCCTCTTGTGCTTGGATGTCTTGTGTGTGTTCCAGTGTGTATAATGGGGGGGTGTGTAGAGCAGTGCTGGATGCCATGGAGTGTTTGTTAGTAGGTTGTGGTTGGTTGCCTGAGGTGGTAGGCGTTGGGTGAGGAGGAGGGTGATGGGCAGTATCAGGGTTGTGTACACGTTTTATCCGTCAGACTTTAGTGTATGTCTGCACTTACTTTGCTCTGCTGGTGTTGGGTTTCGTTGTTTTGTTGGTTGTGGTCGCCTTCTGCTGGTGGATTTGTTGCAGCTGTTGGTTGTGGTTGCTTCTGTGGCCGCGCCAAAGGGCCCTCTGGCGAGGCCCTCAGGCGCGGGTGCGCCCTGCAGGACCGCCGCTTTTAAAGGTGCTCCCACTGCCCAGATTGGGCAGGAGCTTCTGAGTGGGAGAATTTCCCGCTCAGGCGCTCTTCCTCGATCGAGGGAGCTTCGAGGTCCGGCGGTTGGTTGGTGGAGGAGCAGCGGTGCCTGTTCTACAGAGCCGCCGCTTTTAAAGGTGCTCCCACTGCCCCGATTGGGCAGGAGCTTCTGAGAAGGAGGATTTCCTGCTCAGGTGCTCTTTGCATAGGGGAGGGAGGAGGTGGGGAGATAGAAGGAACATGCTGCACCTGGACATAGGTGGTCATAAAGAGAATGGAGGGGGTATGCAGGAAACCTGCTGACACAAGGAGTCACAGGGAGACAGAGGACATGCTAGACACAGGTGGAATCAGGGAGATGGTGAGAGGAAGGGGCACAGGGAGACAAAGGGGAGATGCAGCAGAGATGATGGATATGGGAGGGAATAGGGAGATGGATCAAAGATGATGAACATGAGTAGAAAGGGAGACAGGAGAGGTACTGGACATGGGAAGAGATTGAACAGATTCTGGATGGGGAATGCTGGACAAAAAGAGAGAGAGAGAGAAAGGAAAGAGTTAGTGAAAGACTAGGAAGTAAGAGACTGGACAAGGAGAGACAAATGGGGAATATCAGATTTAGGGAAGAAAGTGAAGAAGATAGGAGGGGTGAGAAGAAGTGGCAGATGGACTTGAGACCCTGAAAAGAGTTGAGAGAAAATCCAAGAAAGCAGAAACCAGACCTTGGAACCAACACAATTAGAAAAATTAAATAGCCAGATAACAAAGGTAGAAAAAAAGAATTTAATTTTCAATTTAGTATTTGGAATATGTCAATTTTTGTAATTTACAATCGGCTGTCTTTCTGTGTATCTCTTCCTATTCCTTTAGTATTCCACTGCATGCAGTCTGGCTTCTTGTTTAATATTTTCTACATATTTCTATTTTAGTTTGTGATCACATATGCTGTACTTAAGAACATAAGATAAGCCATACTGGATCAGACCAAGGTCCATCAAGCCCAGTATCCTGTTTCCAACATCGGCCAGTCTAGGTGGTCATAAGTACCTAGCAGTTTCCCCAAAGGACACAGGTTCCGCAATGCTTGTATTGCATCAAGCAGTGATATCCCGGGTCCCTTTTAATAATGTTTATGGATCTTTTCTCCAGGAACTTGTCCAAACCTTTTTTAAATCCAGCTACACTAACAGCTTTTACTACATCCTCCGGTAACAAATTCCAGAGTTTAATTACACATTGAGTGAAAAAATATTTTCTCTTATTAGTCTTAAATAGGTTACTTGGCAAGGATCTGCCTATATTATAAGGGGCATGTTTACTAAAGGTTAACACGTGTTAATGAAATACTGCACATTAAGTGTCACTGCATCAACAGAAATAAAAGGGCTGCGAGTACTTAACACATATTAATTCTTTTAGTAAACATGACCTTAAGGTAACATTTTACTTACCAGTTAATATCCTTTTCTTGAGTCTGCTAGACCAATCCAGACAAGTGAGTTTGTCTCTACCAATCTGCTGGTAGAAGAACACAAGAACCAATGAAAAGCCCAGATTTCAATGACATCACTCCCATGCCTCTACTTGCCTCAGCCACCAGAGGTCCCTTCAGTATTCATCCCAAAGCATTTGGACGAAACATGGCAAGTCTCACACAATCTCAATCGTGGGAAACAATGAGTAATCAACAGTAGAAAACTATGCACAGGAAAGCATAAACTGAAAGCTGTCCATAGAAGATGAACCTGCAGAGCCAAGTATAAAATCATAGTGGACCCAAGGGTACTGCAGCAGAAGAACAGAGCAAAGACAGTTTCAGGGGTGGGCCCTGGTCGGGTCTAGCAGGACTCAAGGAAAGGACATTAACTGGTGAGTAAAATGTCACCTTCCATATCATCCTGCTAGACCAGTCCAGACAAGTGGGATGTACCAAAGCTACAACTCCACTGGGCAGAAAGAAGACACAAGAGCTCGCAAAACCCTGGAGTCAAAGTCTGAGTCTGCCCGTGCATGCACATCCAAGTAGTAATGCTTCACAAAAGTAGAAAGTGATGCCCATGTTGCTACCTGACAAATGTCTGCAGGGTCTACCAAGCTCTGTTCCATCGATGAGAATGTTTGTGCTTGGGTAGAATAAACATGCAAACCCTTCGGAACTGGCTGGTTCTGCAACAGATTCACCGAGGCAATGGCCTCCTTAATCCAGTGCTACAATGTTGATTTGGCCACCGAGTCACCTTTGCACAAAAAGATGGTCGGAGTTACAAAAGGAATTCAAAACCTCCAAGTACCAGAGAAGCACCCTCCAGATATTCACAAGGTGAAGATCCTTATCCTTCCCCTGACACTGTTCCTCCGAGAACGAGGGCAGACAAACCACCTGGTTCGCGTGAATGGGAGAATTTACCTTTAGGCAAGAAGGCAGGCATAGGCCAAATGGAAATGGCCTCCTTTGAAAAAGACAGATAAGGATCCCAGCAAGACCGAGCCTACAGCTCGGAAATCAGCCTTGTAGAGCAAATCACGACCAAGAAGACAGTCTTGAGCATCAAATCCTTTAACCCTTTCAGACCTGAATTTTTTCACAGACACCATATATATATATACATGGAATTCAATGAATAACATGACGTCCATTACAGTGGACATACGGTCTGAAAGGGTTTAAGGTAGCGCACTTAAAAGATTCAAAGGGCACTATCATCAGGGCCCTGAGCATCAGACACAGATCCCAGGAAGGGATCACAGATCGAAAGGGAGGATACAGACGTCAAATTATCTGTAGAAAGCGTGAGTCATCCTGGTGCAAGGCTACAGACTTACCAGTCACCGGACCTCGGAAACAGGATAAAATTGCCACCTGAACTTTCAGAGAGCTGAGGGAAAGGTCTTTCTCCAAGCCATCCTGTAGAAAGGCCAACAGAGATGGCACCATGGCGGCCTCAGAGGCCACCTGCTGAGCACCATACCATCGCTCAAAGAGGCACCAGACCCGCACATATGCCAGTTTAGTAGACCTCCTTTGGGCTCCAAGCAGAGTAGAGACCACCACAGGACAGTAGACCTTATGTGCTAACCATCTCCTTTCAAGAACCAAGCTGTAAGCGAGAAGGGAACTGGGTCCTCCAGGATGATCAGTCCCTGCTGTAATTTGCCCAGAGACAGAGGCAACCAAAAAGGAGGCACTAGCATGAGCCGCATCAGGTCTCCAAACCACACTATCTTTGGCCAATCTGGTGCCATCAGAACAATCCTGCCTGGGTGGCGTTCCTTACAATGAATAACATGCCCACCGGAAGCCATGTAGGAAACACATACAGAAGGTGCTGACTTGGCCAAGGCTGGGTCAGGGCATCGATGCCGCCAGACCCCACCTCTGGGCGGCGAGTGAAGAAGCAGCAAACTTTGGCATTGGCACAAGTTGCTATCAGATCCATTCTGGGGTGATCCCAGTGGCACAGAATCAACTGAAATGCCTTCTGATTCAACTCCCACCCTCTAGGATCCAGAGAATGCCAGCTGAGGAAGTCCACTTCCACATTATCCACCCTGGCAATGTAGTGAGCTGACAAGGCTAGGAGGTTCTTCTCCACCCAGGCAAACAGGAGAGCCATCTCCACAGCTACTCCTGTACTCCTCGGGCCACTTTTCTAATTGAAATAAGCCACTGCCATGGCATTGTCTGAAAACATTCGACCTGCATCCACCTTCAGGAGGATCCAGGAGAAATTGTCCAGCAGCACACTCTTCCTTAGATGACAGGGCCACTGCCACCACCACAGGCTGGACCTTAGCATCAATGGGAGTGGAAGCCTGCATTCAAACTCTTGAGAACTCGAGGACCACCAGGCCAGCAAGGACCACTGGAGTGGTCACATGTGAGCATGTACCCAAGGCACCATCTTTGTGGTCGCCACCATCAATCCAAACAACTGAAGATAATCCCAGACTCTGGGAGCCTACTACACATAAAACAGCTTTATGCAATCCAACAGTCTTCTGGCAGGAAGACTCTGCCCACTCAAGTGTCAAAACATGCTTCCAGAAACTCCAAGGACTGGGAAGGCAACAAGCTGGCTCTTTCCCCAATTGATCCCCCAGCCACGGCTTTCCAAAATGGATACCACTCGGGACGCCACCCATGATGCTTCTGAAAGGGAAGGGGCCCAGATGAGCCAGTCATCCAGAGATGGATGGACACAAATTCCTTGGCACCGCAGCCGCTATCACCATGGCCTTGGAGAACATCCTCGGGGCAGTGGATAGCTCAAAAGGGAGGACAGCGAAATGAATATGAAAGCCAAGCTCGGCAAAATGCAGGTACTTCTGCTGATCCACCCTGGTTAGGATATGAAAATACGCCTCCAGCCAGATCCCCTCAATGTATTGCTTGAATCACGATGCACAATGTTTTCATCTGGAATCGCAGAACGCAAAAGTGCTCAGTGACCCCCTTAAGGTCCAGAATGGGCCGGAAGAAACCATCCTTTTTGAGCGCCATGAAAAAGATGGAGTATCTGCCCTTGCCCCACTCGACCAGCAGGATGAGTACCACTGCCATTAGGTGCAGTAACTTGCCCAAAGTGGCTCGCACAGTGGCACTTTTGCTCGCAGACCCACATGAGGATATGATGAAGGCATCCAGAATCAGCTCTTTGCACACCAAGAAATAGCCAAACTGAATGATGTCTAGCACCCAGCGATTCTTGGTAACTGGGGCACAATCCTGAAAGGAAAGATAAAGCCTGCCTCCAAACCTTCATTGTGCAGCCCAAGATGATCCTCCTCTGGAAAGGGTCAAGTCCATGCGCTCCACAAAAGAACTGAGAACAAACTTGAAGCCGAGAAGCAGAGGGGAAGAATGTTTTTCCAAGTTGGTAATGCCGAGATTTCTGAGATCTCCAGGAATCTGGCCAGTGCATCCTCTGTGAACGAGCGGAGTGACGAGAAAGAGGCACCAGCCCACTTCACAAGCCCCTTGGTCCTGTCCTCAGGAAGGCGGTAAGATTTTGTTTCGCTCAGGACCTTCACCAACTTCTCCAAATTGACTACAAAAAGAAGCTTCCCCTTAAAGGCCAGTTGGGTCAACCGAGCTTTAGAAGATGTGTCCATTGCCTGGTGCCTCAGCCAAATCCAATGCCATGACACCATGGTCAGGACACCATCCCTGGCCGCCAAAATGTACCAGGTCATACATGGCATCATAAAGGAAGGCCATATTCAACTCCAAAAGAGGGGTTGTATCATCTGGCCGAAGAGACTGAATCCACTGGAGCAGGACTCGAGACATAAGGCTGGTACATACCGCCAGCTGCAGGATAGTAGCCACCACAGTGAACTGACTCAGCAGCAACAAATCCATCTTGTGGTACAGAAAATCCTTTAAGGCTGATCCACCTTCCACAGGAATGGTGGTCCTAAGGTGGATGTGCAGACGGAATGCTAAATCACTCGATGCACTCCTTTTCCGCAAAAGGTGTAGATCTTTTTACATACTATTATCCCTTTAGGCAGGATGTCGAGAGAGTCCCACTCTGACCAGATCAAATCCTTGAGCACATCCGGGAATGGGAAGACAGTAGTAGATATCTGCACTCTTTGAAGGAGCAGGTGTACCTTCGGTTCCTGCTCCGTGCCTGAAGCATCTGTCAAATTCAAGGCGGATGAGACCCTGGCAATCAATGCCACCAGCTCCTCCTTCTGGAATAGGCAGATCAATCCGGCCTCTTCACAATCCTCTGAAGGCGAAAGTACTTCATCCACGCCAGAGGCCAATACTGAAACACCTGAATCTGAGCAGAGTCAAAGTCTCGGACCGGTCCAAGCTGCTCCCCATCTCCAGGGGGCATCCCTCACCAGGGATGCTTAACAAAGGGTAATACAATAGGGCCTACATCCTCAGCCTGCCCCAAACGAGATTGCGTGCGGAGGCACCCTGAGGCCTCAGGGACTGAATTTCCCCGCCAGAAGGACCAGAAAGAATTCCAGGGAGGACAATCCGGAGTCTGGAAGCTCGCCTCTCGAAAATGACCCCCTCCCCTCCAAGACCAGGGGGCACAGCCACCATAAAGGACAGTGAGCAGCTCACAGCATGGTTGCCAGAATCGTCGGCCGGCTGGATATCTTTACTCATAGCACCATCTGTCACCTCCTACCCCGAGGCACGTAAGGCCGGACTAACTGCATCCCCCAAATGGAAGAAGGGAAGTAGGCCTTCCAGGGACAACTCAGAAGCTTCCATACAATAAGAGCAGAGTCCCAAATCCAGAGAGGAGGATTGCTACAGGGTCAAACAACGTTTCCTGGAAGAAGACAGAGAGTTATGTATTACAATAGTATATGCTAAGGCATGTATTAACTGTGCTTTTATTGCAATGTGCGTTACAGGCACTAGGGAAGGAGTGCGCATTGGAGCCACTTGGGCAGAACGCAAACTAGCACTGCTCGACAGTGTGTCTCTGAATAATTTTAAATGTGAGAAGACTTTTTTCCACCATACCATGTTTGAGTCACTTGCTTATAAAAAACAAGATTTTTTTCAAGAACAGGATGTTAAGTCTATTAGTTCTCCGTTAAAATTACTAAGGGAACTGACGTCCTTTGTAGTAAAGAAGAAGCTGGGGGAGCATGAGCCCTTTAAACTTTTCTGTTCTCCTCAAATATAGTGAACTGACGTCACAGGAGGGTTTGAGGATATAAGTCCATGATAGTTTTTACCATGCATGCGCTGGCGTCTTTTGGATGAGAGACGGGTCTGGTGAGAATGATGTATAAGGTATAGTTACCAACTGCAGAAAGTAACCTTTGTGAGACTGACACAGTTGAATAATTCCATTTGATATTGAAGTATTGATTGCATCTTATTGTCTTTTTAGAACTCACCGGGTCAAGCGGTTTGAAAGCTAATCTCAGGCAATATTTCCCCGATGAAACCGCGTAAGCGGTGAAACGCACTGGCGCTGTCAACTTGCGTTGGGATGCGATCACAGGGATGAGATTACAGACCTCATTGGACTCTACAGATAAGCGTTCAGCTTTATTTTGAAATTACTTATTACTTGAAGATTCAAGCGCATTGAACATTGTGTTAAACTCATTTTATAACAAAAAAAAGGGAAATAAAGGGATATGATTGGGTCGTTGATGCAATAGAGGGGTTAGTCGGTTATAGAGGCAGAGCTCCTCTCCGACGTTTTCCCCGATCAAGTCTGAGACCCATTTCCCACAAAAATAGTGATACTTCTTTTCTGGTTAGAGAGTGGAACAAGTTTTTTGTGATACTGTTTTATTATTGTTCCAACAAACCCGTTGAATTTTTGCTGTTTTTCACAAACCTTTTTTAAGCCTAGCTACACTAACAGCTTTTACTACATCCTCCGGTAACAAATTCCAGAGTTTGATTATATGTTGAGTGAAAAAATATTTTCTCTTATTAGTCTTAAATAGGTTACCCTGTAGCTTCATTGCATATCCTCTAGACTTTTTATATTCTGATGACGTAAACAATTGATCTATGTGTACCCGTTCTACTCTATTCATTAATTTATAGACCTCTATCATATCTCCCCTCAGCCATCTCTTTTCCAGGTTGAAGAGCCCTAACCTTTTTAGCCTCTCTTCATAGGAGTATCCTGTAGGGATTATTAGTAGCACACAAAGATAGGTTAGGATAGTTATGTCCAAGGGAAATTAGCTACTAATGCCCAGCCTGAAGTTCTATGAGTGTGCTGGTAATGAGTCACGGAAGAAGTCTCGTCTGTATATATAAATATATATATATATATATATATAATGCTTATTATGGACAGCGAGGTAGAAAAATATACAGACATATAGCTAAGGATACATAATTAGAAACATGAGATAGAAAATTGTTGCGGCACAAAATTAGTTAGACAAAGTGATAAATCACTGATTAGCAACCAGAAGTCACTGTTTCGCTCTACACTGGGAAGAGTTATGGAATAAGTTCTAGCCAACCATTGCCCATCCGGAGGAGGAGAAATAAAACTGTACCTTATCCCCTGCTGGCTGAGGTCCGATAAGTCTCCAGAGCAGCACAGGTCCAAAGAGGCAGCTAGGCTAGATAAAGCAGGCTACAGCCCTTTCGGAGGCAAGCCACGGGAGAACACAGAACCAAAGTTATCTGTGAAAGTCTTATCTCAGTCCTTAGGAGAATGGCCTTGCACACATATAGTGTGTGTCTGTCTTGCAGACAGATCAGGTAGCAGACACCAGGTAAACAGGGCACAAACAGCAAAAAGGCGCCAAATTCTTCAGTGCAGACTGTATTATTCTTTGTGATGAGTCTCCGTCATAGGTCTGATGATTGGTTGGCACAAGACAGTCCGGAGGTGTTCTCAGCAAATCAGAAGGTAATGAACAGGTGTTCATCCTGCAGACCTAAGAGCCATAATGAGGGAAGATAACAATATGCAGTTCCAGACATCCCAAGACCAGTAGCATCGTTAGTGGATGATGAAGATCAGAGAAAGCAGATGTTCTTGCATGTAGACAATAATTGGACAGAAACAATAGGCTTCTGTATGCTCAGGTATGATCACTTGGCAAGCATTTGTGTGAAGGTCAGGTCTGAGACTATAAGCACAGCAAAAGTTCTTTGTAGCAGGAAACCATCTTGTTTGGTCAGCTTTGGTTCAGGCTTCAGCATCTGAGTAGGCCGGAGATCTGCAGCCGCAGAATTGCAGGGGTACCAGCCCTACAATCCTTCCATCCCCTTCACCATTTTGGTGCCTCTTCTCTGTACCTTTTCTAATAACACTAAATTCTTTTTAAGATATGGCGACTAGAATTGCACATAATATTTTGAAGATGTGGTCGCACCATGGAACAATACAGAGGCATTATAATATCCTTTGTTTTATTTTCCATTCCTTTCCTTATGATACCTAGCATTCTATTTGCTCTCTTGGCAGCCGCTGCACACTGGGCGGAGGGTTTTAACATGTTATCCAAGATGACGCCTAAATCTTTTTCCTGGGTGGTGGTTCCTAATGTGGAATCTTGCATCGTGTAACCATAGTTTGGGTTGTTCCTTCCTAGGTGCATAACTTTGCATTTGTCCACATTAAATTTCATCTGCAATTTGGATGCCCACACCCACATTTGCACCCCTCCACTTCCACACCACTACCCCCTCCCGTTGCCTCCCTCAACCCCGCATCATAAAAAAACCACCTCCCTTCATGCAGTTAACTCCCCCACCCCCTCCCCCGATACCACTCAGACCTCCTCAGATTGAAATGTCCTTTGTCTCTTTAAATCACTTTCCCCACCAATCTAAACAGCATTCAAGTACTACCAGTCCAGGAGCTCTCCACTCACTTGGTCCCTTTCTTCTTTCTCCAGTCCTCTTTGCCCACTGCTGTCCACAGAGACCAATGGGTCTCCATCACCGATGCTTCCTTAAGTAGCCCTCAAATCTCCTGCATACCTGCTACTTCCATCTCTTTCAGCGCTAATGCTCTCCAGGACACTCCATTTACTGTGAATGTTAGCCCAAATGGATACAGCTGTACTTGATCTGCTCCATCTAGAGAATTTTCATCACTAAAATGCCACTCTTTCCATCTTAGCAAAATGCCACTCTTTCCTGTCGTCAGGTCCGCATATACCGCTACTTTATGTCCTTGCCACTTAAACCTTCCAGTAGCCCTCATTTTGGCAGCAATCCGCTCCCTCACAGTAAAGTCATGCAGGCACATAACTATAGCTCTTGGGTTGGACCCTCTCACAGACCCCAAAGCTCGGTGTGCTCTGTTCGGGGAGCTCTCCCTCTCCAGCTTCCATCAGCAACAACGCCTGGAAGACGGACACTGCCACAACTCTACTGTCCTAAAACTCAGGAACCACCTTAATGAGCAAATAATTCCTGCTTGTTCTGTTTTCAATATCCTCCACCTTGAGTGCCAGCATCTTAACTCCCTCTTCAAAGGATCATACCTTCTTTGAAAGTTGCGCTTGCTCCACCTGACACTCTTCCACCAGACCTTCCACCTCCTCCACACGCCATCTCAGGTTCTGCACCTTTGAACTCAGCTCGCTGACCATCTCTCCAAATTCACTGCACACCATCCAATCTCATTCTTATGGTCAGTAAACCAAGTCCTCAGCTTTTTCTTCATGATCTGCACCATGGCACCTCTACCCACCAACATATCGGCCAAGCAGCTATCAGACAAGGCCTCTCCACATGGTACCCCAGATGGTACAGCCTCCTCTGCAACACGCTCCCCTCAGCCCGAATATACAAACTCCTTTAGATCGGTGGTTTTATGCTGGGAATTCACCATTCTTGACCTGCTCAATTCCAAATCACTTACAGGAGGTTAACGTAACTCCAACCAACCCCTTTGGGGAGGACAAAAAACACTCTTTATTGTTCTGCCCGATGGAACTACAGACTCAGCTGTCCATACAGGTTGGTGACATCACTTCCTCCCTGGCTTTCACATTTCTAAGGCATTAATGTCAAACAAATCCAATTACTTCTTTGGTCGAGAAACTAAAGAATTTGATCAGGATGAACAATGGATGTGGTATACTTGAGTTTCAGTAAGGCTATGCAGATGACTATTAAATACCTTCAGCAGTGTAACAAGTCTGGAGGTGGTTTACTGGGTTAGTAATCTAAAGAAACAATTCCAATCCCAATCCCATACACTACAAAATTACAGTGAATCTCAAAACCCAGATGCATTTCTACCCTTGGAGGGCATGCTCATCTTTACAAGAGGAATAGATAGACTTTGCAAGAGTCTTTGTTTGGGAAATGTCTGCCATCTCCTTTTCATATAATGGAGAGTCTTTCCGCCTCATTTGGATCTGTACATCTTCTTAGAGCTATTCTCTCACCTCCAAAGAGCTAGAATGGTGTTCTTCCCCCTGTTACAGGGAAACCTAAAGTCAAAAGGGACACATGCTGCAAGAGAATTGTTGGAATCCCTTACTGTCTGCCCTCCACTCCAAATTATCACACAGGAAATTTAGATCTAGCCAATAACTTGTTTCTCCTGTGTCACGGCGGCCCTGGGTAGAGCCTCCGTAGACCCAATAGGCCACTGCCTAGGGTATTGTGGTTTTCACTAACTGGTGCTCTCCTTTGAACAGAGTCAGTCAGTCAAGTGGTTAAAGCAAACTTAGGGTTTTATTCCCTTTCCCGGACAGATAATATTCCTTGCAAAAAACACACAGAACAGCAACTAAACGAAAACAGCTAGAACATCTTTTCTTCTTTCCTTGTTTCTCTCACAAGGTCACATTGGCTGAAGTTCAACACAAAGAGGTTATGTCATCTGATAGACAAATCGTACAGTCCATTGGCTCAGGGTCTGTGCAAATGTTATCACTCTCCCACTGCATTAAGCCTGGACCACTCCCAATACTCTCCATGTCACATTCCTTACATGTGCTGGAGCATGGCTTGTTCTCTTGTGGCTGGTAAACCCCTTTCCTTCCAAGGTGTTTATCCCAGCCCGGGTTACAGAATTCCGGTACAGGTAATGTCTCTTTCTGGTTTGCCTCTCTTGGCTTTCTTAGTAGGAAGTCTGAGTATCTGTCTGAGTTATAAGATTGCTCAGGGTTGTGCTCATTAAAACTTCTAGCCTCTTCTCTGTACAGATAAGGTTTCAAACTTGTTACCTTACTGCAGACTTTGAAATCAGCTTTGAGCTTCCTCTCCCCTGGCACAGTTCCTTCAGCTTGAGCAAGGTTCCTCCGTGGCTCATGCAATCCCTCAGAGACTCTGCCCCACTTCCTGTTTGTGTGGAAATCCTTCCTAGGACTGTCGTTCCAGAGACCAGCTACTCTACTGCTCTGCCTTCTCTGACCTCTCTGCTCCTTCTGACCACTTCCTGGTTCAGACCAGGAACTTATATATCTCTCCTCTCTGCACGTTACGTCAGATTCTGAGGACAGGTGTTCCTGATGAGATTCTCTAATTCTACCTGCGTCATTACTAGAGAAGGGAAACTTCATTTTAAACCCTTTCTGCTTTACTTGTGCTGACAGCACTGGCTGCTCAGCTGTCTTCACACATGCTGAGTCTTCACGTCCAGCCAAGTTTAAGGTAAGCTCTTCCTTTTTACTAGCCCCTACAGGCTCTCTATAGTCTACTGTATCACACCTGCTACCTATGACTTGCTTGGTTTTCTCTGTCCTATTGACATTTTTGTAGGTTTTATGTTCCCGTTTTTCATCATTTTGTTACTGACTGTAAACCACTCTGATGTTTTCTTAATGCTCAATAAATGACAAGAGTGGAGTTTCTGTGGCTGCCTCCTTCTCCCATCCCATCCCATTTTGTCATCAAAATAATCTGAATACGACCTGCATTACAGGCAACACACCTGAAAGTATGATGTATTATTGCTTTGTACCAAGCTGAGTTACACATTCAAGTATATTTTAATAAGTCAACATGTTGCTGTTAAGTGCCTTCGAGTCTATGTGGACTCATGGCGACCCTCTGGATAGTTGTCCTAAATTGTGTTCGGTCTTCAATTAAGCAGCTCACTGTTGACAGACTGGCACCCATAGCTGTTACTGTATCGATTCATCTCATTGCTGGCCTTCCTCTTTTGTGTTGACCTTCTATCTTGCCAAGCATGATGTTTTTCTCTAATATCTCTCTCTTCGCATGATGTGTCCAAAGTATGAAAGTCAAAGTCTTGTCATCTGAGCTTCTAAAGAAAGTTTAGGTTTGATCTCCTCTAGTACTGACTGGTTTGTTCTTCGGGCAGTCCATGCAGTATTCAACGCCAGCATCATAATTCAAATGGCATCAATTTTCTTCCTATCTTTTTCACTGTCCAACGTTCACATCCATATGATGTTATTGAAAATACCATAAATTGAACAAGTCAAATCTTTGTATGGAGAGAGACATCTCTGCTCTTCAGAATCTTGTCTAGGTCTTTCATAGCCATTCTGCCAAGAGCAATGTGTGGTCGGATTTCTTGACTGCTTGTTGCTTCTTTATTGATAGTTGATCCAAGTAGGTTAAAGTTGTCCACGATTTCAATTTCTTCTCCATCAACAATGAACTTATTCATTTTGCCAGTTGTCATGATCTTTGTCTTCTTTACATTAAAGTGCAGGCACATTTTAAGACTATGATCCTTGATCGTGAGAAAAAAATGTTTTAGATCATCTTCACTTTCAGCCAGTAATAGAGTTTTTAAAAAGTGAAAAAACTGGCAATGAGGCTTACCTCTTAATAAGATGTTATGAATCCCTTACCTCATGCTAAGGTTAGAATGGTAGATTCTATTATAAATTACATATGTTATGAAAAATATCCTATGTGTGTTGACTGATTGTTCTCTTGCACAGTCTGTACATTGATCAAGAAGCAACAGTTCGAACAGAACAAGGAGAAACAGAATGGTTTAAAATCAGCAAAGGTGTACGACAAGGCTGCATACTTTCCCCCTACCTGTTTAATTTATATGCAAAACAAATCATCAGAGAAGCAGGATTGTATGAAGACTACAGAGGTGTGAAGATTGGTGGAAGACTCAACAACCTTCGCTATGCTGATGATACCACATTACTGTTTATAAGTGAAGGCTATTAAATTACTTATTTCAATTTCTTTTTCTCCCTTTGTCCCTCAGCAAAATGGTACACCCATCTTGAAGTTTATGGAAGCTGCAAATACTACAAGAAATTCTGGGGAAAACAAAAAAACATTTTGCAGATAGTGGCAGAGGAAAAATGCATTTTCTAATGCTACCAGGATGACAAAACCAGAGCCGGCCCCAGAGCTCCTTCAAAATGTTGGAGCCATAGGCAAACCTTAAGCCTTCCCCCTCACCACCCAGCTGTCAGAAATGATAATTACACTTATCTGGTAATTGTAGTTCCTTTAGTGACGACAGTTCAGTCCTCTACCTCTGGGTTGTCAATCTCCTCCTGCAGCTAGGAGACTGGTTTGTCAGAATGATGACATCACTGGATATAGCCTGCAGCACTTCCACTTGCATCCCAGTGTAAACTATAACAAAGCAGACTCAAAGGAGCAATAAATAAGTAGCAAAACAAAATAACAAATGTACTATCAGGAAGCCATCCCCCTCGAACAGGCCTTCTTACCTCCTGCCCCGCCATCGAGAAGGACACAAACAAAGGAAGGAAGAGAAGGTAGCCAGACTCACCTGTCACCCTCTTCAGCTCGGCACGAAATCTGTAACCTCCTATAAACATCCGGGCGGGAAGGAGGACTGAACTGTCGTCACTAAAGGAACTACAATTACCAGGTAAGTGTAATTATCATTTCCTTAGCGTTCCTCCAGTTCAGTCCTCTACCTCTGGGAAGTACCAGAGCAGTAATCAATGGGAGGGACCCTTCCAGCCGGCACACAATACAGCCGAGCCGAAACGAGCATCCGAAGCCGCAGCAACATCCAATCGATAGTGTTTGCTGAACATATGCAGAGACGACCAAGTCGCCACTCTACAAATGTCTCCCGGGGGAACCAAACTATGTTCTGCCCACGAGGACGCCTGTGCTCTGGTGGAATGCGCTCTCAGACCCACAGGCACTACACGCCCCCGAAGCAAATAAGCGGATGCAATTGCTTCTTTAAGCCAGCGGGCGATGGACGCCTTAGCCGTCGCTTCGCCCCGACGAACTCCGCCAAAGAGAACAAACAAACGCTCAGACTTACGGAACGACTCCGTGGCTCTCAAATACTGACGCAAAGCTCTCTTCACGTCGAGACGCCGAAGACCGCGAGCCACGTCATCGCCCCCCAAAGATCCCAAGACGGGCAAGCAAACTGCCTGGTTCAGATGAAAAGGAGACACCACCTTAGGCAGAAAGGACGGAACCGGACGCAAAACCACCTTTTCCTTAGAAAAGGACAGGAAGGGCTCACGGCACGACAACGCTTGCAGCTCCGAGACCCGCCGTGCAGAACACCAGGAATCGCCACCAGGAACACCGACTTGAGCGTCAAATCTTTCAGGGAGGCACGACGCAAGGGCTCAAAGGGGGGCTCAGTCAGAGCCGTGGGCACAAGATTTAGATCCCATGGGGGAACGCACACCCTGTGCGTCGGACGTACACGAGCGACGGCTTTGATGAAACGACGAATGTCTGGATGATCCCCCAACGGCCGACCATTGACCTTGCCCCGATAACAGGACAGGGCTGCCAACTGCACGCGGAAGGAGCTGGCAGCAAGACCTTTGTCAAAGCCGTTCTGCAGAAATTCGAGGACCAAAGGAATTGACGCCGAACCCGGCCTCACCTGACGCTGCGAACACCAGTCCTCAAACACACGCCAGACCCGCACATACGCCAAGGACGTGGACTGCTTACGCACCCGCAGTAAGGTTGCCACAACCGCCGACGAGTAGCCCTTTTTCAGGAGTTTAGCCCTCTCAATGGCCATACCGTAAGCGAGAACCGATCCACCTGAGGCATGAAGAGGGGCCCTTGGAGCAACAGATCCAACCTGGCCGGCAGTCGCCAGGGTTCCCCGTCCAACAGACGGATTAGGTCGGCGTACCAAGGCCGCCTCGGCCAATCAGGAGCCACCAACAGCACCTGACCCGCATGCGCCCCGATCTTCTGAACCACCCGGCCTATTAACGCCCATGGTGGAAAGACATAGAGAAGGCCGTCCGTCGGCCACCGACGTAGCAAGGCGTCGATGCCCTCCGACATCCTTTCCCGCCGTCTGCTGAAAAAACGGCCGACTTTCGCCGACTGAAAGGTCGCCATGAGATCCATGACCGGAGTCCCCCAGCGCCTGACGATCTGGCGGAAAACCGCGGGATGCAGTTCCCACTCCCCCGCATCCACGTGCACTCTGCTGAGAAAGTCCGCGGCGACATTGTCTTTGCCGGCAATGTGCGCTGCCAAAATCGCGGACAAGCGAAGCTCTACCCACTCGAACAGCAGGTCGGCCTCCGCCTCCATCGCGGCACTCCCGGTGCCACCCTATCGGTTGATGTATGCCACCGTCGCCGAGTTGTCGGAGAGAACTCGCACAGCCTGACCGCGCACCAGGCCCTCGAACGCCTGTAGGGCCCGAAACACCGCTCGAAGCTCCAAGCGATTGATCGCCCACGAGGCCTCCAGGGGGGTCCACAGGCCCTGCGCAAAGTGAGTCTCGCAGTGGGCTCCCCAGCCCACCAGACTGGCATCCGTCATCAATGGCAGCCACTCTGGCTGCTCCAGTGACAAGCCCCCAGCCAGTGACGAGGGGCGGAGCCACCACCGAAGGGACCGCCGAACTGTGCTCGGGCAAGGAAGACGCGTGCTCAACGAATGTTCCTGATGCGACCAACGACGGAGCAGCGCCCTCTGGAGAGGCCGCATATGGAACCGGGCCCAAGGCACCGCCTCCAACATTGCCGCCATGGTGCCCAGCACCCGGAGATAATCCCATGCCGAGGGAGCCGGTACTGACAGGAATTGCCGCACCAGAGTCCGTAACCCCTCTGCTCGTTTGTGGGGCAGGAACACCTGCCCCTGGCACGTATTGAACCGGACTCCCAGGTATTCGAGGACAAACTCCGGACTGAAGCCACTAAGACCGGACGGCAGAGGGGCCAAGGGTTCACTAGAGGGCCCCGGCATCGCCTCCAAATCGGATTCGTGCTCCGAGATCCGCTGAGAAGCAGCGGTTGCCCCCGCTGGCTCCCCCTGTTCCTCCGGAGACTCATGGGCTTCCATCTGAAGCTCCACCACAGAAGACAGGGCTGCGCAGCCCCTGTACACACCGGTGTCAGGAACCGTGCCTCTCCTAGTGCCACACACTAGGCACAGAGGCCGGGCAGCCATAAGGATGAAGCCAAATGCCCCTAAGAGCTAATGACAACTTCGCTCCAAGACTGGGCAGGCTATGGCAGGCAATTCGACTTTATGCACTCAGGAAACAGCCTGTGTTTTTTTGTTTGTTTTTTTTTTGAAAACCTGTGCTAGAAGACCCCAAGAAGCTAGCTCCCAAAAACAAAGGAAGGCCCCGCAGCCCCCCCTCACCCTGTTAACACACAGGGCCGACTGAAGAGGCTGAAAGGAAAAACAATGAGGGCCACCCAAAAAAAAACAAAACGAAAATCAATGAAAACGAAGTAAAACAAGTAAAAGAATTAAAGAATGAAAGGAATTAAAAGAAACCGCAGCAGTGCCGCGACAAGAAAACGGGAGCCGATGCACTGACACGCAGCTGCAGCGCGGAACACAAAATGGCCGCCGCGAATGCAAGCCCTGAAGGTAAAAGAGCGCCAAAATCACCGCGGCGTTCCTGCACCTCAAAAACAGCGCGGTCTGGGAAAAACGAGCAGCTGGAAGCTGGTGCAGCACTTACCGGTCCGGTCTGCCACTCCTCCAGCGCTACCGACAGCGTCGGGGACCCCGGGCCCTGAAATCACGTAATGTGAGTCACAGCAACAGATCAGTCTCAGAGCACAGAAGACGCCGCTCCGGGAGACACGCTGTCAGAACGGCTCAACCCCGTACAGTCAGGGAGGTGAGACTTCTGGGCCAACCGGGTGGAGGGGGGAAAACTCGATCTAGAGCCAGGACCCCCTCACAGGAAGAAAACCCCAGCACCGGCACCGGCAGGGAGCAAGAAGGCTTTCCTCCTGTCTGGTTTTGTTTTTTTTTTTGTTTTGTTTTGTTTTTTAAAAGGGACACTGCCTGAAACAGATACCAACCCAATTAACTATCCTAAAATACACCCTGCTCCTTATCCATTCCTCCAAAAAAAAAGGAGAGCCTCTCCTTAAGGCTCGTCAAGACCTCCTGCTGCAAGGAGACTGGTTACACTGGGATGCAAGTGAAAGTGCTGCAGGCTATATCCAGTGATGTCATCATTCTGACAAACCAGTCTCCTAGCTGCAGGAGGAGATTGACAACCCAGAGGTAGAGGAACGCTAAGGAATCTATTGTTTAGCTTGAATGCCCTGTTTGCCGGATGCTTGGCCCAGCCTTGGACAAAATACATCGTGCAGACTGTCCTTTAGATATAAAACAATACTTTATGACTAAGGGAAACTTTCACTGAAGTGTAGTAAAGATTTGCAGTTACCATGTGACAAATCTCCAAAGCCTCCAAGATAATTGTTGGAGCACCCCCAGCATCTGCAGTTCATGCAGAGAAAACACATTTACCATGCGTTACATGCATTACAGATAACCAGATTTACTCAACACCACCTACTGAGGTAAGTTACCATGTGTTAACTGCAAGGCTTATTCCAAGCTATGCATTTAATGTGGGAATTAGTGCATGCTAAGTGTTAAGCCATCATGCTAGCTATTAGTGCTAACAGCATGTTCTTATTTCCAGGTTAACTGTTTAACACTCACACAAGTGCACTAAATGATGGTCTTCCTATTTTAAGGCTTGGGGGGACCGGGACTGCTCTCCCTTACCCTAAGTGTGGCCCCCTGACTCCTCTCAATATATTTTTCTGCCACATCTTCTCCAGAGATTCCCTGCTGTTGCTTCCTCCTTAACAGTATCTCCAACCCACAGCTCTCAGTTAGTCTGAGTCATATGCTGCCCACGCTGCTGCAGATGTTAAATAGGACGTGTGGAGTGGATGACACAGGATAGGTGCTGGACACAAAGGGGGATCTGTAGCAATATACTGGACACACAGTGTGGGCGTGGAAGGCAGATGCTGGACATAGGCTGGAGGGGTAGTCACAGACATAGCATGGGGGAATATAAGGGGAGCAGATGGTTGATATGGAGTGGAGGTATATGCTGGACATATGATAGAGGGTTTAGAGGGCTATAGAACAGATGCTGGACAAGGGGTAGGGGCCATAAAGGAATGGAGAGCAGATGCTGAACACAGGGTGGGGGATACAGGGTAGAGGCCGGAGGCCGGACACAGTAGGTGTGGAGGGCAGATGCTGGACACAAAGTGGGGGAGTGGAGGGCAGGTGCTGTATGTGGGGTGAGAGAGAGAAGAGATGCTGGGCATGGGTTGGGGAGAGAAGGGGATACTGGACATGAGGTGGGGAGAGAGGTGGATGCTGGACATGGAGGGGAATAGGATGAGAAAAAGGGGAGAGGCACGAGATTGGGGAGAGAGGACAGGGCAGGAGAGAAGGGAATAGATGCTGAACACAGGGAGAATGGAAGAGAGAAAGAGTGGGGAATATGTGGCAAGGGAAGGATAGAGAGATAGAGTGAGAGGGTTGTAAAAAGAGGGAGATTGAGAACTGGATATAAGAAAGAGAAATTAAATCTGAGTAGATAAAGAGAGAAAAATAAATGGAAAAAAAGCTAAAAGGAAAAAGATCAACGTCAAGAGATGGATGTAGGGGAGCAAGTGAAGAAGATAGGAGTGGAAAGAAGTGGCAGGTAGGTTGCAGACCCTGGAAAAAAGAGAAGACAGAGGACACAGAAACCAGAACGAAGACAATTAGAAAAATAAAATAGCTAGACGATAAAAGGTAAGGAATTTATTTTCAGTTTAATGATCGCAATATGTCAGCTTTTGGATTTTATATATGCCATCTTTTATATTTTAAACAGTATAGGGGGAAATGCATCACTGTTTCTATTTCTTGTGTTGCACTGCATGAGGAGCCTAGCTTGTTGGGGTTTCAATTTAATTTTGTTAATTTTATTTAACAGGTTTTTTATACCGCTTAATCGTTTCAGTCAAAGTGGTTTATATTGTAACTTAAACTTGGTAATGTACATTAAACAGGGACATTGATAACTTGGAAGTTTTTCTGAGGCAGTGGAGGGTTAAGTGACTTGCCCAAGGCCACACTTTGAGTTTGTTATAATTTATTCTGTACTTGGTAAGGATCTGTGTCCTGCCTGTGTGACTGAGACCTAGGGGTCTGTTTACCAAGCAACGCTAGTGGCTTCTGTGCGAAAATGGGGCCGCTGTTCCAGTTTTAGACGGAAGTCGCTAGCGTCGCTTAGTAAACAGACCCCCAAGTGTTATGTTAGCATGGAGTTTGTTTGTTGGATCTGTAGTAATCTGGCTTGTTCGTTTTCCAAATAGGAGTAAGGATGTTCTAAGGCCCACTGCAATATTTATGGTGCTGCTCTTTTCTGAGTAAGATCCTTATTGTATTAATTTTAGAAGCTGGTGCCATTATGATATGGTAGCTTTGCATTATAAACCTTCAGTGAGTTGTAGGGTTTTGTATTAGTTCACAATCTGCCTGGTACTGGAGAGAATGTTAATGAGATGACATCGGAAACATTTTTTTTTTCTTGTAATGTTGGGTTTGATGGTGAAATGTCCTAGTTCTGCTCTGCACCTAATGTTAGAGGAAAGGTTTTGTTGGACGTAAAATAGATGTTCAAAAAGAAAAAAAAAAAAAAAAGAGAGAGAACCATCGCACAGTTTCTAACACCAAAATAAAATTAGTTAAATTATAACGCTGTGGTTCTCTTTTACTTTTTGTCCCTCAGCATGTGAGCACCTTACCATCTCCTTTGTTTTTTGCAGAAAATATATTTATAGGTGTCAGTATTTTTTTTTATCTTAGAGTGCCAGGCTCAACCATTAAACTGCTACAATTTTTTGCTGCATTTTAATTATATAGTCACTGAATGAGAACCTCGGCTCCCTCTTTTGAGTATGTTGGGGCACCAACTCATCCCTCGCCTGTTTGATAAACTGGCTTCCTACCCATCTAGTGTTTTTTTTTAAGATAACTATAAAATGATATGCAAATATGTCACCCCATCCTTTGCCCCCTCAAATGAAGCAATCAAAGTATACCCATGGCTGCCTACATGTGACAGCCAAGAGCAAGCCTATTTTAAGCCAATATATAAAGAGACACAGACGCATGCCCTCGAGCCGATGCAGACTCGTGGTGACCCATCCCCTGGAATAGGCACCTAAGTGCTTTTTATAAAATACTAGGGCAAAAGCAGCAGAAATCATGCCTAGATTGAAGCTGCAGACATTTATATCTGTTTGGAGCAAGCACAAATGTTTGCATGTATTTTATAGACAATGTGCGCAAATCATGACTCTATCTATGCTCTGCCCATAAACACGCCAACAGTTGGTTTGTGTTAAAGTACGCACCTTCTTGGCACTGCGTATACTTGTATGCTTGTAACCCCAGGGAAATTTTATATGAAAAATCCTTTATAAAAATTACCCCCGAAGTGGATACTGGCACGCAGCACTGACATTAAGGTAATTACTTTCTTTACCTGGCAGACACTCTTTCAGTAAACTTCTAGAAGCCAAATAGGAATATGTAACCAACTCTATACAAGGGGAGAGGGGTGAAATCAATGATGCATTGGTTCCCTGATCTCTGTACTCTTCATCCCTAGCCAGTTGGGATTTCAAGATATCCACAATGAACATGCATGGGACACAGCAGCATATGTACATGGTTAAATTATGCTAACTTGACAATTTTCCATACATGAGTCCTGCTAGACCAGGACAGAGAATGCCAGCAGCTGGAGACAGAGCCAAGCGACTCACTTTCCTTCTAAATGCTAGTGCAGCAGGGAGGTCAATCAGTATTGTTGTACCACAACTACTATTATACTCTTCACACAGCCTCCTCCTCCCCAAATACCCCCAGGTAGACCAAAGATGCCAGTTATTCTCATCCTCTTGGTTTGCCAAGCGTCCACTGCCCTCATTCACCCTTGAAACCTCCATGTTTACCCGTGAAGCTTATTTTCTTCATCCTGCCCTGTACATTCAAACTTCCCTGGATAAGTTCCTGTTCTGGCAGAACTCAAGGAAAGTTTTATCAGAGAAGAAGAATTTCCAATTTCCTCTTTATCCCTTTCAAACCAGTCCAGATGGATGAGATATACCCAAGCTTCATCCTAGACTGGACAGACGTCCACAATGACCTTCAAGGTATCTACCCCATAGGCAGCCTGTTCCTTGGCTGGGAAACCCTAGCCAGTAATGTCTAGAGAAAGAAAGCAGGTCACCACATGGCTGCTCTGAAGACTTCTTCTGGTAGAACCAGAACTCTGCTTTGCCAAAGAGAATGTTTGAGCCCTGTTAGAATAGGCCTGAAACCCCCTTATACTATCTGGTTACGGAGGACTTGGCACTCAATATGAAGAGCTGGCCCCACTCCCTGAATGACTCGGTCACCTCAAGAGAGCACCTGAGAGGGCTCCTTATGCCTGGAAGTTTAGGAACTAACATCTGGTTCAAACGGATTTGCAACATCATTTTTGTAGGAAACAATATCCCAAGATATGGTTCCTCAGATTTATCTCACTGAGCAAATGGCAACCAAACACTCAACCTTCTGTGACAATTCTTTGAGAGAAGCATGCTTCAAAGGTTGAAAAAGCAGTGCTGCCAATGCCTTAAATACCAAATAAATAAAGGTCCCAGGAACAAACCCCCTGAAAAGTATTACGTGAAAAAAGTAACTTTTTTTGTCGGGATATGATAACAAAGTACAAGGAACTCAGTCCGAGTACCGCTGTAACAATTCCCTTTTTAATTAAATATGGATAAAAAATTTTTGAATCCAAACTTAGCTTTTTAGAGAGTGCTATCCTTCGCACTAACGATTTCTGCCAGCAAACATCATTGCGACGTGGCTCCACGTTTCGGGTGTCTATTCCAAATGTGAAAAACTTTTAACACCCTGCTTCAGGCCCATCCAGACTGGCAGCGTTCAAAGCTTGAATGAAAATAACCGCGGAGGTGTACCGCACCAAATAGTCGCCAGCGTCTGACGTCAGCAGATACAAGCAGCCATGATCGTCCAATCCCAAGACAATCCTGACATCAGGGGAAGACCCACTTAAACAGGGAAACCCCCTCCAGAAACTCCTCAAATATCTTAAATGACAGCTAGATAATAGTGTGCCAGTCAACCTGGAGATTAAGTCCACGTGGATGAATAGAGTCCAAAGAATATATCCAACGTTGTTCTCGCTGTTGAAGACGAAGTTCTCTATCACCCCCCCTAGGATCAACAGGAATATGATCTAATATCCTCCAACGCAAGGAAGAAAAATCATGTGCCTTTGATAAACAGTGATCTACCATAGGGGCAGAGCGAGTCCCGGTCCGTAAACGAGAGGCATGTTCTGCTAATCGAATTTTGACAGCTCGTATAGTCCGTCCTACATAATATAATGAACAAGGACATATTATTATGTAAACCACGAAACAAGAGGTGCAATTGGTGTGCCACCTAGTAGTGTAGACTCGAGAAGTGTGCACATCTAACCAATCAGAACCTTCCAGCGTGAGAGGAAGCCTGAATCTGTTAGTTGCTCTTTGGTTCAGAACCCCTCTCGCTGGGCCCCGCCGGGGGCTCCAGACCCGGTGATTAAGATTTATCAAGATCTGGTTCTTCAACACCTTACTGATATAGAACAGACAAGATGTTGTTTTTACAATAACTTTTCTACAGTTCAACGTCAAACGCTTCATCAATTGCGGGATCTCGATGCTGTAGTCCGGAGAGCAGACAAAGGGGGAGCCACGGTTCTTCTTACACCTGATCTCTACCAGAGGGAGGTGGAGGTCCATTTGCATAATCAGACTAATTATCAGAGGCTACCAGGGGATCCGACTGTTGAGATTGGTTCCCGCATTCACTCAGTGGTCTATACTGCTTTTCTCCGCAATTGGATTACTAAGTGTGAACTGGATTATCTGCAGAAAAAACATCCTAAAATACCAGTTTTTTATTTGGTGCCCAAAATACATAAGTCTTTAAGTGCACCCCCTGGACGGCCGATTGTGTCATGTAGAGATTCTATTTTGGAACCTCTCTCAAAATTCTGCGATCTCTTTTTGCAACCAGCGGCATCTCAGGTTTGCTCATATATTAGAGATACGGCGGATTTTATGAACCAACTTAAGTGTTGTACAGAGGTTGGGACGTATACATTTTTGGTCTCTCTCGACGTCCAATCCCTTTACACTAACATAGATCAAGGTGAAGCAATCTGTTGTTTACGTGATTTACCTTTAGACCTTCCAGCCAGGTTTCCCAAATCTTTTGTGTTGGATCTCTTGGAGTTGGTTCTTAATAATAACTATTTTTTACACCAGGGACAATTCTACAAACAAATTCATGGTCTTGCTATGGGTGCTACAGTGGCTCCATCATTAGCGACTCTATATATGGCTACTTTTGAATCTAATTATGTCTATACTGATATGGCTTTTCGTTATGTCCCTTTTTGGAAAAGATTTTTGGACGACGTCTTTTTTATTTGGACAGGTCCACGGGAAGAATTAGATCAATTTTTGGACAGACTGAATTTACATGTGGCACGTATCCAATTTACGGCTCAGATTGACCCCTATCGTATCCAATTTTTGGACATTTGGGTGATCCGTACTCTTCATGGTTTGGAGACCACTCTTTACCACAAGCCAATTCAACGCAATACCCTTTTGCATTTTGACAGTTTTCACCCTTCAGCACTCAAAAGGGGTTTACCGTATGGTCAATTCTTATGCTTGCGACGAAATTGTTCGACTTTGGTTGATTTTCTTTTTCATGCAACTGAATTAAAATCACGGCTGTTAAATAGGGGTTATCCAAAAGCAATTGTTGAACGGGCCTTTAAAAGAGCCCGACATTTACATCAAGATTGGCTACTTGCCCCTAAGAATACTACATCATCTGATGTGGCCATTACTGGGGTCCTGCCGTACACCCTTCGTATGCCGCAAGTTACTAGGCTGTTACATCAGTTCTGGCCCTTTTGGGATCTCATGAATGTTTTCGAGATGTCCCACTACGAATTGCTTACTCACGTACAGCGAATTTAAGAGATTCCGTTATTCATACGACTGCACTACAAGATCGCCCTTTGGAAAGGCATGCTGATAATGGACATTTTCTGTGCGGGAACTGCACATATTGTCCTCTCACGCTGGAAGGTTCTGATTGGTTAGATGTGCACACTTCTCGAGTCTACACTACTAGGTGGCACACCAATTGCACCTCTTGTTTCGTGGTTTACATAATAATATGTCCTTGTTCATTATATTATGTAGGACGGACTATACGAGCTGTCAAAATTCAATTAGCAGAACATGCCTCTCGTTTACGGACCGGGACTCGCTCTGCCCCTATGGTAGATCACTGTTTATCAAAGGCACATGATTTTTCTTCCTTGCGTTGGAGGATATTAGATCATATTCCTGTTGATCCTAGGGGGGTGATAGAGAACTTCGTCTTCAACAGCGAGAACAACGTTGGATATATTCTTTGGACTCTATTCATCCACGTGGACTTAATCTCCAGGTTGACTGGCACACTATTATCTAGCTGTCATTTAAGATATTTGAGGAGTTTCTGGAGGGGGTTTCCCTGTTTAAGTGGGTCTTCCCCTGATGTCAGGATTGTCTTGGGATTGGACGATCATGGCTGCTTGTATCTGCTGACGTCAGCGGTACGCCTCCGCGGTTATTTTCATTCAAGCTTTGAACGCTGCCAGTCTGGATGGGCCTGAAGCAGGGTGTTAAAAGTTTTTCACATTTGGAACAGACACCCGAAACGTGGAGCCACGTCGCAATGATGTTTGCTGGCAGAAATCGTTAGTGCGAAGGATAGCACTCTCTAAAAGCTAAGTTTGGATTCAAAAATTTTTTATCCATATTTAATTAAAAAGGGAATTGTTACAGCGGTACTCGGACTGAGTTCCTTGTACTTTGTTATCATATCCCGACAAAAAAAGTTACTTTTTTCACGTAATACTTTTCAGGGGGTTTGTTCCTGGGACCTTTATTTATTTGGTTGTTAATTTGGTTTCAGGGGGGTTTTTGGTGTAGGATTCTAATGCCTTAAATACCACATTTAAGTCTCATGAAGGTTTCAAGTTCCATATTGGAGACCTAATGGGTTTAGGTCCCCTCAGAAAGCATATCACATCCAGCTATTCTGCCAAAGATTTCCCTTGGAGCATGTCCCTGTAGCACACTAGTGCTGCAATTGCACCATAATTGAGTTAAGAGAAAGACCTCTTTTCCAGCATCCTCCCTATAAGAATGCCAGCCTCTCTGAAATTCACACCCTCAGAGCAGCTACCCACTCCCCCGGAACCAGGCTTTGAATACTCTCCACATTCTAATATTGACCAGTCGTATAGACAACCCCCCCCCCCCCCACACACACACACACACACACCCCTTCCTAGCCTTCAGCAATGTGGGGATCACCACCATCAAGTATCTGTTCCTCTTCAATCTTGACTTCTCAAGGACCAGGCTATAGGCAAATATGAAACAATTCCAGTACAACTGATCCCTGCATCAACACCTCCAGATCTGAAGTAACCAAAGCAGCTCCCCTGAAATGATCCTCTATCCCTCCCTCTGCACTATGTGTCTTCGCAAGGATGCTACTCCCTCCCATGGGAAGCTGCTGCAACTTCCTCCCATAAAGGCTGTGGAAGTCTACTCTTGCTTCTGCTGCTCCCTCGCTGGGATCCCACAGCAGCACAGCTCACTCCCATAGGGCCTTCTACTACTACAGCCAGGAGCTGCAACTTTGTGTTTTTCTAGCCAAGATCTGTGGCAGTACCAGCAGGAAATGTTATTTTAAATCAGCTTTATGCATTTCCTATAGACACCCTCTCAAAGGAAGAGGCCCTGCCAGGTGCCTCAAGGGAAGCATACGATGAATTCCCAAAGAGGATTAAGAGGATCAGCCAAGGGCTACTGTCCAGAAGTAGTACATCCCCCGAACTCTTGCTCATCAAACACGGACCTCTCCCCTAGGAACCTCCCTACTATTCTTCTCCATTCAGTCAGAATGTCTCCTCTGCTGGAAATTGAGAATACTGATTGGCTTCCCTGCTGCACCAGCATATATAGGAAAGGCAAGCAGTTCTGCTGACAGGAGTGGTATGGCTAGGATAACAAGGATAATGAAAACAAATAAATGGATCTAACAAAACCAACATTTAAAAAAGTGCCAAAACGTAATATACAGTGGTGTGCAAAAGTCTGGAATCACTTTGGCATGGCCCTTAGGCGTTGGTCCATGGCGTTTGTCCTGAAATGAGCATTGAATATGTGGTCTGGATTGTCATACGCTTATATTATGGTAACCTGCTGTTCCCTTTCTTTTCTTTGCCTATCCTTTTGACTGTTTCTGTCCTCTACTCTTTCCTATCTTACAAATGGCGTTCCTTTCATATTTCCACAAATGATATATTATTGTAAACCGCTCTAATGCTTCGGCCTGAGCGGTATATCAAATTCAAATAAACAAACATAAACTTGTAAATGTGATTTTTTTTTAACTTCGTGACCTTATATAAGTTCTCTAAATCTGAGTGTATTTTGTTTAATGTAAACCGCACTGATGTCAAATAGCGCGGTATATAAGAGCTGTTAAATAAATAAATTAATTAAATAAATGTCTTTTTCCTCCCAGTGGCTTTTTCTGTGTATCTTATGATAAGTGATAGATTTGGCTATTAGGGCCAACTTTTAGTACTGGTTTGGCCCTTATTTTCTGAGTTTGTTCCCCACAGTTGTCCTGTTGATAGATTTTCTGTGAAAATCGCGTAATGTACATTGTTGGCCAAAGATATATTATTGTAAGTATGCTTTAAAATATTATGGGCGCACGCCAGATTTCCTTCAAATTGATGTATGTGGCCTTGAAAAAGGCCATTTTTATGTGTCAGTGATGACTCAGTATTTGATGGGCCACCTTTTGTTCTTGATCACCTGACTGCACGTTGTCGGCATTGAATGAACCAGTCTGATAAGGTGATCATTGGTGACAACGCGGTTCCAAGCTGCAATGAGTGACTCAATCAGCTCACGCTTTGATGTTGGATGCCTCTTGGATATTTCCAAGGCCACCTTGTGCCACAGATTCTCGACTGGATTCAGATCTGGAGACTGGGCAGGCCAGTCCATTGACTTGATGTTGTTCCGCTGCTTCCAGCTGATCACCTATCTGGAGCGATGGCAGGGTGAATTGTCATCTTGGAACAGGAACTGGCCAGGAAACAGCTCGTGTGCTGATGGCACCATGCATTTTTGCAGTATGGTGATGTACTTGGCACCGTTGACCATTCCATCAACAATGTGAAGACGTCCAATGCCACTGGCAGCCATGCAGCCCCAGACCATGACCTTCAAAGGATCCTTCACAGTGAGGTTGAGACACTCAGGCTTGAATTCCTCTCGAGGAAATCTCCTCACATAGGTGTGGGCCTGCTACCAAACAGGCAGAAGGTGCTTTCGTCGCTGAATAGCACGTTTTCCCACTTTTCAGTTGACCAGGTTGAGTGCTTTCTTGCCCACACGTTCTGGTTGAGCCTTTGTATGTCAATCATCAGAGGCTTATTCCGTGCTTTGCAGCCCCGGAGACCAAACTGCAGGCACCGGCGACGAACTGTTGATGAGCTGACACTGACCTCGCTCTTGTCTGACCACTCTCAAAGTAGCTGAGGAGAGGTCAACTTGCGATTAGTCAGTGAAATGTGTCGTAGTGCGCGGTCCTGGCGTGATGTTGATGCACATGGATGACCTGAAAGAGGCTTGTCCACCACTGAACCCGTTTATTTCTACTTCTGTACAAACTGTACAACAGTGCTCTGACTGCAGCCAACTTTCCTGGCTATCTGACGGCTTGAAAATCTTTCCTCGCTCATAAAAGACACACGAACACGCTCCTCCAACGTCAGGGTCCGAGTCATCTTCATGGTCGATCCAGAAAGCGTATGAAATTCAAAAAGTCTGCGTGTTTTTATAGCTGCACTGTTGGCTAGATATCTGCATTGTGATTGGTCAGAAATAACGTATGCATATTGGATAATCTCGATCCAGTTTTGACGCAGGATCCACAAAATTCGAAGTAGCTATATCTCCCATTGTCTGTAAAGTATTTAAATTGGAAGCAAGGAATGCAAAAAAGTCAACTCTAATAGCCAAATGTATCTCTTTTAACGTGGTAGAAAGATGAATATGCTGGACTAACGAAAAATTAAAAAAAAAAAAAAACGTTAGAATGTATGAAAAACCAAAACTCACAAGTGATTCCAGACTTTTGCACACCACTGTAAATAAAAGGGAAAGTGAAGGCATCAACAGGCATCAATTTGGACCCAAAACCTCAGGTCTGTGATTGCCCAGGCCTCATCACTTGGCTCCACCTCCCAACAAACAAAAAAATACATTTTTTTTTATTAATTCAAAAAAAATCTTTACATTTTGCAGTAAAAAAAAAACTATTTTGTTAAATATTCAAAACCACATAACTTCAGAAACGAGTCTCAAAACTAAGACAGAAAAGGAGTCACTTATCCTTCAAAAGCATCTCAATAGCGTCAGGCACATTCATGAAAGTCCACTTCAAAGTGGCATATATCCAGAGCTGCAACAAACTTTCAACAGCAAAGGAAACAAAGTCTTCTTCTTTTCATAGCAAGACGACACTTTAATCTCACTCGACATCGATGTGTCAGCTCAAAAATAAGCTTGTGTCAGGAGTCACCACGCAGTTTAGCTGCGATGAAAGGAAAAAAGCAAAATGATGCCGAGACTCAGCTAAAAGAGCGATATTAAATACCAAAATGCGAAAAAGAGCACCAAAAGATGACATCATTTTAAAGAAACCCACGCTCCACTCGTTTTGAAAATGCTTTAAAAGGTGATGCTGCCAGGAATGACAAAGAGCACCAAACCCACCCCACAGACAACAAAGGATATGGTCCATATACGGAACTAAACACAGTAAAAAGAATTCCATTCCAGTTCAGCGTTAAGACCATAAGGGGTGACTGTGAGGAGATGGTAAATCCAGCATTGTTCCCGCTGAAGGAGAAGCCGATCAAGATCACTGCCACAAGCAGGGAAACAAACATGCTCCAAAACAGCACAGCAGAAATCAACAAAAGCATGGTGAAAGAACAGATAATGTTGGATCAAAGGAGTGTTATCTTGGCCTTTCAAAATACGGCTTTTATGTTCAGTCAACCGGATACGACAAGAATGAAGAGTCTTACCCACTTATATCAAAGCACATGGGCAAATTAACACATATAAAATGCTGGTCAGGGTACAGTCACCAGAAAAACATAAAAGTGTAAAGGATTACCACAGCAAAGTAGATTGCAGAACTGACAGTGCTGACCTGGAGAGAGCCCTATGTATACTGCTGGTGAAAGGTAGGTAGGATGAGAAGGCACCAAAATATCTTTAAGATTCCGCCCCAGTCTATAAGAGAAAAGTGGGGGGGATCCTTAAATACTTCATGGTCCTGTAACAAGAACCAATAATGCTGAATAATACGATGGATATGATAGATCCGTGATGAAAAAGGCAATATAAACACACAGACCGGGAAACACCCTAACATTAAACTTGACGTTGCCCAGACATCAGCAAGGAGTCCTGATCTGAGAAGTGGGCCCGCAAATAAGTGGTCTGAATGCAAGCTGGTGGATAGCCTCGGTTCACAAAGCATTGTGTCATCAGGCGAGCTTGAAGCCGGAACTCAGACAAAGAAGAGCAGAGATACTGCAGGCGAAAGAATTGGCTGACAGGTAAGCTTTGCTTTAGGTGTTTTTTGAACTGCGACATCAATGTCAAGCGGGACTACACAGTGTCTTTTTGCCATCAAAGGAAGATGACTTTGTTTCCTTTGCTGTTGAAAGTTTGTTGCAGCTCTGAATGTATGCCACTTTGAAGTGGACTTTCATGAATGTGCCTGGCGCTATGGAGATGCTTTTGAAAGATAAGCGACTCCTTCTCTGTCTTAGTTTGGAGACTTTTTTTGAAGGGTTTATTTTTTTAAATATTTGACAAAAATCGTTTTTTGAAATGAAAAATATAAAAAGATTTTTTGAATTAGTAAAAAGATTATTTGTTTGTTGGGAGGTGGAGCCAAGTGATGAGGCCTGAGCAATCACAGATCTGAGGTTTTGGGTCCAAATTGATGCCTGCTGATGACTCCACTTTCCCTTCATTTATGTTACTTTTTGGCACTTTTTAAAGGTGTTGGTTTTGTTAGACCCATTTTTTGTTTTTATTAGGTCTGTCTAGGGTGGGTCTTTTCACATGCTTTTTCTTTTTTCACTGTAGGATAAAAAAGGAAGCAACTCTCTCTCATGTATATTCATTATGGATAGCCTGAAAACCAGATTGGTTAAGGGTCTCTGAGGGCAGGTTTGAAAGACAATGCCTATCAGTTAAGCTTAATTTCTCGATCCACTTCTTTAAAAACAGCACACTTACTTCAAATGGTCCAGTGTTAGCCTCTGCATTTTGACCACTTCATTGTTGCAAGTTCTGTCATAGAAAGGGTTACTTCTTTCTGAGAAATAATCCAGAACTGTACCACTGTTTATATTAATCCATGAACTATCAACCCAAGAAATTCCCAGTAAATTATCTGCAGGTAGATAAAACAAAATTGTTAATTCTTAAAGGCCCATGAACTTAGCTTAAGTATGTACAAAAGGAACATTTGTGATGTCAAGTGCTGGTAATAGTTATGGATTTCTGTGTATTTTATATATTTGACTAGATTTGTCTTTCCAAATGTTTATTCAAAACTTGATTAGCCGCTCTAATTTCAACAATAACTAAACAAGGACAGAAACAAAACATCAAACTTAAAACATAAAATACATAGTAAGCAAATGCACAGTCCAAAAAATATTTGAAAATCAAGTATCACAACCTTATTCTAAAAAAGGGGAAAAGAAGACAAACAACTATGTCCGATGGGAGATCATTCCAAATTTTGGGAGCAGCGTAGATAAAAGGAGATTTCCTTGTCTTGGATTCCCTCTTTTATCAGAGGTGAGCAGCTGAGCTCCAGGGAAGTTACAATCCGGCATATTAGGTAGGTAGACTGTAAGCCTTTCTGGATAGGGACCTGCGTGTGCATCCAAGTCAAGGAAAATTTTTCTGTACCAGATAATTGCCTTTCCTTTAGTCTTACTAGACCAGTCCAGACGTATGTGCTCTAGACAGCAGGTGAAAGCAGACCAGAACAACTTTAAATTGTGTCATCACTTGCATATACAGAGGTGCAGCACGGAAAGAAACCAGTATGTTTGGCTCTCTTAATATATTTGATGCTGTATCGAGCACTGATACTGACAGTGCAGTTAAAATGCAGGCAGGGCTCCCAAACATGTAGGAGTAGTCTTCCACGGTGGGTCTTGGACTGAACTAGCAGGATTAAAGGAAATTAAATTGACAGGTATAGAAAATGTCTCCTTCCTTATCTCCCTGCTAGAACAGTCCAGATGAGTGGCAGGTACCCAAGCAGTCAGGACCCAGTGGGAGGAAGGAGACACTCCAGACAAAACTGCTCTGCCAAATGCACCATCCGCTTCAGCACCCATATGTAACCTATAATGCCAAACAAAGGTGCTCACAAAAGACCAGGTTCTCCTGAAACACAAAGGCAGATTTCACCCAGGAAGTGGCTTGTTCCCTCAAGGAGTAAGCTCTGATGCTATCCAAATACACATTTCCCACACAGAAGGTAGGCTGAACTAATAGCCTCCTTAATCCAGCGGGAAATCGAGGACCTGGCCACTGCCTGTCCTTTCCTCAGACTACTGAATAGAAGAAAAAAAAAAGACAGTCCAACCAATGGAAGGAATGAGTCATTTCCAGATATTTCACTTCCACCCTCCATTCGAAGGTCCTCCTCTAAGGAGGAGGGCAAGATCACAGTCAGATTAAGATGAAAGGAAAACAGTACTTTCGGGAGAAAAGATGGCACAGTCCTCAGAGAGACAGATGCTCTCTAAAGGGCAAGGCCTGTAGCTCTGATATCCCCCAGGCAGGTGATATTCCTGATGCAACAGCTATCAGGAATATCACCAACAGGGTCAAATGCCCTTGAACAAACTGACCCAGACAATGCATCCCCCAGCCCAGCAGGCTAGCATCCATAGTGATGTCCCTCTGGAGGTGACAGATTTGATGGTTAAGTTTGTAGCCATCAGGCCAATTTCCACATGATCTTCCAGGGAAGAGGAAGGCACTGATCAAACAACTGGGAGCAGGGAGTCCAGTGATCCAGGTGTCCTGCAGAGGGCACATATGCACCCTCACCCAAGGTTCCAATTTTAGGGTTAACACCACCGAAAGTACTCCCAGGACCTGGGAGCTGCCCAAAAGCAAAAACAACCATTTCTTGGTGAGAAACACTCCACCCAAATGAGCGTTAATGCAAATATGCAGATACCCCAAGTCCTGGGAGGGAACAAGGCTGCTCTTGGGGTAGTTAAATCACCCATCCCAGCTTCTCCAAACACCAGATCACCTGTGTCTCCATGAAGTAATGTAATTTCTGGAAAAAAAAAATATGACTTGGACAGGATTAATGATACCTTTCACTAATATTTGGCTGCACGCCCTTGGCAGTGATGACAGCCTCCAAACGTTTCTTGTAGCCATCTATAACTTTTGTACATCTGCCTGCTGGTAGTTTCTCACACTCTTTAGATGTGATTTAATCCAGTTGAATGCTTCCAGGATTCCTTTTACCAATGGCAGATTTCAGCTCTTTCCAAAGGTTCTCGATTGGATTGAGATCAGGACTCATTGCTGGCCAGTTTAAAAACAATCCATTTTTTTTCTTTTTAACCACTCTTTTGTACTTTTGGATATATGTTTTGGGTCACTGTCCTGCTGGAGCCCATGACCTTCGACCCAGACCTAGCTTTCTGACACTAGGCAGCACATTTTACTCCAAAATACCTTGGTAGTCCTCGAACTTTATGATTTCTTTAATACGTTCCAGGAAAACAGCCCTAAAGCATTATTTATTTATTTAGACAGTTTTGTATACCACCTTATCCTTCAATCAAAGTGGTCACAACACAATTGGGGGATACATTTAAAACGAGGGGATATGAGACACATACACTAATACTTACAGGAACATGGAACCTCCATCATATTTAACTGTAGGAATAATGGTTTTTTCCTTATAAGCTTCATTTCTTCGCCTGTAAATATATTGCTGGTCTGCATAGCCAAAGAGTTCAAGTTTGGTTTCATCTGTCCACAGAAAATTTCCTGAAAAGGACTGTGGTTTCTCAAGGTGGGTTTGAGCAGTGTGGGTCCTCCTTGGTTTTTGCCCATAACATCCTTTGTTGTTTAGTGCACGGCTTATGGTGCAGGTTGAAACCATCACTCCAGATTGCTCCAGGTCAGTCTTAAGCTCTTTGGATTTTGTACGTGGTGTTTTTTCCAACAGTTTGCATTAACCTTCAAAGACTTCTTGGATTATTTTTCCTCTTCCCACCATGTCCTGGGGAGGTGCTTCACAGTTCCATGAGCAGAAAACTTCTTAACATTGAAGTTTAATGATAATGGCTTTTCTGATGGTCTGTGAAAATGGAACAGGGAGTGAATGTGGCCACTTTAAACATTAGAGCCATCATTCATTGGTTGATTCAAGTTATGTGAGTACTGATGATCTGAGGTGCATCCAATTTTACGGCAATGGGAATGTGGTTCTTCTATTCAAACTGATTTGAGTTGTTTATAAGGATGCTAATAATCATGCCATGGCAATGTCCCAGTTTTTATACTATTTTAATTGGTCTTTTTTTATTTGATTCTTTGGTGTGCATATATATTCCAGAGTCATTTCACTGGCCACTTTTTTTTCTTTTCTTTTTTTAGGAGATATTGGACATTAAGGGGTTGAACTGCAAGGGTGCCAACGATGTTGTACAGGGCATCTGCCAGAAACAATGCTTTAGACCCCAATCTTGCTACCTTCAGACCATCTAGCAATTGCTGAATCCCATGTATCAGTACTTGGGCCACCACACCTGCATAAAGCTCTGCCCAAGCATCCAAGGCTAAAGCCATAAAGGCATTCTTGAAGAAGGCTTCCACCCTCCTATTATGAGTCTCCTTAAGTGCAACACTACCTTCCAATGGAAAGGGGGCTTCAAAGCACATTAACTATGAGAAGGATATCCATCTTAGCGATGAGAACACAAGCTTTCACAAGAGCTCAGGGAGGGGAAAGAAACCAGAGGGATGCCGCAACTCATTCAGGATAGGGTCCACTTGTGAAACCTCAACAAGAGGGGAATCTGTAAATGCACAGAGCAATCATGACATCCTGAATAGGGATAGAAAGATATTCCCTGTGAAAAAGACAGATAACCAATGGATCTTCTCCCTCTGCCAAGGGAAGCTCCCCTTCCCTGCTGAATCATCCATTGAAGACAGGGATTCCTTCTCTTCTCCCCAGGCTTTCCCCAGAGAGGGGCAGGGATGGACCCTCAGAGGAATGGACAGGTGAAAATGAAGGGTATGAACACGTGACCCCTTTGCTGCCAGAAGGCCCCGAGTCCCGCATAGGAGAAGTTAAGGCTTCAGACCCCACAAGGGGTTGTTGCCATGCATCTATCATTCTGAAGATAGCCCATGAGTTGCTTCAGGATCTGCTGTTCAAAGCTGGCCAAGAACAGGCCCTGGGTCCCTAGAGGGCACTCAAGGGCCTGTGGTTTTTAAAGTTGTTGTGTTCCTTACAGCAGAATGAGTTGTGGGGTTGTTTGGTGACTATCATCCTGTATGGTCTTTGCGCTTAGCATCACAAAATATTTTGGAGGTAGCCTCCCTTCATTTCGTAAGGTCTGCTTCTGCAAGGGAGAGGGTTTTTTTCTGTGGCAGCTCCTATATTGTGGAGTAGTCTTTCCCTTTCTTTGCAGTCTATTAAGGATTATTTAGTGCTTCACAAACAGGTTAAAGTCCACCTTTTCCAGATGATATCTGTTTGATTTTTAAATTTATTATTCTGTCTTTTATTGTATAGAGAAGATTGCGTATGTTGTTTGTGTCTGGGTAGAAAATTTGGCTGGGCAGTAACTGTTTTAAATAAATAAATCATGCTCCCCCTCCCCATCAGCCAGGACTCTGCAGCCATCCAAACTGGCCATCGAGCCGGCCTACAGGAAGATCATGAGTGATGTAACAGCAAAATCAGCTTTGAGTCCCAAAATTGTCAGAAAAATGTCTCAAGCCTTTTCCATCACATTCTGGCAAAAAGAGACAGCCATGAAGTTTCACTTGGCAGGATTCACAACTAATACACCTCTGCACACTTGGCATCACAGCCAAGCTCAACTCAGTCAAAAGAAAAAAAAAAAAAAAAAAAAAAAACTATGTTAAGGAAATCCATTAACCTGACAATCTGGCTGGAGAAACCCGAGAAGGGCCTCCCAAGCTGTCAACACAGCCTGGGAAGGCCCAGCTGCCTGAAGGCCATTTTTTCCCCCTTGCAATTGAAGCAACTGTAATAAAGCAGCAAGGCAAGAGAGCCAATAAAGAAACAGGGGGGAAAAAACAAAACAACAAAAAACAAGCAAAACATGAGAAACCAGACAGTGAGAAGGAAGAGGGCTTGGGCCCAAACTTACCCCTTAAAGACCCCATGAAGTTCTCCTGTCACTCATCAGTCTACTAGTGCTGGAACCCATAGGTAGTAGCGGTGAATCAAGGAGATAGTAGGCATAACCAAGCTTCGAGCAAATGGCAAGCCAAGGTCTCAACACACAGGCCATAAGAATGTGATTTAGGCCAGAGGTGGCAGACCTATCTATACCGCTGCTTCAGTCCACACACTGACACATGCTGAAGGCAGACAATGCTAGCTTCTCTCAGTGCTGCATCAGTATATATGCAAGTGACCACATCATTGAAAGTGCTCTGGTCTGCCTCCACCTGCTAGCTGGGGAGCATAACCTCCTTCTCTGTATCGTCTAGCAGGGTGATAAGGAATAGAGGGTTATATGACTTGCTCAAGGTCATAAGAAGCATTGGAAGGAGCAGTAAAATTTCATCTCTGGCTTGCTTGGTTCACAGTCTGCTATGCTAACCATTAGGCCACCCCTCTAAAGGTTCAAACGTATTGTGTTTTGTTAAGGCTTATCATATCAATCACTGTAAAACTAAAGAATGGGGAGATGATCAAATAAGTCATGAACCAGCTGCAACCATAAAACATATTTTTATGAGTTATAACAGGCCTCAAACAACATTCTTAGGATCTAGAAGCCAACCCAAAAATATAGGAGCCAGACTTGAAACGACTGGAACTTTATTTATTGATGCACATTTATAAATTGCCCATTCGTAATGCACTCAAGGTTACGTACAGCAAGCAATTTTTTAGAATAGCAGTTTAAACATTTTCTGAAGGTGAGAACAAACAGGTAGATAAAGGTGAACTAGTGGATATAATGCATCTGGATTTTCAGAAAGCCTTTGACAAGGTCCTTCATGAGAGACTCTTGACAAAATTAAAATGTCAGGGGATTGAAGGCAATGTACTATTGTGAACTGGGAAATAGTTAAAAGATTGACAAGTTAGCACTACTCTGTTTTCTATTCTCTCAATGTACTACCCGAAGCATCTGAACTGGGCCCACTGCTTTTTAACATATTTATAAAGAACCTGAAAATAGGAATAACCAGTGAGATGCTCAAATTTACAGATGACAACACATTATTGAAATTCACAAGAAGATTATGAAAAATTGCAAGAGGACATTGAGAAATTGGGAGATAAACATCCATATGGCAGATGATATTTAATGTGGAGAAGTGCAAAGTTAGACATTTAAGGAGGAACAACCCAAAATATTGCTACATGATACAAGATTACACATTAAGAGTCATCACCCAAGAAAAGGATCTGGGCATCATCACGTACAGTGGGGCCAATAAAAGTAGTAGACTGCTAGGAATTGTAACAAAAGGAAGAATAATAAACCAAAGGCTATCATAATGCTCCAGCTGCAACCACACCTTGAATATTGTGTGCAGCTCTGGATGCCACATATTAAAAAAATAAAGATATAGCGGTATTAGAAAAGGTACAGAGAAACCAAAATTATAAAGGGGATGGAAGGATACCCTTATGAGGTTTAAAAAATGGAAATTACACTAACCTGGTAATTGTAGTTCCTGGAGGGTCCAGTTTAGTCCTCCACAATCGGGTAGTGCCCCTCCTCCTGCAGCCTGGAGACTGGACCAATCAAGTCTTCTGTAGTATATATGCAGACGGAGCTCCCAGAAGCCCCCAGTGTACTAGTAACAAAGCATACTTAACGAAGCAACACATTAGATTAATATACAAAATGACATAAGAAAGAACAATTTGTACCCCCCAATAAATATCCAACCCCCTCCCCAAACGAGGAAGTCAGAACACTGCATTGCGCCGGTACCGACGCCCCGGTAATCAAAACACAGCTCACCATCAGAAATCTCAGGAGCTGACTGAACACCTGAGAAAAGGAAGAGCCATAGCAAAAAACGCGGCTGTAAAGAAAAAAAGGTCCGAACGGAAAAGAGGAACCGTCTTATGATCAACCGTTCGGAAAAGCGCGCCGCATTATTATAGCAGATAGTCGGGAGGGAAGGAGGACTAAACTGGACCCTCCAGGAACTACAATTACCAGGTTAGTGTAATTTCCATTTCCTGTTCGGTAATCCAGTTTAGTCCTCCACAATCGGGATGTAACAGAGCAGTCAAGACCGGGCGGGACCTTACCATCCGGCGCGCAGAACCGCCGAACCAAAACAGGAATCCCGAGCCGCTGACACATCTAAACGATAGTGTTTACTGAAAGCATGCAGAGACGACCAAGTGGCCGCCTTACAGATATCTGCTGGCGGAACTAGGCTATACTCCGCCCAAGAGGTCGCCTGAGCCCTAGTGGAATGAGCCCGTAGCCCCTCCGGAACAGACCGCTGCTGCAACAGATACGCAGACGCGATCGCTTCCTTGAGCCATCTTGCAATGGAGGCTTTAGCCGCCGCTTCCCCTTTACGCGCACCCCCGAAGAGCATGAAAAGACGGTCAGTTTTCCGAAAAGTCTCGGTAGCCTTCAGATAACGACGAAGCGTACGACCCACATCGAGCCGGTGAAGACCTTTGTCCGCCGAACCGACAGAGTGCGAAGAAAGCACCGGAAGGAACACTGCCTGATTCATGTGAAAAGGAGACACTACCTTTGGCAAAAAGGAAGGGACCGGACGGAGGACGATCCGATCCGCGGAAAAAGACAAAAAAGGTTCTCGGCAGGACAATGCATGCAGATCAGAAATGTGCCGTGCCGAACAGATGGCTACAAGAAAAACCGTCTTCAGCGTGAGATCTTTCAGGGACGCCCTACTCAGGGGCTCAAAAGGTTCACGAACCAGGGCCCGCAGCACTAAATTCAAGTCCCACGGAGGAACGAAAATCCTGCGGGAGGGCCGCAAATGAAAAACAGCCGTAAGGAAACGACGTACATCCGGATGAGCCCCGAGAAGACGGCCCAAAACCTTGCCTCGATAACACGAGATAGCCGCCAACTGGACTTTCAGGGAACTAGCCGCAAGGCCCTTATCGAAACCATCCTGAAGAAAACTTAAAACGACGGGCACGGAAACCGTCGCCGCCCGGACTCCCCGCCGGGAGCACCAGTCCTCAAAGATCCTCCAAATCCGAACATAAGTAAGAGAAGTGGACGTTTTCCTCGCCCGCAGAAGGGTAGAAATCACCGCGGGGGAGTAGCCCTTCATTTTCAGCCGAGCCCTCTCAATGGCCAAACCGTAAGCGAGAATCGATCCACTTGGGGCATCCGCAAGGGACCCCGAAGGAGAAGATCCGGCAGAGCGGGCAGGAGCCATGGAACGCCATCGCGCAGCCGGACCAGATCGGCATACCAGGGCCTCCGGGGCCAATCTGGGGCCACCAGTAACACTCGACCCCGATGGTTCTCGATGCGTTGCACGACCCGGCCGATCAGAGCCCACGGAGGAAAGACATAAAGAAGACCGGACGTTGGCCACGGCTGAATGAGAGCGTCGATCCCCTCGGACATGCGCTCCCTTCGTCTGCTGAAGAAGCGCCCTGTCTTGGCCGATTGAAATGTCGCCATGAGATCCATGATGGGCGGACCCCACCGCCGGACTATTTGCGCGTAAACCTGTGGGTTGAGCTCCCACTCTCCGGGGTCTACCCGCACTCTGCTGAGAAAATCGGCATGGACATTGTCTGCGCCTGCAATGTGTGCTGCCGAGATTGCCGGAAGACGACTCTGCACCCAATTGAACAAGGCCGTCGCTTCTGCTTCCAAGGACACGCTGCCGGTGCCCCCTTGGCGATTGATGTAAGCTACTGTGGTCGCATTGTCCGACAGGACCCGCACCGGTCGGCCGAGGACTAGAGTCTCCAGGGCCAACAGGGCTAGCCGTACTGCCCGTAATTCGAGACGGTTGATCGACCAAGAAGCCTCCCGGGGAGACCATTCCCCCTGAGCGAAGCGGGTCTCGCAGTGAGCCCCCCCAGCCGGTTAAGCTCGCATCCGTTGTGAACGGAACCCAAAGTGGAGGCTCCAAGGGAATCCCCCGCGTCAGGTTCTCGGAGGAGAGCCACCACCGTAGTGATCGGCGAACCGCCCTTGGGCAAGGCAATCTCTTGTTCAATGAGTCGAACTGGTTGGACCAACGGCGCAGAAGAGCACTCTGCAGCGGACGCATGTGGAAGCGCGCCCAAGGCACCACCTCCAAGGTCGCTGCCATCGTTCTGAGGAGCCGCAGGTACCACCACGCCGACGGAGCGGGCATCCCTCGGAAGAGTCGGACAAGAGCCCGCAACGCCAGAAAGCGGCGCTCCGGAAGGCACACCAAGCCCCGTGCTGTGTCGAAGCGAACCCCAGGTACTCGAGATCCTGCGTCGGACACAGACAACTCTTGCATTCGTTCACCACCCAGCCGAGGGACCGCAGCAGAGCCACCACCCTGCTCGTGACTTTCCCACACTCCCGACTGGACTTTGCTCGAATCAACCAGTCGTCGAGATACGGATGGACCAGGATGCCCTCCTTGCGCAAGGCCGCCGCGACGACAACCATTACCTTTGTGAAGGTGCGGGGAGCCGTGGCGAGTCCAAACGGCATGGCCCGGAATTGGAAGTGGCCCCACGGAAGCGCGAAGCGGAGAAACCGTTGATGAGAGGGCCGGATGGGAATGTGTAAATAGGCCTCGGTGAGATCGAGGGACGTCAAAAACTCCCCCTGACGCACTGCTACGATGACTGACCGCAGGGTCTCCATACGGAAGCGCGGCACTCTGACAGCGCGATTCACGCCTTTGAGATCCAAGATCGGACGAAGAGAGCCGCCCTTTTTGGGAACCACAAAATAGATGGAGTAGCGACCTGCGCCTCTTTCCAAAGGAGGAACCGGAACCACTGCCCCCAGTGAAAGCAGCCGATCCAGGGTCACGCGGATGTCCCGCGTCCTTTGAGCTCCCTTGCTGGGTGACAGAACAAAGGAATCTGGAAGTGGGTACGCAAACTCCAGGGCATAACCTTCTTCTATAATCTGCAGCACCCACCGATCTGACGTAATTTGGGCCCAAGAAGGAAGAAAGTCGCGCAAACGACCCCCGATAACCGGGCCTCCCTCTAGAGCCCGCCTCGTTTCATTGTGGCTTGCGATTAAAGGAAGAGGCCAAGGAAGAGGCGGCTCCGGAGAAGCCTCTTCCCGCTCCCCTGAAACCACGAAATCCTTGATGACGGGTTCCAAAACGACCGCGCTGCGATGTCCACAGTCGGGAGGAACGAAACCTGCGAAAATCCCGAAACTGACCGCGCGCCGAGGTGGACGATCTATTGAGCTTAGGCTTATCTTCCGGAAGCCGTCCACCCTTAGACTCACCGAGATCCTTCACCAACTTATCGAGAGCCTCACCAAATAACAATCTGCCCTTAAAGGGCAGCTTACTGAGGCGAGACTTGGAAGAACCGTCAGCCGCCCAGTTGCGCAACCAGATGGACCGGCGCGCCGCTACCACGGAGGCCATACTATTCGCTAAGGAGCGGATTAAATCATAAAACAGATCCGCCAAGTAGGCCGATCCCGACTCCATGCGGGTAACGTCCAGCAGACCCTGTTGGTCTAGACGGGAACCCGAGCGCAGATGCTGTGACCACCACAAACAAGCCCGAGCTACCCACGCCCCACAAATAGAGGCTTGCAAAGACAAGGCATTGGTGTCGAAGGCTTGCTTCAACAAATTATCAACCTTCTTGTCCTGAACATCCTTCAGGGCCGCAGCCCCTTCAACCGGGATGGTGGTTTTCTTGGTCACTGCCGAAACTGCAGCATCCACTCGTGGAGACTTAAACAAGTCCCTGTCCTTGTCGGCAAGGGGGTAAAGACGATTCATGGTCCGAATCCCTTTCAAACCGGATTCCGGCTGCTCCCACTCCGCATGGATCATCTGCTCAACCACGCGGTGCACGGGGGAAAACTACCTGGGCATCCCTGACCGCCTGAATGAGAGGATCCTCAAGACCCTCCTCCTCCAGGGGCCGCACCGCCGATAGGTTAAGCGCTTGCAGAGACTCCGTGACCAAAGGGATCAGCTCGTCCCTTCGAAACACCCGAATGATCCGAGCCTGATCTTCCGGCTCAGGGATCTCCCCGTCCTCTAACTCCTCAGCCTCAGTCTCAGGATCACCCTCCGCCTCGGAATCCGGGAGACAAAGGGTGACCTGATCCTGGTCCACCAACTTGAGCCACTTGACCGCGGGCTGAGAAGACCGCTGAACCTCCCCTGCGGGTCCTGAGGGGCGAGAGGCGGGCCAAGCCTCCGGCAACTGACCGGACCGGCTCAAGCGGAAAGCCTGATGCATGAGGAGAACGAAATCAGGGGAAAAGTCCATAGGCGGCACTACTATAGTCGCATGTTGGAGCTCAGGTACCGAATCATTGGACGGTGGGACCGATCCAGAAGGGGGGACGCTCGTTGAAGGGACACTGTCCCCCAAAAGAGAAGTGTCCCCGGGGATAAGCTGTTCCTTAACTTCAATAGGACGCTCCAGGTCTGAAGAAACTGAAGCACAGCCCCTGCAGATGCCAGAGTCAGTCACCGCACCTCTGCGGGACCCACAAATCATGCATTGGGGTTTGGCAGCCATACTAAGGCAACCTCCGCCCAGCGGGAAAGAAGGGAACAGAAACAGGGAAGCCCACACCAAAGGGACCAACCCTATGCAAATTAGTACAGACTTAAATTTAAAACTTTTTTTTTTTTTACAGAAAATAAAACACTCCCCAGAATCCCAGGGGTGCCCTGAGCAAAATCGCCAGCATAAGAAACCCCAAAAATGCCAGGGGAACCCGTGCACAAGTGTTAAAAAATGCCCCTAAAAAGCACTCTTTAGAAATTCAAAATGGCCGCCGCACTTTTTCACCCACGGTAAAAAACGGCGCGAAAATACAAAGGCAACCAAATAACATGGAAAAGAAAGAAAACGACCCTCAAATACAGGGCAAGCGAAAAAATTCAGGAAAAAATGCAAATCGTGAGGCAGGGGAGCTGACAGACCCTCTGACAAATCAAACAGGAGGGAGCAGCAGTGCCCGAGAAAGGTAAGGAAATGAAAACTCCTACCAGCTCAGGAAACAGCCAGGAACTCAGCCAGCTTCTCCAGGTAACAGACAATGCTGTAGCAGGTATGGCTCTTCCCCGTACAGCCTAGGGGAGAGCTCAACCCAGGCTTCAGAAATCCCCAGGCAGGAAGGCAGGAGCCCAATGCAGGTCTGGCTTCCCCCAGGATGTCCCCTGTGGTAATGGATTTTTTTCTTTTTAAAGATACAGCTACCTAGCAAAGAAATGGTAAATAAAGGACCAAAAACAAAACCCCAAAAGAACTAACTAGTGTTGCTCCTTCAAGTGTCACTTAGTGTGCCCAGAAAGGGCACAGCAGTCCTCAAGCTGCAAGGAGACTGGACACACTGGGGGCTTCTGGGAGCTCCGTCTGCATATATACTACAGAAGACTTGATTGGTCCAGTCTCCAGGCTGCAGGAGGAGGGGCACTACCCGATTGTGGAGGACTAAACTGGATTACCGAACAGGAAGTTAGCATTCCTCAGCTTGGTGAAGAGGAGACGACTGAAGGGAGATATAATAGTTCCATAAAATAAGGAGTAGAGTGAAACGAATAGACATGAATTGGTTGTTTACGCCTTTAAAACGTACAAAGATTACGGAACATGCAAAGAAGCTATAAAGTAGTACATTTAGGACTAGCTGGAGAAAATCTTTTTTTTCACTCAATGCATAATTAAGCTCTGGAATTTGTTGATGGAGGATGTAGTAAAAGCTGTTGATGTAGCCACATTTTAAAAACGTTTTCGGCAAGTTCCTGGAGGAAAATCTGCAAACCGTTATTAAAGTGGACTGAGAGAAATCCACTGCTTATCTCTGGGATAAGCAACACATAATCTGTCTACCTTTTGGGATCCTGCCAGGTACCTGGGACCTGGTCTGGCCACTGCTGGAAAAAGGATACTGGACCTGATGGACCTTTGGTCTGATCCTGTAGGCAAATCTTATGTTCTTGTGCAGCATTTCAAAAAATGCAAAACAATAAAATTAGTAAATATATCTTCAGACTGCAACCTACAATAAGTTTCTTCACAAGCAGTCTAATATATATGTATACACCACCCTTCCCACTGCATGCATGTAAAACAACCAAACTAATTTAAAATACAGATGTCTCCAATTGCTTGTCCTTCTCCTTCATGGTCATTTCTCATTTTTCTCCAGCATAAAGATGCATACTAAGGTGAAATTAGACTTACCTGCTAATTGTAGTTCCTGGAGTGTAGCCAGGCTAGTCCCGGACCTCTGGGTTCCCTATCTCATCCAGCAGCTTTGGAGACTGAGAAAACTCCTCCTCTTTTTTATGATGTCACCGGTATATCCATTCGGGATCTGCCTCCTGCCATCAGTAACCTATTGACAAAGCAGACTCACCGGAGACACAAGTAAGCGTATAAACACTAAAAAGAATTTTGGCTTAACCCGCTATATTAAGCAAGTAACAAATGTATAGACATATCAGAAACCTCTGATATCAGCAACTTTAAGAGAAGCAGGCTTCCCCCTTAAGAGCAAGGAAGAAAGAAAGAAAGCCCCACAGACAGACCACTATGCACGCACCCCCCAGAGCCCATGTGCCCGCAAAAACAGAAGGAATCCTTACCAGTAAATGCCATCAAGACTCATGCGGCAAACACGTCAGGCGAGAAAACACATGATAGCTCCAGGGTAGGGATACGGGACTAGCCTGGCTACACTCCAGGAACTACAATTAGCAGGTAAGTCTAATTTCACCTTCCTGTTCGTGTAACCAGGCTAGTCCCGGACCTCTGGGTAAGTACCAGAGCAGTAAACCAGTCAAGTATGGGAGGGTCCTGAAACACCAGCCCGAAGCACCACGGACCCGAAGGCAGTATCCGCTGCTCCTTGGACGTCCAGGCGATAATGTCTGGCAAAGGTGTTTAAGGAGGACCACACGGCCGCCTTGCAAATCTCCAGTGGCGGAACCCACCGAAACTCCGCCCAGGAAGACGCTTGCGCCCTGGTAGAATGAGCCCGAAGACCAATCGGGACCGACTTGCCTTTGAGCATATACGCGGAAGCAATAGCCTCTTTAATCCATCGGGCTATGGATGCTTTGGAAGCAGCTTCGCCCTTCCGCGGACCGGCAAAAAGAACGAAGAGCCTGTCGGACTTACGGAAACTAGCCGTCCGAGCAAGATACTTCTTTAAGGCCCGACGAGCATCCAAACTGTGAAAATTGCCGCCATAGTCCGCCGAGCGGCACGAAAAAACTGGCAATGAAATCTCCTGATTCATATGAAAAGGGGAAACCACCTTAGGAAGAAAGGACGGGACTGTCCGGAGGACCACCTTGGACGAGAAAAATACCAAATAGGGCTCCCTGCAAGAAAGAGCCTGCAATTCAGAAATTCTTCGCGCTGAACAGATGGCCACGAGAAACACCACCTTCAAAGTGAGATCTTTCAGCGACGCCCGGGAGAGAGGCTCGAAGGGCTCGCCCTGCAAGGCGTCGAGGACGGAGGGAAGATGCCACTGAGGCACCATGGGACGTGCCGGAGGCCGCAGGAGCGACCCTGCCCGGAGAAAACGCTTCACATCACCGTGACACGCAAGCGATTGTCCCCCGATCTTCCCTCTGTAACAGGACAAAGCGGCGACTTGCACACGCAAGGACGCCGGAGCGAGACCTTTCTCGAAGCCAAGCTGAAGAAAATCCAAGATCTGAGGAATGGAGGATCGCAAAGCCACATACCGCCGGTCCGCGCACCAAGCCTCAAAGACACGCCAGACTCTCACGTAGGCTAAGGACGTAGACCGTTTTCTGGCGCTCAACAGGGTGGAGATAACGGGGGTCGAGTAACCCCTTTGTCGTAACCGTGCCCGCTCAAGAGCCAAGCCGTAAGCGAGAACCGACCCACGTGCGGCATGAGAAGGGGCCCCTGCGACAGGAGGTCCGGCCGACTCGGAAGCCTCCACGGCTTCGCCACCAGAAGTCTCACCAGATCTGCGTACCAAGGTCTGCGCGGCCAATCTGGGGCAATCAGGACGACGCGTCCGGGGTACCTCTGCACCCGCTGAAGAACTCTGCCGACGAGAACCCACGGAGGGAAGACGTACAGGAGCTGGTCCGGAGGCCAAGACTGGCTGAGGGCATCGAGACCCTCCGACATGCGCTCCCGCCGCCTGCTGAAGAAGCGCTCCACCTTCGCCGAGGCGAACGTCGCCATGAGGTCCATGGTGGGCAAGCCCCACCTGCGGACGAGCAACTGGAAGACTTCGGGATGGAGGCTCCATTCCCCTGGGTCCACCCGAAAGCGACTGAGAAAATCCGCTTGCACGTTGTCGACCCCGGCCACATGCGCCGCTGACAGGGCCAGTAGATTTTCTTCCGCCCAAGCACACAGAACCGCCGCCTCGTCCTCCAGCGGGATGCTGGAGGTGCCCCCTTGTCTGTTGACGTAAGCCACCGCGGATGCATTGTCTGAAAACACGCGAACCTCCGCATCCTGAAGCAGTGACTGGAATGATAGAAGCGCTAGGAAGATTGCTCTCAACTCCAGCCGGTTGATGGACCAGGTCCGTTCCTGAGGAGACCAAACCCCTTGCGCGAAGCGGCCTTGGCAGTGCGCACCCCAGCCGGAGAGACTGGCATCGGTCATCACTGTGATCCAAGACGGAGCCACCAACGGCTGTCCCTTCGCGAGGGAGGTCGGACACAACCACCACCGGAGGGACCTGCGCGTCACAGGCGGACAGGGGAGAGTCCGGGACAGCGGATCCTCCTGATGCGACCACCGGCGGAGTAAAGACCGTTGTAAGGGTCGCATGTGCGCCCTCGCCCAGGGCACCGTCTCTATGGCCGCGGCCATCGTCCCCAGCAACTGAAGATAGCGCCAGGCCGACGGCGCGCGGAGCCGCAGAAATCGAACCACCAACCGGCGGAGGTTCCGCGCCCGGACGGTCGTGAGGAACACCTTCCCGAGCTTTGTGTCGAAACGAGCCCCGAGATATTCGAGGTTCTGCGAAGGCGTTAAATGACTCTTCGCCAGGTTGACCACCCAGCCAAGTTCCTCCAGAAAAGCCACCACCCGAGCCGTGACTGCCACGCTCTCGGCACGTGACTTCGCTCGAATCAACCAGTCGTCGAGGTAGGGGTGTACCAGACTACCTTCCTTCCGGAGGGCCGCCGCCACCACCACCATGACTTTCGTGAAGGTGCGTGGCGCCGTCGCCAAGCCGAACGGCAGGGCGAAATTGAAAATGTCCGAACGGCACAGCGAATCTGAGAAATTGATGGTGATCCTGACGGATGGGAATGTGGAGGTAAGCCTCCGACAAGTCCAGAGAGGTAAGAAACTCCCCCTTTGGACCGCCACTATCACCGAACGCAGTGTCTCCATGTGGAAATGCGACACGCGGAGACACCGGTTTACACCTTTGAGGTCGAGGATGGGGCGGTCCCCGCCGCCCTTCTTCGGGACCCCAAAGTAAATGGAGTACCGACCTTCTCCGCATTGGTCCGAGGGGACCGGCACGATAGCCGTGAGCTGTAACAACCTTTGAACGGTAACTCGCATAGACGCGATCTTGGAAGGCGACTTTGCGGGGGACCGCACGAATGCCGGCGGACGGGCTTCCGCAACTCCAACGCATAACCGTGGCGAATCACGTCCAGGACCCACTGATCTGACGTTACCCGGACCCAGGCAGGATAAAAATCTTGCAACCGGCCTCCCACCGGCACCAAGCTTGCCTGGGCCCCCCGCATCTCATTGTTGCTTTTTGGCCGGGAAGGTAGAGGATGAGGCAGGACCAAACCCTCTGCCTGCCCCCCGAAACCCCCGGTTCTTACCAGGGTAGCGGCTCCGCTGACTGGGAAAGAATCTCTGCGACCGAAATCGTCGAAAATCACGGGGCTGGCCTCTACCCCCCTGAAAGGGGCGGGCCGGCTTGGCTTTATCCTCGGGTAGCTTGCCGCCCTTAGACTCGCCGAGATCTTTGACCAACTTCTCCAAGTCCTCGCCAAACAACTGCCTCCCTTTAAAGGGAAGTTTGCTGAGACGAGCCTTAGAAGAAGCGTCCGCGGCCCAGTTACGAAGCCACAAGTAACGGCGGGCCGCTATAGCGGACGCCATGCTGTTGGCTAGACTACGCATCAAGTCATACTGCAGGTCGGCCAAGTAGGCTGCTCCCGATTCTAACTTAGCAAGTTCACCGGGCCCGTCGGGTTCCTGGTCACCCTGCACCCGCTGGGCCCAGCGAAGACAGGCTCTAGCCACCCAGGCCCCACACATGGCAGCCTGGAGGGACAAGGCATTGACATCGAAAATCTGGCGCAATAGCACCTCCAATTTCCGATCCTGCGGATCCTTGAGAGCTGCACTACCCTCCACGGGGATGGTAGTTTTCTTAGTAACCGCTGCGACGGCTGCATCAACCTTGGGGGACTTAAACACTTCTCTATCCTGATCCAGCAGGGGATACAGGCGGCCCATGACCCGCGACCCCTTCATGGGAGCTTCTGGGACGTTCCACTCCTCCTGAATCATTTCCCGGAAGACCCTGTGTACCGGGAACGCCCGTTGAGACTTGCGGAACACCTGCAGCAAAGGATCTTCCAGAGTCTCATCCTCCGATGCACCGGGAAACCGGCATATTGAGGACTTTAAGGGATTCTGCTATAAGCGCAGGCAGTTCCTCCTTGCGGAACACGCGAACTACCCTGGCCTGATCTTCCTTTTCCGAAAGTTCTCCTTCTTCAAGCTCCTCTTCTGCTTCTAAGTCACGGACTTCCTCCTCGGACAACTGACCCTCAGAGGCCACAGAACCACCTGCCGATGATGCTTCAGTCCGTTGCCGCTTGGGCCGGACAGCGGGCTCCTCGGCTAGGGAAGACATGGCAGCTCTTTTTAACCCCGCCACGGGTTCCTGCCGCTGCCCGTGATGTGGACCCGCAAGAAATGCGTTCTGCAAAAACAGGACAAAATCGTTGCAAAATATAGTAGTCCAGTCCTTGGGCAACGGAACAGCAGGTCCACCCCCATCCGGTGCTGAAGAAGGTCCTGCCACAGGCTCCTCCCGGACCGCCTCCACCACCGGTACGGAAGGGCCGCCGGGCTCATCCAGGTGGGCTTCCTCTCTGTCACTTCTAGAGGGGTCCAGGCCCGAAGAATCTTTAACACAGGCCTTACAGACGCCTGAGGAGCTCTTCCTTAAACCACAAACCAGACAGAGTGGTTTAGAAGACATGTCAGCTCGCAGGAGTAGAGGCAGAGGGTAAGGTCCCCTCTGAGCTGCTTAAAATGGCTGCGAGCTAAACTGGAGCTCTCGAGAGCGATGTCGCCGTTTGTTTTTGTTTTTTTTTTCCAAGCGCACACCCGAGTGGCCTAAGGAATCGCAACTCAAAACAAAAAAAAAAACCCTCCGGAGTAGTAATAAAAACAAAGGAGGGCCCCCCGGGCAGAGCAGACAGAGGAAGAAAACAGTTAACCGGGCCGCGAGCACCACGCGGGTAGGCCCGGCACGCGGAGCAGCGCGCCAAAAAGATTTCTTGATAGCAACAGCTAAAGTCAAGCCCCCTTACCTGGAAGCGCCGCGTGCAATGCAGCTGCAGTGGAACGCACACCCAGAGACCACAGTGCCTCGCTGAGCCGCCACGGAGAAAGACTGTCCCCTCTCGCAGTCTGCTCCGTGAAACGCAGGTGGTAAATTCCCGAGCCTGCCAGCGCGCTTACAGGCAGGCTTCTGTGTGGCGCTGGCTAGGCCGGTCCGAAATGCGTTCCTCTCCTCGATGCGGCCAAACCCCAGGTACTGACCAAAAATAATAAAAGAATAATAAAGGAAGCGTTGCTGCAAAGCCGAAGCAAGAAGGGGACACAAAAGAGAAATAACAAAGGCAAACCAAATGAAGTGAAGGAGAGAAGGAGGCAGGGGGAAAAGGTAAGCGAGACGCCTGCCCTAATGCCCTTAAAGAGACAGTACCGTTTAGCAAGGGCTACCCTGCCCCAGAACCAAATTCAGCAGTGCAAACCAGAGAAAAACCCCAAAAACCAACTCAATTGTCTCTCCAGTGAGCCCGGGACTCCGGGCTCCTATCTCACAAGCTGCTTGGAGACTGAGGTAACTGATGGCAGGAGGCAGATCCCGAATGGATATACCGGTGACATCATAAAAAAGAGGAGGAGTTTTCTCAGTCTCCAAAGCTGCTGGATGAGATAGGGAACCCAGAGGTCCGGGACTAGCCTGGTTACACGAACAGGAACCACTTTTTAAATCGCCAAAAATAGATTTTAAAATATAAACATGGATTTTTAAAAATCTGTTTCTATGCTTTCAGAACTATTTCTGATATGGTCTCTTGTGACCATGCATATCCAGTAATTTCTGAACTGAAGAACCACTGGTCCAAAGCCTTTGAAGGATCAAATTCCATCACTGAGGGGCCATTCATGTTAATCATCAACAAGTCATTTAAACATTCTACTTCAATTGATAATCTGAATTTGTTTTTCATAAAATTCATTAAGCTAAATCCTCTTTCGCAGCAGACATTGGAAATAGGTAACACAGATACTATGGACAATAATTTCCCTAGAACAGGAAATCTTTCGTTATTAGTCAGTGCTAAATTCAGCAGTTCACCAAGTTTCTTTCCCCTGCCAAGGATTTTGAATTCATACCACTCATTGTGGACCGCTTGTATACATTCATTATACATTTTTGGTGGTGAAAGTTGATTTTGGAAATGTTGAACCAATGTTGTTATTTCCCTAATGCCATACTCTTCCAGACTGGTTCCTGTTGGCCAAGCAAAAGTATCAAAAACTGTGGTGCATCTTTCAATGCTTCCATGCGGAGTTAGAAATCGTTCTTCCAAGTAGTTTACTGCATGCTGAATCACATTTTCCTTCTCAGCTTTGATAGAAGCACTAACAGCTTTATTTAGACCGTGTAGCTGTATATCTTGATATATTCCTTTCAGGGATGTGCTTGAGATAAACCTGTTTTCATGTTGCCCTGGAAAATCTTTCAGTGATGAAAGTGAGGTCATAATGTTTTTGACATGTAATTCAACTGTGCTGAGAAAAAGTTCTTCCCTCTGAAATAAAAGGGAGAGGTTTTTGATTGTTCCAAGGTAGTCCAAGAGAAAATGGAGCATGTGAACAAATGTGAACTCTGTTAGCTTTCTCAGCAATCCTTTTGCAATTGCAGAAGCACTGTCCTTTTTTGCAGCAATACTTTCAAGGTGTACTATAACATATTTCCAATCTTTCACAAGTGCAGAGAGCACACCAACTTTGCTAACCACCCATCTTACATCGTGTAGATATTGAAATTTTTGTATTTCACTTTCAAGACTTTCCGCTACTTTCTTCAGTTGTCGCATTCTCTTTGGAGAATATTGATAGAATTTGTACAACTTCTTCAGAACTGAATCAAGATCTTCAACATACTTTGCATTTTTCACTGCACTTAGGACATTTAGATTTAATCTATGTGCAATGGAGTGAACACCAACTACATGGCTCAGGTTCTGCCGAATTTTTGGTATTAATCCATTTTCTTCTCCTATCATGTTGGCTGCACCATCGGTACTGATGCCAACTAATTGGCTGGAAGACAACCAGTCCAAGAGTCCATGCTTTTCCAGTTCTTGTTGAATGGCTTCCAAATATCCATCTGCAGTTGCATTGTCAAGCGGCATGACCGATAGCAGAACTTCTCTCACTCCATTGTTCTTTATGTACCTTACACACAAGATCAATTCTTCAACACCGGCTTTGTCAGTAGACCCATCCACCATCAAACTCACATACTTTGAATCCTGTAGCTCACAAATCAGTTCTTTTCTTATTACTTCTGCAATGTGTGAAACAAACTCCTTGCACTTTTTGTCATTCTTATAGTCTTCTCTTACCTCGACCCCTAGTTTACCAGTCAGTTCCAACAACTTTTCAAAGTCAGAAAATGGTTTGTTGTTCTTTACAATGTAGTAAGCAACATTAAAAAGTGTTTTCATATGTTCGAACATTTCCTGATCCATTTTTTCCATGCATAGAGCCAAAGGCTTAACTTCTAATGCCAGTAGTCCATTTTTTTTTGATACACATTTCTGATGCCGAATAGATTTTTCATGTTTTTTAAAGCTCTCCAATTTGAAAGGGCCTGCAAAGCCTTTCACTATCTTAGAATTCTGATCTGCAATACTAGGAAAGGAAACACAAACCTCACATCTAGCTATGCCTTTCCTTGGATCAAATTTAAGCCATTTAAGCTCCTTGCACCATTCTTTTTTAAATTTCCTTCCCTTTGCTGTTTGATGCTGACTTGTTGAAGGGGCAACCTCTTCCATAACATTTGTCGATCCCACTTCAGCTTGGCTTTTTGATGCCTCGTTTGCTTTAGCCATGTCCACATCATGTTTCGATGAAGATTGTTTCTCTTTCTTTTCCAGTGGAATAGTGAAGAAATTTGTCATCCGCAATTGCTTCGCATCTGTCCGTCTCCCAGTTGTTGATGCACGTTTCATTTTTGTGATATTCACTAAAATATATTAAGATTGCCATACTGATATATGAAATACATAAACATTATTTACACCCTATCTCCAACAGCCTTTCTTTTTCTCAATCCCCATACCCCTGCACACAGATTCAGAGCATATGATCCATCCAGTCTGCAATTCCACACCTTTTGCTCAGCTTTACGACTCCTTCCCTCTCCCTCCAATTTTTTATGCTTGTCCCATGATTTCTTGAATTCTGTATTTGCTTCCACCACCTCCTCTGGGAAGCAGTTACATGTTATCTAAGAAAAACTTTTCACTGGATTACTCCCGGGTCTACCCCCTTTCACTCTAATACTGGGGTTCTCAACTCAGTCCTTGGGACACACCTAGCCAGTCTGATTTTCAGGATAACCACAATGAATATGCACGAGAGAGAGATATGCAAAACAATGGAGGCAGTGCATGTAAATCTCTCTCATGCATATTCATTGTGGTTATCCTGAAAACCTGACTGGCGAGGTGTGTCTCGAGGACTGGATTGAGAACCTCTGCTGTAATCTCATAACCCCTCATTCTATGGCAGTGGTATTCACTCAGTTCTCAAGGGTGACATTTTCAGGATCTCTCTCTTGTATATTCATTGGGGTTTTGTATAAAATGGAGGCAATATGCATGTAAATCACTCTCATATATATTCATTAAGGTTACCCTAAAAATCTGACCCATTGGCAGCCCTAGGAGTGAATACCAAGGTTCTACAGATTCCAATCCATCGAAACATGTCTGTTTCCTGTGCATATATTTCTTGGAAGCATTTAAATCTCTCTGTCATAACTCCTTTTTCCTCCACAGTATAAATGGTTGGCTCTTGAAAAACTGTTGACCATTTTAGTGTTTGTCCTCTGGATCAATCCCATCTGATTTATATATTTTCAATATATGGTCTCCAGAATAGTCTCAGACCTCTTTACTTATCCAGAGATGTTACCTTGACCCTCCCCAGCTGCAGACGGCTTCTCTGACACCTTTTACCAAGCCTTTTTGACCCCCCCCCCCCACGACTCTCTCTAGTACTGCTTTAGGATTTTCTGTAGCTCTACCACATGTACACTGTATACATACAAGAGACAGATTGTAAGCTCTGTGTAAAAGGGACTATATCTAGTCAGGAAACATTAGACTTTGAGAATATGTTTTTTAAGTAAATGGTTAAAAATAATAAATCTGTGATGAGGAGAACAGGATAAACCTAAAATCTGCTTCAAAAAGATGGTTTTTTAGACTGGATTTGAATATGGCCAGGGAAGGAACAGGATGTACAAACTTAGGAAGTCTATTCCAACCATACTGCACAGCAATTGTAAAGCATGGAGTCAGGAAGTCATAGTGGAGAAGAAGAGCACTCACAGGAGCAATATACCTAACACAAGAAGCTCATGGAGGAAGCGTGTAGAGAGAGATAAAAGAGCAGAGGTAGCGAAGGCTGCAGAATGAATGCACTTGTACACAAGATGAGCAAATGAAGCTTGAATTTTATTGGAAGCAGATAGGCAACTAATACTGTGACTTGAAAAGAGAGTGATATAGATGTAGCGACACAAAGCTTCATTTTGAAAAGATCTTAGTGAACAACGGCAGGTGATGGCTCACTGGAAAATCTGTGTGGAACAGTCTGCAGCAATTTAAGTGGAAGATAAATTAGAGTATAGATCATTTTCCTAGCATCTTCACAAGTGAAAGGACAGATTTTGGTGCCAACAACTTGTCATAGCCTCTGTTTTTCTTTGTTGCCCACCCACCTGCTTGCCCCAAGCAGCCACAAATCTCTCTGATAGAGAGACTTTTTAAGCTGCAGTTGCTGGGTTGGGGAAGCAGGGAAAGACAGATTGGTTATAAGGGCATAAGCTGAGATTGCTGAAGGCATGTGCTGGCACCCCACAGCCTCAGCCTCCCCATCATTCCCAGCAGCCTCAGTATCTTGGTAAAAGAAGCTGAGGCTGATGGAAGCAGGCAGAAGGGCAATGTGGAGGCTGAGGCTGCAACTACTGAGGAAAGGTAGGCAATTAACAAAGGACTCAATAAGAGACATCAGCAGTCTTCTAACCAGGGTTCAGTTTGATGCTACTCTGTGCAGGATTTCTCACTGGCCTGCAGAAGCCATCCTGATCATTTCTCATTGCATGCACGGAAATATTTCGGCTTTCCTTAGAAATTCAAGACCATGCATGCAATGAGGTAATATCTGGACTTGTTGAGCCAGTACACAAAAACTGGGGCCAGTTGCCGACACTAACTGCTAACTGGCTGAAAGTTACAAGTTCATATATTCGTGAAACATATTGCCACTTCAAGAAACTTTGTCAGTAGAGACAAATCGAATTCTCAGTTGGCTAAAGCAAGAGAAAAACTAAAAGCAGCACTGCAATGAGCAGTCAGATCCTCTGGCACAGAGCCTGGGCTTTTTTCAGCGCTTCATCTACTGCATACTTTGGAGACATAGCACTTCTCCATACCAGGTCTCCACTTCTCTCTCAACTTTCGTCACCTGACTAGAGCAAGAAATAAAGCAGGAAACCTTAAACTTACCGCGAATGTCCACAGCCGCCATAGCAAATAATTAAGAACTTCCGGCGCTATACGATGACGTCACAAAAGCGGCAACCTCCGCGAAAGAGCAAGAACTTCCGGCACTATAAAAAACGTCACGAATGCATCCTTTTTAGGTAACAGGCTAGCTAGGCGAAGGCCATTCTTAAATTGAGATTGGTTAGAATGGGGAAGGACATAGCCATCTGTTCAACATACACCTGTTTAATACCAAACCAAAGTTAGTGGCTCTCACACGTAATTCTGGGTGGACGCTCAGTTCATCTTCAGCGAAATTATATTCCGTTTTTTTTTACTTGGTCACTTCTTCCTTACCCATCCCAGAAGAAAGAGCCTCATCTTCACTTTGAACTATGTGTAATTGGTTGTCAAAAACAAGTGTCTCAGAATGGTTTGTGGTGTAGATTTTGAGGTCATGCCCCGCAGACTTAAAAAAAAGTTATTTGTAGGTGCTAAATGAAAATATACTACTACTATAGTACAAAATAAAGGTATTAATGAAAAAAAACCCTAACTTTTCCTTCAAAAACACTCTTATATACTTTTTTGCGGATCTCCCTAGCTTTTCCCGTTTCTCCTTACAGGGAAACCAACTGGAAAGACTTACATACCTTCATAGTGAATCCAGCAAGTAGTACTCCTGCATAACCAGTATAGGGCACTTAGTGACCCTTAAGTTACATATATAACTGCCATTTAAGTAACTATGCTAGTATTTATCACAATAAAAAAAAATAATGTAGAAAGTAAAAAGGAACTTTTTTTGCTGTAATAAGAAAAGATAAAAGTAAACGATTTTTCTTGAGTCCTATAATATGCAGTAATAAATTATTTTTTCCTTCTCTATACCAAGCTAGCAGCTGGGAGGCAGAACTCCATTATCAGTGAAAGTTGTTTACTAGCAGAGGCTCACATGAAAAGAAAAGAGAAGAGCACTGAATGGGGCTCTGTATAGATGGAGATGTGCCCCCACCCCCCACCAAAAAAAATGCTCCAGCTATATGTTCTGGTGCTAAATGTTCCTTAAAGTGGACAGTAAGACTCCTAGGGCCCTGTTTACTAAGCATTTTTCCCATAGACACCAAATGGGAGAAGACCTTTAGTAAACAGGGCCCCTAGAGTACTTGGGACACTTTTACTAAAGTGCTTTTGAGTTTTGCAGTTACCTCTGTGTTAACTGTTGTGGGCAGTGCCCATCATTTTCCCATATAGGTAATGCAGAAACACTTTTCTTGTGTATTGACTGCATTGCAGCACTGATTTTGGGTAAGATCAGGAATCCCACACTGCTTTGGTGTATAAGTTTAAAAACAGGACCTGCCAAAAAGTCTCCTGAAAATGGGTAGCTTGGCATCTCTGAGAAAGCTCTCACTTAAGAATTCAGCAAGGAGAGGAAAGGTTCTTGTCCTTAGACGTACAATGCAGTTTGGGGACATAGAGGCTGATTCTGTACTGTCCGTCCAGTCCCTGTATGGCTGAATTGGGGCATACAGAGGGTAGATCCAATTCTGATCCTGTGGGGGCTAGACATGCCCACAGGATCAGAATCGGGTCTACGACCTGGACATGCAGGCCTGGCCCTGATTCCGATTAGCCACACACCCAGCCTCATACCCGGCTAACTCAGCCTGGCTCCATAATGGAGCCACAGTGCCATGAGCTGTGATCACTAGCTGACACTCGGAGCTGTGTTTCCCCACAGCCCGACCCCTGATCGGGCTTTCCAATGCCTGGCTCAGGCTGCAGGGAACCCCCTGTACCCCTCACCTGCTCCTCCAGGTCCCACACCGCGATCCCCCACCGTCCAGAGCAAATTATTCCACCTTTGAGGTGGAATAAGTCCCCCGTCTCATTGAAGACCCTGGACGAACAGGGCCAACATCGGAATCGGCCCTCTACATCCGGGGTCACGGCCCACCATGGATCTGCCTTCGGACCGCTCCAGTACATAAGAACATAAGATATGCCATACTGGGTCAGACCAAGGTCCATCAAGCCCAGTATCCTGTTTCCAACAGTGGCCAATCTAGGTCATACGTACCTAGCAGTTTCCCCAAAAGACACAGGTTACACAATGCTCGTACTGGGTCAAGCATTGATATCCTGGGTCCCTTCTTAATAATGGCCCATGGACCTTTCCTCCAGGAACTTGTCCAAACCTTTCCTAAATCCAGCTACACTAACAGCCCTTACCACATCCTCTGGTAACAAATTCCAGAGTTTGATTACACGTTGAGTGAAAAATATTTTCTTTTATTAGTGTTAAATAGTTTACCCTGTAGCTTCATTGCATGTCCTCTAGTGAAAAACAAACAGAACCCCGATCAGTAACCCTGTGCATCAGGCCAACCAGGAAAACCCAAGAAGGGTTGGGAAGGCTTGGCTGTCTGAAAGTTTTGTTTTTCCTGAAGCTACTTTATTCAAGTTTTTAAAGACAGAAAGCCAATTAAATAAACAGGAAAAACGTAAAAGGAAAAGCAGAATATGCAGAAATAGGATAGAGAGATGAAAGGGGGCCTGGACCCATACTTACCAACTCCCCCCCTCAGGAGTCCTGTCTGCTCACCGACCCACCAGTGCTGGAATCTTGGCTTAAGGAGTCAATGGGTGTAACCAAGCTCCAAGAAAATGTTGGGTCAAGGTCTTATACACCATGATTTGGTCCAAAGGAGATAACTATCTGCACTGCTGCACCAGTTTACACACCTAACTACCTTCTGGAGGCAGACAATACCAGCTACTCTTGCTGCATCATCATTGAAAGTTGCTCTGGTCTGCTGGTGAGAATAACCTAAGCATCTGGAATGATCTAGCTAAGGTGGCGTTTTTGCACAATGCTATTTATTATAAACATGTGCAGCTAGGGATATTCTGGGGAAAACTGTTTTTATTCATTAAAATGTTTTATTTCACAGCATGCTAAGATGAAACTGACAAAAAAACCCCAAAAAGATTTCTACATGTGACCTATTTGGATGAAATAAAACTGAAACACAGCTACTCCCCCATCAATAAACTAGGCTACCAAACTCCTGTAGCTGGTTACTAAGGAAGGTAGATTAAAATAAACTTTTATGAGGACTACATTTTTTTTGACACGGAAATGACCAACCCTTTCAACAGTGGAAAAATACTGACCTTCGGCAACCACAGTATTCTCAGCTTTTCACTACTCCCAACCATACTCAATATTTTGTTTTACTGACCTTGACACCCCATTATCTTACTACAAGCACAACAAAAAAAAGAAAAAGAAAAACAACGAACTAGACAACCTACAGAATTTTCCAGGGGAATCAGGGAGAATTTGTTGCATGGCAGGTGTAGAAATGCAAATTCAATCCTTGAAGAATGCAAACTGGCTGGATTTTCAGGATATCCCTAGTGAATATGCATGAGTACATTTGCAAACTGGCTGGATTTTCAGTGCTATTCGTACAGGGAGTCTTTGCACTGCGAGCAGCAGGGGACAAACAGCAGGGATGTATGTCCTGCTTGGACTGGCACAACACCGCAAAAGCACAAATCATGCTGAACACAGGAGAAACAGCCACAGGCGTGAATAAAACGGAAAGACAAGAGTCCTTTATTAAACCAAACGGCCGCCCGACACAGGCTGTGTTTCGTACCCTTCGTCAGGGGCTAGCCAGGCAAGAAACTAAAAACATAAATATATTAATCATAAAGATGATAAAAGAACAGGCAAGCCAAACCTATAGTAAAACGTAACAAACACTAATATTAAAAGACATAAAACAATAAATATATAAAAACAATGTAAGAGCATGAAGATAAATAAATAATAATACAATAAATATAAATACTAGAATTGAAACAATAGTGCTCGGGACCTAATACAAATTGTGCACAATTGAAATTTAGATACTAACCTCTGTTGCTGTTCATAAAATAAATCTTACTTCACACTGTTTGTGCAAACATATAAGTTATATACTAATGCTAAAAAATATAAAAATTACAATTAAAAATATAATAAAACCATACAGTAAAACATAGCTCACAAGTTACCGCTAACTTAAAAGGAGGACGCAGGAGGAGGACAAAGACAGGATATGTGATCAAATCAAAAGTACAACGCAACAAATAGCTTATAACAAAAGAGAGAGGGGGATCTGTTCTAAAAACAATAGGAGTGAGTCAGTAAAAACATCGAGGGATCAAAGCATAACATGTAAACTAGCTGCTCAATTAAATATTGCTAGTGTGACCATGTGATGCCAAAAATCGGGGATAATAGCAGCATATGGATATGGAGAAAGGCCAGCACATTACAAAAAATGTGTATATGTATGTATAGCCTATACATTCCAAAGGATTTTTTGAAATACAGAGGACTGCCAAGGGCTGTAAAGCATGGGGATCAATACAATTGCAAAATGAAATGGATCAGACACAATAAAGTGGCTGTTGACCATTATTTTAAACCTGCTTCAATTTGTAAAAGAAGAAAACCATATGGGTAATCCAATCGCAGTGCTATATATGAGACCAAAGCCAAGTGAGTGCAAAGGGTCTCCTGAAGGTACCGAGGTGACATTTACAAAGAATTAAATGTGAAATGGAATTAAATTCCAGAAAAACGTGGCTACTGACCCTTACAACCCTGCTTTAAATTTTCAAAAAAAAGGAAAAAGAACCATAGGTAATGCGATGGCATTCCTAAACATGAACCACTAAACAATGGGTGTGAAAAGAGGAACCGATAGTTCGTTTGCGTAAAAAATGTAAAATTAAGAAATTTGATGTAAGGAAAGCAAGATCACTGATAAATCTGTTGCCCTACAAACAAAAATCGTAAAATGTTCAGCTGAAGGAAAACACGTACCTCAAAGAAACTGCCGTCAATGCTCAGTCGACGCGCAGAGGGGAAGAGGACGCCCACACATGCGTGATACATTGGCGGGATACATCAAAGATAAAAATGAAACAAAATGAACTGATTGAAAACACTCATATTGAGCACGTAGATGTGGTCCACAGAACATAAATATAAATAGATAAAAAGTGTGGCTAAAAGAGAGTAAAACACAACAATGAATGTCCGTATAGCACTTGGAACTGTATACCATTTACAGCGCCAGACTATGCTCAATGTGAACAAAACTCAATAAATAAATTAATATAAGATTTAAAAAACCATAGATTGTAGGAAATATCCAAAATAACTTCTCAACATAAAACATAAAACTGAGCATTGACGGCAGTTTCTTTGAGGTACGTGTTTTCCTTCAGCTGAACATTTTACGATTTTTGTTTGTAGGGCAACAGATTTATCAGTGATCTTGCTTTCCTTACATCGAATTTCTTAGTTTTACATTTTTTACGCAAATTTCCTTTTTTTTTAAAATTTAAAGCAGGGTTGTAAGGGTCAGTAGCCACGTTTTTCTGGAATTTAATTCCATTTCACATATAATTCTTTGTAAATGTCATCTCGGTATCTTCAGGAGACCCTTTGCACTCACTTGGCTTTGGTCTCATATATAGCACTGCGATTGGATTACCCATATGGTTTTCTTCTTTTACAAATTGAAGCAGGTTTAAAATAATGGTCAACAGCCACTTTATTGTGTCTGATCCATTTCATTTTGCAATTGTATTGATCCCCATGCTTTACAGCCCTTGGCAGTCCTCTGTATTTCAAAAAATCCTTTGGAATGTATAGGCTATACATACATATACACATTTTTTGTAATGTGCTGGCCTTTCTCCATATCCATATGCTGCTATTATCCCCAATTTTTGGCATCACATGGTCACACTAGCAATATTTAATTGAGCAGCTAGTTTACATGTTATGCTTTGATCCCTCGATGTTTTTACTGACTCACTCCTATTGTTTTTAGAACAGATCCCCCTCTCTCTTTTTGTTATAAGCTATTTGTTGCGTTGTACTTTTGATTTGATCACATATCCTGTCTTTGTCCTCCTCCTGCGTCCTCCTTTTAAGTTAGCGGTAACTTGTGAGCTATGTTTTACTGTATGGTTTTATTATATTTTTAATTGTATTTTTTATATTTTTTAGCATTAGTATATAACCTATATGTTTGCACAAACAGTGTGAAGTAAGATTTATTTTATGAACAGCAACAGAGGTTAGTATCTAAATTTCAATTGTGCACAATTTGTATTAGGTCCCGAGCACTATTGTTTCAATTCTAGTATTTATATTTATTGTATTATTATTTATTTATCTTCATGCTCTTACATTGTTTTTATATATTTATTGTTTTATGTCTTTTAATATTAGTGTTTGTAACGTTTTACTATAGGTTTGGCTTGCCTGTTCTTTTATCATCTTTATGATTAATATGTTTATGTTTTTAGTTTCTTGCATGGCTAGCCCCTGACGAAGGGTACGAAACACGGCCTGTGTCGGGCGGCAGTTTGGTTTAATAAAGGACTCTGTCTTTCCGTTTTATTCACGTCTGTGACTGTATGTCCTGCTTGGACATACATCCTCGCTGTTCGTGGCACAGAATGACCCCCTCACAGGGCCGGCCCATCCATTGTGCGAAAATGTTGTTCGCACAGGACCCTGCGCTTCAGGGGGCCCCGCGCAAACTTCAAACTCACATAAATGGACGGCTTCAAAGGGAGCCAGGCAAGCCCACGTGAGGCTCCAGCTCCCTCTGCACAGCCGCCAGCGTGAAGAGTGTTTTCCCCTCATACTGGCGGCTGTTTCTGTGAAGCGCGCGAGTGCCGGGAAATAGGGAGGAATGGCTTAGTGGTTGGGGCAAGGTACCTCAGGCCGGAAGGTCGGGGGTTCAAATCCCACTAGAGGACAGCAACTTTGGGCTGGAAGGACTGTGGTTTCTAGTCCCACAGATGTTCCTTGTGGTCTTGGGCAAGCCACTTAACCCTCCATAGCCCATGTTCCCTGTAAGTATTAGCGTATGTGTCTCATATCCCCTCGTGTTAAATGTATCCCCCAATTGTGTTGTGACCACTGTGATTGAAGGATAAGGTGGTATATAAAAAAACTGTCCAAATAAAATGCCCTTTAACCTTTCCCAGCATTCAGCGCACTTCACTGAAACAGCCGCCAGCGTGAGGAAAAACACTCTTCAAGCTGGCAGCTGTGCAGAGGGAGCCGGAGTCTCACACGGGCTTCCCTGGCTCCCTCTGAAGCTCCTTAGGTGGCCGCCAGGCTCTTTGGCGGGCAGGGGGAGGAGCTAGGACTGGTAATGGGCTGTGATGGGAGGGTAAGCTGGGACTGGAAATGGACTGATGGGGCGAAGCTTGGACTGGAAATGACTGATGGGGGGCTAAGATTGGAAATGGACTGATGGGGAGCTAGAATAGGACTGGAAATGGGCTGATGGGGAGCTGGAATAGGACTGGAAATGGCTGATGGGAAGCTTGGACTGGAAATAGGCTGGAACAGAACTGGAAATGGCTGATGGGGGAACAGGGCTGGAAATGGGCTGATGGGGGCTGGAATAGGACTGGAAATGGGCTGATGGGAGCTGGAAATGGGCTGATGGGGGGGCTAGGATTGGCAATTGGTTGATGGGGGAGCTTGGAGTGGAAATGGGCTGATGGGGGGTTGGAATGGGACTGGAAAGGAGCATATGGGAGGCTAGGACTGGAAATGGGTTGATGTGGGGGCATGGGAGAATGGGACTAGAAGGGAGCAGATTCTGGGTGGATCTAGAACTAGAAGGGAGCTGATTTTGGGGGAGGACTAGAAGGGGATGAGGATGGGGATGGGGGAATAAGGATGGACAGGGGAAAGGATATTTTGTGTGGGAGGGAAGAAAAATCTACGATTGGCCGGGTATTGGGAGAGTAAGTGGGGATTGAGAATGGAAGAGTGAAATTTGAGTGGATGATAAAGGAATAAAGAAATAGGGGAAAGAGCAAAAGGGGAAAGATCAGTATGTTAAAGCAAATATAGAGAGAGAATGGAAAAAAATCTAGAAGAGAGAAGAAAGGACAAATGGACAGCTTGCAGAAGACACAAAGAAACCTGAAGAAAGTGACTGGAGCAATTGCAACTGAAAAATAAAATGGCCAAACAAAAGGTAGAAAAATACTTTTTATTTAACATTTTTTAACTGGAATATGTCAGGTCTGGGAAATGTGTATCGCTAACATCTTTGTGTTTTTGTTTAGTACAAGAGGAAATTAATTTATAGTTTTATTTCTCCATTGTTGTTGTACATTTCATCTTTGGCTTTTGGGGTTCCCAATTTAACTATTATCTTCCTATTTCTAAATTCCTTTGTTCTTTGTGTGGTGACGGTCTATGTTCTGCATGTGTAACCAAGCTGAGGTATTCTGTTCATGTAGCTTCTATTTGACAGTCCCACTTGTTTTCTTTCCCCCAGTGAGATGTATTGGTATTCTCTGAGGTGTATTAGTTTAATATTTGCAGTGTTGCCTTTTTGATAGGTAGGGTATGGTGCTTTGTGAGTTCCAGTAGTGCTGTTATGATACAGTGGGTTTGCTATGGGTTCTAAATTTTCATTGTTTATAGTACTTCCTAATGGGCCTGGTGGTTGGCACTGGAATATAGTAATTTAGAAATCTGGTAGACTTTCTTTATCCAGACACTCATTAAGAGGCATATTTACTAAAAGCGCATGTTAACATTATGCAAATATTTACGTAAATGAGGCTCCTCATGCAAATGAGGCCCCACAATGAATCTTCGACATGGTCCCGCACCACCCTTGGGTCGCCCCTGACCCCTCAGGATATATATGGAACCCATACAGTGGTATTCTTTAATTATGAAAGTAAAGAGGAGAAAACTGACAGGACAATGCTATGCAGGGTAATTCTGTAAGAGGTGGTTAGATTTCTGCACGTGTTTATGCACATCAATCATGGAATTTCAGTGGTTTGAGAGCATAAATGATCATTTACACATGGAGTTTAATCGGTCTCTATTCTGGAAGGATACACCATGGACCAATGATGTGTACTTTCACTGAGGGTGTACACTGGGGAGGAGTTTTGGTGTAGTATGAATAGAGCACAAATTTACAAACATACTTTACAGAATATGGCTCAACATGCATAAGATATGCACGGTCATTTACACCTGGTCTAGATATGGTATATATGACTGTGGCTTTATTTACCTGAGTTTGTGGCCAATTAGTCTAATATTCTTCATGTCAAATCTGTACAGATTCAACTTTATAGAATAGGCGCCATTAGCAAGCGTAGATCTAGTCACTACTTACAGAATTACCCCCTAAGAGGACAGGAATTGTGTCAACCAGGTACTTAATGGAAAGAGAGGACTCTGATCTATGAAGGTGCAGTGTGATTGGATTTCCAGGTTCAAAGGGTCCTGCCATGGGGCAGGAGTTCTCTTAGCAAAGCCAGTAGAAGAGAGAGATTAAAAGGATCCTTACCAACTGATATGAAAGAAGACTACAGCTTTATTTGGCACACCCACTCTGTAGGTTCTGATGGGTGCATTCAGAAGTAAATTTTCCCCATGCTTAGTGACAAACCATATCCAGTGCCATTATGCAGCTAAGATAGCAAAAAGGGGCCGGGGCAAGTACATTTACACTGGACAAAGGCTTATTGAGCTAGATGGCTCAACGTTTAAATTTCCATTCTGTAATATTGATTGAAAGGTTTAAATTGTTGTTTTTATTTTTACAGAATGATCAGAAAACGAAGTCAAAGAATGTAGTTATATAGAGGTCTCTAGAAATACTTTGCAAAACAAAAATGTCTGAGATAAATGTCTGCCATCTCATGCAGATTCTTCTCTCTCTCTCCATTGTTGTGCATCTAGAGATAGCAGAGCCTAAGAGACACTAAGTACATACTCCTCTCTTCCCCCCACCTCCCATCCTGATCTTTGTGGTCCTTTATGATAAGGAATGACAGACAGAACAGAAACCTAAAGTTAAAAGGCATACTGTGTGGATCATGAGAGCCATTTATTGCCATATTGTAAGAGACAAGATAAACAGATGAAAGATAGAAAAGCTAATTTTGTAGAGGTCAGGGTTGGTCTTAAGTTATAAAGCTATGGTAAATAAAAGAGATCCTTGCTCTGTTGACCTTTTGCAATGCAAAGGTCTTATGGAGCAAACACAAAAGTAAATAAACCATTGACCGTCAGTATGTACTGCTATAAAGGGGGTCAGAAGAACAAGGAAAACTGCATTCTTGCATATGATCTGTCATGTAAGAATATGGAAAAACCCACGTGTGCTGCCTGAGCACACTAGATAGGTCAATAACACTGTATTAGTTAGCCAATAAGATACTGGGGGTAGGGGCCTGTAGATTTGACAAAGGTATAAATGTCACTGAAATATGTAAGGGGGTGTGTCTCTCTATTTAGACACCCATTGCTATAGCAATGTACTGAAGAAGAAGAAGAAATGAGCTCTTAAACTGCTTCACAATATTCCTCTCTGAGTCTCATTGGCCGAATTGGCCACAGGTAAAGGTGTTTATAACAAATATAGGTACCGCAGCTATATTGGTCCTGGAAAGACACGCGTGATTGTAGGTTGTGATATAATTTAAATGTTCATATACGTTCCCTTCCCATTCATCAGTTAGGAATAAAAATGACAAGTTCTGAGGTCATTAAGCAGCACCACCTCTATCTATACTCTGGTGACAGAGGTGGTGCTGTTTAATGACCAAAGGGGGCAAATTTCCCTCAATCTGGTGCTTTGCCCAAAGTGGACTGAATATTGATTTTATTTATTGGATTTAGAGGGCAATTTTCAAATCCATTTGCCTGACTGTAACTCACCTTGTATTACTGGAAAGGTATGAGCTAAATATTAATAAATTAAATAAAACCGGCGCAAGACCACTGCTTTGACTCTGGTGTAGTTCTTTTTCTGCCCAGTGGCTAATTTGATACCTCTGTCCTTTTAGTATTTCTCTTACAGTGTTTACTTTGTGACTTATGATGTTTTACTCTCATATCTTCCTGCTTTTGTTAAACCAAATGTTATTAAAACAAGGTTGCCCACCCTGTTTGTTGGTAAAATGTTGAAAATGTTTTCCCAGGGTGGGATTAGGCCAAAGGAAGCAAAAATGTGCATATGGTAAATAGGGGTGCTCCGCCCCTGCCCCACCCCTTGTTCCATCCCTTCCCCGCCTCTTGCTCCACCCTCCAAAATAGCTGCAGTGATGGCAGCAATGCAAGCCTCAGCACCAGCTGGTCATGGGGTGGGGGGGGGAGTACAAGAGATTGCACTATTCAACCCACACTGAATCATAGTCCTCTCCTAAATCCTCCAACATACACATTCTCCCCATACTATATTAAATCCAAACTTATATTCTGTATCCACAGAACCCCTCCCTTCCTTCCTTCAAAAATGAGTGCAGAGCAGAGCTAGGACATTTCTTCCTTAGTATTATCAGAGTAACAGCAACATAAACCCCCTCAGTACCAGACATATTGTGAAGAAATACAAAACTCTGCCAAAACATCGCTCAGGACCTTGAGTAAATCTACCATGCCAATACTATCTTTCAATTCTGGAGACCGTACCTTCAAAAGGATATAAACAGGCTGGAGTCCGTACAGAGGGTGGCTACTAAAATGGTTAGTGGTCTTCATTATAAAGCATATGAGGACAGACTTAAGGGTCTTAATATGTACACCTTAGATGAAAGGCGGGATAGAGGTGATATGATTGAAACATTTAAATACCTCCGTGGCATAAATGTTCAGGGAGAGAGCCTCTTTCGATTGAAAGCAAGCTCTGCTATGAGGGGGACATGGGATGAGGGTGAAGGGAGATAGATTCAGGAGTGATATGCAGAAATATTTCTTTACGGAAAGAGTAGTGGATCCGTGGAATAGTCTCCCAGTGAAGGTGGTAGAGATGAGGACAGTATCTGAATTCAAAGAAGCATGGGACAAACACAGAGGATCTCTAAAGGAAAAAAGGGGACTGTTATAGTGGTTGATATGGAAGGACAGACTAGATAGGCCATGTGGTCTTTTCTGTCGTCATGTTTCTATGTTTTAAAACTCACACATCAAGATCTGTACCTAGGAAAAGGTAGGACATTAAATATTGGCGTGAGCCCTAGAACACCAATATACCTATTGAGAAAACTGAATAAGATTGCCTTGCAGAAATGTTTATTTATTGCTCTTGTTTCTTAAAGCCAGGCCCGACACAGGCCGTGTTTCGTTTATGCCTTCATCAGGGGCTATTGGCTATAATAACATATAAAAACACCATTAAAAACATTCATAAACTTTAAAAACAAATGATATCAACACAAATACAGCACCTATGAGTTCATTAATACACAAATGATTAACTAATATATCCATCAATAAATAACTAAATAAATGTTAAATGCTAAAGTACAGCAAATGGTCTGTCGGCTAAAAACATAAATAAATAAATATACATGTATAAAATAATCCATGATACATTTAAAACACATGTATAAAATAATCCATAATACATATAAATATCAAACCATACATGTATAAAAAGTATATATGTACCGAAGGACATGAATTAATCATTATAAATAACCAAGTAAAAAAACCAAGTAAAAAAACAATTTGAGAAAACATAACCTGCATCTTCCTTTTGTGGAAAAAACTACTATCATTACTCTTACCTATTCAATTCTTCCACAACACTATAATTACTAAAAGAAAAAGGTTAAAAGAATTGAAAAGGAAAGAATAGAGGGACCACTCTCGACGACCATGCCCATTAAAAACCATTATTTATGCAATCAGCAAAACAATATTTAAAAAATGTTTTTATATAAAAAAACTTTAGATGAAATGAAAACATAAACATAGAACATATACTTAAAACTAGACTTATGGAGAACCATAAATGAATAAATAAATAAATAATAAACAAGAACCAGGAAAAGCGCAACAGGATTAAATGAAATAATCTACTTGTAATCTTTCAATCTTTCTTATGCCTGTGCTTACCTCTGCAACTGATGCTACAACAAGCATATGCTCAGTGTACCTCACCGTTCTTAACCCGCTATCGGCTGCAACACAAACAACAGGCTTGTATTAAAACCACCATACTGCCTTTTATTTAGAAACCTTTGATTCCTAATAATATTTTTTAGCCATGGATTATAACAGTCATACAATTCATTGATTCCACTCAAATCTTCTACCAAAATAAATAAAACTTACTGTGATTAAAAAAAACGTTTTTAAAAAAACTTTTTAAGTTATACCTTGCTACACTCAATAGTCCTAATAGATGCAATGGATACCGACTATCCTACACGCATTCATGTACCCTAATAAAATGCTGTTTTTTACATTTTTTCAGCAATCTCTACCCCGACCGTTGTCCAGAGTCAATAATGTCTCCTTCAATTATGTCATATTTGCCCAACTGCACTCGTTGAATCGACTGGACACTCAAGATGGTAAAAATGATAATATATTCAACGCGATTCAAACCAATGCTTATTTTAAGTAAGGAAGGACATGACTCTTCTTATTACTCCATCGCCGAGGATTTTTTATCTTCTCTACATTTACATCAACGTTCCCAAAACCTTTGTAACTTACCAAATCTTTAAAAGTACTTCGTGCCAAACTGAGCAGAGCAGCTACTTGTAATTATTTTCTTCCTGCTTAAACCTCTAAAATCGCCCGCGGCTGCGTGATAACCTAGAGGTTCTAAAAGCGCGGGAAATATAACATCATCAATTTGCATTACATATCCTTTTCGTGCTGTAGATTCTAAGTCTCGCTATATTAGAACCCAAAATCTAAAAGTACTCATCTAATGATTCATCTATCCTCCACTGTAGCCCTTAGTCGACCAGCGATTCTTAACTGTCAAATGTGCACCTATTCACGTGAATAAATATTCTTAAAAAACTCTAAACAAACCCCGAGTGTTCTTAAGGACCACCCCTACAGTAATATTACATTATGGCTGTAGGCACTTTCATCTATATACACTGAATTGTCTACAAAACTTAAGGCTACAGATATCCACCATGAACTAAAACCTATAAACATTACAACAAGAATTTCAGCTATATATTACTCTCCTCCCATGATCCCTGTCATTGCGGTATACTCGGGGCTCTTATTGTCAATTCGGCATTCATACCAAACTTCTCAAACAATGCAACTCACCAATTTTGTACGTGCCAGAACTAATAGACACAATTGCAACAAAGCACCTACTCGCCGCTACATTCTTTCTTTTGTGCACACTCCTCTAATGCCGCCCGCGGCTGCGTGGTGCTTTAAACGCTGCAAGAGCGCGGGAAAAATGACATCATCATCTTGGCATTCACTTCTCACCAATCTACCATACTACAAATCTGAGGAATTTTACATTACTAGAATACAAGAGCGCGGGAAAAATGACATCATCATCTTGGCATTCACTTCTCACCAATCTACCATACTACAAATCTGAGGAATTTTACATTACTAGAATACAGGATCCAAAAACTTTTTCTACTATGTGGACCAGCCATTACTATACAATGGATGAACTTTCATTACACAGGATTCAACACCTTCATTCGCTACTGAAAAAAAGGGGGGGAGAGGAGGAGAGGAGGGAGAGAGAAAGAAAAAAAGAAGAAGAAGAAGAAGAAAGGAAGGGAGGGGAGGGAAAAAGAAGGGGGGGAGGGAGGAGGACGGGGGGGAAAGGGAAAAGAAGGGGGAGGGGGAAGGGGAAGGGGAAAAGGGGGGGAGAAGGGGAGAGAGAGGGGGGAGAAGGAGGGAAAGAGAAAAGGAGAGGAGGGGAAGGGGGGGAAAGAGGGGGAGGGAGGAGGAGGAGGGAGGAGGGGGGGAGGGGGAAGGGAGGGAGGGAGGAGGGGAAGGGGGGAGGGGAGGAGAAGGAGTACTTTTAAAGATTTCCCATCAGCCCCGGTGAGCTTAATAGAGCCGCGAGAGAAACTCTCCCTTCGCGCCTCTGAAAGCCGCACCGAGGAGAGCGATTGAGGTGGGCTCTGCCGGGCAACCGGGGGGGGGGGGGAGGAGCCCCGCGGGACAAACTTGACTGCAGGAGACACTTCATTCTGCCGCTGCCACGGCGGCAGCAGCAGCAAGTTTCTTGTTTCTTTTAAGGTTTCTTTGGCTGATGGGGGGGAGGGGGGTTAGGACTGGTAATGGAGTGATGGGGGGTTAGGACTGGTAATGGGCTATGAGGGGGCTAGGACTGGAAATAAGGTGATGGGAGGGGGTTAGGACGTAATGGGCTATGCGGGGGGCTAAGACTGGTAATGGGCTATGGGGGTGTTAGGACTGGACATGGGCTGATGGGGGGGTTAGGACTGGTGATGGGCTATGGGGGGGTTAGGACTCGTAATGGGATATGGGGAGGGCTAAGACTGAAAATGGGGTGATGGGGGGCTTAGGACTGGTAATGGGCTGGGGGGGTTGCTAGTACTGCAAATGGGCTGAGTGGAAGGGGGGACTTGAACTGCAAATAGCTGATGGGGACGGGGGCTTTGGATGGAAATGGGCTATGGGGGGCTAGGACTGGAAATAGGGTGATGGGGGTTAGGACTGGTAATGGGCTATGGGGGGGCTAGGATTGGAAATAGGGTGATGGGGGTTAGGACTGGTAATGGGCTATGGGGGGACTAGGACTGTAAATAGGGTGATGGGGGTTAGGACTGGTAATGGGCTATGGGGGGGCTAAGACTGCTAATGGGCTGATGAGGGGGTAGGACTGGTAATGGGCTATGGGGGGGCTAAAATTGAAAATGGGGTGATGGGGGCTTAGGACTGGTAATGGGCTATGGGGGGCTAGGACAGGTAATGGGCTGGGGGTTGCTAGTACTGGAAATGGGCTGAGTGGAAGGGGGGACTTGAACTGCAAATAGCTGATGGGGATGGGGGCTTGGAATGGAAATGGGCTATGGGGGGCTAGGACTGGTAATGGGCTATGGGGGGACTAAGACTGGTAATTTATTTATTTATTTATTTAGTATACATTTGTATACCGCTACTTCCAGCGATCAGCAGCGGTTTGATTACAGATTGGAAATTGTCAAATCATGACAGGAAATCTTTGAGGTATAAACACATTGATTAGACAGGAAAGCACAGCACACAGAGAACTATTTTACAGGGAACATGGGCTATGGAGGGTTAAGTGGCTTGCCCAAGACCACAAGGAGCACCTGTGGGACTAGAAACCCCAGTCCTTCCGGCCCAAGGTTGCTGTCCTCGTGGGATTTGAACCCCCGACCTTCCGGCCTGAAGTACCTTGCCCCAACCACTAGGCCACTCCTCCACTCCTATGGGCTGATGGGGGTGTTAGGAATGGAGGTGGGCTGATGGAGGGGTTAGGACTGGTAATGGGCTATGGGGGGCTAAGGCTGGAAATGGGGTGATGGGGGGCTTAGGACTGGTAATGGGCTATGGGGGGCTAGGACTGGTAATGGGCTGGGGGGTTGCTAGTACTGGAAATGGACTGAGTGAAAGGGAGACTTGAACTGCAAATAGCTGATGGGGACGGGGGTTTGGAATGGAAATGGGCAGAGTGGAAGGGGGGCTTGAACTGCAAATAGCTGATGGGGAGGGGGGCTTGGAATGGAAATGGTCTGAGTGGAAGGGGGCTTGAACTGCAAATAACTGATGGGGAGGGGGCTTTGAATGGAAATGAGCTGTGAGGGGAGGGAGCTAGGACTGGAAATGGGCTGAGTGGTGGGGCAGAGCTAGGACAGGAAATGGGCTGATGGAGGTGCTAGGATAGGACTGGAAATGGGCTGTTGGGGGGGTGCTAAGATTGGAAATGGGCTGTGGTGGGGGCTTGGGTTGAAATGGACTCATGGAGGGGCTAGAACTGGAAGTAGGCTCATGGGGGTCTTGGATTGGAAATGGGCTGAGTGGAGGGGAGCTAGGATTTGACATGGGCTGATAGTGGGGCTAGGAAAGGACTAGAAATGGGCTGATGAGGGGCTGGGATTGGAAATGGGCTGATGGGGGGACTCGGATAGGACTGGAAATGGGCTGATGGTGGGGCTAGGATAGGAAATGGGCTGATGGGGGGCTAAGACTGGAAATGGGCTAATGCAGGGACTAGAAGGGAGTGGGTGCTGGGTGGGGCTGGAACTAGAAGGGAGCTGATGTTGGGGGAGGATTAGAATGGGATGGAGCTGGGAGAATAAAATGAAGAGGGGAAAAATATTTTGTGTGGGAGGGAAGAAAAATCTACAATTGGCCGGGTATTGGGAGAGTAACTGGGGATTGAGGATGGAGGGGTAAAATTTGAGTGGATGAAATAGGAATGAGGAAAGAGCAAAAGGAGAAAGATTAGTATGTTAAAGCAGAAGTAGAGAGAGAATGGAAAAAAACTAGAAGAGAGAAGAAAGGACAAATGGACAGCAGATGATGGAGAGTTAGCAGAAGACATGAAGAAACCAGAAGAAAGTGGTGGGAGCAATTGCAACTGAAAAAGAAATGCACAAAAGGTAGAAAAATATCTCTTTATTTTGAATTTATTAACTGGAATATGTCAGCTCTGGGAAATGTGCATCATTGACGTCTGCGCTTTGTTTAGTACAAGAGGAAATTAATTTATATTTTGATTTCTACAGTGTTGTTGTACATTCCAAGTTTGGCTTTTGGGGTTCCCAGTTTAATTATTGTCTTCCTGTTTCTAAATTGTGATTCCTTGTTTGGTGATGGTCTATGTTCTGCATGTGTAACTGAGCTGAGGTATTCTATTTATGTAATTCATATTTGACATTGCCACTTCTTCTCTTTCCCCAGTAGGTCATGTATTGTTATTCTCTGAAATGTATTGGTTTAATATTTGCAGTGTTGCCTTTTGATAGGTAGGGTCTGGTGCTTTGTGAGTCCTGGTAATGCTGTTAGGATACGGCGGGTTTGCTATTGGTTCTAAATGGGCAGTGTTTGTAGTAGTTTCTAATGTGCCTGGCGGTTGGCACTGGATTATAGTAATGTAGAAATCTTTTAGTCTTTCTTTATCCATACACTCATTAAGAGGCATGTTTACTAAAAGTTAGTGTATGGTAACATTATGCAAATATTTATGCAATTGAGGCCCCTTATGCAAAAGAGACCCCGCACCAAGTCTCCGCACATGGCCCCGCACCCCCTTGGGTCACCCCTGCCTTCTCTCATACCCCTTGCTCTTCTCTCTACTTTTGTCTCTATTCCCCCACATTCCTCTCTCTCTATCCTGCTGTCCCCTTACCTCCTTTCTCTTGCACCCACCCTCTCAACCACTGTTCCCTCTAAGCTGTGCGCGTGTGCGCGCGCACACACACCTTGCCAAGCGAGCGCACATACTTTACAACAGAGCGCAGAAAAATTACAGTTCTGATTCTGATAGGAAACAACACAGACGTCTTAAAATTTAAAAGTTGTTGTGTATTTATGGTTTTCACAAGTTCTACAATATTTTCTAGTGCAATCAATGTGGTGTACATACTGTATTCTGATGTATAGTCAAATTTTAAAGTACATAACTCCGAGTGTCGTTATGTGGCGCACAAAAAATGTAACCTTCCTTCAAAAGCCGCACAGCTGATATTTTATGCGCACACAGCCTACAGAAAATTAGAGGGAACATTGCTCTCAACCCCCTACTACTTTCTCTTCCCCTCCTTTTGCCATATCCACTCTCTTCCTGACTGCACTCCATACTCCCTTCTTTCCCATCCCTTTGCTCTTCCCTTCTTGTGCCCCAAACTGCCCTCATTTTACCCACCAACTGTTACACTTCTTCATCTTAGTTAAAAAAGGTAACTATCGCAGGCTCACCTGCCCACAGACTCGACCACTCGTGCACTTTCGGCTAACTCACCACCTTTCTCAAATCTGCAAGTTCACTCCCTCAGGTTCATCCCCTCATTCCCAAGCTTTTCAGGCTCATTCTGGGGTTATTCTGTGCCACGAATAGCAGGGATGGACGACGCAATGGGACATCCATCCCCGCTATTTGTGCCTTCTCCCAGCCTCGACTTACTTCCCCGCCGGTTGTGTGGGGAAGTTAGACGGGGAAGGGACAGCTCGGGGGTGGAGTCTGGGCAGTCGCCAGCCCTGGACGTACAGGGCCAATTCTAATGGACATTTTTTGGGGGGACAGAGGGGCAGGGGGGCTGGAGGACATTGCCTGCAGCCTGACCCTGGCCTTAGGAGGCCAGATCAGGGGTCGGGCTGCGGGGAATACACTTTATTTTGTGGCAGCTGGCATCCCGGCTCTTTAATGGAGCTGCGGTGCTATGGCAACGGGATGCCATAACGTCACAGCTCCATTGAAGAGCCTTGACTGAGTTAGCCGGGGACAGTCCTGCACGTGCAGCCCGAACTGAATCACAGTCCCGGTTTGCCCATGCAGGACTGTTCATGATTCTGATCCCGTGGGGCTAGACGTGCCCTGCGGGATCAGAATTGTGATCACCTCTGTACATCTGGTTCAGGCCGGACGATCAGAAGGGATTGTCATCCGGGACAGAATGAGCTCTCTGTCATCAGAGTGGGTGTGGGTGGGATATATGGTTGAAGGGTTGGTTGGAGGTGGGAGCTGTGGATAGAGGGGTAGAAGAGTGTCTAAAGTGCTTTATTATAGTCTTTGTGTACATGTACCTGAAGGAATGCAAAGGTGTGTATGTGTGTGTGACTGAGTGAATTTGCGGGAGAATGGGAATGAGACTATGGTGGGGTGTATGTGTGTGACTGGGTGTTGTGCATTTATGAGTGAGTGGGGGATGTCTAAGTGTGTAGATGGTGTCAGCGTATGAATGTTCTGTATGGATGAGGATGAGTGAGTGTATTTTGTGTGTGTTTGTATGTGTATGATTGCATAAAAAGTGAGTGAGAGGGTGTGGTGTGTTTGAGAGTGTGTGATGCCTGAGTCACACACTTTTCTCCCTCTTCTTCTTACCCTCTCCCCTCCACCCCTCTCTTCTATCTTCTCTCACCATCCTATATTCCCTTCTCCTTTCTTTATTTTCCCTCCAATCTGTCTCTTTTCCTTTTCTTCATATTCCCCCCCAAAACAAAGGCTCATGGCCACATGCCCCATACCCAGACTCTGCCACTCATCCATTCCTCCCCAGCTCATACTCTCACACGCCAGGTAAGTTTCCTCATTCTGGTCTTTCCCAGTCTTATTCCCTCTTCCCCTTCTTCTGGCTCAACTTCCCAGACACATCCTCTCTCATTGATAACCAAAGGTTCATTCCCACATCTGCCTTCTGCCCTCCAACCCTCAAGTGTCCAACATCTCCCTTTCAGCCCCTTACCCCCTCCTCGCCTGCCGCTGCTGCCGCGTTTCCTATATTCTGTAATCAACACAATATCTTGTTCCCACAAATCACAAAAGGGGCACTTCTATGTGCAAAAAAATATGAAATGGTGTATGGAACCATCAGAATGGAGCCCTGCTAGTGCCAATATCATCCTGCAATCTTGCTCGCCAGTTTCAGTCATCAGTTCCTTAATACGCCTATGTGCCATCACCAAACCATGCAAATATCATTTTTAAAATTTCATATTATTATTTGTTTTTTTCTTGTACAGTCAAACCTCGGTTTTCATGATTAATCCGTTCGAAAAAGTCTGACTAAAACCGAAACGTATGAAAACTGAAGCAATATTTACCATAAGAAATAATGTAAATCCAATTAATCTGTTCCAGACACCCAAAAATATTTACAAAAAATACATTTTATAGAGAATAATTATATTTTTAGATACAGAAAACAATTGGAAATAAATATAAATGACTAATGAAATGGATACATGAACATTTAACATCACTGAAAGCAAGCTAAGTACAGTACTGTACAGTACAGTATGTTAGCATCTGGCCTTAGCCACCCCTGACAAGCTGCTGTGCCCAGCTCTCTTCGGAATCACATTGGATTCAGCCCATTAAAATACCTTTACATTATCTGCTCAATGCTTCAGAATGGCAGAAAATCTTAATGATATAGCTTCAGACGTACCCTGCAAGAGAAAGAACTGCCTCCCACATTCATGCAACATCTCCTGCTTACGTTGACAGCTTTTCTTCCCTGCTACCTCCGAGCCTGAGGGGGCGCTCCAGAGAACGGGCAGGCGGTGGACGAGATCGGGGCCTTCCTCTCTGCGCAATCCTTGCCTCTCTAACTCTGACCAGGCTCGAGGATGTGTTTCATTTACGTGCTCAGCTGGCTTTCGCTTCTCATCACCCTGGCGATCGGTGAGTCCGGGGGGCAGTGCTGCCGGGACCGGGCGGGCGTTCTGGCAGTGTATACAGACTGGTGTGCAGCGCGAGGGTGTATGTATTTACAGTACTGTACTTTACGAAAACCGAGGCGATGTACGAGAACCGGGACAAAATCTCAGTCAAAAAAGACGTTGAAAACCGAAGCGATGTATGAGAACCGGGACAAAATCTCAGTCAAAAAAGACGTTGAAAACCGAAGCGTATGAAAACCGGGGCAAATGAAAACCGAGGGTTGACTGTACTTATAATTAAAAACAGGCAACATTAACCTTTCATCGAGCCTTTCAAGGCACAATGGTGTCCCCAGTCTTATACTCTCTTAAGGAGCAGGTTAACCTTTTGCTGACCACAGGGGTTCATATACACACGGTTATGTTGACATTCACACCATAGTGTGCATACTTCAATTCCACTTGCGAAGCTCCAATAGTGTATTACATTTAGATATTTGCATATAAGTTGAAAACATTCAAGTACTGCTGCATAAATCAATCAAACATTTCAATTTGTACTTATCTAAGACCCCAATTGACACCGACATTACTATTGCGAGTGTCACATCTGGACATACTGGTTCCACTCGACCTGCCCACAGGTTTCGGATATCTGCATCAGGGGTTCAGCAACAGAAAAACGGAGCTCAGATCAAAATTTGAAAATTCAAGGCAGCAGGCTTCAGCAACAGCAGTGGACTCCTGCTCTACTACAGATGACCTTAAGAATCATGCTAGCCAATTGAGGCACCGCCTCTCGCAGAGAAGATATCCAGCACATATTATTCATCAGGAGTGGAGGAGTGGCCTAGTGGTTGGGGCAAAGTACTTTGGGCCGGAAGGTCGGGGGTTCAAATCCCACTAGAGGACAGCAACCTTGGGCCGGAAGGACTGGGGTTTCTAGTCCCACAGGTGCTCCTTGTGGTCTTGGGCAAGCCACTTAACGCTCCATAGCCCATGTTCCCTGTAAAATAGTTCTCTGTGTGCTGTGCTTTCCTGTCTAATCAATGTGTTTATACCTCAAAAATTTCCTGTCATGATTTGACAATTTCCAATCTGTAATCAAACCGCTGCTGATCGCTGGAAGTAGCGGTATACAAATGTATACTAAATAAATAAATAAATAAAATAAATATTTGCAGGCCCTATATGCCAACCGTGAGTTATTATTGTAGCCACAGAAAAGAGCTAGTCAAAGTCATCAATAAAGGATGAGGTGAAGTACTTAGGCATCATCCTAGACAGGAACTTAAACCTTCACACACACATAAGCAAAACCGCTGCAAAAGCATACCAACGATTAAAACTCATCAGAAGACTCAAGCCAATACTCAGCCAGGACCATTTCCGAACTGTAAGCCAGGCATCATTACACCAATATTAGTCTACAGAAATTCACTGTATCAAGGACCTAAGCAGGCTACTCATCCACTCCAACTAGTGCAGAACACTGCAGCCCGCATCATAACTGGCACAGCCAAGAATGATCACATTACACCTATGCTCCAGAAAATGCACTGGCTACCAATAGTTGTGAGAGCAAAGTTCAAAACCATTACAAACATACTGAAGATCATGCACCAATGAACAGCAGAGGTTCTCCATTGCTTGATAACCAAAGACGCAAATGACCTACCCAGACGAACTAGCAGCAACAATAAACTATGAACATCAGCTGGATACCATAAAGCAAAACAAACTACTTATAGTAGAGCCATATCACTATCAGCGCCGAACCTTTGGAACTCCCTCCCAGATGAATTGCGGGCCATAAAAGACCTAAAGGATTTCCGCAAATCCCTTAAGACCTTCTTATTCATGGAATTCTATGACCAGGCAGCTTATGAGTTCCATTAACTACTCATGAATGTATAGATAGCACAATCGGGCATCAATGTAATACTTTAGCCCTTTGTAAGTTATGTCATCCCTTATTCAATATAAACCCATTTTGTTTAACCCACCGCTTTGATTGAAAGAGAAAATGGTATACAAATCTGGATCAATCAATCAATCAAGTATGTGTTTTACATATTTCCAATTTTGCTCCCTAGGTGGAGGCAGCTATTCGAAAACATTGGTCTATTCTAGTGTTATATGACCTTTTCAAGGAACAAACCTTTTAAGTGGGGCCAAAATATCAAGGATAGGGTTGTGCATGCTCATGTGGGGGAAGTTCCCCTTGTTCCATCTAATATTGGACAGTATCCTTGCAATCACTGCTCCTTTTGTGATCAGACAATGTTGGGAGCTGATTGGACACATGAGTTGACTGGCAAAACATAGTTTTAAACATAGCATAAACTGCACATCTTCACTTGTCATCTATGTCATCCAGTGCCCCTGCAATTTGTTATATGTGGGGGAAACTACACAACAGATTAAGATCCGATTAACAGAACATAAAAGCCAATTAACTACTTAAACGGATTTGGTGCGCCGGCAGGCGCTCATCACAAGGACTCCCCCGGCACCATCATCAGCTCACCTCTCCTGAGGATCGAGCCTCCTGCACCGGGAGGAGCGCAGCCATCAGATCACTGCCCAATCGGGGCAGCCACGTGCAGCAACCTTTAAATTTTCAGCGCGCCGGCAGGCGCTCATCACAAGGACTCCCCCGGCACCATCATCAGCTCTCCTCTCCTGAGGATCGAGCCTCCTGCACCGGGAGGAGGAGCGCAGCCATCAGATCACTGCCCAATCGGGGCAGCCACGTGCAGCAACCTTTAAATTTTCAGCGCGCCGGCAGGCGCTCATCACAAGGACTCCCCCGGCACCATCATCAGCTCTCCTCTCCTGAGGATCGAGCCTCCTGCACCGGGAGGAGCGCAGCCATCAGATCACTGCCCAATCGGGGCAGCCACGTGCAGCAACCTTTAAATTTTCAGTGCGCCGGCAGGCGCTCATCACAAGGACTCCCCCTGCACCATCATCAGCTCTCCTCTCCTGAGGATCGAGCCTCCTGCACCGGGAGGAGCGCAGCCATCAGATCACTGCCCAATCGGGGCAGCCACGTGCAGCAACCTTTAAATTTTCAGCGCGCCGGCAGGCGTGCCCGCACCTGAGGGCCTCGCCAGAGGGCCCTTTGGCATGGCCCTTAGGCGGAGGCCAGTGACGGAGGCCATTCTACAACAGGCAGGCCTAGGACCAGCACAGAACAAACTCAGAGCATCGGACCTCGAAAAAGCAAGTAATTACCCTGTTCTCTCAGAACACAAAGCGTAAACCTCAGATCACAATTACCTCCGATGTATGTTGTATAACTGTGTAACCTACTAGTTCTAGTTAGCTCAGATAATAGATACTTGTGGAATCTGCCATTAGTCTTATTCTTACATGTGTTCAGATATTCTCAGCATACCCTACCATCTACAATTACCTCCGATGTATGTTGTATAACTGTGTAACCAGCCAGCTCTAGTTAGCTCTGACACAGGATGCTTGTGTAATCTGCCATTATCTAACATTACCTGCCACTAGCTACCATTATCAACCGCCACTAACAGACAGTATAGCTGCAAGCTGAAATCTCGAGGAATCTTTGTCTCTTGGTGTAAAGTGTAATGTGTAAGCTCCAGTAACCCCGATAGATTGGGAGCCCCACCACAATCTTCAGCCTTCCTACAACTGAACCAAAGCTATTACAAGTTTTTGCGACCAGACAACACTCCTGACCCACCACCAACCAACATCCCAGTCCAGACCCACACCCCAACCAAAGCACACAAAATGGCCCTATCCTGCATCATCACCATTACCCTCTACCTCCTCGCTACAGGCCTAAGCAACGTCACTGGGCTTCACGCTAGCAACAATCACATACCAACTATCCACAGTCACCGAAGGAGGTGGCCAGATGCCCCCTTCTACGAATCAAGAGAAACTACCCGATCTCACCACCACCACCTCCTACAGGTAGCATTACAACACAGCAAGAAGAAGAAACAGGGAGAAACCCCCTCCCCCAACTCCTGAGATGTGCCCTTATAAATGCCCAATCAGTACGTAAGAAATGGCCGGTCATTTCAGAGATGATATCACTACACAATCTTGACCTACTACTGATCACCGAGACATGGCTTTCCTGTGATGACAACGTGCTACTCAACCAGCTCCTGCCCGCTAATTTTTCCATCCATACATGTCACAGATCTGGCAAAAGAGGAGGTGGAGTCCTCGCCATCACCAGATCTGACCTTCAGTTCAGCATAAAAGATGCAGCCAGCTCGCCACTCCTAGACACAGTCTCGATAGAGAACAAGTGCTGCACCATCAATCTATTATACAGAGCTCCATCAGCTGACCCAGATGCACTATCAACGATAACTGACATGGCCTCAAACTCCCAGAGCCCGCATACAGCAAGCTGGGTGCTAGGAGATTTCAACCTCCCCTCCCTGCAAGACTCTCACTCAACGGCATTTCTCGAAGCCCTGAAGGATCTAGGTTACAGCCAATTAATCAAGGAACCAACCCATATAAAAGGAGGCATTCTAGATCTAATATTCACAACAGAGACAACCATCAGCAAACCAACCATCCCTGAACTATCAATCACCGCAGTCCCATGGTCAGACCACATGCTAATCCTATTCCAAATTCCCCAGCCAAGCCGTGGCCAAAAGGGAGAAAGCACAGCAGGCGGTCAACCCAGCGCCCCGCCGAGAAGATTCCAACCATTCAACAAAGACCTAATCCTGAACGCAGCACTCCCACTAATAACCTCACCAGCACACAACCCAGACGATCTCATCTCCGACTGGAATGAGATACTCAGCTCAATCGCTGTTCGCCCATCAAATAACAAACCACATGGGAAACGACCCTCAGCAGCCTGGTACTCAGCAGAGCTGAAAGCCTCACTCACAACGCTAAGGAAACTGGAGAGACGATGGCGCCGCTCACGCTCAGAAGTAAACCAAAGTGCATACAACCTACAGCTCACAACGCATCATACCGCAGTGACAGAAGCCATGAGACGTCACCACGCTGACACCTTAAAAAGAGCCCTGAACAAACCTCGTGACCTGTTTGCCCTAGTTAAACGACTCACAACGGAACCTGCTTCAGAACAAGCAAACGGAATCCATCCTCAAACATATGCTGACTATCTACAAACCAAACTCTGTCGGATAAACAACAACCCAGTGCCCAGCACTATCCTTGAGCCTTGCAATCAAACACCACTCACTACCTTCACAACACCGCCCAAACAAAGCATCGAAGACACCATAGCGGCCATCAACACGACCACCGCTCAAGCTGATCCATGCCCGGCGTTCTGGGTCAAAGAACTACGGACTGACCTCAGTCCCGTCATATCCAGACTCATGGAACAATCATTCACAACAGGGTTTTTCCCACGCACCCTCAAACACACATCAATAAGATCTCTACTAAAAAACAACAAGCTCGACCAACTGAAGCCGGAATCCTACAGACCGATATCAAGCATACCGATGCTAGCAAAAATAATGGAAAAGGAAGTTCAGAGACAAATACAAGATCACATTGATTCCAATGCACCACTGGATCCATGTCAACATGGATTTAGAGAAGCCCACGGGGTTGAAACCCTTCTCACCACACTCTTCAGCAACATAATAGCAGGCATTGACAACATCCGCCAAGGGTTCGTCCTTGTCTTCCTTGACATCGCTGCAGCGTTCGATTCCGTGAGCCATGAGCGCCTCCTAGAACGCCTCGAAGAGAAAGGAATCTCCGGTAAAGCACTCGAGTGGTGCAGGTCCTACCTCTCTGACAGATGGCAGCAGGTACGATCCAGAGACACATCATCAGATCCATTCCACCAAAGCCAAGGGGTCCCACAAGGATCCTCCCTCTCCGCCCTGCTGTTCAATATATACATGCAGCCTATATGCAACCTGATCCGGTCTTTCAACGTCAACTGCATGATATACGCAGATGACGTGCTGTTATACACACCTTTTGCAACAGAGAACCCCGACCTCACACCAATAACAAGCTGCATAAATGAAATATCCAACTGGCTACAATCCCAAAACCTCAGGATTCAACACAAGAAGACGGAGGTGATGTTCATTACAAGGAACCGTAACTTCACCGCTCCAGCAGTCTTAAAAGTGAAGGAAGCAGACCTCCAGACCAAACCCGCTATCAGGTACCTCGGCGTCACATTAGATCAGAACTTGGATATGAAGGCGCACATAAGTAACACTGTAAGGGCAGTATATCATAAAATTAGATCCCTTAGATACCTGCGATCCCTGCTGGAGCCAGACGACTTCAGGACCATCTATCAGGCACTAATCATCCCGCATTTCGATTATGCAAATGCAATACTGCAAGGCCTCCCCCAAACCACTTTGAACCCACTGCAAATGGCAATGAACGCCGCAGCAAGAGTACTACACGGAGCATCCAGGAAAGACCATGTCTCACCCATTCTGAAACAACTCCATTGGCTCCCGATACAAGGTAGACTTACATTCAAGACCTTGCTACTCACCTTCAAAGCCACCAAAGGGCTCTCGTCAGCATCGCTAGCAGAGCTAATCCAGACGACACCACACAACAGGGACAGAAGGTCAGTAGCGCAAAACACCTTGATAGTCCCACGATCAATAACGCAATGCACCAAGTCAACATCTAGCAGGGCCTACAAATTCTATGCACCAATAATCTGGAATAACCTCCCACACAACATCCGAGCAATCCCAGACATATTCCAATTCAGGAAGGCCTTGAAACACTACCTCTTCCTCCTGCATCACCCGGAAACCAATAGGAGTTCAGCACAAACTGCTGAAACCACCCAAATCCCCCTTGACTGAAACCAAAATGAGCACATGACCATGTTATAAATTTGTAAATAGTTACCCCTGTTATCCAAGTTATATGTCCTGTTCATCTGTAAACACAAAGTACTATTGGAAATGTGTCTTTCATTGTTTTATTGTAAACCGCGCTGATGCTGAATAGCCCAGTATAGAAGTGACTATAAATAAATAAATAAATAAAATAAAATAAATTTGTTATATGTAGGGGAAACTACACAACAGATTAAGATCCGATTAACAGAACATAAAAGCCAATTAACTACTTAAACGGATTCGGCTCCTTCAGTGCCTTATTGATTGTCAGAGAACCATACTTTTTACCAGTTACAATGGACTATTATTGACCATGTACCTGTGTGCAGGAGGGTAAGAGATTGGAACATTACTTGCATACAGAGAACAATATTGGATCATTACCCTTAGAATAGTGAAACCTAATGGACTCAATGATTATATTGAATGGAATTCTATTATTTAATATTTAGTTTCCATCTTTCTGCTTCAGTGATGTCACTGCATTGGTCATGTGACTTTGACGTTGGAACTTCAATATGATTTAATGGCATCTGTTCGCCTTAGGAGTTCACCGCTCTTGTTGACGCTTGCTGCTTTAAATTTTGAACTTCTGCCCTGAGCTCTATTTTTCTTCCGCTGAACCCCTGATGCAGATATCTGAAATCTGTGGGCAGGTTGAGTGGAACCAGCATGTCCAGATGTGACATTCCAAATAGTAGTGTCGGTATCAACTGGGGCCTTAGATAAGTACAAATTGAAATGTTTGATTGATTTATGCAACAGTACTTGAATGTTTTCAACTTATAAACAAATATCTAAATGTAATACACTATTGGAGCTTCGCAAGTGGAACTGAAGTATGCACACTATGGTGTGAATGTCAATATAACTGTGTGTATATGAACCCACGTGGTCAGCAAAAGGTTTACCTGCTTCTTAAGAGAGTATAAGACTGGGGACACCACTGTGCCTTGAAAGGCTCGATGAAAGGTTAATGTTGCCTGTTTTTAATTATAAAATAAGAAAAAGACAAATAATAATACAAAATTTAAAAAATAATGTTTGCATGGTTTGGTGGCAACACATAGGTGTATTAAGGAACTGATGACTGAAACTGACAAGCAAGATTGCAAGTGATATTGGCACTAGCATGGCTCCATTCTGATGATGTAATCAACCAAATTACCTGGATTTCACAATAATAACATTATCCCTTTTTTTACTAGTCCTTTCATTGAATGTGAAACCAGCATAAAATGAGACTTCACCGGCACTAACATTACTACCCGTAGTCAAGATGTTCTTTTAAAGGCCAGGGCCGGATTTACCTTGAGTGAGGTCCTACGCCAACAAAAATTGTGGGCCCCCAGCAGGGGCGGCCCAAGGGGGGTGCGGGGCCTCATTTGCATAAATATTTGCATAATGTTACCATATACTAACTTTTAGTAAACGTGCCTCTTAATGAGTGTATGGATAAAGAAAGACTAAAAGATTTCTACATTACTATAATCCAGTGCCAACTGCCAGACACATTAGGAACTACTACAAACACTGCCCATTTAGAACCCATAGCAAACCCGCCGTATCCTAACAGCACTACCAGGACTCACAAAGCACCATACTCTACCAATCAAAAGGCAACACTGCAAATATTAAACCAATACATTTCAGAGAACAACAATACATGACCTACTGGGGAAAGAGAACAAGTGGCAATGTCAAATAGGAATTATATAAACAGAACACCTCAGCTCAGTTACACATGCAGAACATAGACCATCACCAAACAAGTAATCACAATTTAGAAACAGGAAGACAATAATTAAACTGGGAATCCCAAAAGCCAAACTTGGAATGCACAACACTGTAGAAATAAAACTATACATTAATTTGCTCTTGTACTAAACAAAGCGCAGACGTTAATGATGCACATTTACCAGAGCTGACATACTCCAATTAATAAATTCAAAATAAAGAGATATTTTTCTACCTTTTGTGCATTTTTTTCAGCTGCAATTGCTCCAGCCACTTTCTTCTGGTTTCTTCGTGTCTTCTGCTAACTCTCCATCGTCTGCTGTCCATTTGTCCTTTCTTCTCTCTTCTAGTTTTTTTCCATTCTCTCTCTACATCTGCTTTAACATACTAATCTTTCTCCTTTTGCTCTTTCCTCATTCCTATTTCATCCACTCAAATTTTACCCCTCCATCCTCAATCCCCGCTTACTCTCCCAATACCCGGCCAATTGTAGATTTTTTATCCCTCCGACACAAAATATTTTTCCCTTCTCCATTTTACTCTTCCAGCCCCATCCCATTCTAATCCTCCCCCAACATCAGCTCCCTTCTAGTTCCAGCCTCACCCAGCATCCATTCCCTTCTAGTCCCTGCATCAGCCCATTTCCAGTCCTAGCCACCCATCAGCCCATTTCCAGTCCTAGCAACCCCCCAACCCAATACCAGTCCTAGCCCCCATCAACCCACTTACAGTCCTAACCCCCCATCACCCCATTTTCAGTTTAAGCCCCCCCTATAACCCATTACCAGTCCTAACCCCCCATCAGCCCACTTCCAGTCCTAACCCCATCAACCCATTTCCAGTCAGCCCCCCATAGCCCATTGCCAGTCCTAACCCCCACCATCAGCCCACAGCCCATTATCAGTCCTAACCCCATCAGCCCACCTCCAGTCTTAACCCCCCAGCCCATTTCCAGTCCTAGCCCCCCTATAGCCCATTACCAGACAGCCCCCATCAGCCCACAGCCCATTACCAGTCTTAACCCCCCCAAAGCCCATTACCAGTTCTAAACCCCAACAGCCCATTACCAGTCCTAACCCCATCAGCCCACCTCCGGTCTTAACCCCCCAGCCCCTTTCCAGTCCTAGCCCCCCCATAGCCCATTACCAGACAGCCCCCATCAGCCCACAGTCCATTACCAGTCTTAACCCCCCCCAAAGCCCATTACCAGTTATACCCCCCCTACATCCCAGAGCACATTACGAGTCTTAACCTCACCATAGCGCATTTCCTGTTATAACCCCCCCCCCCAACAGCCCACAGCCCATTACCAGTCCTAACCCCATCAGCCCACCTCCAGCCTTAACCCCCCAAGCCCATTTCCAGTCCCAGCCCCAGCCCCCCCAATAGCCCATTACCAGTCCTACCCCCCCCCCCCCCTCCATCGGCCTAAAGTAAAATTTAATTTAAAAAAAAAACAGCTGGCTGTCGCCGCGGGGCCCCCTCTGCTGCCGCGGCAGCATGGACTGACCCGCGGGGCCCCCTCTGCATGCTGAGTCCGTCGGTCCCTCCCTCCCTCCGTGCAGGCTGTGAGAGGCGCGAAGGGAGAGTGTCTCCCTCGCGTCTCTCAGCCTGCTCGGAGGGAGGGAGGGACCGACGGACCGACGGACTCAGCTTGCAGGTAAATCCGGCCCTGTTAAAGGCTGTCACCACTGAAACAGAACCGGAACTGTCATGACATAATTAAAGTCCAAAAAATATTTACATTCATCAGCTGTTTTCCTATATCTAATAAATAATCGATTGAAGCTTTAAGCCCATCAGGATGAACAGTTTGTAGAGTGGAAATCAATTTTGACTCAAATTGAAGCAATCATTTATTTCTATCCCCTCCATGAATAGAGAAGGGAATATGGTCAACTACTATGATTCATAATGATTCAAAAGTATGGGAATGTTCTAAACAGTGCTGAACCATTGGTGCAGATTCCTTCTTGTGTTGAAGGCTGTAGCGATGTTCATTGATTCTGACCTTAAGTGGTCTGGTGGTCTTACCAATATATAGCTTAGCACAAGGGCATTGAATACTGTAGATGACAAAATCAGCGAGACAGGTGGTCTAAAATCTCAAAGCATAACTTTGACCTGACTGTGGATCCACAAAACTATCAGATTCTTCCATATTATCATATGATTTACAATTTCCACACTTAAAATGCCCAACCAGACTAGCCATCTTTAATAATATACTGAAATAAAATTCAATTACCTCCATTACATACACCACTCTTCCCACAGCAAGACATGCTGAGCAAAATTCTCATGTATTGAAGTCACAGTGAATGTGAAACCAGCGTAAAATGAGGCTTCACTGGCATTAACGTTACTACCCACAGTCAAGATGTTCTTTTAAAGGCTGTCACCATCGAAATGGAACCAGAAATCTCATGATGTAATTAAAGTCCAAAAAATATTTCCATTCATCAGCTGTTTTCCCTATATCTAATTTGTTCACTCAACGTGTTGGTTGTGAGCCAATCATTGATTTATAAATGATATGACTGAAGAATAATTACATTCCATGATGACATTAAAACAATTTTAAAAGAAATAAATTAAAGATTAATAATGACTCAAAAAGAATGAGAAAAATAATGAAAAATTAGTTAAAAAAGGGATAATAAGGAATTTCATTTCAAGTGTTATTATTGCAATATTTAGGTGGTTTGGTTGGTTGCATTATTGGGATTACCACCAGGTATAGCCTCTTTGATGATGGATATTTAGATGTATTGGACTGTTTTGTTTTTTTTGTTTGTTTTTTATTTATAAGCATTTCAAGTATACATATCAAGCAATACTACTTGAAATAATAGAAACAGGACCCTGTTTATATTATTTCAAGTAGTACTGGACTGTTTTTAAGGTCCAAGTGCAAGATGACTTCTTATAATGTCCAAAATGGGAATTATTTAAGCACAAAAAATATCAAAAAAATCCCCAAATAACAACTACACATCTTATATCCAAGTGGAACTACACAAAACCTAAAAGGAATTTTCTAATATCTCAGGTAAAATAAAAGGACCTCACATCAATAAGAACATAAGAACATAAGATATGCCATACTGGGTCAGACCAAGGTCCATCAAGCCCAGTATTCTGTTTCCAACAGTGGCCAATCTAGGTCATATGTACCTAGCAGTTTCCCCAAGAGACACAAGTTCCACAATGCTTGTACTGGGTCAAGCATTGATATCTTCGGTCACTTCTTAATAATGGTTTATGGACCTTTCCTCCAGGAACTTGTCCAAACCTTTTTTAAACCCAGCTACACTAACAGCCTTTACTACATCCTCCGGTAACAAATTCCATAGTTTGATTACACGTTGAGTGAAAAAATATTTTCTTTTATTAGTCTTAAATAGTTTACCCTGTAGCTTCATTGCATGTCCCCTAGTCTTTCTATATTCTGATAAGGTAAACAATCGATCTACGTTTACCCGTTCCACTCCGTTCATTAATTTATAGACTTCTATCATATCTCCCCTCAGCCGTCTCTTTTCCAGGTTAAAGAGCCCTAACCTTTTTAGCCTTTCTTCATAGGAGTATCCTTCCATCCCCTTACCATTTTGGTGGCTCTTCTCTGTACCTTTTCTAAAATCGCTATATATCCTTTTTAAGATACGGCGACCAGAATTGCACACAATATTCAAGGTGCGGTCTCACCATGGAACGATATAGAGGCATTATAATATCTTTTGTTTTATTTTCCATTCCTTTCCTTATCATACCTAGCATTCTATTTGCTCTTTTGGCCGCCGCTGCACAATGGGCCGAGGGTTTTAACATGGTATCCACAATGATGCCTAAATCTTTTTCCTGGGTGGTGGTTCCTAATGTGGAACCTTGCATCGTGTAACCATAGTTTGGGTTGTTCTTCCCTAGGTGCATAACCTTGCACTTGTCCACATTAAATTTCATCTGCCATTTTGATGCCCAGTCTTCCAATTTATCAAGATCCTCTTGCAATTTTTCACAATCCTCTTGGGTTTTAACAACTTTAAATAGTTTTGTGTCATCTGCAAATTTGATAACCTCACTCGTTATTCCACTTTCCAGGTCATTTATGAATATGTCAAAAAGCAGCGGACCCAGCACAGATCCCTGGGGTACACCACTATTCACCTTTCTCCATTGGGAAAATTGGCCATTTAGCCCTACCTTCTGCTTTCTATCTTTTAACCAGTTCCTGATCCACAATAGTACACTGCCTCCTATCCCATGACTCTTTAGTTTTGCCAAAAGTCTCTGATGAGGGACCTTGTCAAAGGCTTTCTGAAAGTCCAGATACACAATATCAACCGACTCACCTTTGTCCACCTGTTTATTCACTCCTTCAAAAAAACATAACAGATTAGTAAGACAAGATCTTCCTTGTCTAAAGCCATGTTGGCTGTCTCCCATTAGGTTGTGACTATCTACATGCTGAGTAATTTTATTCTTTATGATGGTTTCTACCATTTTTCCCGGTACTGACGTTAGGCTCACCGGTCTGTAGTTTCCCGGATCACCCCTGGAACCCTTTTTAAAAATTGGTGTTACATTGGCGATCCTCCAATCTTCAGGTATTAGAGATGATTTTAATGATAGTTCACAGATTACTGATAGCAGTTCTGCAATCTCATATTTCAGTTCTTTCAACACCCTTGGATGTATACCATCCGGCCCAGGTGATTTGCTACTCTTCAGTTTATCTAATAGTTGTAAGACATCTTCCCGATGTATCGATATTTCCTTCAATTCTTCCGCACCTTTAAATACCACTTCAGTCATGGGTAACATCCCTACATCTTCCTCAGTAAAGACCGAAGCAAAGAATTCATTCAGTCTCTCCGCTATCGCCTTGTCGCCTCTTAGTGCTCCTTTAACCCCTTTATCATCTAATGGACCAACTGACTCTCTCACAGGTTTTTTGCTAGGAATGTACTTGAAAAGGTCTTTATTTCGCGTTTTTGCTTCCGCAGCAAGCTTCTTCTCAAATTCTTTCTTTGCCTGCCTTATCAATGCCTTGCATTTGACTTGCCAGTGCTTGTGCTGTTTCCAGGTTTCGTCCTTTGGCTCTTTTTTCCATTTCCTGAAAGATGCTTTTTTGGCAACAACAGCCTCTCTGACCTCACCTTTAAACCATGCTGGCAGTTTTTTGGACTTCCTTCCACTTTTCTTAAAGCGTGGAATACAGCTGGTCTAGGCTTCCAAGATAGTATTTTTCAACAACACCCAAGCTTGATGTACGTCTTTAACCTTCACAACTGCTCCTTTTAGTTTTTTCTTAACTGTTTTCCTCATTTTATCACAGTCTCCCTTTCGAAAGTTAAAAGGTATTACTGTGGATTTCCTTACTATCCCTCCTCCACTAATTAAATCAAAGGCGATCATGCTATGATCACTATTGCCAAGTGGCCCCAACACCCTTATCTCTTGCACTAGATCTGGTGTTCCACTAAGGACTAGGTCTAATATGGCTTCCCCTCTGGTCGGTTCATGAACCAGCTGCTCCAAGAAGCAGTCATTTATTTCATCTAGGAACTTTATCTCCCTAGCATGTCCTGACGTGACACTGACCCAGACGATACCGGGGTAATTGAAATCACCCATTATTATTACTGCCCTGTAACTTTTGTTAGCTTCCTTGATTTCTTTGAGCATTTCAGCATCCATTTGGTCATTCTGGCCAGGCGCTCGATAGTACACCCCCACTGCCATCGCCTTCCCCCTTTTATATGGAATTTCAATCCATATAGATTCTACAGCAGATTTTGTTTCCTGCAAAACTTTAATCCTTTCTGAGTCAATGCCCTCTCTAACATAGAGCGCAACCCCTCCACCTATTTGATCAGCTCTATCATTACGATACAGTTTGTACCCAGGTATCACAGTGTCCCACTGGTTGTCCTCCTTCCACCATGTCTCAATGTAAAGGATATGTTCCTCTGACACAGATAAGTGTAATTTTTTGTTTATTGAAACACAATATTGTGTCGGGTACTTATTACTATCTGTAAATGTAGTCCTTAGATATGTTTTTGTATAGTTTACAAGGTAAAACTATGGGCCTATGATGAGTTTCAAGCATACTAGTTCAGACACTTGTGGCTGATATACTAGAGTCGTTGCAACCTGTTATAGCTCACTTATGATTTGAGGTCCTTTTATTTTACCTGAGATATTTAAAAAATCCTTTTACGTTTTGTGTAGCTCCACTTGCATATAAGATGTGTAGTTATTTGGGGATTTTTTTATATTTTTTGTTCTTATAAATAGCAGCATGCCTTTGAATATTCGGGAGAACAGGTGAATTAGATTTTACTATCATTGCTGCCATTATTGTTTCAGGTGGAGAATCAGCAGGATAAACCCATTGATTGGACTGATTTCTAATTTAATGAAAAGGTCTACACGGTTAGCATTACATGGAGCCACTATGGCAGAATACTGCAAGTAAGAGGCCATTCCACAGGATCTGAGAGTTTTGAAGGAACCTAGTATGTTCTTGGATGAGAATACTTTTTTGACCAAATGGAATGCTATTCTTGATTACTGTGCTCTGGATTTAATGCTTTTATTGATTGAGACTTCAAAAGCTAAGCATGATGAATTACAATTAACAATTAATGAGCAATTGGAGAAAATCAAGAAGGATCTTGGGGAGGACAAATATAGACAACAATATGTTGACCTTCAAAAAATCTTGAGAAATTCAAACAGGAAATGAAAAAAGCTAAATTGAGAACATTTCCGCCCGCTCCCCCCCCCCCCCCTCCACCCCCTGCCAGTTCTCCCCTTACTGCTGCTCTGGCCATGCAGGGAGAGTCGGAGGGGGAATACGAGCAGAATGGCTTGCAGGGCAGCTCCAAAAGTCACCTCTCAGAATCGAGCCCAGAATGCGTTTGAGTTAGATTACCTTACTAAATTGGAGTGTTGTTTCTTGAATCACCCATGTCCTCGAGTCCCTACTATTTATACTGTCCCAAAAGTTCATAAATCCCTTTCTCAGCCACTGGGTCGCTCCATAGTGTCATCTAGTGATTCTTTGTTGGAGTGCCTTTGCATTTATGCTGATAAATATTTGCAACCATTGGTTGCTTCTATTCCTTCATATTTGAAAGGCACCACTCATTTTTTGAGCATTTTATGTTCTATATCAGCCATCAATAAAAAGTTTTTGATGATAACTTTGGATGTCAGGTCTTTATAAACTGATACCTCAGGATGAAGCAATTTCTATTTTATTCAAAGCGTTGGAAACACAAATAAGACCACATCTGTTCCCGTCTGCTTTTCTTAAGCAGTTGATAAAAATTGCATTAAAAAATCATTATTTTGTTTTTCATGATCAGTTTTATCTTCAAATTTTGTAAACTGCGCTGGGAGCTACTTTTGCTCCTTTGTTGGCTGATTTATACATGGCAATCTTTTGAGGAGCAATTTGTGCAGTCATTGGATCATAGTTCCTTTGTCCATCTTTGGAAAAGATACATAGATGACATTTTTGTCCTGTGAAATGTTCTTTTAGAATAACTACACATTTTTTATATGTGTCTGAATGGCCATAGTTCTCACTTACAGTTTGAGATGTCTGTTGACAGAGAGATCCATTTTTGGATGTGTGTGGGGGGGGGGGGGGGGGGTTTCAAACTATTGTGTACACAAAACCGACTGACTGGAATTCCTTTTTACATTACGATAGTAGTCATCCTAAACATCTGAAGGACAGTTTACCATTCTCAAAGATTTTGAGATAGCGGCATGTTTATCCCTCTGTGTCCAAGAATAAAAAGCAGAGACAGCGATTGAATACCAAGCTCCTCCAAAGGGAGGGTTATCCCTGTAAGGTGATGAAAAGAGCTTAAAGGAGGGCATTTATAATGACAGAATTGATTTACTGGAAGGGCATAACAAGTGCCCAGATCTAGAGGACAGCATGACCTGTGTTTACAATATTCTACTATGTCACATAAAATTGCTTCTATCATCTGAAAGAACTGGTTAATTTTATATAGTAACATAGTAAATGATGGCAGATAAAGACCAGTATGGTCCAACTAGTCTGCCCAGTATGATGTCAAGAATAGGTACACCTGCCGCTCTGTGCAGGCCCCCCTTCCCCATGTCTTTGTTTAGGGGTGATCCCACCACTCCTTGTAGTACACCCCTATTTGTTAAGGAATTAGATGGTTCAGATTATTTTGATATTTTCTTGTTGCTGTAAAGGGATCCACTGTGTCTGTCCCATGCCCTTTTGAACTCCAACACCGTATTTGCCCCCAACCACGTCCATCGGGAGCACATTCCAAGCATCTACCACCCTTTCAGTGAAAAAGTATTTCCTGACATTGCCTTTCAATTTACCATCTTGTAGCTTCATGTTATGCCCTCTAGTTTTGCAGCTTCTCCGTCTTTGGAAGAGGTTTGTTCATTATTTCTCTTTAAGTATTTAAAGGTCTGAATCATATCTCCCCTGTCCCTCCTCTCCTCCAAAGTGTACATGTTTAGGTCTTCAAGTCTCTTCTCATAAGGCTTCTGACGCAGGCTCCAAATTATTTTGGTCACCTTCCTCTGAACAGTTTCCAGCCTTTTTACATCCTTTGCAAGATATGATCTCCAAAACTGAACACAGTATTCCAAGTGAGGCCTCACCAGTGACTTGTACAGTGGCATATTGAGGGAGGAGTGGCTCAGTGGTTGGGACAGGTTACCTCAGGCCAGAGGTTCAATTCCCACATGGGGACAAGCAACCTCAGACCAGAGGGACTGGGGCCTCTAGTCCCATGGCCACTCCTTGTGGCCTTGGGCAAGCCACTTAACCCTCCATTGCCTCAGGTACACTTAGATTGTGAGCCCTTCAGGGACAAGGAAATAAATAGTACCTCTTAGTATACATGCAAACCACACTGATTCTAAAGAGCACAGTATAAAAATAAATAAGTACCTCTTCCTTTCTGCTGGTAATTCCTCTTCGTATGCAGCCCAACATCCTCCTGGCTTTTGCCACTGCCTTGTCACACAGTTTTGCCACCTTGAGATCTTCAGAAATAATAACTCCAAGGTCCTTCTCCTGATCCGTACACACCAACCTCTCGCCCCCTATCGCATACATTTCCCTTGGATTTCTACTACCCAAGTGCATGACTCTGCACTTCTTCACATTAAATCTTAATTGCCAAGAATTAGACCATTCTTCCAGCTTTTGTAGATCATTCCTCATGTTAACCACTCCCTTGGCAGAGTCCACTCTGTTGAAAAATTTTCGTGTCATCTGCAAATAGACAGACTTTTCCATGCAGTCCTTCAGTAATATCACTCACAAATACTTTGAACAGTGCTGGGCCCAGGACCGATCCCTGGGGCACCCCGTTAATCACCTTCCTTTCATCCGAGTGAGCTCCTTGTACCATCACCTTCTGTCGTCTGTCAGTCAACCAAGTTCTGATCCCAATTTACCATCTTGGGATCTATCCCCAAACTACTGAGTTTTGCGCTTACATGACTGTTTTCTGGAGCAAGTGTTATTCGCTTATAGTAGAAAGAAGAATTTAAAAGAATTACTTAGTCTCACTGATATTGATTTTAAGTTCAAAGATCCTGCTAGTCTGGATAGGCATTTTATTTATTTATTTATTTGGTTGTTTGGTTGGTTGGTTTTATATTCCGTACTATTTAAGATCAGCGCGGTTTACAGTGAAACAACTCGTTTACATGGAACAAAAGAACAGAACTAAACAGGCATCACAATGAACAGGAGCCATAAAGGCGAGATGAACTTAATCTATATACTACAACAGGGGTGACAATTAGGGTAGAACCTTGGGCAACTATATACATGATGATTGGAGGAGTATGATGTGTAGGTAGGTCTGGGTTGTGGTGAGGAGGCGAGTGCAAGATTGGCTATGCTACATGTTCGAAGTATAGTTGGAAGAGATGTGTCTTTATTGCCTTTCTGAAGGTCGCCATGTCAAATATGACATGGATCAGGGCAGGGAGGGAGTTCCAGAGCGAAGGGGCGTACAAGGTGAAGGCTCTATGCTTGGCAGTTTTGGAGCTATTTCTGGTTGAGACAGAGATGGGTAACAGTGTTAGCCATGCTAGACATCCTAGCTCTGTTGTCAGGTGTCCATTGTATGAGTTCTTCCAGGGTGGTTGCAGAGAGGTGGTGCAGAATTTTAATTGTCATTATGAGGGCTTTGTACTGCTGCTTTAGGATGGGTGTCACATGCTCAAATCTGGAAACTCCATAAAGGATTTGAGCTGCAGTGTTCATGGCCATTTGTAGGGAATGGAGTGCACAATCAGGTAGGCTATGTAGGATGATTTTTGCATAGTCAAAGTGAGGGAAGAGTCTGGAAAACAATGTGGAAATTGTAAATCATGTGGAAGAATCTGATAGTTTTGTGGATCCACAGTCAGGTCAAAGTTATGCTTTGAGATTTTATACCACCTGTCTCGCTGATTTTGTCATCTACAGTATTCAATGCCCTTGTGCTAAGCTATATATTGGTAAGACCACCAGACCACTTAAGGTCAGAATCAATGAACATCGCTACAGCCTTCAACACAAGAAAGAATCTGCACCGATGGTTCAGCACTGTTTAGAACATTCCCATATTTTTGAATCATTATGAATCATAGTAGTTGACCATATTCCCTTCTCTATTCATGGAGGGGATAGAAATAAACGATTGCTTCAGCTTGAGTCGAAATGGATTTCCACTCTATGAACTGTTCATCCTGATGGGCTTAAAGCTTCAGTCTTATTTCATGTTTTTTTATAGTTTTTTGCAATATTATATGAGAGGGTTGGAGGGCTTTTTCAGTCATTATTATTCTTTGATTTATTTCTTTCAAAGTTGCTTTAATGTCATCATGGAATGTGATTATTTTTATCATTTGTAAATCAATGATTGTCTCACGACCAACATGTTGGGTGAGCAAATTAGATGTAGAGAAAACAGCTGATGAATGGAAACATTTTATGGACTTTAATTATGTTATGAGAGTTTCAGTTCCATTTTGGTGATGAAAACCTTTACAAGAACATCTTGACTGCGAGTAGTAACATTAGTTCCAGTGAAGCTTCATTTTACACTTGTTTCACATTCATTGTGACTTCAATACTTGAAAATTTTGCTCAGCATACTGTGGGAAGAGCGGAGTATGTAACGGAGGTAATTGAGTTTTATTTCAGTATATTATTGAAGATAGCTGAAGAGGGTTTACACTGGATAACTGAAGTATTCCTGAGGCAGCAGTTGGACTATAAACTCCTTATGGACATTTTTTTTTATTAAAGATAGAAATAATTAAAAATTGTCATCATTACTTCCTAACTTGTCAATATAAAGTGTATTTTTCAACAATAGAATTAAGTATTTTGAAGGGGTTTTTATGACAGATGAGGACGACTGCCCTAGACCTTAATAAGGGGTCTAAGTTATATTTATTGGGACAGTACTAAGGTCTTTTCTCCTTCTGGATCCTTTTGTCATCATTGTTCCAGATTTTTATAATGAGAAAAATAATAAAAAACTAGTTTAAAAAATGGATAATAAGGAATTACATTTTAATTGTTATAACTGCAATATCCAGGTGGTTTGGTTGGTTGCATTATTGAATTACCACCAGGTATAGCCTCTTTGATGATGGTCCATTCTGATGGTTCCATACACATTTTCACATTTTTGGCACATAGAGGTGCCCACTTTGTGATTTGTGAGAGGAAGATATTGTGTTGGTTACAGAAGGATTATTTGTGGACTTGTTATCTTGTTTAAAAGTCTTTGACAAGATCCCTCATCAGAGACTTTTGGCAAAACTAAAGAGTCATGGGATAGGAGGCAGTGTACTACTGTGGATCAAGAACTGGTTAAAAGATAGAAAGCAGAGGGTTGGGCTAAATGGCCAATTTTCCCAATGGAGAAAGGTGAATAGTGGTGTACCCCAAGGATCTGTGCTGGGTCCGCTGCTTTTTGACATATTCATAAATGACCTGGAAAGTGGAATAACGAGTGAGGTTATTAAATTTGCAAATGACACAAAACTATTTAAAGTTGTTAAAACCCAAGAGGACTGTGGAAAATTGCAAGAGGATCTTGATAAATTAAAAGACTGGGCATCAAAATGGCAGATGAAATTTAATGTGGACAAGTGCAAAGTTATGCACCTAGGGAAGAACAACCCAAACTATGGTTACACAATGCAAGGTTCCACATTAGGAACCACCACCCAGGAAAAAGATTTAGGCGTCATTGTGGATAACATGTTAAAACCCTCGGCCCAGTGTGCAGCGGCAGCCAGGAGAGCAAATAGAATGCTAGGTATCATAAGGAAAGGAATGGAAAATAAAACAAAAGATATTATAATGCCTCTATATCATTCCATGGTGAGACCGCACCTTGAATATTGTGTGCAATTCTGGTCGCCGTATCTTAAAAAGGATATAGAGTTATTAGAAAAGGTTCAGAGAAGAGACACCAAAATGGTAAAGGGGATGGAAGGATACTCCTATGAAGAAAGGCTCAAAAGGTTAGGGCTCTTTAACCTGGAAAAGAGATGGCTGAGGGGAGATATGATAGAAGTGTATAAATTAATGAACGGAGTGGAACGGGTAAACGTAGATCGATTGTTTACATTATCAGACTATAGAAAGACTAGGGGACATGCAATGAAGCTACAGGGTAAACTATTTAAGACTAATAAAAGAAAATATTTTTTCACTCAACGTGTAATCAAACTATGGAATTTGTTACCGGAGGATGTAGTAAAGGCTGTTAGTGTAGCTGGGTTTAAAAAAGGTTTGGACAAGTTCCTGGAGGAAAGGTCCATAAACCATTATTAAGAAGGGACCCAGGATATCAATGCTTGACCCAGTACAAGAATTGTGGAACCTGTGTCTTTTGGGGAAACTGCTAGGTTCATATGACCTAGATTGGCCACTGTTGGAAACAGGATACTGGGCTTGATGGACCTTGGTCTGACCCAGTATGGCATATCTTATGTTCTTAAGAGTTTTGATTTTTAGAAGCTTTTCTTATATTGGCAGCAGCAGGGCCTCTTAAACTGAGATTAAAAAAAAATGCAGGCCACTGCATCATTCTGCTCTTGTAGATGGCCAGGCCAGTCCAGCCTCCTCTGATGTCACATCAGGAGGCGGGACCAGCACAGCCATGCACAGGAATGGAATGATGTACAGCCCAAGCCTGAAAAGCTGCATCAGCATCACATAGCCCTGTCCAGTTGAATATCAGGCCCTTTATTCTTTAGATTTGCTGGTGAAGCTTTTACACGAAAATTTCCAGGCCAGTTCCTGCTAAGGAATTCTTATTTTCCTTTTCAAAACCTTCAAACCTTTCCCCCTCTATCAGGTAAGTTTCCTTTTTTTAATTGGGGGGGGGATTCCCAATGTCTGTTTTATTTGAGCTCAAATATATTTTCTCTGTTGGTCTCTGTGTAGAGTGCACCACTATCTCTTCCAGTTCTTTCTTGCGAAGGGGCCCAGGACGCCAGATCCTTCTGCTACTGGATTGAAGATCTTCCCAGGTTCTTCAGATATCCCCTTCTGCGCTGGATCCTACTTCCTATCTTTAACAAATAGTCATGGGTGACTGGAATGCAAAAGTTGGCAACAAAGAAGAAGACAAAGTAGTTGGAAAATATGGACTTGGCAACAGAAATGAAGCTGGGGAAAGACTGATAGCATTCTGCAAGACCAACGATCTATTCATCTCAAACACCTTCTTCCAGCAACACAAGCAGCGACTGTACACATGGACTTCACCCAATGGGTTGTATAAAAATCTAATTGACTACATATGTGGAAGTCAACGATGGAAAAGCTCTATAACATCAACAAAGACAAAACCTGGAGCTGACTGTGGTACAGATCATCAACTACTAGTATGCAAACTCAAGCTAAAGTTGAAAAAGAGCAAACCACTCATGAATGCAGCAAAATATGACCTTGAGAATATACCACTGGAATTTAAAGACTGCCTGCAAAATAGATTTGCTGCTTTAGATACAAATGACAGAGCTCCAGAAGAGTTATGGAATGACATCAAGAAGGTTGTGTTGGAAGAAAGCGAGAAGTCTCTACAAAAAGTGAAAAAGAAAAAATGGCCAAAATGGATGATGGAAAAACTCTGAAAATTGCCCAGAAACACAGAAAAGCTAAAGCCAGAGGAGAAAGAAAGACAATCACAGAACTCAACAGAGATTTCCAACGTGCAGCAAGAACAGGACAAGGAAAAGTACTACAATGACGCATGCAAGGAAATAGAAGCAGAAACTATTAGAGGAAGAACAAGATCGGCTTTCCTAAAGCTACGAGAGTTAAAGAAAAAGTTCCAGCCTCGAACTGGAATGTTACAAGATGCTCAAGGTTCTATGTTGAATGATGCTGAGAAGATCAAGAAAAGATGGAAGGAATATACAGAGTTTTTATATGATAAATATCAAGTGGACCAACAGCTGTTTCAACCTGTACCTTATGATCGGGAACCATTGGTGATGAAAGAAGAAGTTGAAGAAGCATTGAAAGCCTTATCAAAGAACAAAGCATCAGACATTGATAGCATTCCCATACAAGTATTACAGCAATCTGATGCAGCTGTTACCATACTTACAAGGCTCTGCCAAGAAAAATGGAAGACAACATCATGGCCTACTGACTGGAAATGATCTGTATTTATACCAATACTAAAGAAAGGTGATCCAACTGACTGTGGAAATTATCGCACAATCGCTCTGATCCCACATGCCAGCAAGATTCTACTGAAGATTATTCAAAAGAGACTACACCCATACCTGGAACAAGAACTACCTGAAGTGCAAGCAAGTTTCAGGAAAGGGCAAGGAACGAGAGACATCATTGCGGATGTGAGATGGATCCTCAAAAAGACTAAAGAATGCCAAAGGGATATCTATTTGTGCTTTATCAACTATAGCAAAGCTTTTGACTGCGTAAACCATGAGAAACTCTGGGCCATATTAAGCAGCATGGGTATACCAGAACACCTGATCGTACTCTTGCACAATCTGTACATTGATCAAGAAGCAACATTTCGAATGGAACAAGGAGAAACAGAATGGTTTAAAATAAGCAAAGGTGTAAGACAAGGCTGCATACTTTCCCCCTATCTGTTTAATTTATATGCAGAACAAATCATCAGAGAAGCAGGATTGTATGAAGACAACAGAGGTGTGAAGACTGGTGGAAGACTCATCAACAACCTTCGCTATGCTGATGATACCACATTACTGGCTGAAAGTGAAGATGATCTGAAACATTTGCTTCTCACAATCAAAGAACATAGTCTCAAAATGGGCCTGCACCTTAATGTAAAGAAGACAAAGATCATGACAACTGACATAATCAACAGGTTCATCGTTGAAGAAGAAATTGAAATCGTGAACAACTTTAACCTACTTGGATCAACTATCAATAAAGAAACAACAAGCAGTCAAGAAATCAGATGACGCATTGCTCTTGGCAGAATGGCTATGAAAGAGCTAGATAAGATTCTCAAGAGCAGAGATGTCTCTCTCCATACAAAGATTTGACTTGTTCAAGCCATGATATTTTCAATAACATTATATGGATGTGAAAGCTGGACAGTGAAAAAGATAGACAGGAAGAAAATTGATGCCTTTGAATTATGGTGCTGGCGGCGAATACTGTGTATACCATGGACTGCCCGAAGAACAAACCAGTCGGTACTAGAGGAGATCAAACCTAAGCTTTCTTTAGAAGCTCAGATGACAAGACTTCGACTTTCATACTTTGGACACATCATGCAGAGAGAGATCATTAGAGAAAGACATCATGCTTGGCAAGATAGAAGGTCAACGCAAAAGAGGAAGGCCAGCAATGAGATGGATCGATACAATAACAGCAGTTACGGGTACCAGTCTGTCAGCAATGAGCCGCCTGATGGAAGACCGAACACAATTTAGGATAGCTATCCAGAGAGTCACCATGAGTCGACTCTGACTCGACGACACTTAACAACAACAACAACAACAACAAATCAACAAGGGAAAACCCTGTCTATCCTATTTATTTATTTATTTAATGGTATTTCTATCCCGCCTTTTCCTTTATTCAAGGCGGTTGCACAGCAAACAATCAATGGAAGTGGTAGTTGGGTTCAGTGTGTGCATCATGTACAGTGAAAGTGTGTGTGTGTGTGTGTGTGGGTGGGTTGATTATTGTGCGCTATTTACAGCATGAGCTTTATACAGTGAAAGTGTAAAGAGCGTGCATGTACGTTGTTAATCCATGGTTGTAGCTCTCATTGTGTGTTCGGTCTGTAGTGCTCGAGGAATAGTAGAGTCTTTAGTTGTTTCCTAAAAACGTTAGTGTCTTCCGTGGCTCGCAGTTCGTCCTGGAGTGTTGGTAAGTTGGGGCAAAATGTCTTTCTCTTTAAGAAAGAATATTGGTGAGTCCGTTAAGCTTAAGATTCTAAGGTTGTTTTTCAAACACAAAGAAGCCTTGTTTTGTGGGCAGAAGATACACATCTTTCCTGACGTTACCCGCGCTACCCAGGCTCGGCAGCAGCAGTTTTTAGAGCTGAAGCCATTGGTTTTAGACCTGGGAGCTACTTACTTTCTGAAATTCCCTTGTTGCATTTCAGGATACAATACTAGTCAAAATCCCAAAGACTCTTACTCAAACAATGCTAAAACACAAGAGTCACAGAGCAACAAAGTATATTGCTAAGAGAAAGCTGGTATCATCCTAACCTTATGAGATGATAACTACTAAGGAGTGTATATGCATAGAACTAGAACACACATTAAGTGTAAAGAAGCCTCAGGCCAGGGGGGTGGAAAAAGCGTTGTGGCAGTAAACCACTACTTCAAACAACCACTAACCTCCTGTGTTGTCATTCATCAGCTTCATACCTCGTATGTGTTTAACATTTTTTAAATGCATGTAAAAGCAAAGAAACACTTAATTGAATTATGAAGGCTCCTCAATAACTGCAATGCTAACACTCCAGAAGGAGCAACCTGAGAGAAGCTGGCAGTCCTGATGCAGCCCGACTGAAGTTCACGGGCGAAACCCGAGTCAACACTAGTTCCAGTTCTGTTGGAGTGTTAGCATTGCAATTATTGAGGAGCCTGCATACACTCCTTGGTAGTTGTTATGGACAGGGAGACACAGGGTTAGGAATTTGGGATGGATATAAGGTAAAGGAGTAAGTCTGTCTAACTGTAGTGCATAATTGTGTTTGTTTTCTTTACTTTTTGAATTTTATACCTTGTTGTAGAATCAGGTGTATACTCCCTAGATGTGGGCTTTGCCTTAATTTTGTAATTGATTTATAATGGTTATTGCTTAGTATTGTTACTTGCTGATGTTTGGATGGTTTTCTTTATATTTTGTTTGGATTATATATTCAAAATTTCATAAATAAAAAACGAAAGAATATTGTTTTTTTCAGCAACTATAACACTTTCCCTATCTAGTTAAATAACATGATAATTGATACACCCTGTCTTATTTATTTTTATTTATTTAAACGTTTTTATATACCGCCCCTTCCAGTGATCAGGGGCCGTTTACAATGAACAGAACTCGTTTACAAAGAACATAGAACATATCAAACTATATTACAAGGCACTATTTACAAATCGGCTCTTCACATATACAGTAGAATAGCGGATGCTAAGGCAGAGCTATTTACAGTGTAGGGTGGGGAAGGGAACGGGATAAAGGAGAAATATATTAAATGGAGTTTCACAAAGAGAAAGGCTTGGGGTGGGGGAGAGAAGAGTAATTACCTAATTAAGCTATATCAAATGAGAAAGAGGTTCAGGAGGGTATGTATTTGTTTTTTTGCATACATCCACACCACACCTCCACACTCTGGACTGCAACCCAACTACACTTACATGCAGCAATCTCCCAAACACACTTCCCTTAACTGAGCTAGCTAGGGACTGCTTTAGTCTCATTCCTGAATTGAAAGAATATCTTCTTAGGCCCATTAAGGGTCAGTCTCAATTAACTAAGCACATAGCCCAGTAGAATATTTAAGCTCAGAGCTCTGCTTCAGTTACACAAAACAGTTCAATCACAGCTTAGGTTTGAATTTCCCCTTCTTTTCTCAGGGTATTTGTCAGTCACTTCAACCAGAAATTACCCACTTCTGGAAAGGAAGGGTTTTTTCTCTAGTCCAAAAGGATATTTCTTATAAAATCAATCCTCTCATCCACTCTCAAGAGCTTAAAGTCAGATTCAGAATTACAGTTTCAGCTCAAAGTATAAATGGCTTCTCCAGACCTTAGACAGGATTCCAAAGAGAATTTAATTTCCTTTAAGAAATATTATTTACTCAATAAGACTCTCAACCAATCAGTCAGTATTTCTCTCAGAGCCACTCACCCAAAGTTCCAAATGGTCACCAAATTCAGTTTCTAGGAAATTAAGCCACACTTCCACAGTCACCGATCACCAGTTCAACCCTTTTTCTTTACTCAGCACCCTTCTTTCAGCCCTCTTTTTACTCAGAAATCTCTCAGATGTCTCACCTTTTCCACAAACAAGCTTCAACTACTGCTTTCAGTTTCATTTCCCTGGTTTTGCCTCTGCAGTTTCTCTCCAGAAAGGCTGCTCACTCAAGAGATTCCTAAAGAGATCCCTGCACCTCCTCCACATAAACACACAGCTCTGGAGGCTGCAAAATTTCCCTGGAGAGGAAAGAAACATTTCTAGCTGTCACAGACAGCCCTGGACAGCACTTCTCCAGCCTAGGCAGGCAAAAATTATTTTATTTTAAACCTCAGGTTACATTTAGTTTACTGAATTTTAAATTAAATTACTCAGAGCACTTTATATTGTCTTTTTTGATAAATATAAAGGGCTCAATTCTGACCTGGATGTCCCAGCCCTCTGTGCACCCAGTCGGAACCAGACACACAAGAGTTAGCTGGGATTCTGATCCCATGGGGCACATCTAGCCCCATGGGATCAGAACTGCATCCAGGCCTGTACATGCAGGCTGGGACCCCGATTCTGGTTCAGCCTGCACATACAGGCCTTGCTTGGATAGCTCAGTCAGGGCTTTTGAATGAAGCCACGGTGCCATGGTGTCCAGTTACCATGACACTAGGACTCCATTCAAAAGCCATGATCCCCGGACACCAAACTGCAAACTGCATTCCCCACAGTCCAACACCCGATCTGGCTTCCCAAGGCCAGGGTCGGGCTGCAGGGAATCTTCTCTACCCCCTCCCACCGCTTTTCAGCCCTGGGCCTGCCATCCTCTGCTGACTCAGGGAACTTATTCCACCTCAGAGGTAGAATAAGTTCCCCATTCAAGCCGCCGGCCCTGTACGTACAAGGCCAACATTGGAATCGGCCCTGTACTTCTGTGGCCAATGACCACCCACTGCCTGCCCTAACGCTGCCCCCACAATCCGCTCCTTTCCCGCCCGTCTTACTTCCCCATACAACGAGCCGGGATGTTAGTCAGGGTAGGGAGAGGGCCCAAATAGCAGGAATGGACATCCCAACGGGACGTCTATCCCCGTTATTCATGCCTTGGAATGACCCCAAAAGTGTACAAAATTTTTATTTTTTTGGTACAAAATTCTCCCAGGAGTAATATTTCCTCTTGTATAGTGCAAAATATAAAAATACTATGAGATACACATTTTTCAAGTAAATACATTCCAATCACTAAACTTAAAGTAAAAATTCATTTTCTATCTTTGTTGGCTGGACATTGGAGAAATAAAATCTTATTGGTCCCACTCTTGTCATCATTCTCTTCTTGGTCTTCCCCCTTCCCCCTAAACTCCCCGAGTCACTGCTCCCTCAATATGAGTCCTTAATCTTCCCTCCTTAACCAAGGCCTCGCTCTTTCTCTCTCCTCCCCTTCAATCCAGCAGTTCCCGATCCTTCCTCCAAGTTCTCATTCTCCAACTTAATCTCCTAGTTCCTGCTCATTTGTTCCTCTCCCTCCCCCCCAACAAACTCTATACAAATACCTACTCTTTCCAGGGTCATCTTTAAGTTGTTGGTTCCCATAGGAAGAATTGAACAGTATGGGGAGAGAGATTTCTGCCCCAGAGATCACAGAGCATGGTCCTATAGCAAATAGAATCAGGGTCTTATTTAGCTCAGGTATTTGGTGCTTTCAAAATTAGTGCCCCTAGACAGTTGCTTATGCTGTCTGTTCCTAAATCTGGGCCTGATTCTCTCTCCTCTCATTCCACTGCCTGCTCCCTACTCTCTCTCACTCAGTCCCCCAGTCTCCATTCACCAGAACAATCCATGTGTCCCCAGTTTTCATTCCCAGATGCCCCCTCTCTCTCTCACTGGTACCCATTCTTCTCTCCCTGCCTGGACCACTCATTTTTCTTTCTGCTTAGCCCCAATCTCACATACCTCCCCACAACTCAGTCCCTAATCACTCTCTACACCCTTTCATGATGTTCCTTTTAATTTGTGAATCCCCACTCTTTTTCCCCACACACAATCCCCAAATTTCTTGCTGACTGCTCCTCAGGCACCCTTCTCCCCATTACGTCTCCTAGAACCTGCTCTTTCCTTCTCACAATCCAAGTCTCTCTCCTGAATTCTCACTCACCAAGTTCTAAACTTCTCAGTCTCTGCTTAACCCTTCCCCACCTCAGGTCTCCCACCTCTGTTTTTCTCTCTTCCCCCCTACCCGCCCCCATCCACTTATGCTTTAGTCTCTCCAGCATATACCTGCAGTTTAGTTCCTCTCTCTCCTTATCTCCCTCTGTTTAAAATCAGCCTCCATCGCTCACCACCATTCCTTGCCTACACAAGTATGCTGAGAACTCACGTGCAGGCACATTCCTGATGCTTTCTTGGGATGAACGAAATCAGCATAGTTTTCCTGTGATTGTGTCCCCAGCAGTATCCATAGATTATTACAGCTAACCTGGTAATGATAGGGGCTCCGCAGCAGCAACAGCAGCACATGGGAAAGTGGTCAGCCCAAATGTATATCCCCCTAATTGGATGGTGAGAGGCAGGCAGGAGTCAGAGAGAGGCAGAGGGGTTTAGTAGCACTGTGGTCGCAGCAACAGCACATGACTAAGTGACACTGTGGGACTTAAACAAACTTTACTTGAGAAGAGACTACAAAGTGAGGCAGAGGGGCCTGCCTGTAAACCTGATAGATACGGCAGCAGGTGGGGAGGAGCCATTGGCTGAGGAGGAACGGAGTCCTTGGAGCAGCAGCCAATGTCATGAGGCTAAGGTGAGGCCTACCACTCAGTAGAGCCCTGTGCAAAGAGTATGCTGGCACATACATAGGGTTGGCCCTGATTACAGTTGCCTTGTAGTCCATATGAATATGTAGAAATAAGGGTCGGCAAACAAGCTGTAGGTGAGATCTTTTCATTGCATTCTGAGAAGGCAAATTTCAAATATCGATATTAGATGATGCACGGTTAGCCTCGGTGCCTATAAGATAGGCGAGGGTTTTCCTCACCTATCTTACAGGCACCGAGCGCTAACCATGCAGCTTCTGATATTGGTGCTGCACGGTTAGTGCTAGTCCCAGCTTCTGCTGCACCCCGGCACGTCCCAATGCTAACTGGCTAGCATCGGGGCGTATAGGGGACTTAGTCAGCGATATTCGACAGCACTACCCGTGTATGTGCCGTCGAATATCTGGTTAGCAGGTATTTACACAGTTAACTGGCTGTTAACTGTGAAATGCCTTTTGAATATCGGGCCCTACGTGACTTGCCTGTTACTTGATATGACTGAACACACTTAACTGAGTTATTGTCATGTCGATGTGAGCAAAATGTTACTGTGAGTTAAGAATAATATTTTGGATGGTTACACCATTGTAATATTTAATAAATTGCACTAAAAATCCTATTCCTGAAAGTAAATGCCATCTATGTAGTCCATTATTACAAACCATGCAATGAAACTACAGGGTAAACTATTTATTTATTTAGACAGATTTGTATGCCACCTTTTCCTTCAATCAAGGTGGTCACGTCACATCACAATTGGAGGGTTACATTTAACATTAGGGTACATGTAATCATTTAGACAGCACAGTTACGTAACCGTATTTAGACATTTAGACAATGTTTAGACAGTACAATTGAAGTAACATTTAACATAGAGGTATTTACTAATGAGCTGTGTTGAATTTGTGTGTGTGGATGGGATTGGTGTGTGTTTATTTAAGACTAATAAAAGAAAATATTTCTTCACTCAACGTGTAATCAAACTCTGGAATTTGTTACCGGAGGATGTAGTAAAGGCTGTTAGTGTAGCTGGGTTTAAAAAAGGTTTGAACAAGTTCCTGGAGGAAAGGTCCATAAACCATTATTAAGAAGGGACCCAGAATATGCTTGACCCAGTACAAGCATTGTGGAACCTGTGTCTTTTGGGGAAACTGCTAGGTACTTGTGACCTAGATTGGCCACTGTTGGAAACAGGATACTGGGCTTGATGGACCTTGGTCTGACCCAGTATGGCATATCTTATATTCTTATATTCATTACCTAACTACCATTAATATCTGTATCATCGCCTTGATAATGGCTTATACACTTTAGTCTATTTTCCTCTTGCTCTCTACTTGCCTCATAGTAAAGGGAGAGTAAGACGAGGTTAGTGAAATCTCTCAGCTTCCATCCTGAAGAAACCATCAGACTCCACCCACACAGGCCATATGACTACATTTAAACGTCTTTGGTGCTGTTGCAAATGAGTCTGAAAGTAACCTCTTCAAGGTAAAGGGGGGGGGGCTATATAAAGTTATTAGATACAGAATTTGTAATATTTGAATGCAGAATACTGCTGAGAATACTGTTAGAATCTAGCATAAGGCTACGTCTTGCACACTCTCTGCTCTCTTCTCCCATCCCCCCTGCTCTTTTATAAAAAAATGTGTCAATAGTAGGGCACATCTGCATATGCATCAGAAAAAATTAGAGGGAACACTGGTCTTCCATCCACGTCTGTAGGTAAGGGATGGCCTACTTTTCCGCTAACGTTTTTGTTGCCAACTTTTGCTTTCCAGTCACCCATGACTATCAGGATATCCTGTTTGCATGTTCTGTCAATTTCAGCTTGTACTTGTTCATAGAACTCTTCAATTTCATTCTCTTCTGCAGCTGTTGTTGGGGCATATACTTGAATTATAGTTGTGTTGATAGGCAATCCTCGTAGACGAATAGAGATTATGCGTTTGCTGACTGCATTGTATTTCATTACAGTTCCTGCAAGTTTCTTCTTTATTATAAATGCAAGCTGAAATTGACAGAACATGCAAACAGGATATCCTGATAGTCATGGGTGACTGGAACGCAAAAGTTGGCAACAAAGAAGAAGGCAAAGTAGTTAGAAAATATGGACTTGGCAACAGAAATGAAGCTGGAGAAAGACTGATAGAATTCTGCAAGACCAATGATCTATTCATCTCAAACACCTTCTTCCAGCAACACAAGCGGCGACTCTACACATGGACTTCACCCAATGGATTGTATAAAAATCAAATTGACTACATCTGTGGAAGTCAACGATGGAAAACTCTGTAACATCAACAAAGACAAAACCTGGAGCTGACTGTGGTACAGATCATCAACTACTAGTATGCAAACTCAAGCTAAAGTTGAAAAAGAGCAAACCACTCATGAATGCAGCAAAATATGACCTTGAGAATATACCACTGGAATTTAAAGACTGCCTGCAAAATCGATTTGCTGCTTTAGATACAAATGACAGAGCTCCGGAAGAGTTATGGAATGACATCAAGAAAGTTGTGTTGGAAGAAAGCGAGAAGTCTCTACAAAAGGTGAAAAAGCAAAAACGGCCAAAATGGATGACGGAAGAAACTCTGAAAATTGCCCAGAAACGCAGAGAAGCTAAAGCCAGAGGAGAAAGAAAGACAATCGCAGAACTCAACAGAGATTTCCAACGTGCAGCAAGACAGGACAAGGAAAAGTACTACAATGACACTTGCAAGGAAATAGAAGCAGAAACTATTAGAGGGAGAACAAGATCGGCTTTCCTAAAGCTAAGAGAGTTAAAGAAAAAGTTCCAGCCCCGAATTGGAATGTTACAAGATGCTCAAGGTTCTATGTTGAATGATGCTGAGAAGATCAAGAAAAGGTGGAAGGAATATACAGAGTTTTTATATGATAAAGATCAAGTGGACCAACAGCCGTTTCAACCTGTACCTTATGATCGGGAATCATTGGTGATGAAAGAAGAAGTTGAAGCAGCATTGAAAGCCTTATCAAAGAACAAAGCACCAGGCATTGATAGCATTCCCATAGAAGTATTGCAGCAATCTGATGCAGCTGTTACCGTACTCACAAGGCTCTGCCAAGAAATATGGAAGACAACATCATAGCCAACTGACTGGAAAAAATCTGTGTTTATACCAATACTAAAGAAAGGTGATCCAACTGACTGTGGAAATTATCGCACAATCGCTCTGATCCCACATGCCAGCAAGATTCTACTGAAGATTATTCAAAAGAGACTACAACCATACCTGGAACAAGAACTACCTGAAGTGCAAGCAGGGTTCAGGAAAGGGCAAGGAATGAGAGACATCATTGCAGATGTGAGATGGATCCTTGAAAAGACTAAAGAATACCAAAAGGATATCTATTTATGCTTTATCGACTATAGCAAGGCTTTTGACTGTGTAAACCATGAAAAACTCTGGACCACATTAAGAAGCATGGGTATACCAGAACACCTGATCGTTCTCTTGCACAATCTGTACATTGATCAAGAAGCAACAGTTCGACTGGAACAAGGAGAAACAGAATTGTTTAAAATAAGCAAAGGTGTAAGACAAGGCTGCATACTTTCCCCCTACCTGTTTAATTTATATGCAGAACAAATCATCAGAGAAGCAGGATTATATGAAGACAACAGAGGTGTGAAGATTGGCGGAAGACTCATCAACAACCTTCGCTATGCTGATGATACCACATTACTGGCTGAAAGTGAAGATGATCTGAAACATTTGCTTCTCACAATCAAAGAACATAGTCTCAAAATGGGCCTGCACCTTAATGTAAAGAAGACAAAGATCATGACAACTGGCATAATCAACAGGTTCATCGTTGAAGGAGAAGAAATTGAAATTGTGAACAACTTTAACCTACTTGGATCAACTATCAATAAAGAAGCAACAAGCAGTCAAGAAATCAGACGACGCATTGCTCTTGGCAGAATGGCTATGAAAGACCTAGATAGGATTCTCAAGAGCAGAGATGTCTCTCTCCATACAAAGATTCGACTTGTTCAAGCCACGGTATTTTCAATAACATCATATGGATGTGAAAGCTGGACAGTGAAAAAGACAGATAGGAAGAAAATTGATGCCTTTGAATTATGGTGTTGGCGGCGAATACTGTGTATACCATGGACTGCCCAAAGAACAAACCAGTCGGTACTAGAGGAGATCAAACCTAAGCTTTCTTTAGAAGCTCAGATGACAAGACTTCGACTTTCATACTTTGGACACATCATGCGAAGAGAGAAATCATTAGAGAAAGACATTATGCTTGGCAAGATAGAAGGTCAACGCAAAAGAGGAAGGCCAGCAAGGAGATGGATCGATACAATAACAGCAGCTACGGGTACCAGTTTGTCAACAATGAGCCGCCTGACTGAAGACCAAACACAATTTAGGATAGCTATCCAGAGGGTCGCCATGAGTCGACTCAGACTCGACGGCACTTAACAACAACAACTCTTCCGCTTGTGCATCCACCATCAATTCTCTTGCTTATTCAAGCATAACCCATCACAGAAGCAGAAGCACTAGTGCTTAATAGTGTGTCAGCTTCCTTTGACATGTGGCGCCCTACTGCAAGGCTGGCCTTGCTTGGTAGAGGAAGCTGATGTACTTTTATGGACCATTTCCCTGCCAGCCCCAGGGAAGGGAACAAAGAAGACTGAAAGTACTGAGATTTGGAAGAGGGACTCCTTAACACAGTGCAGCCTTTTCTGAAAGGTCCTACACCGGAAAGAAGCTGGGTTAGCAGGTGTTGTAAGTGTGGTTGCTTTCAATTTCTGAAGGAGGGACGTAAAAGCAAACAGTGGCTTAGGGCACCACAACCTTTTCAGATGGGCCTGCCACTGGTGGCCAATATTCTGTTCTCTGTTATGCCATGGGGGATGGGCTGGAAGGGAGAGAATGTGTAGTGGGAGATGTTGATAAAGAGATGGTGGGGATAGTTTGAAGAGGGTAAAGAGAGAGACTGGGAATGATGTGAGGAACAGACTAGTGGAAGAGAGATTAATGAGAATGGGCATGTATGGCCATGCTTGTAGTTACGGTGTATGGAGCTATCATAGCCTGACTTGTTCTATTTTCCCAGTTGGAGGTGTATTGGTGGACTAGGACCTGAAATAATATTTGTAGTGTGATATGAGTCCTTGATGTTACTGCAGTTTTGGTACTGCATATTTTCTGTGGAAACATAGTATATGACGGCAGATAAAACCAGTATGGCCCACTGGTGCTGAGGTTTTTTTGTGGGGTTTTATAATTGTTTTGGTTGTCACCAGGGAGTGCATTTGCATAGAATTTTCATGTCACAATGAGTAATAGCTTCACTTCAGAAATCTTTTATAATATCTCTATAGTGTGCTGTTTAAAATATTTAGCTACATCTTTTTAATGTAAAATAAATCAGTATAAATTCAAAATATGTATTCTTACTAATATCCACTATTAATTTTCAACAGTTAATTCTACACATACCCACAGGTGCTGCAGAGCATGTGCGTTTGCGGAAATGCCATAGAGGGATGGAAGAAGAGTGGAGTGCTATGGTGCATTGAGTGGGATTACGAGAGAGCTTCGGGTGTGTATTTGTGCTAGGGGGGCAGAAGTACAAAGCTCCATTCATGCAAAAGAGGCTTCACAAAGAGTCTCTGCACAGGGCCCTGCATCCCCCCACCCCCTCCCTCCCAGCCTGTCCCTGAATGTAATACTTTGCTCTTTGGATTGTATCACACTTTGAACAAGTGCTGGAATTGTGTGCAATCGTATACAATGCTATGTTGGGTTTGAAAGCTTCCTAATCTTGTAAGAGTAAACCAACATTCATGATCTGAAATGAGGTTTGCCTTGGACAATGAAGCAGGCTAAAATCAACATCTTCTGACAGTGGTCCCAGGGCAAATACCAGAAAGCATGTTGTCGAGTAGCACTTAGCCTCAGCTTTCAGCAGACCAAAATATAGCACTACACATCAGGACACCCTTGAAGGAGGGGAACTGTGATTGGATCACCATCGCTGTTATAGTGTAGTATGGGACCAGATAGCATGCATATTTTCAATAAGTGAATCAATTGCATTTTAGTTAATTTGCTTTTATTTTGCCCACCATACTTTGTACACATCAAGTGAAGAGAGAGATCGTTAGAGAAAGACATAAATGCTTGGCAAGGTAGAAGGTCAATGAAAAATAGCAAGGCTGGCAATGAGATGGATCGATACAATAACAGCAACTATGGATGCCACTCTATCAACAATGAGCCGCCTGACTAATGACCGAACACAGTTTAGGTCAACTATCTAGAGGGTCGCCATGAATTGACACTGACTCGACGGCACTTAATAACAACAACAACAACAACAAGGTATAGAATTGTTCTTCACAGTTACACTGCTTTCTACTCCAGGTTACGAATGGGTGCTCTTCTACGCTGGTATGGACTTGTGCAGTTTGGACTTGTGCAGCAAGAATATTTTAGAGATCTAGAGGCAGTGTGACACTTACAAAGTCTGAACTCACATTTCACTCTGTAACTAAACTTTTTCAGTCATACTGGAACCTATTTTTATTGACAAGCATACTCCTTTTTCACCAAATTGATTTTTGAATAAACCAACATCATTAGATATTTGCCATAGCTTCTTCTGATTTTGAAGATGGAAATTTGGTGGTAGAATTATTTTATTACACTGTTGTCAACACAAAACTGTGATCCTACAATTCCCTGCAACTGAAAGTAATCATGGATACAAAATCCATGTTAAAGAGGCTCACCAAGTGAAAATGTTCCAAGTGCATATGTCAAGAACTGACACCAGACAGTAGGAGGACACTCTCTGTCATGACTCCTGAAACAGCTCTGCAGCAACTAAGCTTTTTTAAAAAAAAAAAAAGCAAATATTACCAATAAGCGGACAGATGCAAGATAAGACATGTGAGATGTGGAACGACGATAGGATCCTATGGCAGAGGCAGCAAATGGTGGATATCTGCTCTAAGATATGTGTGTGTGTTCCTTAATCTTAAGAAAAAGGCAGGGGGAGAGGAAGAGATGCACAACAAATTAGTAAAACCCTCTGTCCTGAAACTACAGCATGGTAAGACAGAAGCACTGTTCATGACCTTCAAATGTTTATAATGGGAACAATTCTAAGAGGCGACTTGAGGGGGCTGCACATCCTGCAAGCCATCCTGCCCATATTCCCCCTCCAACTCTCCCCGCACCAACAGAGCAGCAGTATGGGTAGAGCCGGCGGGGGGGGGGGGGGGGGCAGAGTGAGGATGGAGCTGGAGCGGGCCGAGGCAGCAGGACATACAGGGCCAATTCAGGACACGGCTCAGTATGTCCTGCGGGGTCAGGGAGAACATGCTGATTATTCCACCTTAAAGGTGGAATAAGCAGTTTCAACGGGCGATCAGGACTGGAACCCCCCCAGGCTGGGGACGGGGCAGGTAGGTCCCCACTGCCCAATCCTGGCCACGGCTGCCCAGTTTTGGGTCAGGCGGCGGGGAAATAGAGGGTCAGCGCCATGAGAATCAGGGGAGCCTGCGGGGAGGACGTCCCCGCGGGTCTGCAGGGGCATGCCGGGCCGTCTCAAGGCCCGATTCTATATGCCACGGGAATGTTTTGCTCCCACATTACAAAATTGGGTCCTAATGGGCCCATCCTGCTTGAGGCCATCCGAATGGTCCGGATGTGTCCTTTTCTGAATCAGGCTCAATGCATCAGATGGAGAGCGTGCTACTTCATTGAATCAGAATATTGAGTTTCTGAGTGAAAGGACATTTTAAAGAAATTGGATGTTTGGGTTCTACCTTCCATGGTGGGGCTATGCATTTGTTTTGTTGCAATTATGTGCATAGATTTTTTACACTCCTAAAATTGACCTAAGCATTTAAAAACTGAACTCATGTGCATGGCAAAATGAAACAAAATAAAAACTAGACAATTGGGGTATGTTTACTAAAGGTTAACGTGGAAGTTAATGTGCGTTAAGTGCCACTGTGCTCATAGAAATAAAAGGACTCTGGGCACTTTATGCATGTTCATTTCACTGACGCATATTTAATCCTTTAGTTAACATGCCTCAAAATAACAAATAAAATGAAAACATTCAGCTGCTGTGAACTCCTACTTAGTAGACTGGTTTTCAAGTTTGGATGACCCCCACCACGGACTGCTGTCAATAAAACTGAAGAACACTGATATTTAAATTTTTGATTTCTGTATATTGCCACATGGTATTTCATTGTGGAATTCCCTTCAATCATTTATACAGTTGACTTAGATGAAACTACATTTTGAACTAAACAATATTTCGGGAAACACAGAATTTTAAATGAAATTTGTTCTTATACTTTCTAGTTTATATTGACTACTTTTCTGTCTTTTTGCTGTTTTAAATCAAAGAAGTCTTCTCCTGATAAAGGCAAGTTTGCTGAAACATGGGAATATTGAATTTTTATGAATGATTGTGGGTTTTTTTCACTTATAGTGAATACTTCTTGAATAAGTTTGTGTTTTCTTATACAGGTATTATATTTTTAATTTATTGCTATCATTTCGATTAAAATGGTTTTAATTACCTTTATTTTTGTATATATACTTTTACATAAGAGAGACTAATTTTTGAACAGTGATTCCTCTTGAAAATTATTTATCCATTGAGGATTATAGTTAATTAAGCAGTCCTTTTATTAAAGTGCACTGTGGCTTTGCGCATAGCATGTGAATAACATGAAAATTCATACACGCTAAGTGCAAAGCCATCGCATTAACTGTCGGGGCATGGACAGCATGTTCCGAGCAGTTAACGAGCAGTACCTTAACTCAGGATGCTCTTGAGATGGAGGTAAGTGCACTGCTAATTGCAAGATTTCTAGTGTGCAGTGTCTACCTTCACACTGACAGCAAAGTGCTCATCGCGCCCACTCTCTGCCCCTAACCCACCCATTTACCACTCCAATTTGCAAGTTGCGGTTACCATGGAAATCAGCCCAGGCCATCATGCCCCGTGCTAACAGTTGCTGTGGGTCAGAGCGCACGGTTACCACGTACCGAAACCCATGCTAACCGCACAGTTCACTTTAGTAAATCGGTCCCTAAATATCCACAGAATTTGCAAATTCAAAGTTCTCACCAGGAAGAACATTACATGCATGAAGTTAAAGCTAGTTTTCATACACATGCATTGCTGCAAAGGCCCCAGCTCAGCTCTTAGCATCAGAGTGGCAGAGACTTTGAAGACGGTTTTCTCATATGTAAATGTACATTGCACTGTGGAGAACTGTCTTAATTATTAAAATACATTGTACCACCTCTAAAATATCCTTCACTTTAACATATATTTACATTTTAGCAGAATAACCTACCACTTCCCTTTTTGTCCGATCAAATAGATATGACCTATAAGTAAAACGGGCCTAGTGGTTAAGGCAGCAGCCTGGGACCAGAAAGACCATGGTTCAGCTCCCACTGATGCTCCTTGTGGCCTTGGGCAAGTCAGTTAACCCTCCATTGCCTCTGGGGACAGGAAAATACTTACTGTGCCTGACTGTAACTTGCCTTGAACTGCTACTGGAAAGGCATGAGCTAAACACTATTAAATAAAGAAAACAGTTGTCAAGTTCACAGTGTTCCAACACAGTCTTCATTTTGATATTGTCACCTGCTTTAATGAAAAATTACAAGCTTGCCAAAAGAAGCCTATGGATGTATATATAATGCTGTGATTTTTCCTAATGGCAAGCGATTGTATTGAAATACTGACTATGTAGATAATTTTATAAGGTGTTTCTCTGCATAAAACAGTGTTTTAAGCACAGGAACAGCCTTTTGTAAAATTGTTTGGGGTACGGGAACTTAAAATTATGTGCATACATTCTGTATATGTGTATATTTATACAGCCTCCTGCCTGAGTTACTATTAGGTACTACTGCGTTAGCTAATGCCAGTAACATGTTCTTTTACATGAAATGGGATCTCTCAAAAAATACACTATTGCACATAAGTGGTGGTAGTGTACCTTAGTAATTCTAGCTGACAGGTGGGGGCAGGATTTGGTCAGCATTTCCAGTTATGAGTGTATTTTTAAAATATACACACATAAGTATGTAAAATAAACTGGTGGGCCCTAAAGCTGGTGTAAACATGTGTGGGTATTTTCTGTGGAGTAATTTTAAAAGGGGAAGTACATGCAAGTTTCCGTTTAAAGTTCATGAAATGTATCCACAGTCCTGCCACACAAGCTAAGTGGACCATTACACAGAGGAGGAGACATTAAGATCTCTCTATATTGGGCCTTTACTACACAGTCTCATTGAGCTGGGAAGTATATTTTGATATTTTCATCAAGTGTACTATAATAAACCTAGACTGCTGCAGGTTTTCCTCGAGGCTATGAGCTTTAGCAACTTTGAAAATTCTCTGCACTGTTATCAAGCCACAATCTTTATTGAAAAAAGTGAGATTTATGATGATAAACTCAGTGGCTTGATATAATCCTTATTTATCTCATTCTGCATGACAGTCCTTGAAATAGTGATTCATCCTATCTAGCCTCCTTCCATTCTTTCTGAAAATTATCACCATTGTATTGTTCAGTGTCTAGTAAGTAAATAATAAGTAACCTCAGACAAGAAAGAACTTCAACACAAATATACCAACAGTATTAAGAGTATTCATTTAATCCACTATCTGACCTACTGTTATAGCAAACGCTGTGAAAAGCTCTTATTCAATCACTCACCCACAGAAGGAAAACTCTCAGACAGGCTGGAATGCAAACAGGATCTTTAATGTGCACACAGGATCAGACAGAGAGCCGGTACCCTCCAACAAAAAGGTCTGAACCCCGAGGGACGTCCTTCAATGCCTTATATACAGTACAGTTTTAAACTCATTCTACAATCCCATTTGCCACAGGTATTTCCTGCCCACCAATCAGCAGCCCCTGGGGAGGTACCTGGGTGACCTGTCCAAACCGGTATGCTCTGGTCTGTTGGTTTCTGGGCTAGGGGATACTGTGCTCAGACCTGGAGAGGGGGGAAGGGTGCCTACTGAAATCTCAATGCCTTTCTCTTAGCAGGCTGATTACCTCATGGCTTGCGGGGGAAGGGTCAGGCTGATCAGAGCCTCATGGCTTGCCGCATGGCTTGGGGGAAGGGCTACCTACAGCTATACCTCATGGCTGCCTCATTCCCCCCTTTTTAAGTGAGACCTCAACCGCTAGAGGCGGTTGAGGGCTGTATTACTAGAGGCAAGCCGCAGAGGGGTGTATTTGGGACAGAGCCATGACAATGGTAACCACCTTGCGTTCTACCAGGGTATCAAGGGTGGTGGTCATGAAGCGGTAAAGAATGGGGATAAAACATGGCAGAATGGCACATAGCAGTAAATAAAAGGAACCCCTACCACTGAGATTTTTTTAGTCCCCCTAGCCAAGTGAACCAATTCACAAACCACCCAGGACCCATGGGCAGATAACTAGATCACTTAGGTCTTGGATAGAGTGTTCAATAGAGACACTTGCATTAGTGAGTTTAAAACAACACATACCCTATACCCTCTGTAGCAACTCCTGCACAAAAGTTTTTGTTCCGTGTGCAAAAGTTGCTGTTCTGACTGTAAAAGGTTGCAGGGCCTGCAGAGGCCTCTTTTCCTTTGGGACAAAGGAGGGCCGTGTGCAAAAAGTCTGCAGAGGCTTCTTTCCTTTGGGGCAAAGGTTCTTTCCCTGGGATCCACCCTTATCAGCATATTAATGGCTTTTATTCTTGCTAGTGTTGAGTCATTCTGGCTGCACCCTGCCATTTCCTTTGCTTCATTAATCACTGGCACTGTAGTCTTCAGGGCATATGAGTACTTTGTATCACCAGCTTTGTTTGGCCCGTTTAACTTGTCCAGGCTTACCCAGCTTGCTCAGGCCTGTTTAACCTGTTCAGGCCTGGCATGTCTTTTCTTGTGCTGGGTCCATTTTCTGTACACTTTCAGGCCTGACCTGTTTCTTAGCTGGGTCCATTCTCTGTGCACTTCTGTTCAGAGTATGGTTCCCCCTGGCTTTACTCTTGGTGTGCTGGGCTCTGGGTACTCATTTTCTTAGCCCACATGCTTTTTCCGTGCCATCATAATGTATTACAGCCTCAGGCAAGGATGCAGCCATACTAGACATACCTATCAGCCAATTTCCCTTCATTTCCAATTTTTCTTTTTCTTTTCTTGTTTATGGGGCAATGGCAATCCCACTAAGGGCAATGGACAAGCAACCATTTGAGACAGATATTGAGACAGATAGGGGTCATCAGAAAAGCAGCTTCTGGTATGTTCCCTAGAGACAACATACATTGTAACATCATTTTCTTGCAGCTGGTCAATAATATTGAAAACACATAACATGAAAGTATGTCAAAAGCAGCAGTGCTTTGAGAATAGTACAGTAAAAACTTGAGCTGGTGTGGGTATTGCAGTTGCTGAAGCCGAAATGGCTTGTAGATTTCAGTTACTTTCTAAGAGAACAATATTAAAAGGATAACAATACAGTCATTCACAGAAGCCCCCAAAAACCCCCAGTCAGTCCAATAGTTCTTTTTCCTGCCTTTTAGCAGTTCCCCAGGACCTTGCAGTGTGCTCCACCCCTCTCTGAAGTTTAAGTTCTGTTTCTCTTAAAATTTAAACCTCCCATTCTCCTAGGCAGACACCCTGGCCCGTTTTTCAATGTGACACACTGATCCAGATAGGGTCTCCTTCACACATCTCAGCGGTGGGCAGCTCTGAGTTCTCGGGATGGTCTGCTCCATCTGGATCCCGGCCACCTCCCTCGTCTTGTGTTACGATTTGGACATTCATTCTTCCAATGTCCCTCCTCTTTGCAGTAGGCACATTGATTGGGGGCCAGGGGAAACTTCGGCCCCCCGTATCCGCGGCCTCGCCCCCGTTCTTCTGCGCTGGACAAAGTAGAAAGCAGTTGTCTAGTGTCCGACCGGGAAGGCTGGTGTGTCTGCATACTACTGGTCATAAGATCTGTCAGTTCTTGGGGCTTTTCAGTGTAGGAAGCATAATGGGTTTTCCAGTTCAACAGGTCCGTAGTGGAGATAGGGACATAAATCAGGCTGCATGGTCCCAGTGTCACACGCCCAGCAGCATCAAGGTACGGGAGCCCCTGTACTTGTCGTAATGGCATTTGGAGATCATGCGACTGCAGGTGGTAGGCCCTCGGGGTGGACGATTCAAGCTCAGCCTGTGTGCTCTCAGGGGAGGAGATGGTGGCACTAGAGGTGGTACCAGGAGTGGGAGGGGAGTCTGAAGATGAGGGGCTGGAATCCGTAGAATCTTCCCTAAATCTGGCATCACCCACCCCAAGAGTAGGTCTTCCTGATTCTTCAGCTAGGGGCGGACCCTGCCGTGGTGCAGATGGGACATGAGGTTGAAGCAGAGGGAGAGGGCGTGGTGGAATGTCTGGAGAGTCCCACCCCTGGTAGATAGAGGCGGGTGTCCATCCCTTTTGGCGACCACTGGCCGCCAACATTATTCTACACTGATCCTCGTGACAGCGCTGGAACTATCTTGGTCTGAGCTGGCATATGGCCAGCTATGAATCAATATAAGGGAACTGGTCAGGGCGCTCTTTTGCAACAATTTGATGGAGCAAAGACACAGTGGACAGGTCAGCGGACCCCTGGGGAGGCCACAATTTAACTAAGGCTGGCCATTCCCTCTCACATAGAAAAGATAATCTGGAGGCGGAGAGAGATACCCCATAATCTTCTCTAAACCCAGATTTAAAATGGTGAAGCATGTACTGTAGGGGCGTTTTTTCTTTAGACTTTCCCGACCCCATGCACTAATTCTAGTTACAATGTATAGCAGATCTTCTAGCCTAATCTCAATTTGGGAAAAATGCAATTTACAGTAAGAGAGAGAAAAATGCAATTTACAATACAGATCCTATCTAAATCCAGGAAAAATAATACAATTTATAATACAGACCCTATCTACTCTTAACTCAGGACAAATAATACAACTTACAATATAGGTCTTGGCAATTTACAAAAAAAAAAAAAAAAAAAAATATATATATATATATATATATATACATAAGCTAGCTATTCTTACAATGTCCACCAGATGGAGCTCCAGGATCACTTAAACCACGGGGAATAGTAGTAATTACAGCTAATGTCTACTAGATGGAGCTCCAGAGTCTCTTTAAGTATATGGGAGTGTAGCTTACACGTGGTCTTTTCAAGATGGCTGCCTCCACGTGCGTTCTACACCGGATTTCAGCTCTGCACTCACAGATAAGGCCAGGTTTTCTCCTCTAATGACTCTGTCTCTGCTGACTCTGGGCCCAAAGGGAAAAAACAGGGATAGACATCGGGGCAGCATAAAATTACATCGGGGGTTCAGGGGAAGGCAGTAAATCCACACCGGGCAGCATGGAGGGCAGAATCTAACATCGGAGCACATGGGGAAGCAAGAATTCACATCGGAGCACAGAAATTACATCGGGGGCTCAGGGGAGAGCAGTAAATCCACACCGGGCAGCATGGAGGGCAGAATCTAACATCGGAGCACATGGGGAAGCAAGAATTCACATCGGAGAGCAGAAATTACATGGGGGGCTCAGGGGAGAGCAGTAAATCCACACCGGGCAGCATGGAGGGCAGAATCTAACATCGGAGCACATGGGGAAGCAAGAATTCACATTGGAGAGCAGAAATTACATGGGGGGCTCAGGGGAGAGCAGTAAATCCACACCGGGCAGCATGGAGGGCAGAATCTAACATCGGAGTGTGGCAGGTGCAGGCCTGTGACCCACGGTGTCTGACATAAGCAGGCCAGCATGGCTAGCTTGACCTGTAAATGAGGCCTGTGGAGAGGCATATAGGATTGCACATCCCCCAATATGCTGCTATTGTAAGATAGAACTCAGTAGAAGTATTGAATTAGCTTAGGTAAGCAGAACTGCAGAGCTGAAAGATGGGAAAATACAGAAAAACATGTTTAAAAGTTACTGATAAGAAAAAGTACATCTGCAAAGAAATAATTGGGAGTGCTGACAGATGAGTTGCAGAGCCCTGCTCCTCTGCATGCACAAATTGGTTCTATGGCCTTGAGAGTGTGAAATAACAAGTTGATGAACTGACCATTGTAATTGGGACTAGAAGGGGGATATGCAGGTGTCATGCCCACTGAAGGGACATAATTGGATAAACTTATCAGTACCGGGACCAATGGAAGGGGTACGGGAGGTACGGGAGGTTACCGGGACCAATGAAATGTTTTTCTATACCTAGAATGGAACAGAAGTCTATAAAAGTTGTTGTAATGCTTGAAAACTTTGCTCAGCCATTTTGAAATTGACTGGTTCGAGACTTGTGCACAAATAAATGATTTGGACCTTCTGAACAGACTCCTGGTATCATTGGTTTGTCTGCGCTTTGCTGCTACAGGAGCACATGGGGAAGCAAGAATTCACATCGGAGAGCAGAAATTACATGGGGGGCTCAGGGGAGAGCAGTAAATCCACACCGGGCAGCATGGAGGGCAGAATCTAACATCGGAGCACATGGGGAAGCAAGAATTCACATCGGAGAGCAGAAATTACATCGGGGGCTCAGGGGAGAGCAGTAAATCCACACCGGGCAGCATGGAGGGCAGAATCTAACATCGGAGCACATGGGGAAGCAAGAATTCACATCGGAGAACAGAAATTACATTGGGGGCTCAAAGCAGCACCGGAGCAGTACCGGGAGGCAGGGGATCACAGCGGGGGCTCAAAGCAGCACAGATATCAGGAACGGGAACAGCAGGCAGCATGGGGAGAGCACAGATTAACACCGGAGCACAAGGGGAGCATAAATTAACATCGGGGAGCAGAAATTAACATAGCGGCAGCACAGGGGGGAGCAGAAATTTACACCGGAGCACAAGGGGAGCATGGGGACAGCACAAATTAATATTGGGGCACAAGGGAAGCATGGGGAGACAGAAATTCACATCGGAGCACATGGGGAGACAGAAATTCACATCGGAGCACAACGGAAGCACATTAGAGAACTCTCTCCTTGCAGTCACGCTTCAGAAAACTTCCCACAAGCAGAAAGGAAAGAAGAGAAACAGCGATCTATTCTTTATCTCAGGTGTGTTTAGCTTATCAAGTGCTATATTTTGGTTACTTTTAGAAGTTTTCGGCAGCGCTTTTAAAAGATTCTTAAGAGTGGTAATACTAATATCCTAGGCAATTTTTCTTCAATATCTTTGGCAGCGCTGCACTTTAAATACCTTTTAAGGGGCCCAAGGTAGCAAAATTAATTGCTCTGATTTAGCAAAATTAATTGCTCTGATTTCTAGCAAAATTAATTGCTCTGATTTAGCAAAATTAATTGCTCTGATTTCTAGCAAAATTAATTGCTCTGATTTAGCAAAATTAATTGCTCTAAACTGGACGAACGATGGCTTCAGAAACCCCCCCCCCCCCCCCCGGGGGTCCCTACTAGGACCGTTCGTGCGGGTGATCGGGCCGCTACAGGTTCCTAGAATTTTACTAGGAATTACAGACGGAGTACAGAACGTAGCAGTACTCACCAGAGCTCTGATCAGGCAGGTAGTTTGGATGCCAGTCTATCCAACCGGTTTTCAATCGGGGATTCAGCCGCAGGGACCAGCTGTCCAGACAAATCAAGGTGTCCTTCCGAGCACAAAGTGGCCCGGGGGCGCCAAGGACCGTTAATCACCTGGAGGGGTCGGTCCCTGACCGGTGGAGGCCCCGATCCTGCAAAAAGCAGTAGTCTTCCACTGTGGGTGTGATGAGAGAGGCTTTTCTTTTAAATAATTTCCCGGCCGATGCACCAAAATGTTATAGCAAATGCTGTGAAAAGCTCTTATTCAATCACTCACCCACAGAAGGAAAACTCTCAGACAGGCTGGAATGCAAACAGGATCTTTAATGTGCACACAGGATCAGACAGAGAGCCGGTACCCTCCAACAAAAAGGTCTGAACCCCGAGGGACGTCCTTCAATGCCTTATATACAGTACAGTTTTAAACTCATTCTACAATCCCATTTGCCACAGGTATTTCCTGCCCACCAATCAGCAGCCCCTGGGGAGGTACCTGGGTGACCTGTCCAAACCGGTATGCTCTGGTCTGTTGGTTTCTGGGCTAGGGGATACTGTGCTCAGACCTGGAGAGGGGGGAAGGGTGCCTACTGAAATCTCAATGCCTTTCTCTTAGCAGGCTGATTACCTCATGGCTTGCGGGGGAAGGGTCAGGCTGATCAGAGCCTCATGGCTTGCCGCATGGCTTGGGGGAAGGGCTACCTACAGCTATACCTCATGGCTGCCTCACTACCACTCCTGCTGCTATGTAACCCCCACTAGCTACTGTAAAAAAACTATAGTAATTAAGCTTGCTACCCTCAGGCAACTGTACAAAACCTATTGCATTTAAGCTTGCTACCCTCAAGCAACTGTAAGCTGCTACCCCCAAGCAACTGTACAAAACAACCATGCTCTCACTTTACCTTGCAATATACTCAATACTTGCACTCATACTTTTAGTAGCAGCACACAATAACCCCAACACCCCACAATTCCTCCCACACATCCCATACAATTACTGCTCAGCACCCCCTCTACTATCCACACCTCTTAACCGATCGCGACAACACTCAACCAGATGCCTCATAATCATACAACCCTCTCCCTGCATCACCCCAATTGCTACTACTTCTGACACAACAGCGAGGTGATTCGATGTGAACTGATCAATGCCAGATCAGTCTGAAATAAAGTCCAGACTATCACTGATCTACTCACAGAGTACCAACTATATATACTAGGGGTCATTCTGAGCAGGGGCGGCCCAAGGGGGGTGCAGGGCCATGTGCGGAGACTCATTGCAGGCCCCATTTGCATACGAAGCTTCATTTGCATAAATATTTGCATAATGTTAACATGCACTAACTTTTAGTAAACATGCCTCTTAATGAGTGTCTGGATAAAGAAAGACTACCAGATTTCTACATTACTATACTCCAGTGCCAACTGCCAGGCACATTAGGAAGTACTACAAATACTGCCCACTTAGAACCCATAGCAAACCCACCGTATCATAACAGCACTACCAGGACTCACAAACCACCATACCCTACCTATCAAAAGGCAACACTGCAAATATTAAACCAATAAATCTCAGAGAATAACAATACACCTACTGGGGAAAGAGAACAAGTGGCACTGTCAAATAGAAACTATATGAACAGAATGCCTCGGCTCGGTTACACATGCAGAACTTAGACTGTCACCAAACAAAGAATAAGGGATCACAGTTTAGAAATAGGAAGACAATAATTAAATTGGGAACCCTTAAAGCCAAACTTGGAATGTACAACACTGGAGAAATAAAACTATAAATTAATTTTCTCTTGTACTAAACAAAAACATAAAGATGTTAGTGATACACATTTACCAGAGCTGACATATTCCAGTTAATAAATTCAAAATAAAAAAGTATTTTTCTACCTTTTGTTTGGGCATTTTATTTTTCAGTTGCAATTGCTCCATTCGTTTTCTTCTGGTTTCTTCGTGTCTTCTGCTAACTCTCCATTGTCTGCTGTCTATTTGTCCTTTCTTCTCTCTTCTAGGTTTTTTCCATTCTCTCTCTACATCTGCTTTAACATACTGATCTTTCCCCTTTTGCTCTTTCCTCCACTTCTTTATTTATTCCTTTATCATCCACTCAAATTTCACCCTTCCATCCTCAATTCCCACTTACTCAATCCCAGTACCTGGCTAATCGTAGGTTTTTCTTCCCTCCCACACAAAATATCTTTTCCCCTCTCCATCCTCATTCTCCTAGCCCCATTCCCTTCTAGTCCTCCCCCAAGATCAGCTCCCTTCTAGTTCCAGCTCCACGCAGCATCAGCTCTCTTCCAGTTCCATTCTCCCATACCCCCGCATCAGCCATTTCCAATCCTGTTCCAGCTCCACATCAGCCCATTTCCAGTACAAGTTCCCCCCATCAGCCCATTTCCAATCCTAGCCCCCATTAGCCATTTCCAATCCTATTCCAGCCCCACATCAGCCCATTTCCAGTCCTAGCCCCCAAAAGCCCATTTCCATTCCTAGTCCTCCCCATTAGCTCATTTGCAGTCCAAGCTCCCTCCTCCATCAGCCCATTTCCAATCCTAGCCTCCCCCAATCAGCTCATTTCCAGTCCTAGTTCCCCATCAGCCTATTTCCAGTCCCAGCCCCCACCAAACTCAGCCCATTTCCAGTCCTAACCCCCCATCAGCCCTTTTCATTCCTATCCAAGCCTCCCCATCAGCCCATTTTGAGTCCAAGCTCCCCCCATCAGCCATTTCCAATCCTAGCCCTCCCCCCCCCACTCAGCCCATTTCCAACCTTAGGCCCCCCCCACTCAATCCTTTTCCAATCTTAGCCCCCTCTCAGCCCATTTCAAGCCCTAGCCTACCCCTCCCCAAAGAGCCCTGCAGCTGGCTTTAGAGGCCCTGGCTCACCTCCCTACAGCGGCTCCCAGCAGGCTCAGAAACACCTCCCTATAGCCGCTGAAGTGAAGAGCGTCATTTTTTCTTCACTTTGGCAACTGTGTTGTAATGTAGGTCACTGGCGCACCAGAGGTCAAAGGACATTTCCTGTGTCCCGGCACTCAGCACACCAGCGACCTACATTACAACACAGTTGCCGAAGAAAAACAGCATTCTTCACTTTAGTGGCTGTATGAAGGTGTTTCTGAGCCTGCCGGGAGCCACTGTAGAGAGAGGAGCCAGGAGCCAAACAGCATATTCCAATGTCCAAGAAACAACAGAAGAGGAGAAGGAGTACTACTACTAACAAATCTCACCTACATTTCTGGCCTCTATCAACTAAAATCACCGACGAAATTGATTCAGTCACCATCACAAACAATATTGACCCATTACCAGCCTCCCATTCCTGGCCAAAATCATCAAGAAAATTGTACAGCTCCAGCTCCAAAACCATATTGACGAAAACCACCTACTTGATCCTCAACAGCACAGTTTCCACCTGTTTCATGGAGTAGAAACCCTAATGACCTGTCTCATTAACACTATAACCAAAGGCATTTAAGACTGTACACAAACCTACCTCCTGATATTCCTGGATATCTCTGCGGTGTTTGACACAGTCAACCATAACATGTTACTTCAGAGACTACAACTATTTGGAATTCAACACATAATACTCAAATGGTTCCAATCATATCTTACAGACAGACAACAACAAATAAAGATGGGTTCAAACATCTCCAAACCTTACCATCAAACGCAAGGAGTACCCCAAGGTTCCAAACTATCCGCGCCCCTTTTTAACCTCTACCTACAACCTCTATGCTCAGTTATCAAAAAACACAACATCCATTATCACTTATACACTAACGATATTATGCTTTACTATCCACTACCTACAACCTCTATGCTCAGTTATCAAAAAACACAACATCCATTATCACTTATATACTAACGATATTATGCTTTACTGTCCACTCCTCTCCAATCAACTCGATTACACACAAATTCAAGACTACTTCATGGAAGTCACACACTGGCTCTCAACAAATAACTTATCAATCAACTTCAAAAAGATTGAGGCTATGTTCATTACAAAGGATATCTCTTTCACACCCCCAACCATTATAACATTAAACAACATACAGATAAATGTAAAAACAGACTGAAACACCTTGGTATCACTATTGATCAGCAACTATCCTTCAAAACCCAAGTAGCAACAACAGCCAGAACAACCTATTTCAAAACAAAGACCTTACAACTTCTCCGTCCCCTCCTCGAACCAACAGATTTTAGATCAGCACTACAAGCACTCACTCTACCCCATGCAGATTACTGTAATAATATCTATCAGGGTCTACCCCAGTCTACACGTCTCAGTCTTCAAACTGCACTACACACCGCTGCATGTACCATCCAGGGAGCTACTAAATACAACCACATTACCCCCATCCTAAAAACAATTACACTGGTTACCTCTTACCAGTAGAATCAAATGTAAATGCATCCTCCTCACTCACAAAGCACTTCACTCCCACCAGGAAACCTGCCTCAAATCCTTGCTACAGAAACCCCCTACAAGCAGACCACGAATACATACTACAATCAACAAACTTAACATACCACAATCCAAAACTAAATACAACCAACAAACATGACGCAAAGCTTTTGAACTCTACTCCCTTCCCTATGGAACTCCCTTCCTGCGATACTAAGGGGTATGTTTACTAAACTGGGCTAATGGTTAACCCGGGCTATCTGCCACTTGGTCCCATATTATTCAATGGGACCTAGTTGCAGATAACCCGGGTTAACTGTTAGCCCGGTTTAGTAAACATACCCCTAAGAAACATTACCAGTCTCCCCATCTTCCGCAAACACTTGAAAACCCACCTATTCACTGAACATTTTGGTCCCTCCACCTACCCCCCCCCCCCTTCAACATAACACTATCAAAACAGACTCACAATTGACAATACCATTTAGTTTCAATGTTTGTATATAGTACTGCATTTTATAGTATATAGTATGATTGTTATCAAAATGTTGAACTGTTTCAATTGTTAACTGTTACTCTGTTCCTTGTACAACATATATTCATTGTAAAACGTTCTGTTCCCTGTAAACCGCTTTGGCCTGGTGAAAAGTGGTATATAAGCCTAGCTAAATAAATAAAATTTTGATAGTTAGGGTTTTGCTTGCCTGGAGAGAGAGAACAGTCACCAGTGGTTGGGGATTCCCTTCCCATAGAGAGGAGGGAGGCTGAGAGCAGAGAATTATTATTGGACTGCAGACTTGCAGATCCCCTGCTCAAGAGTATTTTTGCTACCACTCATATCATAATTATATAGCAGTCCTAAATCCAACACATGTGATTCACTTAAAAACTTCTAGCAGAAAGATTCTGGAATAAAATGACTTTACCTAAAACCCATACTTGGAAATCAGCAGCGGCTATTCATAAAAATAAACTCAAATATACTGAAATGAGATGGTTTGTACTGTTATTAATAAAGAACCTACTGATGAAGTATTAATAAGGCTACTATTTCATTAAGAGTTTCATTGTTGTGCTTTATGACTTCATATGAACTTTTGATGAAATGACTGTATATGTCTCCATAGGGGGTGCTTAGTGTACTACTCTACTGCAGAGAAATGTATCTTGTGTGTATTTCCTCAGGCTGCACTGTCATGCAGGCAGCTGTGAAGGGCAAACATTGCTGTTGTAGAGGAGACATATAAGCTGTATTTTGAACATTTTTAATGTGGGCAGTTTTCAAAAGTTATTTACCATTATTGAAAAGTGGCCATCCTGCATGCAAGTAAAAGTAAGTATGTTGTCCCACAGTGCATCTACCCTTGCCCTCATTTTTTGCAAAGGCATTCCCAGATGGAGTTAGGAGGGAGAGGCAATATTGCATGTAGTTTTGGAGTTTCAAAGCTGCATTACCAGAAAGCATTCCTGAAGAGAAAACAAATGAAAATTTCTGCAGGTACTGGGCACGGACATTCATTAATGTGTATTTGGTTCATTAATGTGCTAAAAATTGTACATAAACTTACATAGCAAATGATGACAGATAAAGATCAGTATGGCCAATTTAAGGCCCCTTTTACCAAACCATGTTAGATAGTTAACAAGCGTTTTCATGCGTTGCAACTGGCAGTTGGGAACACTAACTGCGCATGCAATGAGAGTCAGAAGCTGCAAAGATGCCTTACATATTGGAACATGGAACATACGAAGCATAAACCAAGGGAAGCTGGAGGTGGTCAAGAACAAAATGGAATGTGTACAACTCGATCTGTTGAGTTTCAGCAAACTGAAATGGATGGCATCGGATACTGCATTTCAATATCACATGGTCTACTATGCTGGAAATGAAAGACAAAGAAGAAATGGTGTTGCATTTATAACCAAGGAGAAACTTGCAAGAACTGTAATGAAATAGAAATTAAACATTCACTGATTGCATTGTATTTGTCTATGAATGCCCAACAGCACAACCATTATTCAGGTATATGCCCCAACAACAGCTGCAGAAGAGGAAGAAGTGAATGAGTTCTATGAACAAGTACAAGCTGAAAGTGACAGAACATGCAGACAGAATATCCTGATAGTCATGAGTGACTGGAAGCAAAAGTTGGCAACAAAGAAGAAGGTAAAGTGGTTGGAAAATATGGACTTGTCAACAGAAATGAAGCTGGAGAAAGACTGATAGAATTCTGCAAGACCAATGATCTAGTCATCTCAAACACCTTCTTCCAGCAACACAAGCAGCAACTGTACACATGGACTCCACCCAATGGATTGTATAAAAATCAAATGGACCACATCTGTGGAAGTCAATCATGGAAAAGCTCAATAACATCAACGAAGACAAAACCTGGAGCTGACTGTGGTACAGATAACTAACTACTAGTATGCAAACTCAAGCTAAAGCTGAAAAAGAGCAAAGCCACTCATTAATGTAACAAAACATGACCTTGAGAATATACCACTGGAATTTAAAGACTGCCTGTGAAATCGATTTGCTGCTTTGGATACAAATGACAGAGCACCAGAAGAGTTATAGGATGGCATCAGAGCTGGTTACTTTTCAGAAGACGTTAAAGTCCTTCCTGTTTCCTCCTTGATTTTTTTAGGTATGACTTATGCTTGGCAGGTACTGTACCTAGTCTGGGGTGGAGGTTGGGGTTGAAGGTAGGAATTGGTTGTATAATTGATTTGTTTTATTATTATTATTATTATTTTAACATGTTCACTGCTTTGAATGCATTTGCATATCACAGTACAGAAATGTTTAAAAATAAATAAATAATAAATAATAAAGTTGTGCTTGAAGAACGTGAAAAGTCTCTACAAAAGCTGAAAAACCAAAAATAGACAAAAAGGATGACCGAAGAAACTCTGTCTCTCTTTCTCCTCTGGCTTTAACGTTTCTGCATTTTTGGACAATTTTCAATCACTGAATTCAACAGAGGTTTCCAATGTGCAGCAAGATGAGACAAGGAGAAGTACTACAATGATGCAAGCAAGGAAACAGAATCAGAAACCAATAGAGGAAGAACAAGATTAGCTTTCCTAAAGCTACGAGAGTCAAAGAGAAAATTCCAGTTTCAAACTGGAATACTACAAGATGCTCAAAGATCCATGTTGAATGATACTGAGAAGATCAGGAAAAGGTGGAAAGAAAAAATATATAGAGTCATTATACCATAAAGATCAAGTGGACCAACAGCCGTCTCAATCTGTACCTTATCATTAGGAACCATTGGAGATGAAGGAAGAAGTCGAAGCAGCATTGAAAGCATTATCAAAGTACTGGGCATTGATGACATTCCTACTTGAAGTATTACAGCAATCAGATGTGGATATTACAAGGTTCTGCCAGGAAATTTGGAAGACAACATCATGGCCAACAGACTGGAAAAGATCTATGTTTATACCAATAATGAAGAAAGGTGATCCAACTGACTGGAAATTAATGCACAATCATTCTGATCCCACATGCCAGCAAGATTCTACTCAAGATCATTTAGCAGAGACTACAACCATACTTGGAATGAGAACTGCCTGAAATGCAGGTGGGGTTCAGGAAAGGGCGAGGAACAAGAGACATCATTGCAGATGTGAGATGGATCCTTGAAAAAACAAAAGAATACTAAAAGGATATCTATATGTGTTTTATTGACTACAGCAAGGCTTTTGGCTGTGTAAAGCATAAGAAACTTTGGGCCACATTAAGAAGTATGGGTATACCGGAACATCTGATAGTTCTCTTACACAACCTTTACATTGATCAAGAAGCAACAGTTCGAAAGAAACAAGGAGAAACAGAATGGTTTAAAATCAACAAAGGTGTATGAGAAGGCTGAATACTTTCCCCCTACCTGTTTAATTTATATGCAAAACAAATCATCAGAGAAGCAGGATTGTATGAAGACAAGGAAGATGTGAAGACTGGTGGAAGACTCAACCACCTTCATTATACTGATACCACAATAATGGCTGAAAGTGAAGATGTTCTGAAACATTTGCTTCTCAAGATCAAGGAAAATAGTCTTAAAATGGGCCTGGATCTTAATGTAAAGAATACAAAGATCCTGACAACTGGCAAAATCAGTAAGTTCATCGTTGATGGAGAAGAAATTGAAATAGTGGGACAAGTTTAACCTGCTTAGATCAAGAAACACCAAGAAGTCAAGAAATCTGATGAACAGGCCCAGCTCGTCCACTAGGCAGCCGCCTAGGTCAGCAGGCCTCTCTGGGTGGCACAGCATGGTGCCTGCAGCAGGCCATGTGCTTCGGCACACATGGCCTGCCTCTTCTGACCCCCTCCGACACAGCCTCCCGTTAGAGGGGGCCAGAAGCAGCAGGCCATGTGTGCTGAAGCACATGGCCTGCCATGGGCCACTGCCGGCACCATGCCAAGCCAAGCTGTCCCACCCCCCCACCGATGGAAATCGGCAACAGCAGGGGGCGGCATGGCTGGGGCTTCTGCCTGGGGCAGCAGAAACCCTTGAACCAGCCCTGCTGACGACACATTGCTCTTGGCAGAATAGCTATGAAGGACCTAGACAAGATTCTCAAAGAGCAAAGATGTCTCTCTCCATACAAATATTCGACTTGTTCAAGTCATGGTATTTTCAATAATGTCATATGAATGCGAATGTTGGACAGTGAAAAAGATTGACAGGAAGAAAACTGATGCCTTTGAATTATGGTACTGGCAAAGCATACTGTGTATACCATGGACTGCCCAACGAACAAACCAGTCAATACTAGAGAAGATCAAACCTAAGATTTCTTTAGAAGCTCAGATGGCAAGAGTTCAGCTTTCATAGTTTGGACACACCATACAAAGAGAGATATTATTAGAGAAAGACATCATGCTTGGCAAGGTTGAAGATCAACACAAAATAGGAAGGCCAGCAATGAGATAAATCAATACAATAACAGCAGCTATGTTTGCCACTCCATTAACTATGAGCCGCCTGACTAAAGGCCGAACACCGTTTAGGACAACTATCCATAGGGTTGCCATGAGTCAATACCAGCTCCATGGCACTTAACAACCGCAGGTGATCGTGGGATGAGGCAGATAATGGGCGGAGAGTGGGCATGAAGAGTACATTACCAGTAGCAGCAGGGCAATTACCACATGCTCAGTGACAACGCAGCTGCTAATGTGGATTCACTTAATGACTCCTCTATGGGAATTGTTAAGTGAACCTGCCTTGGTGGAACTCACATTAGGAGAATGCATCGCGCATTAGCTATCAGAAACATACCTTTTCTTTTATACTGTTATCACATTCATTTCAATGGGGAGTGGATCTATGACCCCCGACAGCTTGCGGGTAGGCTTCACAATTAACGTGAGTTTATTTAGCATGTTAATTGCAAATCCTTAGCAGGCTTTAATAAAAAGGGTCCTAAGTTTGCCCAGGAAGGTTTCTAGGATTGTAGCCACTGCTCCATGAGGGTTACCACTGCTTTCTTCTTTTTATGCTAGGTTATAAATGCCTCTCCATGTAGGCTCTATGCTTTTTACTTTGGGTTGCAATTACCGGACTGCGTAGGTTACCTCTGCTATATGCTTTTTACTTTGGGTGTTCCTACTGCTCTGTGCTGCTTATCCCCATTTTATGCTTTTTCCATTGAGTTACAACAGCCATTTCATGCAGATTACTCCATTCTATGCACACAGATTAAATTTAACACATATATATTTATTTATTTGAATTTAACATCTCTTATATACCGCCTTTCAGTGGTAACAAGGCAGTTTACATTGAACTCAACTGAGTAAAGGTTACATAGAACATGGTTTCAATTAGCAGTAAGTTAGTCTATTTAATCCTTGAACAGATAACTATTTACAGTTTGAACTATTTACAATTTGGATGTTTGGGTCCAGAGCCTGGTGTATTTAAGGCATTTGGTTATGAGGAAAATTAACATTTTGACCCAGAACATTCCAGGAACATGTGCGTTTTAAGCTTCTCTCTCCCCTGCAAACCTCCATATTCAGAGTGGATGAGTCGCCTAATGGTTAGAGCCTAGTACCCAGATGATCATGGTTCGATTCCCACTGGCACTCCTCATGACCTTGGGCAAGTCACTTTACCCTCCATTGCCTCAGAAGAAAAGGCCTTGCAATTTATTTTAATACATTGCCAAGAAAACCCAGAGGCCGCTGGGTTGCTAGGAGTCAGCACAGACCTGAGGGCACTAAAAAAAAACCTTCCAAATTAATGTACGTACAATTAATTTGCATGCATTAAAAAGCTTTAGTGTGACGTTTATAAAAGATTATTAAAATTAATGTGTGAAATGACTTTAAAAACACCCAAAAATCAAGAAAAAAAAACAGACAAAAGGTTTGGCCCATGCACATCCCTAGCAGGTACTATTTCCTTGTAAGGTTTTCAAAGGGTAAGAGTGCTCACTTTCCCTTTGAGAACAGGTGTGAAATCCATAGGTAAAATAACATACCTCGGTCTTTCCACCTGCTCACATAGATTTGAAAATTGTGCCTCCAAAAGTCTACCTTACATTTGTATAGAGGACGGTTGGATTATTAACAAGTACCTTGGTTACAATGGATGTACTTTACTGGCTTTATGTCCAACCAAGTTTTTGACACCTGATTTAGGAACCTTCTCCGACATCTTAGGGGTGGGTTTACTAGTTGGCGGTAGCGGCTTCCGTGCGATATCAGAGCCATGGCCCCATTGAATTCAATGGGGCCGCGGCTCCGATATTGCATGGAGGCCGTGACCGCTGCTTTGTAAACATACCCCTTAGTGTGGCAGGCTCTTGCTCTGCTCTGCGCACAGTAGACTGCTGCACAGTCATATGAATGTTACTTTAATCATTATTCTTTGGTTGCAAAATTCTCTCAAGGAAAAGATGTGCAACGCTATATAGTAAAAGGAAGATCGTGTATAATAGCAGACACGTACCAGAGAAACAAAGTGCAATTCATCAGTAAAAAATGCAGTTACAATATAACAAGAAACATCTGCCACAAAAGAGCATGGTTGCTAAAGGTTAATGCTCGCTAAGTAAAGTTAACACGCGTTAAGTGCTGCAATAGTCCATACAAATGATTGCAGTGACAGCACTTAACACACGTTAACTGTACTTAATGCATGTTAACCTTTAGTAAACATGCACCATAACCTTAGAGTTAAGAAGGATTGGGGTTTGAGGTCAAGATCCACTCCCCATTCAAATGAATGTGATAATAGTATAAAAGAAAAAGATGTAAATATACCTTAATTTACACAGAGAAAATAAGTACTAATATACAGAAATTATGCAAAACAAGTCCAAAAAACCTCTTCTTCTCTGTGAGTCTGGATATGTACTGTACTTCTGTGTGTTTCTCTAAATGACATTCAGAAATAGAAACAGTAAATAACATACAGAAATGGAGATTTTGCATGAGGAAACAAATAAACTGTAATGCATAAATAGAATAAACAAACGTATACAAACGGTGCTATATGCAAACAATTCATAAAAATGTGTACATAGAAATTACATGAAACAATAAGAAACACGTCCATAAAAAGTTTCTTTCCTTACAAATATTTAGAAAAATAAATAAAGGAAAATCTTGAAAATCCAAATGTGCTGTGACACTTCAACCATCAATGGCAAGAGGGCAAAGTAACAGCAAGATGGTGCCGTTGACCTTGCTCTTACTCTGCTATTTTCCATCTGATGTTTGAAGGCTATGAATTTTTTATGGAAGTGTCTCTTATTGTTTTGTGTCATTTCTATGCAAACATTTTTATAAATTGCCTGCATATAGCCCCGTTTAAGAATATAAGATATGCCATACTGGGTCAGACCAAGGTCCATCAAGCCCAGTATCCGGTTTCCAACAGTGGCCAATCTATGTCATATGTACCTAGCAGTTTCCCCAAAAGACACAGGTTCCACAATGCTTGAATATTTTTGTATATTATGGGGGTCATTTTGGAAGCTGTATTCATACTTTGCATATCTGAAAACATGCATAGAGATGTCCAAAGCACAGACACATCTCCAGAGCCATTTTAGAAGCCTGCTCTGGGGATGTCCAAGTCTGAAGGGGGAGCATGGTGGAGGCGTGGCCGGGGTATTCCTAGGAAGCTGGACATTCCTGCCTGATCTCAAAAGTCATGGACGTCCAGCGTCGCATCTACGTTTAGACCTGCTCAGGTATCGCATCTGCATTTAGACCTGCTCAGGTATCGCATCTACGTTTAGACCTGCTCAGGTATCGCATCTGCGTTTAGACCTGCTCAGGTATCGCATCTGCGTTTAGACCTGCTCAGGTATCGCATCTACGTTTAGACCTGCTCAGGTATCGGATCTACGTTTAGATCTGCTCAGGTATCGCATCTACATTTAGACCTGCGCAGGTATCGTGTCTACGTTCAGACCTGCTCAGGTATCGCATCTACGTTTAGACCTGCTCAGGTATCACATCTACGTTTAGATCTGCTCAGGTATCGCATCTACATTTAGACCTGCTCAGGTATCGCGTCTACGTTCAGACCTGCTCAGATATCGCATCTACGTTTAGACCTGCTCAGGTATCGCATCTACGTTTAGACCTGCTCAGGTATCGCATCTACGTTTAGACCTGATCCAGGCTAGTTTGGGCTGAAAAACATCCAGAAGGGGTAGAGAAGAAGGCACTCCCTCATCCCCAGTACTCAGCACAATGTCAATGACAGCAGCAGTGGGATATGAAGCCTGGCTGCCCTGCTCCTAGCCCACTACTCTAACCATTAGTCTATCCTAGACATCCATGTTCTGAAAGGCAGCTCTGGGGATGTCTATGCAGATGCCCCCATAGGCATCCATATCAGGTACATCTATGTTCCTGAAATAGTGTCTGCTCCTGGACGTGCCTGAATGTTTTTCAGACGTTCTGACTTAGACATCTCAGATTGCACTTAGATGTCCCTTCTAAAATTCCCCTCCACTTATTTATTAGTTTGTTTCCTCATGTGAGCAGGTCCGGCCCAAGGGTTTCTGCTACCTCAGGTAGGAGCCCTGGCCATGCCACCCCCCCACCCCCATCACGCTGAGCCATACCGCTGCCTCCCACTGCTACCGCCGCCACCACCAATTCCATTTTCTGAAGGGCCGGCAGCAGCTGTGGCAGTTTAAAAGCAGCAGCTTTGTGCCGCCACTTTGATGCCCACATCAGGCCATGTGCTTCAGCACACATGGCCTGACGCTTCTGACCCTCCCGACAGGAAGTTGCATTGAAGGGGACTCAAAAGTGGCAGGCCATGTGTGCCGAAGCCACAGACACCATAAAGCCACCATTCGGCCATCAAGGGCGGCCACCTAGCCTGCCTGGTAGATGGGCCGGCCCTGCATGTGAGATCTCCTTTTGTGTATGTTACTTACTTTTTCTATTTACACATTCCTTTTTCTCATTCATGTTTTTGTGATTTCCAGTACGTTTATATTTTATATTTGCATTTATGTTTCCAGTTCATTTATGTTTTAGGACTCCTGATATAGGTGGGTTGCCAAAACACTGCGGTATCGGGTCTTTTTAATAAATTGGTTCATTTGATTGGCGCGTTCCTTGATTGATTCTTACCTAGCCTCTTTTCTGCAGTTTTACTTGTTCTGTTACTCTGAAGTCAACAGGCCATCCTCAGGCAAAATTTTGGCACATCACCTTAAAGGCTAAACAATCTCTATTGCAAATCTTCACTGCATCCCTATTACAGTCACCTGGCCCTTGGTTCACATTTTCATCAAACACTATTGTCTGAATTCCACATTGCGACAGGATAGTTCCTCTGGATAGTTGGTACTCCACAATCCCCACCCACTTACAGTGTGTTCCAGATTGTTAACATCATGCACGTCAGCAAGACAACCCTAAGCTTTGGATTCACCATCCAATGTGCCTGCATTTCCCTGCTCGTCAACAAAGAAATCAGAGTTGCATACCTGTAACAGGGCTCCTCCATAGACAGCAGGAAAACCTAAAGATTATTTGACATATTGGTTCCACCTAGAGGTTGACACCAACCAGTGGCTGCGTTCTCCCTGCCTCTCGGAAGACTTTTGCTTATATGCATTGTGCAAAAATTACTCCAGTGCCCTCATGGTGAATCTTAGGCTTTCACCAGGGTTAGGCAGGTTATTTGTTAAACATCCCTGCTTCTGGGTCTTGGCATCATGCTTTTCCTGCCATTTCTCATCGCACTCTACTGCCCACTAGCTTCTTGTCTTTTACCACAGTGTGGCAGCGCTGAACCTCAGTTGTACCAAGGACAGCCTAGACATTTTGTATTTTCCAGTAATGGCAATATGATTATTCTGATTCTATAGCCAAGGATCATATTTCAGGCCTCTCTCCATGCTTCCTTAAAGGATGCCCTGTAACCTATGCCTTCTGCACTGTATTTCGAGCAGAGGCTTTAATACAAAACTACCACCGTTAGATGGAAGTTGAACATGAAACACAAATGGCTTTTTCAGTCTAAATGCTATGCATATAGTACACTAATGAGAGGGATCCCAATGGGAAGGAAAAGTCTGCTGAGATGTATAAGAGCCTTTTACAGTGTTTTGCACTTATCAGTAAAGCTCATTTGGTCGTATCGTCTCTGCCAAGCCAGATGGCATTCTACAGCAGGATGCTGGAGGAGAGCTTCGAAATAGATGAGACTTCCAGTACATAGCAGCGACTTCCAAGAAAATCAAGAAATGACTCTTTGGCAAAAGGCCTTCTTTCTGTAAAGGTTGGCTTTAATCAGCATGGCATACGCAAGCTGCATTTGCTGACATGTTTTGCAAAGGGTGCAAAATTCAGAGCATGAGCCAGACTTAGGCCTGTGTAAATCTGTGATCAGCCCCCATGCCATGCCTGTGATAGAAGTCTATCATGAAAAGAAACATGAGACATAAAGGCATAACCATGTGAGTCTGTACAAACAACGTGTTTTCATTATGCCGTAGAGCAATTCCATTGTTCAGTCTTTCTAGGGCACCTGCTACTTCGTTATCTATCAGTTATTCTTGAGACTGACTGGAACCAAAATGTTAGAAAGGTCACATTCTTACTAGTTGCACAAAGATCTAGAGAGCTAATAAAAAAATGTTACTGTACTCAACGGATTCTGAATATATTAGATCTCGGCCATCGTATGACTCTCTCATAGCACAAACAGCTTGACGCAGAAACGTGTGCTGGCATTACTGCAGAGACAGCATGGTGTTTATGCCAAATTTTCTGTGCAAGTTTAGGTGCACAATGCAAGAAGGAAACTAAACACGGCGCAGATACCTGCACTAATGCCAGCGCACCCCGCATTGAAATCCAAGCAGATGGAAGGTAATGAAGCAATTAGCCGTGCAGTGCAGTGCACAGAAGACCAGAAGCCTGAGCTTAATGTGAGATTTTAACCCGAGGTCTAAAGAGACGTTATGGTCTGCAATCAGTGCTGGTGAAGAATTTAAGCCTGTTTTCTTCAGCATCCAGCCCCTGCAACTGTTTTCTAGCGTTGCTGAAAAGACTCTTAAAAAAACAAATGGCAGAGGAAGTGTGCTGGATTGCTATATGGTGCGTGACCAGAAATATCATGACGATCGATATCATTCTGAGCAGAAGTTCTGCTCAGAGTAATATTGCTACTCATCTCATATCTTCTGATATAGACCTCTCACCATTTTGGCCATTTCCCTTTGAATTGCCTCCAGTCTCTTTACATCCTTACTGAGATACAGCCTGCAAAACTGTACAGAGTTCTTAAAATAATGACCTATACAGAGCTATTATCACCTTGTCCTTTCTGCTGGTCATGCCTCTCTCTATGCGACTTAGCATCTTTCTGCTCTTGGCCCCACCTTGCCACGTTGCTCTGCCGTCTTGAAATCACCAGTCAGTATCATTCTCTCTCCCGGCCCATGCACATCAGCCTCTCCCCTCCTATCATATAGGAATTTCAATATTTTTGTTCATTTGCCAGTCACATGCACAGCTGGAGAAATTCTTTTGAAAACAGTCCTATAGTGTTTCTAGATATATAGCATTGTGTAGCGAGCATCAAAGGTACCAATGCTAATACAAGCAGGGGTGACTGCTTTATTAAAATAAAGTATGTCAGCCAGAAACATGATTGACCAGACATACTTGACTTGCTGCATCCCAAATGCATCAGTCTGCATCCCCCAAGCTTTTGACCAGTCTTTTAGTTTTTGCTGATCACTTCTCATTGTCTACTCCCTCATAGCTGCCCACTATTGCAGAACTTTGTGTCACCCACAAAAAAAAGGGCAAATTTCCCCTTCTAACTCTTTAGCACTATCACTCATGAAGATATTGAACAGAAGTGATCCCTAGATGGATGCCTGAGGCATATTTCTTGCTTCTCTATGAATTCCATTGTCTCAGAAGAAAGAAAAGTGAGTAATAAAGTGTCTCTAGGATCAGTCCCTCTGGCCAATTCTGTTCAGTATTGTGATACTGTCGAAGGGTTGGTAGGGAAATTTTGCTTTTATTGCAGAGGACACAAAGATCAGCAATAGAACGGACACCGCTAAGTGACTAGACTAACTGAGAAGTGATCTACAAAACCAGAGGACCCAATGAATGTGCAGCAGTTAAGACGTAACACGAAGAAATGCAGAATGATGCATTTGAAGTGCAGAAATCCAAAGGAACTGTATGAAATAGGAGGGGAGAAGACGATACGCAAAGGATATTACTGACATGGGGGTTAAAGATGTGCTACAGGAGTCGCAAGTTGAAGTTTTTCTCATTAGGCAGCCTCTATTCACATTTGTAATGTGCGTAAATGACTGGATTTTGTTGCTGAATAAAAAATCATTCACTGAACCCTCATTCTTTCAGCATATTTGTTTTAAGATATGTGTGTGCATTATCCATTCTTTTGTTTTGCTGGATGCCATGTTGTTGTTTTATTGTTTAAGGTTCACTTAAGATCCTGGCATATGTGAAATTATAGCTGCATCAAGCTGGATTGGCTGAAGTCCACTACTGCAGTGACTATATGTGCATCGGGAAAGGAAGCTTTGAGAGAGAAATCTGATTCAACAGTAAGGGAACTATGCCTTTTAGCTAACAGTGATGCATTCCATGTTTTGCCATAGGGGAGGTCAAAAGGTATTCATTCAGTTTTGATTCTTTCTGTTTCTGGGAGGCGACACTAAATCCAACAAGTCAAGAATTGCCGAGTAATTTAAAAAGACGGTATTAGATGGGTGGCTTTAGAAGAAACACAAGCATATAGAACAGCATTATATATACTCAACTAGGCTTTTATAAAACTCCCTGGCGGTATTCATACATAAAAAGTAGGTACACAGAAACATGGCACCTACTTTTATGTAATATATGTTTGGTATTTTGGGGTGCAGAGAATAGACAGAGTAAGTGGCCTAGTGGTTGGGGCAAGGTACTTCAGGCTGGAAGGTTGGGGGTTCAAATCCCACTAGAGGACAGCAACCTCAGGCCGGAAGGTCTGGGGTTTCTAGTCCCACAGGTGCTCCTTGTGGTCTTGGGCAAGCCACTTAACCCTCCATAGCCCATGTTCCCTGTAAAAAAATAGTTATCTCCAAGTTATAATGCCCTGTTCAATGTAATTTCAGTTTGTTCAATGTAAACCGCACTGATGCAGAATAGCGCGGTATATAAGAGAATGTAAATAAATAAATAAGAGTGGGACTGATGTTGTTCTTAAGAGCCGTCAAGTCGATGTAGACTCATGACGGTCCTGTGGATAGTTCTCCTAAATTATGTTTTGTTTTCAGTCAGGTGGATAATTGTTGACAGAGTGGCATCCATAGCTGAGGTTATTGTATTGAACATGGCATTGCTGGCCTTCCTCTTTTGCGCTGACCTTCAACTTTGCCAAGTATGATGTCTTTCTTTAATGATCTCTCTCTTCGCTTGGCAGTAGGACTGGCACTTAAGGGGGACCAGCCAGTTGAGGGCATGAAACACAAAGCCCTTGCACTGCCCGCAGCCAGAGGGGGGAGAAGGGTAGAAGCAGAAGAGGCGGCCAGGAAAAGAGGACGGGCAGAAAGGAAACCAGCATGGTGGGGGAAGAGCGCAGGGAGTATTTAGGAGAAGGGGAACAGAAGCGGGGGTCAGTACAGGAGTGCTTTCCATCCATTCTTACCTTTGCAGCAGAAGAGAGGGTGGTGGTGAAGGAATGCATGTTTCGCCCAGAGGCGCTAGGATCAGAGCTGGGGTAGCAAGACAAGGACCTGGAGACACGGTTGCTGTCATTGCCAGTATGCAGGCGAGCTCAGAGGCATCTCTGCCAGGGCCAGTGCTAAGGGCTCTGGTGCCCCCCTGAAACCTATTCATTGCCGTCCCTCCCTCATTATTATGATTGAGAGGCTGCACTCCCCCCTTCCCAAAACTCCTTTGTGAACTCTGTTCATGTGATGCTTGTATTTCTCCTTTAAATTAAATGATGTAACAAGAAAATTGCAGTGAAGGGGCAAATGCATACCTGGAATAAAAATAAGTACTAAGGAGTAAATATTTAACATCATATGAACAGGCTGTGATAATCAAAGGGCTAATGTGATCAAAGCAAATAAAATCAATGTATCTATTTATTTAACTTAAAAAAGGTCTACAAAGGTTACAGCCACTTAACCTTTCATGTCTCTTCTCCTGCCTGCTGTTGTTACCACAGATACTACCGCCACTCTATCTCTGCATGCCTGGTTGCACAGCTCTTTTATAAATCCGACAAATAAGGAGAAGGTGATAAAAGCAGTTAGTGTAGCTGGGTTTATAAAAAATTTGGACAAGTCCCTGGAGAAAAAGTCATTGGACTGTTATTAAGACAGACCTGGGGAAAGCCACTGTTGTCCCTGGGTGTAGGCAGCATGGATGCCAAGGTGAGCACTAAGAGGCAGGACTCAATCCCTGTGCTGTTGCTGACAATCCCAACAGTCAACAGTGGCAGCATCAATGTGTGAATCACCACTTGGCTAGACTTTCAGATTTCTTTGAGAGCAGCTGCAACTGTGAAACATGCAGAGACTTTGCTGGCATGCTGAAAGTGGATCACTCTATAACCTCCCATAAGAGCCAGCGGTGGTGCTCCTTGTAATGGGCAGGTAGTGATGCTAACCACAAGCTTCAAGCCCTGCACTGTGGCACAAGTGTGTCTGACTCTGACAGACCAACTCACTACACCGGAAGCTCCGCCCACTCCCTCTATTTGCTGTGGCTTGCTGCCTGGTAAATATCACTCTAGCAGCATGCCGCAAAAGGGAAGGAGGGTAGTCCAGCATGTTTGGTGCCCTGCAGCAAAGCTGACACAAGCTGAAAAGTGCACACTTTACAGTGCGACACAATGGCGCATTTTCCTCATTCACACGATGAAACATTCAGCAGCTTCATCTATGTATGTCATAGAAAGTGTCAGGCAGTCTGTGTATGTGTGGTTATCTGCCGGAGGCTACATACACATGTGCATGTGTATGTGGGTGCCGTGGGGATTGTCAGGTACTATATACATGTGTGTGTGAATATCTGTGTGTGTAAGCATGCATGTGTCATAAGAGCATGCATGCTGTAGAAGAGCATGGGCAACGAGCGGGGACACACTGAACTCAGCCTGGCCTGCGAGCTCAGCCATCAGGATGCTGTCAAGCTGCTGGTGCAATTCAACGCCAATCTGGAGATCTCTGATTGTGCCATCAACAAAGCCTTCAAGTATGCCGCATCAGCGAGCCACAGGTCGTGCTCTAATGCCTGCTCCACACCTTCATGCTGGGACACAGTGAGTGTGTGCGGGTGGGCACTGAGCAGCTGGGCCCAGAGTGGGGGTGGGGCATCCCCAGAGCAGATGCATTCTCGACCTGGGAGCTGGCGCTTTCTGGGGAGAGATGCGTCAAGGAGTGGTCTGACTGCACATGAGGGGGAGGTGCAGAGCAGAAGGAGGCTGCAATTGTGGCCAGTAGTGGTAGTCTGGGCCCATGGGACAGGCTACTCCCACAGGCACACAGCACCACTGCTGGCTGATGCCCTTGAACACCGGCACCCCCCTGCCATGTTTACCCCACCTACCAGGTAGTGCCAGCAACAGGGAGCAAATCGAGCAGCTGCAGCAGCGGCTGAAGCTGGTGCCATATGGCGGATCGCCGTGGTGTAGCCTGGATGCAGCCATTGGAGGCTGAGGTGAGAATCAGCGGATCATGAAGGAAGACCTTGCAGCAGGGCTGTTTGCATTAGCTTCCCTTCCCCGGGTAAAGGGGAGCCTCGCTGGGCCTCATGCAGAGGGCATCAGTGGTCGGGGGCTGGCATTTGGGCAGCAGTGCAGGTGGCTGACGTCTGCTCAGCTGCGCATCTGATGTCGGATCAGCCATGCAACTGATGCTGGGATGAGCAGGGGGTTGAGACCTACCTCTTAAAAAGCCAGGACGTGTGAGTAAAATTACAGCATGGCCACCGGTATGAGGAAAGGGCGTAAAGCGGCAGAGGGAGGAGCAGAAGAAGGGCAGGAAGTAGGCAAGAGGAAGCAGTAAGAGCAGTGGAGGTAAGCTGGGGAAGCAGCACAAGCAAGCAGCTAGCGCAGCAGCTGGGAAAAAAGGACCACACAAGGCAATGGCCAGCTAAAGGGGCAGCCCAAGTCAGCAGTGACTCAGGAAAGGTGAGAGCAGCAAGGCAGAACACGGAACAAGGGATACAGCCATGCCAGGAGCAGGATTCATCACAGAGGCAGTGGAGCACTAGTGCTGATGGGTAGCTATGCAGACTCCTTAGGTCCTAACACACCACAAGCCTCACAATCGACAGGGATAGGTGGAGAAGAGACCAATATTGTCAGCTTGGTGCATTGGGTGAGGGCTGTTGCGGCGGTCCACAGAGCAGGATGCCTGCACGCCCTGCTACCTGAGCTAGAGAGTCAACCACTGCAAGCAACAGATGGAGAAAAGAACAGGGGAGCTAAAGCGGTCTGGCAGCCAGGGCAGAGGCAACCCGAAGCGCCCAGCGATATTGGTGCCCAGGACTTAGACACAATACTGACTATATGGGGGCACAAAAAGGGGGACGGGAGAGGTAATGGGGAAAAAAGGGGGGTTGGTGGGGAGGGGGATGGTGGTAAAGGAAGGGGAGCACAAGGGGCAGATGGTGAAGGGGAGGGACATGCTGAGCAAGAGAGTAGCAAACCAGATATGGGGGCACAGGCAGAAGGGGCTGGGCGAAATAAGGAGAAAGTAATGCTGGTGTTGAGTAAGATTATGGAAATGCTGGCTGTAAACACATGCCAGAGACAGAAAACAGTTGGGCAGAGTGGGTTGGAAGCGGAAATGAGAAAAGAGGGAGGGAAGGGATGTCAGGGATCTGAGGGGGGGGAGAAGGAAGGAAATAAATCCAGTGTAATACTGCATCAAAACGCAACAGCAGAAATGACAGGAAATGCTCCAAAAGACAGGGAAAGTAGTAAGAAGCCCACAGAACAGAGCGGGAAGCCATTCAAAGGCAGTTTACAACAAGAAAAAACACAAGAAATACAAATACCAACCCATCCCAAAACCCCACCCCCAATACAAAATAAAAAGCCTACAAGACCTCGAACACACCACCACTTCTACAAACTGCTAACTGTTGACTGTTGCCTGCTACTAACTACTGCTGTGCTAAGGTGGGGACAAAAAAGTTTTCAAAGCCTTATGAAAGGCAAGAGAGTCTGTTTCCATCCACAAAGCCTCTGCCAGAGTATTCTACCAGGCTGGAGCTGCAACCAAGAAAACACGCGCCCACCACCTGAGTGGGAGCACAAAACTCTCCCGGGTTGGTACCATGTCACGGTACCCTGCAGATAACTTGGTCCTAACCCTCCCAACACATTAAAAGTCAGAACCAGTAATTTCAAAAATGCAGTTGTCGAATAGGCAACCAATGCAATTGCCGAAGCACACCAAACACCAAGCCCCACCTACATAACCTCCGTATCACTCAAGCTGCCGAATTTTTAACCTCTTGCAGCTTCCGAAGCAAATAAGCTGCTAAAAAAGAAAAAACTTGGAGGAACGAATATGTAGACATATTCTCCTTGTTGGTCATGCAGGCAGAAATGGCTTGCAAAGGGAAATGTAAAGTGCTCAACAAAAAAGAAGAGGCAATACCTATGACGATAGCAAATTAGTATGCAGCGTTTAGAATATTAGCCAGCAAAGTTGGGGAGAAGGCACTAAATAGATGCAGGGTTTTTTTAAAGTACCAAGATCTGATATGTAATGCTTACAGGATATACGGGGAAATGCTTGGCTACTGTACGATGAACAGTTTAGAATGACTATGGTCGATAATAAAGATTTAAGCTGGGACAGGAAGGATATTAATCTGTGGATTAGGATTATGATCTAGTCCCATAAGCATGGTTGGGGATACGGAATCAGCTGGCATAGCCAGCTTGGGGGTCAGATGAGGGATGGCAGGGGCAAGGCTTTGGGCAGCCACAAAGTGGGTTTGGGTCACAGCAGCCCTTTTGGGGGTCCCACCGGTGGGGGCAGAGGTGGGCTCAGCCAGTATGGTTCCTGCCCTCAGGAGGGATGTGTGCAAACTATTTAATAATAGGATATGTAGGTTCCAAACAAGTTGCAAATACAGGCACACTTGCATGATATGCGGCGAGGGCCACCCACAGACTAACCTGCAATAAGTGGTCTGGAGACAAATACCACAGATTTTAGAAGTACAGAGGGGCAAAAATCAGGAACTTTCAAATTATCACTTACGCCAATACGCCTGGAAGCTAGGAGAAAAAACTTGGGGGTTATGATGCACAGGAGGTGTGGTGGTTATTGGAGGATTTTTCGAAGGGGTTTGAGATCCCTTATGAATGCCTGATGGGTGGTAGGACCAATGTTCCCTCTAATTTTCTGTAGGCTGTGTGCGCATAAAATATCAGCTGTGTGCAGCTTTTGAAGGAAGGTTAAATTTTTGTGTGCCACATAACACCACTCGGAGTTATATACTTTAAAATTTGACTACACGTCAGAATACAGTATTGATTTTAATCAAATTAAATGAAAATAGACGATTACTAAATGAAGCGGGAAATTTATAGTAATTACAATCATAACTTTTAAATTTTAAGACATCTGTGTTGTTTTCTATCAGAATCAGAGCCATAATTTTTGTGCGCTCTGTTGTAAAGTATGTGCGCTCGCCTGGAGAGGTGTGTGCGCGCGCCCACGCGCACAGCTTAGAGGGAACAGTGGGCAGGACATTGGGAAACTTAAAATCGCTATTCGAGAGACTGGAAAAGGTTAGGGAGAAAATAGCAAAAGAGGTGATACTGGGCAGGATTGCTAGCCCTATCAGAAAGAAACAGCCAAACTTAAAGTGTCTCCTTTGGGTCTCATACCAAAGAAAGAATCGGGAGTGTTCAGGCTTATACACCATTTGTCATACCCGGAAGGGAGATCAGTCAATGATTACTTAGATAGGAATCTACCCGTTCCTCAGCTTCCTTCGCCCGAGGCTCTGGAACTCGCTTCCCCTTGCCCTCCATCTGGAACATTCCATCACTGCATTCAAAGACAAATTAAAAACCCACCTCTTCTGTCTTGCTTATGACCTACCCCCCTCCCTTACTCCTCTTTCCCCCCCTCCCCATTGATGTATTGACCACTTCCCCTTCATACCAGAGTAACCCCCCCCTGTCCTCCCTGTTGATACTTAATCCTCTTTGCCTTTTCTGTTCTTATCTTTTCTGTCCTGCTTCTTTGAATTTTATGGCGTTCCTTTTTTTTTTCTTGTAGCATTTTTTTAATTTTTAATTTTATATGCTTTTATTGTAAACCACCCAGATACTTTTTGTTGTTGGGCAGTATATTAAGTTTTAAAATAAACATAAACATAGATTGGAGGTTGTGCTCAGTGAAGTATGCCACACTTGACCAGGCACTGGATATGGTGCAGTCAGTGGGGCAGGGTATGTGGCTAGCTAAGACAAACATTGAGTCTGCCTTCAGACTGATGCCTCTGCATTGGGACAGCTTCCATTGCTTAGCTTCAAATCTGAGGGAAGATTAATTTTGATACGTGCCTGCCGATGGGCTCTTCAGTATTCTGTGCTTTTTTCAAGAAGTTCAGTATGCTTTTGCACTGGGTGATGGAAAAAGAAATGGAAAACGGAAAAATACTACATTACCTGGATGATTTCTTGCTGATTGATGATAGCCATAAGGCGTGTTGGACTGACCTAAGAATTTTTAGTGGAGGAACTGGCAGTCCTATTAGCAAGAAACAAGATGCAGGGTCCAAGCCAGAGGATAATGTTTCTTGGCATAGAGATAGATACTATTGAGATGGTCACCCGGCTACCCTAGGCCAAGGTGCTAGTTCTGAGGGAGACAGTGAAGCTAGTGAAGGATGCTAAAAGGTCTTGTTGAGACAATTACAATCCCTGAAGGGTTTAACATTGCATGCAGAGTGATGCCGATGGGTTGAGCTTTTATCCAGAGACTCTCAGACGTGACTCGGGGAATTAGGAAGGGTAATTATTTCATAAGGTTGAACAAGGATATGAAGGAGAATTTAGCAGTTTGAGGGACGTTTGTAGCCAATTATAATGGCAGGAACACATAGAGGTAAAAAGTGATCAGCAACAGGGCATTGGAATTGTTCACTAATGCATCAGGCAGTGCCGGTTTTGGTTTTTACTTTCAGGGTAGGTGGTGTATAGAGAGGTAGCCAAAGAGATGGCAACTCAACCCAATTCAAAGGAACATCGCTTTTAAAGAGACGCTTCTGATACCGGTGGTGCTCCTGCTATGGAAGGTAGAGTTTCATAACAAGCACGTTATGCTCTAGATGGATAACGCTGAAGCGGTTTTCACTATCAATAAGCAGACAGCAAAGTCCGAGAGGCTGATGAAGCTCATTCGGAAACTGGTGTTATTGAGCTTGCAATTAAATGTTGTCATTTCAGCTAGACATGTCCCAGGCGAGAAGGATGAGATAGCTTACATTCTTTCCCATTTTCAGGATAAACACTTCCAGAAGATGGCAACCAGGATGACGGGATGGATGTGGCAGCTTGGCAGGAAGGAGCAGAAGAATTGATCCATCTCTCCTTGGCAAGAAGCACATGGGCTATGTACAAGAGGAGTTGAAGAAAGCACATTTTTCTTGAACAGACAATATGAGGGCACAGTCCAAAGCGTGATTTGAGTGGAAAAACACTTTATTGTTACACATATCTAAGACCTATTATACAACCCGACACAGGCCGTGTTTTGAAAACCTTCATCAGGGGTTGTTGGAGTAGGTACTAAAAACATAAAAATATACAAAGTAATTAAATTAAAAATAAAAGTAAAACAATTGGGAAAGAACAAAATGCTAATTAAAATACATACAAACACATTAAGATCATTATTATAAATAATTAATAATTAGAGACAAAAAATAAATATAATGTAGCTCGATAAAAACACTAAAAAGTGTGGATACGCAATACCAATAAAGAAATTAAAAACAAAACATAACTAATACTTAAAACAATATAAAACAATATAGAAATAAATGAAACCATAAGCACATTAGGGGGTGTAACAAGCAACAGAGCTTTCTCTAGAATACCTTAGTTATAATGACCATGCAACTCTCAGTTGGAGACAACAGAGCTGGAATGAAGAAAATGAGATTAAGCACATGTATACATTAAAGGCAATTAATCTAAACCATCTTAAACAATAAAACGATAAATAAATAAATAAATAACTAAAAATATACTTAAAATTGTCTTAAAAAACAAAACGCCTTAGATGCAAGTTTCTAAAAGAGGCAGCGGGTACAGTGTACAAAACGGAAGTTAGGGAGGGAGGAGGTCAAAACTTGAGCCCGTGGATATCAGTGGAACTTTGTAAAGACAAATGTATCTCAACTGTTGACAATAATAAATATTAGGTGCCTTTCTTTAAGGAAACCAGAGATAAACTATAGTGATTTCAATATAAAATTGTATATCAACTGAATCTAATTAAACCTAATGCTAAACCAACCATCGGCATTTAGAATTGATGGAACTAAAAAGCTGAATGAAGCTACATGAAAAATGTTTTAAGAGGAAAATCTATAAAAGTCATATAAAGAACCAAAATGTAGAAAATTTGTCCGTGCTCACCAAATTCGGTCGCTAACTCGAAATTTCACTTTCCAAACTCTATGGTACGTTGCTCGGAGTGTAGGCAAAAACTGAAATTAAAAGCAACTCATTCTAATTGTAGTTCCTGTGAGCTATTGATATAATAATCAAGAAAACAAATATACCAGAACCTAGCATTGTAGTAAAGCAAACCGCGCTTACCGAAGTAAGAAGCTGTCTAAATTCTAGCTTTCGAAAGCAAGCAGTGCGTAACCCGGCACATCAAGAGAATTTAAGAAACGCCGACACATGCGCAGAAATAGTAATCTAAATGTTGAGCGGGAAGCTAGGGACGTAGCGAAGGCGGAGTCAAATCCTTCTACCAATAAGTAATGCATGTCTGACAATGACAGGACTATTTTTAATATTAGAGCTAAAAGAAAATCGTCTGTCACAAACAGTTCATTTTGAAAAAATCGTACCAACTAAATCTGATTAGCTTTCAAGAGCAAGCAGTGCGTCGCCCAGCACATCGAGAGTCAGATCCTTCTATCAATTAGTAATGTAGGTGTATACATTACAGACAATAACTGAACTACCATTTGTATTACATCTACAAGAAAATCAGCCATCTCTAACATTGAATGGATGAATAGCTATAAGTGTTAGTGAATTGTCTTAAAGCGTTACCTTGAAAATAAACAGGTACATGGTGCATACCTGGAAAGTATGGAAGGATGAAAGCACACTCGAACCCAGAGGTACCAGCAATATTAATAAAGAAACTAAAACCAAAATTAGACGAGGTTTACTATTTACTAGCACTAAACTCATAAACGAATGGACAAACTTCCACATAATAGATCGGAAACAACTCCTTAAAATCGTAACAATAATCAACACAACAACCTCCCCACTAGACCCATGCCCTGTATCATGGATTAAATGTGTGAAGGAGGAACTGGCAGAAAATCTACAGCACATAGTGAACCAATCCCTCTTGCAAGGCATAATGCCTGATGCCTTAAAACTCACAACACTTAGACCAATATTAAAGAACAACAAGCTTGACTCAAAAGACCCGAACTCATACAGACCCATAGCCAGCATCCCATTTATAGCTAAAATAATAGAAAAAACTATTCAAATACAGTTACAAGAACACATTGATGAACATAAACCACTTGACCCACACCAATTTGGGTTTCGCCCATTCCACGGAGTAGAAACTCTATTAATCACCCTAATGGATTTCCTCATCAGAGGTACAGATGACAACAACCAAGGCTTCCTACTTCTATTCATAGATATTTCTGCCGCTTTTGACAATATTAACCACTCCATACTGATTAACAGACTACAGAGCTTAGGTATAGGCGGGACTGTCCTTGATTGGTTTAAGTCCTACATATCAAACAGACTAATACGCGTACAAATCGACCAAGAAGCATCTGAACCATTCCCTCAAGGCCAAGGAATACCCCAAGGATCAGCCCTCTCCGCCCTCCTATTTAACCTGTATCTACAACCAATAACAGACATATTTAAAAAACACAGGATTAACCACTTTATATATGCCGACGACATCATGCTCGCTATCCCTATAACCGCTAAAAACCCCTCATATGACACACTATCTGAATGTATGTCTGAAACCTCCTCCTGGTTAGAATCTAACTACCTCAGCATCAACCTCAAAAAAACGGAAGCAATGTTCGTAACAAGGTCATCAATCACAGAGAACACCTTCCCAGAAACAATCACAATTAACAGAACGTCCATACCTGTTAGAAAAGAAGTAAAATATTTAGGTGTGATAATAGATCACACACTCACCATGCTACCCCACATAAAACAAACCGTAAAAACCATCTACTACAAACTAAAAACTATACAGCACCTAAGGCCACTCCTAGAAACTCAAGATTTTAGATCTGCAGTAAATACACTAATCACCCCCCACTTCGACTACTGCAATAGTCTATTAATAGGCCTCCCTCAAAAATACACATACCTTCTTCAAAGAGCTCAAAACATCTGTGCAAAAGTAACAGCCAAAGCACGTATAACAGACCACGTAACCCCAATACTGCTAGAACTACACTGGCTCCCAATCAACAGCCGAATCAGATACAAAACTATCCTAACAACCTTTAAACTCATAAAAGACATAGCCCCCTCACACCTTTCCACACTTCTACAATCACCAAACAAAACTAGATCACACAGACAAAACGAATCCCACTCTCTTATCACACCAAAAGCCTTCAGGAAGACAAAGAAAACTACCAGCTCCAGAGCATTCACATTCACTGCCCCTACGCTCTGGAACGACCTCCCAATAGACCTTCGTGTCATAAATGACCTCCATCAGTTCAGGAAAGAGCTAAAAACTTACCTCTTTACTGAACACTTTGAAATCCCATATTCCCCAAAACACCTCCATAACCATGATAATACACACATGAACCCCCTTACTCAAAACTAAATAACTCCCCCCCCTGCCTGAAACCCCAAACACACCCCCAATTTACGTCAAAAAAAGGAAATAAATTCCAAAACATACACAACCACTGTAAATATCCAATGTAAATAAGTTAATGGATGTTTGTATTATTAATACACCTTGAAGTTGAAGTTTTGTTTAATGTAAATAGTTATACCCAACCGTTCATTGTAAATAGTTAAATCTAATTGTTCAATGTAAATGTATACATCTGTGTACAGTTGTTAAAATGTTCCTTGTAAACCGCCCTTGATCGCTGGAAGGGGCGGTATAGAAATATATACATAAATAAAAAATAAATAAAATGTCAAAACCAGTTATAAAGGATAAGACAGAAGATGTCAAAATCACCTTTAAGAAAACAGAAAAATCCTGATCCAAATTCAGTCCATTTGGAGCTAAAGTGTCTAGTAGAAATATATACCTCTGTTCTAACCTAAGGATAGTTTTATTGATGTCCCCTCCTCGCCAGTTGGGTTTTACTTGCTTTATAATGAAAAATTGGACTGTGTCTTGCTACTACGTGATTTTCTGCCCCATTTGTTGGACTGCCACAGACAATATGAGGGGACAAGTGGACAGGTGTCAGCCATGCAGACAGCACATTTCTTAACATGGTTGTGGGAAGAAGGTGAACCAGTAGGAGTGGTGAGGGTGATGCTGTCAGGGGTAATATTCTTCCAGAAATTAAAAGGGGATGAGGACACTTCAAAAGCTTTCTTGGTTCGAAAGCTGATGGAAGGGTGGGCTAGGGCGGCCCCAAAGAGAAATAGAAACTACAGGAGGCCAATAACACTGCATAGGCTGGGGGTGGTCAAGAAGGCAGTTAAGGATAACTGTGAGACAATTTTGAATGGAGATTGTTCCAACTGGCTGTTCTGATCATGTTCTTCGGGGCACTTAGGATAAATGAGGCCATAGCCAAGAGCAAGCATGGCTTCCTGGGTGAGGTGTTACAGATGGAAGGTACAATGCAGCTACAGGACAGGGTAGGCCTGCATTTAGCTGTATTGAAAACTGACCAGAGGGGGACAGGGAAGATGGTTTTGGTTGTGGAGAACAGAGGAGAGGTGGTGGTGTCCTGTGCGAGCTCTGAAGGAGTATCTCCTGGTAAGGCCGCAACGGCAAAGCAATTTGTGCGTCACAGGGATGCTTCTGTCTTTCTCAGTACCATTTTATGAGTGTGTTGAGAGCTATGGTGGCAACTGGACTAGACACTAGGGGTCTATTCGTCCCCCTTGACATCCCTGACTAAGCCTCCCCGTATGAACAAGGAGTTTGTATGGGGAGGCTTAGATGGGGGCGGGAGGGGGTGGTGCAGAGGCAGAGTTAGGATGGGCAGTGGTAAGTCCGTGGCCGTGTACATACAGAGCCGATTCTGAAGTTGGCCCTGTACTTCCGGGGCCAGCAGACTGCATGGAGGATGGCAGGCCCAGGCAGCAGTGAATAGGTGAGGGGTGCAGGAGATTCCTCGCAGCCCGACCCTGTCCATGGGAGGCCAGATCGGGGGTCGGGCTGCAGGGAAAAGCAAAAGTGGTTGGCGGCCAAGAATCGCGGTTCCTGAATGGAGCCACGGTGCCATGGCAACTGGACGACATGACACCGTGGCTCCATTCAGGAGCCTGACTGAGTTAGCTGGGCAGGGGTGTGTATGTGCAGGTCAATGGAAATCAGGTCACGGCATGCACATACAGGCCTAGATGTGATTTTGATCCTACAGGGGCAAGATGTGCTCCGTGGGATCAGAATAGGCTCTGCCACATTAGCTTGGAGCCTCAATATGAAGGGGAGACTTCCAGGGCAGGACCGTACCAAGCTAGAAATGCGCCCTTTGTGACTAACAAATCTGGTGACACTCCCCTCCCCCCATCCAGCCACATTCAGTAACTCACTCTTTTTGAGCTTCCTGTAAGCTCGGTGATGATATCAGCATCCCCTTCTGTGCTTTCGCCCTGTGTGGCTGCACTGCTCGCACAGCCCTTGGTATGGCCCTGATCCAGGGCATACATAGCTGGAAATTTAACAGGTTCAAAGGTTATATCAGACCTCTTTGTTTGTAACTTTATACACTACTTATTGTAGGCATACCATTAAGGATTTGAATCATTGGATATTCGCATGTTACTGGGCCAGAAGAAAAACGTTAGGGGTATACTACGGGAAACAGCAGGGGTTCTTCCCATGTGAGGTAGGGATACAGTGGCTGGGGAAGAGAGGTATGCAGTAGGATCAGTTGATGCTGGCGCTAGTCAGCTGGGTGAGGGGCAAGCTCCCCTCACATTGCCCCATTTGAGGGGCAATGACTTGGTGTGGGTCAAGAACATTGACCTGATCATCCAGGTTAAGAGGGATTTGGCATGCATTAAGGTGACATGATCATCAGTTGGCATCATCTGGTCCCACATAATCCTTCACAAAAAAGTGGCATGGAGCTAGGAATCCAGAAGGTATCGAGAGAAGCAGAAAGAAGCTAAACGTTGAGGTTAGTAACTTTGTTAGGGATTTGGGGCGTGTGGTGATCGATCACAAGGGGATAGTTCTGGGGGGATTCATTATACATGGATGATGGGGTACACCTGAATGATATTGGTTTGGACATTTTTAATGCAGATTTACACAGAGCCATTGGTTCGGTTATAATGGATGGGGGAGTCGGAACATGCTAGGGGCAGCGGCCCCTCCTGGTGGCAGGACCTCACCAAAAGGATTAGATGCAGGAGCAAAAAGCGTGGGTGTCCAGGTGCAGTTGATTAGGGTGCCTGGGTCTAATGCTGGGGGGGGGGGGGCCCAGGTGAACAAATAAAAGCGTCACCTGGGTCTAATATGGAAGACAGCCCAGGTATGCAGAGTGGGGTGCCTGGGTCTGGTTGCAAGGACCAAGCTCCACAAGAGCTTAAAGGGGGGGCCCAGTATAAGCTGATGATACAGAGTGGCTTTCAGCAGGCGAACCAGTGGCCATGAAGTGGGTTGCAGGGGAGTCGTAAAATGATTACTGTATTCTTGCATCCATACAAGCAGAGGAGTAGCCTAATTAGAGCATTGGCTTGGGAACCAAAAGACCAGGGTCTAATTCCCACTAGTACTCCTTGTGGCCTTGGGCAAGTCACTTAACCCTCCACTGTTCCTGTTTAATGTACATTACCAAGTTTAAGTTACAATGTAAACTGCTTTGACTAAATGATAAAGTGGTATAAAAAAACTGTTAAATAAATAAAATATGAGTGTTGAGAAACCCATCTTAGGGGGAGGGGGTGTTGTTGATTGGGTTTGCCTTGTGGAATGTGCACTCTGTCTTTTCTAAACTTGCTTTTACCCATGATCTTTATATCTCTAATGCCCTACACCTCCTTGCTCTAACTGAGACATGGCTTCTCCCAGATGACACCGCATCTACGGCCGCACTCTGTCATGGGGGCTTTCAGTTCTCCCACATGCCTCGTCTCACTGGTTGTGGTGGTGGTGTTGGGCTTTTACTTTCTCCCTCCTGCCAATTCCAACCCCTCATCCTACCTCAGTCTCACTCCTTCCTCTCTTTTGAAGTCCATTCCATCCGCCTCTTCACTCCACTTCCTCTCCGAGTTGCTGTTATTTATCGTACTCCTGACATGTCTGCTTCAACCTTTCTCACCGACTTTGACTCATGGCTATCTGTCTTTCTTGTCTCCTCCTCCCCCACTCTTATTCTTGGGGATTTCAACATTCATGTCGATAATCCCTCTGATCCTCATGCTTTAAAGCTCCTCTCCCTTACCTCCTCATTCGACCTCCAACTCTGCTCCATTGCCCCCACTCACCAGCTTGGCCACTGCCTGGACCTGATATTCTTCTCCAACTGCTTACCCTCCAACTTCTGTAACTCACTTCTTCCCTTATCTGACCATCACCTCTTAAGCCTTAATATTCATCACCCACCACCTCAGCCTCATCCTGTCTCATCCAACCTATTTAGAAACCTTCATGTTATTGATCCCTTAGCTCTTCCGCCATTTCTTCACCTCTTTCTTCCACTTTGTTATTTAATTCCGTTGACAAGGCAGTAACCTCCTATAATGCTGCACTTTCCTCGGCCCTGGATGCTCTCGCCCTGCCCATTCCACGTCCTGTGAGGCGTTCTACATCCCAGCCCTGGCTCACATCCACTACCCGCTATCTTCGTTCTTGTGCCCGCTCAGCTGAGCGTGTGTGGCTCAAATCCCGCTCCCATGCTGACCTTCTACACTTCAAATTCATGCTTGTTTCTTTCCAGTCAGCCATAGCTCTTGCTAAACAAGACTACTACGTCCATTTGACTATCGCCCTTGCCTCTGATCCTCGCCGTCTCTTTACTACTTTCAGTTCTCTCCTCAAGGTGCCTCCGCCTCCAGTTCCTCCCTCCCTTCCTGCCCAAACCCTGGCTGACTACTTCCATGATAAAATCCACAGGATCACCCTCCAATTCCCCACTATTCCAACTACTTCATCTACTTCCCCTCTTCACTCTCAACCCTCCCCCCCCCCCACCTCTGCTACCTTCTCTTCCTTCCCTATGATCTCTGATGAGGAAACCACACTCCTTCTTTCTTTCTCCAAACTCACCACCTGTTCCTCTGATCCTATCCCCACCCACCTCCTAAGCCCCATCTCTTCCGCCGTTGTCCCTTCCATCTCTTATATTCTCAACCTATCACTCTCCACTGCAATTTTCCCTGCAGATTTCAAGCATGCTGTGGTCACTCCCCTCCTCAAGAAACCCTCACTTGATCCCACCTGTCCTTCTAACTATCGACCCATCGCTCTCCTTTCCTTCATATCTAAACTACTTGAACATGCTGTCCACCGCCGCTGTCTTGACTTCCTCTCCTCTCATGCCCTCCTGGATCCTTTACAGTCCGGCTTTCGTCCCTTACATTCTACTGAAACGGCTCTTACCAGAGTCTCCAGTGACTTGTTCCTGGCAAAATCCAAGGGCCTCTACTCTGTTCTCATCCTTCTTGACCTCTCTGCTGCTTTTGACACGGTTGACCACAACCTTCTCCTTGTTACCTTGTCTTCACTTCGCTTTAGCGGCTCTGTACTATCCTGGTTCTCCTCCTACCTCTCCCATCGCTCTTTCAGTGTGTGTTCTGGTGGCTCCTCCTCCTCTGCTACCCCACTACTAGTTGGTGTCCCCCAGGAATCCGTCCTGAGTCCGCTCCTTTTCTCTCTCTATACCCAGTCCCTTGGTGTGCTTATCTCCTCCCATGGCTTTCAGTACCATCTCTATGCCGATGACTCCCAAATCTACCTCTCTACGCCTCAAATCTCTCCGGTTATCCAGACCAGGATCTCTGCCTGCCTTTCCGACATTGCTACCTGGATGTCTCACTGCCACCTGAAGCTGAATATGGCCAAGACTGAACTCCTTATCTTTCCCCCCCCAAACCTCCCCTCCTCTTTCTCCTTTCTCAGTCTCTGTGGAAAATGCAGTAATAATTCCTTTTTCCTCGGCCCGCAATCTGGGGGTTTTCTTTGACTCTTCTCTCTCTTTCTCTACACATATCCAGCTCGTAGCTAAGACCTGCCATTTCTTTCTCTACAATATCAGCAAAATCTGCCCCTTCCTTTCTGAGCATACTACTAAAACCCTTATCCACTCCTTAGTCACCTCTCGTCTTGACTACTGCAACCTGCTCCTTGCTGATCTCCCTCTGAGTCATCTCTTTCCCCTTCAATCTATTCAACATTCTGCTGCGCGACTAATCTTCCACCAGCCTCACTATACCCACATTACTCCTCTTCTCAAGTCACTTCACTGGCTCCCTGTCCGCTTTTGCATCCAGTTCAAACTTCTCCTCCTGACCTTTAAGTGCATTCACTCTGCGGCTCCTCAGTACCTTTCATCTCTTATCTCTCCTTACAACCCCTCTTGGGAACTCTGCTCTTCTAACAAACTACTTCTGTCTATGCCCTTCACTCCTACTGCTAACTCCAGACTTCGCTCCTTTCACCTTGCTGCACCTTACGCCTGGAACAAGCTACCGGTGTCTCTACGCCAGGCACCCTCTCTAGTCCACTGTTCCCTCTAAGCTGTGCGCGTGTGCGCGCGCACACATACCTCGCCGAGCGAGCGCACATACTTTACAACAGAGCGCACAAAAATTATGGCTCTAATTCTGATAGAAAACAACACAGACGTCTTAAAATTTAAAAGTTATGATTGCAATTACTAGAAATTTCCCGCTTCATTTAGTAATCGTCTATTTTCATTTAATTTGATTAAAATCAATGTGGTGTACATACTGTATTCTGACGTATAGTCAAATTTTAAAGTATATAACTCCGAGTGTCGCTATGTGGCGCACAGAAATTTAACCTTTCTTCAAAAGCTGCACACAGCTGATATTTTATGCGCACACAGCCTACAGAAAATTAGAGGGAACATTGCTCTAGTCCTCTTTAAATCCAGGTTGAAATTTCACCTCTTCACTGTTGTTTTCAGATTTTGACTTCTGTTTCGTGACTAGATTGTAAGTGCCGTGTTTTTGTCTTGACTAGATTGTTAGCTCTGTGTTTGTCTTGATTAGATTGTAAGCTCTGACGAGCAGGGATTGTCTCTTACATGTCTGTACAGCACTGCGTACGACTGGTAGTGCTATATAAATGCTCAATAGTAGTAGTAGTAGAATTTAAGCTGTGACATGTTGTATATGCTTGGTTAAGCAGAATATGTTATATCCACCTATTACATGTGTTTGTTGTGGAAAAGGAGTGTATTGCACACTGTTGTTGTACAATAAAGCTATGCATAGACTGAAGTGGCAGTGGAATGTGTATGAGTGTCATTGCGGGGAAAGTAGGAAAGTAGGGAGGAAACCTGGGGGGGAGAGGGAGTTAATGGGGGGGCTGGGGATACCCTCCCTCCCCCCACCTCAAGAACCTGGTGCAGCGTATAACGGCTATGTATTTTATAAATTATTCAAATATGCGCCTATTCCACCACGCACATGCACGCAATTAACCTTTCCTCAGAGCAGATGTAAATGTTTGTGCTTACTTTCTCTAAAGTCATTTTATAAAGGCACATAGACATATGTTTCCTTTATAAAATAGATGCAAAATATACACCTATGTGCCTTTCTTGCCTAGGCACCCTGTTAAAAGATTATCCTCCATAGGATACCATCACCTGTTTATATGTATTACAGCTACAGGCATTGAACATTTCTCCTTCCTTATCATCCTGCTAGACCAGTCCAGATGAGTGGGACATACCCAAACAGTCAGGACCCACGATGGAAGGAAGACGATGCTCCGGACAAAACTGCCCTGCCAAAGGTGCCCTCTGCTCCAGCTCCTGCATGCAACATGTAGTGCTTTACAGAGATGCTCAGAGATGATCAGTTAGCTGCTTTACAGATGTCCTCCGAAGACACCAATGTGGACTCGGCTTAGGGAGGTGGTCTGTGCCATATTAAAGTCAGCTCTGGCTTCCTCTGGTATGCATTTCCCTAATAGCCTCTTTAATCCAATGGGCAATTGAGGTCTTTGCCATGGCCATGGCCTGTTGTTTCACTGGACCACTCAAGAAGACAATGAGGTGGTCCGACCGATGGAAGGAATTAGTAAGCTCCAGATACTTTACTAGTGCTCTCATCACATCCTACAGATATAGCAAGGATGTCCATCTGAAGATCCTCCTTTAAGAAAGAGGGCATGATCACAGACTGATTAAAATGAAAGGAAGACAGAACCTTTGGGAAAAAGGATGGTACCGTTCTCAATGAGACAGACATTGCCAAGATGACTAGAAAAGGCTACCTACCGCATAGCGTTTGTATCTCTGACTCCCACCTGACAGATACAAGAGCCACAAAGAATGCTCCCTTCAGAGTCAAATATTTGAGAGAGGCTCTCCAAGAGGCTCGAAGGGGAGACCTTTTAGCACCTTCAGCACCAGAGGAGGACTACAATGTGGTACAATCAGATGCACGGGTAGATAGCTCTGCTTCAGCCCCTTGAGGAAGTGAATACCTCAGCATACATCTAAGCACACAAAGTTTGCCAGCTGAACCCTGAGAGAGTTCAAAGCTAAACCCTGTTCCAACCTGGACTGCAAGAAGGCCAAAGCAGTGACTATATCTGCCTTCCTGCTATCCAGGACCTGAGAGAAACATCACGCTCCAGACTCTCACATAGGGAAAGTATGTAAACACCCTCTACGCTAGGATGTTGACTAGCCGGCTAGTGCTGGGGCATTCAGTGGGGGCACCCGGGTTTATTCTGTGGCACTAACCACATTAGTGCCGTTGGATATCCTGCAGAGCTTCATTTAGGTGGTTTACAAGTGTGCAAACTGCCTAAATGGCTTTGAAAATGCCCCCCAAAATCTTTGGGCTTAAAAATCAAAGTGCACAAATGAGCATTTTGGCATACGCTTTAGGAGGTTGCTATTCAATAAGCATGTGCTTAAGTGTAATTGTGCAAACTTTTAGAGTAAACATACACAGGAGTGGAGTTTGGGTGGAGCACAGGCAGAGCAGAAATTTATATGTGTAAGTTACAAGATACTATAACTTATGCATATACTTGATAAATCTAGGCATGGGCATTTACCTTTGTCCTAGAGCAGGAATAAGTGGCCGTACCTAGATTTTTGCATCATTTACACCCCTTTTTTGTAGAAAAGTAATAAACTTAAAGGGAAAAGGAAGCCACTTTGGTTCTCAAAAGAGGTAGCTGGAAAGGTGACGAAAAAGAGGGCAGTCATCATAAAATACAAGTGATTACAGAAAGACACACTACTTGACCCAATACAAGCATTGTGGAACCTGTGTCTTTTGGGGAAACTGCTAGGTACGTATGACCTAGATTGGCCAATGTTGGAAACAGGATACTGGGCTCGATGGACCTTGGTCTGACCCAGTATGGCATATCTTATGTTCTTATATTTAGAAAAGCTAAGAGAAGTTAGGAAAGCAGTCAGGAAAGCAAAAATAGAAAGAGAAGGAAAAATAACCAATGCAGTAAAATGGGGGACAAAATATTTTTCAGATATGTTAGCAAGAGAAGGAAGTGCAAAAGTGGCATTGTCAGACTGATAAGTGAAGGGGAGGAATATGTAGAAGCTGATGAGGATAAAGCAAAATTGTTTGACAAATATTTTTGTTCTGTGTTCACAGATAGAATGCAGGACCTAAGAAAACACCCACAAATAGGAACAGAAGCAAGGTGGATCTTGAACAATTTTCAGAAGACTGTTTGGGAGAAGCTAGCTAAGCTAAAAGTAGACAAAGTGACGGGGCTAGGTGAGATATATCTGAGCATACTGAAGGAATTTACAAAAGTTCTTGTAGCTCCACTGGCTGGTCTTTTCAATGTTTCTTTAGAGTCATGAGTGGTCCCAGAGGACTGGAGAAGGGTATATATAGTCCATTTACACAAAAGCAGAAGGATGTAGCTGGGAACTACAGGCCAGTTAGTCTGACCTCCATGGTGAAAGAAATTAATGGAAATGTTGCTAAAACTGAGGATAATGAGGTTTCTGGAATCCACTGGATTTCAGAATACAAGGCAGTATAGTTTTAAAGAGGCAGGTCTTGTCAGACAAATCCATGGATTTTTGATGGGGTACTATATGGCACTAAGTACTGGCACCTTTTTCATTGCCTGCTAAAATTAACCCCTGACCCTCATGTATTAAGGAAAGAGCCCTACATATCAGTAATGGCATATTTTTTTCTAGGAAATGTGCACTGGACCAGAGAGTTGGACCTAAGGAAAGCACCAGATGTGGTGTACTTAGAGTTCAGTAAAGCTTTTGACACCGTTCTGCACAGGTGATTTATAAATAAATTGACTGCCCTAGGGATTGCCCCTAAAGTGGCTGACTGGGTTAGAAACTTGTTGAGTGAGAGGAAATAGAATACAGGTAAATGGAGCTCATTCAGAGGAGAAAGACGAATGTCGCCTGTAGAGCCCCTGTTATGCAATCCTAACAGGGGCTCTACAGGTCAAACAACGGTAAGGATTTGAGGGTTTATTTTTATTAAATTGCTAGCTCTCTGACTGGGAGCTCTTAAAAGGGGTTTTGTATATTTTTATAGCAAAGTTACTTTCTTTTTGGTGCTTCAGTAGAAATATTTCCTTTAGTAGAGTAGGTTTTTAAACTCTAGTAACCTTCTCAGCTTTTGGGAACTGCTGACACCTAATCAGGAGTTAGTTCCCTCCCTACCCACCCCAACTCCCATCCACCCCTAGTGAGCAGTCTTGCTTTATAGGGCACCTCCCCATCTAACAAAGCAAAGGGACTTGGAAAAGCACATTTTGAATATAATTAAAGGGATTTAACTGCTTTTTCTCTGAAAGGACAGCTGGGAAACCAGCTGGTACTTTGGTAGATCTCTCTGGTTTGCTTTAACAGATACCTAAGCGCCACGAACAGAACAATGGCTGGGAAAAATCCTATCGCTAAAGTTGTTGCCCCCGTTCCAGCTTCTGCCTCTGTCCAGACAGAGGTCCCAATGCCAGTTGAAGGACCGGTTCTATGTGCAGGGTGCCTGCATGCTGAAGCTCTGAGGAAACAAGTGGAGGAACTCAGAGAGAAGGTGGCGAGGCTGAGGAGCATTCAAGACAGTGAGAAGTACATTGATGAGATGCTTCTTACAGCAACCAAGCTCTCCAGCAGAGGAGAAGATGGGTGCCAGAAGAATGACGAAGGTTGGACACAAGTCACCAGGGCCTGCAAAATCACCAATCCAACTTCTCCGGCCCTTGAATTGAAGAACCATTATGCAGCCCTGGAAGTGGAGAAGGTGAAAGCATCCCTGGAAAGGGAAGAACCAGAGCTCAAGTACCCCAAAGTTGCAGAATCAGCGACCACAAGGAAGCGAAGGGTAGTGGTGGTTGGAGACTCTCTTCTGAGGGGTACTGAGGCATCCATCTGCCGACCAGACTTGATGTCCAGAGAGGTATGCTGTCTGCCTGGTGCCAAAATCCAAGATGTTACAGAGAGTTTGCCAAGACTCATCAAGACCATTGACTATTACCCAATATTGCTAATCCATGTAGGAACAAATGATACTGCCAGGTATCCCACAGAGCATATCAAAAGTGACTTCATGGCTCTGGGACAGAGGGTGACACAGTTAGGTGCACAGGTGGTGTTCTCTTCAATCCTCCCTGTTGAGGGTAAAGGCAAAGGCCAAGGCAGAGAGGCTCGCATCCTGGAGATGAATGCATGGCTGCATGGATGGTGTCATCGAGAGCGTTTTGGTTTCCTAGACCATGGGATGTTGTTCCAAGGGTTGCAGAGCAGAGATGGCATCCATCTGTCCAAGAAAGGTCAACGCATCTTCAGTAGTAGACTGGCTAATCTACTGAAGAGGGCTTTAAACTAGATTTGTTGGGAATGGGTGAAGAAAGCCCCCAGGTAAGTAATACATTAAATACCTTTATGGAAATGGGTAACAGGGGTAACATATGGAAAGCAGTGTGTATAAATACCTGTAGCATGGGAAATAAGATCCCTGAGGTTGAAGATTTGGTGGGAGTGGCTGACTTGGATTTAGAGGCAGTTACAGAAACATGGTTCACAGAAAACCATGATTGGGATATAACTCTACCTGGCTATATTTTATTCAGAAAGGATAGGGTAGGAAGAAGGGGAAGAGGAGTGGCACTATATGTAAAAACTACTATTAAAGCTTTGGAATTACAGAGCTTAAAAGGGAGAGAGGAGGCATTGTGGGTTAAACTAGAAAGAGGGAAAGAGAAATCTATTTGCATTGGTGTGATATACAGACCTCCCTCACAAGAGGAAGAGGTGGACAGAGAGTTAATTGAAGACATACGCAGCATTGCTAGGAAAGGGGAAGTGCTACTGATAGGGGATTTCAATATGCCAGATGTTGATTGGCACATTCCTGCTGCAGTATCATCTAGAAGTTAAGAGATCCTGGATTCTCTACAGGGAGAACTATTCAGGCAATTGGTAACAGACCCCACACGTGAAGGGGCCATACTGGACTTGGTGCTTACCAATGGTGAAAGTGTTTCCGATGTTGTAGTGGGAGATCATTTTGCATCCAGTGATCACCAGGTGGTGTGGTTCAGTATTAGGACTAGGGCTGTTAGAATCCATTCAAAGGTGAGGGGCTTAGACTTTAGGAAGACTAACTTTGCCAAGATGGGCCAATACCTCAGGGAGTCATTAGTGGGATGGGAACAGCTGGGGGATGTAGAAAAACAGTTGGAAAAAATGAAAGGGGATATTTTAAGGGCAACCATCTTTTTGTTAAAATAGTAAATAAAGGTAAAAGGAAAAGAAGACCGCTATGGCTTTCGAAAGGAGTAGCTGAAAAAGTAAAGAAAAAGAGGGAGGCCTTCATGAAATACAAGAGATCACAGAGAGAGGAAGACATCTATATTTGGAAAAATTTAGAGAAGCTAGCAAAGTAGTCAGGAAAGCAAAGATTCAAAAAGAGGAGGAAATAGCCAATGCAATAAAATGGAGGGATAAGACATTTTTCAGATATGTTAGTGAGAAGAGGAAGGGCAGAAGTGGTATTGTCAGGCTCAAGGGTGAAGGGGAGGAATATGTAGAAGCTGATGAGGATAAAGCGGAATTGCTTAACAAATATTTCTGTTCTATGTTCACGGGATGAAGAACCAGGAGCAGGACCACAGAAAACACCCACAAATGGGAACAGAAGTGAGGGACATCTTGAACAATTTTCAGAAGACTGTGTTCGTGAGAAACTAGCTCAACTTAAAGAAGACAATGCGATGGGACTGGATGGGATACACCCTAGAATACTGAGGGAACTTGGGGACGTTCTAGCAGCTCCACTGACTGACCTTTTCAATGCCTCGTTGGAGTCGGGAGTGCTGCCAAAGTACTGGACAGAGGCTCATATGGTGCCTTTACACAAAAGTGGAAGTAAGGATGTGGTTGAAAACTACAGGCCAGTTAGTTTAACTTCGGTGGTGAGTAAATTATTGGAAACGCTGCTGAAAGAGAAAATAGTGAGGTTTCTGGAGTCCAGCGGATTACAGGATCCGAGGCAGCATGGATTCACGACGAATCTCATTGATTTCTTTGACTGGACATAGGGAGAGCCGTAGATGTGGTGTATTTGGATTTCAGTAAAGCCTTTGACACTGTTTCTCACAGGCAACTTATAAACAAACTGAACACCCTAGGGATGGATCCTAAAGTTACTGCTTGGGTTAGAAATTGGTTGAGTGGGAGGCGACAAAGAGTACAGGTAAATGGAGCTCACTCTCAGGAGAAGGATGTTACCAGTGGTGTGCCCCAGGGATCTGTCCTTGGTCCGATTCTTTTTAACATCTTTGTTAGTGATATAGCGGAAGGGCTATTGGGTAAGGTTTGCCTCTTTGCGGATGATACCAAAATCTGCAATAGAGTAGACACCCAGGAAGGGGTAGATAACATGAGGATTTATCTAGCTAAGCTTGAAGAATGGTCTAGAATTTGGCAGCTGGGATTTAATGTTAAAAAATGTAAGGTCATGCATTTGGGCTGCAGCAATCCAAGGGAGCAATATAGTATAGGGGGCACTGTTCCCTCTAAGCTGTGCGCGTGTGCGCGCGCACATACCTCGCCGAGTGAGCGCACATACTTTACAACAGAGCGCACAAAAATTATGGTTCTAATTCTGATAGAAAACAACACAGATGTCTTAAAATTTAAAAGTTGTTGTGTATTTACGGTTTTCACAAGTTCTACAATATTTTCTAGTGCACTCAATGTGGTGTACATACTGTATTCTGACGTGTAGTCAAATTTTAAAGTATATAACTCAGAGTGTCGTTATGTGGCGCACAAAAATGTAACCTTCCTTCAAAAGTCAGACAGCTGATATTTTATGCGCACACAACCTACAGAAAATTAGAGGGAACATTGATAGGGGGTGAAGTACTTTTGTCCACTAAAGAGCGGGACCTAGACGTGGTTGTGTCTGATGATGTTAAAGTAGCTAAACAGGTAGAAAAGGCGATGGCAAAAGCTAGAAGGATGCTTGGGTGCATATGGAGAGGAATGGCTAGCAGAACAAAGGAGGTGATAATGCCTCTGTATAAGTCTTTGTTGCGACCTCATTTGGAGTATGGTGTGCAATTCTGGAGACCGCACCTTTAAAAGGATGTGAACAGGATGGAGTCGGTGCAGAGGGTGGCTACTAAGATGATTAGTGGTCTTCATTATAAAGCATATGAGGACAGACTTAGGGATCTTAATATGTACACCTTAGAGGAAAGGCGGGATAGAGGTGATATGACTGAGATGTTTAAATACCTCCATGGCATAAATGTTCAGGGAGAGAGCCTCTTTCAATTGAAAGCAAGTTCTGCTACGAGGGGACATGGGATGAGGGTGAAGGGAGATAGATTCAGGAGTGATATGCGGAAATATTTCTTTACAGAAAGACTGGTGGATCTGTGGAATAGTTTCCCAGTGGCGGTGGTAGAGATGAGGAGAGTAACTGAATTCAAAAAAGCAAGGGACAAACACAGAGGATCTCTAAAGGTAAACAGGGGACTGTTGTAGTTGTTGATATGGAAGGACAGACTAGATAGGCCATGTGGTCTTTTTCTGTCGTCATGTTTCTGTGTTTCACCATTGGTGTGCCACAGGGCTCTGTCCTTGGTCTGATTCTTCTTAGCATTTTTGTGATATTGCAGAAGAGCTGTTGGGTAAAATTTGCCTCTTTGCGGATGATAACAAAATCTGTAATAGAGTAGACACTTGGGAAAGTGTAAATAACATGAGAAGGGATCTAGCAAAGCTTGAAAAATGGTCAAGAATTTGGCAGCTGAGATTTAATGCTAAAAAATGCAGGGTCTTGTATTTGGGCTTCAAAAATCCACGGGAGTGGTACAGTATAGGAGGTGAAGAACTTCTGTCCACAAAAGAAGAGCGGGACCTGGGGGTGATTTTTTCAAAAAACTTTTAAGTGCCATCAAATCAATGCTAACTCCTGGCAACGCAGCAGCCCCTGGGTTTTCTTGGCAAGGTATGACAAAGTAAATTGCCAGGCCTTTTCTTCTGAGGCAACAGAGGGGAAAGTGACTTGCTCATGGTAACAAGGAGTGCCAGTGGGTAACTGAACGCTAATTTCTTGGATAGTAGGCAGTTGCTCTAACTACTAGGTTACGCCTCCACTCTGATGGCTAAACAGGTAGAAAAGACAATGGTAAAAGCCAGAAGAATGCTTGGGTGCACAGGGAGACGAATGGCCAGCAGGTAGAAGGAAGTGATAGTGCTTTTGTATAAGTCTTTGGTGTGACCTCATTTGGAGTATTGTGTGAAATTCTGGAGACCGCACCTTCAAAAGGATATAAACAGGTTGGAATTGATGCATTGGGTGGCTACCAAAATGGTCAGTGGTCTTTATCATATGGGGACCGATTTAAAAATCTCAATATGTATAATTTGGAAGAAAGGTGGGAAAGAGGCAACATGATAGAGATGTTAAAAGAATGCCATGGTATACATGCACAGGAGAACTTCTTTCAGTTGACAGAAAACTCTGCAACAAAGGGGCATAAAATGAAGATAAAAGAGGACAGACTCAGGAGTAATTTAAGGAAATATTTCTTCAAGGAAAGAGTGGTAGATGCATGAAATAGTCTCCCAGTGGATGTGGTAGAGACGACAACTATATCTGAATCAGAGGATCTCCAAGGGAAAAAGTGAACTGTAAAGCTTAGTAGTTGGTATGGCAGGACAGACTGGAAAGGCCACATGGTCTTTATCTGTCATCATTCCTCTATGTTTCTATTTTATAAAGACAAGTAGGTGCCCACTTTTTTTTATAAAATAGGCTCAGGATAGGTGCATTCTTGGTCCCTAAAACTAGGTGCCTGGTTAAAAAATTAACCTCCAAATGTCTGAGATGATATGTTTCAAGACCTCTGCTTCAAGGACTAATTTTGGGGCATGTTTACTAAAATGTGCTAAGTTAGCATGCAGTAAGCCCCCAGATTACCACAGGAAGTAGCATAGATCTACGCTATTAGGGTCATCCTTGGCATATCTGTTACTGCAGGGAGATGCGTCACTGTGCTACCCAGCAGCATATCTAGCGTGGGTACACTTACCGCCAGCCATTGAGAAGACAGCATATACATCCGCACCAATGACAGCAATTGCAGTTAATGTGTGCCAATGACAACCACGCTAACAGCAATGTGCTGTCACCACCCACACTTCATCCCTAACCCGCCTTACCACCACCCCTTTGTGCGTTAAATGGTTATCAGTAAGTGCTGCATTAACCGTTAAGGCACTGTAGTAAGCACGCTGCTTTTTGCATTATATGGTCCTTTCTTCAGCTTTCCGCAGCTCTCCTGCTTGTATAGCATGCATTAAATCTCATTAATACACATTAACCTAAATGAATACGTTAACATACTTTAGTAAATCTAGCCCTTAATGATTAGCAACAGAGGGCTGGAGCCATAGCTGTAATATTTCAGTTAGAATGATTGCACAAAACCAGCGCACAGCATGGTTTATAGCAGTTCTGCCACCAAGCACCACCTTCAGGCTCTCTCCTTTATCAGGATACGTAGGAAGGCAGTAACTATAAAATGGAACACAGTTTGCCTACAGCAAGTTTGCTAACTCTAACTTTTCCCAAGATTGGTTGAAAAAAGATCTTCAGCTCATCTTTTTGAGAGTGATATATATGTAGCAAAGAATGGGACCTTTAAAAGAACATGGTCTCCTACTGAAGCTACTCTCTGTAGCTAAAGGCATTATACATGGCCAGTAAAATTATAAATATTTTCCATCTGAAATACATGAAACTGCATTCCATTGCTTAGTTCACCTGGCAGTCACACTGTTTCCTAATGGGTAGATCACCATCATACATTATTCTGGGTAATTCTGAAAGCTTTTTAATTTGGTCTAGGCAGCCATTTCATTTTGTTTATGTACGAATGCACCGTTGTGTAAATAATTTTTTTCCAATAAAAATTTAAGATTTCTGAAAAATAAAATGCTGCAATTGTAGTTTGATGTGTTTACACGGAACTGAAGCATAATGTTTGTTCATGTCGGTAAAATACATTACTCTCTCCAGTTGGACTGTGCATTGCAACAACATAAAACTTTGAAAGTGATAATATTTTTCATCTGACTGCATAATTATGTTGCTATTACCTTCCACAACAAATATGATTACAGCCTGAGGAAAAGTAGCATTTATTCAATAATCCCTTCTCACAGGCTAGTGAGGTGAGACAATTACTCCGTGCAATTCTAACCAGTCTTTTGTTACTTTCAAAACTAACAGCTGTGTACTGTGTTTTATGTATTTCTGAAGTTTATTGGAAGGTAGCTAATTCCTTTAATGTGCCTAAGCCCTAGCGGAAACAGTATACTTAATAAGGTTCATTAGCACAAGTCCCAAAGGGAATAACAAGCTTCTAATCATGCCAGATGTGGGTCCCCCATACAAATATGAAAGGACTGGATGGCTGTTAACCCGGTATGTACCCCAGCACGTCCACTCATACCTACCTTCCCAAGGCAACTGCTCCTCTTGCCCCTCCCTGCTTTGGTTGCTGCCACCACCATTCTCCATCTCCTCTTTTACCAACACTCATTGCCCCATCCACCTCCAGCAGCTATATGTGGATGCTGCTGAGGGGAACTGCAAGGACCATTATACTGTGCCTGGGACTGTGAGCTGGCAGTGCATGTGCAGACTCCTTCTCCATAGGTTTCCTTTACACCTAGGAAATCCAACTGAAGTGGGGGGTGGAGCTGTTGCTATGGTTGCGAGCGCATACATAATCTTTCCTTGCAGCTCTCCTCAGCAGCGCCTTGCACATCTCACTATCTCAAGAATACCACTCACAATCAGGGCCAGCCCAAGAGTTGGTTCAAGGTGTTGGCACCCTAGGCAAAACATAAGCCTTATGCCCCCCCCCCCCCGGGTCTGTCAGAATCTATTGTTTAGCTTTGAAAGCCTTGCTCTTTAACACCCCCCAGAAGCTGCCATCCTAGGTGACCGCCTGGTTTGCCTAGTGGTTCGGCTGGTCCTGCTCACAATTTGCAAAGTGATATTCCTGAGGGTTGACAGCTTTGAACAACTATATATGGTTTGCTTCTGGGCAGTTTCTCCAAATGGGTTAGTTTTGCACGTACCATGACAGTCATGAACCTCATTTCTAAGCCAGGGTATGTGAGGAAACTGGTATAATGCTGCTGCTAACTCCTGCAGATGAGATCACTGGAAAGCAAGGACCTCAATTTATCAAGTAGAATGCCAACTGAGGTAGTACAAGCTGCTGTACCCTTCCCTGCCAAGGTACCAAACCTCTACTCTGGAAGACTACCTCTGAGGCAGCAACTGTTTCAATTTCTATACCCCTCCAACTAGCACTGTTTCTGGCGAGGCCAAAAATAGAGATGATATTCCGTACCCCTCAATGTTTAGGTAATATGGACATCTATTTTCTGGAAACTGGAATGAAACAACCAAGTAACTTTATGTATGCCAAACAAACCTAAGATTAATGTAGCAGTTATCCTGTCTACTCTGCTAAGGATACATCCCAGAATGTGAATGCCAACAAAATTTCTCCTTTTCTTTTTTGTCCTCCTCCTTTGCTGTCCATAATCCCGAGTAAGAAGGATGCCAGCTTAGTTCTCTCCAGCAATACTACTATTATTACTTATTTCTATATTGTTACTAGACATACACAGTGCTGTACATACATATGTATGAGATTCCCTGCTCAAAGGGCTTACAGTCTGTTCAAGATAGGCAAAAAGAACAAACAAGAGACTAGGGGTTTACATAGAAACAGAGAAATATGACGACAGAAAAAGACCACATGGCCTATCTAGTCTGTCCTTCCATAACAACTACAACAGTCCCCTTTTTACCTTTAGAGATCCTCTGTGTTTATCCCATGCTTTTTTGAATTCAGTTACTGTCCTCATCTCTACCACCTCCACTGGGAGACTATTCCACGGATCCACTAATCTTTCCGTAAAGAAATATTTCCGCATATCACTCCTGAATCTATCTCCCTTCACCCTCATCCCATGTCCCCTCGTAGCAGAACTTGCTTTCAATTGAAAAAGGCTCTCTCCCTGACCATTTATGCCACGGAGGTATTTAAACATCTCAATCATATCACCTCTATCCCGCCTTCCCTCTAAAGGTGTACATATTAAGATCCTTAAGTCTGTCCTCATATGCTTTATAATGAAGACCACTAATCATTTTAGTAGCCACCCTCTGTACCGACTCCATCCTATTCACATCCTTTTGAAGGTGCGGTCTCCAGAATTGCACACTATACTCCAAATGAGGTCGCACCAAAGACTTATACAGAGGCATTATCACCTCCTGTTTTCTGCTAGCCATTCCTCTCTGTATGCACCCAAGCATCCTTCTAGCTTTTGCCGTTGCCTTTTCTACCTGTTTAGCTAATTAAGATCATCAGACACAACCACGCCTAGGTCCCGCTCTTCTTTAGTGGACAAAAGTACTTCACCCCCTATACTATATTGCTCCCTTGGATTGCTGCAGCCCAAATGCATGACCTTACATTTTTTAACATTAAATCCCAGCTGCCAAATTCTAGACCATTCTTCAAGCTTATCTAGATCCCTCCTCATGTTATCTATCCCTTCCTGGGTGTCTACTCTATTGCAGATTTTGGTATCATCCGCAAAGAGGCAAACCTTACCTGAAAGCCCTTCCGCTATATCACTAACAAAGATGTTAAAAAGAATCGGACCAAGAACAGATCCCTGGGGCACACCACTGATAACATCTTTCTCCTCAGAGTGAGCTCCATTTACTTGTACCCTTTGTCGCCTCCCACCCAACCAATTTCTAACCCAAGCAGTAACTTTAGGGTCTATCCCTAGGGTGCTCAGTTTGTTTATAAGTCGCCTGTGAGGAACAGTGTCAAAGGCTTTACTGAAATCTAAATACACCACATCTAGGGCTCTCCCTCGGTCCAACTCCCTGGTCACCCAGTCAAAGAAATCAATCAGATTTGTCTGACAAGACCTGCCTCTGGTGAATCCATGCTGCCTCGGATCCTGTAATCCGCTGGACTCCAGAAACCTCACTATTTTCTCTTTCAGCAGCGTTTCCAATAATTTACTCACCACCGAAGTTAAACTAACCGGCCTGTAGTTTTCAACCACATCCTTACTTCCGCTTTTGTGTAAAGGCACCACATGAGCCTCTCTCCAGTCCTTTGGCACCACTCCCAACTCCAACGAGGCATTGAAAAGGTCAGTCAGTGGAGCTGCTAGAACTTCCCCAAGTTCCCTCAGTATTCTTGGGTGTATCCCATCCGGTCCCAATATAAGGGAATGATTAAAATACAAGTGTATAAAACAAGAAAATAAGGGGGTCAGGAACCAAAGGCAGCCTTGAAAAGGTGAATTTTTAGCCGGGATTTGAATAGAACCAGAGATGGAGCCTGACTCTATGCATATGGCACAACCAGGTGGAAAAAATGCAGTCTAGAGCTGGCAGTGGAGGAGAAGAGCACTGATGGGAGGAGTTCCCAAGGAGGGGTGCAGGAATAGATATGGGAAGATAGGTAATGAGGATATACGGAATGAATGCAGTTGTAGGTTAGTAGGAGAAGTCAGAACTACATGTGGAAATAGACAAGGAGTCAATGAAGTGACTTGAGAAGAGGGGTACATGAAGGAAGCGACATTGGTGGAAGATTAACCAGCCGTGCAACTGAGGTTTAAATAGATTGGAGGGAAGAAAGATAAAAGGGATCTGCCAGAGGAGTGGAGAACCCAAGGAGGGGTGTAGAATGAGATAAGAGAGGAATGGTAGTGAGGAGCCACCGAATGAATGCAGGTCAGTAGGAGAAGTTTAAACTGCATGTGGAAATGGATAGGGAGTAAATGATGTGATTTGAAAAGAGGGGTTACATGAGCATAACAGCACTGGTGGAAGATAAGCCGTGCAGCTGAGTTTTGAACAGACTGAAGGGGAGAGAGGTGATTCAGAAGGAGACCAGCAAGGAGCAGGTTACAATAGTCAAGGTGAGAGGTGACTAGTGAGTGGATAATGGTCTTAGTAGTGCGAGTAGAAAGGAAGGGACTAATTTTGCTGATATTATAGAGAAAGAAGTGGCAGGTTTTAGCTATCTGCTGGATGTGTGCAGAGAGAGAGTAAAGTCAAAGATGACCCCAAGGTTGCGAGCTGAGGAAACCGGGAGTGGTGTAGTGTCATCCAATGAATAGATAAGGGAGGAAGGGGGGAGGTGGGTTTAGGGGTAAAGATAAGGAGCTCAGTTTTGGCCATGTTCAATTTCAGACAGCAATATTGGATAAGCAGGCAGAGATCTGAGACTGGATTCCTGGAGAGATTTCAGGCACAGAGTAGATCTGAGAGTAGTCAGAATAAACATGGCACTGAAACCATGGGAGGAAATAAATGCACCAAGGGACTGAGTGTAGAGAGAAAAAAGTAGAGGTTCCAAGACAGAGCCCTGAGGTACACCAACTGAAAGCAGGATAGCAGTGGAGGAGAATCCACCAGAACATACACTAAAAGTGCAACAGGAAAGATAAGAAAACCAGGACAGAAAAGAGCCCCTAAATCCAAGCAAGGACAGAGTATCGAGGAATAGTTGGTGATCAACAGTGTCAAAGGCAGCAGAAAGGTCAAGAAGGATGAGAATTTGGCGAGGAACAAATTGCTGAAGACTTTGGCAAGAACCGTTTCTGTGGAATGTAGAGGATGAAAGCCACACTGCAGTGGATCCAGAAGGGCTTGATAGTAAAGAAAGTCAAGACAGCAGTGGTAAACTGCTTGTTCAAGTTCAGTAGTTTTGAAGCAAAGCAAAGGAGAGTAGAGGAGAGGAGAGGAGAGGGATAGGCCAATAGCTGGAAGGACAGATAGGGTCTAGTGAAGACTTTTTGAGGAGAGATGTGACCAGAGCATGTTTGAAGGCCACAGGAACAGTTGCAGTGGAAAGCGATAGGTTAAGGATATGACAGATGGAAGGGATGATGGAGAAAGAGATGGAGCTTAATAGATGGGTGGGGATGGGATCAAAGGAGCAGGAAATCAATTTGGAGGTGGAGAGAAGATTTTCAGTTTCCTCCTCAGTGATTTCAGAAAAGCAAGAAAGGGTAACAGAAGCTGAGGGAAGGATTTGGGATTGAAGAGGGGAAGGGGAAGTGAACCTGTGGAGAATTCAAGGCTAATCTTCTGGACTTTGTCATTGAAATAGTCAGCCAAGGGCTGGGCAGAAAGTAAAGGAAGGATTGGGGGAGGAGGGGACCTTGAGTAGTGTAGTACATGTTTTATTAAATTTCCTTTTAAATATATTTTTTGTAAATCACTGTTGTTGTTGTGAAGAGTGGTATGTAAAGTTTTACATAAACTATAAGAAGGTATCCACGAATTGGCTCCCTATGCCAGTCCTCCCTGTCCTCAGACAGGTCTCTCTTCGGACCTCAGAGTGCCTTGCTTGCCCATCTATTTTTGGGGTTTGATCTCTGCTTTTTTTTTTTTTTTTTTACCAATAATGAACCTATTCTGCTCACCCTGGCTTCTGCCTAGCTCTGGACTCCGCTTCTTCATGCCATTTTGAATTTGGTTCTATGCTGGGTACTTATCCTGCCTCCTCCTCTGCCTGACATCCAGTGTCCTCATTTGGAGTATTATGTGCAATTCTGGAGATCACATCTTCAAAAGGATATAAATAGGATGGATTCTGTGCAGAGAGTGACTACCAAAATGGTCAGTGGACTTCGTCATAAGGCATATGGGGACAGACGTATTTGACTGGGAGGTTAGGGATGTACCTGGATGTTAGACCTCTTTATATACAAAGTACTAAATCCTCAAGTTGCAGAGCAGGGATGCACTTGTTAGGTCCCTTCCTTCAGCCTTGCATGTTAACATTCTTTTTAGCCTCCTTTCACCAGAGAGATAAACAAATACTTCTCTATGACACACTAGCACCTCCAAGGCTGGATTCCTTTGTTGCACTATGTTGTTTGTATAAACATAACTGGCTTGGGAGTGACTGCTATCTTGCTAAAATATCTGAGATGGTCATATCAGATGCAGTATCCTGGATTGCTGCCCCCCCCCCCCCAGCTGTGGGCTCAGATAGCCTCTCATTATTTATTTATTTAGCTGCATTTATATCCCGCTTTTCACCGGGTCAAAGCGGTTGGGGGATACATTTAACACGAGGGGATATGAGACACATACACTAATACTTACAGGGAACATGGGCAGTGGAGGGTTAAGTGGCTTGCCCAAGACCACAAGGAGCACCTGCGGGACTAGAAACCCCAGTCCTTCCGGCCCAAGGTTGCTGTCCTCTAGTGGGATTTGACCTACTGACCTTCCGGCCTGTAGTACCTTGCCCCAACCACTAGGCCACTCCTCCCTTCAATACAATAGAAGGAAGACCTTGAGCACTTCCTTATAAAGCTCTTTTATAGTTCCTTCCAGCTTAAAGAGAGGACTCCTCCTGTCCTCTAATTGACAGAAAAGTCTAGCCTCGATTACATCATATTGTTACTAGGGCTTAAGTTAGGAGCAGAAATTTCAAAATATTCCCCACTGAACATTAAAGGGATAATTCTGAGGCATCTGCTACATATACTTATGGCATGGAGGAGTTGCCTAGTAGTTAGAGCAGCAGCTTGGAACCAGGGTTCAAATCCCACTGACACCTCTTGTGGCACCCTCCATTGCATCAGATACAAATTCAGATTGTAAGTCTTTTGGGGACAGGGCGATACCTACTGTACCTGAATGTAACTTGCCTTGAACTACTACCGGAGGGGACCAAAAAATCAATACCTAGCCCTGCCTTCTAATTCTCTAGCTGCTGATACTATGTTGGGCAAAACATTGATTGGATCATGACCCAGATGGTCCATCTCATGCCACTGCCTATGGTTCCACTAAATATGCATTTTTGCCGTAGCCAGCATTGCCATTTATCTGTTTGAGATAGGCCTGCTCTTTCACTGTCCAATGACAATATCATTTCCCATGTCATTTTTAACCCTGAAATTTTAGGATCTTTTCCTAGGTCATCAACAGGTGCACTATTGCGCTCGAACCAAAGAAAAATCTTAAAAAAAAAAAAATCATTAAAATGAAAAATTCCATAAACAAACGAAACTAAACACAATGAAATTTTTGCCTGCGCACTCCTACTGTCTAATTTAAACAGACAACTTATCCATTTAGTGGCTGAATTTTTCCGCTAAATGAATAAGTACCAGCACCTCACAAGGACTGCCCGTAACCTCTCCTCCGCTTATATGCATAACTTCTGTGCATGTAGAGGATATTTCTATAAGGATCGCTTAGGTCAATGTGCATTTTCATACACTTATTTGAACCTATTCTATCAAGTACAGTGCTCACATACTTTACTTGATAGAATAGGAGCATAAGTGGTGGGATACATGCGACAAATCTTGGTGTGACCACTTACACCAATCTTAGACTTGGTAGATTTGTAGGAAACATATCTAAGTTATAGTATTCAATAACTTAGGCATGTAGATCTGTACTCCGCCCATGGTCAACTACTCCAAAACTATGTGCCATTGCCCAGAATAATGACCTCCTACATGCTAAGTGGCCATCCCCATATATAAGTCATCTAAAATAGCTGACTTACATGCGCTGATGGCACACAAATGTCCACAGCCCATTAGAGAATTACCTCTATAGCTCATGAGTGTGTTTTACACATAGGGGCTTGTTTACAAAGCCGCGGTAGCGGTTTCCGATCGTTATCGGAGCCGCGGCCCCATTGAAATCATAATGTGCAGCGGAAAGGAGACAGACATAGGAGTAATACAAAGAAATATTTCTTTGCCGAAAGAGAATTGATAGAGCAATTTCGCAGAGGAAGTGAATATAGTAACAGTGAAATCAATGGGGCCGCGGCTCCGATAACGATCGGAAACCGCTACCGCGGCTTTGTAAACAAGCCCCATAAAGTTAAGTATGCAACCTCTGAAAGTTTTCCAAAAAACAAAAGAACTAATGCAGTCAACATCAACACCAACTGTATAATTTTATTTATTTATTTATTTTATTTATTTGGAATGAATTTATACACCGCTCCTTCCAGCGATCAGAAGCGGTCCTCATGTGGACAAGACATGGGAAATAAGTACAGCATAAAATATAGGAATACAGTCTGATTAAGGTAGGGGGGGGGATAACAACCACTAGATCACAGTTATACATTTGATTAATACAGATTGAGCAACCAGTGAGGTTGTAATTATACATAGAGATCGCAAGCATACAAGCAATTAGCAGAGCAATATATACATATAAAACATTTTTTTTTAAAATCATCACAGATGTGATGCATCAAATGAGAAAAAGGTTCCAATGAACCTTATGCTTAAGAGGTGGGAAAGCAGCATGTGAAGATAAAGTTGGGATCAGTTAGGTGATGCCGTAATGTGATTGGAACAGGTGTGTTTTAAGATCTTTTCTGAAGGTGTGTAAGTCTTTGGTCTGGTGTAACTCATGAGGCAGCCGGTTCCAGAGTATAGGTGCTGAGTACGTGAATGCCCGGTTGCTCGTCCGTTCTTTGACTGACCTTATGCTGCTGGGAACGCAGAGTGTATGCAGGTTAGCAGTCCGTCGGCATCTGTTGGAGGACTGAGTAGTGATTAGGATATCGAGAAATGAGGGAGATATCTTATGGATAATTTTGAATGTCGTTATCAGCATTTTGTAGATTATTCTTGCAGGTATGGGGAGCCAGTGGAGCTCTATAAGAACTGGAGTGATGTGATCTGTCAGACTTTTATTCATAATAATCCTGGCTGATACATTCTGCGCCATCTGTAGGATGTTTAATGTTTTCTTCGGTAGCCCTTGTAATATGGCATTACAGTAGTCAAAGTGGGGAATGATGAGCGCTTGTGCTACTGTTCTAAAGTCTGAGTGGTCAATGATGCAGCGTAAGGGTTGCAGAACTTTCAGCTTGTGAAATATTGCTCTATTTGTTAACCGGAGGTGTTTGTCCATTTTTAGGTCAGCATCGATTAGTACTCCTAGATATTTGATCTCATTTTTTGAGTGATAAGTGTTTCCGTTCAGGGTGATTGATGCAGGAGGTATGAAGTCTTGTTTTCCTGATATGAACATCACTTCAGTTTTTTTGTGATTTATAGACATATTGTTGCATTGGAGCCAGTTTTGCAGTTCATGTAGGCATTCTTCTAATTGGTATAAGTGTTTTTGAATGCGGAGCTCTTAGTTTTCAGTACCAATAAGCTGTATGAAGCACACCTGCTTACCAAGTAGAATTTAGAGCAGCAATATTTCATAAATAGATGCCATCTTCTCTGCCCATTCTTGATACAACACTGTACAGCCTACCCCATCTCAGGCTTTGTCATTGGATCCTTGTAGCTAGGGATCCTCCTGATTTATCCCACATTTTCTTGTACACTGTTACTATTCTCACTTCCTCTGCGAAGTTGCTCTATCAATTCTCTTTCAGCAAAAAATATTTCTTTGTATTACTCCTATGTCTGTCTCCTTTCCGCTGCACATTATAACCTCTCAATCAAGAACTTCCATTCTACTGAAAAATGCTTATATCTTGAGTGATTAATATCTTTGGTGGCAATTTTCATACTGCCCGCATAGTGGAACAGGCTGTAGCTAATAATTCCCCATGAACATTTTCTGTCCAAAACACCACATGTACTTTTGAAATACCAAGAGCTGGGAGGAAGTACATAGGTCTCTTGTTGCATCCAAATAATATAATAGAGCCCATCGGCAGTCTAGGGTGTGAAGGTCTTGTTCCAGGGAGGTAAGTGGAGGTCCCGGGAAGAACGCAGACAACACAATGGCTTGGTTCAAATGAAATTTTGAGACTGCCTTTGGTACGAATTTTGGGTGGCTATGCAGGACTACTCTGCTGTGGAAGAACTGTGTTTGGTGAGGATAGTGCCCCAGAGCTTGAAATTCACTGATCTTCTGATAAACATTATGATTATTTATTTATTTATTTATTTAACAGTTATTTATATACCGCTCTTTCCCTAGTATCAAGTGCGGTTTACATGGAACAGTAGGTTAATTGGTATGTAATATACCAAGTCAGTTTACATAGAACAGATAATTATAATTTACAAGGAATGTTGTAACATTAAAGGTATAACATATTAGAACATATATACATTGTTAGTTTAAATCTATAATCATCATGTGAATGAGAGTGTGGTATGGTTAATATTGTATTAGTGATATTTATTTTGAAAATAGAGTATGTAATAATAATGTATAAATGTTAGCCTGTATCTATTTGAGTATTCTGTTCTGAGGGTGTATTGTAGTGTAATATGAATAAGTGAGTTTTTAATTTTTTTCTAAATTCCTTTATATCAGATAGCAGGCGAATGTTGTCAGGTAGATTGTTCCAAAGAATTATCAAGAAGGTTGTCTTCCAAGTGAGGTGTTTCAGCGAGGCTATACTGAGGGTTCAAAGGGAGATTTCTTGAGTTCTGCAAGGATGGAGTGGTTAAAAGATAAAAAGCAGAGAGTAGAGCTAAATGGCCAATTTTCTCAATGGAGAAAGGTGAATAGTGGAATACCCTGGGATCTGTGCTGGCCCCGCTGCTTTTTAACATATTCATAAAGGACACGGAAATGGGAATAATGAGTGAGGTGATCAAATTTGCAGATGACACAAAATTATTTAAAGCTGTTAAAACACAAGAGGAATGTGAAAAATTGCAAGAAGACCTTGATATTCAAATGGTGGATGAAATTTAATGTGGTCTAGTGCAAACTTATGCACCTAGGAAAGAACAACCCAAAGTTTGCATCGTGTAACCAAGGTACCACCTTAGAAACCGCCACCCAGGAAAAAGATTTAGGTGTTATTGTGGATAATATGTTGAAACTCTCCACCATGTGTGCAACAGTGGCCAGGAAAGCAAATAGAATGCTAGGAATCATAATGGAGAATAAAATCAAGGATATTATAATGCCTGATTGTTCCATGGTGCAACCGCACCTTGAATATCGTGTGCAGTTCTGGTCGCCATATCCTAAAAAAGATACAGCAGAATTAGAAAAGGTACAGAGAAGAACAACAAAAATGGTAAAGGGGATGGAAGGATACCCCTATGAGGAGAGGCTTAAAAGGTTAGGGCTCTTCAGCTTGGAAAAGAGATGTCTGAGGAGGGATATGATGGAGGTCTATAAATGAACGAATGGAGTGGAATGGGTAAATGTAGATCAGTTCTTTACACCATCAAATAGTAGAAAGACTAGAGGACATGCAATGAAGCTTGCGATAAGGAAGCTTATCATAGCTCAGGAAGGGGCTATAGAAAAGGTGAAGTGTCTCTGAACAAGCAACCTGTCAGTGCTGGTAGAAATGAGAAAACAGAATTTTGCCATAAAAGACTACCAGTCCCAGAATGCACCAGGTTTCCAACAGCCATGAGAGGAGCTGAAGTGAGAAAACGTGTGTTCAATCAAAAGGGCTATGAGGTAATCCCCAAGCACTCATTGCAAAGGGCAGGGCTTGATTCAGCACAGCTGCGCTGTGCTAGGATGGAACACTCATCTCAAAGGGCAAGGCCTGATTCAGCACAGCTGCGCTGTGTTAGGGAGGAGCACTCATCTAAGCAGAATAATACCTATTTTTGAATAGCTAATGAGCTATATTTCACCATTTGTTACATTTATAAAAATCATGTGACATGCACCCACGAATTTCTGCTCATGTGGCTCATACTGAAAATGTTTGAGCGCTGTGATAAGGAAGCTTATCATAGCTCAGGAAGGAGCTATAGAAAAGGTGAAGTGACTCTGAACAAGCAACCTGTCAGTTCTGGTAGAAATAAGAAAACAGAATTTTCCCATAAAAGACTACCAGTCCCAGAATGCACCAGGTTTCCAACAGCCATTAGAGGAGCTGAAGTGGGGAAACGTGTGTTCAATCAGGAGGGCTATGAGGTAATCCCTAAGCACTCATCTCAAAGGGCAGGGCCTGATTCAGCACAGCTGCGCTGTGTTAGGGAGGAGCACTCATCTAGGCAGAATAAGAGTAGAGTTTATTCTACAGATGACCATCTTCATGATCACCTTGGATATCCAGAGAATTATCCTCAGTTTCATCTGAAGGATTATCAGAAGCAGAAGCCAAACCGGACGGACAGAGAGGGAAAGAGACCCTCTGGAAGAAAGAGGAGAAAAGCCTTTGAGAGGTCTAGAAGAGTCCAAAGCAGTACGTATACTGGGAGGTATTCCAAGGGCCAGCATACACCATTGGACTGGGGAAAGCCAGAGGAATGGTGCTGCAGAGCTAGGAATCACCAGAGGCTATCTGTGAGGGAGACGGCTGCACGTGGAAGGGACCCTAAGACCTGTGCCAGAAGGTATGTGAAGAGAGATCCAGTGTCCAGGGATCTGGATTGGAAGGCTGGACATAAGAACTGGACTACATACTGGCCAGGCTATATAGAGAGGAACTCTAGCAGCAATGGAAGCTCAGGTATGAACACTGATCTATGCCCTAGCTATAACCTTGAAAGACAGCAGGGAAACAAGTATTCTCCTGAAAATGCTCCATTGAGAGATTCATCTGTGCCAATCCATGATATTGAACCCATGCTTGTTGAACAAGGGGGAATAATAGCAGATGAGGATCCTGTTTATATGGACTGCTCTCTATCTAAACTCCGTTGGTAACTTTCTGTTATAAAGTACAGCAACCATCACAAAGAAATACAAATTTGTTCTTTAATCTACTCAGAAAAGCTCCTGAAGCAGGATTTGACCCACACAGTAGAAAGCAAGCCAGCTAAAGGGGTTTCAGCTGGATAACTGCTAGCAATTAAGCCTTACCTAATTGCTTGTGGGCTAGGAGAGAATCACTTCTGTATCTATGTGGGAAGTAATCAGAAGTTAACCTGAAAAGAACAGTTTGTTTCTTGCTTTGTGGCTTTTCATTTGTTGTTTTCCTGATTTTGACTTTGTTTTTCCAAGTTAACACTGAAAGCAAGTAACCTAATTTATGTGCTACCAAGCATATCTGTGTTGGGAGAAATAACCCCATAAATAAAAATCTTATTGGCTTTACCCAAGAGCACAACTAAATTATTGTCAGCAGCTGTGTCTGGTGTGAATGAACTACATTGCCCACAATACCTTGCAAATCATATAGATATATGCACTTGCCAAGACTGTGAAGATTTTCACCCAGGCAGCCGTCTGACAAGCTACAATGTAACCCATTTAAGACATAAGAACATAAGACATGCCATACTGGGTCAGACCGAGGTCCATCAAGCCCAGTATCCTGTTTCCAACAGTGGCCAATCTAGGTCATACGTACCTAGCAATATCCCCAAAAGACACAGGTTCCACAATGCTTGTACTGGGTCAAGCATTTATATCCTGGGTCCCTTTTTAATAGTGGTTTATGGACCTTTCCTCCAGGAACTTGTCCAAACCTTTTTTAAACCCAGCTATACTAACAGCCCTTACTACATCCTCCGGTAACAGATTCCAGAGTTTTATTACACGTTGAGTGAAAAAATATTTTCTCTTATTTGTCTTAAATAGTTTACCCTGTAGCTTCATTACATGTCCCCTAGTCTTTCTATACTCTGATAGCGTAAACAATTGATCCACGTTTATCCGTTCCACTCCATTCATTAATTTATAGACCTCTATCATATCTCCCCTCAGCCGTCTCTTCTCCAGGCTAAAGAGCCCTAACCTTGTTAGCCTCTCTTCATAGGAGTAGCCTTCCATCCCCTTCACCAATTTGGTGGCTCTTCTCTGTACTTTTTCTAATAACGCTATGTCCTTTTTAAGATACGGTGACCAGAATTGCACACAATATTCAAGGTGTGGTCGTACCATGGAGCGATACAGAGGCATTATAACATCCTTTGTTTTATTCTCCATCCCTTTCCTTATGATACCTAGCATTCTATTTGCTTTCTTGGCCGCCGCTGCACACTGGGCGGAGGGTTTTAACATGTTATCCACGATGACTCCTAAATCTTTTTCCTGGGTGGTGGTTTCTAATGTGGAGCCTTGCATCGTGTAACTATAGTGTGGGTTGTTCTTTCCTAGGTGCATAACTTTGCACTTGTCCACATTAAATTTCATCTGCCATTTGGATGCCCAGTCTTCCAATTTATCCAGATCCTCCTGCAGTTTTCCACAATCCTCTTGGGTTTTAACAACTTTAAACAGTTTTGTGTCATCTGCAAATTTGATAACCTCACTAGTTATTCCCTTTTCCAGGTCATTTATGAATATGTCAAAAAGCAGCAGACCCAGTACAGATCCCTGGGGTACTCCACTATTCACCTTTTTCCATTGGGAATATTGGCCATTTAGCCCTACCCTCTGCTTTCTATCTTTTAACCAGTTCCCGATCCACAATAGTACACTGCCTCCTATCCCATGACTTTTTAGCTTCGCCAAAAGTCTCTGATGGGGGACTTTGTCAAAAGCTTTCTGAAAGTCCAGATACACTATATCAACCGACTCACCTTTGTCTAACTGTTTATGCACACCTTCAAAAAAACATATCAGATTAGTCAGACAAGATCTTCCTTGTCTAAAGCCATGTTGGCTGTCTCCCATTAGGCCATGACTATCTACATGCTGTGTAATTTTGTTCTTTATGATGGTTTCTACCATTTTCCCTGGTACTGACGTCAGGCTCACCGGTCTGTAATTTCCTGGGTCACCCCTGGAACCCTTTTTAAAAATTGGTGTTACGTTGGCGACCCTCCAATCTTCAGGTATTACAGATGATTTTAATGAAAGTTCACAGATTACCAATAGCAGGTCTGCAATCTCATATTTCAGTTCTTTCAACACTCTGGGATGTATACCATCCGGTCCAGGTGATTTGCTACTATTCAGTTTATCAAATAGTTGTAATATATCTTCCCGGTGTAGTGATATTTCTCTCAATTCCTCTGCAGTATCACCTTTAAATACCACTTCAGTCTTGGGTAACATCCCTACATCTTCCTCAGTAAAGACCGAAGCAAAGAATTCATTCAGTCTCTCTGCTATAGCCTTGTTTCCTCTTACTACCCTTTTTACCCCTCTATTATCTAATGGTCCAATTGACTCTCTCACAGGCCTTTTGCTACGAATGTACTTGAAAAAGTCTTTATTTCGTGTTTTTGCTTCCGTAGCAAGTTTCTTCTCAAATTCCCGCTTTGCCTGCCTTATCAATGCTAACAAGAGAAAATATTTTATCACTCAATGTGTAATCAAACTCTGAAATTCATTACCAGAAGATGTAGTAAAAACTGTTAGTGTAGCTGGATTTAAAAAATGTTTGGACAAGTACTTGGAGGAAAGGTCCATAAACTATTATTAAAGAGGACCCAGGAAATCCAGTGCTTATCCCATTACAAGCAGTGTGGAACCTGTGTGTCTTTTTGGGAAAATTGCTAGGAACTTGTGACCTGGATTGGCCACTGTTGGAAACAGGATACTGGGCTTGATGGATCTTTGTCTGATCCAATATGGCATGTCTTATGTTCTTATGTCCCAGGCTGTAGCCAGCAGTCTGAGCGGGAACTTCGTGTTTATTAGTCTTTTCATGAATCTGGAGATGAGAGGATGAAGAGCATTGGATTTTTCCCTGATGAGAATGTTATTGGAGAAAGATGATAGTGAACTGAAGTAGTTCAGAGGCCAGAATTGGAGAGATCAGGCAGGAGACTGGGTCAAGGCAACATGGCCCAATCTACGAAGTGTGATTATTTGCACTGATAGGCTCATCTAGTGGATGGTTTCCTAGAAGCTAAAATGATATTGGGGGTCATTCTGAGCCACTAATAGCAGGGATGGACGCCCCGTTGGAACGTCCATCTCTGTTATTTGTGCCCTTTCCCGGCCCTGTCCTCCTTCCCTGCACATTGTACAGGGAAGTTAGATGGGGGCGGATCAGGGGCAGCGTTAGGGAGGGCAGTGGGTGGTCGTCGGCTCCGGACGTATAGGGCCAATTCTAATGTCAGCCCTGTATGTCTGGAGCCAGTGACTTGAACAAGGAAGTTATTCCACCCCAGATCGGTGGTCAAGCTGCGGGGAGAGCACTTTGGGTGCTGGTGGCCAGCACTTTGGGTGCTGGTGGCTTTTAAATGGAGTCGCAGTGCTATGGCAACCAGGAGCCAATTAAAAGCCCTGAGTTAGCTGGGCAAAGATTGTATATGCAGGCCAGGCTGAATCGCAGTCCTGGCTTTAATGTACAGGCCTGTTCGCGATTCTGATTCCGCAGGACTAGACCTGCCCCACGGGATCATAATCATGACTCCCTCTGTGTGTCCAGTTCTTACCGGGAGCACAAAGGGCCTGTACGTCCAGAATGGAATGACCCCCATTGTGAATATCTTCCAGGACTGCAATGTCACATATTAAAACAGTGCTTAATTTTCATGCTGTGGAGATTGGTTTAAGCAGGAGCCCATGGTTTTGGGTCAGGAGGAAGGTGTGGGTTCCCCAGGGGTACTGGAGCTTCTTCTGCTAGGGCTAGCAGGTAAGGGAACCACAGCTGCCTGGGCCATTGAGGGGCCACTAGGATGACGCTCGCCATGTCTGCCCAAATTTTGATTAAAATGGGACTGGTGAGCAGAAACCGAGGGAAAGCATAAAATGGTGATTCCATGATACTGCAAAGGCATCTGGCACCAATCTTCATTTGCATGGGTAGAGGGAGTAGAAGAGAGGACATTTATATATTTGAAAGATCTGATATACTGCCGTTTGATTTACTAGCCATCAAATTGGTTTACAATATCCAGAAAAAGCATGGCTAAATAAAACCAACATTCTCCTCTGATGCGAACAGGTCTAGCTCCGGAGTGCCTCACTTCTGGAAGATACGATGAAGTACTGTTGGATCGAAGGACCATTCGTGAGAGTCTAGAAGACTGCAGAGAGTCTGTGGAATCCTGTGGCAGCCTCCTGAGTTCGGGGATATGTACCAGCCTCACTGTCCCACCATCCAGATTAACATAAGAGAGACAGGTGCTTCCTCCCCACCTTCCGTCTCCCCCCTCTCCAGCATTCTAGTCCAGAGATCGCTACTGTGGCTATCTGCCTCTACATGACTCTACATGACCTGACCCCAGAGGACAGCATTAAAGATTACTCCTACCCACAGTTCCTACAAAAGATTTCTAGAGCCCTTGCACTTAGTGATTACCAAACCTCAATGTATACATCAAAAGAGCAAAATAAACTCACTGGCCATGATTCTCCCACTCCTTTTGCCACAACAATTTGGCTTGCTTCCCTGAACCTGAAGGATGCCTATATGCACATCCCCCTCCACCCTCAACCTTTCCTACATCGTACCTTCAGAAAAAGCCACTACCAGTACAAGGTACTGCCTGTCGGTCCGTCAGTAAAATGAGTGTTCACAAAGTGTCTCGCAGCAGTGACAGCCCACCTACATTGTTGGGTCTATTTCATGTATCCCTTCCTAGACAACTGGCTCATCTCAGCTACCTCAAAGGACACTATCATAGAGCTCCAGGCCTACTAACAGCATCATCAGGTCCAAATACACAAAAAGTGCTGAAATATGAAAGTAAACGTCAAAAATCTGTCTCCATCATCAAACTTGGACAAGTGTTCTGATGACTAGAGGGAATGAGTGAGAATCTACAATTACACACAGGAAAAGCAGCAACAGAATTTGCAAAAGAAGAGAAAAAAACTCTTCAAAGAATTAGATCAGCAAACGAGGAAAAACAAGTGGCAAATGCACAAATAAAGTGGGAAATACAAAGTGTTACTCCAGGAACCCTTTGTCGATCACGAACGGATACATGAATGGTTAAGGAGAGATGAACTGAAACTACAGGATGAGATATTGACAGTTGCAGCCCAAGACAATAGATTACTGATGAGATGGTTTACAGTGAGCATTGAAAAAACTGGCAACACAGACATATGTTGATTCTGAAGAAAGACCTGGAAATAGTGACTCATCTCATAGCTGGCTGTGAAGATCTGATGGCGGAAAATTTCTATACAGAAAGGCACAACAAAATTAGCACGCCTCATCCATGGAAACTCTGTAAACTACAACATCACTGTGCCTGAAAAGCACTGGGCTCATAACCCTAAGAGAATTAGAGAATGAAGAGGATATGATCAACTGGGACATTCTCATTCCGACGGATAAGAAATTGGATGTGAGGAAACCTGACATAGTAGGAAAGGAGATAAACACCAGGACAGCATTGATAATAGAGGTGTCGGTTCCAAGTGATTATTCTGTGAATCACATGGAGAGGCAGAAGATCCTGAAGTACCAAGAAATGCAGTCAGAAACCAAGAAAATGTGACAGAAAGATAAAGAAATACTTCCCATTGTACTGGAAGCCACAGGCTTGATAAAGAAGAATTTACAAGCACATCTTGACAAACTACCCATGCATGTTACATCTTACGAACTCCAGAAGGAAGCTCTCTTTGGCATGATGCAGGTACTACGCCAAGCATTAGAAGTGAGGTTCATGACAGTCATAGTATGCACAAAACGAACCCATTTGGAGAAACTGCCCTGAGACACTGCCATCTCCACAGTGCAAGCCACTACACAAGTACTCAAAACACTGAACTTCATCATGAATGCAGAAAAGTACAAGCTGGAGCCCCAGCAGACTCTCCAATTCATCAGAGCACATACAGACACCTGTCCCTCTACAGCTTACCTGCTGGACAACAGGAGTCAAAATCATCCATTGCTTCAATATCCAGCTCAGCGAACTATATGCTATATCTACATGCACTGTTCTTCTGCTTCTGGGCCACATGGCAGCAGCTATTCGCATCGTTTCACTGGCATGCCTCTATGGTGGCATCTGAAGTTACATCGGAGCCAACATTGTCAGCCCTTATAAACAATGATTCCTCTTACTCGGCCCAATATCTAGTGCTTGCAGCAATCTCTGGCATGGTGGAGCATGCATGACAATCACAGACAGGGGTGCCCCTTTCAGCCTCCAGTGCACCAACTAACTCTGACCACCACCACTTCCATGTACGGATGGTGTACACATCTACTGCATCTCTCCACCCAAGGGAGATGACTGGCGAGAGAGAGGACTGCATATCAATATCCTAGTGCTCTGTGCCATCTTTCATCTCCCTGTCATCAAAGACTGGATTTGCGATAAAATCCAAGCCGAAAATCAAGTCACCATATTCTACATCAACAACAATGGGGGCATCAGCTCTCTACTGCTGTGCCAAGAAGCTGTCAAAGTATGGCTCTTCGCCCATTCCTTGAACACTCTGTTGTGAGCGACTTACTTACTGGGAAATCAGAACCAGAAGTACAGAATGATGCATTTGGGGTGCAGAAATCCAAAAGAACTGTATGCAATAGGATACCAGTGCATGGACCAAAAGAGAAACTTGAGGTGATAGTACCTTGAGGATCTCAAGGTTGCAAAACAATCTAACAAGTTGATGGCCAAAATTAGAATGGTGCTAGGTCACATAAAGAGAGGCATAACCATCAGGAAGGAGGTGGTCTTGGAGTATTGTGTTCAGTTTGGAGGCCATAACTCACTAGGGACATAAAAAGGTTGGAATCGGTACAGAGGAAAGCAATCAAAATAGTAAGATCTCCATGAGAAGAGAAGAGGCTGGAGGCACTAAATATGTTTACATAGAGGGGAGGTGGGACAGAGGAAATATTATATAGAACTTTAAATATTTGAAAGGGATCACAGAACAAATATACCTTTGTCAAATGAACTAGAACTACGGAATATGATATGAGCCTACAAGGTAGAATCAAAAGCAACAGCAGAAAATATTTCCTCAAAGAAAGAGTGATGGATGCCTGGAATGCCTTCCTGAAATAAATTCTGGAATTCAAAAACATAACTGGAATGCAAACAGGGTGGAATAAAAATGGTGGATCACTAGAGGGCAAGATGGTGACCACCTCAAAACAGTTGGAAAATGACTGTTTTACTTCTAAGATATCGTGGGGACAGCAACCTGCATTGCATGGCAAATACAACCCTCTAATAAAACATGCTGCATGGCACAGCTGGGATAGATTTGCCTGTGGATAGGCTCTGGACTTAAGTGCAATATGTTTGGGGACTGCTGAAAAGTATGGGGAAAGTAAGTTGTACTGTATGGCAGATATGCCCCACCTCAGAGGAAAGTAACCTGCACTGTGCAACAGGTTCTGCTCTAGCAACCTACTGGCAGACTGGATGGACCATGTCAGTCTTTATCTATCATCATTCACTATGCTACTATGTTAAGTTGAAGGTTCACCAATGATAACTTCCCCTTTATTACTACTACTACTTTTGAACATTTATAAAGCACTACAAGGCGGACGCAGTGCTGTACAGATACATATAAAAGATGGCCCCTGCTCAACAGAGCTTACAATCTAGTCAAGACAGAAATACAAGAGCTAAGGACAAGGATACAACTAGGGAAGGGTAAGGAGACATATAGGAGACTAAGTGGATCAGGATCCAAAAGAAACCTCAAAGAGGTGAGCTTTTAGCATGAATCTGAAAAGGTGCAGAGATGAAACCTGATGTACAGACTCAGGAAATTTGTTCCAGGCATAAGGAGCAGCAAGGTGAAAGGATCGAAGTCTGGAGTTGGCAATGGAAGAAAAGGGGACAGAGAGAAACAATCCATCAGAAGAGAGGAGTTCAGGAGGTGGGGTATAGGGAGAGAGGAGAGGTAGTAAAGAGCAGCAGAATGAATGCATTTATACGAGATCAGAAATAGAAGTTTGAACTGTATATGAAAACGGAAGGGGAGCCAATGAAGTGTTTTGAGAAGAGGGGTTACATGAGCATATCGGGGCTGGCAGATGATTAGCCGTGCAGGGGCAAGCGAGCTCTGCTCTGCCCACAAGGACGCTTGTGCTCGGGTAGAGAGGGCACGCAACCCACCAGAACCGGCCAGTTCTGTAACAGATACGCGGAGGCAATAGCCTCCTTAATCCAACGCCCCAAGGTCAACTTGGCTGCTGCTTCACCCTCGCGTGGGCCAGCAAATAGCACAAAAAGATGGTCCAACTTACGAAAGGAATTCGTAATCTCCAGATACCAGAAAAGCACCTTCCAAACATGCACAAGGCAAACATCCTTATCCTTCCCCCGACACTGCTCCTTAGAGAAGGAGGGCATGAAAACCACCTGATTCATGTAAAAGGGAGACAGCACTTTAGGCAAGAAGGCAGCACAGGGAGAATGGAAATGGCCTCAGTTGAAAAAGTCAGATAAGGATCTCAGCAAGATAGAGCCTGCAGCTCGGCAATCCGACTTGCAGAAGAAATCACAACCAAAAGACAGTCTTGAGCGTCAATACTTCAAGGTAGTGCATGTCGACGGCTCAACAAGGGTTGTCATTAGGCCCTGAGACATATCCCAGGAAGGCACAGACTGAAGGGGAGAACACAAATGTTGAACCCCCTTGGAGAAAATGGGAGAAGTCCGGGTGCAAGGCCAAGGACTTGCCTGCCACCAGACCACGGAAATAGGTCAAAGCTGCTACCTGAATCTTCAAGCAGCTAAGAGAGAGGCCCTTCTCTAGGCCATCCTGCAGAAAGGCCAACAAGGAGGACAACTTGGCCGCCTCAGGAGCCAAGTGCCACGCACCACACCAGTGCTCAAATAGGCACCATATTAAAATCATAGTGGACCCAAGGGTAGCCCAGCAGAACAGAGCAATACAGTTTCAGGGGCAAGCTCTGGACTGATCTGGAAATCAATGCCGCCAGCTCCTCCTTCTGCAACAGGTAGATTACACCGGCCTTTGCATAATCTTCTGAAAGTGAGAGTACATCCTCATCCACGTTAAAACCCAATACCAATTCATCTGGATCTGAAGCATAATCAACATCTCGGATAGCTCTCAACTGTTCCTCATCTTCAGGGAGTGTACTGCGCTGGGGTCACTTAGCCAAGATAATCTAACAGGGCTTCTGCTTTCAACCTGCCCTGCTTGAGACTGCGTCCGGGGACACCTAGAGGCCACAGCATCTGAATTTCCAAGCCAAAAAGACCTGGCATGTGGCAAAAAAGGAAAAGAATTCCAGGGAGGATAATCCTAATTCGAGAAGCTCTCCTGTCAGAAAAGGCTCCCCAATAGGGGGGGCATAGCTGCTACAAACCCCCTCAAGGATGAAGAGCAGCTCACAGCACAGTCATCAGAGCCTCTGGCTGGCTGAACATCCTTACCCTTAATGCCATCCTGCACCTCCTGCCCTGAGGGAGGTGAGAGCGGACCAACTGTGTCCCCCAGCTGAAAAGGGGAAGGCATGTCCTTCAGGGGCAACTCAGAAGCTGTCATATAGGAAGGCAGAGTCCAGAATCCAAGGATGAGGCTCCTTGCTTGCCGCAGGTCAAAACATTTCCTGGAAGACGACATAGAGAGTTAGGGAAGTATCACAAGAGCACACGCTTAGACAGCATCAGCCCCAAAGCGTGTGTTAACTGCGCTTTTACGTAGCATGTGTTAAGTCCTAATTACATAGAACATTGTATTATAGATCACAATGTACATAGTACTGAACAATGTATCATAGCTCACGCTGTAATATAGCTCACAATGTACCTACTTCAACCTAATCTGTTACACTACCCTCATACACGCTATTCATAACATCTTCACTGCATGCACTACCCTCCCCCCCTATTAATTGTATTGCCGTGACACCGCTTTGATTGTATGATAAGGCGGTATAGAAATATTGTTAAATAAATAAATAAATAAGTCACTAGGGAAGGACCATACGTTGGAGATGTTAGGGTGGAACGCACGTTAGGACCGCACGACCCCCAGGTGCACAATAGGCAAAAATGTTACTAATGCATGCAGAAAATAGTGAGACACCCCTACACAGCGCCAACAGTCACTAGCAGTCCACCCTGAATTGCATCCCTCAGAGAGGGAACTGGGAGCCCCCAGCAAGGACAATGACAAGGTCAAGCCTTAGTACTCTCCCCCCTTGAGAGCCCCAGGCATAAGATCCATGCCAGGCTCAGCTCTACTACCCTGAAACTGCTTCACTGGCTGGGTTTATTTTAACAGTACTGTGTGAAAAGATGACTGGTAGGCAGATCACTTTGAGAGCCTTCTGCAATCTTCAGGAGAGAGCAGGGAAGAGGCGCTAAGGAGATTGTGTGAGGCTGCTGTCCAGATTCTTCCAAATCCTTCCAATCTGTGGCTGCTCAACAGACCCTTGTCATAAGGACGTAGAGACGAACCAATTTCCCTCCTCCTATGACTACCAAAAAGACCACAGTCTAGTGGATCCTTCCACATCACCCTTAAGTCAGAGTCACTCCTTTAAGGCCTGAGGTAGTCCTTCAGGAGTGTTTACTCAATCTCCTTTCCTCTCAATCCTCAGATCTTTTGCAAAGAGAAGAAAATCCATCCACCATCTGCTGGAGATAAAGGAATACGAAGGGACCTCTGGTGGCTGAAGCCATAGAAGCATGAGAGTGATGTTATTGAAACCTGGGCTTTTCATTGGTTCTTTGTCACCACCAATCTGCTGATAGACGAACACAACCCACTTGTCTGGACTAATCTAGTAGGACGAAATGGAAATGGACAACAGACTGAAAAAAACTAAAAACACTAAAAGGTACAATAAACAAGTAAGGCGCTAACAGACTTTTTTGTGCCCTAAAGTTCTTTGCCATATGTAAACAACCCTAGCGCATAAAATACCGTGCTGAAATTAAACAAATAAACCACTGTATTAAGCTTAAGGCTGTTTATTGCATTGGCCAGTAGAGAAGTCCTTGACATTGCAGACACTTAATGCGAATGAAACTGAGAACCGTAAGAGCCAATCTGCAAAACGATGGACACAGGGAAGGTACTTGTAGGTGTTTAACCATGATTTTACCCACAAAGCTGGCATCTCTGACCGAAGGAAGATCCGAGAAAATTCATTTCAATTTGATGGATCGACATCCCCATCCAACTAGCCAGAGGGCGGGGAAAGCTCGACGATGCAGCGTGCAACATTCTAGCATTTCTTCGAGCTCCGCGTCAGTGCACGCGGACTTTTTTTTTTTTTCGGTCCTGCACATGCGCTGTCAATCGGCAGGGCGGGACGGGTTACCAGGATGCGCTCTGCTGGTCCGCGCGAGTAGCGTCGTTGATCTGAGTGGAAAGGGAATGCAGAGCGCTGTTCTCGCGGCTCCCACTGTATGCCCAGGACTGGAAACAGTTAAAAAAAAAAGCAGCATTCCTTGCAAATAAGGACACTGTATCTTTAAGAGGACAAGTAGTTGGCTGTAGATTGCAGGAAGGTGGGTTTTTGTTGTGATTATTTTTTGGAAGAGCCTCTTTTAATATTTTTCTGCCTTTTCCATACCATTGCCACCACATCACGCAGAACTGAAAACCAAAGCAATCGCATCGTTTTCTAGCCTTCTAAGCTCCTTCCGGGTCAGCAATAATATACAGTAGTGCAAAATAAGACAGAGAGGTTCCAGACATCAAGAGAGCCTGAAGGTTTCCAAAGGGGGGGAAAGGAAAACGGGATCAACGCCGAGAGAGAAGCTGGCGAAAATGGAATAAGAAAAAGAGATGCAATCAAGCAAGAGGAAAACAGAAATGAATATCACGCTTGATTTTTGTTTTTCTAACTGAAAACAAAAAGAAAGCAAAAGATCAAAAGGGACCACTGAAATGGAAAGGAAGAATCCACCCGGGCTGAATCCGACGAGATCAGGGGATGGGCACCTGGGTAAAACATGCTCCGGGACGGGCACCAAGGTCTCCCGATCGGATTCTTGTGACGGGGGCACAGTGGGCATGAAAGGGGGTCTCCACGCCGGCCAGGCGGCAGACAGCGGGGACCTGATCCAGAGAGCCTTGGAGTTCAAGAGCCAGGGAGCACAGTGCTACAAGGAGAAGAAATTCCGGGAAGCCATCGGCAAGTACCACCGGGCTCTGCTGGAGCTGAAGGGGCTGCTGCTGTCACAGGAGGACCGTGAGCAAGACTCTGCCTCCCCCTCCTCGTCTTCATCCTCGGCCGCAAAGCAAAGCAGACTGACAGAGGAGCAGAGCCAGATGGTGGAGAGCATCGAGATTGACTGTTACAACAGCCTGGCAGGTCAGAGGCAGCTTGTGCTTTTTTTTTTTTGTTGTTGTTGTTGTTTTAATCCGGTTGTTTGAAATAAATGCTTTGCTTATTTCTTTGCAAGTGTTTTTAACTACTCGGAAGGGTGTTGTTTAGAGAGGATGGGAGGGGTTCTCTCTCTTTTTTTTTTGTAACTAGCCAAGCGAGAGGCACTAGATCTGACACAAAGGTGTTAGTTGCATCTACCAAAAATAAATTTGCGCAGAAAGGGGGGAATGGCCGGGATATTAATCATGTTGACAGATTGGGGATGTTTCAGAATCCTATTGAAGGTTCTAGTTGTACTTTTAAGTCTTCGTTCCTTCCTTAGGGAGCTGATGCTTCCCAGCACAAAACGAGTTTCTACGAATCGGGCCCATGCAGAAAAGCTTTAGCATGACATTTTCTGGCGCTTTTTCCACGCTAGGCTTGTTCTCCGATACAGAAAGCAAGCTAGCGCCGGAAAAACACCCAAAAAGCAGCTACGCTAAACTGCAGCGCTTTTGGCATGCAAATTGCTGCATAAGTAGTTGCGCCTAATGTTAAAAACCTGCACTGAAACATAGCCGTTTTTTTACAGTTTTTAACGCTGAATCTGCATGCAGGTGTAAAGATCCAGCCGGGAGCAAAAGTATCATCCGAGGTGAAGTTTGACACTTCACCTCAAATGTTCCAGCCATTGGGGAAAGCCCCAGATGTCATCAGAATGCTCCCTCCCTAACACCCACCTTAACACCCACACCCACACCGACCCCCCTTAGAAACCAAATCCCCGGTTGCCCAGCAGCCCCGATCTACCCCCACTCACCCACCGAAATAAAAAGAAAATCTCTGGTGGCCCAGTGACCCCGATTCCCCCCACCCCCACCAATGAAAAAAAATCCCTGGTGGCCCAGCAGCCCTGATCTAACCCACCCAATAAAAAATCCTGGTGGCCCAATAGCCCCCGAACTCTCCACCGTCCTCTCGGTACCTTTAATCTGGCATGGGAGGGTTGCCCACACATTCCTACCCCTGCAGTGCCATCTTGGACAATGTCAGTGCCTGACTCCTGCTCCAGATTAAAGTTACCGGGGTGGGTTCAGGGGCTAACAAGGCTTTTTTTTAGTTGATGGGAGAGGGAATTGGGGCTGCTGGGCCACCAGGGAATTTTTGATCAGGGCCGCTGGGCCACCAGGGACTTTATTTCTTTCGGGGAGTTGGTGTCCAGGGGGAGCACCTGACCCCCAACAGTATGCTCATGGCATTGGGGGCTTTCCTGGATGCCTAGGTCATGTGAGGTGATGTGTCAAGCTTCACCTCAGATGACCCTGTTTCTCCGGGACAGCATGCCAAACTTGCCCCGACTTCTGTGTGCATGTGTTTGACTTCCTCTCCCAGTTTAATGCTGACTTTTTTGCGCACTGGGTAATTTGAATATTGCATTCCAGTGCAAAGAGTCAGCGTTAAAGTTACGCTATGAAACCTTGCGCTAGATCTTTAAACACTGGACTCTAGCGCAAGGTTTCTGCATTGGCCTGATTGTGTGATGAGGTTTCCTCTCCCAGCTCCCGTTAGCAGCCAAAGATGGAGTGGGATCAGCGGGGGGACTGCTGTACTGTAGCTAGGCATTAAGGAACAGGAAATGAATAGGGATCATTTAAATGCTAGTAGGTTGAAATTCCCTTCTCTGCCGTATAATGGAGTTAGAGGAGATGATTGACATCAGCATGCGGGTGCCAGCACTCTGTATGTGAATTCACTTAGCTATCTGCTGCCTTGGCCTTTCTCATATAATGCTGAATATGTCCTTTTTACTGAATGTCTAAGGCAAGATAGGGAGGGGGACCTTATTTTTAGGTTTGATTAGTAATATTTCTTCAGTCGCTTTAGTACGTCATGTTCGGCTTTCCAAACTCTTCCATGCATAGGAGTTTTGGACGTCTTCAGGAGTCTGGCTATGCTCAGGGTTGAGCTGAGAAAGTCTGGCAAACTGCATGCGCAGTCGGTTCCGCTTTAAATCTAGCTGTGCTGGGCAAGGTTGATTAGCTTCCATGCTTCTGGAAAAATTGACAAGTAAGGTTTTTCAATTTTAAAGACACAGTGCACCCACAGGAAAAAAAGCCCACAAGGCTCGGAAATCATCTGTAACTATCTTCTTTGAAAATAATTGCTCTGATTGAAATATTTTTATTTTTCAATATAAAAAAAAATCACATTAGTGAGTATATCAAAAGATCCAACATGTCCTTATTTGTTTAATCAATAATGGTCTGTAATATTTCATTGAACAAGCTTAGCAATGTATAATATTTTGGGCTTATTAACATGGTATTGCCAGCTAGCTGCAGGTCACCTGACAGAGTTTATCCAGCCTTGGTTTTATCCCACAAAATGCAGGGACTTGCAGTCATGGTTTGCTTAGGGACAGCAATTGGGAAATCAGAACTACAAGTTTCTGCAGACAGTGGGGTAAACTCAGGACTGGATTCATCCATGCTGATCCTGCAATTTAACTTAATTTATATATTCAGTGCCACTATCACCACAGTGATCATGCTAGCACTATTCATTTAGTTTAGGCCAGTTATTGAGCAGGCCTAATATAAGCTGATAAATCCATCTAGCAGCTGAATATTGTCACTAGCCAGATAATTTTTAGGGCCACTGTTGTCCTGCCCCTAAACCAGCCCACAATTATACAGATAGCTTTGGGCCATCCCTGTCTTATTGAATGCCTGACTGTCTGACATCCTAGGCAAACCTTCAGCCATGCCCCTGCCCAGGAGCAGCTCAAGGCCCTACCCCTCCAGGGGCCAGCATCTCCCCTTTCCCTCCTAGTGCTCCTCTTCCTAGGTGGCCAGCATCTGTCTCCTTCCTTCTCCATGCTGGGCCTTCTTCACTCTGGACACTCCTTGTTGTTGCTGTGCCGCCGCTGCCAGGTTCACCTGGGCCTGCAGCATGAATAAAGACTGTCTGGAACCAGCACGGGGCCTCGAGCATCAGTGCATGTTCAAGGCCTGCTGTGTCCTGTTCCCTCTGAAATAGGATGTTTGGAGGAGGTAGGATGTGGCAGGCCACGAGCCAGCTGTTGCTTGAGGTCCTGCATAGGCTGCACTGCCTATCATGCCAGTGCCACCCCCTCCCCCTCAAATTGTGCCACCCTAGGCAGAGACGTCATCTGCCTAGTGGATGGGCTGTCCCTACAGAAAGTATCAGCCCCTTTAGTGATTTAATCAGTCCAATATTATCAGTTCAACCTTGGCAGTTCTGCAGATAAGCAAATTATGATTCTCTAGCCACCAGTGAACACATAGTTGGCTTTAAATATTGGCCCTATTGTAAATTTGTCAGAGCTCAAATTAATTGATATTTCCTTATCCTGCATGACCAATCCAGACGAGCTGATTATGCTCCGCAACCAACAGATGGAGGCAGACCAGACAGCTTTCAGTAATGTCATCAATCAAACTCTGGTTTCTTGGTTCCCAATCCAGTGCTCTAACCACTAGTCTCTTCCTCCACTCCAAGAGACCAAGGTTTGATTCCCACTTCCTTCGGCAAGTCACTAAATCCTCCATTGCCTCAGAACATAGTATATGATGGCAGATAAAGACCAGTATGGTCCATCTAGTCTGCCCGGCAAGGGTAGGTGCACTTGCCGCTCCATGCAGGTCACCCCTTCCCATGCCTTTGTTTAGGGGTATACCCACAGCTCCATGTAGGTCCACTCCTATTTGTTGAGATATAAGAGATAGTTATGTTTAGTTTGATTTTATCCTGTGTCTGTCCCATGCCATTTTGAATTCTGTCACTATGTTTTCCCCCACCACTTCCATCGAGAGGGCATTCCAAGCATCCACCACCCTTTCAGTGAAAAAGCATTTCCTGCCATTGCCTTTCAGTTTACCCCCTTGCAGCTTCATGTTATGCCCTCTAGTTTTACAGCTTTCCTGTCTTTGGAAGAGATCTGTTTCTTCATTAATACTCTTTAAGTATTTAAAGGTCTGAATCATAACTCTCCTGTCCTCTCCTCCAGATTATACATATTTGGTCTTCAAGTCTCTTCTCATACATCTTTTGATGCAGGTTCCAAATCATTTTGATCGCCTTCCTCTGAACCGTTTCCAGTCTTTTTATATCCTTTGCAAGATATGGTCTCCAAAACTGAAAAAAATATTCCAAGTGAGGCCTCGCTAGCGACTTGTACAGTGGCATTAGTACCGCCTCCTTTCTGCTAGTAATTCCTCTCTGTATGCAACCCAGCATCCTTCTGGCTTTTGCCACCGCCTTCTCACACTTTTTCGCCATCTTGAGATCCTCAGAAACAATCACTCAGAAGTCCTTCTCCTGGTCCGTGCAAACCAACCTTTCACCCCTTATCGCATACAATTCCCTTGGATTTCTGCTTCCCAAGTGCATGACACTGCACTTCTTCACATTAAATCTTAACTACCAAGCATTAGAACCATTTTTTCAGCTTTTGTAGACCTTTCCTCATGTTATCCACTCCCTTGGGGGAGTCCACTCTGTTGCAAAGTTTCATGTCATCTGCAAAAAGATAGACTTTTCCATTCAGTCCTTCAGCAATATTACTCACAAATACATTGAACCATATCAGTCCCAGGACCGAACCTTGGGGCACACCGCTAATCACCTTCCTTTCATCTGAGTGAGTTCCGTTTACCATCACCATCTGTCATCTATCAGTCAACCAATTTCTGATCCAGTTCACCACCTTGGGACCCATCCCCAAGCTGTTTAGTTTATTGATAAGCCTCCTATTAGGAACAGTATCAAAGACTTTGCTGAAATCTAGGTAGATCACATCCATCGCATGCCCTTGATCTAGTTCTCTGGTCACCCAGTCAAAAGAGCTCAATCAGATTTGTTTGGCAAGATTGTCCTTTAGTAAAACCATGTTGCCTTGGATCATGCAACCTGTTGGTTTTGAGAAAGTCCACTATTTGCACTTTAAGGAGCACCTCCATTACGTTTCCCACCACTGAGGTAAGGCTTACTGGCCTGTAGTTTGACACTTCTTCTGTATTACCACTTTTGTGGAGAGGTACCACATCAGCCCTTCTCCAGTCCTGTAGAACTTCTTCTGTCTCCAAGGATCTATTAAAAACATTCTTTAATGGCCTTGCAAGAACCTTTCTGAGCTCTTTCAGTATCCTGGGATGTATCCCATCTGGTCCTATAGCCTTGTCTACATTCAGTTTTGCAAGCTATTCTAACACATCATCTTCTGTGAATAGTGTGGTATCTACTCCATTCCCATTTGTATATTTGTCAATCACAGGTCGTCCTTCTTCAGAATTTTCTTTAGTAAAAAACAGAACAGAAGTATTTGTTTAGCATTTTCGCTTTTTCAATGTCACTTTCCACAAATCCGTTCCTGGCACTTGAGTCCTACAATTCCACCTCTGATTTCCCTCTTCTCCCGACTATATCTGAAAAAATGTTTTGTCGCCACACTTCACATCTTTAGCCATCTTTTCTTCTGCCTTTGATTTTGCTATCCTCATTTCTCTTTTTGTCTTTTTTGGTTTTATCCTGTATTCTTTTCTGTGTTCCCCTGTTTGCGAACTTCTGAATTTTGTGAAAGCTGTGTTTTTTGCCTTTATCTGTGCAGCCACTTCTTTGGAGAACCAAGTAGGTTTCCATTTCCTTTTCCTCTTGTTTTTATTTACTTTCCTTACCTATGTATCTGCTGCCCCTTTTATTGCCTCCTTTAGTTTAGCCCACTGCAATTCCACTTCCCTTATCCCCTACCACCCTGCCAACTCTTCTTTCAGGCATGTGGCCATTTTACTGAAGTCAGTGTTTTTGAAGTCTAGGACTTGGAGCTTGCTGTGATTGGACTTTGCCTTGGCTTTTGTCTCAGATCACACTGTGTGATGATCGCTGCTGCTCCCATGGGCACCCACCTGGATATTCGACACGCTATCTCTGTTGGTGAATACTAAATCCATCATCGAACTTTCCCTGGTCGGTTCCATCACCATTTGTCTAAGTAATGTATCTTGGAAGACATCCACAATTTTTTTACTTCTTTCCAGATTTGCAGAAGGAATACTCCAGTCCACATTGGGTAGATTATTCCAGGCTGAGCCCAAAATTCCCGGGATCCAAAATTCTGACTAAATATTCCTATCAAATGGTATATAATACATGACCATAGCAGAAGGAAAATCACTATTAGAACATATTGAATAAGACGGGTACAATTTTCCTGAAATATGCAAAACTTAACCCGGCTGCAGAATGTGGATTAAAAATTTAAAGTAGGCCTTCAAAGGGTTAAAGTCACCCAGTATGATCACTTCCCCCTTCATGGCTATCTTTGCAATATCAATAATCTATTCGCTGTCCATTTCTTTGGTTTGAGTTGGAGGCCTGTAGACTACACCAGTATGGATGATAGTTCCATCTCCTCTCACAGCGCTTTTTCTTTTCCCCATGTTCCCTGCATTTCAGCAGCTTTAATATTGCTTTTCACATATAGGGCTACTCCTCCTCCTTTTCTACCCTCTCTATCTCTTCTAAATAGATTACAGCCAGCTACGGCCATGTCCCATTCACGCGATTCATTAAACCATGTTTCTGTAATGGCCACAATGTCCAAGTCCATTTCCGCCATTAAGGCTTCTAGGTCAGGAACTTTGTTAGCTTGGCTTTGAGCATTTGTGCTCATTGCTTTCCAGCATTTGTTGACTGGCTTGCCTGTATCCCAAGTTATCGATATCTCTGTTTAACGTATATTGCCAAGTTTAAGTTACAATGTAAACTGCTTTCACTAAAATAATAAAGCGGTATAAAAAAAATCCTGTTAAATAAATAAATAAATATGCTGCCGCAGCGCTGAGAGAAGCCAGTGTTGTCTGCCTATTACAGGTTAACTCGACACAACCCCCGTACATCTCCCGCACAGATATCTAAACCACAAGGCGGCAAGGTGTGTGGACTGCTGCAGTAGTGCAGATAGGTCTGTCCCTTCTGGCCCAGATCATGATCTTGTGGCCTGTGTGTTTATTTATTTATTTATAGATTGAACCTATGGGCAAGTGCGGTATACAGTCAAACCTCGGTTTTCATGATTAATCCGTTCCAAAAAGTCTGACTAAAACCGAGACGGACTAAAACCGAAGCAAGATTTCCCATAGGAAATAATGTAAATTCAATTAATCCGTTCCAGACACCCAAAAATATTGACAAAAAGTACATTTTATAGAGAATAACTATATTTGTACATACAGAAAACAATGAGAAATACATATAAATGACTAATGAAATGGATAAATGAACATTTAACATCACATTTAACTTTATTGAAGACTCTTGTTGAGGGGAGAGGGAGGAGGAGATACCTTAGGACACCAATGTGATCGCTGACTCCGTCTCAACAGCATACCCCGCAAGAGAAAGAACTGCCTGCCACATTCAGTCAACATCTCCTGCTTACCCCTCAACATCTCCTGCTACCTCCGAGCCTGAGGGGGCGCTCCAGAGAACAGGCAGGCGGTGGAGAGATCGGGGCCTTCCTCTCTGCAATCCTTCCATGTCTGGCTCGAGGATGTTGCTCACCTGGGCAGGCAGTGTACTGTTTGCAGGCACACGCAACAGCTGGGTTTGAAGTCTGCCAATCTCCAGATCTCCTTCACGCACACGCGATCGGTGAGTCCGGGGGGGGGGGGGGGGTAATGCTGCCGGGACTGGGCAGGCAGTGTACTCTGCAGGCACACGCACACGCGATCGGTGAATCGGGGGGGGGGGGGGGCTGTACGAAAACCGAGGCTATCGACGAAAACCGAGACAACATCTGAGTGGGGAAAAGACGTCGAAAACCGAAACCGACGAAAACCGGGGCAACCGATAACCGAGGTTTGACTGTATAAGCAAAAGCGGTTTACTTATAACAATTTTACGAATGGTATAACAATAGGGATACCTATACGTATTACATGCAAAAGAAAAATTACCTCGGCCCAGCCCAGCCTGGGTACATCCATTGTCTCCTCAAACTGACGGGTGTCCAGTGTAGTTACCCATGGGTTTCAGCACTAGTGGACCAGAGAGCAGACAGGAGGACCCCCTGGGGGGTATTTGGTAAATCTAGGTCCAGGCCTCCTTTACTCTCACTGTTATATTTTTCCATGTTCTGATTATTTTTAAAATTTTGTCCTGTTTCTTTATTTAGCTGTTTGCTGCTTGAATAAAGGAGCTTCAAACCCCCTCCCACCCAAAAAGAACTCCGTTCAGGCAGCCAGGCAGGTGTGGGTGGCAGGGGGGGGCTGGTCTTGGGTTTCTTCAGCCAGCTTGACGGGTGCAAGGGTTCCCTTAATAATCAGGGGTTCCTTTTTCCCTGTGGTTTTATTTTTCCATTGTGGGGTTTTTTCTTTTGCATTTCTCTTTTCTTTGACCACATTTGAGATGTGCCAGGATGCCAGGTGCATGGAGGTGAGCAACTTGCAGCTTAATGAAGCTACGGGGTAAACTATTTAAGACTAATAAAAGAAAATATTTTTTCACTCAACGTGTAATCAAACTCTGGAATTTGTTACCGGGGGATGTAGTAAAGGCTGGTAGTGTAGCTGGGTTTATACAAGGTTTGGACAAGTTCCTGTAGGAAAGGTTCATAAAGCATTATTAAGAAGGGACCCAGGATATCAATGCTTGACCCAGTACAAGCATTGTGGAACCTGTGTCTTTTGGGGAAACTGCTAGGTACGTATGACCTAGATTGGCCACTGTTGGAAACAGGATACCGGGCTTGATGGACCTTGGTCTGACCCATTATGGCATATCTTATGTTCTTATGTTCCGTTGAGTGAGCTCTGTGGCTGGATTTTTTTGCCCCAGGTGTGATAGTGAAGTCTCGGGGCACATTTTTAAGCAATGTCAGGACTACTGTGTCTCCCACAGTTTTCCTACCATTGGGAATGGCAACCATCTTAGAAGGCCATATGGTCCCAGCTGAAGGGGAATGTGATGAGGTGGCCACATGCTCAAACCGGCAGGCCTGGGGGCCCTCTGGAGCCCCAGGGTCTGTTCTCAGCTGGCTTTGAACAGCAGCTCTTGAAACAGCTCAGGGGCTGTTTTCAGTGTCTGGTGACTGCATAGCAGCCTTCCTCACTGGGTCCGAGGCCCTGACCCCCCACCCCATAAGGGATTTGGAGCCCTCTGGCAGAAAGGGGATTAAATGCCAACACTATTCATTTTCACCTGTCCATTCCTCGAGATCCCAGCCCTTTCCGCTCTGTCTACAATAGATGAGTCACTGGAAGAAAGACTCATTGGACTCATAGGGAGGAGTGGCCTAGTGGTTGGGGCAAGGTACTACAGGCCAGAAGGTCGGTGGTTCAAATCCCACTAGAGGACAGCAACCTTTCTAGTCCCACAGGTGCTCCTTGTGGTCTTGGGCAAGCCACTTAACCCTCCATTGCCCATGTTCCCTGCAAGTATTAGTGTATGTGTCTCATATCCCCTCGTGTTAAATGTATCCCCCAACCGCTTTGACCCGGTGAAAAGCGGGATATAAATGCAGCTAAATAAATAAATAAAATAAATAAATAACGAAGGGGAGCTTCACCTGATGGAGGGAGAGGATCTGTCATCGATCCATCTTTTTCACAGGGAGAACCTTTCCACCCTTATCCAGGACACCATGACAACTCTGCACATTATGAAGCCCCTCCGGTGGAGGTTTCAAAAGTATACCCTATCCTAGAGGGATTGTAGCATCCCTCCAGCTTCTTTTCCTTTCCAGAGCTCTTGTGAAAGCTTGTGTTCTGTCAGTGAGAGAAACCAGAACTTTGGCTGAGAGGGTATAAGTTCCAGCCTCAGCTGTATCCTCTATTCCAAGGGGAGATGAAACAGCTTTTAAGGGTCCTTAAGGTGGATACCCTGGTCATGGTGGTGACAAAGTGCACAACAATTCAAGTGGAAGTGTGCTGAAGGAGACTCATGATATAGGACGATGGAAGCCCTCCTCAATAATTTTTCATAGCTTTGGTCTTGGGTATTTAGGAAGCACTTTGTGCTGGCGTGGTGGCCCCAGCACTCTAGATTCAGCAGTTCCAGACAGCTTGGAGATAGTGAGGTTGGAATCTGGAGCACCGTTTGTGGAGATGTCTTGTATGACTTGATCAGGATCATTTTAAAGGCCATGGCAGTGGCTGTGGTGGTCCAAAGGTGGCTCTGGCTATGAAATTGGTCTGCCAATGACTGCCTCCAAGCTGTGGATGAGCAAACTCCCATTTAAGGGCAGGTTACTCTTTGGGGAGAACTTGGAGAGATTCTCCTACATAGGTTTCTGAAAGATGGGCCCAGAAATTCTAGGAGTCCCTCATGTAGGGCTCAGCAGGGAGCATGGAAACAATTTAGGGAACTGCCTTTTCTTTCTATGAGTCTTATCCCAAGAAGGGTCAGGCCTTTAAGGATCACAGCAGTCTCGGGACTTAGCAGGCACCAACTACTTGGAAGCTGGTAGGCCCTCACATGAAATCTGGCAAGGCCCTTCCAAGGGACATGGAAGCATCTCTGACTGTTTTATTTGGAATAGACCCACATCATGTCGGAATAATGGGTCCATAAGATCCTCGAAAAAGGGTATGCGCTGCAGTTGGCGGAGCCACACCCTGCTCCTTAACCAAGAGAATGGCAGTTGAGGAAACTCTTCAGTGCCTCCTACAGTTACAGGCTGTTATATCCATGCACTTCACAGAACAAAATTCGGGTAGTATTCTGTTTACTTCATGGTAAACAGAACACCCAAGAAAGGCTGCTCCTTCTGACCCATCCTGGGCCCATTGAGCAGACCCATTCAGGAACTGAAGGTGATCAGTGCCATGGTAAGAGTGCCCTACTTCTCTCAGGTTGTTCATTATTTCAGCCCAGCAAGGGGAGTTTCTAAACCTTTTGGACCTTTTTGAAGTATACTTCCATATTCTGATATGGGAACATCAGCAGTTCCTCCATTTTTGTGTCCTAGCTCACTATCTTCATTTCATGCTCTGCCTTTTGGCCAGACCATGGCATCTCACACCTTCTTGAAGGTCATCGTGGTGGTGATGGCAGCTTTCCTGCAGAAGGAAGAAAGCCAAGTTCATCTGTGCCTGGACAGCTGGTTGATTCGGTCTGACTCTATAGAGAAGTCCAGGGCAGATACTAACCAAGTGATCTGTTGGTTGGAGGAGCTGGGATGGGTGCTCAACTACCCCCAAAGCAGTCTAGTTCCTTCCCAGGACTTTAAGTATCTGCATGCCTGTGTCAGTCGTTGCTTGGAAAGGATTTTTCTCACCCCAGAAAAGTAGGACATGCTACATCTGCAGCTGAGAGGATTTTGCTCTCAGACAGCCTCCAGAGCCTGGGACTACCTGCAGCTCCTGGAGTCAATGGCATCAACCCTGGAACTATTACAGTACCTTGGCCAGGGTGCACATGCACATCTTGCAGGGTCTCCTTCTGATTCGCTGGTTTATCTGATCCCAGTTGTTCAAACAGGGCCCAATTCTGTCCCGGATGTAGATCTCCTTTGTACATCTGGGCCAATGCGAACAGTCCTGCACGTGCAGGGTGGGACAGCGATTCTGTCCAGCCCGCACATGCAGGACTGCACCCGGCTAACTCAGTCAGGTATTTAATTGGAGCTGCAGCTCCATGGCATCATGTTGCCATGGCACTGTGGCTCAATTTAAATGCCGTGATGCCGGCCGCCGAAAGCTAAAGTTTATTCCCCGCAGCCCGACTCCCGATCTGGCCTCCTAAGGCCAGGGTCAGGCTGCAGGGAATAAACCCTGGCCCCCCAGCCCCTTCCACACCCTGGGCCACTTAAAAAGGCATGATCAGGGAAGTTATTCTACCTCGGAGGTGGAGTAACTTCCCAGGCCATTTTGCCGGCCCTGGATGCCCAGTGCCTGCTCACTCTCCGCTCCGGGCCATCTCTTCCCTGGCTCTGACTAACTTCCCCGCACAACCGGCGGGGAAGTAAGTTGGGGGCTGCCGCCGGCACGAATAGCGAAGATGGACGTCCATCCCCGCTATTCGTGTCTCAGAATAACCCCCACAGTGTCTACCTCTTCCCTGGAAGGTCAAGGGAGAATTAGCCTGGTGGCTACAAAGTTGCTCTCGGACAGGATGCTTCTGGAGGCACTGAATTGTGTTATAGTCGCCACAGATGCTGGCCAGCTAGGCTGGGGAATGCAGTGTCTGTTTGTGTTAGTTTGCTCAGGGGCACTGGTCCCCCTCAGGAAGCTTTCAGGTCAATGAACAGACTTGAGACCAGGGCAGTCTAGCTGGCTCTGGAGAGATTTCAGTCTCTCCTGGAGGGCAAAGCAGTCAGAATGTTCTTGGACAAAGCCATGGCTGTGGTGTATGCCGATAAGCAAGGCAGCACTAGTAGTACTGCAGTGGCTTCAGAGGTAGTATAGCTGTCATTGGGCAAAGGGTCATCTGGTTGCTCTGTCGGCGGCCCACATAGTGGATGTTGACAACATACAGACCAACTTCTTGAGTGGGGCCTGAAAGTGTTCAGTCTGATGGCCAGCCAGGGGATTGCTAATGTGAAAAACATTTTCAGCTGCAGGAATGAATCTGCATGTGGTAGGCTTGGATGCCCTTCTTTAGGAGTGGCCCCAGAGAGGGCTTTTATTTGTCTTTCCCCCATAGTTTGGTCAGCTGACTTCTGCGCAGAATTTGGTCTCATCCAGGCTTGGTCATTCTATTGGTATCAGACTGCATAAGTCATGGTATGTGGATCTCTTGAGCCTGTTGACAAGGTCCTTCAATTGCTACCTCAGGAGAGGGGACTTCTGCAGCAGGATCATCTAGTCATGGAGAATCCTGTTTCCTTCTCGCTTATGGCTTTGCCCTTGAGAGGTATAAGCTTTCTGAGTTAGGATACACTGGAGAGATAGTAGACACCCTTCTTAAGGCCCAGAGGACCTCTACATCATTAGCCTATGTGAGGATCTGGAGGGTTTGAGGTGACTTTCCTCTCAGGCTTTGGATGCCAGGAAGGTGGATATAGTTGCTATTTTATCCTTCTGACAGTCCAGGTTGGACAAGGGTTTAGTGCTGAACTCTCTCAAGGATCAGGTAGCAGCCCTTTTATGCTACTAGGGGCATGTTCAGTGAATGTCCTTATCAGTGCATCCTGATTTGTCCTGCTTCCTCAAGGGGTGAAGCAGATCCATCTGCCCGTGCATTCAATTATACCATAGTGGAGTATTTCTCTGGTATTAAAAGTGTGAAAACGTCCCTTCTTTGAGCCTCTTTTGATGGCCTCTCAAGGATTTGACTCCAAAGGTGATATTCTGAGTGTCTGTTGCAGCTGCAAGGCGAGTGTCTGAACTATAGGCCATGCCCTTTAGGGACCCTTTTCTGGTCATCTCAACAGCGTCTGTCTCTCTTGGAGGGTGGTACCATGTTTTCTCCCACCTTAATCAGTCTGTGATCCTGCCCTCCGTCTTAGAGGAGGACCATTGGTTGAACCTTTCACTGCATCTGTTTGGTGTGAGGAGGGCTTTAATGAAGTACTGTATGTGGAGATGACTAATTCCTTTTGTTGGTCAGATCATATCTTTGTCCTATTCAGTGGTCCAAGGAAAAGACAGGCAACTACTGAATTTTTTTATTGCTCACTGGATTAAGGAGGCTATTATTTCAGTCTTACCTCTGTATAGGAAACATATACCAGTGGGAGTCAGAGCACAGTCCACTAGGGCACAAGCCTCCTCCTGGGCTGAGTCCACCTTGGTGTCTCCTGAAGACATCTGTAAGGTAGCTACTTGGTCATCTCTGAGCACCTTTGTGAAACACTATAGGTTGCATGTGGGAGCTGGAACAGATAGTGCTTTTTGCAGAGCAGTTCTATTCAGAGCATTATCTTCTGGTCACCCTGGGTCCTGACTGCTTGGGTATATGTTCGACTTGTCTGAACTGGTCTAGCAGATAGATAAGGAGACATTCTCTATACCTGCTAACCTTTATTTCTTTTCCTTGAATCTACTACTACTACTACTACTACTACTGCTACTGAACATTTGTAAAGTGCTATAAGGCATAGACAGTGCCTGCTAGACGAATCCAGGACCCGTCTTGGAAGAGTACCCTTACAGATTTGAGTGTCGTGCTGCCTTTTAACTGCATTTTCAGTATCAGTGCCTGATGCAGTCAAGTATGGTAAGCGAGCCAAAAGTTTGCAGAGTTATTTTTGTTGGTTGATACATTTTTCCTGAGTTTTTCAGTCTTGCTTTCTGTTTGCGAAGTATCATTTTGTCTTCTCTCAGTGCTGGACCAGAGTATATGCAAGTGATGACATCACCAAACGTTACTCTGGTCTTCCTTTACCTGCTGCTTGGGCAGCATAAACCTACTTGTCTGTACTGGACTAGCAGGATTCAAGGAAAGGAAATTAGCAGGTATAGAAAACGTCTCCTTTATGATGGTGATCATTTACATTTTTAGGAACATTTGCAGTCATTAATGAGGGGATGCAGGAGATGGTTTTAATAACTTGGTGAATTTGAATGGCTAATGGGTTAGATTGAAAGAACATTAGCTAACACTTTTTTGCCTTGGCACCCAAGGTTTTTTTAGGGGACAGAGTGCTGTATAATTTAGTTGGAAAGCAGTTTTCAAGGGCATTTTCACACACAAAACAGGGATTTATGTACAGAAATAGGGCTTTTCAAAATGACCTAAAACATACATATGTATAACGAATATACATTTAAGTGTATATATACATATTGGAGAAGCATGCCCAGAGTTGAAGTGGACCGGAGAGCGCACTTGCATATATATATTCTTGCATTTCCAAAAGTATACACTTATGTTTTTAAGGAAATAGCAGGTGCAGATTTGTGTATGTGCTTTCATTTTTCCCTTTCAAAATCACTGTTAAGCCTGCAGGTCAAAGGTGCCTGCGGATTTTATACATAAATGCTTATTTGAAAATGAGTGAACATATTCTTTCACATTTTAAGTGTTTCATTTGTTTATATTTGATGAACTTCAAAGAATGTGAATGCAAGTGGCTTACTGTTCTGGTTCGAGTCTCGTTTAAGGCATCGGTGCTTCTCAAGCTTCGTCCGGAAGAACCCCCCAGCCAGTCTGGTTTGCAGGATATTCACAATGAATAGCAATGAGATTGGATGCACTGCCTCCATGCATATTTGTTTTGGATATCCTGAATAGGAGTAGTTTGGGGTGGCTAAAGGGAGTGTAAGGCTAATGCCTAGAGCCTGCCTATAATCTCTTGAACCAAAGGGACATAGACTCCAGCTACTACTACTATTACTTATTATTTGTATTGCTGGTATCTCGGACGTTAGTGCCTGCCAAGTGCTTGTGTGTGTAGACACAGAAGGCTATTGTTTGTGTTCTGTCTACATGTGCAAAACCAGCTTTCTAGGCCTTTCTCAGCCTCAGTACTGCTTCAATGGCCTTAGAAAGTACCAACACTGTGTTGGACTACATACTATCTTCTACTGCATTTAAACTCATCATGAAACATAGGACTCTACTGTGTGTGACCCCTTGTTATGATTATTTCCTGAATTGCCCAGAGGAGTCATGTGCCAACCAATCCCCAAAGTGTATGTGTTCAGCTAAGGATGCAGCACAAGCAATGAGAATGTTTGTTTGCACAGGAAAAAGTTTCACTTTTTTGCCCCTTAATATGCTTTGCTGTACCAGAGACACTGCATGTCGCCTAAGGCTGATCCACCACCACTGTGGGACAAACCAAGACTCTTGTGTTCTGTATTATTTCTTAACACTCTCCCTTCCCACTTTCACACACACATACACACACTTGCAAAAGCGGGAGCCTACATTATCAGCAGAACCTGCCGTTTTTGGAACTGAGCTGCTCTCAGAATCTGACTCGGACCAGGACCTGTTCCACCCTTCTGGCAAGTGCTGGAAGCCATTAGTCTTTGTTTCTTTTGGTGTTGGTGTTGAGAGAGCTTTATTCTAAGCTTTTCTCAGTGCAGAACATGCCACATGACCTTCTGGAAACACTGGTCAACATTGAAATCATTACTGACTTTAAAAGGCCCTAATCTGTAGCATCTTGGTGAGCTGAACACAGATATAACATTAAAAAAAATTATTGGCTCTCGTTTTGAAGATATTGCATGTAGTTCATTTTTGACGTTTCACCGTGTAAATTTATCCAGTAGGACATCAACAACATCCCAAATAAGCCTTGAGTGATGTAATATTGCATCACATGGCATAATACCAGCATGCACACATCATCCAGAGTTGATTGCATCATTTTCTGATGCAATGCAATACTACTGCCAGATGGCTGCTGAAGCCATCTGACGTCAGCAGTGTACTATACGCAGTCGGAAAGCTTGAGCATTTAAAATATTTCAGACTGTGTGCGAGACAGTTTAAGCTACTGTTACATGTAATTTTTATTAATCATATAGTTTTAGCCATTTAGGTACAATACAGAACAGTAATGCCGCGAAAGTGCATTAATACCGTTGACAATTTTTGCTACATTTGTGGGGAAGTGACATTTGCCAACCAGAAGAAAAGTATCACTTCTCATCTTTACTTCGGATGCAAGATTGGTGACCAAGACGAGCCTTTGGCCCCGCATATATGCTGCGCTACATGTACAACACAGCTTTCACAGTGGTTGAATTGCAAAAGACCATCAATGCCGTTTGCAGTCCCCATGGTGTGGAGAAAGCCAAGCAACCACATACATGACTGTTACTTCAGCTTGGTTCCTTCTCTTTCCAGCGGAATAACGAAGCAAAAGAAGTCAACCATAGTCTACCCAAACATTCCGTCTGCATTGAGACCAGTTCCACATGGTGAGGGACTTCCTATTCCAGAACCTCCATCAGAATATTCTCTTGATTCATCTGATGAGGACAAGGGTGAGCCGACCTGTTCTTCTCCTGGTCCGTCAGCATGCAGTGACCCAGATTTTCACTGGGATGCATATCAACTCCACAGAGAATAACACAGGAAGAACTAAATGACCTGGTTCGTGATTTAGACTTATCCAAGAACAAGGCAGAATTGCTAGGATCAAGACTCCAACAATGGAATCTTGTAGAAGAAGATGTCAACATTACTTCATATCGAAAGCGCCACCAGCAGTTGGAGCCTTTCTTCAGAAAGGAAAGTAATCTGGTATTCTGTTCCAATATTGAAAGCCTCATGAATGCCTTAAAAATCACTCATGACCCACAAGACTGGAAACTATTTATAGACTCTTCGAAACTGAGTCTGAAGGCTGTGCTTTTGAACAATGGAAACCGTCTTCTATCTATTCCAGTAGCGCATGCCGTCCACATGAAAGAGACATACGATAATGGAAGTCAGTAGATGCTTTAAGTTAACTATAACAAGTACAGCTGGCACCTCTGTGGTGATTTGAAGGTAGTTGCACTTTTAATGGGACTGCAGCAGGGATATATAAAATACATGTGTTTCTTATGTGAGTGGGATAGCCTAGCAAGGGATTGGTACTACTTGCGGAAGGAATGGAATCACAGGCAAAATGTAACAGTTGGAGAGAAGAATATCCAGCACCCAGCTCTGGTTGAGGCTCACAAAATCCTGCTACCACCCCTTCACATCAAACTAGGTTTGATGAAAAACTTCGTGAAAGCCATGGACTGCACTTCGCTAGCTTTACGATACCTGCATGAAAAATTCCCTCGACTCAGTGAAGCAAAGATTAAAGAGGGAGTTTTTGTGGGTCCTCAGATTCGAGAGCTCTTCAAAGATGACCGGTTCAACAACTTGCTGCAGGGTGATGCGAAACAAGCATGGAATGCTTTTCGCCTAGTGTCGACAAACTTTCTCGGGAATGTTAGGGCAGAAAACTACAAGGAACTACTAGTAGAAGACATTCTGATGCAGTATCAGAAACTTGGCTGCAATATGTCTCCAAAGATCCATTTCCTTGATTCCCATCTCGATTTCTTTCCTGACAACTATGGCATGGTTAGTGATGAACAGAGCAAACGTTTTCACCAGGATATCGCAACAATGGAGCAAAGATACCAGGGAAAATGGTCCACTACTAGCTGGCTGACTACTGCTGGACACTCCCCAGAGAAGCTCCTGAACAGCTGTACAAGAGACAGGTGAAAAAAATCTAAGAAGTTGTCTATGACTTGGTTTTTTACAGGTATTAACCAAAGGCCTATTATATTTACTGTTGACATGCATTTCGTGATGTAAACATTACTTCTTGTAGATTACAAAAAAACTAGAGCCAACTTTGCAATTTCACTGTCATATTCGTGTTCAGCATATAAAAATTGATAAGAAATGACTATTTTTATTTCAGTAACATGACTTTTGTAAAATTTTGTTGACCAGTGAAATTAGTGGTTTATTAGCATTTATATAAGAAGTGCTGCTAGTTTATTTACAAGTTTTTACAGACCATCTTTTTAGCCATCCAAAGCCTATTCAAAATGGTTTGCAATTAAAACAACATAATCATCAAGTTTAAAGAAGAGAACAAGTACAGTAGGGAAGAAAAACAAGCAAACCATCAATGACATGAAATATATTCATCCTCAACTGACAATGCATTTCTTAGTGCCATTTTTCTACCATAATAAATCTTAATATATATCCAGAACTTGTCTGTCTTTGCTATTCATTGCCAGTAGGTTGTAAAGACATCCCTAGGCATAACCAGTGAGCTGTATGACATTCTATCTATCTGTCATACATACTTAGGGAGATGTGGAGATAACTATCGAGAGGGGTAGCAGTAATGAACAACCTAACCTACCAATGATCTCTCTGCTTTGCATAGTTTTAAAGTACAAGATTTCTAACCCCAAAAGGTTAAGGACAGTTCATTTTTTTCCCAAGCTTGAAATACTTTTGTGGAACCTGCAGTTCCTTTCCTGGAGCCAGCCATGTTGGTTTTCCTAGAACCTGACTTTTTAACTTTTTTATTTGCTGCTATCTGACCAGGCAAACTGCTTTTGGGAGGTAATTAGGTACATGTGTAGCAAAACAACCTGTGAGAGAGTGAGTTGGACTATTAGATGATAGAGGGGTAAAAGAGGCGCTAAGGGGAGGACAAGGCGTGGAGTGGAGGAGTGGCCTAGTGGTTGGGACAAGGTACTTCAGGCCGGAAGGTCGGGGGTTCAAATCCCACTAGAGGACAGCAACCTTGGGACGGAAGGACTGGGGTTTCTAGTCCCACAGGTGCTCCTTGTGGTCTTGGGCAAGCCACTTAACCCTCCATAGCCCATGTTCCCTGTAAAATAGTTATCTCCAAGTTATAATGCCCTGTTCAATGTAATTTCAGTTTGTTCAATGTAAACCACACTGATGCAGAATAGCGCGGTATATAAGAGAATGTAAATAAATAAATAAAATAAAAGGCCATAGTGGAGAGACTGAATGAATTTTTTGCTTTGAGTTACCCATGCCTGAAATGGTATTTAAAGGTAAAGTATCAGAAGAATTGAAACAAATTTCAATAAACCGAGAAGATGTATTACAATTAATTGATAAATTAAAGAGTAGCAAATCACCTGGACCGGATGGTATACATTCAAGGGTGCTGAAAGAACTGAAATATGCAGACCTACTGTTAGTAATCTGTGAACTATCATTAAAATCATCTGTAGTACTTGAAGATTGGAGAATGGCCAGTGTAACGCCAATTTTTAAAAAGAATTCCAAAGGTGATCTGGGAAACTAAAGACCAGTGAGCCTGATGTCAGTACCGACAAAATGGTAGAAACCATTATAAAGAATAAAATTACTGAACTTGTAGATAGTCATGGTTTAACGGGAGAAAGCCAACATGGATTTAGCCTAGGAAGGTCTTGTCTTACTAATCTGTTATATTTTTTTGAAAGTCTGAATTAACAGGTAGATAAAGGTGAGCCGGTTGATATCTGGATTTTCAGAAAGTCTTTGACAAGATCCCTCATGAGAGAATCTTGACAAAATAAAAAAGTTATGGGATAGAAGGCAGTGTACTGTTTTGGATCAGGAACTGTTTAAAAGATAGAAAGCAGATAAGACTAATTGGCCAATTTTCTCAATAGAGAAAGGTAAATAGTAGAGTACCCCAGGGATCTATACTGACTCTCGAGCTTAGAAGCAAAGTAATTTTTAAAATACAATCCAGCCAGCAGGGGAAAAATACAGATGTATTAAAACATGCCATAGAGCTTACAGTCAAGAAGGTTGCTCTCATGCTTCCTTAATGTGCTTGTGTAGAGTGTGAACTCCAGAACCTGGACACTTGGTGCCTTTCGCCCAAAACGTGGGGTGGAACATAAGCAGACCTGAACTAGTAAGAAGCACAAATATACCCCATTTGCAGCATCTGGAGTATTTCCCTTTTCTTGAAACAAAACTCAATGATACAACCAGGATATATTTTAAACAGTTGAGAAAAGTCAACAAATGAAAACATGGTACTGAATACATTAAAAAAAACATTTAGTAGTTGAATGGAGGGAGGAGTACTTGTCCTCTTAGGATATTGCTGTTGACCAACAACCTTGGCAGCAGATAGTTTCCATCCTGATGCCTCATGTGGAAAGGAAGGGCTTGGCTCAGATTGCTTTGGATCTGGAGGTAGCAATCCAGTGGATTTTGAAGATAGCTCTAGAGGAGGCAAGACTGATAGAGCTGTCACACATCTTCAGGTGTTCTCAAACTGGGATATCCATGCACTGTCCATGACTAGATTCTGAGTGCTGACTCCTAATGTGAAACCCTATATTGTGTAGTAGTTATAATTTGGAATTTTTTTATCATTCTGCTAAATCATTCAATAGAAGTGGGATTATGCTTCCTTGCCAGCGAGTGGAGGCAAACGTGAGCAACTTTCAGTGATGTCATCACTAGTATATCTTTTGGGGCAGCACTGAGAGAATCCAGTATTTGTCTGCTTCCAGCAGGTGGCAAGATGTTTTAACGGGTTCCTTTAGCAGGACAGCCCTGTCCAGAGTATTGTCTTCCTCCCACCCTGGGTCCTGACTGCTGGGGTACGTCCCATTCATCTGGACTGATCTAGCAGGAGGATAAGGAAGGAGAAATTTTACCTGATAATTTTTGTTCCTTGAATCCTGCTAGTCCAGACTCACCCTGAAAGACTGCTATTACAGGTTGTGAAGCCCTGCTGCCTTTGTCCACGTTGTCAGTATAAGTTCCTGACACAGAGTTAATTGTGGTAAGAGAACCAAATACTGGCTTTATGTTGGCCAGCCTCCAATCTTCAGGTACTATAGAAGATTGCAATAAAGTTTACAGATTACTGATAATAAGCCTGTAGTTCCATTTTTCAGTCTTTTCAACACTCTGGGATGTGTACCATCTGGTCCAGGTGATTTGCTACTCTTTTTAATTTGTGAATTTCTCCTATTACATCTTCCATGTTCACTGAGATTTGTTTGTGTCCCTCCAATTCAACTCCTTTAAATATCATTTCTGGCATGAGTAGTACACATACATCTTTCTCAGTAAAAACCGAGGGAAAGAATTCATTTAAAGGTACCGTTTACAAAGAGTGTCCAAGTGCAATCTGAGATATCAAAGCCAGAACATCTGAAAAAAAAGCAGGCACGTACAAGTTCAGGCACGATTTCAGAAACGCAGAGGTGCTCGATATGTATGTCTGTGAAGACATCTACATAGATGTCCCTAGAATAATATTTCAGAATAGAGACATCTAATAGCCTAATGGTTAAAGCAGTGAGTTAGAAGCAGTGTGGCCAGGGTTCAAATCCTAGTGTGGGCCTTTGTGATCTTAGGCTAGTCACTTAATTCTCCATCTTCTCTATACCCTGGTGAGTTTTTAGGGCCTCAACAAGCTCTTTCCTGATGCCTATTTGTGCCTGGAGCAGGTCTAAACATGGACATGCCTGCACATATTCCCAGCATTTCTGATATCAAATGGGAACGTTTAAGTTCATTAGGCCTCCACCATGCCACCTGCCTATTTGGACATCCCCGCACCAGAGACATCTCTAAACATCATTTGTAAAATGGCTCCAGAGATATCTCTGTGATTGTGACATCCACGTGCATGTCTTCAGATGTCTAAATCACAACTAAGACTTTAAAAAGGGCCCCCTTAGTCTTCTCTACTACTACTACTACTACTACTACTGAGCATTTATATAGCACTACAAGTCGTATGCAGCGCTGCACAGAGATATAAGAGACAGTCCCTGCTCATCAGAGCTTACAATCTAGTCAAGACAAACACAGAAGGTGTAGGGAAGTGGAAAGAAAAAGGAGATCAGGTGGGTCAAGATCCAAAAGCAGCAGTGAAGAGGAGGGTTTTCAGCCTGGATTTGAAGAGGGTTAGAGAAAGTGCCTGGCGTACAGACACAGGTAGTTTGTTCCAGGCGTAAGGCGCAGCAAGTTGAAAGGAGCGAAGTCTGAAGTTAGCAGTAGAAGAGAAGAAGGGCACAGATAGAAGCAGTTTGCTAGAAGAGCGGAGTTCCCGAGGGGGGTTGTAAGGAAAGATAAGAGAAGAAAGGTAGTGAGGAGCCGCAGAGTGAATGCATTTATAGGTCAGCAGGAGAACTCTGAACTGGATGCGTAAACGGATAGGGAGCCAATGAAGTGACTTGAGAAGAGGAGTAATATGGGCATGACGAGGCTGGCGGAAGATTAGCTGTGCAGCAGAGTGTTGAACAGATTGAAGGGGAGAGATGATTCAAAGGGAGACCAGCAAGGAGTAGGTTACAGTAGTCAAGACAGGAGGTGATTAAGGAGTGGATAAGCATTTTAGTAGTGTGTTCAGAAAGGAAAGGGTGGATTTTGCTGATGTTATAGAGAAAGAAACGGCAGGTTTTCGCTATCAAATGGATATGTGAGGAGAAAGAGAGGAGTCAAAGACAACCCCCAGATTGCGGGCTGAGGAAACAGGAAGGAGTACAGAGTTATCCACAGAGACTGAGAAAGGAGGAAGAGGAGGGGAGGTTTTAGGGGGAAAGATAAGAAGTTCAGTCTTGGCCATGTTCAGTTTCAACCAGCGGTGAGACATCCAGGCAGCAATGTCAGAAAGGCAGACAGAGATCCGGATCTGGATTGCCGGAGAGATTTCAGGCATAGAGAGGTAGATCTGTGAGTCATCAGCATACAGATGGTACTGAAAGCCATAGGAACAGATAAGCGCACCAAAGGACTGGGTGTAGAGAGAGAGAAAAGGAGCGGACCCAAGACACCAACTGGGAGTGGGGTAGCAGAGGAGGAGGAGCCACCAGAACACACACTGAAAGAGCGATGGGAGAGATAGGAGGAGAACCAGGATAGTACAGAGCCCCTAAAACCAAGTGAGGACAGGGTATCGAGGAGAAGGTTGTGGTCAACAGTGTCAGAAGCAGCAGAGAGGTCAAGAAGAATGAGGACAGAGTAAAGGCCCTTAGATATTGCCAGGAACAAGTCACTGGAGACTTTTGCAAGAGCCGTTTCAGTAGAGTGTAAAGGGCGAACGCCAGACTGTAAATGATCCAGGAGGGCATGAGAGGAGAGGAGAGGAAGTCGAGACAGCGGCGGTGAACCGCACGTTCAAGTAGTTTAGAAACAAAGGGAATGAGAGAGATGGGTCGATAATTAGAAGGACAGGTGGGATCAAGTGAGGGTTTCTTGAGTAGAGGTGTGACCACAGCATGCTTGAAGTCTGCAGGGACTGTTGCAGTGGAGAGTGATAGGTTGAGAATATAAGAGATGGAAGGGACAACGGTGGAGGAGATGGGGCTTAGGAGATAAGAACATAAGATATGCCATACTGGGTCAGACCAAGGTCCATCAAGCCCAGTATCCTGTTTCCAACAGTGGCCAATCTAGGTCATATGTACCTAGCTGTTTCCCCAAAAGACACAGGTTCCACAATGCTTGTACTGGGGCAAGCATTGATATCCTGGGTCCCTTCTTAATAATGGTTTATGGACCTTTCCTCCAGGAACTTGTCCAAACCTTTTTTTAAACCCAGCTACACTAACAGCCTTTACTACATCCTCCGGTAACAAATTCCAGAGTTTGATTACATGTTGAGTGAAAAAATATTTTATTTTATTAGTCTTAAATAGTATCTCCAGGAACAAGCAAGAATGTAGTCCTCACATATGTGTATCGTCGGTACCGACGGAGCCTGCGCGGGAACGCTCCCCAGCGTCCACTAGGAATGCTCTTGGAAGCATCCCTCAGCACATGCGCGCTGCCTTCCCGCCTTTCCAACTGTCCCTCTGCAGTTCTTTATTTTCCGTGGAGCCAACAGGACCTATTCCCTGTCACCGCAGAAAATTCCGTCTTTAAAATTCATTCTTGTGGTCGCGTTTGCCTACCGCACAACGCCTACCGGTACCGCCGGTTCTTTTCTTTTCTTTTCTTTTCATACAAACTCCCCCCAAAAAAACCCCTTAAACTTAGACTGTTTCTTTTCAGAAACTTTCCTTTTTGGTGCTAGGCGCCATTTTGGGCATTAGGCCCCATTTTTCCTAAATCATGGAAAAGCCAACTAGTGGTTTTAAAAAATGTACTAAGTGTGGCGGTACCATTTCCATCACTGACACCCATGATTGGTGTCTAAAATGTTTAGGACCTGATCATTCTCCAACTGAATGTCTCTCCTGCATGCGGATGACCAAAAGAGGAAGATAGAACCGGGCCGCAGAGCTCGGTACCCTCTTTTCTTCAGATGCCAGATCCATTGCATCGACATCGTCAAGGGCCTCTTCTTCCTCCCATGGATCTCAGGTAACTAAACACAAAAGCTCAAAGGGTAGCTCTCCTGCTAAGCATCGAGAGGCCATTGGCATTGCCCTTGAGGGAACCACACCGGCAAAACAGTCCCGGCGGGAGGCTTCGGCTTCCAAAGCATCGATGGGGCTTCAGGATGCTCTCAAGGCCTCAACCTCGCATGAACTACCTATGCCATGCTCAAGGGTTCCAGCCGTTCTTACCGGTACCGACACCCAGGCATCGGCAGCGTTGATAGACCAGAGGTTTCTTGCTATCAAACACAGTATAGCAGCTCTTCTTTCAGCTGCGGTACCGGTGGTCCCAAGGGCACCGGTGCCAACATCGACATCGATGCCGGTACAGACACTGGTACCGACGGAGCTGGCCCTGGTGGGAACTCTTCCCATGCCACCTCTGTCTGGAGTGGATAAAGCGGTACCGGGTCACCTCGGTACCAACTTCGATCGGTACCGGGATCGTGCTTTGCAAGAGCATCGGGGTCAGGAATACTTCGATTCCTCCGATTCTGAAGACTCCGACAATTCTGCTGGCACTAGAGGGTTTCTCCTAGAAGATCCCTCTTCTCCCCAACGCAGAATGTCACCTCCAGAGGACATGTCATTTCAGGATTTCATCCGTGATATGGCCAAAGGTCTTTCAATCACAGTAGCTCCTGAAGAGGAACCCAGAGCAAAGGAATTGGAAATCCTCCAATATCCTAAAGCTCCTAAGGAGGCAGCTACTCTGCCTATCCATGAAATTCTGCATAGCTTGATGCTCAGAATGTGGGAGACACTTCTGACTACTTCTCTTCACTCTAGGAGACTTGATACTATGTATCGAGTTCCACCATGTCCTGGATTTCAGAAAACTCAGCTGCCACACCATTCAATGGTAGTGGAATCAGCCATGCGTAGGATGAAAAGTGCAAAGAGGCATGCATCCAATCCTCCAGGTCGTGAATGCAGGACTCTGGATGCTTTTGGACGCAGAACTTTTCAAGCTTCCATGCTTTCAGCTAGGATCAGTTCATATATCCTATATATGGGAATGTTCCTTAAGGAAGTCACAGGAGACTTGGAACTTATGAGCCCATTTCTCCCAGATGATAAGAGACAAGATTTTCTTGCTCTAGTTAAGCATGCTCAAGATGTCTCCAAGTTTGTCAATCGTGCAGACTTTGACTGCTTCGAATGCATCAGCAGAACTTCTGCTATTGCCATTGGTGCATGACGGATTGCCTGGCTACAGGCATCAGACTTGGAGACTTGGGTACAAGACAAGTTAGGCAACATTCCTTGCACGGGGGAGAATCTCTTCGGCAAGAGCTGGCAAGAAAAGGCTAACGAGTTAGATGCTGACAATTCTACCTTAGATAGATTGTCAAAGTCTACAGCCACTCCAGCCAAAAGGAAACCTTATAAAAAACCCTCTTTTAGCAAAAAGAGGACATTTTATCCTTCCTATATCCAGCAGAGCCAGACTCCAGGTCAGGTTGCCCAAAAGGGACAAACCAGACAGCAAAAGAAACCAAAAGGGCCGAGAGCCCAACCATCTCTCCAGGTTCAGCCCCCTCAAGGGCTTTGACTCCTTCCTAGAGAGCTTTGCCTTCCTGCCTCTGAGGGGTCCCCAACCTCCCAATATTCCAGGCAGGTTATGCCACTTTGTCAACAGATACAACCTAATAAGGTCTCTTCTTCTGAACGAATTACTGTAGTACTAAGGAATGTTTCGTCCAATCTGCTTTTCTAGAATAAGTTAAACATTCTATGTGTTAACACTGATATTAGGTCTCAGATTCGACTTGCACTCTTTCTGGACTCGCGTCCTTTCTTACGGTGCTGTCAATAACATCAATGACCTCAGTGCTCTTTAAATTCCAGGAATTTACACCTGGAATTTAAAGAGCACTGAGGTCATTGATGTTATTGACAGCACCGTAAGAAAGGATGCGAGTCCAGAAAGAGTGCAAGTCGAATCTGAGACCTAATATCAGTGTTAACACATAGAATGTTTAACTTATTCTAGAAAAGCAGATTGGACGAAACATTCCTTAGTACTACTTTGTCAACAGATGACATCAGATAACAGCAGAAGATTGGACTTTGTCCATTGTAGGAGAGGGGTACAAACTTCATTTTCACAGCATACCCCCTCCTACAATTCTAAAGCAATTCAATTCTCAAACCCCTGCAGACAATCTGCTAGATCACGAGGTCTCCACACTTCTTGCCCAGTGGGCAATAGAGGAAGTACCCATTTTTCAACAGGGGACAGGGTTCTACTCCCCCTGTTTTCTTATTCCAAAGAAAACAGGGGGACAGAGACCCATTCTAGACCTCAGAGAATTGAACAAATATCTGTTTCGAGAGAAATTCAAAATGATTTCTCTAGGAACTCTTCTGCCATACCTTCAAAGCCAGGACTGGCTTTGCTCTCTAGACTTAAAGGATGCATACACTCACATTCTCATCCATCCAGATCACAGGAAATTTTTACGTTTCCTTTTCAAGGGAAGACATTTCCAGTACAGGGTTCTTTCTTTTGGTCTGGCTTCAGCACCAAAGGTGTTCACGAAATGCATGGCAGTAGTAGCAGCATTTCTATGAACCCTGGGGATTTTTGTCTTCCCTTACTTAGACGACTGGCTCATTCGAGCCTCCACAGTTGCAGAGGCCAGCACTGCACTGTCCCGTACAATGCGAATCCTCCAATACTTGGGATTGGAAATAAACTTCCCGAAGTCTCAACAAGTTCCTTCCCAATGCCTAGAATTCATAGAGCCTGTCTGGATACCAGACAGGCAAGGGCTTTCCTTCCACAAGCCCGGTGTCTTCGCATTATGCAGCTAGCTTCCCAAGCAGCAGGCAAATCCTCCCTCACTGCTCGGGAACTACTGTAGTTACTGGGACACATGGCATCCACAGTTCATGTAGTCCCATATGCTCGCCTCCACATGCAAGCAGCTCAGTGGACCCTCTCCACACAGTGGACACAGGCCACGGGTCATTTGTCGGACAAAATAACAATCTCTCAACAACTAATTTTGTCCCTCCAATGGTGGCAATCACTAGAAAATCTGACAGTGGGGTCTCCTTTCCATCAACCCCTCTTTCAGGCCACCCTAACAACAGATGCATCACAGGTGGGTTGGGGAGCACACCTGAATCATCTCTCTACCCAGGGCACCTGGACTCCACAGGAGGTTGGTTTACACATAAACCTCCTAGAATTAAGAGCAATTTATTTAGGTCTTCGAGTGTTCCATGCCCAGCTCAGCTACAAGACAGTCCTAGTCCAGACGGACAATCAGGTAGCCATGTTCTATGTGAACAAGCAGGGCGGGACAGGCTCTCTGTCGTTATGCAACGAAGCTTTACGACTATGGGCTCTCGCCAGAGAGCATCAAATTCACCTTCTAGTGGTATATCTTCCAGGCATTCAAAACCTTCGGGCAGACAAACTCAGTCGAGTACTGCTACCTCACGAGTGGTCACTCCACCTAGACCAGGTGGCAAAGATATTTCATCTCTGGGGCACTCTAGACATAGACCTCTTTGCAAGTCCACTGAATGCCAAACTTCCCCGGTTCTGTTCCAGGATTCCGAGCGCACAACTGTCAGGCAAGGGATGCCTTCCTCCTTCACTGGGGTCAGGACTTCCTTTATGCCTTCCCACCCATTCCCCTCATCCCCAAAACCCTCTTCAAGCTTCAGAGAGACAGGGGTCGCATGATTCGCGTAGCACCACGATGGCCATGCCAAACGTGCTATTCCCTGCTTCTGCATCTCTCTCAAGCGGCACCTCTGGAGTTAGGGCATGCTCCAGATCTCCTTTCCCAGGACAACGGGATGCTATGGCACCCGAATCCCTAGTCCCTGCACCTCATGGCCTGGTTGCTGAAGGCTTAGATCTCCAGGATTTCAACCTGTCCCAGCAGGTAAAAGATATCCTTCAGGCTTCTAGGAAACTTTCCACAAGAAGATCTTATGCCTTCTCCTTTCCGGGTTAAAGAGCCCTAACCTTTTTAGCCTTTCTTCATAGGAGTATCCTTCCATCCCCTTTACCATTTTGGTGGCTCTTCTCTGAACCTTTTATGCTATATCCTTTTTAAGATACGGTGACCAGAATTGCACACAATATTCAAGGTGCGGTCTCACCATGGAACGAGATGGAGGCATTATAATATCTTTTGTTTTATTTTCCATTCCTTTCCTTATGATACCTAGCATTCTATTTGCTCTCTTGGCCGCCGCTGCACACTGGGCCGAGGGTTTTAATATGTTATCCACAATGACGCCTAAATCTTTTTCCTAGGTGGTGGTTCCTAATGTGGAACCTTGCCTCGTGTAACCATAGTTTGGGTTGTTCTTCCCTAAGTGCATAACTTTGCACTTGTCCACATTAAATTTCATCTGCCATTTTGATGCCCAGTCTTCCAATTTGTCAAGATCCTCTTGCAATTTTCCACATCCTCTTGGGTTTTAACAACTTTAAATAGTTTTGTGTCATCTGCAAATTTGATAACCTCACTCGTTATTCCCTTTTCCAGTTCATTTATGAAATGTCAAAAGCAGCGGACCCAGCACAGATCCCTGGGGTACACCACTATTCACCTTTCTCTATTAGGAAAATTGGCCATTTAGCCCTACCCTCTGCTTTCTATCTTTTAACCAGTTCCTGATCCACAATAGGACACTGCCTCCTATCCCATGACTCTAGTTTTGCCAAAAGTCTCTGATGAGGGACCATGTCAATGGCTTTTTGAAAGTCCAGATACACTATATCAACCGACTCACCTTTGTCCACCTGTTTATTCACACCTTCAAAAAAACATAACAGATTAGTAAGACAAGATCGTCCTTGTCTAAAGCCATTTTGGCTGTCTTCCATTAGGCCATGACTATCTACATGCTGAGTAATTTTGTTCTTTATGATGGTTTCTACCATATTCCCAGTACTGACGTGAGGCTCATCGGTCTGTAGTTTCCCGGATCACCCCTGGAACCCTTTTTAAAAATTGGCGTTACATTGGCAATCCTCCAATCTTCAGATATTACAGATGATTTTAATGAAAGTTCACAGATTACTAATAGCAGATCTGCAATCTCATATTTCAGTTCTTTCAACACCCTTGGATGTATATCATCCGGCCCAGATGATTTGCTACTCTTCAGTTTATCTAATAGTTATAATACATCTTCCCGATGTATCGATATTTCCTTCAATTCTTCTGCACCTTTAAATACCACTTCAGTCATGGGTAACATCCCTACATCTTCCTCAGTAAAGACCGAAGCAAGCAGCCTCTCTGACCTCACCTTTAAACCATGCTGGCAGTTTTTTGGACTTCCTTCCACTTTTCTTAAAGCATGGAATACAGCTGGTCTGGACTTCCAAGATAGTATTTTTCAAGAACACCCAAGCTTGATGTAAGTCTTTAACCTTTGCAACCGCTCCTTTTAGCTTTTTCTTAACTATTTTCCTCATTTTATCATAGTCTCCCTTTCGAAAGTTAAAAGGTAGTACTGTGGATTTCCTTACTATCCCTCCTCCACTAATTAAATCAAATGCGATCATGCTATGATCACTATTGCCAAGTGGCTCTAACACCCTTATCTCTTGCACTAGATCTGGTGTTCCACTAAAGACTAGGTCTAATATGGCTTCCCCTCTGGTCGGTTCATGAACCAGCTGCTCCAAGAAGCAGTCATTTATTTCATCTAGGAACGTTATCTCCCTAGCATGTCCTGCTGTGACACTGACCCAGTCGATATTGGGGTAATTGAAATCACCCATTATTATTACTGCGCTGTAACCTTTGTTCGCTTCCTTGATTTCTTTGAGCATTTCATCATCCATTTGTTCATTCTGGCCAGGCAGTCGATAGTACACCCCCACTGCCATTGCCTTCCCCTTTTTACATGGAATTTCAATCCATAGAGATTCTACAGCAAATTTTGTTTCCTGCAAAACTTTAATCCTTTCTGACTCAATGCTCTCTCGATATAGTTTGTACTCAGGTATCACAGTGTCCCACTGGTTGTCCTTCTTCCACCATGTCTCTGATATTCCTATCATATCTAACCTCTCATTTAGTGCTATATATTCTGACTCTCCCATCTTATTTTTTAGACTTCTAGCATTTGCTTACAAGCATTTTAGAGACTGTATTTTATTCATATTAATCTGGCTAATGGTAGGCATGGGTAATTTGGGATCTTTAAGCTCTGTCTGCTCCATACTCAAGGGCATTTGGGCTACTTCACTCTTTTTTGGAACCTCTCTGCTTTTGGTAGTATTCTTCAAGGATGCATTCTTCCGAACCATGCACTCTTGGGCGACTGTCGGCTTTCCCCTATTATCTAGTTTAAAAGCTGCTCTATCTCCTTGGGGTGGGGATAGGATTAGAGGAGCAGGTGGTGAGTTTGGAGGACGAAAGAAGGTGTGCGGTTTCCTCTTCAGAGATCACAGGAAAGGAAGAGCGGGTAGCAGAGGTAGGGGGGGGAGAATTGTGAGTGAAGAGGAGGAGGAGGGGAAGTAGCTGACTTTGTGTGGAATTGGAGGATGATTTTATGGATTTTGTCATGGAAATAGTCAGCCAGGGTTTGCGCAGGAAGGGAGGGAGGGAGGGATCAGAGACGGAGGCACTTTGAGAAGAGAGCTGATATTTGTAAAGAGACGGCGAGGATCAGAGGCAAGAGAGTTAGTCAGATGGACATAGTAGTCTTGTTTGGCAAGACTGTTTAGGCCTTGTCCTCCCTTAGTGCCTCTTTTATTCTCTGGCAAACTTCTTATTTTGAATGCACCTGAAAAAGATTTTATTATGTGTTTTTGCTTCCATGGCAAGCTTCATGTCAAATTTTCTTGCCTGCCTTATCAGTGATTTGTATCAAACTTGCCAGTGCTTAGTCTGTTTCCTGTTTTCTTCATTCAGATCCTTTCTCCATTTTTTGAAAGATATTCGTTTAGCTAAAATAGCCTCTCTCACTCACCTTTTAACCATGATGGCAGTAAATTGTTTTTCCTTCCTCCTTTGTAATGTGTGTAATACATCTGGTCTGGGCTTCCTCCATGCCTAATGTAAACTCATGACTTTGTAGCTGCTTCTTTTAGTTTTTGTATTTTTTATAACCATTTTCCTCATTTTATCATAGTCTCCCTTTTGAAAGTTAAATGATATCACAGTAGATATCCTTAGAGTCCTTTCTTCAGTTATGAAATCAAATTTGATCATGATTATTATTACTAAAACTTGGAAGTTAAGGCATCCTGATAGAGAAGTTGCAATAAAAGTAAAAGGAGTCCAAGTACTCTTAAGTAAATAACAGAGTGGAAAGATTATCCCCGTCAACTGATAAGCAGGTTGTCAATATGGGTAAAAAAACATACTTTAAAAAGTGATGAAGAAGACAAAGGGCTGAATGAATTTCTCTGTCTGCTTTCCCAGAATCCTCTCTGAAAAACTCCATTTTGAAATGAATACATAAGAAAGTGTGTGTGTGTGTATGTGTGGATGAATTGCAGAGAGAATGCTTTACTCATGAGTATACATAAAGAAGGGAAAGACAGGAATTGGGGGAGGTTAAGGGAGATGGGACATAGCAATAAGACACCTGCAAAAGACCATAAGGAGGGCCTCTATGTCTTTAGCCTATGTGAGAGTCTAGCAGGTCTTCGAGATGTGGTGTTCCTCTTAGACCCTGCAGGCCAAGAAGGCGGACATAGTCACCATTTCATCCTTCTCACAGTCCAGTTTGGACCAAGGATTGATGCTAAACTCTCTCAAGATTCAAGTTGCGGCCCTAGCATGCTGCCAGGGCTGAATTCAGGGGATGTTTGTGGTGGCATACCCTGATATCTCCCCCTCCCTCAGAGGGGTGAAGCAGATTCATCCTCCAGTACGTTTGATCATTCCTCTGTGGAGTTTCTCTCTCTCTCTCTCTCTCTGGTATTAAAGGCTCTAAAAATCCCCACATTTGAGTACTTTTGAAAGGCTTCCCTCAAGGATTTGACCCTCAAGTTAGTTTGCCTGGTCACTATCGCCACTGCCATGTGGATGTCAGAATTGTGGGCTTTGTCCTATAGGGAACCCTTTTCAAGTCATCTTGTCAGTGTCCATGTCCTTGCAGACTGCTCCGTCTTTTCTTTCAAAGATGCTGTCACTCTTTCATCTTAACCAGACTATTGTACTACCCTCCTTTTCCAAGGAGGGTCTTCAGGAGGACCCATCACTGCAATTAGTGGATGTGTGGAGGGCATTGTTGATATATCGGTTTTTATTGTGGACCACTTTGATTACATAAAGGTGGTATATCAAATAAAAGTTAAGCATAAACCATTTTCCTTCTAATCAGTGTAGGTCAGCTTTATGAAACACTAACAAGCATTTTCCTGTATGGTTGTACCACATATGTATATAGTTGACCATGTCCATTATCAGGTGAACCACCAATGTATATAGTTTTCCCGTTTCTCCAATTTCTACTCCCTGTTAAATGTAATGACCAGACATTTGTAAATTGTCGGATGTTTCTGTTCAATGTAAACCGCGCTGATGGATAATAGTGCGGTATATAAGAATTGTTAATAAATAAATAAATAAATAAAAAATAAATACTAATTTCTTCTGTTGGTTGGACCATCTCTTTGTGCTCTTCAGCAGTTCAAGGAAAGGACTAGCGGTGGCCAGGTCCTCGATAGTCTTCAGGGTTAAAGAAGCTCTCGATTCATCCTACCTTCTGAGTGGGAAGCGCGTGCCAGAGGGAGTCAAGGCTCGCTCTACTAGGACATAGGCTTCCTCTTGGATGGAATGTACAGGGCCAGCCTAAGGGTTTCTGCTGCCCCAGGCAGAAACCCCGACCATGCTGCCCCCCCCCCTCCGTCACCAATTCCATCTTGGGGGGGGGGGGGCGGCAGTGGCAGTTTGCATCGGAGAGGGATCAGAAGCGGTAGGTCATGTGTGCTGAAGCACATAGCCAGCCTGCCGCAGGCAACAAAGCTGCCCACCTGGGTCAGCCACCTAGCTTGCCTAGTGCTCGGGCTGGCTCTGGGAATGTGTCTTAGTATCTCCAGAGGATATCTGTAAGGTGGCTACCTGATTATCTCTGAGCAGCTTTATGAAACACTACAGGTTGTATATGAGAACTGGAGTGGATGGCGCATTTGGCAGGACAGTTCATCTAGAGCGTCATCTTTTCCCACCTCAGGTCCTGACTGCTTAGTTACATCCCATCCATCTGGATTATTATAGCAGGATAATAAGGAAGGAGGAATTTACATACTTGGAACGAGGTGGCCGTGATCGTATAGTGGTTAGTACTCTGTGTTGTGGTCACAGCAACCTCGGTTCGGATCCGAGTCATGGCACAAACTGTGGGCTTTCTTAGCACCCCCTCACCAGCAACCTGCAGGGCTCTTGGAGACACAGAAAACTACATTCAAAGCAATGAGAAGGTAATCTAGAAGACAGCAATAAAATATCACACACTTATATATATATATATATATATATATATATATACCAAAGCTTTGTGGAGAGAAACAAGTAGAAGCAAAGTTCTCTTTGTTTACTCTAACTGTTAGCCATGGTTCACTTTATTTATAAGGCTCTTTTGGATGATACAGCATAATTTCACTTTATTATTATACGTCAGGTATTACGTATTTATCACATCATAGGTCAACTTCTAATCAGTGTAGGTCAGTATGAGGAGACATACATGTATTCCAAGACATAATTGTTTACTGCTGACTGCTTGATATCTAATAACCCTGAGACAGAAAGGCTAGAGTACAAGCTGCCCTTTTTCTTATTTACAGGACATGTACCTCTTCACCTACTTAGTAAGCAAATATATGAAGTTTATTTCTAAGCAAAGTTCTGAACAACTTTAACTCTTTCTCAGGTTTACTTAGACTGTCCGGTTGTGTACACCACCCTGTACAAACAAACATACTTTCAATAATTTTTTGAATTCAGCTAGACCAGACCAGGACCTGCCCTGGAAGACATTTCCTGCAGGTTTGGGAGCCCTCCTGCTTCTTCATGGAGCAGTCAGTCTGTTTTTGATATAGACTTGATTTTTCTGAAAGAGTCAAATTGTTTGTACATAATTACAGTACCATTGTTTAACTGGCTTATTTTGTCTAAATTTTCAATTTTCTCACTGTTTGGGAAGTTTCATACTGGGTTCTCTCAGTGTACACCGGTAGATATTGTGATGGAGCTGAAGCCATTGAAGCAATGGATGTAGAAAAAAACACTTTCTTATGAAGCAACTGAGTTACAGAGGGTGCAATTACCTAGAAGTGCAGCTAGAGGGAGCAGGCACGAGGCTGCAGAAGCTAAGCTGACACACCCAGGTTGTAGCAATGCAGTAGCTAATCAAAGGCACCTGAGTAGAAAGCCAGAAAACTCAGTTGAGGAACGCCTTTTTAAGCAGTGCTCACAAGGAAGCAGGCAGAGAGGATCTAAGAAGGAACTCGAGGGAGGACCTCTGATGGAGAGAGAGAGAGGATCTAAGAAGGAACTCGAGGGAGGACCTCTGATAGAGAGAGAGAGAGAGAGAGGATCTATGAAGGAAGGACCTGAGGAAGGAACCTCATACACTGCAAGGCAGAGAAGCTTGGATACATTGCAAAGCAGAGCTAAGATCCAGGGAGGACAAGCCCAGCCTAAAAAGCTCCAGAAGCCAGTCTTCAGGGAAGACGGGGACAAAGGGAGAGTCTCTGGTGGAGAGAACACCAGCAGCAAACCCTACAGAGATCCAAGGTACAGTGATACTTCATTTCTTAAATGGGAGCCAGGTCCTAGTAAGGCTGATAACCTAAAAAGCTATTCTGAGAAGAAACAAAGCTGGAGGAAGTTTTGTAACCCTGTACAGAGAGGTATAGGGAAAAGCCATAACAGCTATTTGCTAAACCCAGGCCAGCAAAGCTGGAAAGTGGGGGAAAGAAATACTGAACTGCAACCTGTGTTAACCAGGGAAAGCTCAGGATTAGAAGACACCACGAGTGAGCTAGAACCCATGCAAATTGAGTTTGCAGAACCAGAGCCATTGATGCTTGAACCAATGGACTGTACTCTGTGTATTACCGAGAGCCTAGAATCTCTTACCGAGATATAACAGCAGCACATGTTTTAAAGTACCTTTTGCTTCTGTTAAACTGAAGGAAGAAGTTTTGTCTTGTTTTTCCTTGCTGTTTGGGAAACTTGCTTGGATACAGAAAACTGTGAAGCATTTGTAACAGTTTGCTGACCTTTTGTAAATATTCTTGGCACTAAACCTGAAGTAAGGTAAATTCTACTTTTGTTTCCTGAAGAACCTTTTGCTTAACAAGGGAATAAAACCTTTTTGTTTCACCCTGCTCAAGGCTCACACATCTATTTTCTTTATGAAGAGGGACTACAAGGACCAGAATGCACTTGGTCTAAAAGTTTTCTTTCTTCAACAAAATTAAAATGTCCGCCCTGACCCTTCGGCACACTGCCACTAGGAGGGGCTGTGACAATATACCAAGTGATGACATCACTGAAAGTTGCTCTGGCCTGCCTCCATCTGCTGGCTGGGGAGCACAACCCACTCGTGGACTGGCCTAGCAGGATTCAAGGAAAGAAAATGATCAGGTATGTAAATTTGTCCTTAACATCTTGAGGCTGATATTCAAAGGGTTTATTCATAAACCCCAGAGTTCGATATTCAGTGGTACTAAACGGCTAGTGCCAATGAATATCCCCACAGACCGCCTTGGCATTAACTGAACACTGCTGGGGCAGTCCCAGCACCTGTTCAGCATGCTAACTGGATAGGTAACCATATAAAGTTAGGGAACCCAAGAAACGTTGATCAGAACACTTGTGCAAATTGGTATTTTATTCAGAAACCCCAACGCATTTCGGCGTGAATGCCTTCTTCAGGGGGAACGCATCTACATAGTAAAAATACAACAGACTCACAAAATATCAAAAATATAATAAAAACATAATGGCAAAAGAACACCTTAAAAAACCTTATAGTGAAAATAAAAGGCTAAAAATGAAATCAAACATACATCATTAAAAACACATACTGAAAAATATCAATTAAAAAATGGGTGGTTAAAACATATAAAGCATCAAAACAGTAAAAATTAATTATAATAAATGGTGACAAGCAAACCATATTAAATAGACATATACATAAATAAACAAACATATAGACCAATACATAGATAATAGAATGAAACACATTGCCCAATAAGAGACAGAAGGTATACTTACAATGGCACCAAAACTGCACACGAGTCTTGAAAAAGACTCCAACAAACCAGTATTGTATATACTAGAATGTAAAGCATATACAATATACTGCATTAAAATGAAATACCCAGAGCCAGAGAGGTAACCATAAAAAGAGCAACTAAAAATTTGTATAAGAGGCAGGTAAGAATCCATAATCAAGAAAGAGGAGAGCCAGAGGAAATTGTATAACGTAGCTTATCAGCTAATATGAGGGTGCCATTGTCCCTTTCTCATGACACTTGCATATGATTTTTTCTTTAAAACCTTAAATATTTCATGTTGTTTACATTAATTTAATATATCCTCACATACATATTCTTCTCATACACTGTACGTTGGTGTATTAATTTTTCTTGAGTCACTGGTGTAGCTTTAATATGTATATATGTACCAAGCTCCTTGGATAAGCTACGTAATACAATTTCCTCTGGCTCTCCTCTTTCTTGATTATGGATTCTTACCTGCCTCTTATACAAATTTTTATTATAATTAATTTTTACTGTTTTGATGCTTTATATGTTTTAACCATCCATTTTTTAATTGATATTTTTAAGTTTGTTTTTAATGATGTATGTTTGTCATTTTTAGCCTTTTATTTTCACTGTAAGGTTTTTTAATGTGTTCTTTTGCCATTATGTTTTTATTATATTTTTGATATTTTGTGAGTCTGTTGTATTTTTACTATGTAGATGCACTCCCCCTGAAGAAGGCGTTCACGCTGAAACGCGTTGGGGTTTCTGAATAAAATACCAATTTGCACCAGTGTTCTGACCAACATTTCTTGGGTTTCCTGTGCTGTGTACGGAGGTCACGCTCTCTTGTAGTTCCCTACCATATAAAGTTAGGACAAGTCAATGGCTATCCTAATTTTATGTGGTTTTGCTATCCAGTTAGCGGCTGAATATTGCAGCTGACTGGATAGCAAAAACTGTTGATGATGAATCCAGATATTCAGCACCGAACGCCAGATAGATTCTGGTGCTGACTGTCTGGTTTCACTTTGCCCCTGGTGGTCAAGCCCTTTAGAAATACTGACCGCCTCAGGCTTAGTATTGGGCCCCTAACTTTTACACTTCTAAATTTTAATTTAATTTAATTTTAATAGGAGCCTAAAATTAGGAGCTCGGCTTTTTTTTTGTATATCAGGCCCCTTCAATTTTGGAAAAGCCATGGGTTACCTAAAGTAAAATTCAAAGTGGTAATATTGTAAATATTTTTTTCCTACTTTGATGTGTAGCTGATTGTTTGTGTACTTGATGGTGCGATAGAGAAGTATCAGAGGGGTTGACACCTCCGACTGGGGACTCTGATTTCTTTACGCAGAAGAATTTTTGCTTCCAGATTAGGAGGGCTGAGACTTCTATAGTACCACATGCTACATACAGATTAAGTACATGTGATCAGAATCCATTTTGAGTCACATATGACTTAGAGAGAGAAAGGGGTGGATACTTGAATTGTCAGGGGTGCCAAACCTTCTCCCCCCCCATCTTTTTGTATACAGTGAGCTACATCGATGTCATACTGATGCTGAATGCCTTGATTGTGGTTAACTTGCAGATGGAGCCATCCAATTTAGAGGTACTGCATTCCTTGGCGATTCCTGCCAGACCCTGCTTCTGTTTAAAAAAAAAAAAAGCTCATGCTCTGGCTTGATTGGAGATTTTCTTTACTTTATATCTGAATTATCTCTAGGTGTGGCCCCTCAGCAAATTCCATTCTATTTACTTTGCAGTAGAAAATGCCCCTCTCTATTATGAAACTCTCCAATTAACTGAAGTGCTGTGGTATCTTGAGTGATTGCAGTAGAATTGCTTGCTGTGCTGTGCTTTGTGCACAAGGAAATTTGCAGTTCTTAGGGTTTATTATCATACTGATGATTTCTGTGATTACTTTTCTTCATCTCATTTGAGAAGTATTATACTCATCAGGTTTAACTTCTGCCCATAAGAGATGCCTTCAGGACAGGTTTCTATAAGCAATGCAAAACTTGGTTTCATATGTGTAATATATGCGTGATTTATAAATTGCACATAGATTAAAGCAGGCACCAAGCTAACATTTTGGTAAGACACACAGGAGTCCCAAGTTTTGGTTTGTTAGTTGAATAACCTGTGCCTTCTGTGTTAGCAATGCTGTAGGTTATGCTGTCAAACTGCAGAGAGGATGGAAGGATAGAAGGATAGATAGGATAGATGGAAGGATAGATAGGATAGATGGAAGGATGGAAGGATAGAAGTAAGCAGGGAAATCTTGGTATAATCCTGGGGGGAAACAAGAAATATCAGCTTCCTTATCATCCTGCTAGACCAGAACAGATGTATTGGTTATGTTCCCTTGAAAGCAGGGAGAAGCAGACTTGGAATAACTTTCAGTGATGTCATCATTTAGTATATCTGCTGGTGCAGCACTGAGAGAAGCCAGTATTTGTCTGCCACTAGCAAGTGGCAAGGTGTTTGGACTGGTGCAGTGGTGAAGATAGGCATGGCTCCCTTGGCCCAGACTACAGTCCTGTGGCCTATGTACAAAATGCAATAGGTTATATGTCGCTCGAGGCTTGGGTATGCCTCTTTCTCCTAGAGCCAAGAGCAACTCTGTGCCCAGTGCTATTTCCCATGGGTTCCATCATTGGTGAGCTGGAGAGTGGTCAGGCAGACCCCACAGGGCCCCTGAAGGAGGTGGTAATTTCGGCCCATGCCCCCTCCCCTCTTGCTATCCTATATCTGCTTACTAATTTTGTCTTTGCATATTTTTTCTATCTCCATTTCTTTCCATTTTGATTTCAATGGGGCTGTATTAGGTTCTCTGTTTCTTTTAATAAAACAGTTCTAAATTTAAAAAGACAAACAAACCCTCTCTGGCTGCTAGGCCTCACAAGCCTATAGGGTGGCTGTTGCCTCCCTTGTCAACTTTCCCCAGCCGGTCTGACAGGTTTAGGGATTCCCCTTTGGGGGTCCTTTTTCTCCACTGTTGTTCCTGTCGGTTTCTCCAGCAGGCTTTTTTCACTTTTCTTTTCTTTGGGCCATTGTTGTGCTTGATCGTAGTCCAATGTGGCCTGCAAACTCTAGGCGTATGTTTACTAAACTGTGGTAACGTTACAGACCGGGCGTTAGGTAATGTTACAACCCGCATGGAAGCGTTCCGCGGCACGGTACACACCGCAGAGGGAGGAGAGAGGGCGGAGAGCAGGGGTCAATGGGCAGGGAGTGGGCCGGGAGAGGCCCCCCGCACACTACCACGAATGAAAATCTGCCGTTAGATGCACATTTGCAGAAGAGAGAAACCATTTAAGTGTCAGCAATGTACAGCCTAGGCAGGGAGCCCGAGAAAGGTGATAGTAGTGCTCCATCTGCAGCAACAGTTTAGTGGCCAAAAATGAAAGGCCACTAGGCCATGGGGCAAATGGGGTATAGGGGGACTGCAGGCGGGACATGCAGTGGGGACAGCTGGGGCACAGGGTGAACTAGGCCATCGCCCAGTTGGCATATAGGAACATAGAAACTGGAAATCAGCAGGACAGCAGCTGACCAGGGCCAAACATGCCGTGTTCCACAGTGTCCCATCCAGGGGACATTACCCAGCAGGTACCCCAAAAGTCATACAGGTACCAATATGCCTGTTACAGGGCAAGCAGTGCACATCTGTGGACCACACTAACAAAGGTCCAGAGACCACACCCAGGATGGGTCCCAAACAGTTCATAGACCCAGCTAACTGAACACACTTTACGGCAGCCCCTAGTAGGGCATTGCAGGGTGTGCCCATATGTTGTCGGAAACATATATATACCCAGTAGGCCAAACTGGGTACACCATACTGAGGTGCATATCCTAGCCTGTCCACAGTCGGCAGTAACAACACACACCATCTACATCCACCCTAGCCAATAGGACCCTAGGTCCATCCTAGTCAATAGTTGCTAGAGCACCAGCCTGACATCCCCCTAGCCATCACTCCCCCATGTGGAAGGGACATAACATTGGTAGGCAGTGATGGGGGGATGTGTGGATGTCCATGTATGTCTCGCCACCCAAGACCCCGCACCCTAGGCAACCGCCTACCTGCACAGTGGATGGCCCGGGACCGCGCACAACCAGCACCGACAGCATATGGTCATGTTGGCATGGCAGGGGGTGTATATTTGTGCTGGAGGGAGCAGTACCACCCGCCTGCAGTGGACCGTCCTAGGCCATGCCCTGTACCAGTACGTGGTGTCCAGTGCAACAGAAAAGGTCTGCCTGAGGAAAGTAAGGGTAGCCCCAGGGACCACTACTCCTCTGTGGCAATAATGTGGTGCAATACACACAGCCAGTGTGTCCAGAAGCAGAGGGTCACAGGTTCAAGGCCAAGCTGTGGATCCTACAATGCAGATACAACATCAACATGTGCAAACCCCAAAGCCGCATCGAACAGGGATCAAAACACCCACTCACATAGGCTCCACTATCCAAAGCTCCATGGAGAGTCAGGCTGTTGACCCCAGCATGGAGCTGCAGTTATCAGCAGAGCACTACTACTACCCCCTGCACAGTTTAGCAGTGTCGGCACTGTGATCAGGACCATTGTGGCGAGCAGGATTGCCAACCACCCCTATCATTGCACAATGCTGCAATAGGAGTATGTGTGTGTGTGTGTGTATGTCTATCAATTGTTTTGTGGCTGCCTACACCGCTCTGGGCCCACAATGTCCCACTGTTACCAGCTTTGGCCTGCAAATGTGCATAATGAGGAGCAAGGTATTGTGGGTATGGCCCGGACAGGGTGGATTGGCAGGATACATCTGCACAGGGTGTAGGGCAATGGCTGGGACACTGTAGTGCCCGACCACCACCTGCATGGACAGGGTGGCCACAGCATGGCATGCTGTGAGGTCACTCTCACCCTGACCAAGCAGTGACCATGGCATGTCTATGCTCCCACATAGTGCTCAACACTATTTGTCTTCAGTTATACTTGTGTGTTCCCAGTTCTGCGGCTTAATCATTGAGATACCTGCTTGGTGTCTATGCTGTACATCCCATCTCTGGGTGCACAGGGTTCCCTGTGAGAATGCACTAAGGACTGACTAGTGGACTGTCTGCAGTTAGTCTGTGCATGGTTGAAACACCTTGTAGGGTGCTGCAGGTGCAGTCTGACTGTGCCGTCTGCTGGTGAATGGCAGACAGTGGTGTGGGGCAGTTGAGGTTTCCCCGGCTTATCCCAAGCATTACTGCTGATCTGCCACTGCCACAGTCATAGGTATTCCTCAAAACAAGAGAAACACAGTTTGAGAAAGAGCCAGGAGCATTGTTGGCTTGAAACATACACAACGTTGGGTCACTGTATCGAGAGAAGGGTCTCGTGTGGTTGCTACTGGAATAGATTCTTGCTGGTCTCTACAGATGAGTTTTGTTCTGCACCAGGCTGGATCGTCTATGGGAGTACCATGTTCTGAACAGAGTGGCGTCTTGTTTGGTTCAGAAGGGGACCTAATAATCTAGCCCTGGATGACGCCAAGTGTGTGGACGTTGAGCTAATGATGGGCTCTATCCAGTGTATTAACAAGAGGAATGAGCCGAAGAATGAATGTCTCCAGATAAGTGACATTTATTAAATTTGTAATTTATTACAAGAATGTGAACCGGTTGGTATCGAAGGGCTTAAAATCCCTTTTCGAACCTATGATAGGGTTGCGTCCCTAATTAAAAGAATAAAACGGAACATTGCACTATGAGAAGGTTTTTCCTTCGGGGTGTATGTTCCAACAAAAATTTGTACGTTTGTGTGTTTCTCTTGTTTTGAGGAATATATTTGTGGGAGACACAATAGGTTTTGAGTTTATAACAGTCATAGGTATGGCGCTGGCCCACCAGCCCTGGAGGGCTGTCCTCTGCCAGCAGGACGGCGGTTGCTTGTCCCACAGCCAGGGCTCAGGCCACCTGTCCCTCCACTCCCTCACCTACAAAATGGGTGATTGTAGGTTCTTTGGGGTATATAGTGTATACCACTTTCACCTGTAGAGACAGTGCTACATCCATCTCATGTGAGTCTAGACACCCCTCTGCCCTGATATCTTTGGATATGTCTTCTATTGCAATCTCCAAATCATTTTGGTTGCCTTCCTCTGAACTGTTTCAAGTCTTTTTATATACTTTGTGAGATATGGTCTACAAAACTGAACATAATACTCCAAGTGAGACCTCATCAAGACTTATACAAGGTGTCACACGCCCAGGCCCGGCTTGCACCTCAACGGAGGGGAAGATGTATGGGCACCACACTTGCTTCAAGGTTCCGCATGCTCTGCTGAAATGGGCAGTCGGTTCTGCTGTCATTTGGAGGGTTTGGGGTGCATCTCTGCTCTGCCACCCCAGTAGATGTCCGCCAGAAGTAAATCAGTCCATTAGTCAAAAGAAAACAATGGAAGTTCAGTTACTATAAGTGCAGTCCCAGGAGCAACTGGAAAGCCTCAGAGTGAGTCAGCCCAGGTTTACCTCCTGGTGAAACACCTGGAATTAATCGGCCATGCAACCCTGGACGTCACACAGGGCTGTGAGGCCATCACTGGCCCAGCCCTGTCTAAAGGGCCTCTTGCTACTTTTCCTTAAGCTAGTAACAGTTCACAGTATACATGTCAGTTCATCGATAGTTCAGTCCATTCCACTGTTTTAAACCACTGTTGCAAACCTGGGTCAACCCTTACTCCTGAATAGGCTGGAGTAGGATTGGGGATGGCTTCCTCCCACACTTCCCTTAGGTATTCTCTGGTCCAGTCCAGAGTCACCAGAAAGTAATTCATGGTGTTATATGTGCTTAAAGGCCGCGCTAGCTTTCTGCATCGGCCTGATAGGGCAAGCTTTAAGGCGCTAAATTGTTTTCCTGAGAATTAAAGCACCACAGTTATTGCACTGAATAAAAGCCATTTTAATTTCTGGGTTTAATATGGAGCAGTTATATTAAAAGCAACAGGTGTGCTTTCCACTAAATTTAAAACAAGTGACCATGTGTCTTAGGAAGACTATTTAAGAAAATCCAGCCCTGGAGTGGGTGGGCGAAAGGTAGGGAAGGAAATAAGTGGTAAATTCTTCTGAAACAAAATGGCAATAAGCTACGAATTTGACCTCCTTAGCTAGAGACTCCTGCTGGACAACTGTACACTACCAGAGCCCAGGCTTTCTTACTGCAATACAGGCAAAGCTTTTTCTTTAAGTTACTATTTCAGAAAAGGATGAAAATTTGAACAATTCCTTTTCTATAGCTACAAAGCTAGGTAATTCTTGTATTGTACCAACAGTTTCTCTAGTCTAAGGCAAAAGAAACCTATATAGACAGACTGTTAAAGCAGTTTTATGAGGAACACATTTAAGCACAGACAGCAAGAAGTAAGGCAAATTTTGAGTAACTTATTCAAAGAAGCAGAAAAGTATGTACTGGAAGGAGTCTCAGTTCACTTCACTTCAGGTAGCTAGAACCTATTCAAAAGCAAGCAAAAGAGAAACACTTTAGCTAGATAGCTTCACTCAGTGTGCTTCTACCTCAGTATTCTAGAGATCAAGTACTACCTTTTGGGCCTGTTCTTGGAAGTTTTAAATGCAGTGCTCCTTTTCTTCTTCTTTGACTTTCTGAGCCAGGGACCCCTGCTAGGCAACTGTTAACTACCAGAGCCCAGGCTTGCTACTGCAATACAGGCTAAAGCTTTTCCTTTAAGCTTATATGATGCTGTTCTTACACTGAAGTTTAACCCAGGTGGTTTACAAAGTAATCAGCAACACAGAAAATACAATTATATGTCACCTGTCTGTCTCATCGGCTCCCTACTTATATCTTTAATTGCAGGTCATAAACCAATTAAGAGGGATGCTCTGAGATTCCCATTGCATCACATTATAATCCACTCAAGGGCTATATCTAAAGACTTCTAGCCTGTTTATGCATATCTACTGTAATTTAGCTCATAGTAAGAGCTGGAAAGGCTGAAAGTGCTACATAATGGGAGTCTTAGGACAGCAGCAGTGTAAATCAAATTTAGACTCAGAAAACTTTGGAAACACATACACAATTGTCATGTTAATAAAGTTAAGGAGACATTTTATATATTTGATCATTTTCTTAACTTGAATTCTCCAGTAGAGAGGCTTATGCTCGCTTGCCAGCAGGTGGAGACAGACAAACAACTTTCAAGTGATGTCATCACTCTGCATAAGTAGTGATGCAACTGAGAGAAGCTAGTATGACACTTCCCAAGCAGTGAGCAAGATAAAAAAAATCTGAAAAGAATTCAGAAACTTGAACATTAATAACTAACCATAAATTGCAACATTTGGAATATGTATTTAGCTCTCTTACCCTAAGCAGTTCTGCATCAGATGTTAATACTACAAGAGGATCAAGCAGCAGCAGGACTCTCAAACCTGCAGAAGAAATCTTCCAGGGCAGGTCCTGGACTAGTCTAGCAGAATTTAAGGAAAGAAAATCATCCATTAACATTTTTTTCTTTCTTATCATCCTGATAAATCAGTCCAGACGAGGGGGACATACCCAAGCAATCAGGACCCAAGTTGGAAGGAAGATGACACTCTGGCAAGAACTGCCCTATCAAAGGGCATTGGGGCCATCTGCCCCAATGCCCATCTGCAACCTATAGTGTTTCACAAACATACTCAGGCACAGCCAGGTAGCTGCCTTACAGATGTTCTCTAGAGACACCATGGTAGACTTTGCCCAGGAGGCAGACTGTGCTCAAGTGAAGTGAACTCAGACGCCTTCCAGCACACACTTTTGTGCCAGAAGGTGTGCCAAAGCGATAGCCTCCTTAATCCAGTGGTCAATAGAAGACTTGGCTGCCACCTGTCCTTTTCTTGGACCACTGAAGAAGACAAATAGATGGTCCAATTGTCAAAAAGTATCTCCAGATATCTAACCAGCACCCTACTCATCTCTAGCAGATGCACAGAGGAGTCTGAACAAAGATCCTCCTTGGAGAAAGAGGGCAATACAACAGTTTGATTGAGTTGAAAGGGGGACAGAACCCTTTGGAAAAAAGGATGGCCCCAGGCATTGTCAAAAAAATTCAAAACAGAAATCTGTTACTACTAGGAGACTCCATTATCAGAGGCTTTAACTTGGGAACACAGTTCCAGGATCAGAAGGTGGTCAAATGCCTCCCAGTGAGGTCAGAGAGGAAAGTAAGGGTTCTAAAATTGATGTTATCCATCTGAGAACAAATGATCTGGCTAGAAACAGTGCCTCTGCAGTTCAAAGAGCCTCCAAAGTTTGGAAGAGAGACTTAAACCATTGTTGATGTTATAGCATTCTCAGAAGTTCTACCTGTTCATGGTAAGGGGGAAGAGAGGCTCCATTGCAGAACCAGCTTTAATACATGGCTCCATGTATGTTGCCTGGTTTTGTTTCTGTTCAGCGTGTTGGTTTAGTTGACTTGCGGAGTTGTTCCTCTTTATTTTGTTGTTTGCTACATCTTTCTGTAGCAGAAAAAGGATCCTAGGTGAAAATTTCAAACAATATATATACAGGCATTTAAACTAGAGAAATAGGATGATGGATGGAAAACAAGTTCAGAATGTCTCCCCCAGCAAAAGCATTACTGTAATGGTGAAAATAGAAAGAGACTTTCTTAGCTCCTGCATTAGTAACAAAAGGGAAGAGAAGTCAGGAATAATATCCATGCAGCATAGAAGCAAGCCAACCAAAACGTGCTGGAAGGCTATGAGTCCAAATGCCCACAGTCTGGGCAACAGCGTTCCTGACCTGGAAGCCCTGATGATGGAAATGGATTTGGACATTGTGGCCATTGCAGAAATATGGTTTAATGAGTCTCATTAATGGGATATTGCCATACCTGGATATATTCTATTAGGAGGGTATACAGAAGGCAGAAAAAGAGCAGCACTATCCCTTTATGTCAAAAACATAATTAAAGCAGCTGAAATGCAGGGGACTTGGGGAAAAGAAGTGCTGTGGCTCGTTTTGGAAATAGGATATGGCAGTACCATCCACACTGGTGTAGTCTACAGACATCCAACTCAAATGGAGAACATGAATAGAGATTTTATCAGCGATATTGTAAAGGTGGTAAAAGTGATGATACTGGGGTGGGGGGGAAAGGGTAATTTGCTAGATGAGGATTGCAGTATTCTGTCTGCAAATATGGACAGAAGCAGAAAGATTGTGGATGCCCTACAAGAGGTTTTGCTCATAAACTGGTAAAGGAATCTACTAGGGAATGTCATCGCTGGATCTAGGCCTCACTAATGGAGACAGTGTATCTGATGTCCAGATGGGTGCCCACTTGAGCAGCAGTGATCACCACGCCACAGCAGATTTCTATATTTCAGAGATGCTGACTTCAGTAAAATGAGAAATTTCCTGAAGGAGGACTTAGCAGAGTGGGAGGAGTTAAGGGAAGTAGAAGGCAATGGGCTAAATTGAAAGAGGGTATAACAAGGCAACAAATCTCTATCTAAGGAAAGTATATAAAAGCAAGAGGAAAAGGAAACCAATATGGTTCTCCAAAGAAGTGGCTGCATAAATAAAGGCAAAAAAGGCGGCTTTCACAGAATTCAGAAGATTACAAAAAGATGAGCACAGAAAAGAATACCAGATAAAACTGAAAGAGGCAAAGAGAAATCATGATAGCAAAAGCAAATGTGGAAGAAAAAATAGCTATGGATGTGGTGACAAGACTCTTCATATACGAGTATATTAGGGAGAGGAAAATAGCCAGACATGGAATTGCTGAAAGGTCAAAGGGCATATTTGTGTAAAGTAATAAGGAAAAAGAAGAATTGTTAAACAAATACTTCTGTTCTGTGTTCTCAAAAGAAAATCCTGGAAAAAGACAATGCATGACTGACAAAGGTAATAATTGGAATGAAGCAGATGACACACCATTCACGGAAGAAGATGCTTATGAACAATTTACAAAACTGAAAGGAGACGAGGCCATGGGATCAGATCAGATACTGTACATCCCAGGGAGGTTCTGCCTGGGCCATTAAAGGATGTGTTTATAGATCCTTGGTTACAGGGACGGTTCCACAGGATTGGAGAAGGGCTGATGTGGTCCCACAAATATGGTAACAGAGAAGAGGTGGCAAACTACAGGCCGTAAGCCTAACTCAGTGGTAGGAAAAATAATGCAGATGCTGCTGAAAGAAAGGATAGTGGTCTTTCTAGAATTCAGTGAGTTGCAAGATCAGAGGCAATATGGTTTTACCAAGGGAAGATTTAATTTCTTTGACTGGATGACCAGAGAATTACGTCAAGTGCAGGTGATGGATGTTGTCTACTTTGATTTTAGCAAATCCTTTGATACTATTCCTCATAGGAGGCTTGGGAATAAACTGAGTAGTCTAGGGATGGGTCTCAAGGTGGTAAACTACACCAGGAATTGATTGACTGATAGACTACATAGGGTAGTGGTGAATGGAATTTGCTCTGAAGAAAGGAAGGTAAGCAGTGGTGTGCCTGAGGATTTGGTACTGTTTAATATCTTTGTGGATAATATTATCGAAGAGTTAAAAGGCAAAGTTTGCCTTTTTGCAGATGACACAAAGATTTGCAATAGAGTGGGCACCTCAGAGGGAGTAGGAAACATCAGAAAAGATCTACAAAAATTAGAAGAATGGTTTAATGCTTGGCAGTTAAGACTTAATTCAAAGTAGTGCAGAGTGATGTACTTGTGATGTAGAAATCTGAAAGGGCATTATACAATAGGAAGCAAGAAACTGTTGTGAATAGACCAGGAGAGGGACCACAGTTATGTCTGAGGATCTCAGAGTGGCAAAGCAATATGACATGGTGGTGGCTAAAGCCAGAAGGATGTGAGGCTGCATACAGAAAGGAATAACCAGTAGGAAGAAGGAAATATTAGTGCCCCTGTACAGATCATTGGTGAGACCTTTCTTGGAGTATTGTGTTCAGTTTTGGAGACCATACCTTGCAAAGGGTATAAAAACACTTGAAACAGTTCAAAGGAAGACAACCTAAATGCTATGAGGTCTGTGACAGAAGGCGTATAAGAAGAGACTTGAAGACCTAAATATATATATCCTAGAGAACAGGAGGGACATGGGGGTGGGGGGGGGGGGAGTATGATATGGATGTTTAAATACTTAAAGGGTACGAGGTCTGTCCATAAAGAAACCAAACTTGCTAAAGAAGGCACCAGCTATTTCTAAAACATGTCATAACAGGTGACCGTTCAGAGTGGATTTGAACTTCAGGAGCAAAAAGAAGTCAGCAGGAGCCAAATCTGGAAAGTAGGGAGGCTGCGGGACTAGAGACATCTCGTGCTTCGCTAAAAATTCACGGATAAGGAGCGATGAGTGATTGTGGCATAGTTTGCTTTATGCTCATCTGTCCAGAGAGGTGGGACAAATTTTGCAGCAACACGATGCATCTGAAGTTTTTCAGTCACAAACTTTTACTGATGCTTATTTCTTCAGCAGCTTCACAGTTAGTGCATGCTTTGATTCTTGAAAATCGTTGCCTTTCTTAACGTGATCATCGTCCATTGACGTGGAAGACTGTCCAGTTTTGGGATTGTCTTTGGTGGATGTTCTGCCCAATCTGAAACGTTGGTACCATTTATAACATTGTTTGCGGCTTAAACAATCCTCTCCATAAGCTTGCTGCAAAATCTGAAAAGAGTCTGTAAAAGTCAATTTCACACAGAATTTCATGCAAACAAGTTACTCTTCAAGATCTTTCATATTTCAACTTGCAAAAAATAGCAAAAGGCACATGAGGCGTGTTCACTCTACTCCATGTAGTCCATAACTAATTCACGTGGCGTGATTGAGCAAGTGGGAGGCTAAAGCTCAAGGTCACCACTACACATCACCATTATCACGAGTCTGCTGTGTTCGCTCACTGGTGCCCTCTTTAGCAAGTTTGGTGTCTTTTTGGACAGACCTCGTATTAACAAACAAACAAATGTTTTTCAAAGATGGGGACGCTGTGGAATGAAAGGACATGAATTGAAGCCTCAATGAGGTAAACATAAAAGCAATGTCAGGAAATACTTTTTCACGGAAAGGGTGGTGGATGCCTGAAATGCCCTTCGGATGGAGGTGGTGGGGGCAACAATAGTGATGTAATTCAAAAAGGCATAGGACAAAGAGGATCCTTATATGACAAGAGAATATTATCAAAGCAAACTTTTTTAACATCATAAATAGAGGGGGGGGGGGGTAGCGTGCATGGAGTGATAGTTACAACTCTAAACAAAGGCCTGGAGGGTAACCTGCACAAAGCTGTAGGTATAACCATAAACAAAGACATCGGGGGGGGGGGGGTAACCTGCACAGAGCAGCTGGTGCAACTCTAGCCACCTTACTGGGCAGATTAGAAGGGCTTTGCTAGTCTTCATCATTTACTTTGTTACTATTTATTGAACAGGTTTTTATACTACTTTATCATTTAGTCAAAGTGGTTTACATGGTAATTTAAATTTGGTAATGTACATTAAACAGGGACATTGATAACTTGGATTTTTCTGAGGTAGTGGAGGGTTAAATGGTTTACCCAAGGCTATTCCTCCAGTCCACAATATAGCATTTCCATAGGGATATTCACTTTTGGTTATTTTGAGGAGATTAACAGTGTTCAAGCCTGCCAGGGAAAATTTCTAGATTGAATGGAAAGTCTGAATGTCTGGGTTACACAAAGAAACAATTAAGACAATGTCCAGGCATTCCTGTAGTACTTCCTGTACTCATTCTGCATTTCCTTTAAGGAAAAAGTGGGCGACCATCTCCTGTATGGTCAGAGCATTTTACGGTAATATACCAGATTCCCAGTTTGGAAATTAGCCTGCTTTGAATCCATATGGAAACCTTTTTTTCTGTTTCCTATTCATTTTATGACTTTTATCACCAATATCACAACTTTCCTTAATTGTGGACCCTTGGTCAAGGCAGGATTAATCCTCTGGTGGGCCCTAGCTAGACAAACACATTATCTCCCCCCCCCCTATAATAAATATGATTCAAACACCCACCACACACACACACACACACACACACAGCAAATGTGTGAAGACCAACTACATTAGTCTGAGAGTTAATTATGTGATGTTAATGTGGTGGTTTAATAATATCTTCAAACCCCATCAAAGCTCTCTCTAGCAACAGCAGAAATGAAGGGGAGAGTGAGAGAGAGGATTTTCTGATCTGCATTTGGGAGTCTGCAAATTCTGATATCACAACAGTTGCTTATAGCGTGCACATATTTTTTTAACTTGCACCCTTTATTTTGGATACTTGTTGTTTCTATATAAATGCATTAACGCTGTTTTGGAATAGTCTTAATTTCTCTTAGCAAACATGACAATGTGCAGAACCTCCTTTGGCTTTATAGCAGGCCCTAAACCTTCCCAGCTCACATAGGGGCATGTTTACTAAACTGCGGTAACGCAGCAGTGGCTACGTTAAGGCGCGTTATGTAACGTTAACGCGCATTAACGTAATGTTACGTAACGTTAACGCGCCTTAACGTTACATAATGCGCGTTAGCGTTCCCAGCCGCGGTAAGTCCCGCAGAGGGTGGAGAGAGGGCAGAGAGAAGGGGGTCAATGGGTGGGGAGTGGGCGGGGAGAGGCCCCTTCCACACTAACATGGGGAAATGAAGGGCTGAATCTTAACACAACTGAAAACCTGGCGTTATATGCATATTTGCAGGAGAGAGAAACCATTTAAGTGCCAGCAATGTACAGCATAGGCAGGGAGCCCAAGAAAGGTGATAGTAGTGCTCCATTTGCAGCAACAGCATAGTGCCCAGGTATGAAAGGTCACTATGGTGATGGGGCATGGGGGCTGCAGGTGGGACATGCAGTGGGGGCTACTGGGGCACAGGATGGACTAGGCGGTTGCCGAGGTGGCACATAGGAACGCAGAAAATGGAAACCAGCAAGACAGCAACTGACCAGGGTCAAACATGTCCATGAGTCTGTGTCCCACAGTGTCCCATCCAGGGGACATTACCCAGCAGGTACCCCAAGGGGCACATAACAGTGACAGGCGGTTCTGGGGGAAGTGTGGACATCTGTGTAGGCACCCCTACCCCAGAACCCACACCTTAAGCAGCCGTCTACCTGCCCCCTAGATGGCCTGTGATGGCGCACCACTGGCACCGACAGCATATGGTCATGGTGGCATGGCAGAGGGGGTGGGTGATTGTGCTGGAGGGAGCAGTGGCACCCGCCTGCCATGCCCTGTACCAGTATGTGTAGTGCAGTGCAACAGAAGAGGACTGGCCGAGGAACGTAAGGGTAGCCCCAGGGACCACTATGCTGCTGTGGCAACAGTGTGGTGCAGTACACTCAGCCAGCATGTCCAAGAGCAGAGGTTGACGTCCCATATGTGGAACCTGCAGAGCATCTCCCCATAGTTTTAGCCCACAATGCAGCCACAACAACAACATGGGCAAACCCCAATGCAGCGGTGCACAGGGGTACAGACACACACTCACAAGGGCTCCACTATCCACAGCTTCATGGAGTGTCAGGCTGTTGGCCCCAGCACAGAGCTGCAGTTATCACCAGAGCACTACTACTACCCCCTGCACAGATTAGCAATGTCGGCACTGTGATCAGGACCAGTGCGGCGGGTAGGGTTGTCAACCACCTCCATATCTGCACAATGCTGAGATAGGTGTGGGAGTGTGCGTATGTCTCAGCAGATTGGTGGAGACAAAGAACCAATGAAAGCCCAGGTTTCAATGACATCACTCCCAAGTCTCTGTCAGCCACCAGAGGTCTCTTCAGTATTTCTTTGTCTCCAGCAGATTGATTTTCTCCTCTCTGAAGAAAATCTGAAGATTGAGAGGAGAAGATAAATTAAATGCTCATGAACAACCACCTTGAAGGTGACTCTCTCACTTGATCACAACCTAGGAGGCTCCACTAGTATGCGGTCTTTTTAGTAGCCATAGGAGGAGGGAAAATTGGTTCAGCTCCATGTGTTTATCGTGCTAACAGCCTATTGAGCAGCCAGAAATTGGAAAGATTTGGAACGATCTGGAAGAGTGCAGCAGCCTTACACAACTTAAGTGCCCCCTCCCTCCTCCTCTTTCCTCCCTGCTCTCTCCCGAAGATTGCAGAAGACTCTCGGAGGGACCTGCCTGCCAGTCACCTTGAACGCAGTGCTGCAAAGTCAGTGAAACAGTTTCAGGGGAGTAAAGCTTAGTCTGACATGGATCCTTTGCCTGGGGCTCTCAGGGGGTGAGTACCAAGGCTTGACCTCATCAGTCCTTGTTGGCGGTTCCCGATTCTGTCTGCCTGGGACACATTTCAAGGTGGACTGCTGGTGACTATTGACGCGGTCTGGGGGTTTCCTGCCATTTGCACGCATTAGTAGCGTTTTTACTTATTTTGCGCATGGTCTTATTGTCGCATGGTCTGCCCAAGCAGTTCCAACGTGCATTCCTACCCTAGTGCCTGTAACGCATGTTGCAGTAAAAGTGCAGTTGTGATACTTGCCTTAACTCTGTTTTCTTTTAGAAAATATTGTTAGGCCTGTGGCAAGCAAGGTGCCTCATGTCTGGATTCTGAACTCTGCTCTTCTTGCATGTCAGCTTCTGAGTCGTCCCTGGAGGCCCTGCCCCCCTCCCCCTTCAGCCAGGGGAATGCACTTAGTATGGCCCTACCTCCTCAGGGCAGGAGGTGACAGACGGTGCTATGGGTAAGGATATCCAGCCAACTGGAGGCTCCAGCAACCGTGCTGTGTGCTGCCCCTTGGCCTTTAAGGAGTCTTCGGTGGCTATTCCCCCTGATGTTGGTGGGTCATTTCCGAGAGGAAAGCTTCTGGACTCCGAATTGTCCTCCCCGGAATTCTTTTCCTTTTTACAGCAGGTATGGTCCTTCTGGCATGGAAATTCAGACCCTGTGGCCTCAGAGTGCCCCGGACACAGTGTTGTGAGGAGCAAGCTGAGAGTGGAAGCCCTGTACATCTGCCTTTGGCTAAGTGTCCCTGGCAAGGGATTCACCCCTGGAGATGGGGCATTGACTTGGATTCAGATGTTTCGGTACTGGGCTCTGATGTGGACGAAGAAGTACTCTTGCTTTCAGAGGATTGTGAAGAGGCCAATGTGATCCGCCTGTTCCTGGAGGAGGAACTGGAAGCATTGATTCCTAGAGTCTTTCCACCTTGGGCTTGGCGGATGCTCCAAACATGGAGCAGGAATCGAAGATGCATCCACTCCTGCGAGGGATGCGAAAATTCACTAATATCTTCCCATTTCCGGAGGTGCTCCAAGGCCTGTTCCAGTAGGAGTGGAATTCCCCTGACTCCCCACCTAAGGGCTAAGGGTGTATAAGAAAATGCACGGTCTTCTAGAAAAGGAGTGTGTTCTGTGGTTTGCTATTTCCAAGGTGGGTTGCGCAGGTCATGGCAGTTACCAATTTGACCATCCTTCCTGTGGAAGGGTGCCCTGGGCCAAAAGATGGATTCATGGTTGAAGAACCAGTTTGCTGAGGCGACTGCTATTCTTCAGTTGGCGGCATGTGCAGGCCTGGCATCTTGAGCCCTGCTCCAGTGGATTCAGTCTCTTCCCCCGGATGATTCTACCCCTCTTTTGAAGTCGGCTACAGCCCTCCTTTCTGATGCCATGTGCAGCCAGGGACATCTAGTGGCTAGGATTATACCCTGCTAATGGTGGCATGGTATTGGCTAGGCTCTGATATGGGGCAGCAGACTCATTTTCCAAAGCCCGGTTGCACATCTGGCCTTAGAGGAACATTTCTGTTTGGTCTGATTTGGAGAAGCAGGTGAAGGACTTGGGCAAGACAAAATCTTTCCGCCTTCCAGAGGACAGGTCCAAGGGGCCTGTGAAGTGGGCAGGAGTCCCTTTTCTGTCATCCTCACTCCACTCCTCACAGACGCACTGGTAGAACAATATGGAAGGTGACATTTTACTTACCAGATAGTGTCCTTTCCTTGAGTCCTGCTAGACCAGTCCAGACAAGTGGGACGTACCAAAACTATGCCTCCACTGGGAGGGAAGAAGACACAGCAGCTTGTAAAACCTTAGAGCCAAAGGCTGTGTCTGCCCGAGCGTGGACATCCAAGTGGAAGCGCTTAAGAAAAGTGGAAGGTGATGCCCGTGCTGCCGCCCAGCAGGGCAGGGGCTACTTATCTCTGTTCCACCCACAAGGACGCTAGAACTTCGGTAGAATGGGCATGCAAACCCTCTGTTTTTCTGTGACAGTACCCTTGGGTCCACTATGATTTATGCACTTGGCTCCGCAGGTTCATCTTCTACAGACAGCCTTCTGTTTATGCTTTCCTGTACATAGTTCTCTACTATTTGATTACTCATTGTTGCCCACGTTTAGGTTGTGTAAGGCTTGCCATGTTCTCCCATATGCTTTGGGATGAATACTGAAGAGATCTCTGGTGGCTGAGGTGAATAGAGGCATGGGAGTGATGTCATCGAAACCTGGGCTTTTCATTGGTTCTTTGTCTCCACCAATCTCCTGGTATGGGAACACAGCCCACTTGTCTGGACTGGTCTAGCAGGACTCAAAGAAGTGACATTATCTGGTAAGTAGAATGTCAGCTTACAGGGTATAGAAATAGCAATGAGGACAATACAGTGTCTTTCACGATAGAGAAAAATTAAAAGTACAGACCAGGTGGTTATGTCTGAGGCAGGATGCAATTATCTGTGGACTAGGGCAATCTCTTTGTATATAGGTTAGGTAGGTGGAAAAGCAGCCGTCTAAGTCTGCCTGTTTGAAACTATGCAAACATTTTATTAAAGTCTTGGCAGTGCTGAACCTCTTAAAATTACATATAATGCTGCCAAAGATACACAAATATTTGGCACTATGTGCAAGAGCGAGGGTTACTTTATAAGCATAAATACACAAACATGGGATTTTTCGATTTAAGGGGTCTATGTACTAAGCTGCATTATAGCAATAATGTGTTATTTGACTGTAATGCAGCTTAGTACCAAAATAAAATCAGGTTTAACAAGCGTTAAAATGAGTTGTGGAATATGCAAAGGCATGCAAAGCAGCTTATTATGAAAATAAAATAACACAGCTTTTGTTAAACTTTGCTGTTGAGGGGGAACGCTAGTAAGTAAGTTCTGTGGTGAAGACTCCCCTCCAGAGGAAATGGAGATGGGGGAAAATCCTGATAGAAGGGATGACACACACAGGATAAAAACACAGTTATCGGCTGAAGACAAGCCCCAGCCCAGGGGAGGAGTTAGGCTTCAGCACTGATTGGGCACGCCCAGGGGAACGACAGGGAGTGCCGGGAAATGAAGCCCTTTTAAAATCCTCAGACAGGATTGGCAAAGGAGGCAGCAAGGCTGACAAGGAGAGCAGCAAGAAACGAAGCAGACGAGAAGCAGCTTCCAGTGCACGTTGGTCTTCAGGAGGAACTTGGAATCAAAGGGGAAAAATGCTAGAACCCTGGGAGAAGGCAGAACCCTGGAGCAGTAAGCCTTGGAGCCCAATATACTCAAGGAGATCTTTACTACACGGTGGAGCATAGACGTGGGAAGGCTAGCAAACCCAGCTCTTGGAGAAAAGGTATTTTGTCTGGTGGCGAGCAGTGCTATAAAAGCCAGGAACCAAAACAGGAAAGAAGTTTTTCTGAGAGAAATTCCCCTAGCAGAAGAACTAGCCATTAGGCTCCTGAGTTTCTAAAGAGGAGAGAGTCCTGGAAGAAAGGTGCCTGTTCTTATGCCAACGTCTCTGATAAAGGTAAAGCTGAATTTCCTAATTTTAATGCCTTGCTGGAGAAACCCTTCTATTGTGCTGACCTCCCTAAGCCAAACTCTGCAACAGGAGCAGATAGTGAGTGGGGGAAGGGTGTGACCCTTACCGGAGACTATCAAGCAGCTAAAGAGCAGCTACAGGCTGAATTGCTTCTAAAAGAATTTCAGCAATTTCTGGAGCTAAAGTCAGGGAAATATAAGAAACCTGATGAAGAGAACAATTGCCTTAGCCCAGATGAATGTATGCAGATAGATAATGATGTGCCTACCTTGAGTTATGATCCTTGTGCAATGGATTGCTCTTTATGTTTTAGAGAGTAACAGTGTAAAGAAGCATCTGGAGTTTGTATGAGAAGAATACAAAACGTTTGCTGTACCTGTTGCCTAGCCGTGAAAGTTCACAAATTGTTTTCACCTGTTTCTGTAAAGCCACGCTGTGAGGAGAACAGCTGTTACTGTGAGGCTGCAATAATCCCAAGCAACCACACGAGGCAAAGCTGAGTAGAAGCTACTGTGACTGTGTAAAGCTGAGTTAAAGCTATTTGATTTCAGTTGTTTTCCTGACTTCCTGATTTCACCTTTATGTTGAAAGTTGCACCTTTACGTTATGCACCTTTGAATTGTAATGCGTTGAAAATATCCCCACAACAAATAGATTTCTTGCAAGCCTTATCACTCGAGTCACAACTACAACTTTCATCCCTAAAGGAAAAAACAAGTGTACTACGAATCCCAGCATTCAGAGGGATCAGTACCACCTTTATTCACAAGGGACATTATATAAGGCCACTCCTGCCTGTAAGCTCTAGGGCCCAGGCAGGAGCGTCGCAGTATGTATTTATTTAATCATTTATATTCTGCAAACAATCCTAGGATCTTTGCAGATTACAGAAAACATACACAGTATTCATAAAACAATAATAAACAATTTGCTAAACAACATATAAACAACATTTGCCTAGTAAAATTAAATAACTGTTCAAAAACACAATCCCTCAATGGCTGTTCAAATTCTTCCAAAAGGACAAGTGCCCAACTTGAACTCATACTAATAGCATATTCCAGAGTGTTGGCATTAGCAGTGAACTCCTCCAGCAAATATATTTTCAACATCATTTTATCACTGCGGAGTTATCATTTTTTCAGATTGTACCTTTAGTCACAAGAGGTGTACTTAGTGCCGAATGGCTTGAACTGAATCGTCAAAGATTAAAACTGTGTTTGCTATTGCTCAGCAGATTAAGTGACAAAATCACGATCCCCCATATACAAAACAAATTGCAGTTCCAAAATACTTCTGAGAGCCAGAATCAGTGCTGTTAGAAGAACTGCACTTTAAAAGATATATTTGCCAAAAACCCATGGAAGCACATTCTGGTTCCCGCATGTCCAGCTGTACTGACCGTGCAAAAACCGGACTTGCGGAAGATGGACCTGATTCTGCCGCCGCGGGGCCCAGACGTATCTGCGGCGGCAGAGTCGGGGACTTGTACGTCCTGGTGCTTCCCATATGCTGATAAGATCGGCGTTCAGGGAGCTGCCCATCCTGATGCCAGAACGCCACGGCTGGGGCGCAGGAGCCATTGTGTTTGGTGCCATGGCAACAAGCCATCTATCTGACTGCTTGGAATGCCCTGGCCTATGTCCACCGCAATCCAGCTGGCAGCAGAGGCCCCCATAGCCAGATGCCTGTGTTGCAAAGGAGTGTGGTGCACATTGTGGGGGGACACCCAGGACTTATTCCACCTTTGGGGTGGAATAAGCCAGGTGTGCAGCTGTGTGCCAGTGGACGTATAGGGCCCTGACCTGAATAGGCCCTTTACGTCCAGGCACCTTGCCACTCCCCTGCTCTGCCTCTATTCCGCCCCCTCCTGCCCCTCATGCTGTGTCCACCCCAGATGTCCAACCCTGCTATTTGGGTTACAGAATGCTGGCCATAGTGATTAAAACTTGAATCAAGAGATGGCAGTGTAAATAAAACAGTTGCAGGCATTCCAGAACAAGATTGTGGAATTAGAGGGAAAGACAGCAGCCTTAATAGTGGTTTCAACAGACATTCAGATAAATGTCAAGCAGATTGCCCAGCTACAACATGAGGTCGAGGACCTCAGGAACAGGAACTGTCTGCACATATTAGGTGTACCCGAATGTGCAGAAGGTATGGACCTAGGTGGTTTTTTACTTAAACTCCTTACTGAACTTGTTGCTGCACATTCTCGTATCAGACTCAGCAGGCCAAACTTTTGAGGTACCTGCAAGTCCTCTAGATACTTACATGTGCCGGTGGTAAGGCCCCACTGATGTGGCAAAGGAGAAAATTTTATAATTTTTCCAAATGTCAGTAAATTAACCGGTTGGCGACATCAGCAGTTTTTGGTCATGGATGAAACTTATGTAAAACAACTGCACAGTGTCAGCTGTTCTATCCTGCCAAGATGAGTGTTACCATCAACATAGCTAAAAGTGTTGAGGATTTTGAGACTTTGCATAATTATCTGCAAACTCTCCCTGCTGACCTTGTGGAGACCTGATCATGGCCTATCAAGTTTGGAAAACACCTTGCAGCGGACATACTTTTCAACTCAAATATTAGACACTCAGATATATGTCCGCTGCCTGGTGCTTAATAGATTAGTAGTGGTTTTGGGTTGGTGGAGACCCTCAGACCTGTATGTGTGGGTTCTGAGGAAGTTGAGCTAGATGTTCTGCGAGCTCTATTTGTTGCCTTGCATTGTGACCTCGTATCTGAGCCTGAACGGGCCAAGTGTTTTTTACTTATTCTTTTCTTTTTTTTATGTTTTCCTTTCTATTTCTGCTCTATTCCTCTGTTGTTGTTTTTTTTCTTTTTTTTCCTGTCTATGTATGTGCGGTAGTTATGGTGTGAGTGTGTGTGTAGGTTAGGCTTACTCTCTATTAGGAGGATGATAAGGGGTCGGTTTTAGGAAGGGATTTCTAATGTTTACTTGTGTGTTCTAGGATGGTCTCCATGCTATATCAGGCAGTGGTAATGTTAGCTATATATGCAGATTTTATTGGAAGAATTCCTGCATAATGGGCTCCACGTGTCTGTTATTACCTCATGCAAAGTTTGTTGGTTTTGTACAGTCCAGCTGTGGCCGGAATAGATACCTTGATTGCAAGAGGCGATCCTCCCGATAATGTAGTTATGGTTGAGGTTCCCATATCAGCACTCATTTATATCATATGATCAAGCTGCACAACCTGCACTTGTCTTCCTTAAATGGTTTAAATAGTCCAGCCAAATGCTCCAGTATTAATAAGTCTCCCCAATATGGTCCTGCTGCATGTTTTATTGTAAAATTTGTTGCATTTCAAACTCACGGAGTTAGTTACAGGACTGTATTTTTCTTTCTCCTGCAATCAATTAGAAATGTAATGTTGCCTTATTAGGAATAGGGCAGGTTTCCAGGTCCTATCCCAAAGATCTAAATGTTGGGTGCCGAGTTCTTGTGGCAGGGCATTGGAATATCAGCTTTGTGTCTCTTTATGCTCCGAACACGGATAATTCTGAATTCTTCCAGGAACGGACATCAGGAGAGACAGTCAAACCTCCTGTCCTTTTAAATGCATGTACTCTATAAGGATCACGCACATCAGAGCATATTACACTGATACTAAAACACCTACATTGACTACCGATAGTGCAACAAATACAATACAAGGCCCTGCTCATGATATTTAAAATCTTACACAAATTATCTGCGGAATCCCTCACAACCACCATCCACTGGACTACTGATAACAGATTAAGACAAAGTGGAATGCGGAACACCCTCTCAACACCAACGACAATCACAAGAAGCAACTAGTCAACTTGCAACAGAGCATTCTCATTATATGCTCCAACCTTTTGGAACATACTACTACTACCTCTACTACTGAGCATTTGTATAGCGCTTCAAGATGTACGCAGTGCTATACAGACACATGTAAGAGACAGTCCCTGCTCATCAGAGCTTACAATCTAGTCAAGACAGACAACACAGTTAAGACAGATAACACAGTATCTGAATACATGGGATATGTCTAGGGGGAATGGTAAAGAAACACAAAGGAGATCAGGTGAATCAAGATTTGAAAGCATCAGCGAAGAGGTGAGTTTTCAGCCTGGATTTGAAAAGGGCCAAAGAAGGTGCCTGACGTACAGACTCAGGTAGTTTGTACCAGGCATAAGGAGCAGCAAAGTGAAAGGAGCGAAGTCTGAAGTTAGCAATAGAAGAGAAGAGCACAGATAGAAGCAATTTGCCAGAAGAACGGAGTTCCCAAGGAGGGGTGTAGGGAGAGCTAAGAGAGGAAAGGTAGTGAGGAGCTGCAGAGTGAATGCACTTATAGGAAGGCAAGAGACGTTGAACTGGATGTGGAAACGGATAGGGAGCCAATGAAGGGACTTGAAAAGAGGGGTAATATGAGCATGACGAGGCTGGTGGAAGATTAGCCGCGCAGCAGAGTGTTGAACAGATTGAAGGGGAGAGACATGACCCAGAGGGAGACCAGCAAGAAGTAGGTTAAAATAGTCAAGACGGGAGGTGACTAAAGAGTGGATAAGAGTTTATTAGTGAGTTCAGAAAGGAATGGGTGGATTTTGTTGTTGATATAGAGAAAGAAATGGCAGGTCTTAGCTATCAGATGGATGTACGTGGAGAAGGAGATAGGAGTCAAAGACGACCCCAAGGTTGTGAGCCAAGGAAATAGAGAGAAGTAGAGAGTTATCCACTGAGACTGAGAAAGGAGGAAGGGGCAAGAAGGTTTTAGGGGGAAAAATAAGAAGCTCAATTTTGGCCATGTTCAATTTCAAGCAGTGGTGAGACATCCAAGCAGTAGTGTTAGAAAGGCAGGTAGAGATCTGGGTCTGGATTGCCGGAGGAATTTCAGGTGTGGAGAGAGAGATCTGTGAGTTATCAGCATAAAGATGGTACTGCAAGCAATGGGACTGGGTATAGAGAGAGAAAAGGAGAGGATCCTTGGGGTACACCAACCAAGAGCAGGATAGCAGCAGAGGAGGATCCACCAGAGGAGGTGGATCCACCAGAGGAGATGGATCCACCAGAGGAGGATCCACCATCGCAACAGGCCAACTACACAATGTAAATACAAACAGTTCCATATACTATTGCACCACCTTTGTATATAGTTAACTATGATATCTCTTGTCAGATAACACACCTTTGTATATAGTTTCCCCTATTTCCCAAGTTTATATCTCCTGTTAAATGTAATTGACCAGACATATGTAAATTGTCGGATGTTTTTTGTTCAATGTAAACCGCGCTGATGTCTAATAGTGCGGTATATAAGAATTGTTAATAAATAAATAAAAATAATAAAAAAAACTAACACTGAAAGAACGATGGGGGAGATAAGAAGAGAACCAAGATAGTACAGAGCCCTTAAAAAAACAAGTGAGGACAAGGTATCAAGGAGAAGGTTGTGGTCAACAGTGTCAAAAGCAGTAGAAACATGCTACCCGATTCACTCCATTCCAACTCTGATCTTTCTAACTTCTGCAGATCTCTAAAGTCACACCTATCCCAGCTATATTATGACAACATCCCATAAATAGTCTATTTACTGATCTGAACTGCTCACACAGTCATCCTCGCATTCATGCCCCACGAATTACCTGTTACTACAGTTTACCTTGTTAAGACTCCAAGTTTTAAATCCTGTTCTGTGTAAACAATCTTGTTCACTGTTTTTTGTTGTAAGTAAACCATTCTGACTGAAAAATAGAGCGATATATAAAATCAGTTAAATAAATTAATGATAAATAAATATCCCCTCTGACCACCATGGCACTGTCCAGACAGGGCCAGGGCAGTCTATGGTTAGGGCAAGAGCAGTCCCAGTACTAATCTGGTTAATGGCAGTTTTCGGTCTGCTAACCAGATTAGTGCCCCCATAAAGTTAGAACAGATCAACGGCAGTCTTAACTTTATGTGGATTTGCTATCCGATTAGTGGCTGAATTTGCCACTAACCATATAGCAAATATGGTAAGCGGCAAAATTGGATATTCAGCACTGGACATGAGATATGTTGTGTGAATTATTATCTGGATGGTGGTATTGAAAATCGCTGCTATCCATTTAAATGCCATCTCTGCCAGCTTTGGCCCGGACCACCCTGGCACTATTCAGGTAATGCCAAAGTGATCAGAGATAATATTCAGCGATACTATCCTTTCCAAGTTTTGGACCACCGCTTTGTCCTTTTCAGTGGTCCACCAAGTTCTCCATATGCCACTGGATCAAGGAGACCATATCTACTGTGTGCTTGCTGAGTTGCAAAAACCGCCTTTGGGCCCAGGGGCTCAGGTAGTATTCTGGATAAAGGAGGTCACGTGATGAAATCTAAGGCTTTTGCCCCCAGTATACCCATTGACGGAGGGGAGCACGTCACAGACAGCAGACTGCCAGGGGCCCGGGAATGCCAGCCAAACCGGCACAGATACCGAAGAGACAAGAGCAGAAGGGCAAGATGGTGGCAAACAACCAGCATTCGTACTCCCTGAGGAGATGATAAGGGAACTGACAAAAAAATCTGACCGCGATCCTAGACAAAAAATTAAACCGCTTACAATACTCTATTGATGACATTAAAGGCACGCTAGAGAATCAACTGGCGAGGATTAGTGGGATGGAAACATGGTTGGAGCAACAAGAGGATCAGGTGGCGGGCCTGGAGTCAAGAGTAACAGCGCTGAAGAGAGAAAATCAAACTCTGGTAAATAAGCTGGACGACCAGGAAAACCGCAGCAGAAAAAACAATATACGTCTGGTAGGCCTGGCAGAAACTGTAAAAGACAGTGAGCTGTGGGACATTGTTGAGCATTGGCTATCTAAACAACTGGGCCTCACAGAGAATGGGGAACGAATGGTGTTGGAGAGGGTGCATTGCCTAGGACCGAGGAGGGAGGAGAGGCAGTGCCCGCAGCCGATCATTGCAAGGTTATTAAACTCTGCTGAAAAACACAAGCTGATGGGACTATACCGCATAAATGCAATCTGGAATACAAAGGGCAGCGCATTTTGTTGTTCAACCATTACTCAGCCAGAGTGGTGGAAAGCCGCAGGGCTATGGCCCCAAACTGCTCAGACCTAGCCTGAAGAGGAATTAAGCTTGCATTACAATTCCCAGCTCATGTACGGGTCACCTATAACAATCAAACGCAACAGTCAAACACAGTCCAGGCTTTAAAGGCTTTTATGGACCAGCTTCCTGCTCAATAACAAAGAGCTGAGCAGTTGAGAGAATTTACAAGAATTGACGCCCGGTTGGCGGTAGTTCTAAACAGTTTGAGAAAAGACAGCAGAAGAAGCTGGATATGGGACAGATCAGAGGCAAGGGGGACTCAAAACAAAAGAAACTGTGCCGGACCCGGAGACAGAGAGGGAACTATGCGGCCACAAGAGGAATAGCACAGTTTTGTCGGAAAGGCGGAGCAATGTAGCTGGTTTTTGCAGGTAGGCCAGTGCAGAATGGACGCCGAGGAGATAATGGAGGACAAAAGGAATGACCGAGGAAAGACTGCGGAGGCACTGCAAGGGAGGACAGAAGCCTCAAAGAGGCAAAAGCAATAAACAGTGTCCCACCCGCACAAGACGAGAAGCTGCAAGGAGGGCACACACAGACCCCCTAGGAACCTGGACTCTGAAAATGGACTTTGAACAGCCTACATGGAAAGAGTAGAGTTTGAATGGATGGATGCATGTGGGCATGAAAGTTGGGGACTGCAAAAAGCGGGAGAAGGGCAGGAGAAGTGTGCAGAAGAGGTGAAAGACAGGCAGGGGATGGGGAGGAAACCCAAACACAGAAGGGGGAATGGTGAGTAAAGGAAGCAGGAGAAGGCAAGGGAGAGAAGAAGGGGAGCAGTATTGGGGTGGGAAGAGGGAAGGGGAAGGGGTCAACAGGGGAGCATTGGGGGTGGGAGGGAAAGGGCACCCACATGCACATAAAGTAGGACAAGCTGGGAGGAAACAAGACAGGTGTGCTGTGTTCTGGGAAACACAGACACCCATACTTAAGGAAGTAACCCACACAGGAGAGAAAACCTTGCCATGCCTGGGATTTGGGTAGACTCAAGATATGCACATTGAACATAGCAGGGATACATTCCCCAGTTAAGAGAACAAAACTCTTGACATTTCTACGGAGGGAATGGGCTGATGTGGCGATGCTGCAAGAAACGCATCTCATAGCACCGGAGCATTGTAAGCTATTGAGAGGATGGGTCGGGGAGATGGGGTCGGCCTCTTTTAACAGGAGAAAGAGGGGGGTCACCACATTGATACACAAATGAATCCCCTTTGAAGTTCACAAGAGTGTAGCAGACCCAGAAGGGTGATATCACTTAATGGGAGGGGAGATACAAGGGAAGAGAGTCACCTTTTGTAATCTATATGCCCCAAACGTCTACCAACATGGGTTTTTTAGTGAGTTAGTAGCGAGGATCATAGCCTTTGGGGACTATCACTGGGTGGTAGGGGGTGATTTCAACATTCCTAGAGACCCCACGATAGACTGTAAACCCCCTCACATGTAATCAACAGCAAATAGAGGGGTAAACTATATGATCAAAGAACTAACACTGATAGACACATGGAGAACACTACACTCACTAGAGGCCGACTTTACTTTTTATTCCAACCCACAGAGTAGCTACTCTCACCTCGACTACCTATTGATCTCAGAGGCAATGTTCATGGGGATGGAGAAAGACTGTATCGGCGATATTAATATATGGGACCACACCTCTGGGGTGGGTAGAGCTAAGACTCGGAGAGCCAGCAGGAGAGCACCCAAAAGGGGGATGACGCATGAACCCCACTCTATATAAAGACGAAGAGTTTCATCAGCACTTAAAAAAGGCGTGGCTGTCATACAGGAAAGTGAACTCCGGTACAGTGGCGGACCCCCGTACACTATGGGCAGCGGCAAAGGCTATGATGTGGGGAACTATTATGGAGTACACTATTCACACTCGGAAAAAGGTACACCGAGAAATCCTCCGCCTTTCAAAGCAACTACATGAACTCCACAGAAGACATATTAGCACAATGAGTGAGGAGGACAGGGAGAGGATGACAGATGCAAAACAGGCCCTAGACTCCCTACTGACTAAGAGAGCAGAAAGGGACCTCAAGCTGTACAAATACCAGCTTTACAGGTGGGGGGAACAAGGGAGATCACTTGCTGGCGCACTTGGTCAGCCCAAGAGAAAGAAGAGCTCTATTGCTCTCATCAACGGGGCAGATGGGAGACCACACACAGATGAAAACGCCATTAAATCCCAATTTTTGCAGTACTATAGGGCCCTCTATGAGGGAAGCACCCAGGACGAGGTGAAACAAGCTGAATTTTTCCAGGACATCGGAATTCCCACACTGGAGGAAAAAATGTTGCAGGCCCTAAATGCACAATTTACGGCAACAGAGGTGCAGCAAATGTTGAAAGCAGTGAAGCTAGCGCAGGCCCTGGGCCCCGACGGGTTAGGCCCAGAGTTTTACAGAATTCTGGGGAATGATCTAATACCCTTTTTGAATTATAAAAAGGCAGTACAAGAAAAGGGAGACCTTGGGCGCACACCAGAACCTAGCCACAGTGGTGGTCCTCCCAAAGGCAGGAAGGGACCCCCCACAGCTGGAATCTTATAGACCAATCTCCCTATTGAACCAAGTTATCACAATGATAGTCGCTATCTTGGCTAAACGGCTGAGTAAGGTAATAGCCAAATTAGTACACCCAGATCAGGTGGGATTTGTCCCGGGCCAATATGCATCCACCAACCTTCTTAGAGCACTTACAGTATTATATGAAGGAAGGAAGAAAGAAGGGGATGACTTGATAATAAGTAGATGCCGAAAGGGCATTTGATAATGTATCTTGGGAGTACTTGTTCTAGGTGATGGGACAATACGGGATACGAGGAAACTTTCTGAGGTGGATAAAAATGCTTTACCACATGCCCACAGCATGAATTCTCACAAACGGGACCCTTACACAGCCCTTCACGCTGGCCAAGGGCACGCGACAAGGCTGCCCCCTGTCACCTCTGTTATTTATCTTGACATTGGAGCCCCTGGCGAGTAAAGTTCGTCAAACAAGGGAGTGTGAGGGCATAATCCAAGGACAGGAGAAATACAAAATCAATCTCTTTGCAGATGATATGCTCCTGTTCCTAGTCAGGCCAATAACAAGCTAAGCAAGGTTATGGAGGTTCTTGCAGACTTTGGACTTTCTCAGGGTTAAAAATGAACTGGAACAAATCCGAAGCTATGGCGGCCTTGAGGGGATGCTGCAGCAAGAAAAGAACAGATGTCCCGCTGGCACGGGCAAATGAGTACCTTAAGTATCTTGGGATGTATTTATGTGCAGACGCGAGTCAAGTGTACTCAAGGAACATTAGAGACAAGATGAACAGCATAAAAGATCTATGTGAGCACTGGCGGGAACTATCTGTATACTTGCTTGGAAGAGTTGCGCTAGTCAAGATGATAATTCTACCCTTCATATTATACCCTTCGCATAAAGTATAAGTTAATCATAAACATCTTCAAAATGAAGCACAACAGTTCTGCAACCAGCCTCCATGCCCTCTTATCCCGTGATACCAGCAACAGACCTAGAAGATTATCCACCTCAAACACCCTCAATACCCCAAGAAACTTCGCTAAATCACGCAAATGTACATCACAACGAGCAATTTCTTTGGCTGCCCCTTTGATTTGGAACTCTCTCTCCCCTGATTTACGTGCAATTGATGTTTTAAATGACTTTCGTAAGCAATTAAAAACTTTACTTTTTATTGAGCACTATGGATCAACAAATGACTAAGATATCATCTATTGTATATATTTTATAAATAATCCACTATTTTGTTAACCCTTGTTATTTTTCCTACATTACCATATGTTGTCATGTCTATACTGTTTGTTTCCCTTGTTCATACCTTGTATTTCTTGTGACCGCTTTGATTGAAGGAAAAGGCGGTATAAAAAACTTGTTAAATAAATAAATAAATACCCAGTACAGATGTTGCCCCTTTGGATTAGAAATCAAGAGGAGGGGGAGGAGTCCTAGTCAAGATGGCGGCAGCTGCCAATTTTGTGTGAGCGCGGGTTTTTTTCTGCAATGGGTAAGACGCGCAAAGGCAAGGGGGAGGCTTCGTCCTCCCACCCCCCTCCTTCCTCAATGCCAATTTCCACTGGACCTATGGATTCTTTTGTTTCTCGCGTTGACCGAGCTGTGGCGGAACAAGGGGATGAGTCCCGGGCTGCGATAACGCCGGAGTCGGGTGGCTCGGCATCTGTATCGGGTACATCTCTCTCCCCTGAGAGACCGGCACCGAAGGCATCTCGTGGCCAGTCCCTACCAGAAGGGTTCCTGGAGCTTGGCTCCCCTCCAAAGTTGAAGGAAGTCGGTGGCTCGGGTGGACCGGGAACAGAGGGATGGCGAGCTCGAGAGTTTGCAGTCGTTGGGCAGCACAAGTTAACAGCAGCAGTGGTGCTGATTGAGGAAGGACCCACAGGTCAGGATTTAACTACTGTGGGTCGAGAACCAGCGCGGGAGGCACGACTAGATGCAGGAACTTTGGAGACTTTGTTGGGGCAGCCATTTACCCTTCAGTGTCCAAAGACTTTTACATTAGAGTCAATCTGGCAGGCAATTTTCTCTCTGGGCGAGGCCCTGGTACCCCGGGTAACTTCTTTGGAGACGAAATTGAATAATTTTGATCTTGTTATGCAGGGCTTGTAACAAAAGGTTATGGCATTGCAACCAGAGGTTGGAAGGTGGAAACCTTGGAAGAGCAAGCGGATGCCTTTAGAAAGAACTTTTCATCTACACAAGTGAAGTTGGAGCAACTGGATAATCTCTCTAGGATAAATAATCTTCGGATAATTAATTTTCCGAGAATTATGTCTATATCTCCTAGAGAAATGTTTCGATTATACTTAGTTGAGGTCTTGGGTGTATCCCCTGAGTTAATTCCCCCTTTGGTTAGAGTGTATTATCTGCCTAAGGCTAAAATAACCTCAGGAGAGGCTATGGCAGGGGGTGCCCAGAAACAAGGAAATATTCTTAACTTAACAGAGTTACTTGAGAAATCTGAGAGTGAGAATCCAATTCCCTCTACATTGTTGGTTACCTTTGCTCTATTATCTGATAGAGAGTGGCTTTTGAAGCTCTTTTTCAGGAAAAGAAATCTTTTATTTAAAGGGTTAATGGTTAGAGTGTATCCTGATTTAGCTAGAGATACACAGAAGCGCCGTAAGGAGTTTCTTTTGTTGCGTCCTGGTATTCTTCAGTTGGGGGGTTTGTTTTTTCTTAAGCATCCATGTAAATGTCTAGTGAAATATAAATCGATTTCTTATATTTTTTATGAACCTTCCCAACTTATTGCATTCATTAATGCCAGGTGTTTGGAGTCCCCACTGGGGGCCTCATTTGATCTCTCATAAATATATTTGCCACAGCTAGACAGCTGCTTCCAATTTCTTTTACAGTTTTTGTGTTACTATATCATTGTTGATCTCTTTCCCCTTGTATTGTAGGCTAGTGTGGAAGATATCTCTGTCTCAATTTGAGTTGCTAATTGCTTGTTTTCTAATTTGTATTATGGTTATTTCTTTGAGATACTTACCTGTTTCTTCAAGAATGTTTTTGTAACTTTCTTGACTATTTTGTAAAATTTCATAAATATAAAATTAAAAAAAAAAAAAAAATCAAGAGGAACGGGTGTTCAAAAGCATGATACGCTCCCTCTTATGGTGAGGGAAAGGGGCAAGGATTAGCCACGTGAAAATGAGAGAAAGGAAGGAGCGGGGGGGGGGGACTGCCTGACCTGCGTCTGTACAATGTAGCGGCCTTGATGAGATGGATACATGAGCTACAGGCTGGGGGGAACGCTAGGCACAAAAAGGCCTCATGGCTGACAGCTGTTACTCATTTAGCCTGCTACAGCTGCTTCAAGAGAGATGCAATGGGGGGAAAGAGTTGGCTACTCAACCCACTGGGAAAGGCATGGCGGTGGTGGAGGAAGAACATGGGAGGCGGCAAAGGCTGCTCCCCGTTTGGGACACTAGTGGGAAATCCGGAATTTGCACGGGGGGGGGGGGGGTAAAACATTTTTGATACCTGGACCACCAAGGACTGCAGATATGTAGGGCAGATCATAGATTTAGAGCAGCAAGGATTCCCGACCTTTAATAAAATGCAGGAAAAATCGGCGATACCAAATAAGCACTTCTGGGCGTATCTGCAATGTCGTCATTATATTAATAGCAGGTACAGGGAAGAAGGAGATCGGGAGGAATTTATGCCTTTGGAGAGGTTTTTTTTTTGGAAACGTCGGATTCAGAAAACCAGCTCTCACACTGGGATAAGGCAGGGAGGGAGCAAAGGAAACCAGATTGGGGGGCGGGAGTGGCAGAATAATGGACAAAAGAGCTAGGAGAACCAGTGGACCCACCCTTATTATTTCATTGTTTCAGGGATGCCTTTAAAATAATTCCCAATGCGACCTTCCATGAAATGCAATACAAAATCCTACACAGGGTGTATATCACTAGGGACAAGAGAGCCAAAATGCATTTATGGGAGGGACCAAACTGCCAGTGCTGTAAAATTAAATTCTTCAGCGCCTTCGGGCACGTATCCAGGCAGCCCAGCCCCCCGACGGACATCGGGCGAGGGAGCAGGAAGGAGATTCCCTCAAGTAATAAACTACACAAAGTAAGCACCCACAAAATCAACCACTCCCCCTCCTCCCCCTCTTCACTCCCAACTTGTGGATTTTGTCGTGGAAGTAGTCAGCCAGGGTTTGGGCAGAAAGGGAGGGAGGGATCAGAGGCGGGGGCACTTTGAGGAGGGAGCTGAGAGTAGTGAAGAGACGGCGAGGATCAGAGGCAAGAGAGTTGGTCAGATGGACATAGTAGTTTTGTTTGGCAAGGGCTATGGCTGATTGGAAAGAGACAAGCATAAATTTGAAGTGTAAGAAGTTGGCAGAGGCATGGGATTTGAGCCAAGCACGCCTGTACTCTTCATTGCTACCTCATTGCTTGCAACTTACCATATGTTGCACAGCCTGTTGACTATAGACTCCACTCCTACCTCATTGCTACCCCATTGCTTGTAACTTACCATTTGCTGCACAGCCTGTAGACTCCATTGCTGCCTCATTACTTGTAATATAACATATGCTGCATAGCATGTAGAGTCCTTTGCTACCCCACAGCCACCTCATTGCTTGTAAGATAACATATGCTGTATAGCCCCTCCCCTTTCCTCCTCTATGGCTCCACATCACATTATCCTCCTTTTCTTCATACTCCCTGTTTCCCCTCCTACCAGCACCTTCATTCCTTCCCTCCCCATCCCCCCTTTACCATCCTCACTTCACTTCCCCCTCCACTCTGTCTGCTAACCAATCATCAGCCCTTGAACTTCATCGCTTTTTCCCTCTCATTCAACCATCCCCTCTTTCTCTAAGGCAACCTCACCCTCGCTTCCGCCATACTGTCTCCTCTCTACCCCGTACTCTGCTACTCCTTCTCCTTCTCTCAACTGGAGCTATCAACCCCAACCCTGGCCCCCCTAGATCTCTGTCCCACTCTGAGAAGAGATCTTCATGCAACATAGCTAATCTTATCCATATCCCTCTCCTTTCCCCTTCCACTCGCCTTCTCTCATCTGGAGATATCAACCCCAACCCTGGCCTCCCCTAGATTTCTCTCTCACTCTGATAAGAGATCTTCACGCAACATAGCTAATCCTATCCATATCCCTCTCCTCTTCTCATGTGCCTTATGGAACACACACTCTGTATCTAATAAACTTGCTTTTACTCACGCTCTCTTTATTTCTAATGGCCTACATCTCCTTGCCCTAACTGAGACCTGGCTCCTCCCAGATGATACTGCGTCTACTGCTGCTCTCTTCCACGGGGGCTATCAGTTCTCCCACACGCCTCGTCCCACTGGCCATGGTGGCGGTGTAGGGCTCTTACTTTCTCCCTCCTGCAAATTCCAACCCCTCCTGCTGCCTCAGTCTCACTCCTTTCTCTCCTTTGAAGTCCACTCCATTCCCTTTTCACCCCACTTCCTCTCCAGGTAGTTGTTATTTATCGTCCTCCTGACAAGTCTGCTTCTACCTTCCTCACTGACTTTGACTCATGGCTTTCCTTCTTTCTAGATTCCTCCTCCCCCCCCCCCACTCTTATTCTTGGGGATTTCTACATTCATGTCGATAACCCCTCTGATCCTTATGCTCTAAAGCTCCTCTCCCTTACCTCCTCGTTTGACCTCCAACTTTGTTCCACTGCCCCCACCCACCAGCATGGCCACTGCCTGGACCTGATATTCTTCTCTAGTTGCTTACCCTCAAACTTCAATAGCGCAGCTCTTCCCTTATCTGACCATCACCTTCTAAGCTTTAACCTTCATCACCTGCTGCCTCAGCCTCGTCCTGTCTCCTCCAACCCATTTAGAAATCTTCTTGCTATTGATCCCTTGACTCTCTCTTCCACCATCTCTTCATCTCTTTCCGCCACTTTGTCTTCCAAGTCTGTTGACAAAGCAGTAACTTCCTATAATACTGCACTCTCCTCGGCTCTGGATACTCTCGCTTCGCCCATCCCACGTCCTGTGAGATGTTCTGCACGCCAGCCCTGGCTTTCACCCACCACCCGCTATCTACGTACCTGTGCCCATTCTTCTGAGCGTGCTTGGCTCAAATCCCATGCCTCTGCCAACTTCTTACACTTCAAATTTATGCTTGTCTCTTTCCAATCAGCCATAGCCCTTGCCAAACAAAACTACTATGTCCATTTGACCAACTCTCTTGCCTCTGATCCTCGCCGTCTCTTCACTACTCTCAGCTCCCTCCTCAAAGTGCCCCCGCCTCTGATCCCTCCCTCCCTTTCTGCCCAAACCCTGGCTGACTACTTCCACGACAAAATCCACAAGATCACCCTCCAATTCCCCACAAAATCAACCACTCCCCCTCCTCCCCCTCTTCACTCCCAACTCTCCCCCCTACCACTGCTACCCTCTCCTCCTTTCCTGTGATCTCTGAAGAGGAAACTGCACACCTTCTTTCTTCCTCCAAACTCACTACCTGCTCCTCTGATCCTATCCCTACCCGTCTCCTAAGCCCCATCTCCTCCACTGTTGTCCCTTCCATATCTCATATTCTCAACCTATCACTCTCCACTGCAACAGTCCCTGCAGACTTCAAACATGCTGTGGTCACACCTCTCCTCAAGAAACCCTCACTCGATCCCACCTGTTCTTCTAATTATCGATCCATCTCTCTCCTTCCCTTCATTTCTAAACTACTTGAACGTGCAGTTCACCGCCACTGCCTCGACTTCCTCTCCTCTCATGCCCTCCTGGATCCCCTACAGTCTGGCTTTCGTCCTCTATACTCTACTGAAACGGCTCTTGCCAAAGTCTCCAGCGACTTGTTCCTGGCAAAATCCAAGGGCCTTTACTCTGTCCTCATCCTTCTTGACCTCTCTGCTGCTTTTGACACTGTTGACCACAACCTTCTCCTTGAGACCCTGTCCTTGCTTGGTTTTAGGGGCTCTGTACTATCCTGGTTCTCCTCCTATCTCTCACATCGCTCCTTCTGTGTGTGTTCTGGTGGCTCCTCCTCCTCTGCTACCCTGCTCCCAGTTGGTGTTCCCCAAGGATCTGTTCTGGGTCCGCTCCATTTCTCTCTCTATACCCAGTCCCTTGGTGCACTTATCTCTTCCCATGGCTTCCAGTACCATCTGTATGCTGCTGACTCCCAGATCTACCTCTCTACGCCTGAAATCTCCCCGGCAATCCAGACTTGGATCTCTGCCTGCCTTACTGACATTTCTGCCTGGATGTCTCACCGCCACTTGAAATTGAACATGGCCAAGACTGAACTTCTTATCTTTCCCCCTAATATCTCCCCTCCCCTTCCTCCCTTCTCATTCTCTGTGGATAACTCTGTAATCCTTCCTGTTTCCTCGGCCCACAATCTGGGGGTTGTCTTTGACTCCTCTCTCTCTTTCTCCACACACATCCAGCTTGTAGCTAAGACCTGCCATTTCTTTCTCTACAACATTAGCAAAATGCACCCCTTCTTTTCTGAACACACTACCAAAATGCTTATCCACTCCTTAATCACCTCCCGTCTTGACTACTGTAGCCTACTCCTTGCTCGTCTCCCTTTGAATCATCTCTCTCTCCTTCAATCTGTTCATCACTCTGCTGCGCAACTAATCTTCCGCCAGCCTCGTCATGCCCGTATTACTCCTCTTCTCAAGTCACTTCATTGGCTCCCTATCCGTTTCCGCATCCAGTTCAAACTTCTCCTCCTGACCTATAAATGCATTCACTCTGCGGCTCCCCAGTACCTTTCTTCTCTTATTTCTCCTTACAACCCCCCTCGGAAACTCCTCTCTTCCAGCAAACTGCTCCTATCTATGCCCTCCTCTCCCACTGCTAACTCCAGACTTCGCTCCTTTCACCTTGCTGCACTGTACACCTGGAACAAACTGCCTGTGTCCATGCGCCAGGCACCTTCCCTTACCCTCTTCAAATCCAGGCTGAAAACTCACCTCTTCGCTGCTGCTTTTGGATCTTGACTCTCCTGATCTCCTTCTCCTTCCCTTGCGTTACCCCTGCCCTCACCTTCTGTGTTTGTCTTGACTAGATTCTAAGCTCTGATGAGCAGGGATGACTTGTAACGCTTTATAAATTCTCAGCAGTAGTAGTAAAAGCCAAAGGGACACATTGGCACACACTTTTTTTGGAGTGTAATTATCTGCATGCATACCTGCAGATAGTATTGCAGCATATCGATAGGGCCATTGGGACTCAAATGGAATGGACCTACAGTGCACTCTGCTGGGAGATGAAGCCCCACTAAAAATGGGGGCTTCAGGCAGTGGAGAGGAGGTTTGCTGGGGTAACTTTAATGGTGGCAAGGAAACCCATCCTGGCGAATTGGATTTCACCCACACCCCCAAGGGGGACCCAATGGCTCAACTGTATGAGAGAGATGAGGGGTTGGGAACGAATGACCCTGACTCCAAAAGCCTCAGGGGTCCAGCTTCGGTATGTGGCCCTGTGGGAAGCATTCACTGCTGGTCTGAAAGAAGTCTAGGAAATGTAAACTGTCAAGTGTGTGCGGGGGAGGGGGGAGGAGGAGCAGAGGGGGTTAGGAAAGGGAGACAAAACAACAGAAAAGGAATCCCAAGCAGAGGGGGGTAGGAAAGGGAGACACAACAGAAAAGGAATCCCAGAGAAGCCCACCTCTATGTTGTAAGGGGCTATGCACCCTTAGGGGCTCTGGGCAGAGAATAATGAAAGGATCCACTTACTGCGTAGAATGGAATTCAATATTACCATTGTATCTTTGGTTTTACTTATTTGTGCTGTTCTAAAATGTTGATATATGTTACTTCCCAAACTTGTATCATGGCACCTCTGTGATTTCACAAAAAATAAAGATACAAAAAAACCCCACAAAAAAGTATTCTGGGTAAAATCTGGAGTGACTGCTCCAGGGGACATTTGAAGGGTGGCCTCCTAGTTATCCTTCCACTCCTTTGTGAAGCACTACAGGTTGGCAGTTGGGACTAATGAAGATTGTACCTTGGAAAAATCAGTCCTCAAAGGGTATCTGGTCTTCCTCCCACCCAGGCTGCTAGCTACTTGAGTACCTTCCACTTGTCTAGATTGGTCTAACAAGAAATAAGGGAACGTGAAATGTGTCCCTGCCTGCTAATTTCCTTTCCTTGAGTCTTTCTAGACCAGTCCAGGAGCCATTCTGAAAGACGGTTCCTATGGTTTTTGGGATTGCTCTATGCTTCTCAGCTTATTAGGATCCAGGTTGAGTCTCGCTTTATGTTTTTTGCCGAGTTGTGGCTCCTGTTGGAACATGTTTTTGTGGTTTCTTGTTTTTTAATCTGAGCCTTTGTTAAGTACTCCTACATCAGCTTGGGAAGTATACTGGCAGGTTCCAGGACTGCCACTCCTTTTACTAGTGATGATATCACTGAAGCTTGTCATGCCCTGCTTCCATCTGCTGGTTGGGCACATAACTCAGCTGTCTGAATTGGTCAAGAGCAGGGGTGGCCAACTTCGGTCCTAGTGCACCACGAATAGCCTGGTTTTCAGGATGCCCTAATGAATATTCATGAGGTATATTTGCATCCCCTGCCTCCCATTGTATGCAAACATATCTCATGAATATTCATTAGGGATATCCTGAAAACCAGGCTGGATCGTGGTGCACTGGGACCGGAGTTGGCAACCCCTGGTCTAGAGGGACTCAATGAAAGGAAATTAGCAGTTAAAGACAAATTTCACAATCTTTATGCAATTTTTAAAAGCATAATTACTATTTATTTGAAGTTCTTTTTAAAGATTCTAAATAAGAAAACAGTGAATATGGCGGGTGGAAATGTTTGGATGCCCATTCAGTCTGTACTTGATAACATTTCCCTTGACAGAAATAGCAGCTTCCAAATATTTCTTGTAGCCAACTAAAAGTCGTTCTATTCTTGCTTTTGGAATTTTTTCCCACTTTTCTTTGCAGAACACTTCCACCATAGAAATATTCTTAGGTCTCCTTGCATGCATGACATGTTTGATATCTCCTTACATATTTTCAATAGCAAAGCTCATTCCAAAACCTTCAGCTTCCTTTCCTACAGGTACTTCATGGTTGATTTAAACATAGAAACATGATGACAGAAAAAGACCACATGGCCTATCTAATCTGTCGTTCCATATCAACCACCAAAACAGTCCCCTTTTTTCCATTAGAGATCCTCTGTGTTTGTCCCATGCTTCTTTGAATTCAGATACTGTCCTCATCTCTATCACCTCCACTGGGAGACTATTCCACAGATCCACCACTCTTTGTGTAAAGAAATATTTCCGCATATCACTCCTGAATCTATTCCCTTTCACCATCATCCCATGTCCCCACGTAGCAGAGCTTGCTTTCAATCAAAAGAGGCTCTCCTCCTGTGCATTTATGCCATGGAGATATTTAAACGTCTTAATCATATCACCTCTATCCCGCCTTTCCTCTAAGGTGTACATATTAAGATCCTTAAGTCTGTCCTCATTTGCTTTACAATGAAGACCATTAACCATTTTAGTAGCCACCCTCTGCACCGACTCCATCCTGTTTATATCCTTTTGAAGGTGCGGTCTCCAGAATTGCACACTATACTCCAAATGAGGTCACACCAAAGACTTATACAGAGGCACTATTACCTCCTTTTTTCTGCTAGCCATTCCTCTCCATATGCACCCAAACATCCTTCTAGCTTTTGCTGTCGCCTTTTCTACCTGTTTAGCTACTTTAAGATCATCAGACACAACCATGCCCAGGTCCCGCTCTTCTTTAGTGGACAAAAGTACTTCATCCCCTATACTATATTGCTCCCTTGGATTGCTGCACAGCCCAAATGCATGACCTTGCATTTTTTAACATTAAATCTCAGCTGCCAAATTCAAGCAGCTAGATTCAAGCTTCAAGCTTAGCTAGATCCCTTCTCATGTTATCTACACCTTCCTGGGTGTCTACTCTATTGCAGATTTTGGTATCATCCGCAAAGAGGCAAACCTTATCCGACAGCCCTTCTGCTATATCACTAACAAAGATGTTAAAAAGAATCGGACCAAGGACAGATCCCTGGGGCACACCACTGGTAACCTCCTTCTCCTCAAAGTGAGCTCCATTTACCTGTACCCTTTGTTGCCTCCCACTCAACCAATTTCTAACCCAAGCAGTAACTTTAGGGTCCATCCCTAGAGTGCTCAGTTTGTTTATAAGTCGCCTGTGAGGAGTGGCATCAAAGTATGTTCTGATCAGTCTCTTACTGAAATATTCAACCTCCTTTTTAGCTTCAATTTTTTCCCTGACTGTGGGACGTTAGCTTCTAGGGTATATTGATGTTTAGTTGAATCCATTCTACCTTCCATCCACAGAATATCCCCTATCCCACTGGCTGATGCATGACAACCCGAAAACATAATAGATCTACCCGTAGGCTTAGCAGTTGACAAGGTATTCTTTTCTTCAAATATGTCACTGGGTGTTTTTCCCCTCCATTTTGATTGAACAGTTCAATTTTTATTCATCAGTCCAAAGAACTTTGTTCCAATAAGTTACAAGTATCCTTTAAACAATGACTTTTGATGAGATTGTAGAAAACATTTCCTTCGGACAGCTCTCATGTTCAGCTTTTCTGCTGACCTAAAGTTATTCCATTAATTATCCCAGTAGCATACTGAATATCACCACTATCCTCATAATTTGCCACTTCAACCTGGCGCTATCCAGATAGTGCCAAGGTGGTCTGTAAGGATATTCAGTAATCCTGTCTATAAGCTGCAGCTGAATATTCAAGGATAATGCCAGTCAGTGCCACTATCCATATAACAGCTGCTGCTATATAGGTATTTAGTCTTGAGTATCAGCACGAGAGAACAGCAGTCACAGGCTAAGAGGATGGGAGGGTCAGAGTATTTATTCTTCTGTGGAATTGTCCTTTACCTGACCAACTGAAGGCCTAACAAGACAGTCAACCTTTTGGGTCCTGTTAACCACTTGGAAACAACAAAAAATGAGTCAGTTGAAGGGTGTCCAAACTTTCGCACATGCCATATCCACTTTTTAATTATTTTGAATCTGTTAAAATAAACACAAAAATAGTAATTTTGTATTAAAAAGTGCAGAAAGAAGTCCAGTTTAACTTTGTTCCATGTAGAGGTTGTCGCCTGTTAATTGAGGGAGTCATTGAAAAACATGATTTGACCAGGGATGCATAAAGTTTTTGTATACAGTTATAAATGCTAATTCAGCATCTTTCTTAACTATTAGATCCATGAGGAAAAAAAAAGATGAGCATGATTACTGCTCAAGCTAAGCAAATCGCTGTCGGATGGATTCAGATAGAAGATAAGTTAATTGAAGCCAGTTCTAGTACATGCCTGCCTTGGCCTGTATGCCTGTTTTGCAGAATGTGACATAGGAGGGCATACAAGGGCAAGAGTTGAGGCTGACACACGGACAATCTGCAAACAAGTGAACGAGGCATTCATAAGCTGACGTTTGCTGCTTATAAATATACTTCAAGAGGTCACATCAACTAGAAAGAAGGAAAATGAAGCATTAAAATTTGTTCTCTCCGCCCCCTCCCTTCCTGGAAGATTTTCATTGCTTTCTTTTCCTACCCCTTTCTGCTTCACAGCTCCCACGCACAGAACATAAATTGCAGAGCAGTGAATTAAGGCTGCAGTTTGAGCAACAAGAAAGTGGAAGCCGAAGCTGGGAGTGTGCTGTCCTGATGAACTTCTGCTAGTGTGCCCCTCATTATAAACAGGAAATGACTGTACCAGTTTCCCACATGCTAACTTGAAACCATCACACCAGTATCTCACCTGCAAACCTCCATCCCACTCGCTAGCATGAAAATACTACACCATCATCCCACGGGTTAACCTGGAAATAACACCGCATCCTCTCACCAGACTTGTCTTCAGCGTGTGACAGGAGCAGTTTCTTTCCCTCCTGAGGTTGATAGGGTCTGCATCAGTCATGAAGAGAATTATTTCTTGCTTTCTCTAAGATAACGATACAATATAATCCTCCCACATTTTTTAAAACCATTCCTTCTTTTGAATTCTCTTGACTCTTGTGGTGAGATAATTTATCCATTGCCTTTTATAACAATATTTTCCACTTAACCAAAGTTGAGGCTCCTCCTGACCTTCAACTCATTAAGAAGGACATTTATGCAGATCAGGTCCAGGTCTTCCACATGTGACGGTGTTCAGCATTTCCACAGAGGCACTAGGCTGGCCAGTCTCTTTGATTTCGGAATTTCACTTTAATAAATGATCTTCCCTAAAGGAAGATCACTTGACTTAAAAATACTTTAGAATTAGTCACAATGTCAGGTTTCCCACCCTCAGTTTTGCTGATCTGGGGTATTTCCACCACAAAGTTACTTATCCATTAATGTTAAAGAAGAAACAGGCCAAGAGCACAGCTTTTCTGGAAAACGCGGTCATGGATCTAATGCCAGATCCTAAGGATATCAGCTCAAACAGCTGAAGTAATAACAGGGGCACGTAACATTCAGCTGCACTGAGGGACATTAGTATACGTGAGCATTGATTGTCTTCATTATGTTTTCATTTATTGAGGGAGGACTCATTCTTTGCTGATAAAAATGCTATTTACAAGGGAGCCTGAAAGAATACTGCTTGACATTCATTAAATACTATCTCACGGAACGGGTCCACGTGACGCATGAACGAGTGAAGACGTGTCTTCGCTCGCTCCGGGGCCGCCTTAAGATTCCGACCTGAAATACTTGGTTCTTTGCCCCTGCGAACCACTCGGCTGGCGGTAAATTCTTCCCTTCCCTGGCGGCTGACTTAACTGTGGGGAATTGCCACGATGCCTCCCCCGGCGCGCAAGGAGAAAGAAAAAGAGAGGGGGCCTAAGTCTACCTCGGCGGCCATGCTTGTCTCGCAGCCCTCCTCACCGGGAAAAGACAGCGTGGAGTCAGCCACCGAAGATCTGGCAAGGGAGGTGGTGCGGCAACTTGACCCTAAGTTCGACCAGATCCTGTCCAAACTAGACCTTATGGGCACGGCGCTGAATGAGGTGAATCAGCGGATAGAGGAGCTCGAAGGCAGAGTGGCGGCTGTGGAGGAGGATGAGGGCCGGCAGTCTCGTGAGCTGGAGAGCGTGAGGTCCCAGATGGAAGCCGTGCACGCTAAACTTGATGATCTCGAGAACCGCTCCCGCCGCAACAATCTTCGTCTGGTTGGGATACCGGAGACTACTTCTGATCTACAACTGGTGCCGTTGATAGAGCAGTGGCTCCCCAAAGCCCTGGGCCTAGATGCGCTGGTGGGGGACCTTAAAGTCGAACGGGCGCACCGCATTGGCGGGAAGATGGAGACCAGACCTCGACCCCGGGTAGTGATTGCTCGGATACTGAATTTCGCCCACAAAGAACGTTTGCTACAGGCGTTTCGCCAGCATCGGCAACTTACTTTGGAAAACAGCCAACTCCTCTTGTTTCAGGACTACTCCTCGTTAGTTACTACGAAGAGGAGGGAATTCACCCCGGTATGTACAGCGCTGTTTCAGAGAAACGTGAGGTTTGCATTGGCGTTCCCGGCTGTCCTCCGCGTTTACCACCTGGGGAAGACGCAGGTCTTTGAGTCAGTGAAGACAGCTCAGACCTTTTTGAAAGAACTAGAGAAGAGCGACCTGTCGCCGGCGGGGGAGCAGAGCTCGACCTCTGGACAGTGCACATGAGGACCTTCAACTTTGTCTCATCTGAGTCCCAGGAAGACGGAGGACGGACGACTCGGGCTTGGCCGGGGGACAGGACCGCTGCTGTAGACTGGTTAAGCTAACTTATTCCCAACACGAGGGGACTATGACCTCTGCAGCTCCTGGGGTTCGCCTTGACACGGCCCGGGGTTCCAGCTGTGGACATATGCTATACGTTATGGCAGCTTTTGACTTGGGACACTGATAGTGGCCTGTTGGCCTCACCCTCTTTCTTTTCCTTTTGTTATGGTTTTTGTCTGGGTGCCTTACTCTGTTATTGCGCTTTTATATTTCTTCCCTTTCGGTTTCTCTTTTTAGCTCTATTTACTTCCGTTCTATCTTGCCCTCTCCCATGCATAGTTTGTTTCTTTATTTCTACTCTTTTTGTTTCACTTTTCCTCTCCCAATGGCTACTGTTGCGACTCACATGTTAGCGCTTTTACCATGTGCGTGGCTGCAACTGTTTCTTCGGATACTTGCAACCATGATAGGGAGGGCCATATGGGGTGGTGTGGCCTGATTTGTGGGGGGGGGTATGGGTGTTTCTCTTGCCCTCTTGGTTTTGTATGTTCATGCTGGCTGTCTCTACTCTATAGTTATAGTGGGGGAGCCCAAAGTTGCATGGGGCAGATCACTTAGCCGTGTTCGTTGCTGGGGTCTTGGGCGGCCCCGCCGCGTGCGGCAGGGACTCCTCGATCAGCCATGTTGGCTGAAGGTGGGATAGTGTATTTTAATATGGGGGGGGAGTTGGGGGGGTGCAGCAGGGAGGAAGAAGGGTAGTGGGGGGTATGGGGAAGGGAGGGGTGGGATGCATGGGGGTTGGGGCAGGGCGGGTAGGAGGGTGGACCGTGGGGAGGGGAGGGAAAGTGCGGGCAGGAGATTACCTTTTTCGATGGAGGGGGTTTGGGGAGGTGGTGGCTGAGGTTGCTAATCACATTCCTAGTAGTGTAGGGCCGGGGGTTGAGGCTGGGCGACCCCGGGCTGTTATGGAGCTGAGCCCTAATCTGTTGCCTGTAGAAGTTGCGGGTCCATGAAAAATCACCTCCGATTTATTTCCTGGAACGTGGGTGGGATTAACTCGCCCGTGAAGCGCACTAAGGTGCTTCAGGCATTGCGGAAAGCCAGGGCGCAAATTGCCTTCCTGCAGGAAACGCATCTCTCCGAGAAGGAGCATGCCAAGCTTCAAAGAGGCTGGGTGGGCCGGGTGTTGGCGGCACCCTCGGGGGGGAGGAAGCGTGGTGTCGCTATCCTGTTTAGTAAGGATCTGCAGGTGGACTTGTTGAGTGAGGATCGTGACCCCTCTGGTAGATACTTGTTTGTGCATGTAAAGCTGAATGGTGAGGAATTTTTTCTGGGTAGCATATACGCCCCCAACGTCTATGATCACTCTTTTTTTCAGCGGGTGGGTAGGAAAGTTGCTGCAGCCCCGCGGGTCCCTTCAATTTTGGCGGGGGATTTTAATTGTCCTCACGACCCGGCAATGGATAAATCAGGGGGCCAATTGCAGGGAGCTTGGAGCAGAAAAGGGGTAGGGTACCTATGCCTAGTAGGTGGCTTGGTGGATACTTGGAGGGCCCTACATGGGGGGGAAAAAGAATTCACACACCTGTCTAGGGTGCATCACACTTGGTCCCGGCTGGACTACATTCTGGTCGCCGAGCGAGAATTTGAGAGAGTGCTCAGTTCAGAGATTGCGCCGATGGTAGTCTCGGACCATGCCATGGTGCAGATGGACTGGCAGGGGCGTGAGAGAGGGGAAGCCCGGTGGGCCTTCCCTAGACAGATGTGGAAGAATCCCACCTTTAAGAATTACCTGGTGCAGAAATGGGAAGAATACTTACAATTTAACGAAGCCAGTGTGAGTTCGACTAGTGTCTATTGGGAGGCCGGAAAGGCCGTCTTACGAGGGCACATAATTGCGTATGTAGCGCAGGAGAAGCGCCGCATCAATGGACAGGTGCTGATGTTGACTCGGGAGCTGCGGCGGCTCCAGACGTTGGTAGCCCGGAGCCGGAAATCCGAACAGCTGCCGCTGTATTTGGAGACCCAACGGCAGTTAAATGCTATTCTAGACGAGCGCGCTATCTATAATATGCATTATTATCGGCACCGGTTATACCGCTTTGGAAATAAGGCCGGGACACTACTAGCCCGCTTAGTGCGCGACGGGGGAGGGTCTAAGGTGGTGGCCGCGATTAAAGACAGAGCGGGCGTCCGCTGTTCTGACCCCCGGGGTATTGTGGAGGTGTTTCGAGAGTTCTACGAGAGGCTCTATACCCCAGAACCGACAGATGGGGCAGCGGCACAGGCCTTTTTAGATGCGATCCCCCTACCACAAATATCAGAGGCCGAGCGGGCGGCACTAAATAGGCCGATTGAGGGAGGGGAGATCCAAGCAGTGATCCGGCAGGGGAAGCTGCATAAAGCCCCGGGACCGGATGGATATAGCTCCGAATTTTATAAGCTGCTGGAGTTGCAGGTTACCCCAACCTTGGCTGCTGTTTACAACGACATTTTGGAGGGGAAAGGGTTCCCTCGTGACATGCGAACGGCTGCGATTACGGTGATCCACAAGCCCGGGAAAGAGATGGAGGACCCGGCCTCGTATCGGCCGATCTCTCTCATTAACTATGATATGAAAGCTTTTGCGGGCGTACTGGCGCGGAGGCTCCAGGGGATTCTGCCGAGGTTGATCAGCCCATGTCAGACGGGCTTTGTTCAGGGGCGGGAGGCCTTCTCGAATATCTGTAAAGTGCTTCTAGGAGCGGAGTGGAGTGAAGCGCGGGGAGATCCACTCCTGCTGGTTAGCCTAGATGCCGAGAAGGCTTTTGATAGGGTGGCATGGGAGTATATGTTCGAAGTTCTTAGGCGATTTGGCTTCGATGGAGCCTTTCTGATTTGGTTGCGGGCGTTGTACTTGGCGCCTCTGGCATTCGTAGTGGTGGGGGGCCTTCACTCGGCGCCCTTTGAATTGCGTCGAGGGACGCGACAGGGCTGCCCGCTTTCTCCTCTGCTATTTATTCTGCAAATGGAGCCCTTGTTGCGTACGTTGGAGCAGATGGAGGAGGTCCGTGGGATTGTCTGGCCAGGGGGTGGTGTTAAATTAAGCGCCTTCGCTGATGATTTATTATTGTGTTTGACAGATCCACAAGCCTCGCTGGACAAGGCTCTTTCGGTCATTGAACAGTTTGGTACTTTTTCGGGTATGCGGATAAATAGGTCTAAATCGATGGGCCTCGACATTGGTAGGAGGGTCCGTGGTCATTGGCAGGGAGGCTTCCCGTTGGTCTGGGCGGCGGACTCGATCCGCTACCTGGGGATACAGATCCCTTGTGACCCTAGTCGGCTCTATGTAGTTAATATACGGCCATTCCTGCGCCAATCGATACAGCGACTACGGAAGTGGCGTGAGCTCCCGCTTTCCCTGAAAGGCCGTATTGCTCTCTTTAAGATGGTCGAGCTGCCTCGCTGGATTTATCTCCTGCGGCATGTTCCGCTCTGGCTCTTGCGTAGAGACCTCAAGATTCTGGAGAGTCATATCTCTGCCTTTTTGTGGAGGGGGAGACGTGCGCGTATTGCCTTTGCGACATTGCTGAGACCTATAAATGAAGGGGGTGCGGGCCTTTGTTCGCTGCGAGACTATAATGTGGCCAGTTTGTTTCGGCCGCTTCGCGATATGATCGCAGGGACCGCCGCGACGCTTCCTTTGGAGCTGATAGATGCTGTTTCAATACCCTACCACAGAGTGTACTGGTTTCACCGTTCGAATAAGGAACTGCCCTTCTTTTGGCGGCACTCCGTGTGCCTTGGCGCTCTTCGCCAGGCTTGGAGACACCTTTGTCGTCTTCGAGGTAGTGAGTGGACTTGCTCGGATTGTCTCCCCTTGGCCGGTAATGGGGAGTTTCTTCCCGGTTGTCAGGGTGGGGTCGCTAAACGTTGGGCGCGCTGCGGCGTGGCTTATATAGGCCAGTTGCGGATGGAGAAAGAGGCGCAGATGGACTCTTATGCCTCCCTACAGAGTCGCTACCGGCTGCCGGTTCAGGATTTTTATTTTTATCTGCAAGTGCGACACTTTGTAAGACCTTTGGAACGTGATGAGGGGGTGAGTCTGTGGCAGGGGGACCGTGGAATGCTGGATCTCTTCCGTGTTTTAGATGGTAAAGTCAAGGTACAGAGTCTGAGAGAAGAGTTAGTGCGGGGGGATGATATGTCGGGGATTGCCCATCTCGCTCGGAAGTGGCAGGCGGATGGCATTGCGGAGGGGACTGTGGAGTGCCTTTCTCTAGCTTTCAGTAGGATACCTCATCTTTCGGAATCAGTACAAATGCAGGAGGTTCAGTATAAATTTTTGTGGCGTGCCTATGTGCATGATGTGTGGGCTAAGCGGATGGGTATTGCTGAGACGGCGAATTGTTGCCGCTGCAACGCAGAACGGGGTACCCTTGCGCACAAATTCTGGCTGTGTTCGGCGGTTCAGCCGTTTTGGGAGGGAGTGGGGGTGCAACTAGGTGGCTGGATTGGTCAAGGGGTGGGCATTGGACCCGCTAAGTGCCTCTTTGGTGTTTTTGACGGTGCTGCTCCTCTCAGTGTTCACCATAGACAGTTGTGCGAGAAGGGTTTTTTGGTGGCCAAGCAGACTATTCTGAGGCATTGGGTGGAGCCCACGACACCGAGTGTGCAGGAATGGGAGGGACGGATGAGAGTTCTGCTGAGTATGGAACGCTCTACAGCGCAACAGATGGGCCAGCAGAGGCTGGAACAATTTCTGAAGCTCTGGGCTCCGCTAGTGGCCACGGACAGCGCCTAGTACTCTTTTGGCTATATGGCTCGCTGCGTGGCCTACTGGCGGACCACTGGCGGACCATTGGTGTTTGCTAGAGCAGGGGATGTGAGTGTTGCTTCTTTGACCTCTCTGGATATGGGTTTGTAGTAACTACTGCCAGTGTGGGGGGGGGGGGGGGGGGTGGGGGGGGGGGGTAATAGTGGGGGGTTGCGGGGGGGGGGAGTTGTAGGGTGGGATGGGGGGCTATTTGTTTGTTAGACTGTACCCCACTCGGTTGATACTCATGTATATGTGTAGCTTGGCTATATTGGTGGTGCGATGCTATACCTTCTTCTTCCTTTGAATTTCTTTCCTGTCATTGCTGGCTCCGGTGTAACTTAAGGCGGGGCTAGGTTAGTTAGTTACTGCTTTCTGTTAACTGTTACATGTTATTTAGGGTGGGATGTGTATTAGTCTTTTGGTACCTTCGGCGGTGACACTGGTTCTTCTGTGTTGTATACTGTACTGAACAGTTCAATAATAATAATAATAATAAAAATGATTTTCACTAAATACTATCTCACTTCCTCCCACCAAAAAAAAAATCTTAAGAACACAGGACCGGACGTAAAATATCTATTTGATACAGATGTCTAGATGTGTAATTTTTGCTTTGAAAGCCTGACTTTGATAAAAAGAAATCGTTTTTAGGAAATTTATATATGTCTCAGAAGCATGCTGTCCATTATGTATTTTCTCACGCCCTTTTTCAGTTGTGGCTCAAGGTGAGTAACATGCAGGTACAGTAAGCATTTCTTTGTCCCTGGAGGGCTTGCAATCTAAGTCTGTATCCAAGGGAAGGAGTGGCTGTGGGATTTTAACTTCGGCATCCTGTTCTCAGCTCACTGATTTGTCAGTTTTATATTTGTCTCTGCCTTGCATGCTAATCTGCATTTATTAATGTTAAATAAATGGAGACAATATTTTTTTCACATTGGTTAATAAATATTGTATCAATAACCTGTTTGAGGACAGTTTTCCAAGACCAATTCCCAGTGGCTAAATCTAGCCATCAGATTCCACGTCCCATAGGGAAAAGGGGCAGAGCCAGGACTTGGAGAAGACAGAAGAGGGGAAAGTATTGCTCAATACAGCAGATGCAAAGTTCTTGGGTGTTTTTTGTACCTATTTTCCTTATCTAACTAAATCAGTCCAGACAAGTGGGTTATGCTCCCCATCCAGTAGGTGGAGGTAGACCAGAGCAACTTTCAATGATGTCAACACTTGTATATATGTTAGTGTAGCACTGAGATAAGCCAGTATTCTCAGCCTCCAGCAGGTGGACTGGTGCAGCAGTAGAGATAAGCCTGTCTCTCCTGGCCTACATCAGTCTTGTGGCTTGTATGTTTGAGACCTTGGCCTAGCATTTGCTTGAAGCTTGGGTAAATGTGTTGTCTCACTGAACTGACAGTTGTCCTGAGTCTATTGCTTTCAGTGATCCCAGCTTTCTCAGGACTCAGCAGATACCTCCTTGGGAGCCAGTAAGCCCTCACAATGGGATTCAGTGAGTCTTTTCTAAGGGGCAGGCAATCAGGGGTCATCTCCGGTGGCTTTATTTGTCACATCACGTCTGACCAAGGATCCTCAGAAAGGGGTAAACAGTAGAGTTTGTGGAGCTTCTTGTGGCTCCTTAACCAAGAGAGTGACAATTAAGGAAATTCTTCAGCATCTCCTGCAGTTGCAAGCTATCCATGCTCTCTGTAGAGCAAGTTCAGGGACAATATTACATTTACTTTGTGTTTTCTAAAAAAAAAGCAGATCCTTTCGACCATTCTAGGACTGAAGGCAATTAGTGCCAAGCTAAGAGTGCTCCCCTTCCACATGGAGACCCTCAGGTCAGTCATTACATTGATCCAGCAAGGGGAGTTTCTAACCTTCTTGGACAATTTAGAAGTATATTTCTATATTCCAATCCAGGAGCAATATCAATAGTTCTTTTGCTTCTGTGCCCTGGGACGCCATTTTGAGTCTCATGTCCTGTCTTTTGTCCTGGCCACAGTACCTTGCTCCTTCTTGGGAGTCATGGTAGTGTGGAGACTTTCCTGTGCAAGCAAGGAATCCAGGTTCATCCATACCTGGAAGAATGGCTGATTTGGTCCAACTCCATAGAGACGTCCATGGAAGACTCAATTCAGGTGATCTGGTGGCTGGAAAAATTGGGATGGGTGATCAACTACCCTAAGAGCAGCCTAGTTCCCTCCTGGGACTTGGACTATCTGGGTGCCTATTTCAATACTTGCAATGCATTGTGTGCCTTTGAGTCAGTGCTGACTCCTAGTGACCCAGCAGCTCCTGGGTTTTCTTGGCACTGTGACTGGAAGTAGATTGCCAGACCTTTCTTCTGAGGCAGTGGAGGATTAACTGACTTGCCCAAGGTCACAAGGAGTGCTAGTGGGAATTGAACCCTGGTCTCTTTGTTACCAAGCCAGTGCTCTAACCACTAGCCTACTCCTGCATTCAAGGCCCTCCATACTCACTTAGGCAGGTGTTTATCATTCTGGAAATGTCAAACAAGCTACAGCTCAGGGGTTTTGCTCTCAGGCAGCTCCCAGGGCCTGGGACTATCTGCAGTTCCTGGGGTCAGTGAAGTCATCCCTAGGACTGGTACCTTGGGCCAGCGCACACATGCACCCCCTATAGGGACACCAGCTGGCTTACTGGTCTCCCTGCTCCCATTTGTTCAAACAAGGTGATCTCTTTCCTGGAAAGATCAAGAAGGAATTAACCTAGTGACTACAAACTCATCCTCTGGTGGTGCCAGATTGGCTGATAGTCACCTCTGATACCAGCCTGCTGAGCTGGAAGTCACATTGTTTGGGTCAGTTGGTTCAGGGGCACTGGTCCCTTCAGAAAGTCTCCTGGATGATCAGCAGACTAGAGGCCAGGGCGATCTGCCCAGCTCTGATGATGTTTCAGTCCCTCCTGGAGGGCAAAGCAGTCCAAGTGTTCTCGGACATTGCCACAGCAGTGATGTACGTCAATAAGGAAGACACTTGTAGCACCACAGTGGTCATAGAGGTGGCATAGCTCAGTCACTGGGCGGAGGCTCATCCAGTGGTTCTGTCGGCAGCTCACATAATGGACATTGACGACATGGAGGCCAACTTCTTTAGTCAAAACACTATGAATCTGGGTGAGTGGGAGATAAACCCTTGCATATTCATCCTCATTGTACAGAGGGGAATGCCAAGGAGAAAATCTTTTTTCAGCTGCAGGAAGGATAAATGGGCAGCAAGCTTGGATGCCCTTCTTCAAGGCGTGCTTGTGTCTGATGATCTTAAAGTAGCTAAACAGGTAGAAAAGGCAACATTGAAAGCTAGAAGGATGTTTGGGTGCATAGGGAGAGGAATGGCCAGGAGAAGAAAAGAGGTGATAGTGCCTCTGTATAAGTCTTTGGTGCAACCTCATTTGGAGTATTGTGTGCAATTCTGGAGACTACACCTTTAAAAGGATATAAACAGGTTGGAATCAGTACAGAGAGTGGCTACTAAAATGGTTAGTGGTCTTCGTTATAAAGCATATGAGAACAGACCTAAGGATCTTAATATGTATACTTTAGAGGAAAGGCATGATAGAGGTGATATGATAGAGACATTTAAATACCTCTGTGGCATAAATGCACAGGAAGAGAGTCTCTTTCAATTGAAAGCACGCTCTGCTATAAGTGGACATAGGATGAGGATGAAAGGGGGTAGACTCAGGAGTAATATGCAGAAATATTTCTTTACGGAAAGAGTGGTAGATGCGTAGAATAGTCTCCCAGTGAAGATGGTAGAGATGAGAACAGTATCTGAATTCAAAAATGCATGGGACAAACAGAGGATCTCCAAAGGAAAAAAGGGGACTGTTGTATTGATTGATATGGAAGTGCAGACTAGATATGCATTGTGGTATTTTTCTGCCGTTATGTTTCTATGTTTCAAGAGTGGCCCTAGAAAGGACTCATATATGTCTTCCCTCATGACCCTTGGTGAGCCAGCTTCTATGCAGAATTCGGTCTCAGTTTGTTTTGATAATTCTAGTGGCACCAGACTGGCTATGCATGGTATGTGGATCTCTTGAGAATGTTGGAGGGTTCCCCTCTATTGCTGCCTCAGGAATGGGAACTTCTGCAGCTAATCCCCTGGTCATGGAGGATCCCATTCCCTTCCCGCTTATGGTCTGTCCTTTGAGAGGCATAAGCTGTCTAAGGAAAGATATTCTGGAGTGGCAACCAACATCCTTCTTATGGCTCCGAGGGCCTCTACATCTTTGGTGTAGGTGAGCGTCTGGAGGGTTTTCGAAAAGTGATGTTCCTCTTATGCCCTGGATGCCAGAAGGCAGACATAGTCAGAGTTTTATCCTCCTTATAGTCCATCTGAATGAGTTAAGTAATGTGATTCCACCTGAATGTACAGAAATAAAGCTTAACAAAAACAAAAATAATATAAGGTAGTACCCTTTTGTGACGAGAAAGGCAGAGTTGTGGTTTACCCCTTAGAGTCCTCACTGGCTGTGATGAACAGTTTTGAGTGGCAGCTTGGGAATTCCATTGTCAGGGCAGCTGGTAGAGAGCCCATGGAACTAAGCCTCCTGAAGCTGAATATCACTCTTAGCTCTAAGGTACAAGCTCCCCTTCCACAGCCCTCAGAAACAGCAAACTGTATGGCTTCAGAGCAAGGGTATCCTTCCAAAATGATAAGAACATAAGATATGCCATAATGGGCCAGATCAAGGTCCATCAAGCCCAGTATCCTGTTTCCAACAGTGGCCAATCTAGGTCACAAGAACCTAGCAGTTTCCCCAAAAGACACAAGTTCCACAATGCTCCAGGAACTTGTCCAAACCTTTTTTAAACCCGGCTACACTAACAGCTTTTACTACATCCTCGGGTAACGAATTCCAAAGTTTGATTACACATTGAGTGAAAAGATATTTTCTCTTATTATTCTTAAATAGGTTACACTGTAGCTTCATTTCATATCCCCTAGTCTTTCTTTATTTTGATGGCATAAACAACGGATGTACGTTTACCCATTCCACTCCATTCATTAATTTATAGACCTCTATCATATCTCCCCTCGGCTGTCTCTTCCAGCTTGAAGAGCCCTAACTTTTTTAGCCTCTCTTTGTAAGGTATCCTTCTATCCCCTTTACCATTTTGGTGGCTCTTCTCTGTACCTTTTCTAATAACGCTATATCCTTTTTAAGATATGGCAACCAGAATTGCACACGATATTCAAGGTGCGGTTGCACCTTGGAATGATACAGAGGCATAATATCCTTTGTTTTATTCTCCATTCCTTTTCTTATGGATGCAGCAATCCATACTTCTAGCTGGGGAAGCTTTAGGTAATGTAAGGTAACTTTTGCAGGAGCAGATCAGCTGATTAAACTAGTTGGGTATGTAGTCCCAGGAGTTGGCACATATACTCACAGATTTGATGTATCTATCGGTTCTGTGTTTACAAGCTAGGTTTCTGGGGAAGCGAAAATCCTGAGCCCTGTAGGGGCCAGGTGGACCTGAGACAAAATATTTTACCTGCTCCTCATACTTTCACTCTAGAAACCTTCTAGAAGACAGTTACAAAAACCTGAATTGTCTTTGTCATTTTCTTATGAGACTGAGTCTACAAGGGCATTGCTAAAATCATGCTCTTATTAAGGAGGATTTTATCTTCACTGCAAAAATTGAGAAATTCGAAAACATTGGCAAAAGGAAGGTGAAATTAGACTTACCTGCTAATTGTTGTTCCTTGAGGAACTCCAGTCTAGTCCTGAAACTCTGGTTTGTGCACCTCTTCCAGCAGCCTGGAGACTGATAAAAAACCATCATTGCTTTGATGTCACTGGAGTATAGATCCCAAGGAACCGCCTCCTTCTTACAGTAACCTATTGACAAAGCAGACTCACCAGAGCAACAATTAAGTAATAACACCATTCAAACTAACAGTAAACTAACTAACGACCCAACTGAGGTCTAAACTTTTCAGGCCCGCTCCCTCCCCTGTATGGAGCAAAGGGACCCCGGTAGACTTCCCTGATTCAATAGTACCCTTAGAGAACAAAATACTGCTTACCTGTGATAACCCAAACGCTTCAGGCTGCACTTCAAAGATCAATCCTCCGGGCGGGATACAGGACTAGACTGGAATTCCTCAAGGAACAACAATTAGCAGGTAAGTCTAATTTCACCTTCCTTATCGTCCCTCCAGTCTAGTCCCGATACTCTGGTTATGTAACAGAGCAGTGAAAGAAAATTAACGGGAGGGACCTGCTAGCCCAGCCTGAAGCACTGCTGTGCCAAAACAGGTGTCCCTTGCCGCCTGCACGTCCAGGCGGTAGTGCCGCACAATGGTATTCAATGACGATCATGTCGCTGCTTTACAAATGTCCAACGCTGGCACCAACTTGAACTCAGCCCACGAAGCTGCCTGAGCTGTAGTCAAATGCGCCTTTAGCCCATCCGGAACCACTTTATGCTTTAAGGCATATGCTGCTGAAATCGCCTCCTTAATCCATCTAGCAACGGAAGCCTTAGATGCCGTTTCCCCCTTCTTACTCCCATCGAAGAGAACAAACAGCCTATCCGATTTTCGAAACTCCTGCGTTCGCCGAATATATCTCTTCAAACTCTGGCGCACGTCCAACAGATGCACACGCAGCTCCGCTGACGAACCTGTCCCCCTTTCGAGAACTGGCAGCGAAACCACCTTCGGCAGAAAAGATGGAACGGTCCTTAAAACCACCTTGGAATCGTAAAAGGATAAAAATGGCTCCCGGCAGGACAAGGCCTGTAACTCTGACACTCTCCTAGCTGAACAGATCGCTACCAGGAATACCACCTTAAGGGTAAGATCCTTCAACGATGCCCTAGCCAAAGGCTCAAATGGGTCTTGCACCAACGCATCCAAAACCAGAGACAGATCCCAAGGCGGAACTACCTGTCGACACAGAGGTCTCAAAAGCAACATTGCCTTTAAAAAATGCTTCACATCGGGGTAAGCCCCTATAGCTTCCCCTTTGATCTTCCCTCTGTAACAGGACAGCGCTGCCAATAGTACTTGCAAAGAGGACGCCGCTAGACCCTTCTGAACTCCATCTTGCAAGAATGCTAGAATCTGTGGAATTGATGCTTTTATCGCTTCCACCTGCTTGTCTAAACACCAAGCCTCAAAGATCCGCCAAACATGAATATACGCCAAAGACGTCGACCTCCTACGCGCCTGCAGCAAAGTGGTAATTACCACCTCTGAATATCCTTTTGCTCTCAACCTAGCCCTCTCAAGAGCCAAGCCGTAAGCGAAAACCGATCCATCTGAGGCATGAAGAGGGGACCCTGAGACAACAGATCCCTTCTGCTTGGCAGCCGCCAAGGCCGCTCCACTGGTAGCCTTCTGAGATCCGCATACCAAGGCCTCCTCGGCCAATCCGGTGCAATCAAGATCACCATCCCTCTGTGTCTCTCGATCCTTTGCACTACGCGGCCTATCAACACCCAGGGTGGAAATACGTACAAGAGCTGGTCTATCAGCCAGTCCTGAATGAGAGCATCGAGGCCCTCTGATATCCTTTCCCTTCGCCTGCTGAAGAACCGGTTGACTTTTGCCGACTGAAAGGTTGCCATGAGGTCCTTTACCGGCGACCCTCAACGACGCACCACCATGTCGTACACTTCCGGATGAAGAATCCATTCTCCTGGATCGATCCTCACCCGACTCAAAAAATCGGCTTAGACATTGTCCACCCCTGCAACGTGTGCCGCCGACAGCGCTTGAAGATTCCGTTCGACCCACTCGAACAACTGTTCAGCCTCCGACTCCAGCACCACACTGCTGGTGCCCCCTTGCCTGTTGATGAACGCTACCACGGTTGCATTGTCTGAGAACACCCGAACTGCTCTCCCGCGCACCGAAAGTTGAAACCCGCGTAAAGCTAACGCCACTGCCCTGAGCTCCAACCTTTTGATTGACCAACTCTTCTCCAAATCGGACCACTGTCCCTGTATGAACCTGCCTTGGAAGTGAGCTCCCCAGCCCAACAGACTGGCATCTGTTGTCAAGGGAACCCAATCCGGCATCTCCAGGGCATTCTCCTCTCCAGACACCCTGGAGCCAACCACCACTGTAGCAAACGCCGCGTCTCTATCGGACAAGACAATATTCGGGACAATGAATCATTTTGGTGCGACCACCGCCTGAGCAGTGAACTCTGCAATGGTCTCATGTGAGCCCTCGCCCATGGCACTAATTCGAGAGTTGCCGCCATTGTCCCAAGCAATTGCAAGTAATGCCATGCCCTGGGTCGCGGTCTGTTCAGGAACTCGCGCAGCAGCTTCCGCAACCTGAGCACTCAGTGCTGGGGAAGAAACACCTTGCCAACCTTCGTATCGAATCTCACTCCCAGATATTCCAGACTCAGTGAGGGAGCCAACGCGCTTTTTGCCATATTGACTACCCAGCCTAGGCTTTGCAGGAACGTGACCACTCTGCTTGTGGCCCGCTCGCTCTCAGCTCTTGACTACGCTCAAATGAGCCAATTGTCCAGAGAAGGGTGCACTAAGATGCCTTCCTTTCTGAGAGCTGCCGCCACCACCACCATGACCTTGGTGAATGTACGGGGAGCAATCGCCAGCCCGAAAGGCAACGCTTGGAACTGAAAATGACCCAAGGGGCAGCGCAAATCTGAGAAACCTCTGGTGTTCCTGCCAAATGGGAATGTGTAGATACGCTTCCGTCAAATCCAAGGAAGTCAGGAACTCCCCTTTCCGAACTGCCACTATGACCAACCGCAAAATTTCATGCGAAAATGAGACACTCATAGACAACGATTCACTCTTTTGAGATCCAGGATTGGCCGATACGCACCTTTCTTTTTCGGCACCACAAAATAAATGGAGTATTGACCAGACCCGCATTCGTCTCGGGGCACCGGCACTATTGCATTGAGGTCGACCAGTCGATCTACTGTGTGTCTGATAGCTACACCCTTGAATAACATCCCACAGGGAGACTGTACGAACGAGTCGGTCACTGGCAGAAGCAGCTCCAAGGCGTAACCCTCTCAAATAACCTCCAGTACCCACTGGTCGGAAGTAATCTGGACCCAGGCAGTTTAAAACTCTCTTAGTCATCCCTCTACTGCGACGAAGCCTACCTGGGTCCCCCTCGCTTCATTGCGATTTTCTAATATTGGAGGAGGCGGGGACCGCAAAACCTCTGCCTGCGCCTCTGAAGCCTCGAAACCCCTCGCTTCTGTAGGGAAATTGGCCCCTTTGACTTTGGTTGAACCTTGGTGAACGAAAACATCAAAACTCTCTCTGCGGCGTCTTAGCCGGTAAATTGGACTGCCCCTGTTTCTGCTTATCCTCCGGAAGGCGGCCGCCCTTGGACTCGCCTAGGTCTTTTACTAACTTATCTAAATCCTCTCCAAACAAAAGCTTACCGCTGAACGGTAACTTACTCAACCTAGCCTTAGACGACCCATCAGCCGCCCAGTTGGGCAGCCACAAATACCTTCGCGCCGCCACTACTGACGACGTACTATTCGACAACCCCCGGATCAGATCATAATGGATGTTGGCCAAATAAGCCATCCATGACTCTAATCTGGCTGCTTCAGTGACTGCCAAGTCCGCCTGCTCCACCTGGAGCCATTGAGACCACGGCAGACATGCTCTGGCTACCCACGCCCCAGAAATAGAGGCCTATACGGACAGAGCAGTCACATCAAACACCTGTCTTAACAAGGTATCCAACTTCCTATCCTGCGGATCCTTAAGTGCCACGCTACCCTCTATCGGGATGGTAGTCTTCTTGGTAACCGCCGCCACTGCAGCATTCGCCCTTGGGGACTGAAACAACTCCTTGTCCTGCTCCATTAGCAGGTAAAGCTGACCCATCACTCTTGCTCCTTTGAGATTCGTCTCGGGAGACTCCCATTCTCCTTGAATCATCTCCCTGAGCACCTTGTGTATCGGAAACGCTCGCTGATTCTTCCGAAACGTCTGTAGTAAGGGGTCTTCCAAGGCCAACTCCTCCATCGCCCCTATTACCAGCATATTGAGCGCCTTGAGCGTCTCCGGTATAAGCGCCTACAACTCTCTACAAAATATGTGGACCACCCGTGCCAGGTCCTTTTGCTCTGCCATCTCACCTTCCTCTAACTCCTCCTCGAGGTCGACGTCCTGCTCACCCTCTTTTGAGACAATCCCCTAGGACACTATGACAGCTCCGTGTCCTTCTCCAGTCTAGCTCTTTTCGCCTGCACCTTTGCAGCTCCCGCCTTTAAGGGCGTCCCTGGCCTCTTCTCTGCTAACCCCTGCCTAGAGCCTGCAGCCGGAGATCCCTTGTTAGCACCCCCAAAGGCCTGCTGATTTAAGGTAATGAATTCTGCGGAAAATATTGCCTCCAGACCACCCGCCAAAGGATTTGACGGCAGGAGACCCAACGGAGCTGTGGAAGGGCCCGCCATGGCCTCCAGCGGGTGATGTTCCTGAGAACCTGTCTCCTGCAGGTCTGTTACTCCTTTGAGCCCCTCAAACCCCTCTTCCAAGGGCTTCTCCATTGAAGTTGCCTCCAACTCACAGTCTCTGCACACCCCTGTGTCAGAGATTGCTCCGTGCCTAGACCCACAGAGCATGCACTGCGGCTTAGATGGCATCCCCTCCACCTAACCCAGCACCAGGTCCCTGCACACTCTGCGCCCCTCACACAGCCTCAGATCACTGCCTGGAGCCCCGGACCTCTGTTCCTTTTTTTTTTTTCTTTTTTACCTACAGTACACTTTCCACGCTGTCACCTCTCCTTCCGTGGGAGCACCTATCCCAACTAAAGAAACAGCGCTTTACCCCTAAACCGCGCGCCACTGCAGGACTCTGCACCGCCGCAGCGTTTCCCGCTTGGCATCCACCTGGCCAGGCCTACCCGGCGGGCCGCAAATTTCGGCGTCGCGCTCAAGCACCTCCGGCCGCTTATCTGCTGTCGGGCTCAGCTCTTCTTCCGCAGACAGACGCTCCCGGATGCCCCCCTCCGAGTGAGCAGCCCGCACGAAGCAAAGTCGCTGCCTTACTTCGCTGCCGCCGCCGCCGTCACTCACCGGAGCCCCGACGTCTGCTCTCAGCGCCTGCAGGAAACACTTCTGGTGCGCCATAGAGCTTACAGCCCCGGCACCCTACCCATCTCTGTGGGATCGGGAACCGGCACTTAACCCCTTCTCGACCCGTTAAAATGGGGTAAGTTCTACCAAGACCCTTGACGCTCAGGAACTGCAAGGGGAGGGGGGGCTGTTTCCTCACCGACTCCTTAAAGCCACTGCTACCTAAACTAAAAGAAAAAAACAAACACCATCAAACTTGATCTAAACGATCCTGCACCTATATCCCAGCTACCCTAGCTAACTAAATCCTTAATTGCTCCTCGAGTGAGCCCCGAAGCTCCGGGCTCAGCACTCTCCAGCTTCTTGGAAACTGATAGAACTGGAAGAAGGAGGCGGTCCCTCGGGATATATACTCCAGTGACATCAAAAGTGATGGCGTTTTTTATCAGTCTCCAGTCTGCTGGAAGAGGTGCACAAACCGGAGTTTTGGGACTAGACTGGAGGGACAATAAGGAATAATCTATATATAATCACTTTCCTCAAAAATCCATACTGTCTCTCCAGTGGAATCGGGTAGACCACAAGATCCATGGCCTAACTATTATTTTTGCCCATCACAGCATTGGCAGTTAGAGTTTGAGGGCATAGCTAGAGTTGTGTTTTGTTTAGCCCTCCAACCAAAAAGATGTTCTGCTGCCCATGGCATAGGAGTATTGTAGTCATTTACATGCATAAACCTCATGTAAACTACACCCAGTGTAAAAGCGCATTTGGTAATTTCATGGTATGTGCTTTCACTGTAGACGTGCACTAGAATGGAGATTGGATGTCGCATAGTCAGAGAGCACTAGTACAAATATTGATTGTAGCAGACTATTGTTTATGCATTTATTTGCAACATGCTGACAAATTAAGGTGTGCTTTTGGTCGCTTAAGCTAGTACTTTATAAGAAAAGTAGTTGCCTACTAGGTGCCCTATGGGACAATTTTTATAAGAAGGCACCTATTTTTAGGCACTAGCAATGTGCATGAGTACAGGTATTTTAGTAATTCAAGCATGAAAGTGACCACTTACGTACGTAAATGACCTCTTATAAAATACTAGCCTTTAAAAGTACGTGCGTTAATTGCATGGCACGTACTTTTACTCTGAACATGCACATGGGCAGAGTCTGGGCAGAACATGGGCACTATGAGCAATTGCATTTATTGATTTATAAAATATGATCATTTACACGCGTAATTGCAAAATGTAGGTGCATTCATTTCATTCATTTAACACCAGCTCTGATGTAAGTGATGTGCACCGTAATTGAAGGCACGTTCTCTGCCACTTGTGCTAGTAGTTTAGAAAGACAAGTAGGTGCCTACATGTCTTTATAAAATAGGCTTAATGTAGGTATGTTAAAATGTGCTTCAATATTCACCGTTATAAAATTAGCCTCTATTTGCGTGAATCTGTGGACTTTGCAAAATATTTTCTACAATTAAAAAAATAATTCAAAACCTAGAACAATTTCTAAAAATAAGCATGCAACATATTAAAACAGTAAATTAAAACAGCATTAAGGAGGCGATTTTAGAAGAGCTACATTCCATTTGCACATTTAACTAGTGAAGTTACATGTGGAAATCTGCATAAATGTACTAGCGGTGATTTTAGGAAAGGCACTATTTATACGTCTATGCCCCAGCATGCAGAGCTTTGAAGGGGTTGGATTCTGGGTGTGGTTTGGGTTGTCCATCAAAGTGCATATGTATTTTTGAATTTTAGCACGGCTGTACACGTACAGCCAGGCAATTTCCCCCTAGGCATTTATGCCTACTTTGAGCCACACATAACTGTTGGTTAATTTCTCATTTAAACCTGGGCTTCTGAAGGAGGAATTGGTGCTCATCACATCCGGTGTCTTTAAAATGCCAAAAATTTAAATTTTGGAGCTCAGCTCCTAAAACAATTCCCTGCTGATGTACAGTTTTGCAAAATCAGCTACTTACGCATGTAAGTAGCGAGATCGCTGCTTGTATGTATAAACAACGGGCTCGATTTTCGAAGGCATTTACACAGGTAACTGCCCATGTTACCCTGTAAATGCCTTAACTGGGATTTTCCAAAGATACCTACACGGGTAATGCCTTTGGAAAATCCCAGTTAAGTCCCTAACGTGCCCAAATGCTGTGCTGTTAGCATCGGGGTGTGTTGGGGGCATTCCGGGGACGGAGGAAAATGCCAAGCGGGTAACAGTGATTTTCAATGCTAACCAGTTAGTCCTCAGCGCCTTAAAGATAGGCGAGGTTTTTCCTTGTCTATCTTTGAGCACTGGGGCTAACCGGGTAGCATCGAAAATCGCTGCTATCTGCTTAGCCTCGGCGACTGCCAGTGTGTCCAACCAAACCTGGATTTTCCATCACCGCAGAAGTGAAGATCCGGGTTAAGGGGTTCAGCGGGCAGGCTATGCGCTGACGCGGTATATAGCCTGCCTAAATGAAAATCAGGCTCAACGTTACTTACATGTCAAAGCCCCCCCCCCCCTCCCGTGTAGCCCTACCTTTTTGAATGTTCTATTTTGTTAAATGGCTTCTTCTGATGTGCATCCCACCAAATAGATGTGCTGCCTGGGTTGTGCTGTACATATTTTTGGAAAAGCTCCGCATTCAAGTATTTTATAAAGCACAGAGCTAAACATCACATCATTAGACGGTAGAAAGCAATTAAATTAAACAAAAGACTGGCTAAAGAAATAGGATTTCAACAGTTTGCAAAACCTCATCCTTCTCTAAATGCACTAGTTTTGGAATATCTTTCAATAGTGTCAGCGCTACACAGGTGAAGGCCTGGGTCCTTGGTATTTAATTAGAGCACATTATCTAGTCATTGCCAAACACTGCACTAATCCTCCGGGAGGAACTGGAGTTGGCTTGGAACAGGCGAGTTTTTGGAATCACCCCAGGGTGAAGGGAAAATTAAAGCAACTCTGTCGGTGACTCTTATTTTAGAGGCTGTTAAGGAATCTATTCTCTGAAATTGTTTCCATCATAGAAGCATTCATTTCCTGGGGGTGGATGGGGAGAGAAGAGGTTAATTTTTATAGCCACACACACATAGGTAAAAATGTACATGCTAGGGGTGTGCATTTGATGGTTTATATTCAATTTGTGTGGATGCCTAAAAACATTTCTGTGTGCAAATCACTTGTGTGTGTGTGTGTGTGTGTGTGTACACATACAAATTAAAATATATACAGTCAGTTTGCACATGCAAAACAGTTTGGTGTGCATTTAAGATGAATGTGTGTAGAAACATGAAAAAACACACTAAAATCTCAAACTTCATATAAAACGACGGCTAACAACCCTTTTTTGGCCGTGCACCTCCCCAGTACACACATTCTTTTTATCTTTGTGGGCCTAGCAGAGCTTTCAAAATGACATATTCTTTCCTCTTGAAAAATGACCCCAAGAAAGATTACACATGTCATGCATACTTGCTCTTTGAGGTGCACATTATTTCTGGGTTAGGGCACATGTATACATTTGAATTTTCAAAAGCATGCTTGTAAGTGAAAACCTTGTCATAACCCTATGACTGGGAATGCGTCTGCTCACTGCAGATAAAAGCACATGCATAACTGTATATCTAGTGAACAGTATTTTAAGCGTGTATTTTTACATAAAACGTTGCTTAACCTGGGGAAATGAGCTTGAAAATACCCTGCCTCTGTTTGTGGATCTGACGTAGCTGTATTTTTTAAAAGTATGGTTCCCTTGATTGCAGTGGTCCATAAAAGCACATTATGCTTCCTTGAAATAAGTCTTATTATGGAGATATAGCCCATTATTCTTACGGAGGTGACGGCACGTATACAACCCTTGCCATTTTCTGTAGTTACGCTTCCTAGTTGAAGATGGAGATTAAATTTTCATCTTGTTGAGGACTTTGATTATGTGAAATAGTGTAAAATATTTTCCTTGTGCATTTTTTTTCTACATAGTGTGATATTCGTTTCTTTCTGAGAAATGTGAGTTTCTTGTAAATTCGTTTTGTAAATCTTTAAATAATAATAAGGAGAAGGTGGAGTGCTACCAGGGGTGTTTTGGTTTAACTTTTTACAAACATATTGCCAGGCTTTTGGAAACAAATGCATTCTAACATTGTTTTTTGAATGCTGTAGTAAGGAGTTAGGTCTGTTAGGTAAAACATACCTTGAACCTAAGGGATTTGCTAGTTGTTTTTCCAGTTGCGAAGGTGTGCATTACCATCTTGTATATCTAATCTGCCACTTCTCAAGACAGGCATATACCATGTTATACATTCCTACGTTCAGGGACTTAGCCCATCCTAGTTTGGTAATGCTGGCCAGATCATGAGAACTAACCTTAGGTTTTCTGCACACAGTGGAATTTACTCTCCCCCCCCCCCTCCCCATTTATTTTGTGAAGAATATTCTCTTTACAATAAAGGCAATACCTGAAACAAATGTAACCATTTTGGGAAGATGAGCATTTACAAACTTTAATCAGCAGCACTGGCAAAATGGTCCAGTGAGATCGTTTCTTTGAGTTGTTGATTAGTAAGGGGGATATATGTCATTCATAGAATTTGTCTCTGCCTTCCTATTCCCAAGTGTTTGGGGGTAAATAATCAAAACTGTGGGCGGGGGTGAGGGGTATTTTATAAAAGACTCTGAGGCAAATTCCATTTGGGGCACGTTTGGCCTGTCAGGACATTCAGAATCGGGACGGGACGGATTTGCACCCGATTCTGATCCTGCGGGGGCTGTACGTCCCAACGGGATCAGAATCGGGTGCAATTGGCCTGGACGGGCAGGATGTGCCCCAATGCTGAGCCGCCAGATACACAATGCACATCCCATCCAACCTAGCCGCAGCGCCTGCATAGAGTCCTGGTGCCCTGTCGCCATGGCACCGGGACGCCATGCAGACACTTCGATCCCCCACCGAATCCCAAAAGCTGTTTCTTCGCCGCCTGACCCCCTGAACAGGCCTGCCAGGGTTGGGCTGCAGGAAACCTCCTGGGCCTGCCTTACCGTTCCGAGGGGTCCACTGCCGATTACCTCCCACGGGGTGACTTATTCCACTCCTGAGGTGGAATAAGTCCTCTGTCCTTTTCCTCCAGCCTGGACGTATAGGGCCATGACTGGAATTGGCCGTGTACATCTGGGGTCAGGGTCACGCCTCTAGCCTGCCCTCGCTCCTCCTCCAGCCTTCTTCCTCTTGTCCCCATCCAGAGCTCCCCACAAATCTCCTGTGTACTTGTGGGGAGCTCTGTCATCATCATCGGGTCTAAGGGAATAGTGGGTGCTGGACATCCATGTCCAGCCCCTGCTATTCAGGTTCGGGATGACCCCCTCTGCGTTTGTCAGAGCCTTTGTAAAATACATGGAGAAGTCCACATGTCCTAACCTGGATATCTCAATTCCCCTCTCTACAACCTAGCTAAAATGGGTCTTTTAATGTAAACATTTGAGCGTCTACAGGAGAACACAAAAAATATCGAGAATGGCCTAGAATATTAACATGGTTTGTAGACGCATTTCACTCCAGCATAGCGTCTGTTGTCGAGGGTCAAGCAATTAGAACTTTTGTCTGTCCATATGCATAAGCAAACATAAATAAACATGCCTATGTTGCCCTTGGCAAAAAGACTAGAAGACCGCATTTGTCTACCTGCGGGGATCCACATCTCCTGTGAGCAGAAGGGGAGTTGAAGGCCACAATGTGACTTGTCTGCCCGCAGGAATCCCATGTCCCGCTGCCCTGACCTACCTGTAGCATCAAGAAAGGTTAGAGGCAAGGGGGTGGGGGAATGATATAGTGTGATATAGAGAAGGAAGGAAAGATTTAAAGGTACAATGGGCTTTTGAAAAACAAAGGATGAGGGGAACGGAAGGAAGGGAGAGGGAGGAGGGGAGAGATTGTAGGAAGGGGAACAGAGGAGAGTGGGGTGGACGGTTGGAGAGGGGGAGGGAAGAGTGTAAGGTATTGGAGGTTAATGAGAGGAATACATGTGGACAAAAGGGCACAATGTATATCGATGTATACATGCTGAAAGGTGCAACCCCCGAAACATATACCGAGGCATCCCACCTCCGCACCACACACACACACATATACACAGGCACCCCTCCTCCGCACTTACATACACACACATGCACCTCATTTCTGCAACACACACACACACTCTCTCATACTCACCCAGGCTCCACACCTCACACACAGCCATCCCACCTGAGTACCACACGCAGACACACACACACACGCAGGCACCCCACCTCTGCACCGCACACACAGGCTCTGAACTCTGCACCACACACAAACAGACACCTCATCCCTGCACCACAAACACACACACACTCTTATATTTACACAGGCTTCACACCTCACATACACAGCCATTCCACCTTGGCACTACACACACAGCCATCCCATCTCTGCACTGTGCACATGCGCACATACAGCCATCCTACCTCTGAACCACACACATACACACAGACATTAGCTATCTGAAGATATAATTGGTGTTATCTATATATTTCTGTCTAAAGATGCCTCTTACAGCCCCTGCAACCATTAGACACACTTTATCATATCTCTTCAAACTCTTCCCCCCACCCAATATGTATGAGTTTGCAAATGCAGAAAGGGGAGACGTGCCGTTTTGTCACAGTTTAAGTGTGCACTGCCAGTAAGAAATTAGTTTAGCGGGGTAATTTTAAAATGGGCTCAAAGCTGTAAAGCACACAGCTGACATTTAGTATGTATACTTGCATAAATTTTCAAAGAAAACATTATAGATAGTTTTCTTTAAAAATTGTTGTAAAGTATGGGCCTGATAGTCAAAGTGAGTTTTCTTGATCATCCAGCTAGACCAGTCCAGACGAGTGGATTATGCTCTCCAGCCAGCAGGTGGAGGCAGAACTGAGTAATTTTCTGTGATGTCATCACTTGTATATACACAGTGCAGCACTGAGAGCCAGTATTGTCTGCCTCCAGCAGATGGCAAGGTGTGTGGATTTGTGTAGCAGTGCTCATAGGCCTGTCTCCCCTGGCGCAGATCATGGTCTTGTGGCCTCTGTGATTGAGATTGTTGGCCCAGTGTTTGCTTGGACCTTGTGTACATCCATTCTCTTCTAGAACTGGCAGTTCCCAGTATCCAGTGCTGTTATCTATGAACTCCAGCACTGGTGGGCAAGAAAGTGAGCAGGAGGACCCCCATGAGGATCCTGACGAAGGTTGAAACATATGGGCTTTGGTCCTGCTTCCTTCTTGCTATCCTTTATTTGCATGTTCTGCTCTCTTTTTCTGTTTTTAACTTTTGCTCTATTTCTTTAATTGGCTTTTTTTTGTTGCTTGAATAAAGCAGCTTCAAACACAAAAAAAAAAGCTGTTGAGGCAGTTGGATTTTCCCAAGCAATTGTGAGTGGCTGTGGAGACCCTTCTTGAGTTTCTCTGGTCAGCCTGACAAGTGCAAAGAATCCCTTACCAATCTGTGGCTCCTTTTTTTGCTGTGGTTGTGTTTTTCTGTTAGGCTTTTTTGTGTTTTGTTTTGTTTTCATTTTCACCGCATTTGAGTTCAGCCGCGATGCTATGGAGACACAGGTGGGCTGCTGTTGACTTCTGTTGGGTGAGCTCTCAAGTTGCGCTTTTTGCCCCAAATGTGAAAGTGAAGCCTCGGAGCACATTTTTGGTAATGTCAGGACCCCCAATCAGGGCCTGGGGCATGATGCCAATTTTCCTGCCCCCACCCTGTTTCCCACGATTTTGCTGCCAGCAGGAACAGTTGTCCATGTGCCCGCTGAAGGGGAATGTGGTGAGGCCCCTGAGGATCCTCTGGGGTCCCAAGGCCCATTTTCAGCTGTCTTTGAGCAGCAGCTTGTGAAACAGCTTACAGGCTGCCATGCAGTTTTTCAGTCTCTGTTAGCTGCATGGCAGACCCCTTCACTATAGGGAACTCGGGGCCCTGAAGTGTCTACCCTTCTATCAGCAGAGAGGGTCAAATGCCCCCACTCCTCATTTTCACCTCTCCGTTCCTCCAAGAGTCTGGTTTGGTCCCCCCTGGGAAAAGACTGGAGAGAAGAGGAGCATTGCTTCTCTTCATTGGGAAAGTCATTAGAAAAAGTAGAGCTGTCCCTGGTGTAAGGTGAGGATGTTGTTGTTAAGTGCCATCGAGTCGGAGTCGACTCATGGCGACCCTCTGGATAGCTATCCTAAATTGTGTTCTGTCTTCAGGCAGGCGGCTCATTGTTCACAGACTGGTACCCGTAGCTGCTGTTATTGTATCGATCCATCTCATTGCTGGCCTTCCTCTTTTGCGTTGACCTTCTATCTTGCCAAGCATGATGTCTTTCTCTAATGATCTCTCTCTTCGCATGATGTGTCCAAAGTATGAAAGTCGAAGTCTTGTCATCTGAGCTTCTAAAGAAAGCTTAGGTTTGATCTCCTCTAGTACCGACTGGTTTGTTCTTCGGGCAGTCCATGGTATACACAGTATTCGCCGCCAGCACCACAATTCAAAGGCATCAATTTTCTTCCTGTCTATCTTTTTCACTGTCCAGCTTTCACATCCATATGATGTTATTGAAAATACCATGGCTTGAACAAGTCGAATCTTTGTATGGAGAGAGACATCTCTGCTCTTGAGAATCCTATCTAGTTCTCTCATAGCCATTCTGCCAAGAGCAATACGTGGTCTGATTTCTTGACTGCTTGTTGCTTCTTTATTGATAGTTGATCCAAGTAGGTTAAAGTTGTTCACGATTTCAATTTCTTCTTCAACGATGAACCTGTTGATTATGCCAGTTGTCATGATCTTTGTCTTCTTTATATTAAGGTGCAGGCCCATTTTGAGACTATGTTCTTTGATTGTGAGAAGCAAATGTTTCAGATCATCAGGAGTGGAGGAGTGGCCTAGTGGTTGGGGCAAGGTACTTCAGGCCGGAAGGTCGGGGTTCAAATCCCACTAGAGGACAGCAACCTTGGGCCAGAAGGACTGGGGTTTCTAGTCCCACAGGTGCTCCTTGTGGTCTTGGGCAAGCCACATAACCCTCCATAGCCCATGTTCCCTCTAAAATAGTTATCTCCAAGTTATAATGCCCTGTTCAATGTAATTTCAGTTTGTTTAATGTAAACCGCACTGATGCAGAATAGCGCGGTATATAAGAGAATGTAAAAAAATAACTAAATAAATAAATAAATCTTCACTTTCAGCCAGTAATGTGGTATCATCAGCCTAGCGAAGGTTGTTGATGAGTCTTCCACCAATCTTCACACCTCTGTTGTCTTCATACAATCCTGCTTCTCTGATGATTTGTTCTGCATATAAATTAAACAGATAGGGGGAAAGTATGCAGCCTTGTCTTACACCTTTGCTTATTTTAAACCATTCTGTTTCTCCTTGTTCCGTTTGAACTGTTGCTTCTTGATCAATGTACAGATTGTGCAAGAGTACGATCAGGTGTTCTAGTATTCCCATGCTTTTTAATGTGGCCCAGAGTTTCTCATGGTTTATACAGTCAAAAGCCTTGCTATAGTCGATAAAGCACAAATAGATATCCTTTTGGTATTCTTTACTCTTTTCAAGGATCTATCTCACATCCACAATGATGTCTCTCGTTCCTCGCCCTTTCCTGAACCCTGCTTGCACTTCAGATAGTACTTGTTCCAGGTATGGTTGTAGTCTCTCTTGAATAATCTTCAGTAGAATCTTGCTTGCATGTGGGATCAGAGCGATTGTGTGATAATTTCCACAGTCAGTTGGATCACCTTTCTTTAGTATTGGTATAAACACAGATCTTTTCCAGTCAGTTGGCCATGATGTTGTCTTCCATATTTCTTGGTAGAGCCTTGTAAGTACAGTAACAGCTGCATCAAATTGCTGTAATACTTCTATGGGAATGCTATCAATGCCTGGTGCTTTGTTCTTTGATAAGGCTTTCAATGCTGCTTTAACTTCTTCTTTCATCACCAATGGTTCCCGATCATAAGGTACAGGTTGAAACGGCTGTTGGTCCACTTGATCTTTATCATATAAAAACTCTGTACATTCCTTCCACCTTTTCTTGATCTTCTCAGCATCATTCAGCATAGAACCTTGAGCATCTTGTAACATTCCAATTCAAGGCTGGAACTTTTTCTTTAACTCTCGTAGCTTTAGGAAAGCCGATCTTGTTCTTCCTCTAATAGTTTCTGCTTCTATTTCCTTGCATGCATCATTGTAGTACTTTTCCTTGTCCTGTCTTGCTGCACGTTGGAAATCTCTGAGTTCTGTGATTGTCTGTCTTTCTTTCTCCTCTGGCTTTAGCTTCTATGCGTTTCTGGACAATTTTCAGAGTTTCTTCCGTCATCCATTTTGGCCATTTTTTCTTTTTCACCTTTTGTAGAGACTTCTCGCTTTCTTCCAACACAACCTTCTTGATGTCATTCCATAACTCTTCTGGAGCTCTGTCATTTCTATCTAAAGCAGCAAATCAATTTTGTAGGCAGTGTTTAAATTCCAGTGGTATATTCTCAAGGTCATATTTTGCTGCATTCATGAGTGGTTTGCTCTTTTTCAACTTTAGCTTGAGTTTGCATACTAGTATTTGATGATCTGTACCACAGTCAGCTCCAGGTTTTGTCTTTGTTGATGTTATAGAGCTTTTCCATCGTTGACTTCCACAGATGTAGTCAATTACATTTTTATACAATCCATTGGGTGAAGTCCATGTGTACAGTCGCCGCTTGTGTTGCTGGAAGAAGTTGTTTGAGATGAATAGATCGTTGGTCTTGCAAAATTCTATGAGTCTTTCTCCAGCTTCATTTCTGTTAAGGTGAGGATACATCAGTGATTTATCTGTTTCACATTCATTCTGCTGCTCCTCACTGTCTTGCCTCTCTTATCTCTCCCTACACCCCTCCTCGGGAACTCCATTCTTCTGGCACATCCCTTCTGTCTGTGTCCTTCTCTTCTACTGCCAACTCCAGACTTTAATTCTTCCACCTCGCTGCTCCTTATGCCTGGAACAAACTACCTGAGTCTGTACGTCTGGCCTCATGTCTGGCCCTTTTAAAATCCAGGCTGAAAACTCACCTCTTTGAGGCTGCTTTTGGATCTTGATCCGTTTAGTCTCCTTCTTATCATTCTCCTAGATATATCTTTGTCCTCAGCTGTTGTGTTGTCTGTCTTGACTAAATTGTAAGATCTGATGAGCAGGGACCATCTTTTATATGTGTTTGTACAGTACTGTATATATGATCAGTAGTAGTAGATCTCTTCTTCCTGGATCGGGATGCTACAGTGGCTCTATGTATTCACAAGTGGTCCCTATCCTGGAGGGCACGCAATGTCCTCCCAAAGGGAGACTTTAGAGCTGGGACTTAGGGGCAGGAAAGTCCTGACTGCTGTATCCTGTGCCCCAAGGAGAGATGTAGCAGCATTTTGGGGTCCCTAATATCATAGGCAGTGGAATGGGGTGGGTCACAGGGGCCATGGCCCTACCAATATTTGTTCAACACAAGATAAGCAGTTAAGAGCTTGGGGACAGGGCTGAAGATCGGTTTGTTTGGGCCCCTCCAACCAAAAAGATGTTCTGCTTCCCCTGCCTAATATAGATGCTCTGGTCACAGTAGTGATGAAGTGCACAACCATTCCAATGGAAGGTGGGATTGTGCTGAAGGAAACCCATGATAGAAGAGTGGTAACCCTTCTCAAGAATGCCTTCTCAGCTTCGGTCATGAGTACAAAAGCAATATTTTGTGCAGGCCTAATGGCCCGAGGACAATTGCCAGACAGACTCAGGAGCTCCTCTAAGGCCATGGCAGGACCTGTAGTGGCCCAAAGGTGGCTCTAGCTCCAGAATTGGGCAGCAGATGCAGCGTCCAAGCTGGAACTGAATTAGATCACCTTTAAGGATAGGTTGCTCTTTGGAGAGAATGTGGAGAAGTTGGTGAAAGATGTTGGTGAAGCTCACCACAGAATCTTTCAGAAGAGAGCTCATAGGGTACGGTGGGGTACTTTTGAACCAATAAGACCTCTGGCATGGCCTGTTCCTCCTATAGTCCTAAGCGCAAGAAGGGTCAGGCCTTTTGGGAGTCCCAGTGGTCACAGAACTCAGCAGGCTTTTTCAGTGAGATCCAGCAGGTCCCCTCCGAGGAACTGGCAAGTCAGAGGGTATCTCAGTCTGTTTTGCTTGGAATGAAACTACATCACATCAGACCAATGGGTCTGCAAGATCCTCAAAAGCAGATATGCTCTGGAATTTGCAGAACCTCTCTGAGACACTTTTGTGGAATCTCCCTGTAGCACCCTGATCAAGAGACCAATGGTTGAGGAGACTCTCTAGCACCTTCTAAAGTTGTAAGCTATTGTATCTGTGCCCTTCACAGAGCTAGGCCAGGGGTGGTATTTCATTTACTTCCTGGCCTTCCAAAAAGGAAGGCTTTTCTGGCCAATTTGGATTTGAAGGTGGTCAATGCCAAGCTAAGGGTCCTCCACTTTTGCATGGAGACTCTGAGGTTGGTCATTGCACTGGTCCAGCAAGGGGAGTTTCTGACCTTGTATCTGTCTGAAACGTACTAATACATTCCCATCAGGGAGCAACATCAAAAGTTCCTCTGCTTCTTCTTGGTCCTAGTTCAGCATTTCTAGTTTTGTGCCTTGCCCTTTGGGCTGGCCATGGCATCTCACACCTTCTCATTGAGCATGGTGGCAGTGTCTACCTTTGTGTGCAAGCAAAGGATCCAGGTTCACTCATCTAGATGACTGGCTAATTGGTCCAGGTCTATGGAGAAGTCCAGGGAGGACACAGTCCAGGTGATTCAGTGGCTGAAGAACCTGGCTGGGTGGTCAGCTCAAAAGATGAGTCTTGTTTTCTCCCAGGTTTTTGGAGTATCTGGGTTACCATGTCAGTATCTACATGGGAAGGGTGTTTCTCATCCTGGACAGGTTAAGAAAGCTGCAGTCACAGCTCCAGAGCTTTTGCACTCAGGCAGCCCCCAAAGCATTGGATTACCTACAGCTCTTGAGCTTAGTGGTGTCAACCCTGTAGCTGGTTCCTTGGCTCATGGCACATATGTATTCCCTGCTGGGACACCATCTGGTTCTCTGCTCTCCCTGCTCTCAGATGTTCAAACAACACCTATCTCTTCCCCAGAAGATCAAGGGTGAATTGGCTTGATGACTACAGTCTCACTGTCTGATAGACACGATGCCTCTGGAGGCACCATTTTGGGTGATAGCCCATTGGACTGCATCTGTGGTGACAGAGGAGCACATTGTCTGGGTCAGTTTGTATGGGGGCACTAGTCCCCTCAGGAAGTCTCTTGGTCAGTCAACAGGCTGGAGGCCAAGGCAATCCACCTGGCTCTAGAGAGGTTTCAGTCCCTCTTGGAGAGCAAGGGAGTCAGAGTGTTTTCAGACAATGCCATGACAGTGACATACATCAATGAGCAGGAAGGAACTTGCAGCGCTGTGATGGCTCTGGAGGTGGCAGAGCTCTGCTGTTGAATGGAGGTTTATCTGGTGTCTATCAACAGCCCACAGAGTGTGCATTGACAACGTGCAGGCCAGCTTTTTGAGTCAGATCATCATGGATCTTGGTGAATGGGAATTGAGCCCTCATGCATTCAGTCTCATTGTGCAAAGGCAAGGCCTACCAGTGTTCGACCTGATGGCCGTCCAGGAAAATGCCAAAGTGCAAAGCTTTTTCAGCTGCAGGTAGAATCTGTGAGTGGCAAGCTTGGATGCCCTGCTACAGGAATGGCCCCAGTAATGGTTCCTGGATTTACACACACACACCTCCATAACTCTTGGTGAGTTGAGTTCTACTCAGAATTTGATGTCACCTGGGCTTTATTCCACTCCACTAGGGCACAGAGATCCTCCTGGTTTGAATATGCTGTAGTGTCTTCGGAAGACACCTGTACAGTAGCTACTCGGTCATTGTTGAGCACCTTTGTGAAGCACTACAGATTGCATGTAGGAGTTGGTGTGGATGGTGCCTTTGTCAGAACAGTTCTGTCCAGAGCATCATCTTTCTCCCATCCTGGATCCTGATTGCTTAGGTAGGTCCCACTCATCTGGACTGGTATAGCAGGATGTTGAGGAAGGAGAACTTTTCCATACTTGTTAATTTCCTTTCCTTGAATCCTGCTAAACCAGTTCACAACCTGCCCTAGAAGACTATTCCTACAGGTTTGGGAGCCTTGCTGCCTTTTCAGTAGATCCTACATTTTCTCAGAACACAAAGAAATTATAGTATTTTATCATTTATGTACATATTTATTTATTTAACATTTCTTATATACCACCTTTCATGATATCAAGGCGGTTTACACTGAACAAACTGAAATTACACTGAACAGGGCATTATAACTTGGAAATAACTATTTTACAGGGAACATGGGCAATGGAGGGTTAAGTGGCTTGCCCAAGACCACAAGCAGCACGTGTGGGACTAGAAACCCCAGTCCTTCCGGCCCAAGGTTGCTGTCCTCTAGTGGGATATGAACCCCCAACCTTCCGGCCTGAGGTAACTTGCCCCAACCACTAGGCCACTCCTCCCTCATAAATTTGATCTCTGCCCGTGCTACACCCAAACTCATCCTTCTACACACCCACAGTTCAAGTATGCACGATTGGCCCGTGCATTTTTACAGAATAGTGACTGTCTAAATTATGCATATAAACCACTAAAATATTATAATTTGTGTGTGCATGGTGCATACCTTTAAATTACACTCTTTATGGTTTATTTATTATTTGATATACCGCTTTTAACCAGTGGCAGCAAAGTGGTTTACAAAGTGCTAAATAGCAGGGGCTAACTGTAAGAGGCACCGCTATATCTGATCAGAAATATTCAATGGTGCTCCTTAAATGGATAACATCATTAAATATACTACTAAAGTTAAGTGCCAGTTCCAGTGCTTTACTTTAGATGTTGGCTGGGCCAGCCTATGTGCTCTAAAAGTAACCTTTTATCTGCTTTATTGTGTCGGTAACTAAGGGGATAAGATAGTGTCCCTATGTGTGAATATCCCCTTGACCTAAGGACACTTCTGGGAAAGGCTCTTTGTAGCTTAGTTAAAAGTAAGTGCACTGTGGAAGCCCACATGTACTTTCAGCCAACCAAAGAAAGGCAGGAGGAGGATATTAGAACGTAAGATATGCCATACTGGGTCAGACCAAGGGTCCATCAAGCCCACTATCCTGTTTCTAACAGTGGCTGATCCAGGTCACAAGTACCTGTCAGGTTCCCAAAAGGTATAGAGATTCCATGCTGCTTGTCCCATGAGTAAGCAATGGATTTCCCTGGTCCACTATAATAATGGTTTATGGACTTGTCCAAACCTCTTGTAAATCCAGCTAAACTAATAGCTTCTACTATGTTGAGTGAAAAAATATTTTCTCCGATTACTCAGAAATATGCTACATTGTAGCTTCATTCGCCCAAGACCAAGGGATACCACAAGGCTCGTCTCTGTCAGCCTTACTTTTTAACCTATATTTGCAACCCATTACAGACATATTCAGGAAATTCAACATTGATCATTACATTTATGCCGATGACATTATGCTGTCTCTCCCCATAGCCACAGGCAACCCCTCCTACCACAACCTATCCGAATGCATACGAGAAACTGAATCCTGGTTAAAGACAAATCATCTCAATATCAACTTCAAAAAAACCAAAGCCATGGTTGTGTCAAAAAACCAATATGCTGTCCACCCCAAAATCATCACGATCAACAGTATAGTCATCCCTGTTAAACAAGAAGTAAAATACCTTGGGATAACATTAGATCAAACCCTCAGCATGCTCCCCCATATAAAACAAAGTAAAACCCATCTTCTTTAAACTGAAAACTGTGCAGCCTCTAAGACCCCTCCTGGACACCTATGACTTTAAGTCTGTAGTCAACACGCTAATTACCCCTCACTTCGACTATTGTAATAGTCTACTACACAGACTCCCTCTCAAAAACATAAACATACTCCAGAGGGCCCAAAACATCACTGCCAGAATTGTCTCCAAAGCCTGCCTAACTGAACATATAACCCCTATTCTACAAGATATACACTGGCTCCCAATACAGAGCTGGATAAAATACAAAATACTTATAACAACATTCAAACTGCTGAATAACATGTCCCCCTCCTACCTAACCACCCTCCTACACGCACCATCAGAATCCAGAACACTCCTACAAAACGCAAACCACTCCCTTGTAATACCCAAAGCCATCTGCAGGACAAAACAAAACACAAGCTCCAGAACCTTCTCATTCACTGCACCAAGCCTCTGGAATTATCTGCCTCTACCAATTTGCATGACCAAAGATCTACAGCTATTTAGAAAGGGACTCAAACGTTCCTATTCACCGAACATTTCAGAAAATAATTGTACCCCCCCCCTCACAAACCGACATACAGCACACTCAACGAACAACCCATTAACCCTCCCACTACCTCTGTCACTGTAAATAGTTAAACTACTGTTCCCATGTGAATTGTTCTGTAAGATATGTTCATGTAGATACTTAATCTACTGTTCCATGTGAATTGTTCTGTTTACATTCTGTTAATTGTAAACCGCCCCTGATCTCTGGAAGGGGTGGTATAGAAGAAACAAATAAATAAATAAAATTAATAAAACTGCATGTCCCCTAGTGTTTTGAAGGAGTAAACAACCAATCTTCATTTACCTATTCCACTCCATTCATTATTTTATACACCTCTATTACATCTCCCTTCGGCCGTCTCTTTTCCAAGTTGAAGAGCCCTAATATTTTAAGCCTTTCCTTGTAGGGATATTCTTTCATCCCCTTTACCATTTTTGTCACTCTTCTTTGTGCCTTTTTTAATTCTGCTATATCCTTTTTAAGATATGGCAATCAGAATGCACATAATATTCAAGGTGTGGTCGCATCATGGAACGAACCAGAAGCATTATATTATCCTTCCTTTTATTCTCCATTCATTTCTTTATGATTCCTAGAATTCTATTTGTTTTACATAGTAACATAGTATATGACGGCAGATAAAGACCAGTATGGTCCATCTAGTCTGCCCAGCAAAGCAGCAAGAGTAGGTGCACTTGCCACTCCGTGCAGGTCATCCTCCCCATGCCTTTGTTTAGGGGCGTACCCACCGCTCCGTGTAGGTCACCCCTATTTGTTCAGATATAAGAGATAGTTATCCTTATTTTGATTTTATCCTGTTGCTATAAAGGATTAACTGTGTCTGTCCCATGCCATTTTGAATTCTATCACTGTGTTTGCCCCCACCACTTCCATCGGGAGGGCATTCCAAGCATCCACCAACCCTTTCAGTGAAAAAGCATTTCCTGACTTTGCCTTTCAGTTTACTCTCTTGCAGCTTCATGTTATGCCCTCTAGTTTTACAGCTTCCCCGTCTTTAGAAGAGGTTTGTTTGTCCAATTATACTCTAAGTATTTAAAGGTCTGAATCATATCTCCCCTGTCCCTCCTCTCCTCCAGAGTGTACATATTTAGGTCTTCAAGTCTCTTCTCATAAGTCTTCTGATGCAAGCTCCAAATCATTTTGGTCGCCTTCCTCTGAACTGTTTCCAGCCTCTTTATATCCTTTGTGAGATACGGTCTTCAAAACTGAACACAATATTCCAAGTGAGGCCTCACCAGCGACTCGGCCGTGGCTGCACACTGGGAAGAGGGTTTCAATGTATTATTCACAATGTTGCCCAGATCCTTTTCCTGGGTGGCGCTTCCTAATGTGGAACTTTGCATCGTGTAACCGTAGTTTGGGTTGTTCTTCTCTAAGTGCATAACTTTACACTTGTCCAGATTAAATTTCATCTGCTATTTGGATGCCCAGTCTCCCAATTTATCAAGGTCCTCTTGCAATTTTTTATGTCACTTACACCGTTTGCAGCCTGCAAACCATGTAAATACCATTGAACAGGTTAGTGCCACTGGATGTCCATGGGTATCGCTGCTACATACCCTGATCCAACGCGGTTAGCTTCGGGGCATGCTGTTGCTCTGGAGTGGAGTGGAGACGGCACCCGTCTCTAACTGGGAAGCGGCTCAATATCACTGCTGCCTGGTTAGTGACATGTGGGTAAAGTAAGGCACGGCAAAGGCTGGCCTATCTTTACCCACGGAAGCTAACCGGGCAGTGCTCAATATCACTTCTGCCTGGTAAGCTTCTGGGCTCTGTGGCGACCCAGATATTCAATGCTGGAGGCTGGATATAGCCCTGGAATTTGAATATGTGGGGATAGAAGTCAGCGGCAATGGCTAGGTGCTTTACAAGTGCTAGCCTTCGCCACTGAATACCACCCCCCCTGCAGTTTTTAGAGAAGAAATGTTATGCCGGTAAATGGTTTGAAATGGTCTTCCTTGAGAAAATCTGTGCTATTTGGATGCCTATGAAATAAAGGTTTGTTCACACTAAATATAATGTGGTGGAGAGTTAGGGGGTCATTCCAGATGCCGAATAACAGAGTTGGACGTGCGAGCTGGACGTCCAACCCGCGCTTAGCCCCCCAGTGCTATTCTGCCAGCAGCGCTCCCCACACATACACAACTTTTGTGCGGGGAGTGCTGTACCTGGGCAGGTGGTGGCGGAACGAGGGAATGACCAGGTGCCGGGATGTAAAGAGTCTATTCAGGATATGCTTCTGTACGCGCCCTGGCACCAACATGGACGTCTGGCTTATTCCATCCCGACAATGGAATAAATGCTGGGTACTGTGAGGTTGGCAGACTGCAGTCCCCCCCGTACCCCATGGTGATGGCTCAGAATGAAGACTGCCAGCATGGCCTGCCCTTGTGGGTCTCCACTGACAGCCAAACAGCTTGGTGTGGGGGCCACTGTCAGGCTTCCATGCTGCCAACTGGACGTGTCTGTGCCATGGTGACAGGATGCCAAAGCACTGGCACACCAGCCGCTGTGTTGTGTGGTGGGAACAAGCAAGGTTGTAGACGTCTTCCTCCTGGGAATATGGTGCACACCGGGCCGTCTATTTTCCCAATTCCACAATCGCGGGTGCGTATAGATCCCGCTGTTTGTGAATCGGGTCCAGCTTGACCCCCATCCAAGTTTTCGGTGTGCACATGGTCCAGGCATGCCCAGTTTAGAATCGGCCTCCACAGCTTTAACATTTACGGGTAATTTTATAAAGGCTCTTTCACACACATATATATTCATTTTATTTATGTATTTTTAATTAGTTCATGCCTTTCTAGTAATAGAGTTATATTAAGGTACAGTAGGTAGTTCCCTGTTTCCGAAGGGCTTACAATGTAAATTTGTACGTGAGGCAATGGTGGATTAAGTGACTTGCCCAAGATCACAGTGTCAGTCGGATTTGGGGACTGATATGCAGCAGCTAGGTACTTTTAAAGTACCTAGCCACTGCTGCTTTAAATAAACCTGGTTATTAAGCATCTGGGTTCGCTGGAGAGCGCTGTTGCTATCCAGTTAACGGTGATATTCAGCTGTTAACCAGATAGAGAAAACCAAGTTAGGGCATTTATTGCGATGCACTATCTTTAACTGGTTTAGCTATACAGTTAGCAGCTGAATATCGCGCTTGACCAGATAGCAACTGGCACCACCCCCAAAACGGGCATTTTTTACATGGTCTGTGGTGATGTTCAGTGGCACTATCTGGATAGTGCCACTGAAAACGGTGATTGCTTCATTTTAGAGAGTTAACAGGTCTGCTAACCAAATAAAACACTTTGAGTATGCCCGCCTTGGTTTCTAGCCTACTCCTACAACTCCGGTGCATGCATGTAGAATGCTGCTTATAAAATTATACCACGTGTACAAGTGCACACAGTGACAAGAATATGTATGGTTGTACATGATTCTGATGTAGACACAGATGGCGTCACTACCTACATGCATTCTTAAAATATGCGTGGTCGTGCATATTTTATGCACACATACATTTAAATCAGCTGCTGAATTCCTCTTACAGCTAACAGAGAGTAGTTAGAAACATAGGCCATGTGGTCTTTTTCTGTCGTCATATTTCTATCTGGTCTGTCCTTCCATATCAACAACTACAACAGTCCCCTTTTTACCTTTAGAGATCCTCTGTGTTGGTCCCATGCTTTTTTGAATTCGGTTACTGTCCTCATCTTTACCACCTCCAATGGGAGACAGTTCCACGGGTCCACTACTCTTTCCGTTGTTGAAATATTTCCACATATCACTCCTGAATCTATCTCCCTTCACCCTCATCCCATGTCCCCTCGTAGCAGAACTTGCTTTCAATTGAAAGAAGCTCTCTCCCTGAACATTTATGTCATGGAGGTATTTAAAGATCTCAATCATATCACCTCTACCCCGCCTTTCCTCTAAGGTGTACATATTAAGATCCTTAAGTCTGTCCTCATATGCTTTATAATGAAGACCACTAATCATTTTAGTAGCCACCCTCTGCACCGACTCCATCCTGTTCACATCCTTTTGAAGGTGTGGTCTCCAGAATTGCACACTATACGCCAAATGAGGTCGCACCAAAGACTTATACAGAGGCATTATCACCTCCTTTTTTCTGCTAGCCATTCCTCTCCGTATGCACCCAAGCATCCTTCTAGCTTTTGCCGTCGCCTTTTCTACCTGTTTAGCTACTTTAAGATCATCAGACACAACCACGCCTAGGTCCCGCTCTTCTTTAGTGGACAAAAGTACTTCACCCCCTATACTATATTGCTCCCTTGGATTGCTGCAGCTCAAATGGCATGAGCTTACATTTTTTAACATTAAATCCCAGCTGCCAAATTCTAGACCATTCTTCAAGCTTAGCTAGATCCCTCCTCATGTTATCTACACCTTCCTGGGTGTCTACTCTATTGCTGATTTTGGTATCATCCGCAAAGAGGCAATCCTTACCTGACAACCCTTCGGCTATATCACTAACAAAGAAGTTAAAAAGAATCGGACCACGGAAAGATCCCTGAGGCACACCACTGGTAACATCCTTCTCCTCAGAGTGAGCTCCATTTACCTGTACTCTTTGTCGCCTCCCACCCAACCAATTTCTAACCCAAGCAGTAACTTTAGGGTCCATCCCTAGGGTGCTCAGTTTGTTTATAAGTCACCTGTGAGGAACAGTGTCAAAGGCTTTACTGAAATCTAAATACACCACATCTAGTGTTCTCCCTCGGGCCAACTCCCTGGTCACCCAGTCAAAGAAATCAATCAGATTTGTCTGACAAGACCTGCCTCTGGTGAATCCATGCTAACTTGGATCCTGTAATCCGCTGGACTCCAGAAACCTCACTATTTTCTCTTTCAGCAGAGTTTCCAATAATTTACTCACCACCGAAGTTAAACTAACCGGTTTGTAGTTTTCAACCACATCCTTACTTCCGCTTTTGTGTAAAGGCACCACATGAGCCTCTCCAGTCCTTTGGCACCACTCCCACTCCAACGAGGCATTGGAAAGGTCAGTAAGTGGAGCTGCTAGAACGTCCCCAGGTTCCCTTAGTATTCTAGGGTGTATCCCATCCGATCCCATCACTTTGTCTACTTTAAGTTGAGCTAGTTTCTCACGAACACAGTCTTCTGAAAATTGTTCAAGATGTCCCTTGCTTCTGTTCCTGTTTGTGGGTGTTTTCTGAGGTCCTGCTCCTGGTTCTTCATCTGTGAACACAGAAGAGAAATATTTATTAAGCAATTCCGCTTTATTCTTATCAGCTTCTACATATTTCTCCCCTGCACCCTTGAGTCTGAAAATACCACTTTTGCCCTCCCTCTTCTCACTAATATATCTGAAAAATGTCTTATCACCCCATTTTATTGCATTGGCAATTTCCTCCTTTTGAATCTTTGCCTTCCTGACTACTTTGCTAGCTTCTCTAAGTTTTTCCAAATATACATGCCTGTCTTCCTCGCTCTGTGATCTCTTGTATTTCATGAAGGCCTCCCTCTTTTTCTTCACTTTTTCAGCTACTTCTTTCGAAAGCCATAGCAGTCTTCTTTTCCTTTTACCTTTATTTACCATTTTAACAAAAAGGTTGGTTGCCCTTAAAATATCCCTTTTCAGTTTTTCTCACTGTTTTTCTACATCCCCCAGCTGTTCCCATCCCACTAACGACTCCCTGAGGTATATAGTTACTATACATTAAGTGATAATGCAATGCTGTTAATGTCACCTCACGAGGCATTGCCAACAGTATCATGCGCTATCTTCTGTGCAGTTAATGCACCATAGGTAATTTTTCTCTGGGTTGACTTCACAGTAACCCTTCCAAAAATGCTTGGAATGCCCTCAACATTTTTTTTTTAATTTATATATTTGTTAAATTTCAAATAACAGCAGGAAAACTGCTTACAGAAGTGAGCCAAAGGAAACAAGTGCACATCACACCAGGAAATATAAACAATAAGCTCATTAGTTCACAGTAACAGGGGCATGGATATAAATCGCAGAAACAATACAGGAAAAAAAGAACATAGGAAAAAAGGACAATAGCAACAGGCCCCCCCTCACCCAGTCCTTCATAAGACTATAGATCCCAAGTCAACGGGAGGAGAGGGATTAATTATGGTCTTAGAAGAAATAAAGGCAGTTAAATGCGCAGGTTCCAAAAACATATCTATTGCCCTGGCAAACAACTAAACATTTACAAGGATAACACAATCTAAAGCTAGCCCCAAGCTGGAGTATGTGTGGTCGGAGCAATAGAAACTGTCTTCTACGCCACTGAGTACTTCTAGCCATGTCCGGAAACATCTGTATTTTACAATTCATAAACAACACATCTCTATATTTAAAGAACAATTTCAGGAGCCAGTCACAATCAACATCCAGGGCCAGTTGCACCAACAAAGTGGCTTTCTGCACCCCTTCCTCCGCAGATTGTTCAAGAATATCCATAATGTTCAAAAGGTCCATACCAGACGCCTGAACCCCATCAGAGGAAACTTTCCCATGCGGAATATAGTACACACTAGTAGTCGGTGGGACAGACTGCTCAGGGACCTTTAAACATTCAGACAAATACTTCTTAAACATCTCATAGGTGGAAAAAGCAGCAGATTTAGGAAAATTCAATAGCCGAAGAGTCCTACGTCGCTCAGTATTCTCCAGATTTTCCACTTTCAACTGCATTGCCAAATTGTCCTTCACCAGAGCTGCATTCGGCGACTCCAAAGCTTTAATTTTTAAATCCTGAGCACTAGACCTTGTTTCCAAGGAACCAAGGTCTGAGCGGCGACGCACCAAATCATCAGAAAACTATGTTACAAACCGTGCCAAACTCTAGGATAACAAGTTAACCGAGGCCTGGAGACCATGAATGGCTTCCCACAAAGTCTGCAAAATAACTTCCAATGGATGGGCAGTAGAAACCTCAGATAGAACTGTAGACAAACAGGCACTCACAGTTACAGAAGAAGTGACCACAGGACTCTCTGCTCCTCCCAAATGGTGTCCCAAGGGGTCTTCCAATGCTGGGACCGCCGCCATGGCTCCTCCACACACTTCAGCCGCTGCTCTCCCACTCCCTTCCGGAGACGCAGCATCGGGGCTGATGTCTCCAGAGCTAGATATTGCCAATGCCAAAGTCCCAGCAGCAACTCTCCCTCTGGAAGATAATGAAACCTCCTCCGACAAGCCCAAGGAGTTCTCCGGTGCAGCCATGGACTCATGCAAGGAACCACCGGAAGATTTTACCAGCAAGGGGGTCTCCAAAGTGAAAAAGGAGGTAATGGATGGCTGGGTCAGCATCAATGTTCCACCGAGGCCCAGACCTAAAAACCTAGCTGAGACAACCCGGGTTTTTGCCTTCTGTTTCCCCATTTTCAGGGAAGCAGTCATCCCACACGCCTGTGTGCTATCACCATCTTGCCACACCCTTGCCCTCAACAATTTAACACGGATGTTTTGTAGTTACTGCATGTCAATTTTGGAAATTACCAGAAGGTAAGCCAAAACCTTACCACAGCTTCATAAACAGGGCCAACATGATAAGTCGCTAAATTTTAATGGTTTTATATTGTCTAGTTCTAGGTAGGAAATAGATAATGCTCTTAACAGCGGCTAGGACTCCAAAGCTATTCAAATGACTGTTTCCTGGACCCATTTCAGAGCTTGTTTTCCAACTCTTGGTGGTATTCTCTAATTTAGAGCATGTTTAAACCCATCAAAGGCACTGCAGAAATCCAGTTATGAGAACAGCCATAGAATCTCTTGTTACATTCAGCACTGTGCTCTGCCTGTGTTAATCAGGAAAGAGAAAATTTGACTGTAGTTTTAATTTTCCTCAGGCATTTCATTAAAGCAATCTAAGAACTATTAAATTCTTGGGTTATTGCTAGTCATTGGGAAGTAGAGTGTGTACTTTTAACTTTTAATTAGTAAGCAGGTATTTCTTATTTTTTATGAAGGCCTCCAGCAGGGAGGTGGAAGGTACGGTGAGAGGAAAAACAGATTATATGATATACACACTTTTGGCTGCCCAGTTTTTTTGTTAAACTGAAGGGTCTAAGCAGAACTCATTAACTTCCATCAGAGTGCTCAGGGGCGGACACTGTGCAGCTTACACAGATACTTGATGCATTGCCAAGCCTGCGAAAATACTGGGCAAGCAAGAAAGGGCTAGGAATAGGAAAAAAAAGACTGCTAAATAGCCAGGAATGTTTAGTTTTTGCCATGGTAGGAAAAAATATAAATCTTAGTTCTGCATTGCCTGCTTAAAACTCACACATGACTTTCTTCTTTCCAGTATCCGGCAAGGCCTTGGGCACTCCTGTAGCTTCTGTTTATCTTGGCTTAACCCCAAAATAGAATATCTTAGTTCTCTCCAGGATCTGTACCTTTCTGTATCTTAATAGAAATCATTTTTCATTAGTTTCTGAAACATGTACTTCCAATGCTTCAGTGCCCAGATTTCTACTACTGCTGCTGTTATCATTTCTACAGCGCTACTAAGCCTACGCAGCACTGTATGAGATAGTCCATGCTCAACAGAACTGACAATCTACACTGGTCAACATTGAAATCGTTACTGACTTTAAAAGGCCCTAATCTGTAGTATCTTGGTGAGCTGAACACGAATATTACATTAAAAAAATTTATTGGCTCTCATTTTGAAGATATTGCATGTAGTTCATTTTTGACGTTTCACCGTGTAAATTTATCCAGTAGGACATCAACAACATCCCAAATAAGCCTTGAATGATGTAATATTGCATCACATTGCATAATACCAGCATGCACACATCATCCAGAGTTGATTGCATCATTTTCTGATGCAATGCAATACTACTGCCAGACAGCTGCTGAAGCCATCTGACGTCAGCAGTGTACTATATGCAATCGGAAAGGAAAGTAATCTGGTATTCTATTCCGATATTGAAAGCCTCATGAATGCCTTAAAAATCAGTCATGACCCACAAGACTGGAGACTATTTGTAGACTCTTCGAAACTGAGTCTGAAGGCTGTGCTTTTGAACAATGGAAACCGTCTTCCATCTAATCTCCAGGAACAAGCAGGAATGAGTCTTCACATATGGGTACGTCGGTACCGACGGAGCCTGTGCGGGAACGCTCCCCAGCGTCCAGAAAGAAAGCTTTTGGGAGCATCCCACATGCATGTGCGCTGTCTTCTCGCCTAAACACTTCCCTCTTATCAGTTTTCCGCGGAGCCGGCAGGACGTATTCCTGTCACCGCAGAAAATTCTTCTTTTTATTCTTAGTTTTTTGTGGTCGTGTCTGCCTTCCCTCGACGCCATCGGTACCGCCGGTGCTTTTCTTTCTTTTTACTAAAGAATTTCTTCTTTTCTTAGAAATCTTTTCCTGTTTAGTGCCTGACGGTTTCTAGGCCACTGGGCCTCTATCCTTCCATTATGGAAAAGCCAGCCACTTAAGAAATGCTCAGTGTGGCGGTACAGATATTTTTTCAGACACTCATACTTGGTGTCTAAAATGTTTAGGTCCTGACCATTGCCCTCTGGAGTGTCTCTCCTGCTGGAGCTCAAACAGAAGAAGTCTTCAGGATCGAGCACAACTCGATTCCCGGTTCACATCACACTCGATGTCACCAGCTAGAATATCTTATTTTTCACAGGATCAGGTAACCAAACAAAAGTCTGTCAAGACTAGCCAGTCCTCGAGTGATAGATCTCCTTCTCAGCATCAAGATGCCTCTGGCGTTGCCCTCGAGGACATCTTGGCAATAAAGTCCCAGCGGGAGTCTTCGGGCTTCAAAGCATTATCGGGGCTCCAGGTTGTTCCCGGGGTTCTTACCTCGACGGACATACCTGGGCCATGCTCGGTGGTTGTGGCCACTTCGAGCAGTACGGACACCTCGGCATCGGCTATGGTGATGGATGAAACACTCCTCACCGATGAACGTAGTCTAGCGCTCTCGGTTACTTCGGTACCGCTAGAGTTGCTGCAGACCGTTCCTCGAGTATCGGTATCGAGTTTGGTACCCGTACCAGTATCGACACCGGCATCGGTGTCGGTACCGTCCATGCTTGCTTCGACAGACTTGCTTCCTTCGATGCCGAGCCTGGAATCGATCTCTAGCATGGAGGATTTGGTACCGACTCGTCTCGGTACCGACCTCGGACGGTACCGAAGACATCGCTTTAAGGAAAATCCGATGCTTCATCCTTTCAAGTCTTCTGATCTCGATGACTGGGATGACTCCATCGGTACCAAGGCTGAATTTTCAGCCTTTATCCCTCATTTTAGAGGGTCCTCTTCCGGGGAGATTTCTTTTCAAGCTTTTCTGCTTGATATGGTAAAGTTACTTGCCATTTCTATACCTGGTAAAGAATCCCTACCGGGGGATTCAGAGACACTGCAATTCCCCTGGATTCCAAAGGAGGTCATCATGCTTCCTTTGCATCAGATCTTACAAGATCTACTATTAAGAATATGGGAAACTCCTTTAACGGTATTCCCACATTCTAGGACACTTGACACTATGTACAAGATGCCACCTTCTCCAGGTTTTCAAAAGACTCAACTTCCTCATCATTCTGTTGTTGTAGAATCAGCAATGAGGCGTATTAAAAGTGCAAAGAAGCACTCTTCTTATCCGCCAGGTCGTGAGTCTAGGACTTTAGATGCCTTTGGACGTCGATGCTTCCAGGCATCCATGCTTTCAGCAAGAATTATCTCATATATTTTCTATATGGGATTATCTCTTGAAGAGGTCACAAAGAACTTAAATTTTTTGAACCCTTTTCTTCCAGAGCATAAAAGAGCAGACTATTTCTTATTAGTCAATCAGGCTCAAAATATCTTTAGGTTCCTTAATCGTGCTTCCCTGAACTGTTTTGAGTCTATTAGCAGAACTTCTGCTATAGCCATAGGAGCACGACGCATAGCCTGACTCCAAGCTTCAGACTTGGACAGATGGGTACAGAAAAGGCTAGGAAATACTCCTTGTACTGGTGAAAATCTCTTCAACAAGGAGGCTTTATTTCAAGCTAATCAGTTAAGCACTGATGCTGTTGCTTTCAGAGGATTGTTAAAACTTTCCTCTATCCCAGCTAATAAAAAATCTCCTAAAAAGCTTTATCCCCCTAGGGGAAAAAAGTTTTATCCATCTTCTACCCATGATGCAGATGTGTCCAAAAACAGGGAACATCAAACCAGGCTAAGCAAATCAAAACCTCAATAGGCTCAGCAAACCTAGCAGTCACAGGGTTTCTGATATTTTATTCACTTTTCCTGTGTGAGGTTTTTAGAACCTCTGAACCTACTTCTTTTCAACAGAAGCATCTAAGGTTCCTCTCATCCATGTTGAGATATCAGTCATACATTGATTCAATCCTCGACTCTGGGCATGAACCTCCTTTTAGCTCCAAGAGCTATTGAGGACCATCATACCCTAAAGATAACAGGTTTTCTCTTTAAAAAAAAAAAAGAACTAACAACTACCAACAAGGTGAGCTATGCTCTTCACCTTGACAATTTCCTGTATGAGGATCTCTCATACTTTTTTTTTATTTTATTTTATATTTTACAACATTTCACAATATATCAAGAAAGTACAAACATTCCTAAAGAAGAAACAGGAAAAACTCCAAGAAATAAAGCATGAAGCAACTGGAAAACCCAGACCAAGTAATACAAAAAAAAAAAGTTTTCCACCCTAGCCCACAAAGGAGGTGGAGGAGCCAAACCATCATTAACCAAAGATGATAAGAAAAAGGAAAAGGGCAAATGCTACACTAGAATACACTTTATGAGATAGCTGGAGAGTCTCCAACCGAGGGCTCCAAACGTTTAGCAGTAATGAAAGCTAACAGTTGGGACGGTTCGTAAAAAACATAGGAAACTGAATGCAACTTAACTAAGCATTTACAAGGATGTTTAAGAAAAAACAAACCGCCCAACTGTAAAATACCTGGACGCAACAAAAGAAATTCTTTTCTACGTTTCTGAGTAGTTCTAGCCAAATCAGGATAAATCCTAACTAACAAACCTCGAAAGGGTACATTCCTTTTCCTGAAAAAAAGCTTCAATAGCCATTCCCTATCGGATAGGAGAGCGAAAGTTATCAGTAAAGTAGAAGGAACAGGATCTTCACTCTTGGAACGCTCTAACATTTCAGTAACATTTAAAATATTAACTTGATTCTGAGAACTACCCATCAAAGCATCCCCAGCAGTAGGATCAACCAATGTCATCTTAGCCTTAGGTAGATAATATGCCCTAACCAGAGGTGGGATTAAATCAGATGATACCCCCAAAACTTCCATTAAATATAACCGAAACATTTCTACAGGTGAAACAGACATTATCCTAGGAAAATTAATTAATCTAAGATTATTCAACCTAAAAGAATTGTCCAACTGTTCCAACTTAGACTGAATTGAGAGAAAAGATTTCTTAAAGCCATCCGTTTGTTCTTCCAGACCCTCCACCTTCTGTTGCACTGCGATAACTTCAGAATGTAAACCAGAAACTCTTTGCTGCAAAGCGTCCACAGTTGAGCCACTTTCTGCAACTTTCCGTTCCAAGGAAGATACCTTAGGGACAATCGCTTCCCCCAGAGAGAGAATAGCCTGCCAAATGGTCTCTAACTCTCATACTTTTAACTGCAAGGGGACCCTACCTCTTCAAAGACTTACCAAATTGTAAGTCTTATCCCTCTTAGTCCAGACATTCAGTCTCTAAGAGTACTACTAATCAACTAGAGGGCTTATTCTCTAAGCCCATAGGATTTTCTTCAATACCTACTCCAGTAAGCAGTTTCCTTACAGAGTTTCTTCCCCTTTTGCGGTTCATCTTTTTCTCTGTGTATCTTTGAGCTAACCTTCTCAGATACTTCTTTAAGGCAGCTTATCAGACAGAAATTGAGTATTCCCACTCCAAATTATATCTGACGGTCCTCTCTAACCTATATGACCTAACTTTTTTTTCTGCTGCCTTAATAACAGATCACTCCAAGAGAAGAACCCATTTGGACAATTTATTGTTGCAGATATCAAGCCTGTCTACTATTCTTAGCCATCTTCAATTCTTTTTGGCTCCAACAGAATAGATTAGGTTGCACACTGGCAATTTAACAGCCAGATCTAAGCAACCTACAACATGCTCTCTGCAATTATACAAGAAAGCTCTGCAACTATGGGCCTTTGCCAGAGAGCCTCAGAGCTGCTCCTAGTAGCTAGCTTCCAGATGGTTAAAAAGGGCTTCAGCTAGTAGACTCTGCCCAGTCATGCTCCTACATGACTGGTTTTTTCCTAATCTTTTAAATTCTTTTTAAGGAAAAGTAACCAGGGCTTAGACCACGTGAAAGTGTACAGAATTGCACAATTCCCTGGATTGTTCCACATCTCACTGGAATTTCTGCAACAGGGATGCATTCTTTTCACTGCAGTCGGTCCTTATTCACTATTTTTTCCCTATACTTCATTGTAGCTTATGATGAACTAAAGAGCGCATGATACTCATATTGCCCTCATAGAGAGGCAAGCATGGTATCCCTTTATATTGCGTCTTTTTCTCAAGCTACTACTTGAAGTTATAGAAGGATCCAGACTTGCTGTCTTAAGGCTAAGATCTCCTCTGCCCTCCTTCACGTACGTCTCAAGACCTGGTTATTCAGGGGATAGAGCTTTTTTAAAGAAATCTAGTCCTCTCCTTGTAAGTGGAAAACATAGTACAGTCAAACCTCGGTTTTCATGATTAATCCGTTCAAAAAAGTCTGACTATAACCGAAACGGACTAAAACCGAAGCAAGATTTCCCATAAGAAATAATGTAAATTCAATTAATCCGTTCCAGACACCCAAAAATATTGACAAAAAATACATTTTATAGAGAATAACTATCTTTTTACATACAGAAAACAATGAGAAATACATATAAATGACTAATGAAATGGATAAATGAGCATGTAACATCACTTTTACCTTTATTGAAGACTTTTGTTGGCATACACAGTGTCGGGAGAGGTGGAGAGGCAGTGTCAGCCAAGCAGCAGGCAGTTGAGAAACAGTGGGACAGAGAGTCTTAGGCTGCCTCCGGCCCCCCTAAGGTAGCAGCCTGACACAGGTGAGAGTCAGAGAACAGCGTGGGGCTGTGCCAGCAGGAGCCTGCAGCTGCAGACTGCAAGGTTTCAAGGAGAGGCCGCGTGTGCAGGCCTGCAGGACACCCAGAATCCAATCGGGAGGGCAGGGGCCCCGGCGGGAGACTGGGCCGCCAAGGAGAAGCAGATTCGGTCACCAGCTCCTGTCCCGGTTCAAGGGATGTGCAGGGGAAGAGGCAGCAGGCAGACGTCAATCGGGGGAGAGTCCGGGGCAGGAAGCAGTTTCGGGCAGGCCACGCTGGAGCGTTGAACTCCTCGGCTCCCCAGAGGTCCCGCAGAATCGCTGGCTCAAGCTCCGTGGGAGATCGCTGGCTCACGCTAATCCATGGCAGGTACGGGGGGGGGGGGGGTAAAATGCTGTACGAAAACCGAGACAACGTACGAAAACCGAAACACAATCTTGATGAAAAAAATCAACGAAAACCGAATCGTACGAAAACCAGGGCATACGAAAACCGAGGTTTGACTGTACCAGTTTTCCATGAAACGTTCTCTATGGTTCTTCCATTTTTAATCAGACAGAGATTCTCCATCAATATTCTCAAGTAGGTCTTAATCCTTCTTGTTATTGGGTCAATCTCTATACAACATCTGACTTTGAAAGATTTGTTTTCTGTCCATATTAATGCTGTCCCAGCATATCATAAAACTTAATGGACAACCAATTTCTATGGTACATTAGGAAATACCTTCTTTACCTTTTCGGTTACCTCACATCTGAAGCTCTCCATGTAAAGTCATTGTCATAAGTGACATCACTTACAAAAGACTTTACTGATCTTCAAGAAATTGGGGGCCCAATGCCTATTACAAATGTCTTGGTCTTTCATTTGGATAAAGGGGGTCTTAAAGACCTATCCTTTTTTCTGCAAAGGATATTTCTTCTTTTTCATCCAAACCAGTCAGATTTATCTCCACTCTTTCCTAGGGCCTTATTCGGCTCCAAGGACAAGGAATTCAAACTTTGGACTTTACAGAAGCTTTAGCTATTTTCTCCAAAGTCCAACCTCATTAAACTCCCCCATTTTTTCTTCTGGGGTTAGTTCTAGCCATTAAGGCTTCTTATCTCTTCCTGTATTGCAAAATGTATTTTCCTCTACTTCACAGTGAGGAAATTTCTTTGAGGATAATGTACTGGCTCTCAACTACAGACCCATATTAGCCTCACCAAATATTTTCGCAATACATTTGAGTAAGACCCACCTTAGAAAATTGAAATTCAATATTTTCTAACAATTATAATCTATACAAGGACCCTCCTCTTGATACCTTGTTTAGTCAAGCTGTTCCACAGCCCCCTTTTTTCTTTTCTAGTTCAACTCCTACCCTCCATCCCTTCGATGCCTGAGAGGTTCGGAGGAACAAGCATGACCCATCCATTGGATTGCAACATGCTGGGGCCTCCTCCAGGCATCTTAGCCTGGGAGTCCCCATATGTGAAGACTCATTCCTGCTTGTTCCTGGAGATAGCACAGTTACTTACCTGTAACAGGTGATCTCTGGGAACAGCAGGAATAAGTCTTCACAACCCACCCACCTCCCCTAGGAGTTGCGCTCTCTCTCTCTCTCTCTCTTTCTTTCTAATTTGTCTACTTCCCTCCTCCGGTCTCAGCTACAAACCCAACTGATGAGAGGGAAGTGTTTAGGCAGGAAGGCAGTGCGCATGCGTGTGGGATGCTCCCAAAAGCTTTCTTTCTGGACGCTGGGGAGCGTTCCCGCGCAGGCTCCATCGGTACCGACGTACCCATATGTGAAGACTTATTCCTGCTGTTCCCAGAGATCACCTGTTACAGGTAAGTAACTGTGCTTTCCAGTAGCGCATGCCGTCCACATGAAAGAGACATACAATAACTTAATCTACTGACTTCCATTAACTATAACAAGTACAGCTGGCACCTCTGTGGTGACTTGAAGGTAGTTGCCCTTTTAATGGGACTGCAGCAGGGATATATAAAATACATGTGTTTCTTATGTGAGTGGGATAGCCGAGCAAGGGATTGGCACTACTTGAAGAAGGAATGGAATCGCAGACAAAATGTAACAGCTGGAGAGAAAAATATCCAGCACCCAGCTCTGGTTGAGGCTCACAAAATCCTGCTACCACCCCTTCACATCAAACTAGGTTTGATGAAAAACTTTGTGAAAGCCATGGACTGCACTTCGCCAGCTTTCCGATACCTGCATGAAAAATTCCCTCGACTCAGCAAAGCAAAGATTAGAGAGGAAGTTTCTGTGGGTCCTCAGATTTGAGAGCTCTTCAAAGATGACCGGTTCAACAACTTGCTGCAGGGTGATACGAAACAAGCATGGAATGCTTTTCGCCTAGTGTCAACAAACTTTCTCGGGAATGTTAGGGCAGAAAACTACAAGGAACTAGTAGAAGACATGCTGATGCAGTATCAGAAACTTGGCTGCAATATGTCTCTAAAGATCCATTTCCTTGATTCCCATCTCGATTTCTTTCCTGACAACTGTGGTATGGTTAGTGATGAACAGGGCGAACGTTTTCACCAGGATATCGCAACGATGGAGCAAAGATACCAGTGAAAATGGTGCACTACAATGCTGGCTGACTACTGCTAGACACTCCCCAGAGAAGCTCCCGAACAGCTGTACAAGAGACAGGTGAAAAAATCTAAGAAGTAGTCTATGACTTGGTTTTTTTACAGGTATTAACCGAAGGCCTATTATATTTACTATTGACATGCATTTCGTGACGTAAACATTAATTCTTGTAGATTACAAAAAAACTAGAGCCAACTTTGCAATTTCACTGTCATATTCGTGTTCAGCATATAAAAATTGATAAGAAATGACTATTTTTATTTCAGTCAAAAAAGGAGCACCTACTTGCAAACAGCCAAGACAAACACACAGAGCAAGAGGTAATGTGGTCACTGCGCTTTATTATTAAAGAAACGCCCCAACGCGTTTCGGCAGACGCCTTCCTCAGGGGGCTGAGAATGTTCAATGTGTCTTACATCAGTTGAAGCACACAGGGATAATGTATAACATAGGATCAACTATGAATAGGCGTACTGGCTGTCATTAAGAGTGCTATCTTTCAATTTCACTGTCATATTCGTGTTCAGCATATAAAAATTGATAAGAAATGACTATTTTTATTTCGGTAACATGACCTTTGTAAATATTTGTTGACCAGTGCTATCAAGACCAACAGAACAAATGAGAGATTGGGGAGGCTGTTTATTGTGAGAAATTATTAAAAACAACATGAATATTAAACAGGAGCATAAGGGGTTTAGAATTTAAAAGCTGCCTAAAAAGGTGAGCATTTAGCCTGGATTTGAATAGGACCAGAGACTGAGCTTGATGTGCCAACTCAGAAAATCTATTCCAGACGTACGGTGCAGCAAGGTAGATGGAGTCTGGAGTTGGCAGTAGAGGAGAAGGGCACAGAAAACAGTGACCTAACCTGATGAGCAAAGTTCCCAAGGAGGGGCGTAGGGAGAGAGAAGAGGTAAAAAGGAGCTGCAGAATGACTGCATTTGTAGGTCCTTAAGAGAAATTTGAACTGTATGCAGAAAAAGATAGGGAGTCAGTGAAGTGACTTGAGAAGATTAGGAGATAAAAAGCCCAGTTTTGCAAAGGATGTCTAGGTAGGAAGAGAGACATCCAACTTGGTACATTTATAATGAGTAAGGTATTTTATGAAAGGCTTGCTGAAGTGGAATCTTTTGTAAAATACCTACAAGACTAGGTTGGTGGCATGCAAAGCAGAAGTAGCCATTTTACAAAGAAACATGCCCCAAAATAAGCAAAGAGGCATCTACAGATGTAAGTGGCAGATTTTGTAGAACTGGACTTCCAGGAAGAGCCAACTAAGGAACAGAGTGAAAAAAATCTTTTTTAATGAAAATTTTTTTAGCACCAGAGAGCTAAGCACAATTGCCCCCCTAATCACTGGTGCAGCCCCCAGTTTCAAACCAGCTTTTAGCTCACACTTCGGTGCCTGCCTGTGGAGTAGGTATAAATACCAGCATCCAATGTTTTTTTAAAAATATGCGTGTATTACTGTTATAGTTCATAGTTTATTAAAATTTGATATACCACCTTTCAAATTAAAAATAGAGCGGTTTACATAAAAGCAATAGAAGAATCAGAAAGGAAGTCCAATAAATATCAGCTAGTGATAGTTACAAAATGTACACCCTTGTGCAAATTTATTGAAACAAGTCTGATTTTTTAATCTTTTCAGCCTACAAATTGTATATGCATTTAATTTTGATCTTTTTTTTAATCAACTGGGTTAAATCATCACATATGTTAAATCATCACATATGAGATGTTTCATCATTATTTGTGGGTTTATGGGTTAAATGATGTAATAGATGACGTGATATGATGTAGAAATGACTTATTGTGAATGCGACTATAATATCAGCCAACATTGCATCCTTTGAATGTATTCTTAGTTGCTAATCCAACCGTTGTGCATGATGGAAGCGACACCCAGAAAACGCACAAAGATCGTCACCCTGCACAAACACACAAAGAAGACCTACAGGGATATAGCAAGTATAGTTGGTGTCAGTCTGGCAACCATCAGTCATGTGATCAAATCTAAAAAGGAGACAGGATCCATCTCGCCTAAACAAAAGGGAAATTGTGGTCGTAAGAGGAAAACTACACCCAGAGACGACAATTATGTTCTCAGGGAAAGTAGAAAAGACCCTCGGAAGACAAGCGATGCATTAAAAAGAGATTTAGAAGAGATAGGTATAACAGTCAGTTCTTCGACAATTCGCAGGTGACTTTTGGAAGTTGGTTGAAAAGCACGACAACCTCTGAAAAAACAACTTCTGACAAAGGTTACGAAAGAGAAGTGCTATAAATGGGGCTGAAACATAAAGAGTGGACTAAAGAAGATTGGAGAAAAGTAATATTCACTGATGAAAGTCATTTCAGAAAGCCTTTGACAAGGTCCCTCATCAGAGACTTTTGGCAAAACTAAAAAGTCATGGGATAGGAGGCAGTGTACTATTGTGGATCAAGAACTGGTTAAAAGATAGAAAGCAGAGGGTAGGGCTAAATGGCCAATTTTCCCAGTGGAAAAAAGGTGAATAGTGGAGTACCCCAGGGATCTGTGCTGGGTCCGCTACTTTTTGACATATTCATAAATGACCTGGAAAAGGGAATAACGAGTGAGATTATCAAATTTGCAGATGACACAAAACCATTTAAAGTTGTTAAAACCCATGAGGATTATGGAAAATTGCAAGAGGATCTTGATAAATTGGAAGACTGGGCATCCAAATGGCAGATGAAATTTAATGTGGACAAGTGCAAATTTATGCAGCTAGGAAAGAGCATCCCAAACTATGGTTACACGATGCAAGGTTCCACATTGGGAATCACCACCGAGGAAAAAGATTTAGGCGTCATTGTGGATAACATGTTAAAACCTTCCGCCCAGTGTGCAGTGGCAGCCAAGAGAGCAAATAGAATGCTAGGTATCATAAGGAAAGGAATGGAAAAAAACCCAAAGGATATTATAATGCCTCTGTATCGTTACATGGTGCGACCGCACCTTGAATATTGTCTGAAATTCTGGTCACCGTATCTTAAAAAGGATATAGTGTTATTAGAAAAGGTTCAGAGAAGAGCCACCAAAATGGTAAAGGGGATGGAAAGATACCCCTATGAAGAGAGGCTAAAAAGGTTAGGGCTCTTTAACCTGGAAAAGAGACGGCTGAGGGGAGATATAATAGAGTTCTATAAATTAATGAACGGAGTGGAATGGGTAAACGTAGATTGATTGTTTATATTATCAGAATATAGAAAGACTAGGGGACTTGCAATGAAGCTACAGGGTAAACTATTTAAGCAAATAAGAGAAAATATTTTTTCACTCAACATGTAATCAAACTCTGGAATTTGTTACGGGAGGATGTAGTAAAAGCTGCTAGTGTAGCTGGGTTTAAAAAAGGTTTGGACAAGTTCCTTGAGGAAAGGTCCATAAACCATTATTAAAAGGGACCCAGGATATCACTGCTTGACCCAATACAAGCATTGAGAAACCTGTGTCTTTTGGGGAGACTGCTAGGTACTTATGACCTAGATTGGCCACTGTTGGAAACAGGATACTGGGCTTGATGGACCTTGGTCTGACCCAGTATGGCATATCTTATGTTCTTATGTTCACCCAGGGCCAAAAAAGCTAATGTGTTCGGTGTTCACCTGGAGAAAAGATTTGTGATTCCCACATCAACCAGAACATGAAACACTCCCGAAAGAAGATGATCTGGGGGTGTTTCAGTTATTATGGAGTCGACAGCTTGCATCCAGTCAAGAGAATGATGCGTTCACAACAATACGTCGATGTTCTCCAAAGAAGAGTTGTTACAGAGCTAGAGAAGACATTTCCTGATGGATCTGGCATCTTTCAGCAGGATCTTGCCCCATGCCACACATTGAAATTGGTGAAAGTTTTTTTTCAAAAAAAGCAAATAAAGGTACTGGACTGGCCAGGAAACTCTCCGGATTTAATCCAATAGAGAATCTGTGGTCCATTTGCAAACTTCGCCTTCGTGGAGTGGACTGTACGACAAAGGAGAAGCCTATTCAAGCTCTGATTCAAGTCTGGTACAGGGACCCAAAAATCGTTGCAACTGCTCGAAATTAGTGGACTCCACGCCAAATCGTGTCCAGATGCTGGTAAAAAATAGGAGGTTATATTATGTACTAATATGTAGCTATTAATAAGATTTTCCATGGAAATTCCAGTTTTCACTTATTTTTCAGTTTGTTTCAATTAATATGCACAAGGGTGTACAACATACAGAGAGAGAAGGCAGAGGGGAAAGAAAGAAGTTGGGTAGAAAAAAAGTGAAAGAGTAGGAGATATGTGCAGGCCAATCCATAAAATGTTTACTGCACAGAAAAGTCAAATGCCTTCTGAAAGAGATGAGTTTTTTAAGCTGCTTTGAACACCTTATAAGAGGGTTCATGATGGAGGTCCAGAGGAAAGTCATTCCATAGACTTGGTGTGCAAAAGTAAAATGCTGAGTTATATCTGGCATGAGAAAAATGGGGAAGGGAAAGGCAGTTAGCATGAATAGAGCAAAGGGTACAGTGGGGAGCATGAGGGATGAATAATGGGGACAGATATGAAGGAATACCTGTATGTAAAGTTTAATGAACAAGAGTCAGGATTTTGTACTGTATGCCATAATAAACAGGCAGCCAGTGATAGTGAATCAGTAGGGGTGTAATATGGTCAAATTTGGAAGCATGTACAAGTAGTCATAAGAACATAAGAAATGCCATAGTGAGTCAGACCAGAGGTCCATGAAGCCCAGTATCGTGTTTCCAACAGTGGCCAATCTAGGTCACAAGTAACTGTTGGATTCCCAAAAATGTACATAGGTTCCACAATGCTTCTCCCGGAGTAAGCAGTGGATTTCCCGGGTCCTTTTTTAATAATGGTTTATGGAGTTTTCCTCCAGGAACTTGTCCAAACCTTTTTTAAACCCAGCTACACTAATGACTTTTACTACAGCGTCCGGTAACAAATTCCAGAGTTTGATAACACATTGAGTGAAAAAATATTTTCTCTTATTAGTTTTAAATGGGTTACATTGTAGCTTCATTGCATATCCCGTAGTCTTTCTACTTTTTGATGGAATAAACAACCAATCTACATTTAGCCGTTCCACTCCGTTCATTAATTTATAGAATTCTATCATATCTCCCCTCAACCGCCTCTTTTCTAAGTTGAAGAACCCTAAACCTTTAAGCCTTTCCTCAAAGGGGTATCCTTCCGTCCCCGCTACCATTTTGGTGGCTCTTCTCTGTACCTTTTCTAATTGTGCTATACTCTTTTTAAGATACGACGACCAGAATGCACACAATATTCAAGGTGCAGTCGCACCATGGAACGATACAGAAGCATTATAATATCCTCTAACAGCAGCGTTTTTGTATTGTAAAATCAGAAGGAACCCATACTCTTCTGGTTTGCCCAAACCACTCCCAGAACACACCCCTTTCAAACCCCGCGGGCTATAGATCAAAACATATAAATAGTGGTTTTATAAAATTGATATTTAGCCATAGGGGGAGCCTGGGCCCCTCCACTTTTGGCACTGGCAAGTGTTGGTGGTCCAGTTTCAGACTCGGTCCACAGTGCTAAAGATGTGCATTGCTGCTTTGTGTATTCCATTCTCATGCAGCTCCCACTCAGTGCACACGCCCCTGTTCTGCTGCCCTGCCATCAGCACGCACCCGATGCCGAAGTCCCTGCTTTCCCCGTCTCCAGAGTCTTCAGCCCTTTCTCCTCTGCCTCCTTCCATCTTCCTGTTGCCGCACATGCCAACACTTCCCCTTCTTGAAAGGAGGCCTGTAACACTAGCAAAGCAGAGACAGGTGTTCCCAACTGTTAAGAATTGGCTATGGGATGACAATGAAAGAAGGCTATTTAAATTACTAGTCGTATTAATGTTCTTTGGGGCATTCAGAATTAATGAAGCAGTGGCAAGATTTCACAAGGACTCCCAGAGTACCCACTTTGAAGATGGAAGGAAGACAGAACAGGTTTGCATATAGATAAATCTAAAACTGATCAATGAGGCAGAGGCAAGATGGTTTAGCTAGAGAACCGAGGTAGCTGAATTGTGCTCTGTCAAAGCCATGGAGGAATACTTGCAAGTTAAAGCCCAGGTTCCAGGCATCCCATTAAGGCACAAGGACAGTAGCTGCCTTTAACAATACCTATTTAAAAAGGTGTGGCAGATGGGGTTAGAAACAGCAAACTATGAGACTCAAGGTTTCGTCTCACATTCCTGTATGATAGGAGAGGCTGCTCTGGGCTGGAATCTAGACATCCAAAAAGAAAAAACATCAGTAGATGTGAATCATACAAATACAAAAGTTATATAAGGCCAAATCTAGGTGACGCCAACTAATACTTAACTGAAATGTCATTATAGGCAACACCTCCTGGATATGGATCATTGCCCATTTAATAGGCAAGAAGGAGACCAGTGGGCAACTACTATGAAAGACAATTGGGGTTTCCAGCTCATGAAGTAGAGATACAGTGGCTAGGAAAAAGAGGCATTGCTGGGACCAGCTGATGTCAGCAGTAAGGAGCTGGATCAGTGGTAGACGCCCCCCAACTATGTTCTACTGCACCTCAGGGGAAATGATCTCGTGTGCACTAAAAACATTGATATGATCATGAAAATCAAGAAGGACATAGAGTGACTCAAAGCCACATGGAGAAGAACTGATCACAGATAATTCCGAGGCTGAAATAGGTCTGAGCCAGAAATCCCAGAGGGTATTGAAAGGAATAGAAGGAAACTCAGAGCTGAGATAGGTAACTTCATAATTGGTTTGGAGGGCAGAATTATTAAACATGAAAGTATATTACTGGGAAGCCACATCTCATACAAGGAGGACAGGGTACACAGAGTAGACATTGGGCTAGATATTTTCGATACTGATCTGTGCAGAGCAATCAGTTCAGTGTTCTAGTATTGGGATAGTCAGGCCCACTAATACAAGTGGGCTCTTCCTGGTGGCGAGACTTCACCGATTAGCAACAGGGTGCAAGCATAAAGGGGAGCCGAGCTTCAGAAGGTTAGGGCACCTGGGTCCAAAAAAAGGGGACCTGGGGGCAATACGTGGGGTTTTGGGCTCATTGAGGCAGGCAAGTGGGGGTTTGGGATAAGCTTGTACAGTTGCCAAGAATACTGACCGATGGCAACCAAAATCAGCTGACTATACAAAGTGGTAGTCAAGTAGGGCAGTGTCTGTCTGGCCAAGTAGCAGGCCAAGATGGATGGCCACCTGGTCCCTAAGAGTAACTGGCTGGATAAAGGAAGAAAGTACCCCTTCATGCGTCAAGAGAGGGTCCCGCTTTAGGTTAGGGTAAATTTACTGGGATGTTGCATATTTATGAGTGTTTTTATTTATTTATTTACATTCTCTTATATACCGTGCTTTTCTGCATCAGTGTGGTTTACATTGAACAAACTGAAATTACATTGAACAGGGCATTATAACTTGGAGATAACTATTTTACAGGGAACATGGGCTATGGAGGGTTAAGTGGCTTGCCCAAGACCACAAGGAGCACCTATGGGACTAGAAACCCCAGTCCTTCCGGCCCAAGGTTGCTGTCCTCTAGTGGGATTTGAACCCCCGACCTTCCAGCCTGAAGTACCTTGCCCCAACCACTAGGCCACTCCTCCACTCCTCCACAAGAGTGTTACCCTTAAAAGGTTTAAATATACAAATGTTATTTTGGGTTCAGCTGTGGCCTGTTTTCTCCACTAATAAAGAACCCAAGTAATAACTGTGCTCACTGCAGAAAGCCTGTACTGGAGCCCAGGTCTAAAGCACCAGCACACGATTTCCTAACACAAGTTTAACGCAGAAGTTTGCTCAGCAATGCTGTCAGCAAACAGCATGCAAAGAGCCGCGCACAAAAAGTCTGCGCTAAACAAGGAGAACAAACCAGGTACACACACACAGTTAGCAGCACTTATATTCTGCGTACAAAATAAAACCCTGTTTGGCACCTGAGCAGAATACTATTGCTGTTTATGCGCCAGAGAGCATTCCGGTACATGCTCATAACATTGTTCCAGCCCACTTCCCCCTACCGAATATTTTGTCCAGCACTTTTTTCAGCAGAAGCCAGAAAAAAAAGTTGCAGGTACTGTACGCTGAAGAAACAGGCATAAATTCTTCATCAGCACCAGCACTGACTGCAGACCTATGAGCTAACCCTTAATGTTCCCTCAGACCTCACATTAAAATCACACCGTTAAGCTCAGCCTTCTGGTCATCTGCATACTTCTCTGTATCTACTCTGTATAGCTAATTCATTCATTTCCATCTATTTAAATGCATTTAAAAGAGCGGTGCTCTGCCATTTAGCATAGGCATCTGTGCATTGATTATGCTCACATTAGATTCTTTCCTGCATTCTGCACAAGCACTGTTTTATTGCTTGCACTTTGCTGCACTGAGCCCATTGTGTGGGTCTTGGAGTACCGACAGGACCAAAGAGGGAAGGGAGGGCGTGAAGACAGAAAAGCACCAGACCTAGGAGGCAAGATGCAGCGTGCTGGAAGTTATGTGAAGGCCAATCACATGGAAGTGGTGAAGGTGTTTAGAGCTGAAAGGTTCTGAGGCCAAGGACAGATCTGCAATCAAAAAATCTTATGATGTAAATGTACACTGGAGGAAAATAGAAGAATTTAATTACCTGGGTCTGAGTGGCTGGAGCATTGGGAGGCAGTTCCCTTGTTACCGCGGGTCCAGGGTTGGGCAGACATGAGGTAACTGCATCGGGAGAGTCAGCTCCCACTGAAGAGGGAAGTCGCAATAGGCCGCGGCAGAAATGGGCCCAACAAAAATAAAAATGGCAGTGTTGTGATCTGCACCACATCGAGAGGGCTGTGGTGAGCTGTCAGCCTGATCTGTGGCTCATTGGCAGCCTGAAGCAGCTGTTTAGTGCCTGTGGAAGGCACTAAACTGTAGGAGCTCAACTGGTTTGTAGAGAGAGCAGTGCTGAGGGGAAAAATAAAGCCCGCTTTAAAATTTAAAGGGGCCACATGCGATTTTAAGTGAAGTATTAAAAAGAGCAGCAAGCTGCTGTTGAAGGCTAGGGAACAGGTAAAGGGCTTGAGCAGACTTGTGCTCAGCTGTTGATTTTAAAGTTAAAGGGACCACGTACCCGGAAATTGTGAATGTTTGTTGGGGCTCAACTTAAGGCAGGGACAGATGACTGAGGAGGACAGAATAGGAACTCGGATGGGCTGACATAGGGCTGGTTTTCCGAAAATTTAAAGGAATGGCACCCTAAAAGTTAAAAATGCATGCAGTTGTTTAAAAGTGGGTAAATGAGCACTGATTGACTTAAAGGATACTAAGCTTACAACAGGGAAGACCATAAACAAAATGAGTTAGTCATGTTCGAAGAAAAAGTACAAAATAGGTAAATACAGTGGAATGAGCTAGCACTGTTAAAAAAAAAGGATTTTAATATGGGAGATAAAAGGAATTATTGATTTAGGGGCAGCAAAAATGAGTACAGCGGTTTTGATAATTTTGGAGACACAAAGAGTTTAAATTTATTATTTTTCATAGAAAGTAATGGCCCCCCATAGAAAACAGTGGGTCCCATTAAAGTCTATGGCATTTCCCCAGCAATGGATGAAAATGTCAAACATTCTTGTAAAAGCAGTAGTAGAATGCCAGGTTGGAGGGGACTCATTTACTTGATGCTCCATTGGTTATTCCATGGTGACACCTTGGAAACACCAATGGGAGCACATTAGAATCCTGGAGATTACCAAGGTAACCAGATAATATGGGGGAGATCACCAGGAGTTGTCCTAAAGGACAGACCTGTGCTGCTGAACTGGAAGAGAGAAAATTGTTTTTGAGTGAAATAAGAGTTGTAAAGCTGAAAGTGTTTGTTGAGCGAATGAGAATGAAAGCACTTGATTTTATTATAGCGGTCCACATTTAATACCACTTTGTGTGAATGAATGCTAATGCGAACTGCTGATATATAGGGTCAGACTAAGAGCATTGCCATATGAAGCATAAGGGGAGATTGAAACACAGTATCAGTTAAGCAGATCCATGAAAAATTGATTTAAGAATTTTGCTGAGCACTGCTAAGAGCAGCCAGAATACTGTGCTCCATAGCAGAGAGTGCAGTTGCATTTGAAAGGGTGTATATAAATATAAGAGAATCCTAAAGCAGCCATCATTCAAGAAGTGATTGCATGAATGTAAAGAAATCATATGCTTAGCTGTGATCCCAAAAGTTAGGGAATTCTAATTATCAATTTATTTCACCTTAAGTGGTAGGAACCGGACGAGAGGGGTTTTTTTTCTGGAAATATTAGACAAGATTTTCCTTTATTGAGTTCTTAAAGTTAGGGAGTAGGCACTCTTTAAGACGGAACCAGACGAACAGAGGGAGAACAGTGCTGAGAGAAGGAACAACCCAGCCACTGTGAACCAGAAGTATACCAGCAAACCCAGTTTTACTGAGATAAGTGCACACCAACAGACTTACGCTGGCCAGAGGTTGTTTTTTTTTTTTTTTGTTTATTTGTTTTTTAATATTCTCAAGAGTAGTTATAAGAAGAGATCAGCAAATGGACATTACGTTCTGTTGTTTTTTTTTATTTTTGTCTTTTTTTCCATAAGTGCAAGACAAGTACATACAAATTAAAACATACATACAGACAAAGAAACACAAGTATAGAAAAGTGATATACTTATTTGACTTCACAGTACAGAATTACTTGATACTGTAAGTAAGACGGGAATAGAGTTAATGAGAGAGAAAAGAGTGTTAAGGAGCCAAAGTTGCTAAAGAGATTGGGCCCGATATTGAGTTGGTTAGGCTATGTGCCGCCGCAGCGCATAGCCTGCCCGCTGACCATTTAACCCGGATTGGAAGTGAAAATCCGGGTAAACCTGCACGCCCCGGCAGTCACAGAAGCTACGCGGGTAGCATCGAATATTGCTGCTACCCATGTAGCCCCTTCCTCCGCCCCAGAATGCCCCTAACACGCCCCAATGCTATGTGGATAGCATCTGGATGCATTAGGGACTTAGCCGGAATATTCGAAGGGCACTACCTATTAGGTGTCCTTCAAATATCCCAGATAGGGCCCTTCCTTAGTTACCCGTGTATGGGTCTTTAAATATTGGGTCCATTGTACTTATCTAATATAGTACTGTTTGTTAAGTGTGATTGGTAAAAAAACTGAAAGAAAATGAAGAGTATTTGACAAGATTTGTATAAAACTGTTTTATATATAATACTTTAACATGGAGGAAGTGACTTCACCCAATACGATGGCTGCCTGAACGATCAGCTCTGGAGCCATCCCTGATCAATCGCAGCGATTACCCTCCAAAAAGCACTGTACAAAGAAAGCTACACTGTCCCGACAAGAGCTAAAGGTGGGAGAGAAGATGACCATCTGACAGAAAGCTGCAGATTTGAAAGAATATACCTATACAGGCATGAATGCTGGCAGCAGGGAAAATAAAATGGTGGCTAGTGGCTCAAAATGAAGAGCAGAAAGAATGTGCAAAGAGAGAGAAGCGAGTGAACACCGGAGAAAATGAGGAAGGCAACCTTCAGCAAATTACAAGAGGTGAGCTGCACAAGAGGTTCAATAAAATAAAATCAGAAATGCAGGCTGTAAAAATGGAACTTGGGGAGCTTATGTGGAGCATGAAGGAGGAGCTCACTGACCTTCACCAAAAGGTAGACAACTACGACAATAGACTGGAGGTGCTGGAACAAAGTCAAGGGACCCTAGAGGCGAAGGCAGTGCAGGGTGAGGAATGGAAAGAAATAATACCGTATAAACTAGAGGATCTAGAGAATAATCTTGGAGAAAGAACCTGCGCATAAGGGCGATACCAGAAGAAACCCGAATTTAAGAGAGCGGAAGCAGTGTTGGGGAGGGGAGGTAGGGGAGGAGGAAGAAGGGATGGAAGGGGAGGAGGGAATGTGGGGTAAGATGGGTGGGAAGGGAAGAGGGAGGGACAGACCAAAGACCGGGGATCCCAGAGAACAACAATTAACAATGGCCACAATTAATGCAAAAGGGCTCCAAACTTGGTGCAAAAGACGCCTTTTGGAACGCGAAGGAAAATAGCTAAAAGCAGATGTTCTGTGTGTGCAAGAGACCCACTTGTGGGTGGGGCAGAAAGGACTGCTGCAATCGAAAAGCTACCCTCTAGCAATACTTGCAGGACAGAGGGCGAATCCATGGAAGGGAGGAGTAGGGATACTGGTCAGCGAGAAAATAAAAGAGAGTAGTAGGAGTATGGGATAAAGGAGGATGAGGGGTAGGTGTAAGACTACGAATGGCTGTGGGAGGAGGTCTGGAACATTAGTATATATGGCCCAAATTAACAGCAGGGAAAGTTCTATAAGCAGATATTAACAGAATCTGTGAAGTTTGGAGAGACTTCATTATATTGGGAGGGGATTTCAACTTGACAGTCACTCCAAGGCTAGACAATAGAGGGGGCAATGCCAGTGGGGGATGAAAGGAACAAAAGAACCCACTGAAACTAAAAGAGAGGCTAGGGTTTGTGGATATTTGGAGGTGTAGGCATCCAGTGGAGCGCAAATGCACATTTTATTCATATGCCCACGGGTCATACAGTAGATTAGACATGATCTGGGTGAGTGAGCGGTGGGTGTCTAAGGTGAAGATGGTAGAGCAGGGATCTATAACCTGGACACCATGCCCCTGTTAGTGTCACTTTCAAAGTCGGGGCCCGGGATGAAGGGGTGACTCACTCCCCGAAGAAGTGGAGTATGTGTACAAAATTAGGCAGACCATAACAGAATATATCCAGTTTAATAAGAAGGGGGAAGTGGCTTTGGGCACAGTATGTGATGGGCTGAAGGCAATAACTAGGGGGCATCTTATAAGCATAGCAGCTCAGTTAAACAGAGCATGGGGAGCATCCGAAAAACAACAACTGGACAAGATTGAAAGGCTAAAAAGGCAGCACCAGAGTGATCGAGACCCATTAATGATGGCAAAACTGATAAAGCTGAGGGGGGGAGCTCAGTAGGCTGAGAGCTCAGGAGATAGCGCACGAGCTGAATGTGCTGAAGCAAGCGTATTTTGAAGGCGGAAACAGAGCTGACAAGATTTTGACCAGCCAATTAAAAACTAAAAGACAGGTGGCCCATATTGGAGGGATTAGAAATAAGAAAGGAGAGACGGTCTGTCAAACATCTGAAATATACAGTTTTCAGAGACTTCTATGAAAACTTATATAAAAGTGAAGTACATGGGGGAGCCGAAAGGGGACCCAATTTCTGACAGAATGCAAATTGCAGAAACTAGACGAAGAGGATGAGAGATGATTAGGAAAGGATATCAGTGAAGAGGAGGTCCGAGCAGCTGTAAAAACTCTTAAATCTGGTAAAGCTCCTAGATTAGATGGCCTCAAGGCAAAATTTTATCACCTGATGCAGGAGCAGGTTGCCCCAGTATTAACAAAGGTTTTTAACGGAATAGTCCAGAGAGATGGTTTACCGAAATCAATGGAAAAGGCGGGTATAACAATATTGCCTAAACCTGGTAAAGATAGTAGTGTCTGTGGGTCCTATCATTAATCAACTTAGATGCTAAATTTCTAGCAAAAATTTGGGCCACTCGCCTTTAAGGCATTATACCCAAACTAGTGCACAAAGACCAAACTGGATTTGTGTGGGGAAGGCAGGGAGCGGACAACATAAGGAAAATTCTAAACATAACATGGAAACCCCATAGAACTGGAGAAAAAGCAGTATTTCTTATGGTCGATGCTGAAAAAGTGTTTGACCGAGTTAAATGGCAATTCACGTTTCAGGTCTTAGAATGGATGGGCCTAGAGAGAATTGCATAAAATGTATTAGAGCATTATACGCCAACTCACACGCCTGAATTCAAATAGATGAGGTGGGGGGTACTCTGGTAACTTCACACTGGGGAGGGGGACTCATCAGGGGTGCCGTTTGTCACCATTATTGTTCATTCTAGCGATCGAGCTGCTAGCAGCATATATTAGACAGCAACAAGATATTCAAGGGATAGAGATGGCAAGAATGGAGAATAAAGTAGCACTCTTTGCGGATGATGTTATATTCACGTTAGGTAAACCTTTACTACTTTACTGATTTTGATGAAAGTAATCAAGAAATACAGCGAGGTAGTGGGTTATAAAACTGAATATGAGCAAGACAGAAATACTAGGATTCAGTGTACCAAAAGAGTTAGAAAATAGATTTGAAAGTAGCTTTCCATTTCCATTTGGGTAAATAAAACATTCAGATATCTGGAGATTTAATTGGGAAGCTCCCTAGAAAATCTAAAATAGTGGAATTATGTACCACTGCTAGAGAATATAAAGAGAGATCTTTTCAAATGGGCTGGGATCTATCTAACCTGGCTTAGACGTATAGCAGTGTATACCGTGTGATGTCCCTGGAGCAATGTTGAAGAAACTACAGAATATAGTAATAGCATACATATGGCGGGAAAAGCCCCTAGGGTGTCATGACAGATAATGTACAAGGATAGAGATAAGGGCGGGTTGGGATTTCCATGCCTGGCCACATATTTTTCTGTGGCACAATTGAGGGCTCTGTTAGCTTGGAGGGGAGTGGGGGAAACCCCACAATGGGTCCAGATGGAGCTGGGAGATATGGAAAACTTAGAGCTACAGATCTGGGACCCTCGTGGGGCGACCAAGGGTGGAGGAATAGAAAACCCTTTAAGAAATTCATTCTACAAATCTGGAAAAAATGGCAGAAAGGATTACTAGGAGAAACGAGACTATCTAGAAGGGCCTTCATTCAGGGAATAGGAAGGAGCCTTTGCCCCAGGCAGAGAAGGGAAAACATTTAAAGAATGAGCAAAACAGGGGCTGGTACAGATAGGGCAAGTGACCAATCAGGAAGGTAAGGTAAGGTTCTTCGAGGAGCTGACAGAAACATATGTATTAAGAGAAGCATATGTATAGATCTGGCACTTCCTTCACTAGAAGGAGATAAGATCTGACTTAAATGCTAAACCTACACCTTTTGAGGAATTAATGGAGAAAAAAGACAACCAAAAAGTGTTCCTATCTATCCTATACTGGATATTAAGAGAGAGGAAAGGTAAGAGATTAGAGATTCAGTTAAGATGGGAGAAGGAATACTTGGACTCTGGGGCGAAGGGAGATGGAAGTCTATTTATAAAAATGCCCACAAGCTGGCTCTGGGGACTCTTTTCCTAGAAAATAGCTTAAAAATATACTTGCGGATGTTTTGGGCCCTGACTAAGATACAGGCTATTTATAAGAATGGATCAAGTGAATGTTGAGAAGGATGTGGGGGACGGGGAGACCTTATGCACTTGATATGGAGTTGCCCGAAGGTGCAAGGCCTATGGAAAGCAGTGGAGGGGCTATACAGGGACATAATTAAAGTGCAGATACAATTAGTACCCGGCATGGTAATACTCAATGAAGTGGCGGGGGGGTGCAACAAAGCGCTGGAAACCTCTCTAGGATACTGTATAGGAGCAACGCGAATGACTGGCAGCATGGTGGAAGTAGCAAGATGTACCTAACTTGTGGGAGTGGTATGCAAATTGGAACAGGTATGGAGCCTATGGCCCTGAATCTGTAAGGCTGGGACGTGCAGCCCCGTTATCCGCCTTGCCGGTATTCTGCCTTCATCCCCCACTGCACTCACAGAGCTTCTGTGCATGCTACAGGGGATGAAGGTGTGACGGGGCAGAGCAGGGTGGGGATCACCGGGGGGACAGCCTGTTTATTCCACCATAGAGGTGGAATAGGTGGCAGCTTCCCCCCCCCCCCCCCCCCCCGGATCTGCAGGCTAGGATACATGGGCCAGTGGTGGTGCGGTGGGTAGGTCCCCGCCGCCCGATCGGGGCACTGACAGCCCCCGTTGGGCTTGGGCAGTGGGGATTCGGGGTCCTGGGGGGCACAAGACATGCAATGCCGCAGGGAGGGCATCCCCGTGGTAATGCTAGGCCGGCCGGGCCATCTCCAAGGGACCGATCCTGCACCCACTGGAATGTCTTGCTTCTGTGGTGCAGAATCAGGTGCTGACAGCTCCATCTTGGTTGGGGCTATCCAGACGGCCAGACATGCCCCATTGTGGATCGGGTTCTATGAGCGGTAGCAGCCTATAGACAACAAAACAGATGAGCTAATAAAAAGACATGGCACTGGTATGAGAAATGGAGGGGAAAGGAATTGCAAAAAATCTTAGGGGATAAATTATACTGATAGGGTATTCATGGAGAAGGGGTGGGGGGGGAGAGGGAAGGGTAGGAGGAATAGAAGAAGAATGGTAGAGTTATGTACAATATCACATGAGCAAATATTTCTATGCATGTCCCTCACTTTACTTTAGTCCAAGCGTGGGATACATTTCTGATGGTAACCGATAACACCCCACAGTAAATGGAATGAGTGAAAAGGATGGGAATGAAAAAGGGGTGGAGGATGAGTGTACATTGCTTGGATCCTTGTTTGTTTGCTGCTGTTTATAAAGCATGTTGAAAAATATGTTATAATGTAGGTGATAAAGTATGTGATAAAGGTTGTGAAAATTAATAAAATTTTAATTACAAAAAAATATACTTTAACATTACAAAGGAAACATCTTTAATATGCTTTGGTTTCAAATAAAGAAAAATAATCTTTAAATACATCTTACTTAAGCTTTATACATTATAAGCAGAATCAGGTTTAAATATTATTTTTTGTTCTTATGAAAGCCTCCTGTATTACAACATCTGACGGGAATCTGATTCATCTTTGTTCTGCTTGGCCACCACTAACTATAAGAGCAGGAGAGATTCCCTGTGTAAGAGAGCTTACACAGAATTGCCGTCACGGATAGGATATACCTGAGTACACTTTGATTATCTTTGCTTCTGTGAGTGTCTTTAGCTTTTCTCTGAGTTAGCATGCTGGATGCCCAAGAGCAGAGTCAAAAGACATGAGGAGGAATTGCATTGTGACCATTTCATTTCATTTATTAGTAATTAACCCCATTCTGGCCTAGGCAAATCAGTAGGGTGTACAGAGCATAATCATAGCGTATACAAACAGAACATTCAAAGCAATCCCCAGCTCATTGACACACAAAGCATTCGATAATCCCCTGCATATCTCATGTGGCCAAATCAGCCTCACCCACAGCCATCAGTAAATAAAACAGTCTTCAGCAACTTATGAACACCGGCAGGCTAGTAACCGCCCAGTGCTCCAGAGGAAGCATGTCGCATAGCTCCGCCCTGTTGACCCAGAACATGCGGCCCCATCCACGCAGCAACCGAACCTCCTCTAGGCCAGGAAGAAAAATTAGCCAGAGCAGTTGCCAGAGACAAGGATTGCTTGAGAAATCCAGAGAAAATGCTGAAAGAGCGCTTTGTGCTTGGTATCCATGATGACAATTTGCGTCAGGAAAAGAAACATGAAGAGTTCAGATTGGTCCTTCCCAGAGTTGTTGCAGGCAGCGATTGTGTGGTCCGAGGAAAATGAGGCTGCATTCACGGAAGAAAGACGTAGATTGTTGATGAGAGGAAGAAATGAGGCCACTGTTAGAGCTGCTTCCACAGAAACGAATCTAGCTATGGATATCGAGAACTTAGTAAAATGGTGACCAATTTATGCAAACAGCGGGAAAAATTATGGCAGCAACAACAAGGATTATATCAGATTGTTTCACTCTGGATCAGTACTAGCAAGAGGTGAGGTAAGGATGATTACTGTGGCAGCAGAACTTTACGCACATCAAAAATGAACATTTTTTTATGCAGAGCAAGCTGCCAATAGTAGACCACTGAGAAATGAGAGGGGAGAGCTGATCTGCTACAGGTGTCATGAATCTGGACATATAGCTCAAAACTGTGTTAGCAAAAAGGAAGTGATGGAGTTGAGAATGAGAGAGTCAGAGCCTAGAAAGTTCATTAGAAACAAAGAAATACAAGCAGAAAAAACTGAAAAAGAGAAGACAACTCCTTTAACAGACCCAGCTCCATCCACTTCAACTGTAAGACTACAAGCTGGAATGGTGAAAGAGGCCCTATTCAGAAAGAAGAGTGCTTTTGGGAAGAGTCCCATAAAATCAAAGTGCTGATAGGACAAGTTCTGGTTAAATGTTATATAGACAGGGGGTCAGATGTATCCACAACCACTACGTTTCGTTTCCAACAGAGGTTCGAGTAGTCGTTTCCAAAAGAAGACATGAGCTGGGTGAAGCTTACAGCAGTAAATGGTTGTGGGCTGCATGGAGGCAGATGTTTGCTTGGGACAACTTTTCAAGCAAAGATGCGTTTTCATTGTTCAGGATGCTGCGGGTCAAAAGTAAGGGGGATGCAGTGCCAGGAATATTGGGCATGAATATATTACAAGATCTAGATTTGACAGCACTCTTGGAGGACTGGGCACAAAGAGGTGAAGCGTTCACAGTTTGAAAGAATATTAAAGCTCAAAAAGTAGATCATACCGGCTTTGTGAAACTGTTGGGAACAAAAAAAGTAGTTTTATCTCCTTTGACAGTTCATGCTCTTAGGAAGATGCACACGTATATAACAGATCCCTTTGTCAAAAGTTGTAGTGAACAGTACAGATTCATCGATGCTGCCTTTGACTGTGAAGATTTCCAATACATTAGTGACACTGACCAGAGGAAGAATATGGGTACAGTTGATTAATGCCAGCCAAAGAATGATTAAACTTGCTCCTAGGAGGAGGACTGCAGAAGCTATAGCCACAGCTGAGGTTCATGACCACAGTCGTACTGTTTTAAAGGCACAACAGTGTAGAATGTGTAAGAAAATGTTCAACGCTAATGGATGAAGATGATCATTTGAAATTCAGTATAGAAAGCATTCCAATTCAAGTGAATCGGGAAGAGCTTTCTGCAGAGCAAGTCACCCGTTTATGAACTTTATTTGAAAAGCACAGAGGTGTATTTTCTACACAGGATACGGATATTGGATTCTTGGCTAGAGTATGTCATGAAATTAGCATTGGAATAGCATTACCAATCAAACAACAATATAGACCTGTGTCACCACATGTATACGCAGAATTCTAGCAATACTTGCAGATTTAGTAGCACAAGATGTTTTGAAAGAAAGCAATAGTCAATGGGCAGTAATCATACGAAAGAAGGATGGTTCCATTCGCTTTTGCTGTGACTACAGAAAATTGAATCAAGTAAAAATTAAAGATGCTTACCCCCTATTGTGAATCGATACATCCCTGAACGCATTAGTACAAGCAACGCTATTTTCCTCAATGGATTTAATCTCAGGGTATTTTTAGGTCGCAATGAAGGAGGATGATCAACAGAAGACCGCTGTTACTACCCCGTATGGGCTTTATCAGTGGATGAGGATGCCCTTCGGTTTATTTAACACCGTGGCACCATGGCAACATTCCAGTGGCTGATGAAGCTAGTGTTAAATGACTATGCATTTGAAATACTGCTGTTGTATCTGCATGACATTCTCATTTTCTCTAAAGATTTCGATAGTCATTTGGAAATGACTACCATTTTTTCTAAACTGGCAGAGAGCGGGCTGAAGTTGAAACCAAAGAAGTGTAAATTGCTATTTAAAGAAGTAAATTACCTTGGACATGTTGTCTCGGAGAAAGGCATTGCTGTGGACCCAAGCAAAACAGGCATTGTGAAACTGACTGGTGCCAAAAACTGTAACAAAAATACATCATTTTTTAGGGTTCGCCAGATATTATAGAAGATTTATCCCATCTTTTGCACAAATAGCAGTCCCTCTGCATGCTTTAGCAGGTAAAAGTAGAAAAATACAAAAGCTGTCGCCTTCTAGACACCTGAGTGCCAGCAAGTTTTTGAGACGTTAATTGAGAAATTGACTTTAGCACCACTCTTGGCATATCCAATTTTTACTTACTCTTCATGTTAACTATGGATGCCAGTCTAAAAGGACTTAGGGTGGTATTAATGCAAGTCCAAAAAGGTAAAGAGAGAGTCACCGCTTATGTCAGTCACAGCTTTTGAAAATTGGAGAGAAATAAGAACATAAGATATACCATATTGGGTCAGACCAAGGTCCATCAAGCCCAGTATCCTGTTTCCAACAGTGGCCAATCTAGGTCATAAGTACCTAGCAGTTTCCCCAAAAAACACAGGTTCCACAATGCTTGTATTGGATCAAGCAGTGGATATTCCGGGTCCCCTTTAATGGTTTATGGATCTTTCCTCCAGGAACTTGTCCAAACCTTTAAACTTGGCTACACTAACAGCTTTTTCTGCATCCTCTGGTAACAAATTCCAGCCTTTGATTACACATTGAGTGAAAAAATATTTTCTGTTATTAGTCTTAAATAGGTTACCCTGTAGCTTCATTGTATGTCCCCTATACTTTCTATATTTTGATGGTGTAAACAATCGATCTATGTTTACCCATTCTACTCCATTCATTAATTTATAGACCTCTATCATATCTCTCCTCAGCCGTCTCTTTTCCAGGTTGAAGAACCCTAACCTTTTTAGCCTCTCTTCATAGGGGTATCCTTCCATCCCCTTTACCATTTTGGTGGCTCTTCTCTGTACCTTTTCTATAAATATTATAACTTATTTAAACTGGAACTTCTTGTACTCAAGTGGGCCGCAATAGAAAAATTCAAGCGTTGTTGTTAAGTGCCGTCGAGTCGGAGTCGACTCATGGCGACCCTCTGGATAGCTATCCTAAATTGTGTTCTGTCTTCAGTCAGGCGGCTCATTGTTAACAGACTGGTACCTGTAGCTGCTGTTATTGTATCGATCCATCTCATTGCTGGCCTTCCTCTTTTGCGTTGACCTTCTATCTTGCCAAGCATAATGTCTTTCTCTAATGATCTCTCTCTTCGCATGATATGTCCAAAGTATGAAAGTCGAAGTCTTGTCATCTGAGCTTCTAAAGAAAGCTTAGGTTGGATCTCCTCTAGTACCGACTGGTTTGTTCTTTGGGCAGTCCATGGTATACACAGTATTCGCCACCAGCACCATAATTCAAAGGCATCAATTTTCTTCCTATCTGTCTTTTTCACTGTCCAGCTTTCAAGTGTTACCTGATGTTTAAAAAAATTTACCATTAGGACGGATCATAATCCACTCAGATACCTGAATTCAGCAAATGTGCAGGCAACAGAGCAAAGATGGATAGCTCAGCTAGCTGAACTAGATATCAAGATCTGCTATAAATCAGGCACAAAAAACGTGATGGCAGATGCATTGTCAAGGCGGGGAGGAGAAAGAGAAAGAAGATCAAACACCAGATTTCATTAATATTGAGCCTAATAAGGTTTGTGAATTCTTATGTAAGAAAGAGAAGGACAGGGTAGGAAGAAGAGGAGGAGGAGTGGCACTATATGTAAAAACTACTATTAAAGCTTTGGAATTACAGAGCTTAAAAGGGAGAGAGGAGGCATTGTGGGTTAAACTAGAAAGAGGGAAAGAGAAATCTATTTGCATTGGAGTGATATACAGACCTCCCTCACAAGAGGAAGAGGTGGACAGAGAGTTAATTGAAGACATACGCAGCATTGCTAAGAAAGGGGAAGTGCTACTGATAGGAGATTTCAATATGCCAGATGTTGATTGGCACATTCCTGCTGCAGTATCATCTAGAAGTAAGGAGATCCTGGATTCTCTACAGGGAGAACTATTCAGGCAATTGGTAACAGACCCCACACGTGAAAGGGCCATACTGGACTTGGTGCTTACCAATGGTGAAAGTGTTTCTGATGTTGTAGTGGGAGATCATTTTGCTTCCAGTGATCACCAGATGGTGTGGTTCAGTATTAGGACTAGGGCTGTAAGAATCCATTCCAAGGTGAGGATCTTAGACTTTAGGAAGACTAACTTTGCGAAGATGGGCCAATACCTCAGGGAGTCGTTAGTGGGATGGGAACAGCTGGGGGATGTAGAAAAACAGTGGGCAAAACTGAAAGGGGGTATTTTAAGGGCAACCAACCTTTTTGTTAAAATGGTAAATAAAGGCAAAAGGAACAGGAGACCGCTATGGTTTTCGAAGGAAGTAGCTGAAAAAGTGAAGAAAAAGAGGGAGGCCTTCATGAAATACAAGAGATCACAGAGAGCAGAAGACAAGCATCTGTATTTGGAAAAACTTAGAGAAGCTAGCAAAGTAGTCAAGAAGGCAAAGATTCAAAAGGAGGAGGAAATAGCCAATGCAATAAAATGGGGGATAAGACATTTTTCAGATATATTAGTGAGAAGAGGAAGAGCAAAAGTGGTATTGTCAGACTCAAGGGTGCAGGGGGGGAATATGTAGAAGCTGATAAGGATAAAGCGGAATTGCTTAACAAATATTTTTGTTCTGTGTTCACAGATGAAGAACCAGGAGCAGGACCTCAGAAAACACCCACAAATAAGAACAGAAGCGAGGGACATCTTGAACTATTTTCAGAAGACTGTGTTCGTGAGAAACTAGCTCAACTTAAAGTAGACAAAGCGATGGGACCGGATGGGATACACCCTAGAATACTGAGGGAACTTGGGGACGTTCTAGCAGCTCCACTGACTGACCTTTTCAATGCCTCGTTGGAGTCAGGAGTGGTGCCAAAGGACTGGAGAGAGGCTCATGTGGTGCCTTTACACAAAAGCGGAAGTAAGGATGTGGTTGAAAAATACAGGCCGGTTAGTTTAACTTCGGTGGTGAGTAAATTATTGGAAACGCTGCTGAAAGAGAAAATAGTGAGGTTTCTGGAGTCCAGCGGATTACAGGATCCGAGGCAGCATGGATTCACCAGAGGCAGGTCTTGTCAGACAAATCTGATTGATTTTTTTGACTGGGTGACCAGGGAGTTGGACCGAGGGAGAGCTCTAGATGTGGTGTATTTAGATTTCCGTAAAGCCTTTGACACTGTTCCTCACAGGCGACTTATAAACAAACTGAGCACCCTAGGGATGGACCCTAAAGTTACTGCTTGGGTTAGAAATTGGTTGGGTGGGAGGCGACAAAGAGTACAAGTAAATGGAGCTCACTCTGAGGAGAAGGATGTTACCAGTGGTGTGCCCCAGGGATCTGTCCTTGGTCCAATTCTTTTTAACATCTTTGTTAGTGATATAGCGGAAGGGCTGTCGGGTAAGGTTTGCCTCTTTGCGGATGATACCAAAATCTGCAATAGAGTAGACACCCAGGAAGGGGTAGATAACATGAGGAGGGATCTAGCTAAGCTTGAAGAATGGTCTAGAATTTGGCAGCTGGGATTTAATGTTAAAAAATGTAAGGTCATGCATTTGGGCTGCAGCAATCCAAGGGAGCAATACAGTATAGGAGGTGAAGTACTTTTGTCCACTAAAGAAGAGCGGGACCTAGGCGTGGTTGTGTCTGATGATCTTAAAGTAGCTAAACAGGTGGAAAAGGCGACAGCAAAAGCTAGAAGGATGCTGGGGTGCATACGGAGAGGAATGGCTAGCAGAAAAAAGGAGGTGATAATGCCTCTGTATAAGTCTTTGGTGCGACCTCATTTGGAGTATGGTGTGCAATTCTGGAGACCGCACCTTCAAAAGGATGTGAACAGGATGGAGTCGGTGCAGAGGGTTGCTACCAAAATGATTAATGGGCTTCATTATAAAGCATATGAGGACAGACTTAAGGATCTTAATATGTACACCTTAGAGGAAAGGCGGGATAGAGGTGATATGATTGAGATGTTTAAATACCTCCGTGGTATAAATGTTCAGGGAGAGAGCCTCTTTCAATTGAAAGCAAGTTCTGCTACGAGGGGACATGGGATGAGGGTGAAGGGAGATAGATTCAGGAGTGATATGCGGAAATATTTCTTTACGGAAAGAGTAGTGGATCCGTGGAATAGTCTCCCAGTGGAGGTGGTAGAGATGAGGACAGTAACTGAATTCAAGAAAGCATGGGACCAACACAGAGGATCTCTAAAGGCAAAAAGTGGACTGTTGTAGTTGTTATGGAAGGACAGACTAGATAGGCCATGTGGTCTTTTTCTGTCGTCATATTTCTATGTTTCTATGATACAGTCGGTAACAAGAGCATTGAGACACAGAGAGAATGTTCCATTACTTGATTAGTAAATAAAAGATACGGATTTGTGCCTGATTCTCAATTCGATGAAGGAAGCTAAGCGGGAAGACACAAAGGATTGGACTCAGAGTCAGAAGATGTGGAAGCAGAGAAGTAGATTAATAAACAAAGGTGGCCTCTGGTATCGGAGAGTTTTGGTTGCTTGAGATGGCCAAGAAGTTACTTGATTTATTATACCAGAAATATTGAAGAGAGAGGTTTTCAAAACAAAATATGACAAGGCAGGACATCCTGGAGAAGAGGTCACCATAAAAAAACTTAAGGAGAGACTATTATTGGTTGGAAATGTTGATGATGTAAGCAACTGGGTAAAACAGTGGAAGAGAAGTGCCTTTGCAAGGGATTTGTTTCCCAAGGAAAAAGCTAGTTTTTAGTGTTTTCAAACCAACTTTCCTTTAGAAATATTAGCATCAGATGTACTTGAACATAGCTCGAATGGAATACAGAATGTATTAGTATTGATGGATGTTTACCCATTTTACGCTAGCAATACCCACGAGGAATCAAACTGCACTTACTACAGCTAGCGTGATAGTACAAAATTGAATAAATTATATGGTTGTCCCTCATGCATACATTCAGATCATGGACGCAATTTTGAAGCTGATACTATAAAAGAACTTTCCAAAATGTATGGAAGGCAGAAAAGTAGAACATCCCCCATACCCTCAGGGAAATGCCCAATTCGAAAGATTCAATCACACTGCATAATGTTAATAGCTTTGTCAGAAGAAAAGAAGAGATGATGGGTGAAATATTTGCTGGAGCTGGTGTTGATATACGAGGTATAACAGCAGTATGCACAGTTCTATGGGATATTCACAATTTTATTTGTTGTTTGGTCGTGATTCGAGATTACCATTCGACCTACAAGCCAGAACTGCTGAAGAGGAAGACTTGAGTAATGTGGACAACTGGGTGAAACTCTTCAAACATCGGTTAAAGGAGGCATTTAAGATTGCCCAACAAGTGTCTATGAGTAAAGCTGAAAACAGGAAAAAATGTTCTATAGAAATACTAGAAGAGCATTGATTGGGCTTGGAGATCGGGTACTACTTAGAAATATGAAACAAAGGCTGAGGTAAAATAAAAGATGTGTGGAAAAAATGCCATATCAAGTGATTCAGGTATTTGAACCACAGGTAGTAACTACAAAATCAAGTCATTAGATGGTGTACAAAAAGTGGTACATCGAAATAATATTAAGTTGTTCCTGCTTACAAATTTAACTGACTTGGTACCTTTTAGTAACGGCATTATGAGTTTATGAATCAGAGATAAACGCGACACCTGTAGAGACAGTCAACAGTTGAAGAGAGAATCAGAACAGACCTGGTTTTTGCTAAATGAGACTGTTGGTGAATATCTGAGTGAAGGTGTAAATGAAATGCAAAATGTTGTATTAGAAGATGAATCAAATCCTGTGAACTGCGAATATACACAGACAGAAGTAGGAGTTACAAAGAGTAAATCAAGTAGACGTCCCTAGCCTGTTGGTAGAAAATTTTTATCTTTATTGATAGGAGATGCTTAAAGCATGAGTCTGGTATTTGATGGTAGGATATGAATAAGTGAATGAATGAATGGATTAGGAATATTTTGGAAGGAATGTCATGGATGACATTTCTGTTAAGTGGACGAGTGTAAACTGGGGTAAAATAAAATAATTACCTGGGTCTGAGTGGGTGGACCCTCAGGAGGCAGTCCCAATGTTATCATGGGTCCGGGAGTGGGCACGAGGTGGCAGCATCAGGAGAGTCAGGACCCACTGAAGAGGGAAGTTGCAGTAGGCACAAACAAAAACAGGCCCAACGAAAGAAAAAATGGCAGTGCTGTGATCTGCGGGAGATCCGCAGTGTTCAAGTCTGCAGAAAGTTTGAAAAAGTAAAAAAAAAAACAACAACACATCGGGAGGGCTGTGGGGAGCTGTCAGCCCGATCTGTGGCTCCATTGGCAGCCTGAAACTGCTGTTTAGTGCCTGCGGAAGGGAGCCACAACTGTAGGAGCTCAGCCGATCTGAAGAGAGAGCAGTGCTGATAAAAAAAGCCAACTTTAAAATTTAAAGTGGTCACGTGCAATTTTTAAGTAAAGTATAAAATAGAGCAGCAAGCTGTGGTTAAAGGCTAGGGAACAGGTAAAGGGCTTGAGTAGACTTGTGCTCAGCTGTTGATTTTAAAATTAAAAGGACCATGTACTTGGAAATTTTGAATTTTTGGGGGACTTAAGGCAGAGATGGGTGGCTGAGTATGAGTGGAGGACAGAATAGGAACTCAGAAGGGCTGATATGGGACTGACTTTCTGAAAATTTAAAGGAACAGCGTCCTAAAAGTTAAAAATGCATGCTGCTGTTTAAAAGTGGGTAAATTAGCATTGATTGACTTAGGAGATACTAAGCTGACAACAGGGAAGATTACCATAAACAAAATGAATTTGCCACATTCGGAGAATTAGCTAGCAGTGTAAAAAAAAGGATTTTATTAGGGGAGATAAAAGGAATTATTGATTCAGGGGTAGTATTAATGAGAACAGTGGTTTAAGGTCTATGGCATTTCCCCTAGCAATGGATGAAAATGTCAGTCTTGTAAAAGCAGTTGTAGAATGCCATGTTGGAGGGACTCATTTACTCGATTTCCAGTTGGTTATTCCATGACAACACCTTGGAAACACCAATAGGAGCAAGTCAGAATCCTGGAAATTACCAAGGTAACCTGATGATGTGGGGGAGATCACCAGAAGTTGTCCTAAAGGACAGACCTGTGCTGCTGAGCTGGTAGAGAGAAAATATTTTTGAGTGCAATAAGAGTTGCAAAGCTGAAAGTGTTTGTTGAGTGAATGTGTATGAAAGCACTTGATTTTATTATAGTGGTCCTTGTTTAATACCACTTTGTGAGAATAAATGCCAATGTGAGCTGCTGACATGTAGGGTTAGATTAAGAGCATTGCTATACGAAGCATAAGGGGAGATTGAAGCACAGTATCAGTTAAGCAGATCCGTGAAAAATTGATTCAAGAATTTCGATGAGTGCTCTTAAGAGCAGCCAGAATACTGTGCTCCATAGCAGAGTGCAGTTGCATTTGAAAGGGTGTATATAAATATAAGAGAATCCTAAAGCAGCCATCATTCAAGAAGTGATTGCATGAATGTAAAGAAATCATATGCTCAGCTGTGATTCAAAAAGTTAGGGAATTCTCAATTTATTTCACCTTAGATTAGCTTAAGTGATAGGAAGTGGCCAAGAAAAGGATTTTTTTTTGAAATGCTAGACAAGGTTTTCCTATATTGAGTTCTTAAAATTAGGGAGCAGGCACTCTTCAAGACTGAACCGGATAGAGGGAGAACAGTGCTGAGAGAAGGAACAACCCAGCCACTGTGAACTGGAAGTATACCAGCGGACCCTGCTTTACTGAGATAAGTGTGCAGCAATAAACTTTTACCCTGGCCAGAGGTTGTTTGGTTTTGTTTTGTTTTGTTTTGTTTTTTAATATTAACAACGGTAGTTAAAAGAAGAGACTAGCAAATGGACATTACGTTCTGATGTTTTTTTATGCTTGTCATTTTTAAGTGCAAGAAAAGTACATACAAGTTAGAAAATGCAATACAGACAAACACAAGCATAGAAAAGTGATATACTTATCTGACTTCATAGTACAGAATTGCTTGATACTGTAAGTAAGAAAGGAACACAACGGATCACTACTTAAAAGAGTTAATGAGAGAGAAAACAGTGTAACAGTGCCAAAGTTGCTAAAGAGATTATACTTATCTGATATAGTATTGTTTGTTGAGTGTGACTGGTACAAAACTAAGAAAATGAAGAATATTTGACAAGATTTGTACAAAACTGTTTAATATATAATACTTTAACATTACAAAAGAAACATCTTTACTATACTCTGGTTTCAAATAAAGAAAAAATATTCTTTAAATCTTTCTTAAGCTTTATACTATATAAGTAGAATCAGATTTAAATACATTTTTTTAGTCCTGTGAAAGCCTCCAGTAATACATCTGACGGGAGCCTAATTCATTCTTTGTTCTGCTTACATAAAGAAGGATAGTGGACTAGTCTCCTGCAGTAATTAGTGCTCATCTCTTTAACACTAGCCATATATCTATTCCTCCACTACTTTAGGGATAGATGTTCAATGTAAACCGCCTTGATATCATGAAAGGCGGTATATAAGAAATGTTAAATAAATAAATTAAATAAACTGTCTTTCCCATTCGTATTTCAATGATCATCTGCTAGGTACCATGAATGTTTATCTGATGGTGGCAATTTTGTGGTCATTACTAATTTCTCTTTCTTTGTCATTTCCACAGCATGTCTACTCCAGGCTGAGCTAGTGAATTATGAGAGAGTCAAAGAGTACTGCCTCAAAGTACTCAAAAAGGAAGGGGAGAATTTCAAGGCACTTTATCGATCTGGTGTGGCATTCTACCACCTTGGCGATTACGACAAGGCATTATACTACCTAAAAGAATCAAGGAGCCGACAGCCAACAGGTATGAAGACAAAGCCATAAGTCTTGAGGGCAGATATCCAATTGACCAACTAAAAAGTTAGCCACGTAGGTCCGTTGGGGTAAAAATGTTATCCTGAAAAGTATACATGCGCTTCTATTGTTGCTTCTGAAAATTAAGCTTTGGGGCATGGTGAGGTCAAGCGAGAAGGAGTGGGAAAACATGCAAATCCTACATTTTGAAACATACCTTTGTATTTTTCACAGATAAAGCAAGGAAGGTGCAGGTATTTTTGTACCCGCATAAGTAATAACAAATTTTGAAAAAAATACTTCATATGTACAAAAGTAGCCATGTAACTTGCCACTAGGCAGTTTACTGCAAATTGCTTTCTGTAATTTATTTGTCTCTCTTTTTTTCTGCCACATTTTTTTCAAAAAATTGTAGTTGTGTTTTGTAATACATTGATCTTACGGTTACAAATGATGGTTGAAGCTTCTGAACCTGAAAATGGATGGCAGAGAACAGGGCAAGATTGTCTTCGAGGGAAATGGATGGAGATCTTGGTCAGTGGATGAACAGATAGTACCTGGGGTTGAGGGATGGTCTCTTGAAGGGTTATAAGGGTTGTCTGCTAGGTATGTGATGAATTAACTAAAATCATTTTTGCGAATAAGGAATTTAACTTCATTAACATATATTAATCTTTAATAAACATGCCCTTAACATGGTAGAAATACAGTTAGGAGTAGAGGAAAATATGATCATTTTATTTCTTTATAAATATACAGGATTTTGTGCTTTATTTTGTGCTTGTTTTCTTAGGGGGTGAGAGGGAGTTTCTATTTTTGTTTTATTTTTCTTTTCCAACATCTTCTTCCTGTCTTCCTTTCCTCTGTCTCCCTTCTTCCCCTCCATGTAACCAATGGTCAGTCCTCCTCTTCTCTGTAACCCAGGGGAGTGCACTAGGCTATATCGACTTGTCTGGTTCCATGGAACCTGACTGTGGCTGTTATAGGCAGGAGGACCTTACCTCCTGCAGCTCAACCATGGCCATGCCAGTTTGTGGTGGATAGTCTTCCTGCTTGAGTGGAACCCTTTACTTTCAACACAGTATTGGTTTTTGCAAGATCTGAGACTTTGCACATGCCATATATCTATTCCTCCACTACTTTAGGGATAGATGTCCCCAGCCTTTTTAGATCCAATCACATAGAAGAGAGATTTAAGTATTAAATAACTGTGTTTAATTCACAGATAAACATAGTTGATTTTTTAAAAAGGTGGATCACCTTTTAAAAATCCCTTTTAATATTTCTTTAAATTTGAAAAGAATACACTGCAGTCTAATAGGGAACATTCATACATAAAGCAAAACTTATTTATTTACTTATTAAAATAATTCTGAATTGCCTTTTTGGTCTAAAGACCACTGTACAAAGTAAAACAAATAATACATGGTACAAAAATGTAAAGAACAGTAAAAGCACACACAAAATAAGCCAATATACACAACAGCAAAATATAATTTAAAAACCTAATAAAAAAACATACGAAAATCTTACCAGTCAATGAAAAAAAGGCAAGGAAACAATAAACAGCCATAGCCAATAATAGCCCAAATACCTGCAATCCCAAACCTAACCTAGGCTATATTCCACATCGGCGGAAGAGTTAGTTTTTAAATTCCTTTGGAAATACAAATAATTTTGTTCCTGCCTAATCTCTGCTGGAAGTTCTTGCCACAGGAATGGGCCTACCAGGAGAATGATCTTGCCCGAGTTTGACTTCCTCACCCCCTGCTAGTAGGAATGGAAAGAAGCGCCTCCTCACTAGAGTACAAGTGATGTTTGGGAGTATCCCACTCTAGTTTACTTCCCATATAAGATGGATCCCTTCCCCCACCTCCCGAGAACTCAAAAAACAAGCATTAGGATCTTTAAATGAGCACTAAGATCGATAGAGAACCAATGTAGCAAACACAACAAAGAAGCTTCTGAAGCATGCTTAGGATGGTGTCAGACTAGATAAGCCATTTGGTCTTTTTCTGCTGTCACGTCTATAGGACAGCCTCTCACCAGGTCCAGCCAAAACCATAAGGCAAGTTGCCTAGGGCTGAAGCTTCTAAGGGGTGGCAAAGACCAGCAGCCATCAAAACAAAATAATAGATCCCGACAGCCACACAAACTCAGAGAACCGACAGCAGGGAGAGTGAGCCTACGCATGTTTTTAAATATTAAACTTTGCTTTGTATATATGTTGTCCAATTATGCCTTTTTAACGGATTGTTGTAAGAGAAGTGACACTGAAATGATCATGACTGATAAGTTTAATTATTAAAATCTTTGGGTGGGCCTAAAGGTTTGTCTAAGGCACCTAGTATTGTTGCACTGGCCCTGCTTCCCACTATCATGGCTACCACATTTTGAACTATCCGAAACCTCTGCATTAGTCTCACAGGGAGACTAATACACAAGCTGTTACAGTAGTCTAGATGTGATACAACAGAAGCATGTATTACAAGAAGGGACAATATTACATATCAAACAAAGCTCAAAAAACCGGTATGAATAATTTGAGATATATATGCCTGCGTTGTTGTTGTTGTTATTGTTAAGTGCTGTCGCGTCTGTGTCGACTTATGGCAACCCTCTGGATAGCTGTTCTAAACTGTGTTCGGCCTTCAGTCAGCGGGCTCATTGATGATAGAGTAGCATCCATAACTGCTGTTATTGTATCGATCCATCTCATTGCTGGCCTTCCTCTTTTGCGTTGACCTTCAACTTTGCATAGCATGATGCTTTACTCTAATGATCTGTCTCTTCGCATGATGTCTCCAAAGTATGAAAGTCTAAGTTTTGTCATCTGAGCTTCTAAAGAAAGTTTTGGTTTGATCTCGTCTAGTACTGACTGGTTCGTGCTTTGGGCAATCCCTGGTATACACAGTATTTTTCAATCTCACCATAACTCAAAGGCATCAGTTTTCTTCAGGTCTATTTTTCTCACTGTCCAACTTTTGCATCCATAAGATATTATTGAAAATACTATGGCTTGGACAAGTTGAATCTTTGTATGGAGAGAAACATCTCTGCTCTTCAGAATCTTGTCTAGGTGCTTCATAGCCATTCTGCCAAGAGCAATGTGTCATCGGATTTCTTGACTGCTTGTCGTTTCTTTATTGATTATTGATCCAAGCAGGTTAAAGTTGTCCATTATTTCAATTATTTCTCCATGAACAATGAACTTATTGATTTTGCCAGCTGTCAGGATCTTTGTCTTCTTTATATTAAGGTGCAGGCTCATTTTAAGACTATGGGGCTTGTTTACAAAGCCGCGGTAGCGGTTTGCGATCGTAATCGGAGCCGCGGCCCCATTGATTTCAATGGGGCCGCGGCTGCGATCGCGATCGCGAACCACTACCGCGGCTTTGTAAACAAGCCCCTATGTTTGTTGATCTTGAGAAGCAAATGTTTCAAATTGTCTTCACTTTCAGCCAGTTTTGTAGTGTCATTAACATAGCGAAGTCTTCCACACTTCGATTGTCTTCATACAGTCCTGCTTCTCTGATGATTTGTTCTGCATCTAAATTAAAGACGTAGGGGGAAGATATGCAGCATTGTTATATACCTTTGCTGATTTTAAACCATTCTGTTTCTCCTTATTCCATTCAAACTGTTGCTTCTTGATCAATGCAAAGGTTGTGCAAGAGAACTATCAGATGTTCTGATATACCGATGCTTAATTTGGCTCAGAGTTTCTCATGCTTTACACAGCAAAAGCTTTGCTGTAGTTAATAAAACACATATAGATATCCTTTTGTTATTGTTTTGTCTTTTCAAGGATCCATCTCATATCCACAATGATGTTTCTCGTTCCTTGCCCTTTCCTGAACCCTGCTTGCACTTTAGACAGTTCTCATTCGAGGTATGGTTGTAGTTTTGTTTGGAAGATCTTGAGTAGAATCTTGCTGGCATGTGAAATTAGAGTGATTGTGCAATAATTTTCACAGTCAATTGGATCACTTTTCTTCAGTATTTGTATAAACTTAGAATTTTCTAATCAGTTGACTATGATGTCTTCCAAATTTCCTGGTAGAGTCTTGTAAGTATGGCAGTAGCCGCATCTGATTGCTGTAATATTTCAATGGGAATGCCATCAATGCCTGGTGCTTTGTTTTTTGATAATGTTTTCACTGCTGCTTCAACTTCTTTTATCACCAGTGGTTCATGATCATAAGGTACAGGTTGAAATGGCTGTTGGTCCACTTCGTCTATTCTTTCCACACTTTCTTGATCTTCTCAGCATCATTCAACATGGATCCTTGAGCATCTTGTAGCATTCTAATTCAAGCCAGTCTTGTTCTTTTTCTAATGGTTTCTGATTCTGTTTCCTTGCATGTGTCATTGTAGAATTTCTCCTTGTCTCATCTTGCTGCACGTTGGAAATCTCTCTTGAGTTTATTTATTTATTTAACATTTTTTATATACCACCTTTCAGTTTTATCAAAGCGGTTTACAGTAAAACGTAACATTGGTTTACATAGAACATTAAATTCCAACTATTTACATTTAACAATTTTGATTTTCATGCATGTGATTTTCATGCATGTGACTGCTTCTCTTTCTCCTCTGACTTTAGCTTCTCTGCATTTCTGGACAATTTTCAGTTTCTTCAGTCATCCATCTTGGCCATTTTTGTTGTTTCACTTTTGGTAGAGACTTCTCACTTTATTTGAGCACAATTTATGTCATCCCATAACTCTTCTGGTGCTCTGTCATTTGTATCCAAAGAGTAAATCGATTTTACAGGCAATCTTTAAATTCTGGTGGTATTTCCTCAAGGTCATATTTTGCTAAATTCATGAGTGGCTTGCTCTTTTTCAGCTTCAGCTTGAATTTATTTATTTAACCAGTTTTATATACCACCTTATTCTTCAATCAAAGTGGTTTACAGCAAACTAGGTTAGCTACATTTATAAAGGATAGGGGAGGGGGAAAGTGATGGAGGGGAAATAAACATCTGAGAGTATTTACAATTAAATGAGTCAGTTGCAGACCTTGTGGTCACCCCTAAAGCCGGCTATGTGCCCTGGGAGAGTTCGTAGTATTCTGCAAACAGAGTGGTCTTGATGAACATCCTTCGGAAGTCTTTAATGTCTTTCGTGGCTCTTATAATGTCAAGTAGGGAATTCCATAGCTCCGGTGCTCTTCTGGATGTGGCATGATTGGGTCTCTGGAATTCTACAGGAGTGACTATCCTATTGCTCATGTTGCTTCTCCTAAATCTCATGCTGCAGTCCCTGATTACTAGATTTTGAAGGGCATTGACTGAAATGTTAATGATTTTAAATATGTTCAAAGTTGCTTTGTATCGTGTGCGCGCATGTATGGGCAACCAGTGGAGGTGCTGGAGTACAGGTGTGATGTGATCATTTCTAGCCATGCTTGTGATGATCCTAGCTGCTGTATTCTGCACCAGCTGGAGGGGGTGGGTGGACTGTTTAGGGAGGCCCTGATATAGCAAGTTACCGTAGTCCAGTATGTGCGTGACGACAGCTTGACATATTGTTCTGAAGCGATCCTGATTTAAGAGCGGTTTGAGTCTCCTGATGAGTTTCAGTTTGTAGTATGCCTTCAAAGCTGTTTTTTTAATATGTGAAAGAAGGTTTAGCTTGCTGTCTAGGGTGATTCCTAGGTATCTTACTTCCTCCTTCATTTCAATTGATTTATCCTGGATGCAGATTGTGGTTGGCGGGTTGAAGGTGGTACTTCTGGTAATGAATAAAGCTTCTGCCTTGTTATAGTTCACCAACAGATTGTTGTTGGTGAGCCATGTCGTCACTGACTCCAGGCATTTAGTTATAGGAGAAAGGTCTAGTGCATGTATGTTTATTGGGATATAAACCATAATGTCATCCGCATAAATGTGGTAGAGCATCTTGTGTCGTTTCAGAATATAACAGATGGGCTATATGTATAGGTTGAAGAGAATGGAAGACAATGCGGATCCTTGAGGTACACCTTGTGGCACGTCTAATCAAATAGAGCTCTTTTCACCACATTTAACCTGTTGTGTTCAGTTGCTGAGGTATGATTCAAACCATTTTATTGTATTGTGGCATAGACCAACTTCATATAGCCGTTAAATCATTCTATTGTGGGAAACCATATTGAAGGCAGCTAATATGTCCATGAAAATTAAGATGAATCCTTTTTTGATATCGTCTATACCCCCCTCTTGCCCTTACTTGGTTTGCAGCTTGTCGTGCTGTGAGGGCTTGTGTGCATCAGTGATGATGAGGGCTAAGCTATTGGTAGTTTAACTACTGGCCGCGTCTCCCAAGATGGACAGGTCTCAGCTGAGGTGCCAGACCAAGACAAACCACCCATCTGGGCAGCAGCGGAATGGGACAGTGTTGACGGCAGAGGATCGCGTTTCTGTAACAACGGCAGCAACACTAAACTTAAACTGCGTGGAGGAAAGGCCTGGCAATCTGCTTCTCTGTCTTGCCATGAAAACCCAATGGATAGCCCCAACAAAACAAATTGCACTATAGTGCTGGAAGATGAGACCCCAAGGTCAGAAGGCACTCAACTAGCTACTGGGGAAGAGCTGAAGACTTTTCAGAGTAAAGCCAGCATTTATGATGTGGTTGGATCAAAGCCCTCGGGACTTCTGACTACTGATATAGCTGCATATGTCTTACATATTGGAACATGGAATGTACGAAGCATGAACCATGGGAAGTTGGAGGTGGTCATTAATGAAATGGAACGTGTACAACTTGATCTGTTGGGTGTCAGCGAACTGAAATGGATTGGCATCGGGCACTTTGCATCAGATGATCACATGGTCTACTATGCTGGAAATGAAAGACAAAGAAGAAATGGTGTTGCATTTATAATAAAGAAGAAACTTGCAAGAACTGTAATGAAATACAATGCAGTCAGTGAACGCTTAATCTCTATTTGTCTACGAGGAATGCCTATCAACACAACTATAATTAAAGTATATGCCCCAACAGCAGCTGCAGAAGAGGATGAAATTGAAGAGTTCTATGAATAAGTTCAAGCTGAAATTGACAGAACATGCAAACAGGATATCCTGATAGTCATGAGTGACTGGAACGCAAAAGTTGGCAACAAAAAAGAAGGCAAAGTGGTTAGAAAATATGGATTTGGCAACAGAAATGAAGCTGGAGAAAGACTGATAGAATTCTGCAAGACTAACAATCTATTCATCTCAAACACCTTCTTCCCTCAACACAAGCGGCAACTGTACACATGGACTTCATTCAATGGATTGTACAAAAATCAAATTGACTACATCTGTGGAAGTGAACAATCGAAAAGCTCTATAACAAACAAAGAAAAAATCCGGAGCTGAATGTGGTACAGATCATCAATTACTAGTATGCAAACTCAAGCTAAAGTTGAAAAAGAGCAAACCACTCATGAATGCAGCAAAATATGACCTTGAGAATATACCACTGGAATTTAAAGACTGCCTGCAAAATCGATTTGCTGCTTTAGATACAAATGACAGAGCTCCAGAATAGTAATGGAATGACATTAAGAAGGTTGTGTTGGAAGAAAGCGAGAAGTCTCTACAAAAGGTGAAAAAGCAAAAACGGCCAAAATGGATGACGGAAGAAACTCTGAAAATTGCCCAGAAACGCAGAGAAGCTAAAGCCAGAGGAGAAAGAGAGGCAATTGCAGAACTCAACAGAGATTTCCAATGTGCAGCAAGACAGGACAAGGAAAAGTACTACAATGACACATGCAAGGAAATACAAGCAGAAACTATTAGAGGACGAACAAGATCGGCTTTCCTAAAGCTGCGAGAGTTAAAGAAAAAATTCCAGCCTCGAATTGGAATGTTACAAGATACTCAAGGTTCTATGTTGAATGATGCTGAGAAGATCAAGAAAAGGTGGAAAGAATATACAGAGTTTTTATATGATAAAAATCAAGTGGACCAACAGCCATTTCCACCTGTACCTTATGATCCAGAACCACTTGTGATGAAAGAAGTTGAAGCAGCATTAAAAGCCTTATCAAAGAACGAAGCACCAGGCATTGATGGCATTCCCATATAAGTATTACAGCAATCTGATGCAGCTGTTACTGTACTTACAAGGCTCTGCCAAGAAATTTGGAAGACAACATCATGGCCAACTGACTGGAAAAGATCTGTGTTTATACCAATACTAAAGAAAGGTGATCCAGCTGACTGGAAATTATTGCACAATCATTCTGATCCCACATGTCAGCAAGATTCTACTGAAGATTATTCAACAGAGACTACAACCATACCTGGAACGAGAACTGCCTGAAGTGCAAGCAGGGTTCAGGAAAGGGCGAGGAACAAGAGACATCATCGCGGATATGAGATGGACCCTTGAAAAGACTAAAGAATACCAAAAGGATATCTATTTGTGCTTTATCGACTATAGCAAGGCTTTTGACTGTGTAAACTATGAGAAACTCTGGACCACATTAAGAAGCATGGGTATACCAGAACACCTGATCGTTCTCTTGCACAATTTGTACATTGATAAAGAAGCAACAGTTTGAACGGAACAAGGAGAAACAGAATGGTTTAAAATAAGCAAAGGTGTAAGACAAAGCTGCATACTTTCCTCCTACCTGTTTAATTTATATGCAGAACAAATCATCAGAGAAGCAGGATTGTATGAAGACAACAGAGGTGTGAAGATTGGTGGAAGACTCATCAACAGTAATGTGCTGATGATACTATATTACTGGCTGAATTTGTTTTTCACTATCAAAGAACATAGTCTCAAAATGGGCCTGTACCTTAATGTAAAGAAGATAAAATTCATGACAACTGGCAAAATCAACAAGTTCATCGTTGAAGGAGAAGAAATTGAAATCGTGGACAACTTTAACCTACTTGGATCAACTATCAATAAAGAAGCAGCAAGCAGTCAAGAAATCAGAAGAGGCATTGCTCTTGGCAGAATGACTATGAAAGACCTAGACAAGATTCTCAAGAGCAGAGATGTCTCTCTCCATACAAAGATTCAACTTGTTCAAGCCATGGTATTTTCAATAACATCATATGGATGTGAAAGCTGGATAGTGAAAAAGATAGGAAGAAAATTGATGCCTTCGAATTATGGTGGTGGCGGCGAATACTGCGTATACCATGGACTGCCCGAAGAACAGACCAATCAGTACTAGAGGAGATCAAACCTAAGCTTTCTTTAGAAGCTCAGGTGACAAGACTTCGACTTTTCTACTTTGGACACATCATGCGAAGAGAGAGATCATTAGAGAAAGACAACGCAAAAGAGGAAGGCCAGCAATGAGATGGATCGATACAATAACAGCAGGTACAGGTACCAGTCTGTCAACAATGAACTGACTGAAGAAGCGAATACAGTTTAGGACAACTATCCAGAGGGTCGCCATGAGTCAACACCGACTTGACGGCACTTAACAACAACAACATGCCTCTAATGAGGTTGTTAAATAGGGAGGTCAGCAGGGTTTCAACATTATGTTGTGGTTTGAACCTGTGTTGGTGCTCGTCCATTGGTGCATTCAGATCTATGTGATCTTGTAGCTGCTTTAGAACAGATTTTTCGATAATTTTTGCAATGAGCGGTAGGCTAGAGATTGGACGGTAGGATTTAGCATCTACTTGATTTAGGGTGGCATTTTTGAGGACTGGTCGGATGATAGCTTGCTTGAGGCAAAGTGGCATGTAGCCTTGTTGGAGGGATAATCCCACTATCTTTTGTCTGTGCTGATGTAGCTGTTCCTTGGATGCTTTGATCCATGCTACTGGGCAGGGGTCTGCTATCGACGTCGTGTTCAAGGAGTCGACTATTTGGAGCACTGAAGGAATAGCAAAGTCATCCCAAGTATCTCGGTGCTCTGAGGTAGCTGTGTTGTTACTTGTGAGGAGGAGGTTTAGGGCGGTGGTCCTGTGTTTGTTAATTAGGAAGTCTGCAAACTGTTGCCGATCATCATGCTGTGCCGGTCATCATGCTGTGCAGAGTCACTGGTGAGCCTCTATACTATGCTGAAGAGCTCTCTAGATCTGTTTGCTGCTTTCATAATAGTGTTGGTGTGTATTGTTTGTTTTTGTTAATTAGATCATTGTATTCTATTTGCTTAGCTCTGTACTACAGCATATTATCCTGTGTCCTATTTTTTCTCCATTTTCTTTCAAGTTTTTTAATGCCCTCTTTGCTTGCCTGATTATGCCAGAGTACCAGGGTGCGCTGGACCTCTTCCGGGTGTGTCAGTGAATATGATTTGTTGTTGAGTAGTTTGCAGCAATAGTGTCATTCCAATTTGCAATGATACTGTCCAAGTATTGGCTGTCGTGCAGGAATTTTGAGGTTATCTCCTGTAAGAATTTGTCCGTGTGAAAGTTTCTGAATTTTCTGATGATGTGTTGCTCCTTCTTATGGCTGGCAGGGTACTTGATTAGTATCGAGAATGTTATAGCATGATGGTCCGACCAGGGAATAGGGGTGATTGACACGGCTGTTGCTTGGTCTTGCTCCATTATATGCTTTGGTAGGAAGATAAGATCCAAGCTTGTTCCATGTTGGTGTGTTGGAGCATTCACTAGTTGGATGAATTGGAAAGATTTCATTGCATTGGAGACATGCTTTGGCTTCTCTGGTGGCTGCAGAGCAGAAGTTGTAGTCTCCTAGGGCTATAAGCGATTTGTATTGGGAGTTGTTTGTGCAGATTGTCTCCAATTCTGTCGAAAGGTCTGCAGACTTGGAATCCGGTGGTCTGTATGTAACGCATATGTTCAGATAATTGTTAAGAGATGGAGATTGTCTTCGTCCCCATTGTATTGATAGAGGAGGTAGTCTTGAATCTGTAGTAGATTTTGGCTGGTATCAGAACACCTCCTCCTCTCTTGTGTGTTCTTGTGCAGTTGAATGCTGTGTACTCAGGAGGGATAATTTGATTGAGTATAACCTGGTCCATGTCCGTTAGCCAAGTCTCTGTGATACATATGATGTCCAGCTTGCAGAATCATATGTAGTCCAGGATGGTGTTTGGATTATTTCTGTTAGATCTTGCATTGATTAAGGTGCACTTGACTGGGGATCCAATAATGGGTTTTTTTTGTGTGCAGGGTGTGTGAGATGCGCATAAGAAATCTGTATTGAACCTTCGAACTAAGCGCCTGGTTTGTTGGTAATATACAATGGCAACTGGTATATATGGTAGTGAGAGCATGGGAGTAGGTGATGTGCAAGTTATAGCACCTGTGCAGATGGCTTGTTGCACTAGGATTAGTGTTATTATAAGGTAAGAGAAAACATGGCAATAGCAGGATTGCATATTGAGGAGCTCGCTACCTCACTCCAGTTTAAAATGAGTAGGTGGAGGCAACTCCTTATGAGTTTCCCAATAGAGGCTATCTACCTCGATTTCAGTGCTCCTGGTGCTTAGGTTCGCCTGACACTGTTCTCCTATGTTGGTATTTTCGTATTCCTGCGTGCAGGTTACAGTAGGGCACATTGTGTCCGGTTTATGGGTTTTTTGTTGAGTGGGGGGTAACGGGTGGTTATTTGAATGTGTCCTGTCTCGTCTGTGGCCATGCTGACCCTCCATTCCGGACTCTGCCTAGGCACGCCTGTGCTCTAAACAATGCAGAGGGAGTTCCTTGGCTCTGATTGGCCTCTGCACCGGGGAGTGGGAGGAAGCTGGGATTCCCTCTCCAAACTGCCAATACTGATCAATGCTCTGCTGAATAGAGAAGCATGCCAGTGCTTTAAACGATGCAGGAGGAATTCCTTGGCTCTGATTGGCCTCTGCACCGGGGAGAGGGAGGAAGCTAGGATTCCCTCTCAACTGCCATCACTGATCAGTGCATATTAGTAGTTGGTAATCTGGACCACAGTCAGCTCCAGGTTTTATCTTTGTTGATGTTATTGAGCTTTTTCAACATTGATTTGAAGGACTACCACAGCTGGAAATAGATCTTCACTTGTAAGTATTTATCTTCTGGAATATATTCTATATCTTAGGGAAAAAGGGAATTCTTTGGGTGAAAGCTGATAAATCTGTGCATTTTAGAATTCAGTGTTTTTGCTGAGTCAGTCAGGTCTTAGTACAACCAGAGATCTTTTCATTTAAATCAAATCAGAGTATAGCTTAGCATAGAAAATAAAATAGAGTAAATAGTTAATGAAATAATTTTTTTCTAGAGAGCTTTTTTATTTAAATCAAATCAGAGTATAGCTTAGCATACAAGTAGAATAAATAGTCTCTGAGTAGAAAGAAATAAACTTGTTTCTAGTGACCTTTACAAAGAGGCCTTCCAGTTAGGCGGTAAAAGATCTGTGAAGTTGTCTTAAATAGGTGTTAAAGGCAAGTGACAGATCAAAGGAGCAATTTGAAAGGCCCCCCTCTATCAAACCAAGGGCTCTGTGAATCACCCTGGTTTCTGATAAGACTTTATCTTAGAAGGGCGCCGTGTAGCAAGCCAGCTTTTATTAAGTCTTCTTTTCCTTCCACCCACCCCAACTCTTGCCCACCTCAGGGATAATCTTAGCTTTTTAGGCTCTTAAACCTATTAAAGGGGAGGAGGTGTCCATATTCACTTACAGGTGTGGCTGGTTATCCTCATCAGGAATACATTAATTAAGGAACTGAGATTAATTAATCTTGAGGTGAACAAAGTCTATTAAACATATAAGTATAAGTTTCCCCAGTAAAACTAAGTAAGTAAACAACTTAAATACCTAAACAAAACCTTAAAACTAAGATGCAGACAGCAGTCCAACAGTGAGATGGGGCTTTCCAGCCTTTTGCATTGAGTGTCACATGTATGATTTTCTTTCAGTTGGTGAAGGGTCTTAGGTGTGCACTAGGTGCAAAGAACTCTTTGCTCTGAAGGAACGAGTCTGATCTCTGGAGGCTAGAGTAGCAGACTTGGAGGACCTAAGGAAGGCAGGGATGTAGTACTGAAGTCCCACCTCCACTCTCCCTGTTGCCATGGAGGAGAGAGGTCACGTGACAGAAGAGCCTCATCCTAGTATGGCAGAAAGTGATCCTATAGCTAGGACCTGTCCTCCAGGTGATGTCGAACCCTCTCCCATGGAAGAGGTTTCTCCAGGGCCATTACCCATGAGGGAAAGATTAGGACAGCCGTTATAGTTGGTGATTCCATCATTAGGCATGTAGATAGCTGTGTGGCTGGTGGAAGTGAGGATCACCTGGTAACATGTCCGCCTGATGCGAAGGTAGCAGACCTCATGCACAACCTAGAAAAGGTTTTAGATAGTGCTGGGGAGGAGTCTGCTGTCTTGGTACATGTTGGTACCAATGATATAGGAAAGTGGGGTAAGGAGGTTCTGGAGGCCAAATTTAGGCTTTTAGGTAGGAAGTTAAAATCCAGAACTTCCAGGGTAGCATTCTCAGAAATGCACCCTGTTCCACACGCAGGACCCAAAAGACAGGCAGAACCAGAGTCTGAATGCGTGGATGAAGCGTTGGTGCATGGAAGAGTGTTTTGGATTTGTTAGGAACTGGGCAACATTCTGGGGAAAGGTGGGTCTTTTCCGAAGGGATGGGCTCCACTTTAACTGGGATGGAACCAGGCTGCTGGCATTAACCTTTAAAAAGGAGATAGAGCAGCTAGATAATAGGGGAAAGTGGAGAGTCGCCCAAGAGCACATGGTTTGAGAGGATGTATCCTTGAAGGATACTAGTTAAAGACTTAAGTTAGGAGAGGTTCCAATAAAGACAAAAGTAACCCAAATGCCCTTAAATACAGAGCAAACAGAGCTTAAAGATTCCAAATTACCCCTGCCTACTACTGATAACCAGATTAATATGAATAAAATACAGCCTTTAAAATGCTTGTATGGAAATGTTAGACGTCTAAAAAATAAGAAGGGAGAGTTAGAATATAGAGCACTAAATGAGAGGTTAGATATGATTGGTATCTCAGAGACTTGGTGGAACGAGGACAACCAGAGGGACACTGTGATACCTGGGTACAAATTATATTGCAGAGTAGATCAAATTGGTGGAGGGGTTGCGCTCTATGTTAGAGAGGGCATTAAGTCACACAGGATTAAAATTTTGCAGGAAACAAAATATACTGTAGAATCTCTACGCATTGAAATTCCACATAAAAAGGGGAAAGCGATGGCAGTGGGAGTGTACTACCAAACGGCTGGCCAAAATGAACATATGGATTATGAAATGTTCAAAGAAATCAGGGAAGCTAACAAAACTTAAAACACAGTAATAATAATGGGTGATTTCAATTACCCCGGTATCGACTGGGTCAGTGTCACGGCAGGACATGCTAGGGCGATAACGTTTCTAGATGAAATAAATGACTGCTTCTTGGAGCAGCTGATTCATGAACAGACAAGAGGGGAACTCATTTTAGTGGTACACAATATCTGGTGCAAGAGATAAGGGTGTTGGGGCCACTTGGCAATAGTGATCATAGTTGTGTTGTGGCATTCGTAGACAAATAGAAATTAAGCATTCACTGATTGCATTGTATTTCATTACAGTTCTTGCAAGTTTCTTCTTAATTATAAATGCAACAGCATTTCTTCTTTGTCTTTCATTTCCAGCATAGTATGCCATATGATCATCAGATGCAAAGTGCCCGATGTCAGTCCATTTCAGTTCGCTGACACCCAACAGATCATGTGTTACATGTTCCATTTCATTCTTGGCCACCTCAAACTTCCCTTGGTTCATGCGTCGTACGTTCCATGTCCCAATATATAAGACGTCTTTGCAGCTTCTGCCTCTCATTTCATGCACAGCTACATCAACAGCCAGACGTCCCGAGGGCTTTGATCCAACCACATTATAAATGCTGGCTTTACTCTGAAAAGTCTATAGCTCATCCCCAGTAGCCAGATGAGTGCTTTCCAACCTGGGGGGTCTCATCTTCCAGCACTATAGTTCAGTTTATTTTGTTGTGAGTATCCATTGGGTGGCAAGATATGGAAGTAGATCACCAGGCCTTTCTTCGCACGGGTAATGCTATGTTGCTGCTGTTGTCACAGAAATGTGATCCTCTGCCGCCAGAACTCTCTTATTCTGTTGCTGCCCAGATGGGTGGTTTGTCTTAGTCTGGCATCTCAGCTGAGACCAGTCTATCTTGGGAGACTCTGCCAGTAGTTAAGCTACTGATAGCTTAGCTCTCAGCATCACTGATACACACAAGCCCTCACAGCATGACAAGCTGCAAACCAAGTAACAGTAAATTAAAAATGAGCCTGAATTTTTTACCATATTTGAAACTAGTGCCTCAGTTGAATCAAACTTAAAAGAAATGAGCTGAGACATCAACTCATTCCCTATTTGTGAAATCTCGGGGTAATTTGCAGTGGTCAGAATTTTTCATTTTAGCCACTGCTATCCATTTAGTTTGAGTCTGCCAATAGCAAGCCTTATTTAATCATATAGCTTATTCTTATAGCGACTGAATATTGCCAGTAGAAGGAAATTTCATAAGATCCATCCAAGTGCAATCTGGGATATCTAAGCCAGAACATCTGAAAAAAACTGCAGGCACGTCCACGTGTGGACATGATTTCACAAACTTGAACATGCCAGTATGGACATCTGTGGGAGCATCTACCTAGACATCCTCATAAGGATATTACAGAACCCATACGTTTAGGATAGCATAATGTTTAGAGTAGTTGCCTAGTACAAAGCAGCTAGGGTTCCAGTCCTACTGCTGCTTTCATTGACATTGTGCTGAGCACTAGGGATGAGTGAGTGTATTCTTCTCTACAACCTCTGGATGTTTTTCAGCTAAAACGAGCACATTTCAGATGTTTATTCGTTGCTATTCGTGTCTCAGAGCAGGACTAAGATTAAACATGACGTGGGATGTCCATAATGTTTCTGTGATGAGGCAGGGATGTCCTGAACCCTGGGAATGCCCTAACCATGCCTCCAAGTTCCTACTAATAGAGCTTTTTCTTTTACTGCACCAATACTGTGGAACTCTCTCGAGTCCCAGAGAAACTAAGTTCTGCCTCTGCCATGATCAGATTTCGTAAAGATCTCAAGACACAACTTTTTAATTAACATTTTGGTATACTTTATGAGCCACTTTATTCAGAAACATGTTATCCAACTTGACCCTTCAACTCATTCCCTACCTACCAGTACCTAACCCTTCCTAAATTTTCCACATGTCTGGGCTTTCATAACAACATTGTAAATAAGTTAACATTTGACTAGTATTTTCTAAATTAAATAGTTCAATCATACATTGTACATAAGTTAGTATTTTTTGAGTTGAATACGTCAATAATATTTTTCATATATTTCTTTTTACTGTACTCTTTAATCATGTTCTAATGTAATGTTTTTTGTTCCTTGTAAACTGCTTTGATTTTACGAAAAGGCGGTATAAAAAACTCCTAGATAAATACGTTGCCACAAAAAATTCAATTCACACAGTCTCTCTCTGAACTTTTATGTGATCTGGAACTGCACAGCGATATACATCAAAGCAGTACTTTCATCTAGAAGTGAAAAACATTATTAAAAAATCACAAAGGGAACTATGATGATGAGAAAACCAATTGGAGGGATCATCTGCTAACAGCACATGCTGCCATTAACGTGCATTAAATTTCTGCAGGGCCTTTTGCATAAAATGGGCCTTCCAGCAAATAACGTTAGTAAATAATCCACTGTATGAATATCTTTAATATGAAATGAACCATATATATGAATGCTACCGATTAGATTTATTCATATGTCCAAAATGTATTCCTTTTTAATTTAAAGACATATTAAAAGGAATTTTTGAGAGGTGATTCACTTTTTATTTTCATTAATGATCCTATCACACAGCCACACACTCCTACAAAAACAGATCCATAGTGGGATTCATAGGAGGTGAAAGGGCCAGTCAGGGACCTGGTACCTATATTCAAGCACTGAAACTATGGCGAAAACAATCTTGAACTTGATTTGAAAGATATTGCCTCCATTTAAGGGTGTTTAAAACAATATTGTAGCATCATAGGGTCTCAAGTTTTTCAAATTTGGAGCTAGCAAAATTTAAATGCCTCTTAAATTCTTCTTGTGAGAAGCATGGATGATTGTTTTGGAGGTTTGCTATTGAGAGAACTTCCTGTATGTTCAACACCCCATAAAAGAATATCAGCAGGCTGGCCATTGGAAGAGGTATTTTTACAATAGTACTGAGCACAGCTTCTCCTTAATAGGAGTTCTTAACGGGGACGATTTAGTCAAACCTTAATGATTAAATTAACAGCGCCTTTTTCATCCTTTCTTCTGTAGTGCATCTTTTTTATGACATCAAAGTAAAGAGAAAGTCAGTTCTGAAATCAAATTAATGCAGAAGCCTTCAATCAGTGCCAGATTGGTTGTTAATGAAAACAGACTTAAGGTTTAGAATTTTTTGGTGTTCCATACAGACATTTTATGCAATAATGAATGCATCAACCTTTCTTCCTATATTTCAGTATTTGTGGCTGTAAGGCAGTGGTAAAAAACCATGCAGATGGGTGAAGCAGACTTCCAGGATTGATTGTCATGTCTGTAATCTAGTGTGATAGCTTGGGCAACAGCCTGGGTTCTGGACCAATGGAGAAAACTCTTTCTCACAAAAGGCCAGCGGAGCCTAGGTTCAGAACAGAATGCCTGTATTGAAAAGTAGAATAAAAGGAATGCTATCTTACTTTTTGTAATCTTTACAAAATAGTATAGCTTTGGTTCACTGTACAGAATGAGCATACTCCTGGAGCCCTTGTCTTCCTGGTCTGGGCCTCCCCGCCTCACTCTGGGCCTGGCCCCCTTGCTTGACCTCAGCTATACCTTTTTTAAGGTGGGCTGGGCTGTCTCCCTTAAGGAGGACTGAGGATCTCATCTATATACCTCTTCACACCAAGAAACCCCCTTTAACAAACAGGATAGACTAGGGAGGCCCTGCTGCATAATAGCAATATCTCTTTGACTTGTGGATAGAAAGGATGGCCAAGTGGTTGCGGGCTTTGTTTGAGTATTGTTTTAATAATATCCGTGCATGCTGTGGAGCAATATATTTGCTTTGATCTCCGTGTTTCCAGTCTTGTGAGCAAATCCACAAAGAGCTGCTTAGGTTAAAGGGCGTTGAGGCTGAGCCAGAGCTAAGGACAATATTAGAACAGTTGTTCTCAATCTTGTCCTAGAGGCACACCTAACCGATTTGGCATTCCATGCACTGGAAGCGTGTGCGCATATATCTCATGCATATTCATTACAGATCTCCTGAAAACAAACTGTCAGGTGTGCCTCCAAAACAAGATTGAGAACCACTGTATTAGAGCACCAATTTATTTATTTATTAAGGCTTATTATCACATTCTAACTGAATTACAATAAGACATATACATTGCAGGAACACACACTTTTATTACAAAACAAGTTCTTTGTTTTTTTTGTCATGGACTTTGCTGGTAGAGGTTATCCCCTTTCCTTTTTCCTTTTGTGGGTTTCCTTACCATTCCCCTAGAATATATCCTAGTCCCCAGTTGTATTGTCTGCCTTGACTAGATTGTAAGCTGTTATTAGGATCTGTGCAGCACTGTACACCTTGTAGCACTATAGAAATGATAAGCACACACGCTTTTATATACATAAAACAAAGACTAAAATAGAGAAATGTAGCTGACAGCTACATACAGGTTGGGTATCCCTTATCCGAACATCCAGACTGGTCCGAAATCTGAAACGTTTTGAGCGCCGATATGAAATAGTGACACCTTTGCTTTCTGATGGTTCAGTGTACACAAACTTTGTTTCATGCACAAAATTATTAAAAATATTCTATAAAATTATCTTCAGGCTATGTGTATAAGGTATATATGAAACATAAATGAATTTTGTGTTTAGACATGGGCCCCATCCCTAGGATATCTCATTATGTACAGGCAAATATTCCAAAATCCAAAACACTTCTGGTCCCAAATATTTTGGAAAAGGGTTACTCGACCTGTTCTTGCTTTTCATTCAGGCAATGATTGCTCTCTCAAAGAGCCAGGCCTTTAATTTCTTCCAAGAATTCTTAATATCAGCCATACATCTAAGTGATTGAGGTAACAAATTCCACCGTCTAGGTCCAAACTTGCCATTTCATGTGTACAAGATCTCCGGGCATGTTGAAGAGAGGGAACTTCTAAACCTGTTTTCTGTGAGCACGGTGAACACACTGGTTGGTACTCCTGTAATGGTACCGTCACAGATAATGACACACTATCTTAAAAAAGTATTGGATTCTTAAATTTTACACGTGCACCTACAGTATAGGGAGCCAATGCATTTCCTTCATAAGAACATAAGATATGCCATACTGGGTCAGACCAAGGTCCATCAAGCCCAGTATCCTGTTTCCAGCAGTGGCCTGCCTAGGTCACAAGTACCTAGCACTTTCGCCAAAAGACACAGGTTCCAGTGTGCTTGTATTGGGTCAAACACAGGTGTTATCTCATCTGTCATTGTAGACCCTGTTCGCAGACTTGTGACGCACTGCTTGTAACAGCTTTATCTTTACGTTAAGCAGACCAAGTAGTAACAAATTACAGTAATCCAGCAGAGTAAGTCCAAGCTGTTGCTTGATAGTATGGAAATCCACAAAGTGAAATTCTTCTCCTCCTCATTCATTTTTTGTTTGAGTTGCTCTACATAATCTTTTTTCTATTCATACATGATAAATTGTGCTTTTGAGAAGAGCTACAGATGAGCCCAGGAAATCTGGACAGATAGCTTTCTATCCATATCTCCCTTTCATTCTTCATCCTGACATCGGGGGAAACGGGAGCATTTTTGTTTCCCTTTGCACCAGGCTTTTTCACCAAACATGGAAAAACAATTGAAAACAGCTGAGTTATTTCATGAATGCCATGCTCTACTCAGCCAACGGATTCCTGCAAGCCTGAGCACCTCCCAGTATGTTGAGAGTTTCTAGCATCTGCAGTGCTAGGAATGAGGGCCTGATGGGCTGTGTTTAAAATGCATTTCCATAAAGTAAACAAGCTGGTGCAATTATAAGCCATCTGCAGCTGGATATAGCATAACTATAATCCTGAAAATAAGCAGTTGTAAGTTTTTTGTCTTGTACAGATAAATATGTGTTGACTGTGTGTGAGTAGGAGCAATTGTTGAGGTTGCGAGAAGGCATAGTCTGATGGTTAGGATTAGGCCTGGGACCCAGGATTTTGGATCTAATTGCTGATTTTCTGTGATCTTTACCTCCAGAATCTAGCCTGTGCACGATATATAGTGTTTAGATTGAGAATTTGCCTATAGCTGCTGCCTTGAACAGTTGCAGGAAGGCTGTACAAGCAGGTCTCTTGGGGCTTTTTTCACTTAGCAGCTGAGACTAATGCTGCTTTCACAAGTGATTTTAATGGGCTTTCAGACCATATGGAACCAGAGTCACAAAAGATTCATTTTTAAGACATAGTAGTACCTGCTCTAACTGACTATCAAAACACTTCTAGATGTCGATCACTGAGTCATCAGCCGTAATCCTGGCAGTGTGCCCAGAAAAACCTAATAGATGAATATTGTTTTACCAGTCATTTCTTAAAGGGCAATATCATTGCAGATATTCTGATCTGTTAGAAACAATTCTTTTCAGAGAGTATGCATCAACAGATTTTTAAAGCTTGGAATTGTAAACTAATATCTTAAAAACTGGAAGCGTTTTATGGGTGCATGATTTGTCGTTTTTGTTTTTTCTCATTTCAACTCCAGATACCAACGTTGTCCGATATATTCAGCTGGCAGAGATGAAGCTTAGCAGATGTTCCCAGAAAGAGAAAGAAGCACCGTGAGAAAGGAGTAGGTGGATGTCCATAGGTTTCATTTCTGGATGCTGATTGGCTGGATGTCCTTTTCCCACACCCTTGGCTCCACCCAGCTCCTTACTCCTTTTATTAAGATTGAAAAGAGATTGGATGCTTGTCTGCACAATTACCAACCCACCCTGGATCCCCCCGTACTGGAAATGCAGAAGCTCTGCAGATCCTTCTCTGGGGCAATTGATGGAAGTACCAATGATATTTCGGGGCACTCTTGGACTGGACTCTTTCTTCTGCTTGACATGTATGTTTAGGGACGGCTGTAGAAGCAAATATGGATTCTTACTTAAAAAGAAAAGAAATATGTGCTTCTAAAAGTAACAAGCTTCTTAGATGGACACTTTTTTTTGCAAATCAGAAGAACTGGACAAAATAAGGACTCCCTCTATCCCATTATTTGTACTGTAGTTTCATGACAGAAGCACATACAAGATACTACAGATTCAAAGAGACAAATCTCTCTCTCTCTCTGTCTAAGGAGAAAAGGCAAATCCTCCTCATATATTCTGGTTGGTTGCGGCAAGGGGATGACTGATAATGACTAAAGAGCTTTTCATAATCTCGGTATTTTCTTCTGCCCTGATTCTGTGGAGTTTCAAATTCTGATCTTTAAGATCCATAAAAAAGTCTGGTTTTCATGATAACAAACATACATAAACCAACCATAAACAAGTGTCACTGTATGCAAAGAAAACTCATGAATATTCATTACAGAGATCCTAACAACCAGGCTACTTTATGGCTCTCAAAGACTTTGGTAAAAGGCTTTCTGAAGTGTTTCCTTGTCAGCTTCCTTTATCCCTTTATCAGCTATTCTTATGTACTTTGCCTTCACTCACTTTTTTTCTCTAAACATAATTTTGACTGCTTAACCTTCACATGGTTCTAAACTAATTTTCATATCATAACAAGAGAAAAAAAATATCAATATCCTTGAAAAGAGCCAACTGCTGCATGCTGTTGACATCATGCAGCATTTTGCTGTTGTTAAACCAGTAGAAAAAAGAGAAATTAATGTCACCCACAGAGCAGTTTGTTCCTTAATGATAAAATGAGTACTTTTCTTTTAAATGATAAACACAAGATCTTCCTCTTCCACATGCATAAGTTAAGAAGAATTATTTGGGTTCTCTTTTTATCCATCTCGGAGAAAGATTATCTGTGGCCTGTTACTTTTCACATTTTTTTGACCACATCACAAGTCTCTTCCCATCTGCAACCAATCCATTGGCCAATAGAAGTCTGCTTTCCACTCATTTCCTACTTCACTGGCCACTAGATGATGTAAGAATAGCTCTTCCTGTTTTGACTACTACTTCAGCAGCTTTCTGGAGTCCATTTCCAATCTAGACAACCTTGAAAAGTGAGGAAAGTAATGAAAGACTTGAAGGAGTACTGTCGGCCTCCACAAAGAACCATGGCCCACCCAAAATTCTCACTGCATGGTTTGAGCATGAGTCACACTTGATTTTTCTGTTGCCCTGTCACTGAATTTTGAAGGGAAAATATTCAACAGTCATTGCCAACACCAGCTACATAAGTGCTTTAAGAAAAGTTCTTGGGGGCTGAACAAATAATTTTGGACATGTGGAGAGTATTTTTATAAGGCACACCTAGATTATCATGCTTTTTTGTGTGTGTATTATAGGGGCATAAATTGTCATAAATGTGTGTTAATTTAAGCAGCAAGCACTAATGCCAGCCCTCTGGCTAGTGTAAATGCCTGCATCTAGAATGTTCAAGAACCTGCGTAAATTATAATGCTTTATAATGTACGTGTGTAACCTTGTGCTCCGCCTACACTCTGCCAGACTCCACCCCTGTATACGCCCACAGTGAGAGAATACGCGTACTTTCATAATAGTGATCACGTCAAATGGAGACTCATTTTATAAGGAGGCACCCACTTTGTCTGAAAGTGTGCCTACATTTCCTTATAAAATACTAGCATAAGTGGTCGAAAAGATACGTTAAGGCATGATCACCTACACCAGCCTTAGATGTCTAAAGAAAATGCATAAATTTTAGTATTTTATAATTTATGCATACATCCCGCACCAATTCCACCCTGGTCACATCCACAGGAAAATATGCGCCTTCATGTTTATGAGCATACTTATAGAATGAGGCATAGCATAAGCTTGCTCATTTACACACACACACAAGTGGCCAATTATGCACGTAAATCACTAAAATACTCCCATTTACACATATTTTTGATGTTTAAATTACCCCCTAATTCATTATTTAGTTATTTAAACTAATTAACACTTATCAAAATTTCTAAGCAGGTACAAAAGAAACACACATAATCTTCAAAATGAAACAATACAATTAACACAATCAGACATAAGCTTTCACTTGCTTATGAAAACCTAAATAGTCTCTTAAAATTGACAGTGAGTCAGGAAGACTGTTCCACAAAACAGGTGCTGCAATAGAAAAAAAACCTAGATCTCGCAGAAACAGTGCACACTAAACGAAGAGAAGGAATAGCGAAAAGAGTCTGCGATACAGTCCGCATGGGGCGATATTCCGTCAAACATCACCGCAACTCACATAGCTGCAACAAACGCAACAATCTAAAGATCATAACAACACACTTAAATTCAACTCAAAAATACAAAGGCAACCAATGAAGCACCTTCATTAATGGCTAAACATGTTCAAACCTATGTGCCCCAAAAATTACCCTAGCAACAGAATTCTGCGCACTATGAGGGGTTGTATCACACTATGAGGAAGGCCTAAATAGAGCACATTACATTAATCTAAGCTCTGTAACACAAGAGCTTGCACAACCATCCGAAAGCAATCCAAATAAAATTCCAGTGGACGCACCATACATAATTTAAAATAAACGGTCTTAGTTACAACTGCTATCTGAGGCTGAAAAGAAAGAGATGATCAAGTGAAACTCCCACATACCATACAACTCGCTGAATTGGTACATCCACAGATCTTAACCACACAGTTCAAGGAGGAACATAAAAAGCATCTTGGTATAACACCATGGCTTCTATTTTGCTGACATTAATCATCAAGCCAAAAAATGACAATCAGTGCAAAATTGAGTCAAAAAACTTAACCAGATTGAGGATGCAAAACCTTCAGATAATGAAAATTCCTCAAAAATAAGAATGTTATCAGCATAAACTTGAAACTACAACTGGAGAGAATGCAAAAAATGACAAAAAGGCACCAAATACAGATTAAAAAGTGTCACTGAAAGAGCCTGAGACAAACCTCAAACTGCAGGGTGAAAACCAGAAACTATACCATTTGAGAAAACATGCTGCTGTCTGCCATGCAGGTATGAATCAAACCACTTCAACACCAACCCGGATAAACCTAGCTTGGCCAACAAACACAACAATGTTCCAGGTACTACGGAATCAAACTCAGAGTGCACATCAAGAAAAAATAAAACAAAGCCATTCTTTTACCCAGAAAGACCTTGCAACACATGCCCAATCAGTGAAACCAACCATGTTTCAGAGCTATGGCCACTAAAAAAGCCATGGTGCCACTCATCCAAGATACCCATATTCTCAACATGGTCATTAAGCTAGGCCCACACCACCTGTTCAACCAACTTAAATAAAAAAGGCAAGGAAGAAATTGGACAAAAATTACTCACTTCAGACAGAAATCACCACTTTTATCTTTTACCATAGGGCGTACTGCTGCCCTTTTTAAAGCTGCAGGCAAAACCGCAACAGATAAAGAAGTATTAATAAAAGCACATAAAAATACATATACCATTTCCCTAAACAACAGACCTGAGCAGAAGATACAATATCAAAAGGACAATAGATATTATGCATTTTTCCCATCAAAAACTCAACATCCGCCACAGACACCAATAAAAACAAATCCCAATGACAAAAATGCTACCCAAGGCAGCAAAACCATCAATGGCGCAAGCAGCCTGAACAGAACATCCTATCAGGAGGGAGCGCACTTTATGACTCAAATGAGAGGCAAATGCTCAGCATTCAACCCATCTGTGAACTTCACTGTAGAAAACAATGTTGAAGGTTTAGACAACGTTGCCTTAATTTTTCCTGAAAATTCGCCCACTTTATATCAATAAACTTATCCCGATACTGCCTATAAAAAGACAAATAACTACTCTGAGCATCTTCTGATCACACTCTCCACCAATAACGCTACACCCTACGCAATTCACACTTCCACTTCCGAAATAAATCAGAAAACCAAGGTGCCCGATGAACCTGCCCCCTCTAGTGAAGCACACCTCATGAGATAGATGCTCCAGCCATAGCTTCCTTCCAAATAAAGGCCAATTCATCAACTGACAGAGCAGGAGAAACCTCTCCACAAAACCGCCAATTCCTCCAAAATTGATCCACACCCATAAAGGAGGGCTTCGCATGCCCAGCTGCTTCAACAATCTTTTGCTAGGAAACTCAGACCTGCAAACAAAAATAAATTTAAAAATGATCAGTCTATAGTAAGGGCAGCATCTTACATGACACACAAACTATGCGCCCTAGCCCACCAATAGGCAAAAACAACAGATCCAACATATGACCATAGCAATGCAAAGGTAACCGGGTAAGGCGGACATGGAGCTCAAGCCCCTACCTTGTCCCCTTTTGCCACCACCCCCCCCCCCCGCCCCGCCCCTGAAATAATCACACACTACACGTTATTGGCATTCTAACTGGTCGCAGCTTTTATTAACATAACATTATCCAAACCATCTAACAACAACCATCTTTCACCATACCGGTTCCGGCAGCAGGACGACCCCTCACCAGCCATGTGAGTAGCAAAGTGAGTTCCATCCCGCTTCCGCCGGGAACTGTCCCCCGGCAACTCCATCACCCCCCCTCCTCCGGCTTCGCCATATTACTAGCAAAAGCCCCGAGGGGTTCTCCGGGTCAGGGGTACCCCACCCCCGCCCTGTGGAGTGCCAATACTCCGGACACCTCCGGGATCCCGCCACAGGCTCAGAGGCACCTGCCCCTGAGCCCCCCCCCCCCCAAACACCAAGCTGCGACCAGCTACCCTGCCCTGCATCACGTACTCCACGGCCTCTTGCCAATCGTTCAGGAGCAAATCCACCCCAACCGGGGATAGATGTACTCCATCTGGCCAATATAAGCCAGCACACCCCACTTCAACCCATGGATGCAAAATCTGCCAACCCCCTTTTTCGCACACCCATCGGCCAATCTGCCGATTAACTTTAATCAACCCCCGAGACCACCTCCGCTGACCCCAGCAAGCCGGCCTCGGAATTATATCCAACCATAACAAAACAACCTTCTTAAACATGAACACCACTTGTTCCAGGTCCCTTTTTGCAGCTCTGATCAGCTGCTTAACCGTCCAGGCCCCAAGTCGTTGCCTCCAAGATGCAGCAGCAGCAACGCCGGGGATCCACGGACACGCTGGTGGTGCAGCAGCAAAGGCAAGAGCTGCGACCAACGAAGATCGCGCTCGCCCAGCCATGATATGGTCACCTCCGCTTCGTGCAGCCCAATGTTCGCCCCCAGGGACCTCGTCGCTGCTTGCTGACCTGCCCAGTACACAAACGAATGGCCGATCATCCAGCAGCAGCACGGCGTCTGGCCCCATCTAAAAGAAAAGCACAGTCAAACATTGGTTCCCCTCGATCCCCCTCACAACCGCACATATCCCCGGAACGCATTAGAGCACCACCTGCCTATCTGCTGAATCACCTGCTCATTTAAACCCGCCTCTGCAGCGCTCGTGGCCGCGCCAATCCGAAATGAATGAGGCGCAAAGTCGCACAGCTCCAAACCCACCCGGCGCACCGCCATCCGCAGGACTGCCGTGAACTGAAACCTTGTGAGACAGCATGAATTCTCGTGCAAGAAGAGAAATCCCCCCCCCCCCCGCGTGGCCTCACCCGCAGGTAAGCCTGCATGGCCGCCACTTGACAAGTAAGGGAGTCCCCAATGGCTTTTAATCTTACCCATACACCCTTGCCCGCCTTATCAGTCTTGGACCTTGCCAACCGTATGCTCAACTCCATACTACACACCCGCACATGATGCACCTGTAAAGCCCCTCCCGCTACCGCCGCACTAGACGGCGCCACCAATTCCCCCACCCGGAAAGCCCCAAAGAAGGCCACGCAAAACACCCCCTGAAAAAGCGCGACCTTGTATGGCGACGCCGCCACCAAAGGCAGCACGGCGCACAGCTTCCTGAGCAGGTCATGTGTGATCGTCTGCCGCTTATCAGCCCGCAGCGGAGCACCCCGTTCCCAACCCAACATCAAACCTCGCGAAAGGAACCCCCAACTGGGCGTTCCCCACCCCACTGCCCTGGAGAAAAAGGCAAATCCCGCTAAGTGCGCCCATACCATCGATCTCGCTGCATCCGCAGCCTTCGCCACCAGAATGTAACAGCCCATGATGTGGTCCGGGACAGGACCTTGCCGCCAGCCCAGGGCCGCTAGAAATTCCACCACTCGTTCGCAGCCTCTGCAATAGGACTACCAAGTCGCTGGTGACACCGAGCTCCGCAACAGGTTCAGCATGCCCTCAGGCCAGTCTGCCATAAGTGCTCCGGGACCCGCCTTCCAACTGCATCCGCCTCTGGTGCCAATCGCCGGAGCAGGTCCCACTTGAAATGGGAAAGAGCATCAGCCACCTGGTTAGCACACCCCGGTACATGAAGAGCCCTCACCACCACATTCAATCTCAAACAAGCCAGCACAACCTCCCTCATTAGGGCCGCCACCCGCAGGCAACACGGAGCATACCTATTAACGCTAACTACAGCTTCGTTATCGCACCACCACAGCACCCGTCGATTGCGCAGCCTGTCCGGCCACAACTCCAACACCACCAGCACCGGAAACAGTTCCAAGAAGGTTATACTGTCGGTCAAGCCCGCCACCCGCCACTCCCGCGGCCAAAGCTCCGCACACCAAGAACCCCCGAAATAAACGCCTAAGCCCAAACCGCCCGCCGTGTCCGTAAAGAGCTGCAAATCAAAGGTAGACATTTCTTTTTCCCGCATAACCGCTATGCCATTGAAGCCTTGCAGGAACTCATCCCACACCCCCAAGTCCGCCCTCATGCTCCTGGAGACCCTGATGCGGTGATGCGGCTTGAGTGCACCCGACGTAGCCGCCGCAAACCTACGCAGGAACACCCGCCCCATCGGAATGACCCGACAAGCAAAGTTCAATGAGCCAATCAAAGCCTGCAACTCCCTCAGCATTTACTTTTGCTGACCCCATCATGTTCACCACCAGAACCCGCAACCTCGCCACTTTATCCGCTGGCAGTCGAGCCACCATGTCCACCGAATCTAACTCCACCCCCAAAAATGTGAGGCGTGTCGCCGGTCCCTCCGTCTTACCCACTGCCAACGGGACACCCCAGTCCCGCGCTAACCTGACAAATCCATCCAGCAACTCCTGACATTGACCCGACTGCGCACTGCCCATGAATAGAAAATCGTCCAAATAGTGGACCACATTTGCGCATCCCACCGACTCCTGCAAGGCCCAGTGCATGAACGAACTAAACATCTCAAAATAAGAACAGGATACCGAGCAACCCATCGGCAAGCACTTATCAAAATAATAATAGCACCTGTCGAAACTAAAACCCAGCAAATGAAACAGGCACACTTTCCTACTTTGTGTTTGGTGTGTTTTATTCCCCTGGAGTCCAGCCAACTGAAGCAGAATACTGCAGATGAGGGTTGGAGGCTTCACGGGCCTGGAGTGACCCACAAGGGACTGTCAATCAGGTCCCCTTTCAGCTGGTGTCAGAAGTGGGATACTCCCGCTGGTCCGTGAATGTCCCCTGTGCTTTGGTGGCACGGTGACATGGTATAAAAAACGAGATTACACATAAAAGGACTTTCCTGTTCCTCTGGTGGGAAGCGGAAGGAAAGCTAAATTTATTTCTTCCTCATCTGCAGGGCTGTGAAGGTTGTGTGCTTGTGTGATTGTGTGAGTTTGGCAAGACGCCCCTGCCATATCCTGAAGCGATATAGCGCTAGTGACGGATATTGTGCAGAAAGCCAGTGGCCAGACGTGCGCTTGTTGTGATTATTAGAGAATGGGCCATTCTCAAGGTAAGGAGAAATGCTCAAACTCCGCGGGAGTGCCTGGTGCATTACAGCCTAAGGTTTTTATTAGGTTCAAATCTGTGATGAAAAAGAATTTGTATTCCAGCCGTACTCCTGTTCCCCCAGGGTCTCCTCCTGTAGATTCAGAATCTCCTAAAGATTATGTTACTCGGGTGGCAGGGGGCTATTATACCAATCCATGGGTGGACAATTTGGCTGGTTGGACGGAGAGTCTCCGCAGTTCTAATCCATTTCCCCGGGAGGGCAGCTTTTCTGCCTGGCACGGATGTACCGGCAGCAACCGGAAAGCGGATTTGATGTCCACCTTTGCCATGAGGCACTCCGACCCACATTCCCGCACTAACTCCACCGCCTCGTCGAAAGATGCGTAACGAACCGCACACAACTCCCGTGGAATACAGTCATTGATGGACGCACCAACTGTGAAGGACAGGTTGTAAATCAACCTGAATTTCCCGGGTTCCTTCTTGGGTACAATGCCCAACGGGGAAACCACGAAGTGCTTGAATGGCCGCTCCGCAAAAGGCCCGGCTATCCTACCCAACTCCACTTCCGCGGCTAACTTGTCCTTAACAATTTGACTAAAAACACCACACCGATGGTGAGTTACATGCCCTCTCCGAACCCCCTTTTCTTACCACTGGTATGGCAAAGCCATACTGAAAACCCCTCTCAAGCATTACCCCCAACCTGCGCCTCCTGTAGTGCCTCAGCCAAGGCCGAAGAGCCTCGCACCGAATAGGCATCGGGGCCAGGTCCAAGAATACACTATTGCTTGGGAACAGGTGCTGGGACACCCAGGGGCCCTTTCCTAACACATTTGATGGCCGAGTGCCCCCCTCCACAGACTGAACAACTATGCCGGAACTTACAGTCTGGGAAGGGGCAAGAGGACTTATTAAAACGCCAACAAACGTCCCCGGCTCCCGTGCCACTTGGTTTTTGCAACCCGAGAGCCCCTCCCCCACGAAAGGGCCGCCCCGCGCCCGCTGCCAACACACTACCCCCTTTTTTTCTGCCACCGCCCCCTGCACCCCACCCCCTGCACCGCCTCGCGCTGACATCTGCGTCAGCCAAAGGTTAATGTCCTGCGTCCCCCAAGACAGCAACCTATTCTCCTCCATCTTGTCCCAGAACTTCTCATCGTAGTTGAGCCAAGCCCAACCGTCATGAGTCTGTGCCGCTTCAAAAATTGAGTCCGCGTAAGCAAGCAACATCCCATATTGCCCCGGGTAATGATGCCCCCATACACTAGCCAACCGCAAGAAGGCCCTCGTCCAGTTTACGACATTTGCGACGCCTTCCGGACCCTCCCCGCCTTCTCATCCTCCCTCCTCTTCCGTTTACTGTCCCCCGACCGCTTCCTGCCCTCCAGCAGACGGAAGATATCAATATATCTCCTCTTACGAATCTTCCGTCGCAGCTTTCATGGCACCCCCTCCCATAACTCCGAATAAACCGCAAGCAAAGAGCCCCCCCCCCGCCGGATGCAGCTCCCCCCCCCAGCCCCGCCCCTGTCGACTCGCTCCCTGGCCCCCAAGCTCGATGAAGATGATGAAAACTCATCCGATGATGACGTAGAGGACCTTGACCTTCGCCGCCGCTTACGGGAGTGCCTACCCTTCTTTTTTGCCTTGCCCTTCCCCCCCCCCCCCCCGTACCCGCTCCCCCATCACTTCGTTCACCCTGCCCCTCTGGCAACTCACCAACTGCAGCAGTCCCAAGCTGTGACACCCCAGTCAGGCCATCCGCGGCCTGTGACCGGTCCTCCGCCTGTAGCTCCTCATCCTGGTCCACCCGAGCCTCCGCCATCGAACAACTCACAGGCTCCGCGTCCAGCTCACCACCTCGACCCGCCGCAACTCCCAGCTGCTCCGAGCTCCGCGTCTCTCCAGCCAGCATCTGGAAAGACAAGGAGGGAAACAACGGAGGGGAACCGGCCATGGCCCAAGACGGCTGCCAGGCCCCCAACCATTCAGCCCTGGAAGACCCCTGTCCCCCTCCCCGCCAATGCTCCCAAACCGTGAGATAGAAGCCCCCAGGTACTAAAGGCCAACCCCATGGGCCCCCACCCAGACTGTCCTGCCCGGCCATGCCCCCTTGTGACCCCCCAGGCACAGGGGCGGACCCCAACCACCCCCCCATCCTCCCATCCCCCTTGTGATGCCCCCCCACACCTGTCTGCCCTGCCCAGCACGCCCAAAACCTGCCCCACCACCGCCCCCCTGGAGGCCCCCCTGGCACTGCCCCTTGCCAGAAACTGCACCAGATCCCCCCACCCCTCTGAGCCCCCTTGCTCCTGCTACCTCCCCCTCCCGGGCCCCACTCCCATTACCCTTCCTCCCCCTCTCTTTTCCTTGTGCTCCCCCTCCCCCCCCAACTTGCTTCCCTCGTGCCATAGCCGTCCTTCCCCCAGCCCTCCCCTTAGAACGCATGGTCCCCTGTCCCCCCTTTGCAGACATGCTAGTGCTCGATTTCCGAGTTTTTTGTTTTTCTTTTTTTTTCTTTTTTTAAATTGAAATCGCAAAACAACAGCAGCCCTGGAACACTGACCAACTTTCCCCCTCGGGCCAAGCACTTGCCTCTGGCCCCGCAGCTTCAGCCACCAGCGATCTGTCCTCCTGTCACTGACACGGAATCCTGTGACTGCTCCTCCGCCCAGTGACCGCTCCTCCGCTCAGCGCCAGCCCAATACACCTTCGCGCCGAAGACCGCTGCCGTCCACCGATGATGCTTCCTCACCGCAGCTGCAATGCCCGCCACAACAGGAAAATCCGACACCCGTCCTTGTCCTCCGCCTCGCCGGACTGTCGGCTCCCCCGGCATGCTCCTGCTCCCACAAGGCGCCCCCACCCTCCCGCTTCGCAGCCATTGGCTCCCGCTCCACTCACCCGCGGGAGCCAATGACTTTAAAAAATGCACTTGCCGCCGCTTTTTGCCCCTCCTCTTCAATCCCCAAGGCCGGGACCACGTACCGCGCCGCCCCCCCCCCCCCCCCGGTTATCTGCGGCCGGCTGGTACGTGGCCCCGCAGCCTTCTCATTAGCGAGTCTCTTGCTCAAAGCTCAACTGCTCTTTCGCTGACATAAAAACATCCACAAAAATCGATTCACCCCACTCCTCAACATGAACTTTAAAATCACCCATAACCACAGTTGATGAATCATCACAATCAAAACCCAGAAAACAATCCACAAATGCAAACACATCTGAAGAAACAACATGAGGAGGAATACAGACCAAACACACGGACCACTGCCCATTTGAAACTAGAAACTGACTGAAATGTTAGTGGAAAAAGTTGCAACCTCACGAAAACATAACTCTCCCTAAAAAGTAAAGAAAACCCTCTTCTCTGCCCCACCCTCCGCATTGCAGGCAAAGGTTCATTCACCAAAACAACATCTGCAGAAGTGAGCTACATTTCTGTCAACCATAACGCAACCACAGACAAAGTTGCAAAAAGATCCAAAATCAAAGAAACCTTATTGCAACAAGAGTGGACATTCACATAAGCAAACTGCATCTGAAATTCAACAGGACAAGGTGGCACACTAGCCAACAATGAGATTAACGGAATTTGACATAAATTACTTAAATTAATTGAACGATAATGCCTCTGAAATTCTCACAAATCCTTATTATGATCCTGACCCACCACTGTCGGAATTAAAGACATATCTGATAAACAACCCCCTAACACAAACAATACAAAAAAAAAGTATTAAACGCTCTCTAAGGCACGTCAAGGGGCACACCAAAATTCAGGACCTGCTCCTTAGGCATGCCTCTTCAGCACCATGGGTAACTTTGTAATTTCTGGGGGGTGACATCATCAGATCAGATCAATTAGACTGCCAAATTTAATGACCCAAAAGGGGGAACAGGATTGGGGGCATTTGGGAGGCAGTACCAATTAGACATATAATTTATACATCTAAGTGGCAATATTCAGCCACCAAACATTTAAATTAAAAGGGTAATTTTACAAACGTCCACATTGCCATCTTCTTATTTAGGGCCTATTTTATATGGTGAAGTGCATCTGTACTTTACTTTACAAAACTGAGGCACGTTTTTATGCATCTGTATAGTCATAGTAAATGCCCATACCTAGATTCTCACTACTACTACTACTAGGCATGAACAGCGCTGTACACATATACATAAAAGACCAGTCCCTGATCCACAGAACTTACAATCTGCTAAGACAGACAAATAGGTGACTAGGGAATTCTTAAAGGAAATGAATAAAATACACACAGGTGTAGACAAGAGAATAAAGGGGTCAGGATCCAAAAGCAGATAAATTTAGACTCCGTCCCTGTGTACACCCAAATTTAAAGCACACACGGTAGGACTTATTTATGCACTCACAGATTGGCGATGGCCTAAAGCACCCATTCACATGCAGTCCTTTAAAATAAGGACTTACATATGTCCCTTTTTAAAGAGAGCCCCTAAATGTCTTGGTGGGCCACACAAAAGCAACTATAACCTTTAAATGTTTAATTTGGATGTTCCAGATTATATTCAGTGCTGTTGTCACAATGAATCGGATGCTGAATATATGTATAATTTGAAATGGTCTTAAACAACATTTCCAAATTATACATTCTCTATCTGGCTGAATATTGGCATCAACGTTTTTAATTCTTGGGTCTGCTCATAGAGTTTATGCATGTGCATGTAGGTCATTAACTAACTACTTCAAAACCATAATGAGCCCAGGAAGGAGAAAAGAGGTTTATTAAGGACAAAAAGGAACAAAACCTTGCATGGTAAATTTAAATATATTGTTTGCCACTTAAAGTGCTGATCCTGCCGTGAACAAAAACAGATTGGCTATTGCTTTATATGAGACTATGAAAATTTATACTAAACATTCAGAGCAAAATGGCACATCCAGCTGCCTTTAAACTGCTGTTCAGTTCCCCTCTCTTGCAATACAGGTTGAGTTCTTGGCTGAATCAGCTCTCCCTCATTCTGCATTAAAAGGGCTGTTGTCTGAAATGTCACTAGTAGAGAGAGAGACGCACATTCATGAGTTGTGCATGATTTACAATTCAGATTGAGCTGATTCCAGAAATAGCATCACCACTCCACTGCAGCAGCCTCCAAGGGGAGAATGGGGGGTGGCGGGAAGTGTGATCAGAACATAGCCTTCGGGAGAAACATTTCTCTTCTGCTTGGGAGGCCTGCTATGTGGTAGGGTCTTCATTAGACATAGACTCTTCCATATCACTTGAATGGTATATAAACTCTATTTAATGCATTTCACTTTGATTCCTTAAGGATTTATTTCTGCATGTTGTGTTCAGTTGTTTTATGCCGAACGCATTGTTTCCCCTCCTTACCTAGATTGCCACCAACTAGAACATTTATGCCAGTAGTGGAAATGATTATGTGATTCTCTTCAGCATAAAGGGCATGGTCTGCAGTCACAGAGGTGGCTACACCTTACAGGTTTCACCTTGGCTCCATATGCAGCAAAGGGCTTCTTACAAAAATGGAGAAATCTTAGTTTTCATTCCATTACAATCAAAGCAGAATGCTAGCATTGTAGCTATGCAAATTATATAGCCTCTTGTGTACTAAAGGCACCTTTTAGATAATGAATATTAATCAGTAAGGCATTAACGAGAATAAATAATCCATAGCAAAGGCATTGTAGATTGACTAGATATGTGCATTCCTTAGTGCACATTCGGTTTGTTAATGCTCCTTAGAATATTTAGTGTGGGTTAAATCCATTTAACACCCATTAACCTACGAATTAATGCACGTTAAGTCAATTGGCATGTGTTAAAAATGTCTAATGTGCATAAAATTATGTTTATTAAACCAAAAAAAAAAATCCAAAATCATGAAAAAAGGGCAGAGGAACTGAAAATTGTTTCCCAGTGCATATTCCTAAGTTCTGTCCTTATTATGTTCACACCAGTGTGCAAATACAGTACATAATATTAATCCACTCAGGGCCAGGAACAGCTTCTCTTGGGCTAAGTGGCAAAGGGCCCTGTTTACTAATCATTTTTCCCATAGGCATACAATTGAAGGAAACCTATAGTACAGGAATTTCCAACCTAGTCCTTAGGACACACCTAACCTGTCAGGTTTTTAGGATAACCACAAAGAATATGCATGAGAGAGATTTGTATTCAGTGGAGGCAAGGTTGGGAACTCCTGCTTTAATAAATGCACCAAAGAGATCCAGTAATGTTCAAGCTCCCAAAATGATCCAAACATTCATTTCTCCAGACCTAAACTATTACCAGACCGCAAGGAAACCGCCCCATTTACTCCACATCTTCCCAGCTTCTAGAACCCTCTGCGCATCTATCGTTCAGTTCATTTTATGAAACAACATCAAAACAGTCATTAAGAATTACAATATATAACATATAACAAGCTAATTGCTTTTTTTAATGTGTTTTATTTGTTTATATTTTAATAGACTATAAAATTTAAAACTAAGACTTGTCCCAAGTTACTAAGCTGAAATATAATAGCTTCATTGCTCCACTTAAGAGCAAAAATACAATAGATCAAACAAGTTACAATAAACAGAATGAAACCAAATTTAGAAAGGCAACTAATAAAGTTAAAAACTAAGATAAAAAGTAAACTTTGTGTCCATTTACTAAGTTGAAATACGATAGCATTTATGGCTCCAATTAACTGCAAAAAGCCTTAGGAAGTAAGTTTTCAACCAGTTTTAGGAGCAATCATTTCTGAGTGTCGTAGGTAGAGTTCTATAATTGAGGTGCTAAGTAATTAAAAGTGAACCGTCTTATAGTCTCCTAACTTATTCTTCTTGGAGGAAGAAGAACAGCTCAACCGGAAGGACAAGATGGACAGTGAGGCAGTAGAATATCAGCTAAACATTTAGGGGAGCCAGTTAAAACTGCTCTGGCAGCTAAAATCAGTTGTGTTTTTGCTGCTGTGCGTATGTAGTATGGCTAGGGCTGTTTTAGTCAAATTGGTTTATTTATATGATAGCTCCTTGTTTGGGGTGCAGATGAAGTGTTGCTTTGCTTTCTTGTGCTAGCTTTGTTTATTGCGTAGCTGGTACTTAGTGCCTTTGCCATCTCTGTTCACTTAAGTCATTCTTTCATTTGCCAATGGTTTATACCATGTCAAATATCTAAAACTGGAAAGTTTTTCCTAATATAGTTAGCTTATTGTCCATAAAGTTGTAGCTGCAGTATATTAGGCATTTAGTCCCATTCTTAGTTTGGTATGCCAGTTCCATATTGACACGCGTTAAATCCCTTTAGTAGGCATGCTCCATAGTGAACCAAGCCGTTGAGTCCGATTCTCATAGGGGCACGGCCGGGCCATCCAGATGGCCCCTGGCCCAGCATGCCCCTACTGCCTGCGGGGACGTTCTCCACGCAGGCGCCCCCAACATCTGCGGCTGCGGCCTCCCCTATCCCCACTGCCCAACCCATGGCTGGTCTGCCGTGGACTTGGTTGGGTGGCGAGGACCCCTCGGCCCCGGGGGGTTCCCTGGGCCCGATCGTTGGGTTTTCACTTGCTTTGGACCCAGCAGTACGTAAAGGGCTGTGACCTGTATCAATCCTGTACGCGCTGCCGAGCTGGCCCGCCCCATCTCTGCCCAGACCCCACCCCCTCCTGCCAGCTCTCCCTGTCTTACAGTACAAGACATGCGGGGAGGGCAGGAGGGGGAATAGAGTCCAGGCAGCTTGCGTGGCTGCACATCCCACCAGGATGTGTAGCCTCGCAACCTGTGCTCATGAATGGGGCCCATAGCCTCTTTGATATACCTGTGAAATGCACTTGATTTTCTGTGGTAGAATTTTTTTAGCTTCTGGTATATTGTGTGGATTTCTGTCAGAATGCCCAGAGAATTTTAGAAAGACTTTTCCCATCCATCTTTGCTAAATCTACTCTATGGTTTTTGAGCCAAACTCTTTGTAGATTATATGGTTGTGGTCACACAACATTTTACTGCAGACAAAATAGTTGTAACTACCATCAAGTATTTATGTGTTAGAAAATAGATTTGCAAAGTGCACACTATAAATGGTAAATGCAGTATCAAAAGTTTCTGACTGGAAGAAGATCAGGGTGGGGGGAAATGGAATAATATCTACTGCTATGTAGCTGTTTCTCTTCCTCTGAATGACTGTACTGAAGCTACGAAACAATTTTGGAAAGTTGTTGAGGTCTTCTATAGCTTTGGGCTTCAGGCAAATTCATCTCCCAAACACTCCATAGCCATACTCCAAGGTAGGGCAACTATTTTCAGAGAGTAAATTTAAGACGCTTATTGCCACTGCACACTCAACTTTACCCGTAATGAGAAGAGATATTTCCGGTAGTGGAGTTAGAGAGCGGCTTGCATGTGTATGTATACTTTTGGATTTTCAAAAATTATGCTCATATTTTATCTTTGCTAAATTACCCACAAAAATTAGCAGGTGTAAATGTGTCAGCTAGTTTCCCTGTGATAATTTTCAAAGTCAGTGTATGCAGAAGCTCTCACTTTGACAACTGTGGCAAAATATAGCCATAGACTTTGCACCAATGTGGGCAGGCAGAAAATGTCACTCTCCCCTGCCTCACCCGAACCCCCATAAGTGCCATATGTAGAACTTACCATATTGTAAGAAATGACACTACAGGAAATTGAAAAAAATTGGCCAGTTTAAAGCATATGAATTTGGATTTGCTGACTATATTTCAGGGCTCATTGTCTTGATTGGGTATCATCAGAAACCTGAAATGGAGAAAAACCCAAGAGGTGTTTTGAGCATGACCCCAGTGAGGGAGAGAAGTCTTTGGTTTGCACTAGAAATGCCAGCAGAATAGTACTATTGATGTGAAAATGTAATCTTCAGAGAAAAAAGGCCTGTTAAATTTCTGGGGATATTAATCACGGTGTATAATTCTACCTGGCACGGTACTATGGAAATAACGTTGCCACAGAATACTATGCTAACTGGAAGCACGGATTCCCATAATACTGCGAGACGATGCCTGGTCTGTCTTCTGATAATGTGGAAATCAGAGGAGGGGGGGCAGACACCTTCAAACCTTGAACGTATACTGACATGGAGTTGTATTGTACCATTGCAACTGTTGATTAGAAAAAAGTGATGCTGTGTGCTTCATTGTGGTGTATTGAGTTCTCACTGCAACAGATCTCTCGTTACCCAGCATTGCTGCTGCGTCCTACTACTTCCTTTTTCTTGGAGGTGGATAACCATCTCTTGGTCTACAGGTCAAACCATTCCCCACCTACTTAATACAGTACAATCTGTGGTGGACATGGCTTCTATAGGACATGGGAGAAACAATTTAAAAGTGCACTGTCAATGTGCCGCAGGTTATACATATCTGTTACAATATAATACTCAATAGTACCTCACCCATCAAGGGTGTGAGAAACCATGCTAGTGGGTCGGTTTAAAAAATGGATCAGTGCATTTCTGTGACGTCACAGCACTGCTGCAGAATAGCCTTGGCGTTCTCAACTGTTACGCCTCCTGCTTTCTCAGATCACTGTTTTCTATTGCTTGCCGGTAATTAGTAAAGCTGCTGTTACTACCTCAGGCTTTCTTATCCTACTTACAGAGATACAGTATCAATGCCTTTATGCACTTGCATCCGGGCAGTTATGCAGCAAAACTGTTAACGTTGGCAGTATAACATTGAAGAAAAGCATTTTCCATAATCCCTGACTACTGTTCTCCTAATTTTTGTACAATCAGTCCTGCAGTTCATAGACTCCAGTCTCCGGGCCTACAATATGGAAGGGATGGTGAGAAACACGGACCTACTGAATGAGTACACCACTTAAGCAATAAGGGTCTTGATGACTTTTTGTTAGTCAAAGATCAGCTGGAACACCTTTAGGGTCCAAAGAAGCTTAGCTTGGGTAGTCCTCGTTGACTGATGGGGAGATGCCATGTAGGTCATTAATGTTGTGGAAATCTGTGGTAAGAAACCACTGTTGTACAAGTTTAGTCACTTTTGTTTTACGCCTAAAAAGATTATTTTGTTGACATTAATGTTACTTAACCTGTGCGATAATGACTGCTGCTGAAACAGTCGTAGCTGCTGCATATAAAGTTGATATTCCACAGAGATGAAGACTGCAGGAGCTTTACACTGGAGCCATACCTGAGCCTCTGCATTTTTCTTTTTTGCAGTAATATTAAAAGAGCCAGAAAACAGTAGATTTATTACTGTACTGTGTCAATGACTGGATGGATTTAGGAGGTGGAATTACTGGAAACATGCCTGGCCTGGGTTGGTATGATTCTAATGGAAAAACAAAAAAGGACTACTTGCTTAATTAATCTTTTACTGTATTAAAAGACATACAAATATAAATATATATATAGATATATATATAAGGTTCGCAGATCCTAACAGAGTGATGTAATATTTTCTTTTCTGTAGACTAATGTAATATATGGTGTAATTTATGCTGGTTTTTACTTTTTATGCTTAGAAATTGTTTTCACAAAATATGAAAATGCTTGTATGGTAATAGGATCCAACAGTTGGTATTAAAGGAACTATCAAGTGCAGCACTTGTGATTTTTTTTATTTAATATTTATGAATTCAAACATATTTTCCAAGCATAAACACTCGTATATGAAATAGACAGGGCATGAGAAAAAGAAAAAAATAACAAGTCCATATAAAAAAAAGAGAAGAAAACAAAAATCAAATTTAAATGCCCTCTAGCCCAGTGGATCCCAACCCAATCCTCGGGTACCCCCAGGCCAGTCAGGTTTTCAGGATATCCACAATGAAAATGCATGAGATAGATCTGCATGCACGGCTTCCATTGTATGCAGATCTATCTCATGCATATTCAATGTGGATATCCTGAAAACCTGACTGGCCTAGGGGCACCCGAGGACTGGGTTGGGAACCACTGCTGTAGCCCAACAACAGTGAGAACCCAAAGAAAAGGAAATATCCTGATACCTAACAAACATGAAAGCATTCCCTGTAAAATAGTTATCTCCAAGTTATAATGCCCTGTTCAATGTAATTTCAGTTTGTTCAATGTAAACCGCCTTGATATTATGAAAGGCGGTATTATAAGAAATGTTAAATAAATAAAATAAAATAATAAAGTCAGCCTGGTTTGCAGACCTAATTCAAAATGCTGCATTAACTACTCAACTACCCTCTGGGGAGTAATGGTAAGGCAGGAACTTATGAAAGCAGCCAGTTGGGAGGGATTGAAAAAAAAACATAATTTGCAGATTGTAGCCTCACAAGGCACTTGCAAGAAAATCAGAAAAAATAAATCCTCCCAAATGAACCACCGCCTGCTTGAGAAAAAGGAACTCCCTTTGTCTCCTGCGAGTTTCCTGGGCCAGATTTGGATATAGTCTAACTTAACAGCCCTTTAAAGGACATGGAGCGCCTCTTAAAATAATGTTTAAACAGCCACAATTGGACGGTAAAGCTAATGTTATCAACATTGTAGAAGAAACATTTTCAGAATCACTAGATTAAATTATGTTGAAAATATTAAAAATATCCATATGTTGCAGTTCAGGAAGAGAGGACTGCTGAGACCCAACAGAAACTTTCTTCTGAGGTGGAACATAATACATCTTAGATAATAAAGGTTGGGATTCCAGTTGAACCCCAAGTACTTCTACCAAATATTGCTTAAAAATATCCCTAACTGATACTAACGGTGAATGTGGAAAGTTAACCAGGTGAAGATTTGTAGAGCGAACGTGATTCTCCAACAGTTCAGCTTTGAATTTGATAGCAGAAAAATCTTTTGCCACTGCTTGCAAATTCGCTACGGTCTCTTTCACAATCAATACTTTTGCATTAGTCTGAGATGTCAAAGTATTAGAATGAACCTGAACAGCAATCTTATTAGCCATTTGTCATTGGTCCATGGGCTAATGCAGCCTGTTGGCAACAGAACATGGAGGCGGCAAGAAAATATATATCATTTGCAAAATGTTGTAGGATGAGACATGGAAGAGCAAATTAGTCAAGGTGTTCAATGCCAGCTTCTCAGCCATAATGAAGCCAATAGTCTCCAAAATTTGAGCTTAATTCATTTAATATATTACATTTATCACCCATCTATCAGTACATTCCTAAGTGATAATAAAGTAGAGCACATCATTCATAGACACACATTAGAACATAGAGACAGCTAAAAGCATTATCACAGAACAGAACAATCATCATTGACCAAAGGCCAACTGAAACAGATACGTTTTTACCCTCTTACAAAAAGGTGAGAATCTTGTAGACCCCTAATAGAAGATGGTAACACATTCTAGAGTTTAGTGCCTGCCTCGAAAAAAATCCCTAGAGCGCAGGTACTCTTGTAACGAATCACAGCAGCAAAGGATATCGTTAATAGCCCCTGAGACTTTGAACAAAGCGTACAGGATGGATTATATGCTTGCAAGATTGCACACAATTCATTATTTGCCAGAGAATGAAGTAATTTGGGAATCATTATAAGACATTTGACTTATATATGACTAAGGACAAGCAACCAATGTAACTAAAAAGATTGGTGTAATATGACTGAACTTCTTTAAACCCTTTATAAGATGAGCCACTTCTTGTCTCCACCACCTCTACTGGGAAGCTGTTCCACGCATCCACCTCCTTTCCATAAAGAAATAGTTCCTCAGATTACTCTTGAGTCGATCCCCTTTTACCTTCATCTTCTGAGCCCTTGTTCCAGAGCTTCCTTCCAACTGGAAGAGGGCCACCTCCTGTGCATTGATCCACAGAGGTATTTAAATGCCTCTGTCATATCTCCCTTCTCTTACCTACATAATTGAGATCTTTGGGGTGGATATTCAGCAGCAGGGGCTAGTACTAATAAAGCTGCTAGCCACCACTGCTGCTGAACTTTAAAGCCGGATATTCAATGCCAGGGCCGTATCTGGCCACCGGCATTGAATATCCTGGTCAGCCAGATAGCACCACAGCTAGCTGGGCAGTGACTATATTCAGCCACTGCCCAGTTAGCTAAGGCAACGAAAGATGAACCTTTCAGGTGCCTATCTTTTGATGCCATGGGATATCTGTCTGGTGGCTGAATATCGCTGCTAGTCAGTTATCCTTGGATATTGCCTCTTCTCTGTCCTTGCGTTAATCGCTTTGAAAGTCCCCCCCTCCCCCTTTAAGTCTAACCCCATGTACTTCATAACGAAGGCCACTAACCATTTTAGTAGTTGCCCTCTGGACTGGCTCCATCTTGTTTATATCCTTTTGACGATGTGGTCTCCAGAACTGTGCACAGTACTCCAACTGGGGTCACACAAGAGACTTATATAAAACCACTAGCATCTGACTTCTGGTCAATCCTCTCCCTCTGCACCTAAGTATCCTTCTGGCTTTTACTGTCACTTTTTCTGTTTGGCCACTTGTAAGATCACCCATCGCCCCCAGGTCCTTTGTGCTCTGAAGTACTTCATCCCCTATACTATACCATGCTAGCACTTGCAACACCATTCTAAAATCTGAGTTCAGTATCTACAACTGAGGTTTCTAAATTAGGACTGTCTTTTATTTGCTTACGTTAGGTACCCAAGCTGGGTACTTCATACTTCAGGCCTGGATTTAGGTATAGGCAACTGACCAAGCACCAAGACTGAAGGAGCCAAAAGGTGAATCTGCTGCCGTTTACTCTAGGGCCATGTGCATGTGACTAGTTCAACAAGACATCCCTGCTCTTCATCTGGTTCTACAGTCTTTGGGATCTGTAAATCCCACACTACCCTCATTCTCTGGGTTTGCTGTACAGTTTTGCCTACAGGTCCCAAAATCTTCAATTCGTCTCTGCTCATGATGGAAACCAGCATTTTACCTAAGTGCCCATATTGAGAAAGGAATAATACAGGGGGGTTCTCCAATGCTATCGAATAAGTTTATGCAGGAGAGTAGATCTTGGAGCAATGGTTCTCAAACCTATCCTAGAGGATCCACAGACAGTCAGATTTTCAGAATATTGTATTGCATGTTCATGAGATAAGTCTGCATGCACTACCTCCATTACATTACATGCAATTTTATCTGGCTCAGGGTCCCCCAAGAACAGAGGGAAGCTTGAATGTAAAAGCACCAGGACTGGGCCAGCCATTAGGCAAACCAAATGGTTGCCTAAGGTGGCAGCTTCTGGGGGAAGGGGGGAGAGGCAGCAAACAGAAGACCATTCAAAGCTAAATAGATCCTGACAGGTGGGGGGGGCATAAAGCTTAAGGTTTGCCTAGGACGCCAAAAACTGGAACCAACTCGGGGGGCTGTCCCTGGAAAGAGCACTGGGGCAAGCAGCATGGAATCTGTCTACCTTTTGGGAACCTGACAGATTCTTATGAGCTGGATTAGCCACTATTGGAAACATGATACTGGGCACGACGGACTCTTGGTCTGACTCAGTATGGCATATCTTCTTCATTCTGCCATATATTTACATGAGTCATACTTCTTTTTTATCCCTACAGCTTATTGTGCTATTTACTTTCCTGTACTCCAGTATCTTTTATCTTCTCCATGTACAAGCAGGAATGAGTCCTCATGTATGGGTGACATCCCTGATGGAGTCCCATGCGAGAACACTCCACTGCACCTGCGCGCCTCCTTTCCGCCTATCACTGCAGCACCATTTTGTTTGTGCTTTGGGATTTTTACTTTTCGCCTGCCATTGCGGTTTCTCTTTTCCCTTTTGGTTTTTCTCCTTTGATCGCTATTTTAACTCTTGCTGCAGTTCCTCAGCTCCCGATGCCAGTATCCCGGTCAGGCTGCACTCCAACATTAAGCCCTTTGTCTTTGCCATGGCTATTTTCCTAGACAACATGTCCCAGAAACCTATCAGTGGGTTTAAGAAGTTTTTCCAGTACGCTAAGACCATATCTGCTACGGACACACACAACTGGTGCCTTCAGTGTCTGGGTCCCGCTCATCAGCCCTCTTCTTGTAATTTGTGCTTGCAGATGACAAAAAGAGGACTCAAAGATCATGAGAAGCCTTTTTGGTGCTCAGAAATCTGATCCATCACCTTCGGCATCAATGGCACTGGTCTCCAAGGCTTGATCAACATCAAGGAGCTTTCAAATTCAATCGGAGCTGAGCACACATAGTGCCCTGGAGTATTGGCCATCAATCGATCTCCACGAGAAAATGAGGAAGGATTTGGCCTTGTCTTCTTCAATGCCCAGGAGTGATTGCATCGAATACTGAGTGAAGATTCTGGTGCATCAGTGTTGGAGCACATCGAGGCGTGGCATCAAGAGTATTGGGAGTCCGTATGAGCGCCCCTTCGAAGGTGCCCTGAAGAGAGGAGGACTCATCCTTCAGGATATTGGAGGGGCACTGACAGCCTACTGACAGTGGAGACCCAGCAGCCTTTGGAAGGAACATTGGTTGAAGTTTCTCAGGTCTCACAGCAATGGAGAAGTGCCTTCTGCAAGCACTCGAGGACCACATCGCAGCACTGTTAGCAGTGCAGCATGCCGGGGCCTTGACATCGGCCACTATACAGCCGATCCTCGAGACATCTGCCTGAGGGAGAGACATCAGCATCAGTGTCAGCCTGGCCTATATCCTGCTCTAGCGTTTCAGGTCTCATGCGCTCTTGAGGTCTAGACAAACATCAGTGTATCATTGCTCCTGAAGGAACTCCTGATCCTCTTGGCGCAGGAGAGAGATCCAGGCAGAAACTCAGAAGTACTTTGACTTCCTCTCTGAGTCTGACTTAGAAGGCTGGGTCACAGACATGGAATCTGAGGACTTGTCAGAGGGCAGATCCCCAGAGCTCCCCTCGGACCCTTTTACACCTCATGAGCCATACAAGTCCCCTCCTGAGAACATAACTTTCCAAGAATTTGTAGGGAACATGGCTAAGGCCATACCATTTTCTATGGAGACTGAGGATGAGCCCAGGGCAGAAGAGCTGGAGATCCTGCAGTACTCATCGGCCCATAAGGAGGTGGTAAAAGTGCCCATTCACTGTATCCTACAGAGAGTAGGATGGGATGGGCTTCACCTTAACCGTGATGAAACCAGGCTGCTGGCATTAACCTTTAAAAAGGAGATAGAGCAGCTTTTAAACTAGATAATAGGGGAAAGCCGACAGTCGCCCAACAGCACATGGTTCGGAACAACGTATCCTTGAAGGATACTACCAAAAGCAGAGAGGTTCCAAAAAAGAGTAAAGTAACCCAAATGCCCTTGAGTATGGAGCAGACAGAGCTTAAAGATTCCAAATTACCAATGCCTACCAATAGCCAGATTAACAGTCTCTAAAATGCTTGTATGCAAATGCTAGATTTCTAAAAAATAAGAAAGGAGAGTTAGAATATATAGCACTAAATGAGAGGTTAGATATGATTGGAATCTCAGAGACATGGTGGAAGGAGGACAACCAGTGGGACACTGTGATACCTGGGTACTGTGGCCTCCTCCCACTGCCTAGGCAGTTGCCTATAGGGGGGAGTATGCCTTTCAATGTCCCTTTATATAGGTTCCCAGAGCCGGAGCTTCTGGGAGTTGTAGTTGCTGAACAATGAGCTGTAGTTGTGAACAAATGAATGATTGAGCCGAGGGTTTTTTTGAAAGCAACACAGGAATTTATTTTCTTCCTTTGTTCAAAGGAACCTCCATAGAAGCTCAGCACAACGTATAAGGTGGATACTTCTCCCCTCAAAAGAAAGATAACTTCTATACAAAACTTTCACAGTGTCACTAATTACACTTGCTTTCTTCAGCAATGCAATTCTTTCTTCGTCAGACAAAAAGAACACTTAACAGTCTTTTGCAGCCTTTAGGAACAAACAGTGGCTTTTTAACTGCACCACATGTACATTAAAGCTTCTTTACTTTGGTTATCATAGGTTTTAGATAGTTGCTCCAGAAACATTCAAAACCAGCCTTTGAATGTTTCATGCACTTTTAAAACAGCAGCAACTTCACTTTCAAACATTCTTAGCCTTCTTAACTGCAGACATTCAGGTATAATAACTCCTAGGTTTTCTTCAGGCTTAAAACCTATAGCCTTTCATTCTACCCTCATAGATAGAGAGCAATCCATTTCACATTCTGAAAAATCATTTTCAGTATCATAATTATCTACTTGTATGCATTCAGAGTCAGGCTCTGCAGTCTCCTGACTGGCAACAGCTTGGGACAGCGTGGGCTTGATTTCTTCCAATAACTTAACAACCCTTTCCCAATGAGACCTCCCTCTTGACTCAGGGGTGTTAGCAGGGCATTGGAGATCCTTATCTTGCAGCAAACTGTTTAAAACTTCTTAAGGGTTCACCTCCCTTCTATTAACAGCTCTTCTTACCGGCCTTCCCCGAGGTAAAGCTCTTTGACCCAGCTCTTCCTGGAAAGTCCCCGTACCTGGGTTATAGACAGCAGTCTCCTCAGGATAAAACCTCCTGTTCTCCAGGACCAAGCAGGAAGTCAGTCCTCACTTATGGGTGACGTCGGCGCCGATGGAGCCCTCGCGGAGCAATTTTCCCCAGCTTTCAAAGAAAGCCTTTGGGAATTGCAGCGCGCATGCGCGGTCGTCTTCCCGCCCGAGGGTGCCATCTTAGCCAGTCTTCTTTTTTCCGCGGAGCCCTACAGACGTCCCCGTCTTGTCCCCGCGAAAAAGTCGATTTTATTCATTATTTTATCCTTTTTTCCTTCGGTTCGACGCCGATCGTTTTCCCGCCCGGACTCGCGACGCCGGTCACGAGTCCTCGTACTTTTTTCAGTTTTTCTGACTTTGTCAGCTTTTGTTTTCGATTTTTCCCTGGCAGCCCGGTCCTTTGACCTCGCAGGGGCCCTTTTTCCCCCGATGGCTGCCAGTGGCTTTAAGCGGTGTGGTCAGTGTGACCGAAATATGTCACTAACTGACACACACGACTTTTGCCTCCGCTGCCTGGGCCCGGATCATGAGGAACTGATCTGTGGGCCCTGTGGCAAAATGTCCTCAAAAGCGTTGAGAAGTCGGCGGCATCAGCGTGATCGAATCTTCGCTGACCCCAGCCGTACCCGGACCTCGTCGGAGGCCTCCGCGTCAAAAGGTTCCAGCTCGGACCGTCGCCGGAGTTCCTCCGACCGGGGTTCTCCCTCCGGGGACCATCGTCGGACGGTGAAACCCGCGAGGGCGGCGTCGGACGCTCCTGGTTCCGCGAGGGCCAGGTCGCATAGCCCCGATAGCCGCCCCGGGTCCTTGGAGAAGGAACACCTCCCGAAGCGACCTCGCCTGGAGTCGGAGATGCCTGCTCGGGTAAGTCCTGTAGTCCTTCTGGACTCGCCTCCGCGACAGCCGACGTCGGGCCCGACGCCGTCGGGGCCCGAGTCGGGGGCTGCTGGGTCACCTGAGCTCGGACTCAGGTTGATGGCCTTGGAGAGCAGACTGTCTGCCTTCATGGACCAGCAGCGGGCACTGCTCGCTGGCCTCGCTGGCGCCGCTGCCCCGACCGCCGGGACGTCGACGTCCAAATCGACCCCGGAGACCGAGCCGATCCTCGAGTCGATGAGAACTCGAGTCGATCCTCGGTCGAGGTCACCCTCGGCCTCCCGTTCGGGACCGAGGTCGCCGACGCCGACTCCCTCGGCGTCGGGGCGGCAGGCGCCGCACCCTGCCCGGGCCGACCCCACCGAGTCCTCGTCGGAGTCGGTCTGGGAGTCTGAAGAGGAAGAGTCACCTGATTCTTTCCGGACTCGGTGTGTCCCCTCGGACTCACCGGAGTCCGAGCCTCGGAAGCAGTCCCCCCCGGAGGATGCCCGGTTCTCGGACTTCGTTAGGGATATGGCCAAGGCTTTGGCCTTCCCTGCGGATCCCGAGGAGGAGCCTCGAGCCGAAGAGCTCGACGCCCTCCAGTATGACTCTCCCACGAGGGAACACTTTACTGTACCGGTTCCTCCTATGCTGGAACGACTACTCTTCCGCATGTGGGAGAGTCCGGCCTCCTCGCCGGTCCTGAGCAAGCGGGTCGATTCTATCTATCGAGTCCGCAAGAGCCCTGGCTTTCAAAAGGCACAGCTACCACACCATTCCATGGTAGTGGAATCGGCCATGCATCGTCTTAAGAGCCAGAAGATGCACTCCTCGGTGCCTCCTGGCAGGGAGGCCCGTAACCTGGATGGCCTTGGTAAGAAGTGTTTCCAGGGCTCTATGCTCGCATGTCGTGTCCAGACTTACCAGCTATACATGGGCATGTATCTCCGGGATCTGGCTAAAGAGCTAGCCGGATTCTCCGCTGGTTTGTCCGAGGAACCCTTGCGGAGGTTCCTGGCCTTGTCCACTGGCATTCGGGAATGCTCAAAGTTCATGTCCCGAGCAGCCTATGATGGCTTTGAAGCATCGGCTCGAGTGGCCGCAGCCGGCATCGGTGCCCGCCGACAGGCTTGGCTTCAGTCGTCAGACCTTGAGCCCTGGGTGCAGGACAAGTTGGTCGATGTCCCCTGCCGAGGCGAAAACCTCTTTGGCAAGCCCATGGCGGAAAAGGCTGCACAAATTGAGACTGAGACTCTCACCAGGACCAGGCTTTCTAGGAAGACCTCCGCCCCTTCCCAGAAAAAGAAGGGCTCGGGGAAAAAGTCCTTTTACCCGAGGAAGGCGGCTGCCTACAAACAATACCCCCATTATCAGGCCCCTGCAGCTCCCCAACAGGGCCAGCAGGCCAAGGGACGGGGTAACGGGTCCCGTAGGCAGCAAGCCCCCAAGCCTGCACCACCAGCCCCTGCTCAGCAGGGTGGGGGTTTTTGACTCACAAAGCATAGCCTCTCCCACCCCGCTGGTTCCTCCCAGCACCGGAGGCCGGCTGGTTCACTTCGCTCACAGGTGGTCCAGCATCACCGCAGATGCCTGGGTGCTTCAAGTCGTGCGAGAAGGCTATCTTCTCCACTTCCATCAGGTCCCTCCCTCCTATTTTCCGGGAGAACCTCCGCGACCCCCTCTGCACAGGGAATTACTCCTTCAGGAGTTAGCAGGTCTTCTGCAGGAACAGGCGGTGGAACCGGTGCCCCACCACCTGAGAGGTCAAGGCTTTTATTCCAGGTATTTTTTGATACCAAAGAGAACAGGAGGCCTCAGACCCATCCTGGACCTGCGCAACCTCAACAAGTTCCTTGTGCGGGAGAAGTTCAAAATGCTTACCCTTGGAATCCTTCTGCCCTACCTCCAGCAGGGAGATTGGCTATGCTCCTTGGATCTAAAGGATGCCTACACGCACATCCTCATCCACCCAAGCCACCGCCAATACCTAAGGTTTGTGGTGGCAGGAAATCATTACCAGTACAGAGTACTGCCCTTTGGCCTGTCCTCCGCACCGCGAGTCTTCACAAAATGTCTCGCGGTCGTGGCGGCCCATCTCCGGCTTCACGGCCTCTATGTCTTTCCGTACCTCGACGACTGGCTCATCAGAGCAGCGTCCGCTCAGGAGGTCACCAACGCCACGTGCCGCACGGTGACTCTGCTGCAGCACTTGGGCTTTGTTATAAACTTCGCAAAGTCCACTTTGCTCCCCTCACAGGATCTCGAGTTCATCGGCGCGAGGCTGCACACTCCTCAGGCGCGAGCATACCTACCGCTCGACAGGGCTCAACGGCTCATGGACCTCGCCGACTGCTTTCGCAGCCAGCCCCTGGTCTCCGCCAGGCGCTTCCTGAGACTGCTCGGCCATATGGCTTCCACCGTCCATGTGACCCCCAATGCCCGCCTGAATATGCGGTCTGCTCAATGGTGTCTCCGCCAGCAGTGGCGTCAAGCCACAGGCGGCCTAGCAGACCTGGTGCGCGTCTCCGAGCCGCTGGTCTCGTCTCTCCGGTGGTGGCTCCGGCAGCCGAACCTGATATTCGGAATGCCTTTCCAGTCGCCTCAACCGACCCGGGTGCTGACCACCGATGCATCCCTCCTGGGCTGGGGAGCACATTGCCAAGAGGCACGTACTCAGGGCCTCTGGACCACGTGGGAGTCTGCTCAGCAGATCAACTTCCTGGAGCTCAGGGCGATCCGCCTAGCTCTCAGGGCCTTCTCCCACCTGACCTCCCAACAGTCCGTCCTTGTCCAGACGGACAATCAAGTTGCCATGTTCTACGTGAACAAACAGGGGGCACGGGCTCCTTCCTCCTCTGCCGGGAGGCACAGAAGCTCTGCTCTTGGGCCGTCAGTCACGGCATTCTCCTCAAGGCGGTTTATCTCCCGGGCCAAGAAAATTGCCTTGCGGACAAACTCAGCAGGGTCCTCCAGCCGCACGAGTGGCGTCTGGATCCCTTGATAGTTCAGAAGCTCTTCCTCAAGTGGGGCCTCCCCACGGTGGATCTCTTTGCCAGTCCTCACAACCGGCAGCTTCCTCGCTTCTGCTCTCGTCAGCCACACCCCCTTCGGGTTGCGGCGGACGCCTTTCTGATCTCATGGTCGGGGAGCCTTCTGTATGCTTTCCCTCCCATCCCGTTAGTCTCTCGGACTCTTTTCAAGGTTCTCCGAGACAAAGCCTTCTTGATCCTGGTGGCCCCTCGCTGGCCCAGGCAGCCGTGGTTTCCGCTCCTGCTGCAACTGGCGGTGGAGGATCCAATCCCTCTGGGGGTACAACCGGATCTCCTCACTCAGGATCAGGGGTCCCTACTGCACCCCAACCTCAGGTCTCTCAACCTCATGGCCTGGCTGCTGAGAGGGTAGTCCTCGCTCCCCTTCTCCTGCCGGCGGAGGTGGAGGAGGTCGTCTTGGCTTCGCGACGGCCTTCTACCCGCAAATGCTACGCCCTTAAATGGCGTCGCTTTGCAGTCTGGTGTTCCCAACAGTCTCAGGATCCCTTCTCCTGCCCGGTGTCGGTGATCTTGCAGTACTTGCTACACCTCTCTAATCTGGGACTTAAGTCCAACTCCGTCAAAGTTCACCTCAGTGCTCTTTCAGCACATCATGTGCCGGTGGACGGCAGACCTCTCTCCAACGACCCTCTCGTAGCGAGGTTTCTCCGAGGTCTCCTTCTACTTAAACCACCTCTGCGCCCGCCAGCACCTGACTGGGACCTGAATGTGGTTTTACAGCGGATCACCTGTCCGCCTTTTGAACCTATGGCTACCTGTTCTCTCCGTTTTCTGTCTTGGAAAACTCTGTTCTTGATAGCCCTCACTTCCGCTAGACGCGTAAGTGAATTGCAGGCCCTCGTGTCTGATCCCCCTTACACTAGGTTCTACAAGAATAGGGTAGTCCTTCGGACTCACCCGAAATTTCTGCCTAAAGTGGTCTCCCCTTTTCACATCAATCAGGAGGTGGTACTTCCAACCTTCTTTCCCAGACCACACTCCAGCTGAGCTGAAACGGTCCTCCATACCCTGGACTGTAGAAGGGCATTGAACTTCTACCTTGACCGTACGCGGGAGCACCGTAAAGCTGCTCAGCTTTTTGTGTCTTTTGACCCCAATAAATTGGGGCTCCCGGTCTCCAAGCGTACTCTGTCCATCTGGGTTGCGGACTGTATCTCTTGGGCTTATGGGGCAGCCGGACTCGCCTTAGAAAGTCGAGTCACGGCTCATTGCGTTCGGGCAAAGGCCACGTCAGTGGCTTACCTCCGCTCTGTTCCGCTGGCAGACATCTGCCGGGCCGCTACTTGGTCTTCGAGCCAGACTTTTGCGGTCCATTACTGTCTCGAGAGGGAGTCCCGTAGGGACAGTGCTTTCGGACAGGCAGTCCTCCGTAATCTCTTTGAGGTCTGAGCAACTCCTACCCTCCATCCCGGATGTGGGCTACCGGTGGGTGATAATTCAGCGAAGATTCTATCCTTCTGTGCTGCTGAGCTAGAGGGAGCTCATTTTTTGTGCTTAGGGTCTCCGGTAGCCTTGAGCTTGGGAGTCCCATAAGTGAGGACTGACTTCCTGCTTGGTCCTGGAGAAAGCGTAGTTACTCACCTGTAACAGGTGTTCTCCAGGAGCAGCAGGAATCAGTCCTCACTACCCTCCCTCCTCCCCTTGGAGTTGCAATCGTCTGCTTATGTTCTTTTTGCAAATTTTTATGCTGTCTTTTTTAGCTATGTCATCTGACTGGCTAAGATGGCACCCTCGGGCGGGAAGACGACCGCGCATGCGCGCTGCAATTCCCAAAGGCTTTCTTTGAAAGCTGGGGAAAATTGCTCCGCGAGGGCTCCGTCGGCGCCGACGTCACCCATAAGTGAGGACTGATTCCTGCTGCTCCTGGAGAACACCTGTTACAGGTGAGTAACTACGCTTTTCCTGGGCCAGCTGTAGTCTCCCTACAGCACTGGCTTTGTTCAGGACTGTGGTGCTGGCTATGAGGGGAATCCTTCCTTAGGCTGTCCCTGGAGCACCTCTCTCTCCCGGTCTCTCTGAAAGAATCCCTTCTTTCTGTATCTCTCGGAATCTCCTCAGCTTCTGTTTCTCTGCTGGTCTCCCTGCAGTGCTCTCTGAAAGAATCCTTGCTGTTCTCCCGGCTGTGCTTTCTTCTGGTCTCTCTACCGTTCCTGTTCCTGTTCCCGTTCCTGTTCCTCTTACTTCCTGTTCTCTGGGGCTTAAATGAGTGGGGCTGCCCTACAACTTTCCACTCCTCCCCCAGCTGTCTCTCGTTACCTCCCTTAGTTGCTATGGAGCTTGGGCGTGGCCTGTAGACATCAGCTTTGGGCATGTTTTTTTCCTCTCTAGCTGAAGTTTTAAAGTCACGGCTCCCTGCACTTCCCTTCTGCTTGGAGGTAAATGTTTGTGTTTTTTCTATTTTCAAGGGCTCTGGAGCAGATTCGTCACCACAGTACAAACTATATCGTAATGATAGAGCTGATCAAATTGGTGGAGGGGTTGCGCTCTATGTGAGAGAGGGCATTGAGTCAGAAAACAAAATTTGCTGTAGAATCTCTATGGATTGAAATTCCATTTAAAAGGGGGAAGGCAATGGCAGTGGGGGTGTACCATCGACCACCTGGCCAAAATGAACAAATGGATGATGAAATGCTCAAAGAAATCAAGGAAGCTAACAAAAGTTAAAGCACAGTAATAATAATGGATGATTTCAATTACCCCGGTATCGACTGGGTCAGTGTCATGGCAGGACATGCTAGGGAGATAAAGTTCCTAGATGAAATAAACGACTGCTTTTTGGAGCAGCTGGTTCATGAACCGACCAGAGGGGAAGCCATATTGGACGTAGTCCTTAGTGGAACACCAGATCTGGTGCAAGAGATAAGGGTGATGGGGCCAGTTGGCAATAGTGATTATAGCATGATTGCATTTGATTTAATTAGTGGAAGAGGGATGGTAAGGAGATCCACAGTACTATCTTTTAGCTTTTGAAAGGGAGACTATGATAAATTGAGGAAAATAGTTAAGAAAAAACTAAAAGGAGCAGTTGCAATGGTTAAAGATTTACATCAAGCTTGGGTGTTCTTTAAAAATACTATCTTGGAAGCCCAGACCAGCTGTATTCCATGCTTTAAGAAAAGTGGAAGGAAGTCCAAAAAACTGCCAGCATGGTTTAAAAGTGAGGTCAGAGAGGCTGTTGTTGCCAAAAAAGCATCTTTTAGGAAATGGAAAAAAGAGCCAAATGACAAAAACTGGAAACAGCACAAGCACTGGCAAGTTAAATGCAAGACATTGATAAGGCAGGCAAAGGAAGAATTTGAAAAGAAGCTTGCTTTACTTAGGTCTTTACTGACCAAGATGTAAGGATGTTACCCATGACTGAAGTGGTATTTAAAGGTGCGGAGGAATTGGAGGAAATATCGATACATCAGGATAAACTGAAGAGAAGCAAATCACCTGGACCGGATAATATACTGTACATCCAAGGGTGTTGAAAGAACTGAAATATGAGATTGCAGACCTGCTATTAGTAATCTGTGAACTATCATTAAAATCATCTGTAATACCTGAAGATTGGAGGATGGCCAACGTAACGCCAATTTTTAAAAAGAGTTCCAGGGGTGATCCGGGAAACTACAGACCGGTGAGCCTGACGTCATAGAAACCATCATAAAGAACAAAATTGCTGAACATGTAGATAGCCATGGCTTAATGGGAGACAGCCAACATGGCTTTAGACAAGGAAGATCTTGTCTTACTAATCTGTTATGTTTTTTTTGAACATGTGAATAAACAGGTAGACAAAGGTGAGTCAGTTGATATAGTGTATTTGGACATTCAGAAAGTCTTTGACAGGTCCCTCATCAGAGACTTTTGGCAAAACTAAAGAGTCATGGGATAGGAGGCAGTGTGTACTATTGTGGATCAGGAACTGGTTAAAATATAGAAAGCAGAGGGTAGGGCTAAATGGCCAATTTTCCCAATGGATAAAGGTGAATAGTGGTGTACCCCAGGGATCTGTGCTGGGTCCGCTCCTTTTTGACATATTCATAAATGACCTGGAAAAGGGAATAACGAGTGAGGTTATCAAATTTGCAAATGACACAAAACTATTTAAAGTTGTTAAAACCCAAGAGGATTGTGGAAAATTGCAAGAGGATCTTGATAAATTGGAAGACTGGGCATCAAAATGGCAGATGAAATTTAATGTGGACAAGTGCAAAGTTATGCACCTAGGGAAAAACAACCCAAACTATGGTTACATGATGCAAGGTTCCTCATTGGGAACCACCACCGAGGAAAAAGATTAAGGCGTCATTGTGGATAACATATTAAAATCCTCCACCCAGTGTGCAGTGGCGGCCAAGAGAGCAAATAGATGCTAGGTATCATAAGGAAAGGAATGGAAAATAAAACAAAGGATATTATAATGCTTCTGTATCGTTCCATGGTACGACCGCACCTTGAAAATTGTGTGCAGTTCTGGTCTCCGTACCTTAAAAAGGATATAGTGTTATTAGAAAAGGTTCAGAGAAGAGACACCAAAATGGTAAAGGGGATGGAAGGATACCTCTAGGAAGAAAGGCTAAAAAGGTTAGGGTTCTTTAATCTGGAAAAGAGACGGCTGAGGGGAGATATGATAGAAGTCTATAAATTAATGAACGGAGTGGAACGGGTAAACATAGATTGATTGTTTACGTTATCAGAATATAAAAAGACTAGGACATGCAATGAAGCTACAGGGTAAACTATTTAAGACAAATAAGAGAAAATATTTTTCCACTCAACGTGTAATCAAACTCTGGAATTTGTTACCGGAGGATGTAGTAAAGGCTGTTAGTGTAGATGGGTTTAAAAAAAGTTTGGACAAGTTCCTGGAGGACACGTCGATAAACCATTATTAAAAAGGGACCCAGGATATCAATGCTTGACCCAATACAAGCATTATGGAACCTGTGTCTTTTGGGGAAACTGCTAGGTACGTATGACCTAGATTGGCCACTGTTGGAAACAGGATAGTGGGCTTGATGGACCTTGGTCTGACCCAGTATGGCATATCTTATGTTCTTATGTATAGATGAGAATGTGGAAGAACCTCCTCACTGTACCTCCGGTTAGTAGAAGACTTGACTCCATGTACAGAGTTCAGAAGGTTCCCGTGTTAGAGAAGCCTCAGCTTCCTCATCATTCCTTGGTGATCGAATCTGCCCTAAAGAAAATCAAGAGTTCCAAGACTCATTTCTTGGCACCTCCAGGGAGGGAGGCTCAGACATTGGACTCTTTAGGAAGAAGGTGTTTCCAGAGTTCCATGCTTGTAGCCTGTGTGCCTCTCACCAGCTCTACATGGGCATGTGCCTCTTACCAGCTCTACATGGGCATTTCCGGAGAAACCGGATCAGTATCATTCCTGAGTGGCCTACAACAAGGACTGCTCAAAGTTCATGGTCCAAGCGACCTATGATATCTATGAGATAGCATTCAGAAATGCTGCCATAGGTATTGGCGCCTGGAGACTCACTTGGCTCCAGTCGTCAGACCTGGAACAGTCAGTGCAAAACAAGCTGCAGACATCCTGTGCCATGGAGAGAATCTCTTCAGGGAACAGGTCGACAAGAAGGCTGGTTATATTGAAAAGCAGCATGTTACTCTTACCATGCACTCTAGACACACGTCTGAGCACACCTCCTATCATAGGAGATATCAAGGTGGAAACCAGAAAAAGACCCTCGTAGGCATAGGTACTTTCCTGGGCTCTAGACCTCCCAACCCAAGTATGCCTCTTGCCAGTAGCAGCATCGTGAGAAGCCTCAGAAGGCCCAGCTGGCTCCTTAGCCAAAATCTGGGGCGGGGTTTTGACTGGTTCCTTTGGAGCATAGCCAGACTTCCAAATCTGCAGTAGAAAACCCTCCAGTCAGGGGAAGGCTCACTGTTTTTGCACAAAGGTGGCCCCTCATAACCTCAGACTCATGGGTTTTACAGATCATAAAAAGCAGTTATGAAATACATTTATTGGAACTACCACCAAATTGCCCCTTCAAGGGTTCATCATCTTGACCCTCTGTATCAGGAACTGCTTCAGAGAGAAATCACTGCCTTCTTGTCAGATCTTGCGACTGAGCTAGTGCTACCAGAGGAAAGAGGTCAGGGGTTTTATTCCAGGTACTTCCTGATCCTCAAGAAAATAGGGGGATACGTCCCACCTTAGACCTAAGAGATCTGAACACATATTTGGTAACAGAAAAGTTCAGAATGATTTCTCTAGCATAGTCAACATCCTGCAAGCTGTTACCTGCTGACTCAATTGAGTTTCCTGCACAAGTGTTGTCAATCTGAGTCGTGTGGCAGGAAGGCTCTCGCTTGAGTCATATTGAGCAGGGCTCCAATGAATTTGAAATGTTGGATGGGTTTATACTGCTTCCCGAGATTGGCTATGTTCCCTGGATCTGAAGGATATCTATACCCACATACAGATGCATTCCACTCACAGAAAGTATCTCAGATTCATCCTGGGAGGACAATACTTCCAGTACTGAGTGTTGCCATTTGGCCTGGCCTCAGCGCCTTGCTTCTTCACAAACTGCCTCGCAGTAGTAGCTGCTTCCTTCAGATGCTGGGAGTGTTTTGTCTTCCCCTATCTGGATGACTGGCTAATCAAGAGTACCATTCCGGAAAGAGTCCAAGAATCAACACGATTGACCATTTGTGTTTTGGAACTACTAGGGTTTATTGTAAATTACTCAAAGTCCCAACCTCAACCCACCCAACATTTCAAATTCATTGGAACCCTGCTCAACATGACTCAAGTGACAGCCTTCCTGCCACACAACCGAATTCTCAGATTGACAGCACTTGTGCTGGAAACTCAATTGAGTCAGCAGGTAACAGCTCAAGGATGTTGACTGCTACACCACATGGCTTCTATGGCACATGTCACACTCTTGGCACACCTCCAGATAAGGCAAGCTCAGTGGACTCTGAGCACTCAATGGACCCAGGCCACAGGTCAACTCAGGGATCATCTGTGTATCACCACCCCTCTCGTTCAATCATTTTACTGGTGGACAATCCACCACAATTTGCTCAAATGTCTTCCTTTCCAAATTGCTCCACCCCAAAAGGTTCTGACAACAGATGCATCCAAGCTGGGGTGGGGAACTCATCTTGATGGGTTCCACGTCCAGGGCTACTGGTCCTTCCAAGAAAGTCTTCATCAGATTCACTTCTCAGAACTAAGAGCAGTGGCGATCACTCTTAAGGGCTTTCTGAGATCAACTGGCCAACCAAATTGTTCAGGTTCAGACTAATAATCAGGTTGCCATGTTCTACATCAACAAGCAGGAAGAAACAGGTCTGTACCTCCTGTACTGGGATGCAGTGAGGTTGTGGAAGTTCACTATCGCATATGGGATGGACTCGAGAGCCACGTACCTGCCAAGTGAGCAAAACTCTCTGGCAGACAGAGCCGAGTCCTCCAGCAGCACAAGTGGATGATGCACAGGGAAGTTGCAACTTGCATCTTTCAAGAGTGGGGCATCCCCTTGATAGATCTGTTAGCTACCTCGCAGAATGCTCAGGTGGATCAGTTCTGCTCCAGAGTAAGATCACACAGTAGACTAGTGTTGGTGGCTTTCCTCCTTCATTGGCAGGAGGGTCTTATGTACACTTATCCTCCAATACCTCTCATTGCAAAGATCCCGCTGAAGAAAACAGACAGTGGTATGATGATTCTCTTCAGTCCCTACTGGCCCAGACAGTCTCGGCTTCCCCTCCTGCTGCAGTTCTCCAGTCTGGAGCCACTATGACTCAGCCACACACCCGATCTAATAACACAGAAGGAAGGGACAATGTTGCACCTCAACATCCAGTCCTTGGCCCTCACGGCGTGGATGTTGAGTGACTAATGTTGTCTCAGCTCAACTTGCCGGATGGTGTAACCAAAGTCCTTTTGGCCTCCAGAAGTGTCTCTAAAAGAAAGTCTAACTCTTGCAAATGAAAGAGGTTTGCTGTCTGGTGTGAAGGCCAGGCCCTAGATCCTTTCGTCTCTTCCACACAAAAACTGCTTGAATATCTTCTACACCTCTTCAAGTCTGGATTTAAGTCCAACTCCTTTAGGGTCCACCTTAGTGAAATTGGAGCTTACTATCGAGGTGTGGAAGGCAAGTTCATCTCGGTACAGCCTTTAGTTGTTCACTTTATGCGTGGCTTACTTCTCTTGAAGTCTCCCTATAAGCCTTCTGCAGTGACTTGGGACATCAACGTGGTTCTTGTGCAGCTCATGAAAGCTCCCTTGAGCCGCTCAATTCCTGTCCTCTGAAGTTCTTGACCTGGAAGGTACTGTTTCTGGTGGTGGTCTCTTCAGCACGCAGAATAAGCAAGCTTGAGGCTCTAGTAGTTCATCTGCCTTACACCAAATTCCACCATAATAGAGTGGTCCTTCGTACTCATCCTAAATTCCTTCCAAAAGTGGTATCAAATTTCCACTTTAATCAGTCAATTGTTCTTCCAACATTTTTCCCGAGACCTCATGCACACAAAGGGGAAGCTGCAAGTGAGCCTTAGCTTTCTACTTGGAGCAGGCAAAAACCCATAGAAAGTCCATCCAGCTTTTTGTTTCTTTTGAGTCCTGGAAGATAGGGGCTGCCATTTCCAAATGCTCTCTTTTAATTTGACTGGCAGACTACATCTCTTTCATATATGCCCAGTCAGGCCTGAGCCTTGATGGTCAAGTCACAGCTCACAATCTCAGAGCTATGGCTGTGTCTGTGGCCAACTTACGCTCGGTCTCCATAGAAGAAATCTGCAGGGCTGCAACGTGGTCTTTGGTCCACACATTCACATCTCATTACTGCCTAGACAGGGATTCCCGATGCAAGAGCAAGTTCTGCCAATCGGTAACCCGGAATCTGTTTGGGGATTAGAATCCAACTCCATCCCACCTAGGCTCATTTTATTCTGTTCAGGCTACCAAATAAAAAAAAAAAAGAGAAGAGAGATTCACTGCTATTGTACATAGTTGGCTTTTTGGCCATCATGCCACAGTTCAGTTTTGCCCTGGTTGGACTTCTCAGTGGCCTCCTCGGTTTTTGGTAGCCTGTAGCTTGGGAGTCCCATACATAAGGACTCATTCCTGCTTGTCCATGGAGAAAAGGTAGTTGCTCATCCGTAGCAGGTGTTCTCCATGAACAGCAGGAATTAGTCCTCACAACCCTCCCACCTCCCCGGGGATTTGTCTTCTGATACAGCTTTATTATCAGACTGAATCAATATGATACCATGGTGGCAGCAAGAAGGTGCTGTGCAGATGTGGCGGAGCCTCCCAAAATCTTCCAATAGAAGCTGGGGAGCATTCCAACACAGGGTTCCATCGGGGACGTCACTCATACCTAAAGACTAATTCCTGCTGTCCACGGAGAACACTTGCTACGGGTAACTACCTTATCCCACCCCTGCCACAACATTTCTATAAAAATATATAACTGGAGATCATAAAACTTTGCTTTGTATGTGTATGTGTGCCTGCTCTCCCTGCAGGTAAAAGAATGTGCTGATAGCTCTTTGAATTTGTGCTGCTGCTCTTTGCCATCTCTCAGAAGCTGCTGCCCTAAGCGACTCCCTGGTCTTGCCTAATGACTAGTCCAGCCCTGAATTTCTATCCTATACATCTTGTAGGTTCTAACCTGCTTTGACTTAACAGTGGGAAGTGATGCGCATGACTGAGGGAACCAGATTACCCTTTTCTTGTACTGCAAGCTTTCAAATTATTTCTAAAAACTCATTTAGGTTCCCCCTTGAGCATGCCATTTGTTTATGAAGCCTGTTCTGTTAAATTGGCATTAACAAGTCAGTTTACCCAACTGAACTGCCAGTTAATCACTATTCTATTAGCTAATCTTTACAGTACATCACAAATCTGTTTTTATTCAGTCAATGCAAATCATCATTCATATTACAAGCAGTCTTCTTTTTATTAGTTGCCATCATCTGGACTCCTTAGATCTATAAAACAAGAATATCCCATGTAATCTAGAAAACCTGGCTCTTTACTCAGGCTTCTGAGATCTTTCTCACCTTCCCTGCTTTAAATTGTTACCCTGGCTCATTATCTGTTCAGTTATTTTACTGATGTATTTATTATTTTTGCCCTGTCTTGTTCTGATTTTTGTTTTTATTATTTTAACATTATATTCCTTATCGTACCTCCAGTCTAGTCCCGAACCTCTGGGTTCTGCACGTCCTCCCGCAGCTTGGAGACTGAGCATGTCACTCTTTTGATGACACCAGGATAAGTAGTCGAGGGACCGCCCCCTTGTTCCAGTTCTCAGTCTCCAAGCAGCGGAAGGAGGTGTGAGTCCAGAGGTCCTTGATTCACTGGAGGAATTATTAAGCAGTTTAGAGTAGCTGGTTAGTTTGGAAGTTTAAAAAAAAAAAAGAGGCCTTTGTCTCTTTAAATTGGCGGTAATTTGGGTCGAGAGAGAATTTGTAAAGTTTCAAGGGATGCTTTCCCCCTTTCTCCCCCCTCTCTGAATTGAGCTGGTACCTCAGGGAAGAGTGCGGGAGCTGTGCAGGGGACCTCAGGACTTCATCCTGACAGAGTGGGTGAAGGGCCGTTGAGGTAAGCCGAACGGGCCGCACTGCGGGGGAACATGCAGTGCAGGGAGGCGGAGACTCGGAGGCCCGTCGGCAGCCAGCGGTGTTCAGTTCTCGATGCCCGCTGAGAGGAACGACGGGGAGCACGGCTGTGTAGAACGGGGATCTTCAGCGCTGAGGTATGGCAGTGGTTTCTTTTACGTAGTTGGTTGTTGGCTTTAGCCCCGTGTCATTTTTGATGGTCGGGTCCAGACCACGTGGCTTTTGCGCGGGAATCCGGGGGCAATTGTTTTTGGCACTTTGGGGGTTCCTAGGGAGATTTTGGGCCACGGGAAGAGTCCGACTGTCGATTCGGTGGTGGAAGCAGTGTAGGAACTTGTCTGATAAGGATTAATTTAAAAAAAAAAAGAAGAGGCAAGGAAGGAAGAGAAAAGAGAGGGCTGTTTCAGGGATTGCAGGGCACTGTCAATCGGCTCTCTTTATGCCGGCTAGACCCCGCTGCCTCCTGTGTGGGGTCCATAGAGGCTCCGTTTCAGAGGCGGGTGTGTGTAAAGTGTGTACACACGAGGCCACTCTGGCGGACATGGCTGGGCAAAGTGGGGCTGAGGCGACAAAGGAGGTTGTGGGGGCAGAGGAGGCCCTTTCTCCTCTGGTGTTGCCACTAGAGCCGGTGCCAGGGCCTTCTACGGGGCTGGAAGGGCTTTTGTCACCAGCGGCCATGGCTATATTTTTGCAGCATATGGTGGCACTGCTGCAACAGGCTCTTGGCGGGGCAGGTAGCGGCGTAGTGCCACCCGCAGAGGCAGTTAGGGCAGCCAAGAGACCAGGGGCTTCATCAGACCTGGATGCTGCTGGAGGATCAGTTAAAAAGGCTAAGCTCCGGGTAGAAGAGGCAGAGCTGGACTTGCTCTTGGATGAGCAGTCGGAGAATTTAGAGGACTCGGACATGGAGCCGGAGTTGGAGGAAGGAGAATTACTGGAGCCGGAGGACCAGGCGAGGGTGGTCAGAGTGTTCCGAAGGGAGGAGCTACCAGCATTGATTGCGGAGACGCTGAAGGCCTTGAATATGCCAGCGGCGGATCAGGCAGACAATGCCTCTTTGGAGGATCCTTTACTGCAGGCGATTAGAAAGTCTCAGAGGGCGTGACCGGTTCACAGAGTATTTAAGGAGATAATTCAGGAAGACTGGGATGTGCCAGAGGCTAGCCTAAAGGGATCCTGAGTGATCAATCGATTGTACCCGTTGTAAGAGCCAGATAAGGAGCTGTTTAAATCTCCTAGCGTGGATGCGGCGGTCTCAGCGGTTACTAAAAAGACTACGATCCCGGTCAAAGGCAGTGTGGCACTTAAGGATGCACAGGACAGGAGGTTAGACTCGCTTTTGAAGCAGGTTTTTGAGGCTAATGCTCTTTCCATGCAGGCATCGATTTGTGGAGCGTGGGTGGCAAGGGCATGTCTTAGATGGTCCCAAAGGCTGAGAGGATTACAGGTAGACGAGGCGGTAGAAGAGGCGGCTCAGATGGAATCTGGAGCGGCATACTTGGCGGACAGTCAGTATGACCTGATTCGTGGTCTGGCAGAAAGTATGGCATCGGTGGTGGCCGCGCGAAGATACCTCTGGCTGCGTAATTGGGCAGCAGATGCGGCCTCTAAGGCCAGGTTAGGAAAACTTCCGTTTAGGGGTAAGCTTCTCTTTGGGGAGGATCTGGAGAAGTTGGTGAAGGACTTAGGAGAGTCAAAAGGGGGAAGGGTTGCCAGAGGACAAGCAAAAGCAGGGATGCTCTTGAAGGACTAGAAAAAGGGACTGTTACTTCTGGAGAGAGATCTGCAACTGTGAGTATATACTTCTGGTAATTTTCTAAAAGGAATTCTTTGTATTAAAGCTAATTAATCTGTGAACCCACTATTTTTGTTAAATCAGTCAGGGCCTAGTAGCAGCAGTTTAAGTTTAAATTTAAAACACAGAGGAGAACTTTCTGGTTACATTTCATACCCAGCAGAGAGCTTGTAGTTTAAATTTAATAGTCACTCAGGGCCTAGTAACAGCAAAGTACTTTTAGTTTAAATTTAAGACACAGAAGAGAGCTTTCTGGTTACATTTGGAACCCAGCAGAGAGCTTGTAGTCTAAATTTAATAGTCACTCAGGGCCTAGCATCAGCAAAGTACTTTTAGCTTAAATTTAAAACACAGAAGAGAGCTTTCTGGTTAAATTTAGAACCCAGCAGAGAGCTTGTAGTTTAAATTTCATAAGAAGTTAGAGCCTAGCAGCAGCTAAGAGCTATAATTTAAATCAAATCAGAATATAGCTTACCTCAGCAGCACAAGACAGGGTACTGTGTAGCAGCCCTCTTTTAATAAGGCAAAGGGAGAGTTTGAGAAGAAGCTTGCTGCGGAAGCAAAAACGCGAAGTAAAGACCTTTTCAAGTACATTTGTAGCAAAAAACCTGTGAGAGAGTCAGTTGGTCCATTAGATTATAAAGGGGTTAAAGGAGCATTAAGAGGCGACAAGGCGATAGCAGAGAGACTGAATGAATTCTTTGCTTCAGTCTTTACTGAGGAAGATGTAGGGATGTTACCCATGACTGAAGTGGTATTTAAAGGTGCGGAAGAATTGAAGGAAATATCGATACATCGGGAAGATGTATTACAACTATTAGATAAACTGAAGAGTAGCAAATCACCTGGGCCGGATGGTATACATCCAAGGGTGTTGAAAGAACTGAAATATGAGATTGCAGACCTGCTATTAGTAATCTGTGAACTATCATTAAAATCTTCTCTAATACCTGAAGATTGGAGGATAGCCAATGTAACACCAATTTTTAGAAAGGGTTCCAGGGGTGATCCGGGAAACTACAGACCGGTGAGCCTGACATCAGTACCAGGAAAAATGGTAGAAACCATCATAAAGAATAAAATTACTCAGCATGTAGATAGTCATGACCTAATGGGAGGCAGCCAACATGGCTTTAGACAAGGAAGATCTTGTCTTACTAATCTGTTATGTTTTTTTGAAGGAGTGAATAATCAGGTGGACAAAGGTGAGTCAGTTGATATTGTGTATCTGGACTTTCAGAAAGCCTTTGACAAGGTCCCTCATCAGAGACTTTTGGCAAAACTAAAGAGTCATGGGATAGGAGGCAGTATACTATTGTGGATCAGGAACTGGTTAAAAGATAGAAAGCAGAGGGTAGGGCTAAATGGCCAATTTTCCCAATGGAGAAAGGTGAATAGTGGTGTACCCCAGGGATCTGTGCTGGGTCCGCTGCTTTTTGACATATTCATAAATGACCTGGAAAGTGGAATAACGAGTGAGGTTATCAAATTTGCAGATGACACAAAACTCGAGGTGGTGCTGTGGGCTAGGGCTCACATGTGTCTGCTGCAGAGAGCCCTGCTCAGATGATGGTCACATCAGAATGATCAGTTGTCCCAGAGGATGAATTGTCCGCAGGAGGCGCGGCACTCACTGCAGTGGTGGATGGCGCCAGGGTATCTAGAGAGAGGGATACCGCTGGACCGCCGGATTGGTGTCTGTTGACGACAGATGCGAGTCTGTTTGGCTGGGGAGCGCACTTTGAAGGGCGGTATGCTCAGGCCCAGTGGACAGATCGGGAAAGGACGTGGTCAATCAACTGGTTGGAGTTGAGAGCCGTCACGCTCACCCTGAAGGCTTTTCAGCGAAGTCTGCAGGGAAAGGCAATCCGGGTATTATCGAGCAATGCCACGGCGGTATCTTACATTAATCGGCAGGGCGGTACAGGCAGTGTGGCTCTTGAAGAGGAGGCAGAAGACCTGCTCGGTTGGGCAGAGGAGCATCTGGAGGCCTTGTCGGCAGCGCATGTGGCAGGAGTCAACAATGTGACAGCAGATTTTTTGAGTCGAGTCAGAGTGGACCCCGTGGAATGGACACTCAATCAGGAAGTTTTCGACATGCTGGTGCAGCGCTGGGGTCTTCCGTGCATGAACCTTATGGCGACGTTTGCATCTGCGAAAGTAGACCGTTTCTTCAGCAGAAGAAGAGAAAGAATGTCAGAAGGTCTGGATGCCTTAATGCAGAGGTGGCCGACGGAGTACCTGCTATATGTGTTTCCTCCGTGGGTCCTCATTGGTCGAGTGCTGCAGAGGATAGAGAGGCACAAGGGGTGAGTTGTCCTGGTGGCTTCGGATTGGCCAAGGAGGCCTTGGTATGCCGACTTAATGCGTCTTCTGGTAGAGCCTCCGTGGAGACTTCCGGTCAGAAGGGATCTGCTTGTGCAGGGTCCGTTGACTATGCCTCACGTGGAATGGTTCTCGCTTATGGCTTGGCTCTTGAAAGGGCAAGGTTGAGAGCCAAGGGGTACTCGGCAGCGGTGATTTCTACGTTGCTGAGGTCCCGGCGGAGATCAACTTCAATGGCATACATCAGAGTTTGGCGTTTGTTTGAAGTGTGGTGCAAGAACAAGCGGACGGAGGCATTGAGAGTGTCAGTTCCACAGGTTTTGTCCTTCTTGCAAGATGGATTTGATAAAGGTTTGGCGGCATCTTCTCTGCGTGTGCAGCTAGCGGTGCTGTCGTGCTTTAGAGGGAAGGTGTAGGGGTGGATGCTAGGGTCGCACCCAGATGTCAAACGGTTTTTGCGGGCGGCTTCGCTCTTGAGACCGCCCTGCAGGAGTCTGTTTCCGGTCTGGGATCTGAGCATTGTGCTACAGGCCCTGATAGGAGGGCCCTTTGAGCCTTTGGCTAAAGTGACGTTGAAGGATCTTACCCTTAAAGTGGTATTTTTGGTGGCTATCACTTCGGCAAGGAGAATTTCGGAATTGCAGGCGTTATCCTGTAGAGAGCCTTTTTTGTTTTTTGATTCCAAGAGGGTAGTGTTAAGGATGGTTCCTTCTTTCTTGCCAAAGGTGGTGTCGGCATTTCATGTAAATCAGGCAGTATCTTTGCCTGTGTTTGAGAAGTCGGAGAAGGATGAGGTTAAGGGCCGACTGCATCGGTTGGATGTCGGCAGGGCCTTAAGGAATATTTGCAGAGAACGGCTTCTCTCCGGAAATCAGACAGATTGTTTGTGTTGTTTGGTGGACCAAAGCGAGGGGAGCCGGCTTCTAAGTCATCCATTGCTAGGTGGATTAAGGAAGCTATTGCGGCAGCCTATATCTTGAAGGGTAAGGTGGTGCCGAAGGTTTTAAGAGCTCATTCGACTAGGGCGCAGGCGGCTTCGTGGGCGGAGGTTAGTAGGGTGCCAGCGGTCGAGATTTGTAGAGCGGCGACTTGGGCGTCCTTGCATACATTTGTCAAGCATTACAGGATTGATATCCAGGCGGAAGGGGATGCTAGGTTTGGATCAGCAGTGCTTCAGGCTGGTCTGGCAGGCCCCTCCCGTTAAAGTGGTTACTGCTCTGTTACATTCCCAGAAGTTCGGGACTAGACTGGAGGTACGATAAGGAAGGTTAAATTAGACTTACCTGCTAATTGTAGTTCCTGGAGTAACTCCAGTCTAGTCCCGCATCCCTCCCTGATGTGGCCTGCCGGAGGTCAGCCTGAATCTGAAGAAGAGATATTGTTGGGCCGTAACAGCGGTTTGTAGGGTTGCGCTTCGGTGAGGAAGGGGGGAGGGGAAGTGGAAAGCGTTTTTTGCTTCAAGAAGTTCTCTACAAAAAAAAAAAAAGGAAGAGAGGTAAGAGCGTTTCTAGTCACTGTACAGTTCGGGGTTACCGTCAGAGGTAACGTGTGCAGTGTACATAGTTCAAGTTCAAGGTCAGTTATTTGGTTTTATTATCTACTTATTGCTCTGGTGAGTCTGCTTTGTCAATAGGTTACTGGAACAAGGGGGCAGTCCCTGGACTACTTATTCTGATGTCATCAAAAGAGTGAGATGCTCAGTCTCCAAGCTGCGGGAGGACGTTCAGGACTAGACTGGAGTTACTCCAGGAACTACAATTAGCAGGTAAGTCTAATTTAACCTTAGTAACATTATTATTTTAAGTTTTATGATCTTGTAATGCATTTAATTTGAGATTGTAAACTGGTTTGATGTGCTATAGAAACTTATTAACTTTACTAAATGTAAAGCCTTGTTTCCTCAGGGAATGGAAAAACCGTACAGCAACTAAAAGGATTTACAGGCATCGGTTACATATGGTGAGAACAGAAACTTGTTTCAGACACTGACTGACAGTAAAGAACGTAGGCCTTGAACCTTCTTTCCAGACTGTTGAATAAGAATGAACTGTGGGATTTCTGTAACTACAAATGTTTCTGATTTTGTGACTAGAAATACATTAATAGAGTGCATAGTAATATGTAATCTAAGTGATTATGGATAAGTCATGTAAAACCAGTAGGAATTTAATGCCCTTTTCTTGAGGGCTAAGCTCTACCCATGCAGCTTTTAAAAGAAAAAGATGACCTTGAGGTCATTTAAAATTTGATGAAGATGGCTTTAGTCCTACTTCATTTTCTCCTGTTAGCATGGATGCCATATTTTGGTACCTGGTCTGATGGAGTAAGGAGAAGATCAAGCACTGATGAATTATTGATTATGAATGGCGTTCCATTTAAGTATTTGGGATGGAATCAAGCTGGCTTAACAATCAAATAGTAGTTTAGGGAAATTTATATATTTGGATTTAGTCCATGCCTTTTCAATAGTAGCTTAGAGTGAGTTACATTCAAATATGCAGTTGTGCTCAACATTATTAGCATCCTTGCAGTTCAACCCCTTAATGTCCAATATCTCTCAAAAAAAGGTGGTCAGTGAAATGACTTTGGACTATACACACACACATATTTGACACATCAAATAAAACAAGACTAATTAAAAAAGGAAATAGTAGGAAATAGGGAGATAGTATAAAAACTGTGACACTGCCAGGACATGATTATTCCTGTCTCAAGATAACTTCATATCATAAAAATCTAAGCTTCTTTAACAAACAGGCCGATGAAACAAACATATATATGTACATTTGTTTTTGTCGGATTACCCATCATGAGTGGAATTCCCCTCTTGCAGTGGGTCCTCCTTACTGTTGTAGTTGTTGATATGGAAGGACAGACTAGATAGGCCATGTGGTCTTTTTCTGTCGTCATTTTTTTATGTTTCTAATTTTAATAAAGACTCAAAAGGCCTAAGAAAATGGAACTGGCCGCATTAATGCATGCCACTCCTCATCATTTAAATATTCAATAATGTAGCCTATAACATCTCAAAAACATCTCCGAACGAAGCTTATAGCCATATAACTTAGCTGCTTAATCCAACTTGGTGTTGATAACGTTCTAGAACACAAAACTTAGCTGTTGTGAAGGGGAGCAAATATCCAACTGTCACAGCGATATCACAGGATTTCCAGTCAAACGGCAATACCATACTTCATGACTGTAACAAACTGAAGAAATCCTGACGGCTTGAGTTGGTCAGATAGAAACCAACAAGGCCCCACAACACCACGTAGTGTTTCAAGCTGAGTAGCTTCTTAGCTCTTCTTCAGGCAAACGAACCTCGTCACATATCCTTTTTTTTTAACATGAAATATCCCTTAGTTCCCATTATATTTATGGTTCCTAAGGTTCATAAGTCAACAGATGACCTTCCGGGGCATCCTATAGTGTCATGTCGCTCATCTGTTTTGGAGCCATTGTCAAAGTTTTGTGATAAATTTTTTCAACCATTAACTTCCCATATAAGGTCCTACATAAAAGATTCTTTCCATTTTATAACCCAGTTGAAGACTATGGTTGTTTCTACGGAATCTCTATTGGTTACTATGGACGTAGTGTCCTTGTATACGAATATTCATCAACAGGAAGCTTTTGAAATTTTAGCGAATTTATCAATTACATTGCCTGGTCGATTACCTAAAGAATTTGTGTTAAAACCGCTGCTCCGGAGGTGCGCCCAGGCCTGAGGGCCTCGCCAGAAGGCCCTTTGGCGTGGCCCTTAGGCGTGAGTCCGTGGTGAATGGTCCATTGAGTTATAATCTGCCGTTTCCTTCCTCTTGCCTCTTCTATTCCTTTGTCTATCACTCTGTCTCTTATTCTGTCCTATCTTATAAATGGCGTTCTTTTCATATTTTCTATAACATTAATATTGTATTGTAAACCGCTCTGATGCTTTCGCCTGAGCGGTATATCAAATGTAACAATAAACATAAACATACATTTGTTGAAGATGGTATTGGAACGCAATTACTTTTTATATGACTCCACATTTTATCAGCAATGTTTTGGAGTGGCTATGAGAGCCACGGTGGCACCTTCGGGTGCAACACTTGTCAGACGGATGCCTGGGTAAGAATGTTCACAGTCTTGGCAAAGGCATATATCAATATGATTTGCAAGGGATTGTGGGAAATGCAGTCCATTCACACCAGACACAGCCGCTCACAATAATTAGTTGTGCTTGAGTGTAAAGCCAATAAGATATTTATTTATGGGGTTATTTCTCCCAACACAGATATGCTTGGTAGCACATAAAACAGGATACTTGCTTTCAGTGTTAGACTTAGAAAAACAAAATCAGGAAAACAACAGCTGAACTTGTCAGGCAATCAAATCAAAAGAATAAAGACCTGGTTGGTAACAAACTGGTCTTTTCTGTAGGCTCAAGCTAATATTTTCTTAGCAGTGCTTTAATCAACAAACAAAACCCACATAGTAGGGAAAAAACTGTTCTTTTCAGGTTAACTTCTTATATCTTCACACATAGACTCAGAAGTGATTTCCTCAGAGCTCACAAGCAATTAGGTAAGGCTCAATTGCTAGCAGTTACCCAGCTGAAACCCCTTAGCTGGCTTGCTTTCTACTGCGTGGCTCAAATCCTACTCAGGAGCTTTTCTGAGTAGATTTAAAGAACAAGTTTGTATTTCTTTGTGATGGTTGTTGTACTTTGTAACAGTAAATTACCAAAGGAGTTTAGACAGAGAGCAATCCATGTATTCACAGCCTGCATCTATAACCCCTCCCCCTTCTTCAACAATCATGGGTTCAGTTTCATGGATTGGCACAGAGGAATTTCTCAATGGAGCACTCTCAGGAGAATACTTGTTTCCCTGCTGTCTTTTAAGGATATAGCTAGGGCATAGATCAGTGTTCATACCTGAGCTTCCATTGCTGTTAGAGTTCCTCTCTAAATAGCCTGGCCAGTATGTAGTCCAGTTCTTATGTCCAGCCTTCCAATCCAGATCCCTGGACACTGGGTCTCTCTTCACATACCTTCTGGCACGGGTCTTAGGGTCCCTTCCAAGTGCAGCCGTCTCCCTCACAGGTACCGTCTGGAGATTCCTAGCCCTGCAGCACCATTCCTCTGGCTTTCCCCAGTCCAATGGTGTAAGCTTGCCTTTGGAATGCCTTCCAGTATACGTACTGCTATGGACTCCTTTAGACCTCCCAAATGCTTTTCTCTTCTTTCTTCCAAAGGGTTTCTTGCCCTCTCTGTCCGTCCGCTCTGGTTTCTGCTTCTGATGATCCTCCAGATGATGAAAATGTCCAAGATGAGGATGATGTCCAAGATGAATCTGAGGATCTCCCAGATGAAACTGAGGATAATTCTCTGTAGAATAAACTCTACCTTTATCTGCTTTGATGAGTGCTCCACCCTAGCACAGCGCAGCTGTGCTGAATCAGGCCCTGCCCTTTGAGATGAGTGCTTGGGGATTACCTCATAGCCCTCCTGATTGAACACACATTTCCCCACTTCAGCTCCTCTAATGGCTGTTGGAAACCTGGTTCATTCTGGGACTGGTAGTCTTTTATAAGAAAATTCTGTTTTCTTATTTCTACCAGAACTGACAGGTTGCTTGTTCAGAGTCACTTCACCTTTACTATAGCTCTTTCCTGAGCTATGATAAGCTTCCTTATCACATACCCCCCTGCTTAAGTTATTACGGACTGGTTTAACTGGTGGAACTTCTTTCCTACAGTCCGTAATACCTACGAGAGTGTTTTCTTTTTGAAGCTCACTTACTTCCTGACTGGCTTCAGGGTCATTATTATTTACAGGCCTCTCCTTCCAAGACTTACGTACATTACTATGGTAGGTCTGCTTACGCCCTCTTGCATTTTCTACCATATAAGATACTGGGCTCACTTGTTTAACAACCTTCCATGGCCCTTTCCACTGTACTTCAAATTTTGGAGCAGTACCTGCTACTTGAACCAAAACCTTTTCACCAATGCTTAATTGGCGGCTTTTGGCCTTCCTATCATACCACACCTTTCTGGCGCACTTGACTGTCCTGTAGGTTCCTCTCAGCAACCTGCGAGGTCCTTTTTAAACGTACCCTCAGGTCACGTAGAAACTGTGGCACCTCCTGACTTCCTGGTTCAGGATCAATCCATTGTTCCCTCAAAATATCTAACAAACCCCGTGGAGCCCTACCATACATCAATTCATATGGAGTTACACCTAGGGACACCTGAATTCTTTCTCTGCAGGCATATAAGGCAAAGGGCAATAACATATCCCATTCTTTTACCTCTCCTGCTAACCCCCTTCTCAACATTTGTTTGAGAGTTTGGTTGAATCTCTCCACCAAACCGTTTGATTGTGGATGGTAGGCTGAGGTTTTTACGTGATGAATGCCAAAGGCATCCCAGACCTGGGCCAAATATTTGGATACAAAATTGGACCCTCGGTCAGTCAACACCTCTCTTGGGAATCCCACTTCACAAAACAATTTTACTAGCTCTAAAGCTATTGTTTTTGAAGAAACATTCCTCAATGGTATTGTCCAGGGAAACCTTGTTGCCTGATCTACCATAACTAGGATGTATTGGAAACCTCGGGGCATTTTGACTAATGGGCCTACAATATCCATGGCAATGCGACCAATTGGGTCTGTGATAATTGGCATGGGAATCAATGGCACCACCGGTGGGTGAGCCGCTGTAACTCGCTGACACGCTGGACATGCAGCACAAAACTGGGCAGTTTCTTTGAAAATACCTGGCCAGTAAAAACGTATAAGTATTTGATCCAGCGTTCCTTGCATCCCTTTATGACCTCCAACTGGATGATCATGTGCTAATCTAAGTACTAGCCCTTTGAAAGTTGTGGGTACCACCAATTGTTTACATATGGTCCCATTTCTGGGGTCCTGACTCTCTCTATATAATATTTCATTATCTAGTCTGAATCTGGGCAACTCCTCCCTGACCTCATGAGCATACTTAAAAGCTCGGGTGAGAGCTTGATCAGCTCGCTGCTCTTGTGGAAAGTTAGGAAACTTTGCCACTAACTCAGCTGGCACCCAGGGTAAACTTTGACCAGCTAACATCTCAGCCCTTCCCTGTGCTCTGCAAAGTCTCTCACGCCGCTTTTGTGCTTTCAACTTTCTTACTTTACCAGATGATGGAGTTATTAAATCATCATGAGAGGGTAAGTCTCCTAATAACTCTGCCTGCTCCCCCTCCTCCTTTTGCTGGCTCTCTACCTTAGCCTGCGACCGGGTGGATACAAGGCCCCTCTTATTACCTATAGTTTGGCCTTCTGGAAGCTTAACCATCTTTTTAGCTAGGGACTGAGGACTTCCAAAGAAAGGCCCGGGAGCTATTTCCATTATTCCTTCTCCCTCCTTCTTTCCTAGCCCTTCCACTAGACCCTGCTTAAATCTTGGCCAGTCCTTTCCTAGAACCAAATCAAAGGGTAGCCTAGGCACCACTGCTAACAGGACTTCCTCTTGTTCCCCCAGGCACTTAACCTTTAGCCTATAGGTGGGATATGATGTTGCAGCACCATGAATGCATCTGATGTGAACTTGGCTTTCAGGGGTTCTAGGCACAAATCCTTCTTGGGCCTCTATCCTCTTCCAAAGCCTTTTTGACATCATACTCTGGTCTGCCCCAGAGTCTAACAAAGCATTTGTGGTGATTCCCTGCACATCAACCATCAAAAGAAATCCTTCTTTGGGCTGTTTTAAATCCACACCCATTAAGCTAGTGTGTGTCTGGCATCCCTTTTCTAAATGTCCCCATTTTCCACACTTGAAACATTTCTTTCTATTCCACTGTGTCATCTGGTTTGGCACAGTACATTTATTTTCAGAAACATTTTTAACTATTTTCTTTTCTGATACAGCACAGCTTGCCTCAGCACCAATCTTCAGAGGGCCACCCATTCTATGGCAAGCCTGCGTGGCTTCCAAGAATCTCTCTGCTAGCATGGTTGCCTCTCCAAGATTTTGGCAATTTTGCTGTATAAGGAAAGTGTGCAAATCTTTAGGCACAGCAGACATAAATTGTTCAAGCATAATAATGTCTAATAACATTTCTAACGTCTTTTGCTCAAGCTCCAACCATTTTACAGCTAATCCTCTGATTCTCTGACTCAGAGCCCTGGGTGTTTCACCCACTCTTAATGTAGTAGCTCTAAACATTCGCCTATACTCTGAAATAGACAACCCTAGGCGATCTCTAATAGCAGCCTTTACATCCTTATAATTCAAAGCCTGGGCTGCTGGCATTGCTCTATAAGCTGCAAGCGCCTCTCCAGTTAATGAGGCTGCCAGCCTTACTGCCCACTGGGTCTCTGGCCATGCTAATGCTTGTGCCACTCTTTCAAAAGACTCTAGAAAATCATCAACATTATCATCTGGAGTTAGCTTCCCAAAACTAAATGCCCCAATTCCCTGATTGAGTCCCACACTGTCCACATGTGGTGTACCAGTATTTACTGCTGGTCTTGCATCTGGTCCACTTTGGTTCTGCAGTTTAACTAGGGCTTGCACCAGATCAAGCACTGGCTTCTGCTGGTCCATTAAGGCTTTCATAGCAGTGTCCTGAGCCTGCTGTGCTAGCCCCTGTTGCCTGCTAAACTGGGCTGCCATCCATTGAGCTAGTTCCTTTGGATCCATCTTGATCCCTGCAAGAAAACACAAACAAAAAACCACAGTGCACCACCTTCCAAACAGGTGGGGGGTTTTTTCTACTCTTTTTTTTTTCAATTATCCCTGTGCCTTACTCCCATCCACCACTAGACATGCCCAGGTACTTGTTACCTTATGCCAGTGATGAATCCAGCTCTGCACAGGGTCTTTTCTTCCTGGAACAGCTACCTGGAACAGCCACCTCTCCTCCAAAGTGCAGTTGAGGGAAAATCTTTTCTTTCAGCTTTTAAGCTTGAACTGTCTTTTCCTTCAGACTTGAGTTGTAATCCTTAGCAAGTAAATCCCTTTTGCGCAAAAGCAATCCGAAAAACTACGCCATTTGTCAGACGGATGCCTGGGTAAGAATGTTCACAGTCTTGGCAAAGGCATATATCAATATGATTTGCAAGGGATTGTGGGAAATGCAGTCCATTCACACCAGACACAGCCGCTCACAATAATTAGTTGTGCTTGAGTGTAAAGCCAATAAGATATTTATTTATGGGGTTATTTCTCCCAACACAGATATGCTTGGTAGCACATAAAACAGGATACTTGCTTTCAGTGTTAGACTTAGAAAAACAAAATCAGGAAAACAACAGCTGAACTTGTCAGGCAATCAAATCAAAAGAATAAAGACCTGGTTGGTAACAAACTGGTCTTTTCTGTAGGCTCAAGCTAATATTTTCTTAGCAGTGCTTTAATCAACAAACAAAACCCACAAAGTAGGGAAAAAACTGTTCTTTTCAGGTTAACTTCTTATATCTTCACACACAGACTCAGAAGTGATTTCCTCAGAGCTCACAAGCAATTAGGTAAGGCTCAATTGCTAGCAGTTACCCAGCTGAAACCCCTTAGCTGGCTTGCTTTCTACTGCGTGGCTCAAATCCTACTCAGGAGCTTTTCTGAGTAGATTTAAAGAACAAGTTTGTATTTCTTTGTGATGGTTGTTGTACTTTGTAACAGTAAATTACCAAAGGAGTTTAGACAGAGAGCAATCCATGTATTCACAGCCTGCATCTATAACCCTTCCCCCTTCTTCAACAATCATGGGTTCAGTATCATGGATTGGCACAGAGGAATTTCTCAATGGAGCACTCTCAGGAGAATACTTGTTTCCCTGCTGTCTTTCAAGGATATAGCTAGGGCATAGATCAGTGTTCATACCTGAGCTTCCATTGCTGTTAGAGTTCCTCTCTAAATAGCCTGGCCAGTATGTAGTCCAGTTCTTATGTCCAGCCTTCCAATCCAGATCCCTGGACACTGGGTCTCTCTTCACATACCTTCTGGCACGGGTCTTAGGGTCCCTTCCAAGTGCAGCCGTCTCCCTCACAGGTACCGTCTGGAGATTCCTAGCCCTGCAGCACCATTCCTCTGGCTTTCCCCAGTCCAATGGTGTAAGCTTGCCTTTGGAATGCCTTCCAGTATACGTACTGCTATGGACTCCTTTAGACCTCCCAAATGCTTTTCTCTTCTTTCTTCCAAAGGGTTTCTTGCCCTCTCTGTCCGTCTGCTCTGGTTTCTGCTTCTGATGATCCTCCAGATGATGAAAATGTCCAAGATGAGGATGATGTCCAAGATGAATCTGAGGATTTCCCAGATGAAACTGAGGATAATTCTCTGTAGAATAAACTCTACCTTTATTCTGCTTTGATGAGTGCTCCACCCTAGCACAGCGCAGCTGTGCTGAATCAGGCCCTGCCCTTTGAGATGAGTGCTTGGGGATTACCTCATAGCCCTCCTGATTGAACACACGTTTCCCCACTTCAGCTCCTCTAATGGCTGTTGGAAACCTGGTGCATTCTGGGACTGGTAGTCTTTTATAAGAAAATTCTGTTTTCTTATTTCTACCAGAACTGACAGGTTGCTTGTTCAGAGTCACTTCACCTTTACTATAGCTCCTTCCTGAGCTATGATAAGCTTCCTTATCACACACTATATATGGCATATTTTGAAGAACACTATCTTTATGTCTCAATTTGGTTTAAGTATATTCAATCATGGAAGAGATTTTTTCGGATGATATATTCTTTATTTGGACTGGTTCTCTGTCAGATTTAACAGCTTTTTAAATTGGATCAATACTATCAAGGCCAATATACAATTTACTGCGAAGTATCATATGAATCAGATTGAATTTTTGGATCTTCCGACTTATAAGAATGGTTCAGATTTATGCACTACATTGTACAGAAAGCCAGGACAGCGGAATGTTTTACTTCAATATTCTAGTTATCATCCTAGTTCCTTGCGTAGAGGACTTCCTTTCGGACAATTTTTGAGAATTCGGAGATTGTGTTCAACTATTAGTGAATTTCACAAGCATGCCAAAGATTTAAGCAGAAGACTTCGGGACAGAGGTTACCCCCAAGTATTGATAAATAGAGCATATAAAAGGGCTTTATATAATCACCCAATTTGGTGCCAAGATGGGAGTAAACAGAGGAATATTTCAAAAGGTGATAGGATTATAGGCGTTTTACCATATATGCCTAATACAGTAAAGATTACCAATATTTTGATACATCATTGGTCTATGCTGTCATTGCATGCTTGTTTTCAAAGATCTTTAATGGTAGCATATCGGAGAGCATCTAACATTGGTGATTTAATCATTCAAACATCTTCGGATGATAAGAATATAACATTAAGACAACAACATGGACATTTTTCTTGTGGCACATGTGATTTCTGCATTAACACCTTGCAGGGAATAATATGGACTGATTTACAGTCTGGACAGTCATATAAATTACGTTATGCTACCTCCTGCTTTTCTTCTTTTGTTGTATATTTAGTTACTTGCCCGTGCCAATTGAAATATGTAGGGAGAATATCGCGCCCTGTAAAGAAACATTTATTGGAACATCGCTCTCGTACCTCTTTGGTTATGACAGCTTCCATGGTTTCTCACCGTTGGCAGTTTAAGCATCGGTTTGAGGATTTAAAGTGGCAGGTGATTGATCTAGTCCCCAACAATCTGCGAGGAGCTGATCGTCTTTCTAAATTACAATATAAAGAACAATGCTGGATATTTAAACTACAAACGATGGTTCCTAAAGGATTGAATGCAGAGATTGATTGGTGGTCACTACATACATAATGTCGATTTACTGGACTGATTGCTTTTCATGAGGTTGTGGTTTATAATAATTGCCTGATTATCTGACGTCAGACGCTTAAACAAGATAAAAACAGGAACCGGATATGTGTCAAGGTTCATTTGCCTGAAAAAAAGCTAAGAAGCTACTCAGCTTGAAACACTACGTGGTGTTGCGGGGCCTTGTCAGTTTCCATCTGACCAACTCAAGCCATCAGGATTTCTTCAGTTTGTTACGGTCATGAAGTATGGTATTGCAGTTTGACTGGAAATCCTGTGATGTCGCTGTGACAGTTGGACGCTTGCTCCCCTTCACAATAGCTAGGTTTTGTGTTATATAACATTATCAGCAACAAGTTGGATTAAGCAGCTAAGTTATATGGCTATAAGCTTCGTTCGGAGATGTTTTTGAGATGTTATAGTCTACATTATTGAATATTTAAATGATGAGGAGCGGCATGCATTAATGCGGCCAGTTCCGTTTTCTTAGGCCTTTTGGGTCTTTATTAAAATTGATTAAAAGGAGGACCCACTGCAAGAGGGGAATTCCACTCGTGGTGGGTAATCCGACAAAAAAAAATCAACATATATGTTTGTTTCATCGGTCTGTTTGTTAAAGAAGCTTAGATAGTAACATAGTAAATGACGGCAGATAAAGACCAGCATGGTCCATCTAGTCTGCCCAGTAAGATGGCTGGAGTAAAGATTTTATGATATGAAGTCATCTTGATACAGGAATATATATTGGTGATTTTCAGAGGTTTAATTTAGGTTTCAATTTAGATCATAGGACATGATTATTGGCACCCTTATAAACAATTCAAATCAGTTTGAAAAAAAGAACCACATTCTCACTGCACTAAAATTTAAACGCATCTGTGATCAATTGTCAGTACTCACATGACTTGAATCAACCAATGAATGATGGCTCTAATATTTAAAATTACCACATTCACTCCCTGTTCCGCTTTCACAACTTCCCAGGATGTGGTGGGAAGAGGAAAATTAATCCAAGATATCTTTGAAGGTTAGTGTGAAGTGTTGGAAAAATTAACATCCAAAGAACTTAAGGCTGACCTGGATCAATCTAGAGTTGTGGTTTCAACCCACACCATATGCCACACACTGAACAAGGGAGGACTTCATGGGCGAAGGCCCCCACTGCTCAAAGACAGACATATAAAGGCACTTCTGATCTTTGCCCAAACCCACCTTGAGAAACCACAATCCTTTTGGGAAAATGTTCTGTGGATAGATGAAACCAAACATGTGCTCTTTGGCAATGCAGACCAGCTATACATTTACAAGTGAAGAAATAACGCTTATAAGGAAAAAAACACTCTTCATACAGTTAAATATGGTGGAGGTTCCATAATGTTGTGGGGCTGTTTCGCTGCCTCAGGAACTAAAGGCCTGGAACGTATTAAAGGAATCATGGAGTCGGAGGACCACAAGGTATTTTGGAGTAAAATGTGCAACTTGGTGTTAGAAAGCTAGGTCTGGGTTGAAGGTCATGGGTGCTCCAGCAGGACAATATACCCATAATATACATCCAAATATACAAAACAACTGTTAAAAAGGAAAATAATGGACCATTTTAAACTGGCCAGCAATGAGTCCTGTTCTCAATCCAAATGATAACCTTTGGAAAGAGCTGAAATCTGCCAATGGAAAAAGGAATCCTGGAAACATTCATAAATTGGAACAAATCGCATTTGAAGAAAGGGAGAAACTACCAGCAGATAGATGTATGAAACTTACAGATAGCTACAAGAAACGTTTGGAGGCTGTCATCACTGCCAAGGGTTGTGCAACCAAATATTAGTGAAGGGTGCCATTAATCTTGTCCAGGTCATAATTTGTTTTCTCTCAGAAATTACTACATCTAAGTTGCACAGACATCTTAATTTTGGTTGCACATCTTTAAACATAGTATTGAAATATTATGATGACATACAGTTAGAATATTTCCAATTATTTTTCAAGATATTGTACACAACATACCTAAAATGCAAGGGTGCCAATAATGTTGACCACAACTGTACTAGGTATTTCCATGGCCCTGGAGGGTTTACATTAAGGGCCCTTTTACTAACACTTAGCACGTGCTATCTGCCATAGAACCCATGGGAATACAATGGGCCATGTAGCAGATAGTACGTGTTAAGTGTTTAGTAAAAGGGGCTTTAAGTTTGATACCTGAGACAATGGTGGGTTAAGTGACTTAGAAGGTCTGCATAAGAATAACCATGACTTGAATTTCCTGAATTGCACAGAGATGCTTTAAGCAGATATCAAGAGAGGCATCCTTAAAAGTACATCTAAAATGAGGAGAAAAGACATAGAAACAGAAACATGATGACAGAAAAAGACCACATGGCCTATCTAGTCTGTCCTTCCATATCAACAACTACAACAGTCCACTTTTTACCTTCAGAGATCCTCTGTGTTGGTCCCATGCTTTTTTGAATTCAGTTACTGTCCTCATCTCTACCACCTCCACTGGGAGACTATTTCATGGATCCACTACTCTTTCCGTAAAGAAATATTTCCGCATATCACTCCTGAATCTATCTCCCTTCACCCTCATCTCATGTCCCCTCGTAGCAGAACTTGCTTTCAATTGAAAGAGGCTCTCTCCCTGAACATTTATGCCACGGAGGTATTTAAACATCTCAATCATATCACCTCTATCCCGCCTTTCCTCTAAGGTGTACATATTAAGATCCTTAAGTCTGTCCTCATATGCTTAATAATGAAGCTCACTAATCATTTTAGTAGCCACCCTCTGCACCGACTCCATCCTGTTCACATCCTTTTGAAGGTGCGGTCTCCAGAATTGCACACTATACTCCAAATGAGGTTGCACCAAAGACTTATACAGAGGCATTATCACCAACTTGAATATTGAATATTTGAATATTGAATAATTGAATATTTATTCTATGTATATAGTTCTCCCATGTTATCCAAGTTTATACTCCTGTTATATGTAATACCGAACAGCCTGTTGTTCTGGTCTTTGTGTTCATCTGTAAACCGCGCTGATTATAAAGAGGGCGGTATATAAAAAACTGAAATAAATAAATAAATAAATAACTTTTTTCTGCTAGCCATTCCTCTCCGTATGCACCCACGCATCCTTCTAGCTTTTGCCGTCGCCTTTTCTACCTGTTTAGCTACTTTAAGATCATCAGACAGAACCACGCCTAGGTCCCGCTCTTCTTTAGTGGACAAAAGTACTTTACCTCCTATACTGTATTGCTCCCTTGGATTGCTGCAGCCCAAATGCATGACCTTACATTTTTAAAAATTAAATCCCAGCTGCCAAATTCTAGACCATTCTTCAAGCTTAGCTAGATCCCTCCTCATGTTATCTACACCTTCCTGGGTGTCTACTCTATTGCAGATTTTGGTATCATCTGCAAAGAGGCAAACCTTACCCGACAGCCCTTCCGCTATATCACTAACAAAGATGTTAAAAAGAATCGGACCAAGGACAGATCCCTGGGGTACACCACTGGTAACATCCTTCTCCTCAGAGAGCTCCATTTACTTGTACTCTTTGTCGCCTCCCACCCAACCAATTTCTAACTCAAGCAGTAACTTTAGGGTCCATCCCTAGGGTGCTCAGTTTGTTTATAAGTCGCCTGTGAGGAACCGTGTCAAAGGCTTTACTGAAATCTAAATACACCACATCTAGAGCTCTCCCTCGGTCCAACTCCCTGGTCACCCAGTCAAAGAAATCAATCAGATTTGTCTGACAAGACCTGCCTCTGGTGAATCCATGCTGCCTCGGATCCTGTAATCCGCTGGACTCCAGAAACCTCACTATTTTCTCTTTCAGCAGCGTTTCCAATAATTTACTCACCACCGAAGTTAAACAAACCGGCCTGTAGTTTTCAACCACATCCTTACTTCCGCTTTTGTGTAAAGGCACCACATGAGCCTCTCTCCAGTCCTTTGACACCACTCCTGACTCCAACGAGGCATTGAAAAGGTCAGTCAGTGGAGTTGCTAGAACGTCCCCAAGTTCCCTCAGTATTCTAGGGTGTATCCCATCCGGTCCTATCGCTTTGTCTACTTTAAGTTGAGCTAGTTTCTCACGAACACAGTCTTCTGAAAATTGTTCAAGATGTCCCTCGCTTATGTTCCTATTTGTGGGTGTTTTCTGAGGTCCTGCTCCTGGTTCTTCATCTGTGAACACAGAACAAAAATATTTGTTAAGCAATTCCGCTTTATCCTTATCAGCTTCTACATATTCCTCCCCTGCACCCTTGAGTCTGACAATACCACTTTTGCCCTTCCTCTTCTCACTAATATATCTGAAAAATGTCTTATCCCCCCATTTTATTGCATTGGCTATTTCCTCCTCCTTTTGAATCTTTGCCTTCTTGACTACTTTGCTAGCTTCTCTAAGTTTTTCCAAATACAGATGCCTGTCTTCCTCTCTCTGTGATCTCTTGTATTTCATGAAGGCCTCCCTCTTTTTCTTCACTTTTTCAGCTACTTCCTTCGAAAACCATAGCGGTCTCCTTTTCCTTTTGCCTTTATTTACCATTTTAACAAAAAGGTTGGTTGCCCTTAAAATACCCCCTTTCAGTTTTGCCCACTGTTTTTCTACATCCCCCAGCTGTTCCCATCCAACTAACGACTCCCTGAGGTATTGGCCCATCTTCGCAAAGTTAGTCTTCCTAAAGTCTAAGATCCTCACCTTGGAATGGATTCTAACAGCCCTAGTCCTAATACTGAACCACACCATCTGGTGATCACTGGATGCAAAATGATCTCCCACTACAACATCAGAAACACTTTCACCATTGATAAGCACCAAGTCCAGTATGGCCCCTTCACGTGTGGGGTCTGTTACCAATTGCCTGAATAGTTCTCCCTGTAGAGAATCCAGGATCTCCTTACTTCTAAATGATACTGCAGCAGGAATGTGCCAATCAACATCTGGCATATTGAAATCTCCTATCAGTAGCACTTCCCCTTTCCTAGCAATGCTGCACATGTCTTCAATTAACTCTCTATCCACCTCTTCCTCTTGTGAGGGAGGTCTGTATATCACACCAATGCAAATAGATTTCTCTTTCCCTCTTTCTAGTTTAACCCACAATGCCTCCTCTCTCCCTTTTAAGCTCTGTAATTCCAAAGCTTTAATAGTAGTTTTTACATATAGTGCCACTCCTCCCCCCCTTCTTCCTACCCTGTCCTTTCTGAATAAAGTATAGCCAGGTATAGTTACATCCCAATCATGGTTTTCTGTGAACCATGTTTCTGTAACTGCCACTAAATCCAAGTCAGCCATTCCCACCAAAGCTTCAACATCAGGGATCTTATTTCCCATGCTACGGGCATTTATACACACTGCTTTCCATATGTTACCCCTGTTACCCATTTCCATAAAGGTATTTAATGTATCACCTACCTGGGAGCTTTCACTTACCTGGGGGCTTTCTTCACCCATCCCCAACAAATCTAGTTTAAAGCCCTCTTCAGTAGATTAGCCAGTCTACTACCGAAGATGCGTTGACCTTTCTTGGACAGATGGATGCCATCTCTGCTCTGCAACCCTTGGAACAGCATCCCATGGTCTAGGAAACCAAAACGCTCTCGATGACACCATCCACGCAGCCATGCATTCATCTCCAGGATGCGAGCCTCTCTGCCTTGGCCTTTACCCTCAACAGGGAGGATTGAAGAGAACACTACCTGTGCACCTTACTGCTTCACCCTCTGTCCCAGAGCCATGAAGTCACTTTTGATGCGTTCCGAGGTATACCTGGCAGTATCATTTGTTCCAACATGGATTAGAAACATTGGATAATAGTCAGTGGGCTTGATGAGTCTCGGCAAACTCTCCGTAACATCTTGGATTTTGGCACCAGGCAGACAGCATACCTCTCTGGACATCAAGTCTGCTCGGCAGATGGACGCCTCAGTACCCCTCAGAAGAGAGTCTCCAACCACCACTACCCTTCGTTTCCTTCTGGTCACTGATTCTGCAACTTTGGGGTACTTGAACTCTGGTTCTTCCCTTTCCAGGGATGCTTTCACCTCCTCCACTTCCAGGGCTGTATAATGGTTCTTCAATTCAAGGGCTGGAGAAGTTGGATTAGTGATTTTGCAGGCCCTGGTGACTTGTGTCCAACCATCGACATTCTGTTGGCACCCATCTTCTCCTGTGCTGGAGAGCTTGGTTGCTGCAAGAAGCATCTCATCAATGTACTTCTCACTGTCTTGAATGCTCCTCAGCCTCGCCACCTCCTCTCTGAGTTCCTTCACTTGTTTCCTCAGAGCTTCAGCATGCAGACACCCTGCACATGGAACTGGTCCTTCAACTGGCATTAGGACCTCTGTCTGGACCGAGGCAGAAGCTGTAACGGGGGCAACAGCTTTAGCAATACGATTTTTCCCAGCCATTGTTCTGTTCATGGAGCTTAGGTATTGTTTGTTGATCTGTAGAGCCCTGGTTAGGAAAGCCTAAGGAAAGACAGAAGCATAAATTCACCCATTCGTGCTCAGGAAACAGATCCATCAATTCCATATGCTCATCCTCCTGGAATATGGCCATGACTAAAGAAATCACACACAATTATTTGCTTTTCTGTACTGAGAAATCAAATGTTCCACAGGCGGTTTTGGTGGGGATTTTTGATTGGTTGTTCTTTTTGTGGTGTCTCCATCATTTGCATGTATTCATTGCTTCTGCTTGGTGCTCAAAGCAAGTTATAACACACCATAAACCAAAATTCAGTCATTAACTACTTTTTTTTGTGCCATCGAGTCAGTGCTGACTCCTGGTGACCCAGCTGCTCTGTGTTTTCTTGGTAATGTATCACCGGAAGTAGATTGCCAGGCCTTTCTGCTGAGACAATGGAGGGTAAAGTGACTTGCCCAAGGTCACAATAACATCTCAACAGAACATATCTTTGTGAATACTAGAACAGAAATTCTAATGCTCCTGGATGTTTTTAATCTTATAGTATCCCATGGACTAACTGAATAATCCAACAGAAAGTTACAGCTTTAATAACTCATGACTAATTAACTATAAGCATCCAAAATAGTAACCACAAAGCCCTCATGCAACACCAATATTATTTATTTATCTAGCTGTATTTATATTCCGCTTTTCACTGGGTCAAAGCGGTCAATTGGGGGATACATTTAACACAAGGGGATATGACACACATATGTTAATACTTACAGGGAACATGGGCAATGGAGGGTTAAGTGGCTTGCCCAAGACCACAAGGAGTGCCTATAGGACTAGAAATCCCAGTCCCTCCGGCCTGAGATTGCTGTCCCCAGGTGGGACTTGAACCCCTGGCCCTCCGGCCTGAAGTACCTTGTCCTAACCACTAGACCACTCCTCCCTTTATGCAGCACAAGCAAAGAGCTGGGTTCCCCTCATGCAATCAAACTGCAAGTATTAGTATAATATCCTTAGATGAAATCTAACCTGATTAGCTGCGGCTAAGAGGACACATTTTTTACTTCCAGTGTTACAGCAAATGCAGTTTCCCTCCATGGTTTGGTATAATATTTATGTCTTATATTCTATCATTTAAGTTAGGATTCCAGATACTTACATCATTGGTCAACAATGATTTGCCATTGTAAATCCCACCCATGGCAAGCAAGATTTGCAGTTAGTAACATAAGGGCCAATATTTATTTTATTTATTTATCTATTTAACAAAGTTTTATATACTGCTTCTTCCCGTGATCAAGATATTAAGAACCCTTAGCCAGCCGGTCAATGGGAGGCTGTCCGGTTAAGGGTGCTGCCTGCGATATTCAGCGGCACTATCCAGATTGTGCCACAGAATATGTTCAGACTGCCCTAGTCTTATCCAGTTAAAGCAGAGGTGGTCTGTGGGTGAAAAGACGGCAGTGTCTGCACAATGCGGATGTGCCGATTTTATCTGGTCAGAGGGATTTTCAGTCGGAACTTATCTGGGCCACTTAGGCCACATGACAATCTGTCCAAAACTGCAATTCGGATAAATGCCAGCCAAATATTGTGCTGACCAGATGTGCCAGCATGTATGCATATTACACTGCTAAGCCTGGATATTCAGTAGCAGCTCTTATCCAAATACTGCCACTAAATATCCCGCCGGTATTTAAGCGCCGCCATTGACTGCCATGGCATTGGAATATCGTCTTTTCTGAATATCGGGCGCACACTACGTATGGCTTGCTCTTACGCAACATTCTCTTTGTTCAGATGCAGTTTATCTTTATGCACATTATCATCTGCATTCTCTGAGTGTTCATTTGAACTGTTGTTGTTATTAAGTACCATGAAGTCTATGTTGACTCTTGGTGACCCTGTGGACATCTCAAGTCAAAGAACTTCCTTTATTACTATTTTATTTGGAATGGGGAATTATACTTTTTCTCCTTTCTATAGTTTGTTCGATTCAATGGGGAATTAAGACATTTCCCTCTTTTCTTGCCAAGATTTCCTTCTTAAGGTGCTAGTGCTGCCTCCATGCTGAATAATTATATTTGCTGCAAGCAGAAGGCTCAGGAGAGGTTGGAGAAGGATATAGATGTTTGCTAGAAACAACAAAGTTAAGAAGAAAAAAATTAGTTTTTAAGATCTGAAACCACAACATCCCTCAGATCCTTGTCTCCATGATATTTAAAGGACTAAGTTGTTCTTGCTCTGTAACTTTCCTTGGCTCTTCTGATTCTTCTGCTCCCTAATTTATAGAAATATAGAACACAATGACAGATAAAGATCATATGGCTTGACTAATGTCTCTATCAATGCCATATGCTCGGCTCTGCAATCTCTTTCTCTCCCTCAAAGTTCCTCTATGTTTGTCCCATGCTTTCTTATTTATTTAAACATTTGTATATACCGTCCCTTCCAGTGATCAGGGGCGGTTTATAATGAGCAGTACTCGTTTACAAAGAACATAGAGCATATCAAACTATATTGCAAGGTACTATTTACAAATCAGCTGTTCACATAAATAGCAGAATAGCGGATGCTGAGACAGAGCTATTTACAGTGTAGGGTGGGGAAGGGAACGGGAAAAGGGAGAAATATATTAAATGGAGTTTCATAAGGAGAAAGGTTTAGAGGGGGGCGAGAAGAGTAATTACTTAATTACTAGACAGTAAACTCATGTTTATATTGTAGATAGCTGTAGATAGTTTCCCCAGTTGAAAACCAAGTGGTATCACCTGTTCAATGTAAGTGCATAACAGTTCTCTTGTTCTGCACAAAACTTTTATCTATAAACCACACTGATTTTAAAGAGCGCGGTATATAAAAGCAATAAAATAAATAAATAAAATATCAAATGAGAAAGAGGTTCAGGAGGGTATGTATTTATTGTATATGTATTTCTCCAGTATATAGCGGAGAGAAGTAGGCGGGGATCATGGTGTTCAAGGGGGAGTAATAGAGGAGTTGAGGTTAAAGGGTTAAATGAAGAGGAACGTTTAAGCTCTTTTCCAAAAGTCTGTAGATCTTTTATTAGTCTTAGGTTGTCTGGGAGAGCATTCCAGAGAGTAGAGGCTACAAACAAGAACGCTCTTGAACTTGTAGCTTTGATTGTGTTACGAAAATGGGCTGGAATTAAGAGGATATTCTGGGTGCACATTCTTCTGGTTCTAATGGGGTCACTAGGGGTAATAAAAGAGGAAAGGCATGAGGGGGCGATCTTATTGTATAGTTTGAAAGTTATCAGTAGATATTTGTATTTGATACATGTTTCTATGGGTAGCCAGAGGAGGATCTGGAGTAGTGGCATGATGTGGTCGTATTGATGAGCATTGTAAATTATACGGGCAACAAGGTTCTGTGCCATTTGAAATTGATGTGTGTTTTTTTGGGGTAGGCCATGAAGTATGCTGTTACAATAATTGAGGTGAGGCATAATGAGGGTCTGTAGGACTGAGCTGAAGTCGCTATTATCCAGAAGGTGTCTTAGTGGTTGAATTGTTTATAGTTTAAAGTAAATTGTCTTGGTTACAGCTTTTATATATGAGGACATGGATAGTGACTGGTCGAGAATGATACCTAAATATTTGACTTCCTGTTTAACTTCTATGGCAACTTCATTTATGTAAATTTTAGCAGGTGGTGAAAAGCTCTGGTCCCGGGTTATGTATAGGATTTCTGTTTTAGTGAAATTGATACGTAGGTTGTGTGCAGAGAGCCAATTGGTAATGTCCTTGAGACACTCTTGAATTTGGGGGCAAAGAGGGTTGGATATATCTATTGGGTGATAGAACATTATATCATCTGCATATAGATGATAATGTACTTTATGTTTCCTGAGGGTTGCATATAAAGGTTAAAAAGGAAGGCAGAGCGGGAGGAGCCTTGAGAAACACCCTGGGTCTGGTTGAAGATAGAGGAGGTTGCTGAACCAATCAGGACCTGTTGTGTGTGATCTGTGAGATAAACCAATGTAATACAGTACCTCGTAGGCCAATTTGTTGAAGTCTGGAAATGAGAGATTTGTGGCAGATACTGTCAAAGGCAGCAGCTATATCGAGAAACACAAGCATAAATACTTGTTTGCAGTTGTTAATGCCGCAGACGAGTGTGTTCAAGAGAAACAGCAACAGGGTTTCGACACTGTGGTGTTGTCTAAAACCATGCTGTTGGGTCTCCAAGGGGGCATTTAAGTCAACAAAGTCTTGTAATTGGATCTGCACTGCTTTTTCAATAATTTTTGTCAGCAGAGGAAGGCTAGAGATGGGGCGATAAGAATTTGGGAGAAATTTGTCAGTTACATTAGGCTTGAGGATAGAGCGAATGATTACTTGTTTCAGCTTTGTTGGCATTTGGCCTGTCTCCAGGGATCTATTCACTATGTTAAGTGTGATTGGGGAGAAATCATCTTTTGTGGACTTAATCCATCTAACAGGACATGGATCAACAGGGGATATAGTGGTGTTAAGGTTTTCTATTATATTTTTAAGTTGTTTGATGGTGATGGGATAGAATGAGGACCATGTAGCTTGGTTTAGGTGACTGACATTATTTGACTCATGGTGGTTGGGGCTAGATGGGAGCTTGCAAGTGGATATGGGTATAAGTTTGCTCATATAATAGTTGGCTAGGCTTTGGGGATCAATTTGGGAAAGGTCCAAATCAGGGTTACGGGTTTTAGTGAGTGATCTGACAATTGTGAAGAGCTCTCTAGGTCTGTTAAGTGCTCTTGTCAAGAGTTTACAGTGATAATCCTTTTTCCTATTGTTTACTGCTTCCTTATAGGATTTGAGCATAGACATATAGGCCTTGTTGTCAGTGTGGGATCTTGTTGCTCTCCATTTTTGTTCCAATTTTCTCAGATCTTGCTTATACTTCCAGAGATCAGAGGTGTACCAGTTTTTTGAGTTTTTAGGTTTGAAATTTTGTGGTGTTGTTTCTTGAATTTAGATACAGTCCTTGCCTCCACCATTTCTCCTAGGAGGATGTTCCAAGCTTCTACCACCCTTTCTTTAAAGAAATATTTCCATAGATTTCTCCTAAATCTAGCTCCTTTTATCTCATCCTATGACCCTCTTGTTCTAGGGCTTCCTTTCTATTGAAAAAGGTCCGCCTCCTGCACATTTATAGCTTGGAAACATTGTAGAAAATAATTTTATAACAGGTCATTGGCTAAATAGGTGCCTATTTTATAAAATCAAATAAATGGCTATAAAATACCAGCCCCAAAACAGCCAAAATCATGACGAAAATACAGAGATGAAGTATGCATATAGGTGTGTATTTTATAATCTATGTACTACTTTGTGACTTCATCTATGCTCCACCCAAATTGCTCCCCCAAACACGCCTATACCCATATAAGTACACACCTACTTGTCATAGCATGTACTTTACACATGGAGTAATTTTATAAGAGGAATTTACATGCATATACTGGAGCATACATATGAAAAATCTTTCATAAAATTAACCTGTGAAGGATAATTATATAAAATTGCGCCTAATCGGCATGTGTTTTCAAGTGTGTATTTTACGCCTTTTTTATAAAGTCAAGTATGCATGTGCTTGCCTTTGTAAAATACTAGTGTAAATGGCAAAGAACATGCCTTATGTTAAGGCACAATGGCTTATGGTTTATTAGGAATATCGCCCTTCAAACATCAGAGCAGTTTACAAAAAAAATAAAAATTATAAAAAGGAAGAAAAGAACTCCAAATAACAAGGCAAAAAAGATAGAGAACAAGATTAGACAAAACACTGAGAAAAACAAACATACACCAAGGGATACAGTAGGGAAATAACTAGGATTCAATATTAAATGCCTGTCGGAAAGGGTGGCTTTCAAGTCAGTCTTAAATTGACGGAACAAATGTTCCTGGTGGAGGTAAGATAGGAGGGACTTCCAGAGAGCAGGGGCATGATAGTAAAAGACTGTCTGGTTGAGTCATAGCAAGCTTTGGAAACTGGAGGGAAATGAAGTCTGTTAGTATGAATAGAGCGAAGAGACCGGGTAGCAGAATATGGGATAATAAAGGAGGACAGATAAGAGGGAACACTGGTGTGTAGGACCCTGTGTATGATGGTCAGAATTTTATAATGAACATAAAAAGCGATTAGAAGCTAGTAGTATTGAAATAAGAAAAGAGTGTCATGATCAAATCTGTGCAAGTAGTCTAACAGCAGTATTTTGCTCTATGTGTAATCTTTTGAGCTGGTAGTTGGGAAGACCGGCATAGATGGCGGTGCAATAATCCAGTTTAGAAATAACAAGGCTAAGAATGAGTGTGGTCATTGAGGAGGAATTTAAAAAAGGAGTGGAGGGAACAAATTTGACACAGTGTGTAGAAAGAACTTCGAACAGAGCTGATTTGTTTGTGAAATGTGAGGCTGGAATTGAGCACCACATTCAGATATCTAAAGGAAGAAGAAAGCGGAAGAGGAACACCGTCCAGAGTGGGAGAAATAGTCAGAGCAGAGGAGTTCCTAGTGAACCACATAATAGCAGTCTTAGAGATATTGAGCTTAAGTTGATTGATCCTAATCCAAGAGGGTTCATCAGAGTAATGTCTGGATGAGTCGGATGTGTGTGATAACCAGAAGGATGTCTTCTGCTTAATAGTAAGCAGTGATCTCAGCGTCCTGTATTATGGTGGTAAGAGGGGCAAGAAAGTATTAAAGAAAAGTGGGGTGAGAACAGATCCCTGGAGAACACCACAAACAAGAGGATAGGCATTGGAAGTGGAAGAACCAAAGGAGACTGAGAAGGAATGGTCAGATAAGAACAAAAATTAGGAACAACAGATTTTCGAAGACCCTGGTCATAGAGGCAAGAACAGAGGATAGAATGATCCACCAGATCAAAAGCAGAAGAGAGGCCCAGAGAAACTTCAAGAGTGATATTGTTTCGATCAAGAGTACTGTGGATGTCACTAAGCCAAGGGGTCAGGATGGTCTCTGTACTGTGGCCAGGATGAAAGTCAGATTGCCTAGGGTGCAGTGTATTTGTGCCAGTCAGATGAGAGGAGAATTGCGAGAAGACAAGTTTCTTAAGAATTTTAGAGAGGAAAGTGAGGTTGGAGACAGGGTGATAGTTTGAAACAAATGTCTGTTAAGTGATGTTTTTTTCAGAATAGGTCCAACTACAGTCTTCTTCCAGACTCCAGGAACAGTCACAAAGGAAAGACTAGTGTTGATGACAGCGCAATAGGAAGAAGTGCCAAAGATATGGTGGGAATCCAGGATAAAGGTAATGAATCAAGCAAACAGATCATTTTTCTAGAGGAAAGAAGAAGCTTAGAAAAGTCACACATTGAGATGGGATTGAAGGCAGACCAGAGATGGGGCAAGGCAGGGGAGACTGATTGAAAGGAAGATAGAGGAAGAGCAGCAGACAATTCAGAGGGACAGAGAAGGAGCGGTGAATGCAAAGGAGAACTGGGAATTCCACCAGAAAGGAGTCCACACCAGATGTCAGATATTTTTCTGGAAAAGTATGCAACAAGGTGTTCAGAGAATGGGTATCTGTCTGGGTGTCCGAAACTGAGGGATGATTGGAAGATGATTCAATGGATCTGGTCAAGAAATCTTTTTTCACCTACCTTACACCAACTGTAGGGCTGATGTAAAATTACTATAACCGGGTAAGGCGGACACGTCGCCTCTCACCCCTCCCCCCCCCCCCAATTCACATTTCATAGACAACTTAATTCAGAACAAAAACACATGACAACCATTTGGGACTTAAACTGGTCGCAGCTTTAATAACCTTTTAAACAAAACACAATACAAATCAACACATTTTAACTCCCCCCCCAAGCAGAGCGAGCCCTCACCCGCCATGTTAGTAGCAAGGTGACGCCACATCCGCTTCCCCCGGGCACAGGCCCGACATTTTCCACGCCCTCCCTCTTCCGGCTTCGCCATGCTATTAGCAAAAGCCTGAGGGATTAACCGGGTCGGGGGTACCCCACCCCCGCCCTCATGCTTGCCACCGGCTCCGGACCCCGGAAACCTCCGGGATCCCGCCAAAGCCCCCCCCCAGCTGCAACAACCCAGAACCCCCCAGCCAAAACGTCCCCCACGCCAGGGTGGGGGGGCGGGTGTCCGGCGCCTCCAGCCTCGACCCAGCAACTGCCGGAGCAGTGCTGGGTCCCCGCACTACCCACCCACCCCGTTGCCGACTCCTAGCCCTCTCATTGGCTCCCGGGCGTTTAAAACGCCGAGGGGAGCCAATGAGGGCGCCAGGCCGTGTGGGGCACCGCCGAGCCGCGCGCCGCCGAAACTCCGGGGGGGGGGGCGATCGGCCCGCCGCCCCCCCGGTTAGGAGCGGCCACGCAGACGGGGCCCGCGGCCTTACTATAACCGGGTAAGGCGGACACGTCGCCTCTCACCCCTCCCCCCCCCCCAATTCACATTTCATTGACAACTTAATTCAGAACAAAAACACATGACAACCATTTGGGACTTAAACTGGTCGCAGCTTTAATAACCTTTTAAACAAAACACAATACAAATCAACACATTTTAACTCCCCCCCCCAAGCAGAGCGAGCCCTCACCCGCCATGTTAGTAGCAAGGTGACGCCACATCCGCTTCCCCCGGGCACAGGCCCGACATTTTCCACGCCCTCCCTCTTCCGGCTTCGCCATGCTATTAGCAAAAGCCTGAGGGATTAACCGGGTCGGGGGTACCCCACCCCCGCCCTCATGCTTGCCACCGGCTCCGGACCCCGGAAACCTCCGGGATCCCGCCACCGGCTCAGGTCAGCCACGACCAGAGCCGCCCCCCAAAGGTAAGCTGCGACCAGCCCTCGCCCCCCCAACGGAATACCGTCCAAGGCCTCCCGCCAATCGTTAAGCAATAAATCTAGCCCTATTGGGGACAAATGTACCCCATCAGACCTGTAGAGGCCCGGGCAGTCCATGTCCACCCAAGGATGGAAAATTTGACAACCCCCTTGCTGACCCACCCACCGGCCAATTGGACGGTTAATTTTTTGTCACACCCCGTGACCACCGTCGCTGAGCCCTACAGGAAGGCCTTGGAATGATATCCGACCATAACAATAACCCATCTGGAAACATCCCCCAACACCACCCCAAAGTCCTTGATAGCCGCTCGGCTCAACTGCCGGCATGACCAAGCAGCAAGATCGTTGCCACCTATGTGGAGCAGCAAGACGTCCGGTGCGCCTCTGGTACGGTGGAGGTGCCCAAGCAAAGGCAAGAGTTGGATCCATCGAAGTCCGCGCTCACCCAGCCATATGACAGTCACCGCCTGCTCGGAAATTCCCAAGTTCAGCCCCCATCGGGCACGTCGCTGCTCGCCGACCAGCCCAGAAGACAAAGGAGTGGCCAAGAATCCAACAGCATCGCCGCCCCGTATCTGCAACAAAAGAATAGAACCGTTATTTCCCCCCCCCCCCCCCACTCCCCTACCAACGCACGTGGCTGTGGAAGGCTCTCGACCGCCAACGGCCGATGCGCTGTATCTCCTGATCGGGCAGCCCAGCCACCGCTGCACTGGTCGCCGCCCCAATCCGGAAGGAGTGAGGGGCAAAACGCACCAGGGTCCTCACATATCAGCCTTAAGGACAGCCGTAGCACTGCCAGAAATTGGAAACGCGTAAGAACCCACGCGTCCTGATGGATAAGGAGGCTACCGCCGACCTCTGGGCGAACGCGTAAGCACACTTGCAGTAATGCGACAGGACACGTGGGAGAACCTTGCACCGCTGCCAATTCCAGCCACATACCTTTTCCACCTGATCCGTCTTAGAACGGGCAAGGCGGATACGAACCCCACCCCCGAGAAAGTGCACTTGATGCACTTGCACCTCCCTCCCATTGCGAATCCGACCCGACTCCGAAACCAGCCCACCCACCCGGTTATTGATCACAGACACTACAGCTTCATTGTCGCACTACCAACGCACCCTGCGATTGCGGAGTCTATCCGGCCACAGCAACAAGACCACCCAAATGGCTAACAACTCGAGGAAGGTAATATTCTTCGTCAGCCCCACATCCAGCCAGGAGTGAGGCCAGCCCTCCGCGCCACATGAGCCCCCAAAATAAATCCCCAAACCCAAACCCCCCGCTGTGTCAGTATACAACTTCAGATCCGCCAGAGTCACCTCCGGGTCTCGCAGCACCGAGGTACCATTAAAGTCACGAAGGACTCGTCTTGCGGGAGACCAGCGTAAGTTTCTCTTCCGGCGGGCGGGCTAACAACGCCACGGAATCCAACTCCGCGCCCAAAAGGTAAGAGTAGTCGCCGGACCCGCCGTCTTCTCAGAAGCTAATGTAACACCCCACACCTAGGCCAACTGTACAAACTCATCCAACAAAGCCTTGCACTGCCCAGTATGCGCCGGTCCTACGAAGAGGAAGTCGTATAAGTAATGCACCACCGAGCCGCAGCCCACTCAGTCCACGAATGCCCAATTAAAAAGGAGCTAAACTGCTCGAAATACGCACAGGAAATCGAACTGCCCCTGGGCATGCATTTATCGAAGTAAAAGTGACCTTCGAAGCAAAAACCCCAACAAATGGAAAGTGGAAAGGTGCACCGGCCATAAACGGAAAGCGGATTCGATATCCAGTTTCGCCAGCAAGCATCCCGGACCACAGGCACGTACCAGCTCAATGGCCTCGTCAAAGGATGCGTACCGTACAGCACACAAAACCTTAGGAATGTGATCATTAACCGAAGAACCAACGGGAAAAGAAAGATTATGTATTAGGCGATACTTCCCCGGCTCCTTCTTCGGAATGATCCCCAACGAGATACCACCAAATCTGCAAATGGTTGTGCTCTAAAAGGACCAGCCACCCTACCTAACGCTAGCTCATTTGCCAACCTAACCCGAACCAGCTGCGCCAAAAGCCGCACCGAAGGCAAATTCCCCGCCTTGTTGACCTCTAGACTGCCTACCACCGGTATGGGAAATCCTTCCTTAAACCCAAATTCACATAGACAGCTGACCTGTCGCTTCGGATACTTCCTAAGCCACGGACCTAGCGCATCAATCGCAACCGGGGTGGGGGCCAAACTCCACCAGTCCCGATTACTTGTGGCTGGGGGCTGACACGCCCTCGCCACTCTTTTTGACACACTTGAGTGCTGAGTGACCTCCATTACAGATGGAGCAGGCGTGCCGGAATTTGCAATCCGGAAAGGGGCAGGAAGACTTGTTGACGCGCCACCACAAGTCACCCGCCCCCCCCCCCCCCGGAGTGCTCTGCAAAACAGGGGGGACGCCCGATCGAAAGGGCCGATCCGCCAGCACGGGTGCGGCAACCCCACCTCTTTGCCCACCTACGCTACCCCCGCCAGGTCTGATCGCCATCTGTGTCAGCCAAAGATTAATGTCCTGCGTTCCCCACGACAACATGCGATTCTCCTCCATCTTATCACGGAATTTCTCATCGTAGTTGAGCCAAGCCCAACCCTCATGAGTCTGTGAGGCCTCTAGTATGGAATCCGCGTAAGCCAAAAGCATACCGTACTGCTCCGGGTGCGAATGACCCCATACACTAGCCAAGCGCAGGAAAGACCGAGTCCAATTAACCACATTCCGGGCCACTCTCTTGACCCTACCCGCCTTCTCGTCCTCCTTACGTTTTTGTCGACTATCCCCCGACCGTTTACGACCTTCCAGTAAGCGGAAAATATCTAAATAGCGACGCTTGACAATCTTTTTCCGCAGTGTCTTTGGCACCCCCTCCCATAACTCAGAGAAAAACGCCACCGAGGGCCCCGAACCCGCCTGTCCCGCACCGACCTCCCCACCAGTTGTCCGGAGACTCCGGGACAAGTTGTCGGAAACCGAGCCGGACGAAGACTCAGAGGTTGATGAAGAGGAGGACCGCGAACGCCGCCGCCGGTGACATGAACGCCGCCTGCGCTTGGTCGCTCGCGTCTTTCCCCCCTCTCCAGTCCCTGCGCTAGCAGCCGACTCACCTGCCGCTGGTGCTGCTACCTCGGGAGACACGACCGTCTCCCGTGGCGTCGACGCTGACGCTGCCACTCCTCCCCCGTTTTCGACAGACACGGGGCCACCACTTGTGCTCCCCCGCCCGCTGTCCGTCTGACCCGCAGGAGCCCCCAAAGGGTGCCCCAAGTAGTGCCAGCCGGTCGAAACCTGCGGAGAAAAAACAGGGAAAGGCGAAGGAACACCCGCCACTGGCCAAGGCGGCTGCCACGCCCCTAGCCAGTCGGCATGTGAGGAGCCTTGGCCCCCGCCTTGCCAATGCGCCCACGTGGGCGAGTAAGCTGCCCCAGCAGGAGCTGAGCCACCCCCAGGACTTGCAGCGTCCACCACCACACTGCTCGCCTGAGGAGCGACCCCGTCAATCCCCCCCACTGGACTTGTGGCCGCCCCCAAGCCACCCATAGGACCGGGGGCCTCTCCCAGCCCCAAAGCACCTCGTGCTGGGCCTTTTGACCTACCCCGCCGGCCCCCAGCTAAAGGGCCAGCCGAAACCCCCCTGGCCCTGGTCCCCCCCCTCCCAAAATGCGCTGGGCGGCCCCCAGGAGCGGGCCCCCTCCCCGAGAACCGCCCGGCTTAGCCTTGCCATACCCTTCGCGCTGTCGGGCACCCTTTTTCCCTCCGCCGGCCATGGGAAATTAAAAAGGCTGGAGGAACCCTGGAAATGAATTAATAGTGGGTGAACTCTTTTTTTTTTTTTTTAATCGGAGATTGAAGCACCCTAAAGAGCCCCACTGCTTTGGCCACCAATGTAATTGTGGGGGGGCGATGGAATAGAGGCACTACCCCACGAAAGACCCACTTGCCTGTAGCAGATCCTCTGCCCTCAGCTACAGCCAGCACACACACCACCGCGAGCCTCCGACTCCCCCGTCGCTGCACAAAAGCTGCCCAGAGCACGTTGCAGCCTTTCGTGCTGCTTCCTGCTGCTGGCCCAAGGCCCACGCCGTATCCTGCTCCGCAGCCTGTCCGGCGCCTCCAGCCTCGACCCAGCAACTGCCGGAGCAGTGCTGGGTCCCCGCACTACCCACCCCCCCCGTTGCCGACTCCCAGCCCTCTCATTGGCTCCCGGGCGTTTAAAACGCCGAGGGGAGCCAATGAGGGCGCCAGGCCGCGCGGGGCACCGCCGAGCCGCGCGCCGCCGAAACCCCGGGGGGGGGGGTGATCGGCCCGCCGCCCCCCCGGTTAGGAGCGGCCACGCGGACGGGGCCCGCGGCCTTACTATACCTATATTTTGCAACTACATGCATAAATTACAGTATTCTATAATCAATGCATATACTTGCACGCTCCATCCAAACTCCACCTATGTACATGCCCCATTGTAAGTGCACACAATGCAAACAGTGTGCAGCTTTTATGCTAGCTGGTATTTTATAAGAAGTCATTTACACACAAAAGTGCAATTTATGCATGTAAATGATTAAAATGCCAACATTTAGGTGCATTGTTGACTCCTTACAAAATGGCCTCAAACATCTATATCAGATCGTCTCTTTCCTACCTTTTCTTGAGGGTATGCATGCTTGCATCATTATTTCTATCCTGCTATGCTTTATGACAAAAAACAGTTGATTACTTTTATAGCTGCCTCTGAACCAATTCCATCTGGTTTGTATCTTACGGAGAGCACTACTTGTCTTAAAACTTTCAAACCTTACGAAAGCAAAGCCAACTTGTTACTGACCCACGGTATTCTAAAAAGCCATCTGAAACCTCACTTTATTTTATGTAACAACTTTATAAACCACCCATTGCTCTAGGCAATGTACAAAGAAACCTAAACCAAGAAAATATTTAGCCAACAAATTTAACATTGCATACCGTGTCACAAACATAAAAATAAATCTAAAACCTGGCCTGGTTCATCCTCTGCTCTGTGTTTATTCTTCTCTGGATTAGTGGCGTAGTTCCTTTACAGTTGTTTCTTAAAATAACCATTTAAAAATGAATGTCTAATAGTAAATGCTGTCCTAAAAGTAAAATGCTTTGACCTGCTTTCTGAAAGGTAAATATATATTTTTTTAAATGCAATACCTGCAGAAACTCGTTCCAAAGCCTAGGCCCAACAAGTGACAATATTCTTATAAGGGTTCATATTCAGCACTGGCGATCAGAGCTTTTAAAGCGCCTGGACAATAACGCTTTCATTAAAACCTGATACTTAGTCGCTAACCGGATACAAATAAAGTTACGACAGCCATTAGCTAAACCGTACAAAGTTAGGACAGGTCATCTACTTAGTGGCTGAATATTGCCACTAATTAGATAGCTTAGGGACTGCCCCAGCTCCGCACACAGACCACCCTAGAATTAATTTGCATCTTTCCAACAGTCTGTGGAGATATTCAGCAATAACAGGATCACCATGGCAGGTAGCTGCAAACCACATAAAGCCTTTTGAATATCGACCCCTATGTGTTTTAACTTTTTGTGATACCTTCAATAAGGCACCACTAGTAGGCCCTGATCTTGAGAACTTAAAACATAATTGCGACAATAAATAGAAGAGGATAAAAGCAACTGAAAAGAAATTCTTAGTGTTTTAAATATCAACATTATAATTTAAAAACTAAGGGGTATGTTTACTAAACTGCGGTAACGTTACAGACCGCGCGTTAGGTAACGTTAACGCTCTTTAGGTAATGTTAACGCTCGTTAGGTAATGTTAACGCGCAGTAATGTTACAGACCGCGCGGAAGTGTTCCGTGGCACGGTACACACCGCAGAGGGAGGAGAGAGGGCGGAGAGCAGGGGTCAGTGGGTGGGGAGTAGGCGGGGAGAGGCTCCCTGCACACTAACGTGCTGAAGTGAAGGGCTGAATCCTACTGCGAATGAAAACCTGCCGTTAGATGCACGTTTGCAGGAGAGAGAAACCATTTTGGTGTCAGCAATGTACGCCATAGGCAGGGAGCACAAGAAACGTGATAGTAGTGCTCCATGTGCAGCAACACCATAGTGCCCAAGTATGAAAGCCACTATGGCAATGGTGTAAATGGGGCATAGGGGGCTGCAGGCAGAACATGTAGTGGGGGCAGCCAGGGCATAGGGCGGACCTGGGTGTTGCTCAGGTGGCACATAGGAACATAGAAACTGGAAGTCTGAAAGACAGCATCTGACAAAGGCCAAACACAATATACAAATACATTGTCCACACTAGCCAATAGTTGCCAGGGCAGAGACAGGACATCCCCACATCCATCCCACCACCATGTTGAAGGGACAGAATGTTGTTAGGCGGTGATGGGGGTTGGGGGTGGGGATGTCCACGTATGACTTCCCACCCCAGATGCCGCACCATAGGCACCTGCCTACCTGAACAGTGGATGGCCTGGGATGGCGCACAACAAGCACCAACAACATATGGTTATGTCAGCATAGCATGGGGGGGTGTCCGTGCTGGAGGGGGCGGTGGCACCTGTCTGCAGTGGACCCAGGCCATGCCCTGTACCAGTACATGGTGTGCAGTGCAACAGAAAAAGTCTGGCTGAGGAGTCGTAAAGGTATGGCCCAGGGACTGCTGTGCCTCTGCGGCCTCACTGTGGTACAGTACACACAGCCAGTGTGACTCAGAGCAGAGGATCACAGGTTCAGGTCCCAGCTGCAGACCCTGCAAAACACATCCCAAACCTTTGCCCTACTATGTAGATACAACAGAAACACAGGGAAAAAACAGGAAATGTCTGGCTGAGGAGACGTAAAGGTATAGCCCAGGGAGTGCTGTGCCTCTGTGTGTACTATGGTGCAGTACACACAGCCAGTGTGACCCACAGCAGAGAGTCACAGGTTCAGGTCCCAGCTGCAGACCCTGCAGAACACATTACAAATTTTTGCACAACTATGTTGATACAACAGAAAAACAGGAAAAGTCTGGCTGAGGAGAGGTAAAGGTAGTTCCAGGGACTGCTGGGCCTCCATGGCAACACCGTGGTGCAGTACACACAGCCAGTGTGTCCAGGAGCAGAGGGTCACAGGTACAGGTCCCAGCTGCTGGAACCTGCAGAACACATCTCAACATTTTACCCTACGAAGCATATACAAGTAAATGCTGTCCCAAACCGTGCAATCCCCACAGCAGCGGCCAACAGGGGTAGAAACACCCACTCACACAGGCTCCACCATCCAAATCATGCTGTACAGGCAGGCTGCTGGCCCCAGCATGGAGTTTCAGGTAACATCACAGCACCACTGCAACCTCCTGCTCAGTTCAGAAATGTCAGCAGTGTGGCAGGCAGGGTTGCCAAACACCCCTATCATTGCACAGTGCTGCAGTAGGAGTGTGTGTGTATATGTCCATAGTTTTATGGCTGCCAACCCCGCTCTCGGCCCACATTGTCCAACTGTTACCAGCATTAGCCTGTGAATATGCATAATGAGGAGCAAGGTAGTGGGGGTATGGGCCAGATAGGGCGAATTGGGCAGGCTGCATCTGCACAGGGAGTATTGCAATGGCTGGTACACTGTAGTGTCTGAACACCACCTGCATGGACAGGGTGTCCACAGCATGTCGTGCTGGGAGGGCAGTCTCACCCTGACTCAGCAGTGACCATGGCATGTCCAGGTTCCTCCATAGTGTTCTATACTATCTGTCTGCAGTGATACCTGTGTGTCCCCCAGTTCTGGGGCCCAATCACTGATATACCTGCTTGGTGTGTGTGTGTGCTGCCCATCCTATGTCTGGGTGCACATGTTTTCTCACTGACCATGTACCACGGACTGGCCAGTGGCATGTCTGCAGTTAGTCTGTGCATGGTGAGAACACTGTGTATGCTGGTGAAGTCTGACAGTGTTGTCTGATGATGCATGGCAGACTGTGGTATGTGGCAAGTGAGGATTCACATGGCAACCCCACATTAATGCTGGTCTGCCAATGCTCCAGTCACAGGTATGTCTCATGCACACTAGCCCTAGAGGGATATTCTTTGCCATCAGGAACAGGCTTGCTGGTCCCGCAGCCAGTCCCGTGGTCTCAGGCACCTCCACGCCCCCACCTACAAGATGGGTGTTATGGGGCCCTTGGGGGCACATAGTGTATACTACTCTGAACAGTATGAGGCCGTGGTATATAACCCTTATCAGACACTGGACACCCCTCCGCCCTGCTCAAAGGTGGCCATGGCAGCCAGACCGTAACACTGGGTACACACTGATCTGGGTGGTCTCTGGTCCCAGGGGGACACCTGTGACTATGTAACACAGATGGGCACAGAGGTGCCTTTGGCACACTGCCTGGGACACCTGCCACACACTGCCAGTGATGGGGATGTGCAGCAGGACCTATATGCAGCACCACATGTACTGTGGACCTAATGCTGGGCAGCCATCCATACCCTCAGGGTGAATACAGAACCTGCACAATGGCAGGGTCCATAGCTACTCTGTGCCAGTATCACGCACGGCAGTCCATCTTACCAGGCTGCGGTAACAGAGAGGTGCAGACCCCATTTGTTGATCCACTGTAGACCACTATTCGGCATGTGCAATGCATCATGGGTGCTGGTGTGGTTACCCTAACCTGGTGCACAGAGCAGACAGTCCATGCGGTGACCTGCAGTACCTCTGTACCCAGGCATTGCTGTACAGCAGGCCATAGAGGTATAGCCTACTGGGTCGTACAATGACATTCCAAACTGTGTCCATGGGTTCAATCCCCTATTGTTCCCCCCTCCCATGCGTGCCAAACTCAGATATTTTGCATGCCTCTAACACTCATCTTTTTGCAGATATGTGCTGCCAGCCCATAAGAGACTCGCCACAGTGGCGACATTCCTCTGGTCCGGTTATCTGCGTCTGTCAGCTGTGTAGAGTCCGGACTGCCTGTGCAGGCTACCACTACAGGTCATGCACTGTGACTGTGTCCTGCATTGTGCCTCTATGTTGCCTGCCTCGCCTGTACCTCAGCTGCATGGTACCACCACACCTCTGTCCACCCCTCATTGTAACCATCCTGGCACCCCCGACGCCCCTGGGGGACACGTATGCCCTCCATCTGCCACCCACTGTCCTCCCAGTACTTTACATTGCCCACACCCAGTGCTATGGTACAGTTGCCCACAACATGTTTGTCAACAGTACTGGCAGCCACATGGTCTGGCCACAGATATGGCACATCCAGGAGCCTCCAGCCCTCACCCTCAATCACCTGTGCAGTGGCAGTAACCCATGGCTAATCCAGTGTTAGGGTGACATTAGTATCTCTGGACATACATAATGCATGCCAACCTGAGGCACCTTGCAGGCTGCAGGGCAAAGTAACCTAGGGCACCGTGACATTGTTATGCCACTGTGAACAATGGCGAAATATCCCAGGGAACCCACGAGGATGACCTGTCAAGGTGTGCCCAGTACTGTGAGCTGCCTATGGACCCCGATAAGGTGCCGTAGAAGGTGCCTCACAAGGCACCTGACGAGCATCCTATACAGCACCGTACAATATGGTGCCCAGTAATGCGCCAACTAAGGCGCAGTAGCACAATATATCATAGAAGGAACCCACAAATGCGCCATGTTCTGAAGTGTGGTATCGGGCGACGTACAACGTGCTATTAGGACTGGGGAGCCCCAGGACATGCTCCTTAGCGTACCATTGCATAAGGCATGCTCCAAGGCACCTTAATCAACGTTAGCCCAACACGCGCCTGATGCCCAGATGGCTGAAAGCCTGACACACTGTAACGTCAGGTCTCAATGCCCACAAGAACATGGTCCGTCAGAGCAATATAACGTGGTATGTGTAGCGCAGTTGTTAGGCAAGACTACAATGTCTTATGAGTTCAAATCCCAGAAGGGGATACCAGAATGGGAAGAAGATGGGTATAGGGCATGTCACAAACAGAAAGACTAGTTGTATTCAGATATAGAAAAGGATACCTGTAACATAAACAAATAGACCAACCAAATAGACCAACGTGCGTCGCAAACGGAGGTTACGTACGTGGGTACATGCATTGAGAAGCGCGCACTGCGCAGGTGCATTTTTACTGCATCATACGAGGTCTGATCACATACAGCAGACAAGATGGCTGCCAGGTCGAGAGAGTCTGCATTCACCCATGCAGACCTGTATCTGCTTGCAGAATTAATATGCCTCCGCCAGGAGCGCCTATTCCCAGGCTCCTCCCGTAGGCAGGACCTCAGCAGAGTGAGGAGGGCCTGAGTGCGCCTCACCAGGTGATATAATAGAGGATCTGACTACCCATGTGAGGTAAGTGCATGGGGACAGGCACCCAAACCTAGCACTTAAAAAAAACAAACCTGGTAACCAACACACATATCAGACATGCACAGCAAGGGAAAAGGAGGTGGCTATGTGTCCAAATGGGATCAATGTATGCCTCCCTCTCAATGTTAGCAGATCTGCCCCGTCCCCAGGGGGCTGCAGAATCCATTACAGAGATTTATTATCCATCCCAGTGTTATGGTATTTGCTCCTGTTGCAGTTTCACTGATGTGCCCTATCCCCAGGATGCCCCAGGCCTCACTACAGAAGCCTACTATTCATCCTGGTGTTATGGTATCTGCTCTTGTTTAGGTTTCACAGGTCTGCCAGACTCACAGGATGCTCCAGGCCTCATTACAGAGGTCTACTATCCATCCTGGTGTTATGGTACCTGCTCTTGTTTATGTTTCACAGGTCTGCCAAATCCCGAGGATGCTACAGGCCTCATTACAGAGGTCTCTTATCCCTCCTGGTGTTATGGTACCTGCTCTTGTTTAGGTTTCACAGGTCTGCCAAATCCCCAGGATGCTGCAGGCCTCATTACAGAGGTCTATCATCCCTCCTGGTTTTATGGTACCTGCTCGTGTTTACGTTGCACAGATGTGCCAGATCCCCAGGATGCTGCAGGCCTCATTACAGAAGTCTATTATCCATCCTGATGTTATGGTACCTGCTCTTGTTTAGGTTTCACAGGTCTGCCAAATCCCCAGGATGCTGCAGGCCTCATTACAGAGGTCCGTTATCCATCCTGGTATTATGGTACCTGCTCTTGGTTACGTTTCCCAGGTCTGCTATAGCCCCAGGATACCCCAGGCCTCATTACAGAGGTCTATTATCCATCCTGGTGTTATGGTACCTGCTCTTGGTTACATTTCTCAGGTCTGCCATATCCCCAGGATGCCCCAGGCCTCGCTACAGAGGCCCACTATTCATCTTGGTGTTATGGTACCTGCTCTTGTTTAGGTTCCACAGGTCTGCCAGACCCACAGGATGCTCCAGGCCGCATTACAGAGGTCTATTATCCATCCTGGTGTTATGGTACCTGCTCTTGTTTAGGTTTCACAGGTCTTCCAAATCCCCAGGATGCTGCAGGCCTCATTACAGAGGTCTCCTATCCCTCCTGGTGTTATGGTACCTGCTCCTGTTTAAGTTGCACAGATGTGCCAAATCCCCAGGATGCTGCAGGCCTCATCACAGAGGTCTATTATCCATCCTGGTGTTATGGTAGGTGCACTGGCTGATGTGTGCAGGCCACTCATATTGCCATGTTGTGGCTGGAGCCTGCAGGGCATATAACGGCACATCCCCAGGGCACAATCGGGTGCGGCTGTTGCTGTGTGCAAGGGCCACTGGTGAGACACATGATCATCGCCCACGCCAGTTTGTACAGTGGCACATGGCTATGCAGTCTGTGCATATGTTGGACAAGGGTTGCAGACAGGTTGATGGGTATAGCAGACATGCTGACATAGTGGTGCATATGTGTGGGAAGTGGCCCATGCCATGGCCCCCCCGGCACACCGTGTATGTATGCCAACACCATGCAGCCCGCCATGCATGGCGCCCGTGACCCACAGCACGGCAAAGGCACATATGGCGCAGTGTTGTAGGCCCAAACATGGATAGGCTGCCGGGGCGGCAATCGGTGCCAGGGGGTTCGCACACAGGGCACGTAGGGGCCAACCTGGACATGCGCAGCCACAATGCACACATGTGTGTGACAGGGGCAACAGCTAGCAGTCGACACACAGCACAAATTAGGGGCAGCCACCTGCTGCACGCAGGTATGTGTGTGGTGCAGCACCGGCTGGCGATGGATGTCTGTCCCCTATTGTCCCCACACATTGCTTCTCTCACAGGTCGAGGACCTGTGCAAGAAGGCCCGTGAGCTGCGAGCCAGGTACCCCCGCTTTGTGGCGTGGGTGCAGCAGGAACAGCAGGCCCAACGTGACGGTGAGTGATGCGGCACTTCCCTGTGGGCCAACGGCCTGTGGGGCCACAGGACATGTTTAAATGATGTGCCAGATGTGTGACCGTGGTGGTAATGTATGTACCTTTCCCCCACAGCGGCCGAAGGTGCAGACGAGGGACCAGCAGGGCTGGACGCTGGAGCCGGGCAACCAGTGCTGGCTGAAGATGACCTGGAGGGCATGGAGGCGGCTGATGGCAGGGAGGCCGAGGAGGAGGGGGATGCCAGAAGCAGAGAGGGGGAGGGGACGAGAGGGGCGAGGGGGGAGGTACAGGGGGCAGAGGGGGGAGGGGGAGGTGCGGGGGGAGGCTGGGGAGGGAGAGGGGGTGGTGGGTGTGGCAGGGGAGGGGGCGGGAGGCCTGGGAGGGGGCAGGGGTGGGGGTGAGGGCGTGGCCAGTCCCGAGCAGCACATGCCTGTCTGTAGCTGTGGGCCTGCCCCACATAGCCACAGACAGGCACGCTGTACATGCAGCCACACAGACAAGGGGAGATGTGTGTCTGAGCAGGTGCATGTGCGTCCTCCGCCTGGCTGCGGCTGTGCGTGCCCAGACACATGCCCAGCGGCAGCATACCCGCATTCTGGGGCAGGTGCTGGTGTGACATTGTGTAGCTGTGTGTGGCCAATGTGTGGGGATCGCATCGCAGGCATTGCACCAATATTTGGCTACACAGCTACATGCAGCCACGTATGTGGCACAGGAGATACATTCTGTAGGTCCTGCTTATTTGTGTGGCTAACTTCCACTTGTACATGACACACTATTTGCCTCCAGAACACTGTGATGCATGCCACCATCTCTGATTGCTGTTTGACCATCGCAGGGGGTGTTACAGTGGATATGGAACAGCACTCTGTGGTGTTTCAATGTACACAGTGCATGTACATGTGCCTGACTCATCTCTTACACTGGTGCATGTGCTGGGGTGGGATTTGTGTGGGTACGTGCACCGTTGTGGACGTTTCTTTATAGTTCTACATACATGTTATTGTGTGTGTTTACTGGACAGATGTAGCAATTGTAATGGGGAAGAGATGTCTTTTGCCATGCAAACAGAGGAACTAGAGAGAAGTAGGTCTGTTGCTGACAGGAAGGCAAATCACAGGACTCCCAGTTGCCAGGAGCAACATAAACAAACCCAGCCACGAGGGCAGCAGCCCCGCCCAGCTAGCAAACAATCCCCATCTCCTGAGCCCAATAGTTTTCACCTGAGAGGGGGAAGGGCTAGATTAGCTCCAAACCAGACATATAAGAAAGGCTCATTAGAGTTTCAGGGTGAGAGGAAGCAAAGGAAGCCAAGAGCAGGAGGAGCAGAGGAACTGGAGAACGAGAGAGAGAGAGAGAAAGCTTGGACAGACCCAGCTAGGAAAGCTGAGTGAGCTGAAGTCTGAGTCTCAGAAGCAACGTGTGTTTCAGTGTGGAAGGAAACACGAGAGAAAGTACGTGAGTGACTCAGAGGATTGTGATTCTGAGAGTGATAGAGAAATACAGGAAGTAACCAGCAGGAATAACTGGAGGAGCAGGGCCCAAAAACCCTGTGGCAAGAACTCCAGGCAATTGTCCTATTGGGAAGGCACCCAGAGGGAAACGTTACCGGTAAAGCTATCTGGGAAACACTTGCAAGCTCCAGGGAGTGAAAGGTATTCTGTGGAGGACATTTGCATGTCGGAAGAAGAGGTTGAGAAGCCAAAGTACAGAGGAAAACCTCTGAGGTTTAAACCCCTTCCTGACCAAGCTGTGCATGGACTTTCCCCTGTCTCAAAGCCAGAAGGTAGGCTGTCTAATTACTATAAGGATAAAAGTGGTTACAAGAAGTTCTCTTATAGAAACCCTAAAGGGTGTGACTCTCCTCTCTGCTATTCTAAGATATATGGTAATACTGAACCCTATCTCACGGAGGGCTTGATAGAGAAGCCTCAGGAACAGATAGAGGGTGGAAGTTTGGAAACATTGTATACCAAGCAGAAGTTGTACTTGCCAGAGAATCAGCATGAGTCAATGCTGATTGATCCTCAGGAAGAAGTATCAGATAACCAAATGGACTGTACTTTAATGGTTACGGACAATATAATTTCTCTGTGCTGAGCCAGGTGATCTGTGAAAGTTGTTTAAACTGGCAGTTGAAGAGCACAGGATTTTCCTTACTTACACAAAGTGACTGTATGCTGTAAATACCGTGGAACTTTGGATTTAAGTTGAGAAGCTGTTATTCTTTCCTTTCTTATTTGTGCCAGAGTGTATGGCCTTTTTGTCCTGAGTTATTTTGTGCTGGAATCTGCCCCGGGAGGGGAATTAAAAGCCTGTCATTGCCTGTACCACTCGCACCACAACTGCATCTTATTGAAAAGGGAAAATACTACAACTCCCAGGAGGCAATGCCAGCCTAAAGCATTGCTCCAGTGTTTCAATAAAGGGTCCCCAGGCCGTCTATCCCGTAGGCCTAGGCTACGGGCAGACTACTGGTGACACAATGTACATTGATTTGCAGGCTTATCTTTGCACAGTCCTCTTTCTGACATGCCATTTCCAGGCTTCATTTGTGCAGTCCCTGTACATTGCCATATTATGACTGCTCCTTTTTCCACGGCACCCATTGCGGTGGGACTTCCACATAGTGCTACCTCTGTATGTTAGTGGGATCCCGTCTTCTTTGCTTTTTGTCCACATGTAACTCTCATCCTGATACCTTGTCCTCATGTTACATTGTGTCACTGTTTTTGATGCCATGTGTGCATTAAAGGTGTTTATTTACATGACTACCTGACGTCTGGTCTTTCTCAGCACATCACATGCTGTTCTAGGGACATCTATACTGCTGTATGACCCACTGATATCCACACATTAGGTCTACACATCTGAGGGGTGGTGCTGGGCCATTGGGACATAACATCATTGGCATGTTTGTGCATTTGCCTGTGCTCTGCGTATGCACTTCACTGTGTGGCAGTATGACATTACATCTCTGTATCTTCCCTTCAGACCTTCTTGCCTTGTGTGTGTGTTGTCAGCCTGGTGTGCCTGCCTGATAGATGCCATCTGTCAGCTGTGTGTTCTGGTGCTGTGGCCGTGATGGTGCAGACATGTACTACTACTACTACTGAGCATTTGTATAGTGCTACATGGCGAATGCGGCGCAGTGCAGACAGGTGGGAGACATGTTCTGCACATCAGTGATTACTGTCTAGTCAGCACGGACAAAAATGGGGTGGGAGGGATACTGCTGGGGACAGTGGGGGGTGTCAGGGCAATCATGCTTCCATGGCTGCAGCGAGGACGTGTGGTTTCATCCTGGATTTGTGGGGGATTGGAGACGGTGCCTGCTGTACGGACAGTGGAAGTTTGCTCACGGCGTACAGGGCATCACGGAGAGAGGGGCGGAGTGTGGGGTTAGCAGTAGGGATGTACTGCACAGGTGGTGGGTGTCTGCTTGGGGCTGATGTTTTCAGGGGGGTTTGTATGGGGAGATGGGAGACTAGGGGTGGTGAGGAGCCACAGAGTCTCTGCATTTTGAGTTCAGCAGGGGATGTTTGACATGGGTACGGTAAAGGTTCGTGAGGCTTTGACGTGACCTGACAAGGGGGGTAGTGTGGCCATGACTGGCCTGGCACACAGTTGGATGCACAGGGAGGTGTTACGATGATGGATGGGAGGTACGGTCATGGCCATGTTCACTTTCAGGCCATGGTGAGACATCCAGGCAGCAATGTCGTCACGACAGGCATGGATCAGGGTTTGGTTAGCCGGGGAGGGTTCAGGTGTGAATAGGTAGCTCTGTGAGCCCATTAGTATCTAGCTGGTACAGCCAGCCATGGGTGCTGATGGGCACACCAGGGGACTGTGTATGGAGGGGGTAATGGGGGATCCATGCCAGATCCTTGGGGTACACCATCCGGGTGCGGGGGAGGAGGCAGGTGTACAGGTATTGTTACGGTGTACCATGTATGGGTATAGTTACATCACAAAGTTTAATCTCACTACTTTCATTACTACCACACCTACTGCACCTGCACAGTGGGAGACATGGCCTGTTGGTTAGGACACGGTACCTCAGGCCAGAGGGCCGTGGGTTCACATCCCACCTGGGGACAGCAACATCAGGCCGGTGGGACTGGGGTTTCTAGTCTTATTGGCATTCCTTGTGGCCTTGGGCATGTCACGTGGCCCTCCATTGGCCACCGCTTTATTTGATGGGTAAGGCGGGATAGACAACTGGTTACTTACAGAGATAACTCAGTACTTATGTCTGGCACTGCCCCTTGTACACAGCGCTGCACAGACATGTCGGGCAGACACCCTACTGACCACAGCTTACATTCTAGTTAGGATAAGTGAGAGAATTTGGGAGCAGGGGTAGGAGAGGCGACAGTGGAGGAGGATCAGGATAGTTAGAGTCCACAGGCAGCAGCAGGTAGGTGAGCTCTCAGCATGGATTGGATGTGTATTTGTGAGGGTGCCTGGCACACAGACCCCGTGAGTTTATCCCAGGCGTGAGGTGCATCAGGGTGAGGGACGCGATGTCTGCTGTTCGCAGTGGAGCAGAGTGGCCATCCGTTTCAGCACTGTGATCCAGTGTGTGCCTTTTGTGGTAACTTGTTTGAATTGTGCTTGTTGGGGTTGTTTGGGATAGTGGTAACAGACGCCTGTTGGCAGTCCGTAGGTTGCCAGTTTGATTCCCACATGTTCTGTTCCTTTTCCTTTCCTGTGTTCTGCTAACCTACTCATGCAATGGCTGCAGCCTCATCACCTTTCCATAAACCCTTCCATCTCTGCACTGTGTGCCACAGTGTGCCCTCTCTGCAGCCTATCTGTCGCATATTGTGTGTTACATATGGCTATATCTTTGTAGTGTCCATGTGACCAGTCGGCTTGATGGATTGGTACTGCTGTAGTTGGCTGGTTTGTGCCACATCACTGTGCAGGTTGGATTCTCACATTCCCCTTTTTTGTTTCATTGTCCTGGTCCACGGGCCATCCACATAGCTGCAGGGCTGGCCCGTCCATTGAGCAAGAATGTTTTTTGCACAAGGCCCCGCGTTTCAGGGTGCCCACCGCAAAAAACATTCTACATTAGGAAAAGCAGATTTAAAAAAAAAACAGCTGCTGCTGCCACAGCCGCCGTGGCAGCGGCAGAATCAAATGTCCCGCCGCAGGGCCCCGCCTGCCCGGCAGAGCCTCCCTTCACCATCAGCTCCGGAGTCCCTCCCAATGCGCGGGCATTCAGAGCCGTGAGTTTCCCTTTCTTCTCACGGCTCTGTTAATCTCTTCTCACGGCTCTGAAAGCCCGCGCATTGGGAGGGACTCCGCAGCTGATGGTGAAGGGAGGCTCTGCCGGGCAGGCGGGGCCCCGCGGCGGGACATTTGATTCTGCCGCTGCCAGGGCGGCAGCGGCAGCAGCAGCCGGTTTTTTTTTTTAATCTGTCATGGCTGAAGGGGGGAGGGGGGTTAGGACTGGTAATGGGCGATGGGGGAGGGCTAAGACTGGAAGTGCGTTGAGGGGGGAGGGGGGTTAGGACTGGTAATGGGCTATGGGGGGGCTAAGACTGGAAGTGGGTTGATGGGGGGAGGGGGGTTAGGACTGGTAATGGGCTATGGGGGGGTTAGGACTACTAATGGGCTATGGGGGGCTAAGACTGGAAGTGGGATGATGGGGGGAGGGGGGTTAGGACTGGTAATGGGCTATGGGGGGGTTAGGACTACTAATGGGCTATGGGCGGCTAAGACTGGAAGTGGGTTGATGGGGAGGGGGGTTAGGACTGGTCATGGGCTAGGGGGGGGTGAGGACTACTAATGGGCTATGGGGGGGCTAAGACTGGAAGTGGGCTGATGGGGGGTTAGGACTGGAAATGGGCTGATGGGTTAGGATGTAATGGGCTATGAGGGGGCTAAGACTGGAAATGGGCTGATGGAGGGGGGTTAGGATGTAATGAGCTATGGGGGGGCTAAGACTGGAAATGGGCTGATGGGGGGTAGGACTGGTAATGGGCTATAGGGGGGGCTAGGACTGGAAATGTGCTGATGCGGGGTTTAGGAGTGGTAATGGGCTATGGGGGTGCTAAGACTGGAAATGGGCTGATGGGGGGTTAGGACTAGTAATGGGTTATGGGGGGCTAGGACTGGAAATGGGCTATGGGGGGCTAGGACTGGAAATGGGCTGGGGGGTGGCTAGGACTGGAAATGAGCTGGGGGGTGGCTAGGACTGGAAATGGGCTGAGTGGAAGGAGGGCTTGAACTGCAAATAGCTGATGGGAACTGGGGCTTGGAATGGAAATGGGCTGTGTGGAAGAAGAGCTTGAACTACAAATAGCTGATGGGGAGGGGGGCTTGGAATGGAAATGGGCTGTAAGGGGAGGGAGCTAGGACTGGAAATGGGCTGAGTGAGGGGGGCTAGGACAGGAAATGGGCTGATGGAGGGCTAGGATAGGACTGGAAATGGGCTGTTGGGGGGGCTTGGATTGAAATGGACTCATGGGGGGGCTAGAACTAAAAGTAGGCTCATGGGGGGCTTGGATTGGAAATGGGCTGAGTGGAGGGAAGCTAGGATTTGACATGGGCTGATGATGGTGGGGCTAGGAAAGGACTAGAAATGGGCTGATGGGGGCTGGGATTGGAAATGGGCTGATGGGGGGCTGGGATTGGAAATGTGCTGATGGAGGGACTCGGATGGGGGAGCTAGGACTTGAAATGGGCTGATGGGGGTTAGGACTGGTAATGGACTATGGGGGGCTAAGACTGAAAATGGGGTGATGGGGGGGCTTAGGACTGGAAGTGGGCTGATGGGGGGCTTAGAACTGGTAATGGGTTATGGGGGGCTTAGGACTGGTAATGGGCTATGGGGGGGCTAGGACTGGTAATGGGCTGGGGGGTGGCTAGGACTGGAAATGGGCTGAGTGGAAGGAGGGCTTGAACTGCAAATAGCTGATGGGGAGGGGGGCTTGGAATGGAAATGGGCTGTGAGGGGAGGGAGCTAGGACAGGAAATGGGCTGAGTGAGGGGGGGCTAGGACAGGAAATGGGCTGATGGGGGGGCTGGGATTGGAAATGAGCTGATGGAGGGACTCAGATGGGGGAGCTAGGACTGGAAATGGGCTGATGGTGGGGCTAGGAGAGGACTAAAAATGGGCTTATGGGGGGCTGGGATTGGAAATGAGCTGATGGAGGGACTCGGATGGGGGAGCTAGGACTGGAAATGGGCTGATGTGGGGACTAGAAGGGAGCGGATGCTGGGTGAGGCTGGAACTAGAAGGGAGCTGATGTTGGGGGAGGATTAGAATGGGATAGAGTTGGGAGAGTGAAATGGAGAGAAAAGTGGAAGGAAGTCCAAAAAACTGCCAGCATGGTTTAAAGGTGAGGTCAGAGAGGCTGTTGCCAAAAAAAGCATCTTTCAGGAAATGGAAAAAAGAGCCAACGATGAAACCTGGAAACAGCACAAGCACTGGCAAGTCAAATGCAAGGCATTGATAAGGCAGGCAAAGGGAGAATTTAAGAAGAAGCTTGCTGTGGAAGCAAAAACGCAAAATAAAGACTTTTTCAAGTAAATTCGTAGCAAAAAACCTGTGAGAGAGTCAGTTGGTCCATTAGATGATAGAGGGATTAAAGGGGCACTAAGAGGCGACAAGGCGATAGCGGAGAGACTGAATGAATTCTTCTGAGGAAGATGTGGAGATGTTACCCATGACTGAAGTGGTATTTAAAGGTGCGGAAGAATTGAAGGAAATATCGATACATCGGGAAGATGTATTACAACTATTAGATAAACTGAAGAGTAGCAAATCATCTGGGCCAGATGGTATACATCCAAGGGTGATGAAAGAACTGAAAGATGAGATTGCAGACCTGCTATCAGTAATCTGTGAATTTTCATTAAAATCATCTGTAATACCTGAAGATTGGAGGATCTCCAACGTAACGTCACTTTTTAAAAAGGGTTCCAGGGGTGATCTGGGAAACTACAGACCGGTGAGCCTGACGTCAGTACTGGGAAAAATGGTAGAAACCATCATAAAGAATAAAATTACTCAGCATGTAGATAGTCATGGCCTAATGGGAGACAGCCAACATGGCTTTAGACAAGGAAGATCTTGTCTTACTAATCTGTTATGTTTTTTTGAAGGTGTGAATAAACAGGAGGACAAAGGTGAGTCAGTTGATATAGTGTATCTGGACTTTCAGAAAGCCTTTGACAAGGTCCCTCATCAGAGAGTTTTGGCAAAACTAAAGAGTCATGGGATAGGAGGCAGTGTACTATTGTGGATCAGGAACTGGTTAAAAGATAGAAAGCAGAGGGTAGGGCTTAATGGTCAATTTTCCCAATGGAGAAAGGTGAATAGTGTTGTACCCCAGGGATCTGTGCTGGGTCCGCTGCTTTTTGACATATTCATAAATGACCTGGAAAGGGGAATAACGAGTGAGGTTATCAAATTTGCAGATGACACAAAACTATTTAAAGTTGTTAAAACCCAAGAAGATTGTGGAAAATTGCAAGAGGATCTTGATAAATTGGAAGACTGGGCATCAAAATGGCAGATGAAATTTAATGTGGACAAGTGCAAAAAGTTATGCACGTAGGAAAGAACAACCGAAACTATGGTTACACGATGCAAGGTTCCACATTAGGAACCACCACCCAGGAAAAAGATTTAGGCGTCATTGTGGATAACATGTTATAACCCTCGGCCCAGTGTGCAGCGGCGGCCAAGAGAGCAAATAAAATGCTAGGTATCATAAGGAAAGGAATGGAAAATAAAACAAAAGATATTATAATGCCTCTATCGTTCCATGGTGAGACCGAACCTTGAATATTGTGTGCAATTCTGGTCACCGTATCTTAAAAAGGATATAGCGTTATTAGAAAAGGTTCAGAGAAGAGCCACCAAAATGGTAAAGGGGATGGAAGGATACTCCTATGAAGAAAGGCTAAAAAGGTTAGGGCTCTTTAACCTGGAAAAGAGACAGCTGAGGGGAGATATGATAGAAGTCTATAAATTAATGAACGGAGTGGAACGGGTAAACGTAGATCGATTGTTTACATTATCAGAATATAGAAAGACTAGGGGACATGCAATGAAGCTACAGGGTAAACTATTTAAGACTAATAAAAGAAAATATTTTTTCACTCAATGTGTAATCAAACTCTGAAATTTGTTACCGGAGGATGTAGTAAAGGCTGTTAGTGTAGCTGGGTTTAAAAAAGGTTTTGACAAGTTCCTAGAGGAAAGGTCCATAAACCATTATTAAGGAACCCAGGATAGCAATGCTTGACCTAATACAAGCATTGTGGAACCTGTGTCTTTTGGGGAAACTGCTAGGTACATATGACCTAGATTGGCCACTGTTGGAAACAGAATACTGGGCTTGATGGACCTTGGTCTGACCTAGTATGGCATATCTTAATGTTCTTATGTTCTTAAGACACATACCATTAGCTTCCAGCCACTTAGCAGCATGAGACATATAACGAGGTAATTTCCCAAGTGTAGAGTCGCAGGTATCTACTTTTGATAGAAATAATATGATATCCACATATCCACATAATTAAAAAATGTATCTGCAGATCATGCAGAATATTATACATTGGTTGAAGATAGATATTAAACAAAACTCCCTACAAAGGGGATCGTTGTGGAACCCCCTTGAGTTAATAGATACCATCCCAGAACATCCTTACCAAATCTGACCTGCTGGACGATTCAAACCATATCCACAGAGTCTGTTCCATCCCTAAGGCCTGCAATCTAGCAAGTAATAAGACAGAATGCAGCACTGAGTCAGGAGCGCAAGCTAGAGCAGCTGTAATATTCATGCCTTCATTCTAGGAGCAACATCTGCAGGATTTATGCCTGTATTTTATAAAGACACATAGGCACCTATGTATCTTTATAAAATAGGCTAATTCTAGATACTGTGCCCTGTTATAAAATTACCCTATTAGCTTGTACGTGGCAGCTCTTACAGATTTAAATCTGTCACCCATACTGGTAAGTGTCAACATTCAGTCATGCACAGCTCTAAGTGATGCCATTCTATTTTACACAAATGCACGTTCAAAATAAAAACAGATGTTCCTTTTGTACTTGCTGCCAAATATATGTGTTTTTCCCACATCCTTCTAGGTCTGTGGTGAAAGTCTCTGGGATAGGAACTCCGTGCTAAACAATTCTATCATAAATGAGCAGGATGCTGCTGTACTGTTTATACATTTAAGTGAGGAGTTTCTCCATGGACTTCTTACTTACAACGTTCCACAGTTTATTTGCATTTAATTTGAGCCTTTCCAGGAGCAGGCCTAGGTGAGTTACATTCTGGTCCAATAGGTATTTCTTTGTCCTTGGAGGGCTTACAGTCTAAGGGGCCCTTTTACTAAGGTGCACTAAACAGTTAAGGGGTCATTCCAAGGCACAAATAGTGGGGCTATTCGGGTCCACTCCTGACCCTGACTAACTTCCCCTCTCGTTGTATGGGGGCGGGAAAGGGGCAGATCGGTGGGGGGGGGGGGGCCGCGTTAGGCTGGGCATCGGCCACGGACGTACAGGGCCAATTCCAATATCGGCCCTGTACGACCGGGGCCGGCAGCATGAACGGGGAACTTATTCTACCTCAGAGGTGAAATACGTTCACCTAGTTGGTGGAGGACGGCGAGAGGGGGCACAGGACATTCCCCGCGGCCCAGCCATGGCCTTGGGAGGCCAGATCAGGAGTCAGGCTGCAGGGAATGCACTTTTGGAGCCGGCAGCCGGGGATCACGGCTTTTCAATGGAGCCACAGTGCCATGGCAACCTGACTGTTAGCCGGGTAAGGCTTGTGAGTGCAGGCTGGACTGAATCGGGGTCCTGGCCTGCACATACAGGCCTGAACGCGATTCTGATCTCACGGGGCTAGACGTGCCCCGAGGGATCAGAATCCCGGCTAACTCTGTGCGTCTGGTTCCGACCAGGTGCACAGAGGGCCGGGATGTCCACCTTAGAATCGGGCCCTTATAGCGCATTTTAACATGCAGCAACTGTTGCTGCAGGGCCGCAGTAACTGTCTCTATGCAGGCATGACAAGTACCGCATGCTAATTCCCACGGTAACTGCAAATTGAGCATTAAGGTGGGAAATGGGCAAATTAGGAGCAGAGAGCAGGCATGGAGAGCACATTGCAGTTAGCTCAGGGGGACATAGACTGCGCTTACAATGTTGCAATTAGCATGGGTGCATTTAATGACAGATCAGTGAGTGACGTTAAGTGCACCCATGTTACTTGCACAGCATGTCAGTGTAAGTATCCCTGTGGTCACTGCTGGGAACAGGCTGGCCATGTCCTCAACAGTTATCGCAGAGATTTTGCACTTACCACACATTAGATTTAGCACTAAACACACATTAGGTTCAAAAACCTAGTAAAAGGGCCCCTACATTTGTACCTCAGGCAATGGATGGTTAACTGACTTGGCCAAGGCTATCGTCTCTCTTCTTCTCCTAGTGCCCCCTTTCCTCTCTTCCCAGTTATTCCATCTTTACATTCACTCTCCTGCCCTCTTCCCACAAAAAATTAGTTTTACAATGTTCCATCTCTCCCCATAGGTTATTTCTCCTCATCCAGTGCTCCATTTGCCCCTCAGATTTTCCTTTACTCTCAATTTTTCCTTCCCGTCTTCTTTCATCTTTCCCCAGGTTCCATTTCTCCCATCCACCCATCTTTCATCCCAACACCGATCTCTCCCCTCTCTCTTTGCCTCCTCAGTCAATGCTCCATTAGTATTTTTATGTCTCTCCTCATCCAGTCCACAGTCTTTCCCTCCCTCCTCTGCCATTCTTACCACTCCCCAGTCAATCCCTCATCAGTCTCTCTCCGTCTCCCCCCTCAGCAAATCCCCCAGTCTTTCTCTTTCCTCCCACAGCCAACCCCAAGTATCTCTGTCTCCACCCTCAGCCAGTGTCCCATCAATCTCACTCTCTGCCTTGCATCCCCAGCCAGTCCCTCATCAGTCTCACTGTGATCCTTCTGGCTCCCTTGGCCAAACAGGTGGTCTCTCTCCCACTAACCATATAGCCACTTCTGCCTCTGGTCTTAGTGCTTTACTCTTTCCAGCCCCAGTGGCTGCTGTTGTCTATGCTCCTTATACCCAGGTGACCATTGCTGGTCCCTCCCCCACAGCCAAGCTCTATTCTACCCGCACAGCTGCAGCAGCTGGTTTGCTGCCACCTCAGTTGAACTCCAGGCTTGGTAGCACTTCCCCTGGAGGTCATGGCCCCACCTGCCTCCCCTCCCCCCAATACCTTTGGTATGTCATTGAGACCTGGCTTCTTTGTTGTTTTTTAGTCAGATATAGGACTGTGGATCTGACACGCAGCATCCTTCCAACAGGAATCTGTCAGAAGCTGAACATGAAGAAGTATATGTGTTCACTTTTTAAAACTCTTTAGCTACAGAATTGAAATAAAACATTGTACAAGGCTTCAAGCCCTCAGTCCAGTCCAGTGAAGCTGTTGGGATAATGATGATCTCTGATTATGTTTATTTTTCTACTGGGTGTAGGTGCTGCTGTCTCGGAAACAATCTGATGGAAAATGGGAGGAGAGGAGTAGTTGTTATCCTCAGATTATGAAATATTTATGAATGATGTGTCATGGAAATATGCAAGTGAAAAGGGTTGCAATAATGCTGCATTAACTACCAGGGAATATCATTCAAGGTTATGGAAATGCCCATGAACATTCATTTATTTGCCTTAGGTATACACAGATGCAGCCAAGCTGTTTCAGAAAAGCCATCCTCATAGGGCTGGGGAAAAGGAAGAACAGAGAGAAATTTTTGTAAACTTCCCCACTTTGTATCCAAAAGTAAATTCTTTCCTACATTTCTCAGGCGCATCATACCCATGACTGGAGCTCAAGAATTATTTCCATTTGTTTCTGACAAAAGTTCACTTATTGAACAGAGTACGTATTTTGCTTACACCTTTCCATTAAAAATAGTTCATGGTAAGTTACAATCAGGTACTGGAGGCATTTCGCTTTTCCTAGAGGGCTTGCAATCTAAATTTGTACCTGAGGTAGTGGAGGGTTAAGAGACTTGCCTAAGGGCCACATGGAGTACCAGGGGGATTTGAACCCTAGACTTTGGGGCCCAGGCTGCTCCCCTAACCATTCCTCCACAGTGCATAACTCAGCATCTGCTGCTTTCTTTTCACATCTATAAGGCCTTGCCACCCATAGCTGCTGTTATTGTATCGATCCATCTCATTACCAGCCTTCCTCTTTTGCATTGACCTTTTACCTTGCCAAGCATGATGTCTTTCTCTAATGATCTCTCTCTTGGCATGATGTGTCCAAAGTATGAAAGTCGAAGTCTTGTCATCTGAGCTTCTAAAGAAAGCTTAGGTTTGATCTCCTCTAGTACTGACTGGTTTGTTCTTCGGGCAGTCCATGGTATACACGGTATTCGTCGCCAGCACCATAATTCAAAGGCATCAATTTTCTTCCTGTCTATCTTATTCACTGTCCAACTTTCACATCCATATGATGTTATTGAAAATACCACTGGAAAAGAAAAAAATCACTCTACATATACACAATCTTCAAATAGAACAGATATTCCATACAGAATCAAACAGTGAGGAGAAAAAAGCCTCAGAATTACTGGAGTTAATAGCTAAAACAACAGGCATGGACCACCCAAAGATCCCCACAAAACATCAGTGGCCAGAAAAAGCTCCTCACATGGAAAATCTCTATTCTCATCTAGAGCATGTAATATGTCACAAATAGTACATATCAAATTAATGCAAAAATCACACTTATCTTATGCAATTCCTCAGTCTCATAGCAGCCAAAACAACTGTAAAGACAAAACCGTGGTTATCAATTTTATTTATTTATTTATTTTATTTAACTGCATTTATATCCCGCTTTTCACCGGGTCAAAGCGGCGTTACATATAATGGTGGGGAAATTAAGTATCAGGGTGGGGCCATCACCAGGTAGGCAACATTGATGATTACGACATAAAAGAGACTTTAGACATGGACAGTACAGTGTTGTTGATACTCATAGGTTCATGGTGAAGTTCAGGTGTTGTGGGATTTTTTGGTGGGGGTTGTCTTGAAATGTTCTTGGAATAGGATGGTCTTTAGCTGTTTTCTGAATGATGGGAGATCATTATTGTTTCTGAGGTGGCTCGGTAGGGAGTTCCATAAGGAGGATGCATAGAGTTTGAAGGCTCGGTTGCATGTCCTTTGAGAGCATTTGGTTCTTTTGTGAGGGACTGTGAGGTAGTTGCTGGAGGTCTGTCTAGTCGTTTTGCCATGGGCTGGACAGGTCAGCAGGGTGCGAAGCTGGGTGTTCTGTGCTTGGTGGATGGCTTTTTGGGTGAGTAGGATGGACTTGTATTTAATTCTTGCCTCCAAGGGAAGTATGTATAGGTCTCTTAGAATTGGGGTGATGTGGTCGCTTTTCTTTGCTCTCTGAATGATTCTTGCTGTGGTGTTCAATGCGGTTCGGAGGGGGTTGGTCTGTGTGGTTGGTAGTCCATGGTAAATTATGTTGCAGTAATCCAGATGTGGGAGTGTCATAGCTTGCATCACCGTTCTGAAGTCTTGAGGTTCAAGGAGAGGTCTGAGACGCTGCACTGTTTTCGCCTTATGGAATATATTTCCTGTGGTTTTGGTAATTTGTTGCTTGAGGGTTAGAGCTTGGTCGATGATAATACCAATCCTTATATCAATCCTTTCTTATGCAACTCCCTAGGCGTTTCGGCATATGCTTTCTCAAGGGAAGATTTCAAATGCTGTAGAGGAGAACAGAGAACAATTATATAAAAACAATAAATATCATATGAAGATAATGACAACAAAAAACAAAAAGCAGCAATCCAGAACTTTATACAGCAGCACAAACCTTGTATGTCCATACAACAGCTCATGAGTAACCATGCACGATATGCACATCCTTCACACAAATGCTCAAACAGCGAAAAAGCACCGCGCATGTGCACTCTTATATACACCCACCCCACCTACATGACATCAGCACTAACCAATTACCAAAGAGATCCAAAAAACAAAACCACACAGGCATCAAAAAACACACTAATGACACCGGAACACAGAACAAATGTAATTTTACATCCACAGCACCATGGCACCAAAGATCACACCAAATAGCACTGCTCGGCAAAACCGAAACCACTTACCAAAATGGATGTAAACGGATAGACCAACCCACCCAACCCTTCAATAACAGGCATTCCACTCAATCTGGGCATTAAACCCTCTAGGGGCTACTGAATCAAGCTGAAAATTCCACTGCTCTTCCCGCCGCCCCAAAAACTGTTCCCTATCCTGATCACCACTATCAGTCAAAACCTGATCAATACAAAAGCATCACAAATCAGCAAACACATGTCCAACATCCAGACAGTGTTGTACGATAGGGGTTTCCTTGCCTCCACACCGTACCCGACTTCTGTGCTCACTTATCCTAAGCCTAAAGGAGCGAATGGTCTTACCAATATACACCAACCCACAAGACATCGAATAAGATAAACAACTAAATTAGAATCACAAGTAGTACAGCTTTTGCTAGTGTATATCTCACCTCTATGATTAAAGGCAGTGACCTCCTCAGAGACCTCACAAATAGAGCAATTGCCACATACCCGATGTCCCTGGGAATGCTCCATTGGACATACGGTACTAGGCAACACACTAGGACTCAACATATCATGCAAGTTTTTATTCCTAGTCCACACACATCTTAAATCCTTACCCCTAAGACCCGGAACTACCTGTATGACATGAAAACATCGCTTAACTATCCTCTGCAAAAGTTCAATAGCAGAGAGTGGTTGCTGTGTCCTCGCCCCTCCAGTCCGGTTCCACATGACACACAGTTTTTGTATTTTGTGATTAAATTTTCACCCTTGAGTTATCGTTTGCAGAGGATAGTTAAGCGATGTTGACGAGTCTCCCATCAATCTTCACAACTCTGTTGTCTTCATATAGTCCTGCTTCTCTGATGATTTATTCTGCATACAAATTAAAGAGGTAGGCGGAAAGTATACAGCCTTGTCATACACCTTTGCTGATTTTAAACCATTCTGTTTCTCCTTGTTCTGTTCAAATTGTTGCTTTTTGATCAATGTAAAGGTTGTGCAAGAGAACGATCAGATGTTCTGATATACCCTTACTTCTTAATGTGGCCCACAGTTTCTCATTCTTTACACAGTCTAAAGCCTTACTGTAGTCAATAAAACACATATAGACATCCTTTTGTTATTCTTTAGTCTTTTCAAGAATCCATCTCACATCTGCGATGATGTCTCTTGTTCCTTGCCCTTTCCTGAACCCTGCTTGCACTTCAGGCAGTTCTCGTTCCAGGTATGGTTGTAGTCTCTGCTGAATAATCTTCAGTAAAATCTTGCTGACATGTGGGATCAGGGCAATTGTATGATAATTTCCACAGTCAGTTGGATCACCTTTGTTTAGTATTGGTATAACCACAGATCTTTTCCAATCAGTTGGCCATGATGTTGTCTTCAAAATTTCCTGGCAGAGTCTTGCAAGTTATATTAACAGCCGCATCAGGTTGCTGTAATACTTCCATGGGAATGCCATCAATGCCTGGTGCTTTGTTCTTTGATAAGGCTTTCAATATTGCTTCAACTTCTTCTTTCATCACAAATAGTTCTGGATCATAAGGAACAGGTTGAAATGGCTGTTGGTCCTTCTGATCTTTATCATATAATAACTGTATATTCTTTCTACCTTTTTTGATCTTCTCAGCATCATTCAACATGGATCCTTGAGCATCTTGTAACATTCCAATTTGAGACTCAAATTTTTTCTTTAACTCTCGTAGCTTTAGGAAAGTTAATCTTGTTCTTCCTCTAATAGTTTCTGCTTCTATTTCCTTGTATGTGTCATTATAGCACTTCTCCTTGTCTTGCTGCATGTTGGAAATCTCTGTTGAGTTCTGCGATTGCCTCTCTTTCTACTCTCGCTTTAGCTTCTCTGCATTTCTGGGCAATTTTCAGTTTGTTCGGTCATCCATTTTGGCCATTTTTGCTTTTTCATCTTTTTTAGAGATTTCTCACTTTCTTCCAACACAGCCTTCTTGATGTCATCCCATAACTCTTCTGGAGCTCTGTCATTTGTATCTAAAGAAGCAAATCAATTTTTCAGGCAGTCTTTAAATTCCAGTGGTATATTCTCAAGATCATATTTTGCTACATTCATGAGTGGTTTGTTCTTTTTTCAACTTTAGCTTGAGTTTGTCTACTAGTAGTTACTGATCTGTACCACAGTCAGCTCCAGGTTTTGTCTTTTTTGACGTTATAGAGCTTTTCCATCATTGATTTCCACAGATATAGTCAATTTGATTTTTGTACAATCCATTGGGTGAAGTCCATGTGTTTCATCACAGCTTGTGTTGCGGGAAGAAGGTGTTTTAAGATAAATAGATCGTTGGTCTTGCAGAATGCTATCAGTCTTTCTCCAGCTTCATTTCTGTCATTGTCCACATTTTCCAACCACTTTGCCTTCTTCTTTGTTGCCAACTTTTGCGTCCAGTCATCCATGTCTATAAGGATATCCTGTTTGCATGTACTGTCAATTTCAGCTTGTACTCATCAAGTTCATCCTCTTCTGCAGCTGTTTTTGGGGCATATACGTGAATTATAGTTGTGTTGATGGGCATTCCTCTTAGATGAAGAGAAAGTAAGCGTTCACTAATTGCACTGTATTTCATTATAGTTCTTGCAAGTTTCTTCTTAATTATAAATGCAACGCCATTTCTTCTTTGTCTTTCATTTCCAGCATAGTAGACCATGTGATCATCAGATGCAAAGTGCCCGATGCCAGTCCATTTCAATTTGCTGACACCCAACAGATCGAGTTGTACACGTTCCATTTCATTCTTGACCGCCTCCAACTTCCCTTGGTTCATGCTTCGTATGTTCCATATCCCAATATGTAAGACATCCTTGCAGTTTCTGACTCTCATTTCATGCATAGCTATGTCAGCAGTCAGACGACCAAAGGGCTTTGATCCAACGACATCATAAATGCTGGCTTTACTCTGAAAAGTCTTCAGCTCCTCCCCAGTAGCCAGTTGAGTGCCTTCTGACCTGGGTGTCTCATCTTCCAGCACTATATTGCAATTTCTTTGTTGTGACTATCCATTGGGTTTATATGGCAAGATATGGAAGTAGATTGCCAGGCTTTTCTTCCGTGAAGTTTAATTTTAGTGTTGTTGCCGTTGTCACAGAAATGTGATCCTCAACTACCAACACTGTCCCATTCTGCTTCTGCCCAGATGTGTGGCTTGTCTTGGTCTGGCTCCTCAGCTGTGACCTGTCCATCTTGGGAGATTCTGCCAGTAGTTAAGCTACCAATAGCTTAGCCTTCAGCATCACTGATGCACACAAGCCCTCACAGCACGACAAGAAGCAAACCAAGTGACTGTGGCAATAGGGACAGATTTAGAGTGGGGAAAAATTAGGAAATGAGTTTTAATTTTCAACAGCAGGCACCTAAATTAGGCTTTTGAATCTAGCCCAATGAATGACTGGCTTAATTATAAAAGCATAACTTTTTTAACTTAATCTTTATTAATTTTCCAATATAATCCAGAACAAACTGAATATGGATGAATACAGAAATAGAATACACACTACAATTTAAGGAAATAACAACCAACTGGTATAGACCCCAAAATAGGAAAACCACAATATGGTCCCAAGAAAAAGAAAAACAAAAAAGAAATAGACAAAGATCATATAATATAGACCTTATCAAGAGCACAGATGTTAATAAATGGCAGCCGGTACGGGACTCACACCCCAGCCCGATCCATTCCCTGAAGAAATACACTCAATTGTTGGGGCTCAAAAAAAAGAAATTGCTTAGTATTATGTAACACAACACATTTACATGGATACTTCAACTTAAATTGCACACCCAAATCGAGAGCCCTCTGGCATAATGCCAAGAATTCTCTCCTTCTTTTTTGGGTATCCCTCGATAAATCGGGAAAAATCAATTTTTTTGACCCCATAAATTGGGAAACAGACATTTTAAGGAAATATAATCTTAAGACAGAATTTCAATCGGACTCAAATGCAAATGAAACCAGAAGAGTAGCACGACTGGTCACTACCTCCAAGGAGCTTTCCAAAAAGCCTGAAAGATCTAACTGGTCATTCACCGCAGCTCCTTCAGAGCCCTTCTCCCTGCTCTCCAAACCAGAAGAAATAGATACATATTGGGCATGAACAATGGGAGGTATTGAGTCAGAGGGCATGAGAAGTACCTCAGTAAGATACTTGTGGAGCAGTACCATAGAATCTAGCAGAGGAGATCTAGGGAAATTTAAAAACCTCAAGTTGTTCTTCCTAAGTTGATTATCCAGAAACTCCATACGCCGAACTGCAATCAGACGATCCTTGGCCTGAGTGTCTCCCAAGTTCTTTAGCTCTTCCACTTGGGCTTCCAGCCGTGTCACTCTGGTGGTCTGTTCTGCCAAATTAGAGTCCAAAACTCCACTCTGTACTTTTAACACAGACACTTCCTTAAATAAAACCCCCACAACAGGCAGCAGGGACTTCTGTAGGGCTGAGATAGCTTCCCATAAGCTATCTAATGTAACAATTGCCGGTTTTTCCAAGCATGTCAGCACTGGAGCTCCCAGAGCTGCAGGGGACCCAACAGACACCGGGTCAACCCCTCTGCCTGTTCCATCTGTCTGCACCGCTTCTCCTCCTCCAGATGGAACCCCAGGACAACTCGAGCTCCGTTTCGCGGAGACGCCCCCACCTGCATCTGAATCCCGGACCACCAGGGAATCCCCTACAGTCAGCCTCTCCACAAAACTCTTTCCGGGCTGTAGCGGCAAATCCTGTGAGGGGCTCAGCACCACCCCATTGCTCAGATCCGCCGAGGGACTCGACGGATCCGCCAAAGCCAAAGACGCCGCCATAGGAGAGAAGAATGCTGGAATCGAAGCCTGAATCAGACCAGCTACAGGTGAAGAAGCCTCGGGGGGCTTTGCTGCTCGTTGTTTCCTTTTCTTCCCCATTTAGTCAGACCAGGCTCGCGGAGCTCAGACCTCTTATTTCGGCGTCTGCTGCTTCGCCGCCATCTTGGGACCCCATAAAAGCATAACTTTTAAGTTCATAAATTTAGGTAAATTTCAGCTGAAAACTTGGCGTGGGGTGAGGTATAGATACTAATGTGCATTATTCGCAAAACATTATACATTAAATGGCAAAATTGTGTGGGTTTGTGTGGGGTTTTTTTTTTTTTTGCTTTAACATGTGAGTTTATAGAACATACACTACATAATAAGGAGATGCAAATATACGCAAAGCACCTCATTATTATGCAAATACAATAACACTGCTTGTATTAAACTTTGCAAGCTGTGTTATTTGTGCAAAAATAATGCCACATTTGAGCTGGCACTGTTTTTCCTCCGTGTGATCATTACGCTGCTAACATGCAGCCCAATGCTCTAAGGAGCCATCTTAAAGGGGCCAAGGTAGTGTAATTCCCACACCAACCCCACCAATCAGAACTCCCACAAGTGACAACCCACTGCACCCAAAACAGACTGCCCCGCACCTAACATAGGTGCCAAAACTAAGGGGCATGTTTACTAAACACCGTTGCTGTGCGGGTTCCCGTTAGTGTGCGGGTGCCATATAAGGAGTGGGCGGGCCAGGCCGAAAAATGGAAAAAAGGACCGTACCTGTGCGCATCGCGCTAATGTGCGGGTCCCACATTAGCGCGTGGGAAGGCTAAGCGGGGCGTTGCCGGGCACATAGAAGAGCACAGCCGTAGCACAATGTTGAAGACAAAAATCAATGGTGCAGGGGCCATGGATTCAATCCCCCAGTGTGCGCAACCAAAGGCGGCAGGGTGAGGCATGAATAGTAATGTTGAAAAATCATTTCAGGAGGCATACCACATTTGGGCGGCTGTGGGTGTTGCGGTGGTACGTTTGTGCAGAAGTAAGTAATATTTTGTGTCATGAGGCTATGCGCTGTAAAATCTGTGGTGCATTATGCGGCGCGCTGTATGTTGCTTGCGTTTCGTGCGGCATTAGGCTGTGCGCGGGACATCTTTTGCGTTTTGGGCGGCAGTAGGTGGTGCTGTGTTAGTTGTGGACGGCATGAGGCGGTGGGAAAATGTCCATACACAGGACCCGAGACGTAGCACAATGGTCAAGACACCAACCAATGGTGCAGGGGCCACGGGTTCAATACCCCATTGTGTGCAATCCAAAAAGGCTGGCAGAGGCATAAATAGTAATGCTGAACAAGAAAGTTTATGGAGGCACACTAATTTTGGCCGTCTCCAGGCGTCGCGCATGAAAGTTTGTGCGGCAGTAACTAATTTTGAGCGTCATTATGCGTATCGCTGGCAGATGTGGGGGGCATGAGGTGATGCGCTGGAAATGTGGGCGGCATCAGGCAGCGCGCTGTTACTCTTGTGCGGGTCTGGCAGCAGTAGGCGTCGCGCTGTTAGTTGTGAACGGCATAAGGCTGTGCGCAAATGTCCACACACAGGAACTGAGCCGTAGCACAATGGTGAACACACTGAACAATAGTGCAGGGAGCATGTCCCCAATCACCCACAGTGTTCGTCCACAACGAGGCACTATTTTAGGGGTCATAGAACGAATGTTCAGCATAAGGCGGTGCGCTGATGGGCATGAGGCGTTGCAAAATATCCTTTTGGAGGCACTGTAATAGTAGCCTGCAGAAGTGGCGCATTGATGGGTACACACAGGAACAGACCCACAGCACAATGATGATGACACTGACCAATGGTGCATTGATCAGGGGTTGTATACACGGCTGTGCAGAAATAGAAAAGGCTGGGTAAAGCATCACCTGTCCTAGGTAATATTGCCAGAGGAGGGACATGAAGTTATTGCCCACATAATGTGTTAGAGGCAAAAGGCGCTGCGCTGATATCTAAGCCAAATGAACAGAGCCACAGCAGAAGGGTGAACACACTGCCCAATGGTGCTTGCATCATGGGTCCAATCCCCCGCTGTGTCCAATGAATAAGGCTGGTTGAGCCATCACCTGTCATGATGAATAGTGAGCTAGGAGCCATGCTACCATCTATTGTTTTTACTACTGATAGCAAATGAACTATGGAAGCACTGTAATAGCAGGTAATGCATAAGGCGCCCATCAAGGTACCTCAGAGGTCAAATTGTAACGTGCACTGTCCACTAACGAAACACACAATGTTGTGTATAGGGTGTATTGTTTGCCGTAGGAGGCAGGGCATTGACCAAACACAGTCAGTGCTAGCACCATTGTGTATTGTAATGCATGGAAATCCAAAGTAGGTGAGCAGACATGCAAGATGGAACAGCAGTGTAGCAGAATGGTCATGGCACTGACTGAACGTGAAGGGGTCATGTGTCAAAATGAGCAGTGACTAAGCCTGGCTTACCTACATCTGTGTACAGCATGCAATTGGACAGCAATCTGTGAGGCCAGCTAAACACAAGCCCACCCCAGTGCACAGGAGTATGTCACCCTTTAGGGTGTCACAGAATGCACATCATAAACACCCATGTCAGTGATGGCGAGTTCACATGTAACCCAAACACTGCACAGATCTGAAAGGAAACGTAAAGCAGAACGACATGAACCACAGACATCACATGTGCTGCAGTACAAAAATGACATCCAGGCCATGTGGCATCCACAGAAATGCACACACAAATTGGGGCTAGCTGTAGCTATGTACAGAGTGATGGTAATGTAACATCCTATCATGATAGTGTGCGACAGACGACGTGAAGATGTGTCCAGCAGATGAGCCTGAAATAGCACGACAGGTGAAATCTCATGATGATAGTGGACCAGCGGTGCTATGCAGAGCACACACACAAGAGGCAACCATGGAGAGATGAAATGCAGGAAGGTGTAGGAGTGCAGGATGGGTTGTAGCAGCATGCACATCAGGGCAGGATGACACAAGAGCTGGGAGACAGAAGATGGACAGAACCATGGTTCAAAACGTAGATGAGGGTACAATGTGCTTACATCACAAACCTGCCAACATCTGGCCGCCAAAGACATGGAAACGACATCTGTACCACAAGCAGACACAGCCAAGAGAACAGAGATGAATCACACCGATGACCACTCCCACAAATCCAAAAACAACCAACGGTAGCACAGAACAACAACGTCCACGTCATAGCAAAGGCTGCATTCACAAACAGTCCAGCCACCCACACAACACACGTGCTGGTTGTAAGGACAGGCAAACCCACAGGAGAAAGCATGGAGAAATGCACCTGGTGATCTGCTGTGTACAGATCACATCACATTCTGTATATGGTACCAGGGACACATGCACACACACACAATGATATGTTATGCAGTGGATACAGCATGCAAAAGGAACAGACCACATCACCCCAATCGTGAACGACCCACACATACCCCTACCTGAAGCACGGACTAAATGCAAAGCCATCCCACCCACCCACACAGCCATACATCAAACACAGACACACCAAATCACAACCCAACAGTAATGAAACGCACACGGAAGAACTACCAGACCAGACGCCTCCAACCCCCTCACTGTACCTCTGAAATTAAACTAATGCCTGCAATGGACATGACATCTAGCGTCTGAACTGTATGCCTCCTCTTTACGGAAACCCCTACCAAGCTGCCCTGGAAATAAGACAGACCAAATATCTTCTAGAAAACAGCTGAAAACAATCCAGTACCAGGAAGTCCTCAACCCTTACACATAACCAATCCTATACGAATCAGACACTGTCCACAATCTGTCAATGTCCATAGCATGTCCTATGTGCCCTGCGGTCACCCTCAATGTAGCCTCCCTGGGGATGGCCCTGCCCTACCTGTAAAACACCCCCCCCCCACTTGTAATGTAATGCTGATATGACCCGCAGAAATGTTGCATCAACATACACCTACATAAATGAATACATAAAAAATAAACACAACAAGAGGAAAGTAAATAACCTACAAGGGCAGTGCTTGATCTGTGCTGGAGCTGCCCAGCAATTGCGGACAGGATAGGAGCCAGTTCAACATGAGAAAAGGCGCAGCACACACCTGCTCAACCTCAAGATGACCACACCCCCAGGTGCAGTGCTGTGCAAACAACATTAAGAAAGAGACCCATGTAACAGCTAATATGTGCTGGCTAGACAACACAGAGTGAACACCTTGCTGTACACTGACGACAGACAAGGGTGTGTGTGGAGGTGATGAAGCAGCTGTTAAATAATGTTCCAGTTACCATATATTCCAAAATAAAATAAGATGTTGTGAGACAAACTGCTAAGCACTGTGTGAACAAACATGCCCCCAACCATACACACAAACAACACACTGAGGTAAATCAAGACATTATATTCCAAAGGGAGGGCTTGTATGGGGATGTGCACCACTCAGTGATGTGCCAAATTGCAGACACATACACAGCTGTCATCAAACACCAATGTGAGCACAGGGGTCCATGGAAATTACCAGCAAATCCATAGACACACGTGTAAATGTGGTCCATGAGTGGAGGAGCAGTCTAGTGTCCCCAAAAATGTCTTGCACACAAGGCAAACACGCATCATATCACAACAGCACACCATGCGCCCCGTGGCTGGAAATTACCAGCAAATCCATAGACACACGTGTAAATGTGGTCCATGAGTGGAGGAGCAGTCTAGTGTCCCCAAAAATGTCTTGCACACAAGGCAAACACGCATCATATCACAACAGCACACCATGCGCCCCGTGGCAAGTCACTGGAGGTACATGTGCAAGAAAACCCTGGATTCCCATGGTCCCAAGGAGTCATGTGTGATGGAATGTTAAACATTGTACTGCATGTATGTCACAGAGATAAAGCAGAGAAAGAGACACATGTCTGAACAATGAACATATTTATTTCTCTAACACGTCTCATACATACCATACACAGTGTAACCAGAATTGCAAGGTGGGTCCCACCCTGGCAAATGATGGGAACACAGTCAACAAGGTCAAAATGCACATGCCACGCGAAGGTCAACTCCAGAGCAAAACATAATGGCACAAGAGAAAATGTTCATCAGGTGCATGATATGCACTGTGTAGCAGGGCCACACACCACAGCAGATGCTGCATGCACACAATGTGTCACTCACATATGAGTGCATGTAGACTACAGGTGTCGCAGGATGAGAAACCAAAACACATAACATTTCCCCCCCAAACATAGCCCTCATGCAACAGAGGAGGTCACCAAATGAAAAAAACATATGCTGCCAAGATGTTGTAATGTGACAAACACATCTGCAAACGAATGTCAGAACTCCCACATAATGGCTGATCACCACATCAGCAATGCGTCAATGTACACCCCAAATATCATCTCAAGCTTACTGACTATATGCTAACAGGTAGCAGGGACACATGAACACAGAGTGAATACAAACCACACAACCGGCTGAATTGTGTAGACATAACACCATGCAGGAGGTTCCCTTGCATTGTCTGTTGGTTACACAGTCCCTGGCCACATATAGCAGGTTCCATGGAATGCAGATGTGTAGTACGAAAATGGACACCCACACTAATACACCCCAAATATAATGTCCTAATGAGAGTGTGGTAAATGCAGGGGGTAACACAGGACTGTGCAGACGTGCAATGCAAGGTGTGGCCATACATGCAGAGTGTCATGTCTGAACATCAAACAAAAACAATAATCAGCATGTTAATATGCAAAGGATGGAAAATAATCTCACAGCGCACCACACCGAGGCCATAGTTCCACCTGTTGTGGCTCACAAACATAGTCACTCCGATGCACAAGCACCAGCCGGACACTAACATGGTACAGTGATGCCACACATGAATGTCAACCCCATTGCCGCCTCCACACATCAATCAAGGATGGTGGTGGGCATGACCGCGTGTTATTGGCAAAACATGTAGCATGTCCAGGTGTGTGGCAGGTGGACATAGACAATTGGAACGCTGTAACTGTTCCCCCCTGGCACAATCACGGCTGTATGCTACAGTTCAAATAAACAGATCAGGGTATCCTGTGTGCCATGTCACAGACATGGGCCAAAGCTGTGCACTAAACAACCTGTGAGGAATGTCCAAACGACACAGATGATGTCAGTCCCTGATGCGCAAACTGTACCAAAAGCAAAGGTTCCCTGACATCCAAAATATCACTTACAAACATCCCATGCAAACATGGGCATGCATAGTAAAGTGTCACATGCCAATATGGCACAGTCCCTGGAAGTTCATCTGTGTCCCTGCAATCAGCAGGACTCTCAGCTACAGCATGGCACAAACTGTGTGCTGTACATGTCTGTCATGGTCAAACCAGCAGTCCAAGAGCAATAATGTCCAGCACAGGCCTGTGTTCCACTCACAGAAGTCAAACATCAAATGGGAGATTTCCCAGGAAACAATAACATGGTGCACTGTCACACAACAGGTGTTGGATGGGGAGCCGAGATGCACTGGAGGAAATGGGTCTGTCATGTCCACTGCCCTGTGCAAAGAAAGGATAGGTATGGCCAATATTAGTAACCCTGCAACAACAGCACAAATTGCCACAATGCACAAATTTCAGATTAAAGTGATGCAAATGCAAACATGAGAGGATATGCACATCAAATAAAACACAAATGGGAAGGAAAAGTACATGTTGCTGCAGACACGGGTGTCACATGGAGATGGGTATGTTAAATACCATGTCACACAGGCATCTCACAGCTACACACTATATGCATCTGTTTGTGTCTACAGAGATGCAACATTACATGTCCAAAAGATGAACTGATACCCCACAACAGGTACAGCCAGATGTAATCACAAAAAAACAAAGGTGTAACCTAACCTATGTGTCCATCATGTGTCCCTCATCAATTCCATCAACTGCTGCATATCCACACCAGGTCACAGCGAACGGAGACGATGTCAGGCCAACCAGTAGAACCAACATGTAAAGTCACACATGAGGGATCTCCACATCATGCCTATGTAAGAGAGAATGAAATGTTGCTCAACACCAGTCCCACATAACACAAGACACAACTCTGCTCACCAGAAACGTGGACGATGATGAAAAGGTGAACAGCACTACTGTAGAGGTATCAAACCCCACAATGCCCCCCAGGTGCCCACACCCATCACAGCACATGACAATGTATCATGCTTGTACAATGCAGCACCACATAGTCAACCCATAAACACCCACCCACACAATATGCATCGTACAATGTGACAGCTGTAATACGTGGCCTGTCTGTGGCCAAGTGCTAATTTGTGCAAATAATGGTCGAGTCACATGCAATGACACCCTGATGATGGCCTATCTAACTAAGATGGTGGAGGCAGCAGGTGTAGGTTCCGCCAAACAAGCCAATCAAGGCCCACATGTGGATCTGGTGTAAATCTAGCCGAAAATCCTTTACAGCACAAATAATGGACACAACCGCACGTGGAGATGTGTGACAACAGCAAAATATGGGTGAGAGCGGCTCACAGAATATACGTTAACAACACCAGCTGCAAAATATGATACATAACAGGCTAGATGTTGTCCACCTGACATCACACACATACAATGTATCTGTAGCTCTACACACCCTGGACTCCAGCATCTCGGCTGATGTTCTGCCATGTGCCAGTGACACACACCGACAGCAGTGTCATCACGTATGTCCTGTGTAGTGGAAAGAAAAAACAACCTTGTCAGGTTCCAGCGGGGAACGCCACACTGCAACATACTGTCCCTAGCTGTAATACACCAAAACATGAACCAACAACGGACTGTGCACCCTCACACTGCACAGATCTTGCACATGGGAGAGGCACCATGTACATGTGTGATGCTAATTCCAAGGCCCCCCCACATCCCTCAGATGCCTCCCCCCCCTCCTGCTGTCCCACACACGTGCCAAAACAGGTGGATGGACACACCATGTTGGTGACGCATCCCAAGGTCACACTATACGTCTGTGTCTCCCATGTTGAGACCAACACCCCCCTCTCTGTGTGTAGTACCCTCCAATTTTGTCTTGTAGCACAGTGTAAATACCTCTGTCACCTGGAAATATGCCTCAATACCACCTGTATCCACTGTGTAGATGCATATTATGCAGTGTACATCTCCCCCAGCAAAGAATAATGACAGTTGTGTGCTTATCATGTGCCGAAATACATGGCAATGTCAGCACCATGTCTGTCCAAAATAACCCCCATGTCTGTATGTCACCTGACCATGATCGTTGCATGTTAACCCATTGTGTAACTGTGAGAATGTCCACCCAAGGATAGTTTCGATGTCTCACTGGCCCAAATAACCACCACATAGGTCTGTGTGTGTATGTGGATATAACATCCCTTGCTAGTGTCCTCAAGGTATCCGTGTCTCTGTACTGTGCTCTCCTGCCATACACACAGCATGTCCCAGAGGCATGAGGCAGATGTAGAGATACTATCAACTACATATGCCACCCCCAAAATGGAAAACCCCAAAAAACTGCAAGGCCCAACACATCCAGCGTCACAGTTGCCTAATGAAATCCACCCATTGAGGATCTGAGCCACTGCACATCTGTATGTGTGTACATGTAATATAATGCAATGCATGACTCCACCACAAATGGACTGTAGCAATCATATGGCCCCCCTGGCTGCACACTGCACATGTCCACATAATTCACCATATCCATGTCTGTGACACCTGATGAGGCATACCTTACCACACACTGTGCTGTTGCAGCAATACACGTGACACGTTATCAATAACACCATTGGAACGTTATCAGGCGCATGTGTACTGTGCTATGTCTGACATATTGCATTGAAAATATCCAACATACAGACATAGCAAGCTGACAGGAGCAGAACATACACACACAAGCACCCACAGATTGTACTACACAAACAAAGAGCCCGCATGAAAGCTCTCCACAAACATGGGCCCCCCTATCACACAAAACCCCTTACCATCTGCCAGACACCGGGCTCCTCACACACAAGAACAACAAATAACTGTGTCTGCACAGCAGTTGCTATCACAAAAAACCACTAACTGGTACTGTGACCCCCAAAAGCTCTGAAAGATGTAGCAACACCCACTGACCCAATACACCAACAGCTGCTACTGTGCTCTGTCCACATTGTCCATCACACACCCATGACTACATGTTATGATGGATGTTTACCAAAAGGACAATGCAGTGTTGCATCTGAATGCTAAATGGTCAAAACATCACCCTTTATAAACCTCACACGCACACAACAGCACATATATGTGGGTAGATGTGCAATACATACCAGTGAATCTGTCTGCAATCAATCGACGCCTGACCGTAGTGCCTGCCTGTGTGTCACCACAGGCACGTACAGGGGGGCACGGTGGATCCTCCTCCACATCCTCATTAATCTCTGCAGGGATATCATGCCTGAGAGCAATGTTGTGCAGGATGCAACAAGCAACGATAATCTCTGCAACAGTCATTGGCGAATATTGTAAGGCCCCACCTGTTCTATCCAGACACCTGAAGCGACTTTTCAACACGCCAAAGGTGCGTTCTATGACTGAGCGGCTGGATGCGTGGGCCTCATTGTACCTCCGCTCTGCACGTGTCCGTGGTTGACGCACAGTTGTCATGAGCCAGGGCCGACACCCATACCCTGCATCACCTGCAGAGAAGAATGTTGCATGTGAATGAATGAGCGCATAACACCATCAATTGACAGACGTATAGACGAGAGAGACAACCCACAACACATCAGGAAAGACATATTTGACATCACAAATATCCACCAGGCCGAACAACACCTTTTGTGATAGACACACAACAAATGCCCTGTGAAGTCAGTAGAGACATGTCAGAGAACAACACAATCCCACCTTGTCCCCCAAAAAACCCCCTATGTTGAGCACACGTGCCCTGTCATGTGGCTCATGTTCTCATCACCGACACCATCACCATCAATGGTAGACTACGCAACAAACACACATGACATATACAAACAATATATGTCAGCAAATTAAAGAGCACAATAATGTGTGCTGAGCCAATGTAGGCGCACACAGACAACATGTCTGACTGTGATGTCAGCCAGGATGAACACAATATCACCTTGACACCCCATGTCCTCAAAGGTCTCCATATCTACAGTGTAACGCAAAATGCTGTTGACTGCTGTCCACAAACCATCTCAGTACACACCATGTCTACTGTACCATCACCGTTCCATCCTTGTTAAGCTGCGCTCCACTGAATTTAACATTGTAGGCCACATGAGTTGTAAAACATCACAGCTACTGAGTATGACAACGTTCCTGTGTATGTCCCACCAATACCCCTACGTCAGGCCACAACATAGGCCCATGTCCTTGCTGTCACCTCTCCCAAATGATGAGTCACATCAGGAGAATCACGGACAATGACACCTAGGCACTGCACATATGCAGTGGACAAAGGTAATGCTAACCCTAGACTCGACCCCACCCCTGTAATGGCAGAGGACAAAAGCATTTCCCCAGCTATGCCAAAAAGTACACCCAATAGCAAAGGCAAGGAACATGCATCATATGTTGTCAACCCCCTCCCCCTCCTGTCCAGCAAACAACAGCTGACAAACCCATGACTGCTTGAGTGTGTGGCCCTCACACGCACATGACAAGCATGAGGAGCATGGATTGTAAATAACACACATCTGACATGACCTAACACAGGTACAATATAAACCCATCCATACACAGGTGGGTGCGAATGCCCCCCCCCCAATACCTGTGTCCAGAGGGAATAGAGACGCAAGTAGCAATACACACCCGAGACACACATCTGAACAGGTGCATATGTTCCGTAACACCACCAGCATTTCTACATCACATATGGCTTCGAAATGGATGTGACATGGCTACTCATGTCCCCTGTTAAACAATGTCTACAGTCCTGTAATTAGGTAACGTCACAACATTTTTCGGTTTGCTGAATGTGAGTTCATGTTGCTGTTGCACAGTGGGCAAATACTGCAACACATGGGTGATGTTACGGAAACACATACATATATGACTAATCATAGAAGATATATATGGAGATACTCACCCAGCAATATACAGTCACCGTACTGTCCATCCTCAAATTCCCTAAATAGTGCTGAGCGATGCAGGATATAGGAGTCATGGGTGGACCCTGGAAACCTTGGGACCACATTCAGAATATGCAGATTAGCATCACATACAACCTGAACATTCAGGGAATGGTAGTGTTTGCGGTTGCGGAACACCACCTCCCTGTCTCTGGGCAGGACCAGGGCAACATGTGTGCAATCAATAGCTCCCATCACGTGTGGTATCCCAGCTAAAGCCTCAAAGGCCTGGTTCAGGGTCCCCCATTGTTGCCTACTGTGGGGAAGGCCTATGTAATCCCCCACCCGGCTGACCATAGCACGCAGTACTTGGTGGAGACAGCGTGAGAAGGTGGGGCGGCCACAGATGACTGGAAACAGCCAGAGGCAAAGAAATGTAAGGCAGCAAGGAGCTTGACTACACCTGGTATGGCATGGGACCGGCTAGTCAGGGTCTCGAGGTCAGGTCTCAGATCCTCATACAGCCCCCTAATAGCCCTTGTGCTCAGTCGGTACAGGGAGATGACCTGGTCCTCACGCATGCCCTGGAGCTGGGCCCTGGGCCTATAGAGCCGCATCTGCCGAGCCTGCACCTCAGCACGCTGTCTGTGCCGTCCCCGCACAGCACCTCTCTGGCCAGCCACCACAGCAGCAGGTCTGAGTTGCTGCGGGTCCACACCCATGCCCTGTGCCACAGCCCCATGGACATCATCTCCCCTGTCCAGCAACCGCAGCATCTGCCCACGTCTTTGGGCACATGCAACAACTATTATGTCCTCCATGTAAGCCCCTCTGTGACTACACAAGCACAAGCACACAGACACGCACAGACACACAGACATGCAGACACACACAGACACACACACAGACACACACTTCCCTAAACACTGGACAAATGGCAAACCACAACAAACAACAAAGACAACAAACAAATCCCACAATATGGCTCACAACACCTGCTCTCAGATTCTCCAAACAAACACACGCCGCGCCTACAAAAACACCCTCAATGTTTCCGACTCAGCAGTCTCCTTTTATACAGGTTACTGTTATTTCCCGTTTTTTGTTACCGCGCCGCTTGTGCGCGGTGCGCATGCGCAGGACGTCACGCATCGGCGTCTGTCTGTGCGTGCCGCGCATGTGCAAATGTTGTCACGTGTGCGTGTGTATGACTGCGATGCGCATGTGCCAATTGGGGCGCATGTGCGTTTGTGTGTGCGCGGAGCCCATGTGAACCCCGTTACGCATGGGCGTATGCGTTGCCGCGACGTCATGATCCACACACAAACGGCCATGCGCTAAGAGTTGCGCCTGCGCGTCGCACACACAACTGTAGAGCGAAACGCATGACCATGCGCAATTCCACACATGCGCGTCGCACAAGCAGCGCCGTCGCACAGTGACGCATGCGCAACGTATGCTCCGTCCAAAAAACTACAAATGCACCCAAACGCAAGCCAAACGTTGAGGGTTGGTTGAGGAGCTAGAGCGATTGTAGAGAGAGGTGTTGTACTTGAGAGGCGGTGTAGTGAGAGGTGGGTCTGTGTCATTTGTGTAGCCATATTTTCCTGTGTTGTATGATAAGTACCCATATCTGTAATCTGTCATTGTGTGTGTTAACTTGTCTGTGTATTGTATTGTTGACTGTTCTGTTCCTGTGCTGTGTGCCCTGTGCTGGGGTCGTGGTTGCTGTGTCTGTCAAGTGCCTGTTGTGGGAGGGACAGAGGGGGTGAGGTGCGGTGGGGAGACGAGTGGGGAGGTGAGTGGGGAGCAGAGAGGAGGGAGGAGGGCGATGGAGAGACAGAGTCGGAGCCAGAGGGGGAGGGGGAGCGAGAGGGAGACACAGAGGGGTAGAGAGAGGGATAGGGAGAGGGAGGGAGGGACAGAGAGTGGTAGAGAGAGGAATAGGGATAGGCAGGGAGGGACAGAGACAGAGAGTGACAGAGAGAGGGTGAGAGGGAGGCTGAGGGTGGGGGAGGCTGAGCCCGGTTTCCATGCAGGTGAGGTGGTGCCGCCAGTACCACTGGTGGCAGGGCCTGCGGGGACTGAGGGACCTGTGGAGGTGGGGGCAGCGCCAGGGCCATCAGTACCTGCCCAGCCCGCTCCCAGCAGGCACACTGGGAAGAGGAAGCGTGTCCCTGTGTCTGAGGCCCTCAGGAGGAGGGCAATAAGGTTCACAGACGCTGAGAACCACAACCTCCTCTCCCTGGTCCTTGAAAACTACGAGGTTCTGTTTGGCCGACAGAGCACACGGACAGGCACAGCAGGGCGTCAGGCGGTGTGGGAGGAGGTCCAGCAAGGGGTTGCCGAGGCAGGGGGCCCCCTACGGGATATCGATAGCCTGAAAAAAAGATTTTCAGACATCAAAAGAGGTGTACGGCAGCACCTCTGTGCCGAAGAACAACATGCTAGGGGTACAGGAGGGGGGGCCCCCTACCAGCCATGCTGACGGCCCTCGAGCAACAGCTGGCCGAACGCCTGGGTCCGGTGTACACCTATGGGCTGCCTGCGCTGCTGGATACTGCAGAACCACATGCAGGTATGTATGTCACGCATATCCATCACATCTCATAACCTCCCTGATATGACCATTGTGTACACAGCTGACATTTGCAGATGCACACACATAATTATCTCCCCAGTCCAAGAATGTCCTTAGCCTGGTGTCTGAGGCTGTGTGCACACCCCATCATACCCTATGGTGTCCAACACATAGACACAGTGCCACCACTATCCCCGGAACCATGAGGCTCTGAGATGTGTTGCGCACTGTGTTTTGGGTTGTATCCCTGAAGGTGGAACGATAAGGCGGTCCGAGTAATCATATGTAGATGGTGATTAATGTCTCCCACCGCATGGGGTCATGGGACAGTTGTCATGGAATATATATTGGCCAGGGTAGGGGCAAAGGAAAATGGTCACCACAAATGCAGTATACAGAAATGTCCCTCCAAACTGTATTTAACAATCCGTCATGTGTTTGTTTTGTATAGAGTATTGTAAACATGGGGAACAGACTATAATGTACCTGTACTGTAACCCAGGTACCCAGCAGTGTCATGTGTCCTTTGTCAGGAGCCCTGCAGGCAGGTACACACACAGCAGACGTATGAGGATAGTGGAGGAACATCCAGGCCTTGCCGTACCAATCTCTGACAGTCAGACAGGTTCTGAAAACCCTTTGTCCTGCAACACAATCATTGCCCATTGGGAAGCCAAGGGTATATCAACCCCGGGGGTTTCCCATGATCGCACCAACCTCTGGCCATGTATTGCATCTATGGGATCTCTGAGCTCATTACAGGGTAACTATGCCATCAGTACAGCTGGACTGTTTGCAGGTCTCACTACCCTTTGGGAAGGTTATTGCTAGCAGATGTGAGATCTGGATGAGACATGATGTCATCTGTGTGTGAACATCTATGACATGCAGTGTTGGTACCCCTCTCCCACCTGTGTGTGTATGCAAGTAGTGGATGACACAGGTCAATTGTATGAGGGGTGTCCCTGAACCGTGCCTCACACGTACGACACTCAGATTCCCCCTGGATGATATCTCCCCCATATAGATATGTTGTGTCACGCACACAAGAGTACATGGTACATCTCCCAGATGTCCGTTGATATTATCTGGGTATGTCCCAACCCACGTCAGCCTGCAGCCACCTGCCCTCACAATGGCTGATTGTGATTAGGTCAAACACAGCGGTCAGCCAACCGGGCTGCCACTTGAAACTGTCACTGGGATGAGGGACACCATGTACCTTGCCGTGGGGAGTCCACGCATATCTGTGGCCACTCTGCCCACCTCTCCATGGGTCAGCTGTTCCCCCCAGAGGCCCAGGCATCATTCTTGTGTCTCTCAGTGCACACACCTCACGTTGTTCCGGATGGTCCTGTCAGTCACAGAATCACCCTGGAAAAATGCTGGTGTGTTTGCGAGTACAGTGCCCTATGAATGCTGCTGGCCAGTGCTTGCCCTAAGAAGCCACATGTTACAGCAAAATGTGCATGTCCCTGGCCTTCACGTTGTTTCATATCCCCGTTTTCTGCTCCCCTGCCTCCCTGCCACTCACCCTCTGTCTCTCTGGCTCTCCGTGTTTCGCAAGCTGCCCCTGCATTGGGCAGTCTGCCCCCTGATGTGCTGTGGTCCATCAGTGTCCCAGCCATCCCCCTCTCCCAAGGTGAGGCGTGTCAGCTGATTGGATATGTGTTCCGTGTTGTAACTATAGAAAAGCATGCATGCACCTGCATGAACAGAACCTTACACCTGGACGCCATTTGTCCACATGGTATTTGTGTGTGCAATCACGTCACAATTCCCCCCCCCCCCCATGTCACACCACAAAAACACCACGAGATGCAATACCCAGAGGGACAAATATATAGCTGTGTGATACACAGATGTCACGTATCCTACATAGGCTATGATTTGCTGTCAGCCGCATGGCCAATGACTGTACCCTGACGGTGCACCCCCACCCCCAAGGTTTCAGGTACAGAACATCCATCACACACATCCCAATCAACGTCGGAGAGGGTAGTTTCCACAGGACTATGCATCATGTGGGTCATGTATCTGGGGCATGTGTAGAGGTAATGCACATACCCAATCACGTGCAATCTGTGCCAGTGCTATCACCCTCCCCTACCTCACAGTCACACATGTACACGGTCAGTCAAATGTGGTGACATGTGACTGTTGTGGGGGACGGGGACAGCACAGAGTATGGGTGGTGGTGCGTCATGGGTAGCCTAGTATCCACACCTGCCAGCACAGCAGGCAGCCAGTACAGCAGTGCGGGCATAGATATTCCCTGACACATGTTATGGGAAAAGTATTGGCCAGGTGTGTCAATACACGTATGCACACAACCGAAGGGCACCCTTCCCCTGACCCTGTGGCTGCAGCAACACATGACCTGTGCTGTGACGATGACATATGTCCGCACTGAGATATGTTGTGGACCCTCTCAGCTGCAGCTAGTCCTGTATTGGCGTGTTTACCCATGGCCCCCATTTAGGATACAGGGACACATACAACATGTGTTACACATCCCAGCAGTGTCTGAAACAGTTCCAGACATGTCATGGTGTAGCAGCCCCTAACCAACTCCACCATCACTGCCCTATGTCACCTCATCTGTCATTGTGCATTTGTCTGTGACTGTTTCCTTTGTATCTGACATACTCTACGCACACTGCTACATGTGCCTGTCAATTGTCCCCAGATACTCTGCAGTGGTAGCTCCCTACATTGTAGCTTCGTGGCAAACACATGTAGCACTGGGGAGACAGTATGTCCCATGGGAATCTGCCGTGTGCAATGGCATGCACACTCACACCGAAACTATCATGGATGGTGTACCTGTTGGTGCTGTGTAGCCCTGTCTGCACATACGTTAGCCACATGGGGTGTGGGATGGACTGCTGGATAAATGCACATATGAGGATATAGTCAAACATGGAGGCCACACAGGCCGTGCACGGCTGACTCCCAGACCAGTTTCCCTGACACAGGTACATGGTGTTGGGCGATAGGTATGTGGGTATGTGGGGGCCCTGTATGCAGCACACATTCAGAGTCCCCAGAATATCACATATGTGTAGTATGGATCACACACATAGATGTTGCTGTACAGCTGACACATCTGTTTTTATCTGTGTTTGCACACAATACAGGTGACTATGGTACATTGCCGACACATGCGGAGCAGGAGGAGGACGAGGAGGAGGAGGAGGAGCTGGGGCAGGAGGAGGGGGAAGAGGAGGTGTGGCAGGCAGCTGAAACAGAGGGCCCTGATACTGTAGCCGATGTGGGGTTTCTTCCCCAGGGGGAGAGCCCAGGTCCCCGTGAGGGTCACATGGGGCCTCCACGGAGCCCCACACCACCAATGTTGTCTGCAGCAGGAGCTGCTGCAGCAGCACCAGGCCGCAACGAAACAGGGGAGGATGTGCTAATAGCTGAGCTGCGGGCCCGTGGTGCTGCATCACAACGCGACAGTGAAGGTGGGTAATGAACAATCTTACCATGACCCATCACTATGCTGTGTGTACATAGGCTATCAGGTGTGCACCCTGTGGCAGGACTGTCAATATTAAAAAAGCCACACACAGACACGTGGTGTTACAGAAGCTATCATTGTGAGACACGTCAGCGTGTAGTATGTGCAACACAGTGCTGGCAGTGGAATCAAAGTGTGAGCCACACATGCACAGCAAACTATATATCAGGACACACAATTGGTGTGTCGTAGCAGTACCACTGAGCTATTACTCTGTCTCCGGTTATACATCCCCTATGTTTACTGTGCAGTGTGTTTGCCCACACACATGTGCACAGCTGAGAGGGAGATGTGGAGGGGCGTGGCCGTCACAGCCACAACACACACCTCAAATCCATCTCAGGGGTGTGTCTGTGGTGTATGTGACAGCATACCCTCTACAGCTGTGATATGCGTGTCCACATTACACAGTACACATTTGCGTTACATAATGTTTGTGCCTTTGTTGCCTAATGACAATGTTACACACAGCCTGACAGCCCAGAGAGTGTTAACACCTACAGATGCAGATGTCACAGTACTGATGCGTCTGGTGCCTCATTGTGTGGGGGAACACCAAATGAAGAACATATAACAGGTCAATGTAAGCCTCATGGCTGTAGCACACCCATGTGGCATTGCTACATTGTGGCAACTGTCCCCTGGGGCAGCGGGAATCACGGTTCACATACAAAGGCCTAACCTATGTTTGATAGGCAACGTCATAATGACCCCATCCAACATAGCCTTTATCAACAGGTGTCCACACAGCATCATATACGACATTATCGTTCACAGTGCCTCATACACACAGAGATCACTATGTCCACACTAGACACGATCAGATGTACCTCTACCCTGGTTGGGGTGGAAACACTACCCTGCGGTCACGTGCATGCCCACAACTAGGGTTGGCTGTGTGACATACAGACAGAGTGGTGACGCTGTCCTGCACATGTATATTCCTGCAGCACAGCCGTCTGAGGCGGCCGGCCATTAGGGGCGGTGGGCCATATTACGTGTCCTTGCATCAGCATTGTGGATGCGGCCATCAGGTGATGTGGTTGTGGGGGACACTAAATGCAGTCCAAACTGTATGGCATCACACAGGTAACATGTGATGAGCATAAGTTGTGTTTTGGGGTCACCAGGTATACAGGCAGACCCGGTATAGGTTCCCCTAACCCCAAACAGACAAAAGATCCCACATCCCAAACACACATCTCCCAAAGGAAACGGAAAACTGCTACAGCAGCAGCCTATTCCTCACCCTCGTGACATTGCAATTCCAGTCAGTTCACCTGAACAAAGCAGTTCACACTCACTGTAACATGCCCAGTCAAGCATGTATGTACAGTTGCGCTCATCCACTGGGGAAGAGCTTGTGATGCCATGCGGCATGGTAGTCAGGAAGGTGAACAGCAGTCTCATACAGGTCCAGCATGTGACCAATGGCTGTATGGACAGGTGAGGTTGTGCTCACCTTCCCCTGGCGTCCACAATGGCCTATAGAAGGCAGAGACACATTCTATAATTTGACCCACCACACCCACTACAGATGATATACAGTGCTCCTGGCAAAGGCACATTCCCTGACATGACCAGGAGATACTGATGTTCGTGTGCCAAATGCAACTGCTAGCTCCCCCTCTGTGCTGTGCGACCCAGGGAGTGGTATACATCCAGGAACATCTGGCCTGGGGCTTGATGAGAGCAAACTGCTAATTCTCCCACTAGGGATCTCCTCCTCCCTTTGGAACTGTGTCACAGACACCTGCCCTCTTCCCCCTGAGGGATCATACATAGGTGACGTGTGTTGTAACGTGCTTCCTGACGTCATTCCATTCCTAGGCCGTGGGAAATGTTTGGGCCCTTGCCCGTGGTTTGTACGGTTGGTCTCCAAGTGACAGCTGTAGTAGTTGGGATCATCACAGGTTGCATTCTCCCCTCTGACCCTGCTACTTGCCTTGTAGGTTCCGGTTATCCCATTTGGGATACCAAGATGTCTTAGCCCTGCATTGCTGTTTCCACTACTGGACTACGTTGCTTAACCTGTCTCATTGTGCTCACCTGGCTCTTGCCTCCACAATACATTGTCTCGTGGTTGGTGTATGCCCTGGGCTACCCTCACCTGCAGAATGACACTGTTTAAATGTCTGCCATGTCGCCGCCCTCACTGCGTACACCTTCTCTCACCCTACCGTGTTAGTGGCGACTGGGTGTGCCTGTAGGCTAGCATTGGATGTGTGTGTTTGTGATCTATGTTCCCTTTGGGATCTATGCTAAGGTAAGCCATCCCCCATGTACAGGTACACCCTTTGTCCCCTTCCCTACCCAGGGCTGTGTGCCACCCGGAGCAATACAATATGCAACACTGATGTGTACATTTGCATGGCTGCTAATATTGCACCGTGGAACACCACATGTCAATAGGGCACGTGATGTGTTGTGACCCGATGCACACCTCACTCCTGCCACGCCTGCTGCCAGGCACAATCAGGGATGCCCCACCCCCCTATATCTGGGGCTCAACACTCCCATCTGAGGCCTGCCACTAGCATTTGCATGCCTAGCATACCCCTGTACATGTACGTCTGGCGTCTGGGACCCTGTGCTGCAGTATAACAACATCACCATGGCCCTTGACAGCACGCAACATGGGCCCCAAGGTGTACATGCACTGTTATCTGCCCACTGGGGTCACCCCCGGGAGGGGTGGGTGGTGTGAGATAACCTTAGCTGTCAGCCACATGTGGGAGTTGTGGTTCAGCCCTGGGGATGTTCTGGGAACTGCTGTTCACACCCCATCGCTCATTGTCATGAGCACTGCACTGGTCACATGGCCATGGTGTGTGTGCCCGTCTGCTCTACCCCAACATTGTCTGCCTGTATGCATCCCATATCTCTTACTCATTGTGTATCCCCTGGTGTTGTTGCAGTCACTCCCACACCCTCCAGCCACCCACACCATGGACACTTATTTGCTGTCTGTCTCTGATAGTACCGGTACATCTGATGGACGTTGTTGTTTTTGCGCAGACGGTATATCCCTGTGTCTGTGCCTCACATCACGTACATGGTGCATGTCCTGTGCGTGGCCATGGCCTACACCTTTTTATAATGTTTCCTTACAGCACAATATGTATTTCATTAGTACAGTTTGTACCATGCAAAGGGAATTTGTGTGAGATGTGTTGCGTAGTTGTGCATGACAATGGTACCCTCCACAGGTATCTCACTGACCACCATCTCTTCCCCACACAGGCATTCGTCAGGAACTTGCAGCTCTACGGCACACAGGTGAACGCCTCATACAGGAGGTGGGGCATCTGCACCACGACATCCGAGAAATGCCATTGGGGAGGATGTGTGTGGCCATGGACTGCATCCAAGCTGCCCTGGAAAGGATGGCACCACCGCCCCCGCCGCCAACACCGCCACCACCACCACCACCCCCGCCACAGGATGACCGGGTGTGGCCAGCTGCAGGGGGACATGTCTTGCGGCATGGCAGACGTGGGAGGCCACGCCGTCGTCAATAGCGCATTACATATTACGGTGACATTGCATACCTACTACGTCTCAGTCCAATGTGTTTCCCTTTTATACCATAGGTTGTGTGCACATGCATGCCTTGACCATGGCCAGAAGAGTTGAGACCCGGACCGTTGTTGCCGGGGTGTTCATACTGTCATGTATTACTGCACACATGCCATTGCCTGGCATTCCGTAAATGCATACGATTTGTTCATTGCCCCTTGGCTGTAATACACCGATGTACACATAGGCCCAATAGCACATGTTGGCCAGCTCCAGGGTTACAGCAACACTATCTTGGGCATTCCACGTTCCCACCCCCTTATACTGTGCACATTGGGGGAGGCTATGTGCCCATTGGCCCTGTCCTTGGCAGGGATGTCATGCGTGTCCCGCCCCTCCATGGCACACATGTGTCAGAGGCACACATGGGTGTCAGGTGTCTGTACGATGCTGCTCTGCACCAGCAATTGGTGTTGCGACAGACACATCCCTGTGACATGACTGTTTAGGTGGGAGATATTAACAGCAGCATAACCTGTGGCTACCCATGTCCCATTTCTATGCACACATGTTTATCCCACAGCTACGCATGTGGTGCTGGTAACATTATGATGGCCATGGCTACGTTACATGTCCAACCAGGTGTATGGACCTGTCCCATGCTTGCGTACATGTTGTGTGTGTGAGGTAAACACGTGACCAGTGAGGCAGGGTCATAACATTTTTATTGACAGCCAATAAAACACACAATGGGCAACATGCCCAACATTAACAGGTGCATAACGTGGGGGCGGGGGAAACACAGCGCAGCAGAGGGCACATAGGGGCATCACAGGTGCCAGCCGTGGTACCTGTCACGCTCTTCGGCAGGTGGCCATCGGGATGCCAGATGCACCACATCAGTGGCCACCTGCCGAACAGCCCCAGTCAGACACTGCAGGGCGTGGTACACGACACGGATGTCGCGTCGTACGTCATCCAGGGCCACAAACACATCGTGGATACACCTGCCAGCACACAGACACACATTGGCTGTGGTCTGTGTGCTGGCATTAGCATGAGGTGTGCCAGTGGCCCTGGATGCCGCACGATCGTGCTCACGTCCGTGCCGTGCAGATGCCTGCAGTGCCGGACTGGTGCCCCGGTGGCCCTCTGCTGGGCTGTGTTCCCCCCCACCCACCTCCAACCCCTCCCCGCTCCCTCCACACCCACCCCCCACCCTCCCTGCCCAGACAATCACCCCAACTCCCCCCTCCCTGCCCGCGCCCCTGCCCCCGTTGCCCCTCTCCCCTGCACCCCCCATTGTCCCATCTTGGTGCTGCCCCTGGTTAGGGGTGTGGCTGCTGCCATCCGCCTCGTCCTCCCCCACATCACTGGAGGAGGACACCACCACCACATCTGCCCTCTCAGGGCCTGCATCTTGCTGCTCCTGCTGCTGACACATCCCTCTGGCCTGGTCATCCTCCTCCTCCTCCTCCTCCTCTGTTGTGCGCCGGGTGGTGGGCCTGCGTAAACAGTACGCAGAGGTGTGTGGGGAGGCGTCGCTGGCATCACTGTCTGTGAAGGATGACATACATCAGGGCACGTCCATGTGTGACACATACCGAATGTGCAGATACAGGCGAGAGACAGGCTGGTGGCCCTATGGCCCACCTGAACCTGTGATTTTGCCCTTCCAATACTCACCATCGTGGCGGTGCTCCTGCTCCCTGCAGGCACGTGCCAGGAACTCGGGGTGGTACTGGCGAAGTTCGCGCCCCTTCTTCCTCAGGTCCTCCACCTGTGGATATGCAAACGTTGTCTGGTGTCAACACATACCACCTGTCACTGGGGCTATGGGTAAATATACTTTGCCTTGTCTGGCCCGCATCATGCTTCTCCCACACCCCTGCTGTTTGTGGCATGTAGAGCATAGTAACGCACCTCCAGCAGTCAGTCCCTCCCATATGTGCGAATAGGTTAGCACATAGGTGTCACAGCGGTATGACATGAGCATAGCTTACATCCACCTGCACTGTCATGTAGGGCAGCACACAACAGCATCACAAGGTGACTGCATGCTGCTCCTCACCCATATCCCCACAACACCACACCACAACGGTGGACTGGTGGGAGTGACAGTGAGAGACATGGGTGGAGACGAGTGGCCATAGGTGGGACGTCACAGAGACAGAGGGGATGAGGGGGGGAATAGATCACCTAGGGGACATGGTGTGCATTGCAGGTCATGTCCCTGCTGTGCAATGACAGCAGCTGTCAAAGGTGTGTGTGTCTGATGTTTCCTGGAACAGGCAGGACATGGTGACCGATGGAGGTGACCAACTCTGAGCCATTGCCACTGTCTGATTCCCATAGTGTGTGTCTCCTGTGGGGCAGCTCACCTACACAGTAGGCTTCTGGGTCACCCCCTATGGGTGTTGCCCAGGGACGGCCATGTGTGTACTTGGTGTTTCACAGCATCATCATGACACATCGCATCCCTATGTGTCTGTGCCCTCATGTAGTCTCAGTTAGGTGCATATTGGGGCTGTGTAATACACAACCCGCCTGTTGCGGTGCCCCCACTTGTACCCCTTGTAAGCTAGTTTGCAAATCTCCCACAAGGCATGCTGGGGTCATATTCTGGGGTGTGGCCTCACGTTGTGTTGTGCAGGGTGGGTGTGTTTGGGTCTTTTGCATGGGCCACCTCCCATGGTTGACAGTGTCCAGGCCTCCTATGGTGTGTCGCAACACACATGCATGCGGGGACATGGGGATCATGAGCTGTCCCATATCTGTTTCAGTGGTTTGCAGGGGGGTGGGGATGTACCTGACCAGGTGCTGGGATGTCCTCTGGTTGCTATTACTACTGTACAAGCTACGGCTGGGTGTTTTCCAGATGTGTTCTAGTGTGGAACATGTACATTTCTCACAGGTAGAGCTGGGTGTGGGCCATGATGGCCATATGACTGCTGGGCTAAGATTGTGCTGCACAGTGTGTAGTCATTGTTGGCCTTCCATTTGCTGGGTAGTACTGTTTGGCCCCCCTGGCCAGGACAGACCTGTCAGCATCCACCTCATGGATCCTTGCTGTCACTTTGTCCATGACAGTTAGACACACATACAGTGGGTGTATCAGACATTATCGTGTGACAGACATGTCACTTTTGGCGGCATATGCCACAATGTCAAGGGCAGGGACTCACCCTATGTGTCCACACAAGCCCAATGATACCCTGTTGCCATCATTTGCCCTCGAAACAAGCATTACTGACAGGCGCTACCCATACCTCCCCCATGTCATATGGGAGGGCCACATCTAGGTGCTCTACATGTTCTTCAGACGCCATCCAAGCCGTCCCCTGCAACATTGTTTGGGACAGTATCCTGTGTGAGAGCAGGGATCCATGGCACACACGGCAGCCAAGGCAGCACTATTCATACGCCACTAACAGAGTGTCTGACGACATGTAATCTGTGACATTGTGTTGTGAGCATAACCGCCTACACCACAATGGGGTGCACAGGGGGCTTTCAATTTGGTACCACAGGAAACGTTTAACGCTGCATAGTTATTATCTCAATATGTGCCATGTGGGTAGGGTTTGGGGGGTATATCCCCTCCTGTTCAGGGTGTTATCCTGTATGTCTTGATGTCCAGCCAGGGTGGCACCCTCCCTTGGCGTATGTGGATATTGATGGTTGTCAGCCTCATGTCCCCTGTGTTGTACCTCATTTCTGACTGCAACTGAGTGGAGCATGGCCACAGGCCAGGGCAGCCCCCAGTGGGTCTGATCTTAGGGTGAGACTATTTTCCTTTTTGGACATGCAGGCACCCTCTTGCAATTTACATTACTCTACTCTGAGCTGTCCCATTCACTATGCACCTAGGTGGATTGGACATATATTGTCCCTGTGGTTTTTGGGAGCGTGCGGTTTGGGGACACAGGTGCGTAGTGCCAGAGGTTACGTGGAACCAATGTGTCCCACACAATAAACATCTGCATTGATGGTCCATATGCCCATGCTGTGCGCCAAAACTTTGTGTGTGCCAATGACACAATAAGTGTGGCCTGGGGTGTTGTCCGGTGCCCTGGTGTATTAGGGATGGCTGCAGGCCCGCGTCTTTGGCACATCAATGTGTGTGCTAGTGACACCTGCTATGCCGTTGCAGTTGTCATGGACACATCCCATGCCCCAATGCACAGCACGTGGTGTTATGACGCATATCCCGACTCCCCACTGGTATTGTGGTTACTGACTCACTTTGTTGGGCCTGGTGGTAACACCAGAGCTGTTGTGACAGACTGCATTTGTCAGTGCCACTGCCAGGGCATCCCGATGTTGTGGGGTTTGTGGCCCTCTGTGATCATGCCACATTATGTTGGTCTAGATGTGATGCACAGGACACATGGCGCTCCACAGGGGAAATGGCTACCAACACAACCACATTGTGGGGTGGGGGGGGGTGGTGTGCATGGCTGGGCGGCTCGGTCAGACACCACCCCTGGATGCCATCCCACTGGTCACTCATGGTGACAGGTCACATGTAGGCCCTTGGCATTCAGCACACTAGGCATGGCTGACAGTGACCAGAGAGTGATTGGCACTCCTGGCTCATGTCCTCCGGCACATGGTGTGTTCTCCATGCTGATGGCATGGTTTGGCCCTATGCATACATAGTGGAGCAACGTAATAGTGTCATTCTCACTGTTCCCCTGGTATTGTTTGTGGATCATGTCCACACAGCTACTAGTGCTGGGGTATCAGATACACCAGTGTCGCCGTTAGTGGGGACCTCAGCAGAGACACACACAGGGGTTGCTTTAACATGCAGGTGTATTGCACTTAGACGGACACAGAGATGACATTTTTGCGTGACATTATGCACTGGGGAGCAGCAATTGGGGTTTGCATCAGGGCAGGCCACATGAGCTGTGGGGTACTCCCATATGCTTTTATAGTGGATGGTGGGGAGCAGTCGCATGCTGTCTTCCACACTGCATCTCAGACAGATATGGGTCAAGGCATTCATGCTTTTTGCAGGTGATTATCTGTCCCCAGTGCCACATACATGCCTCAATGTGGGTGTGGACATGTGTGCAGTGACACCTATGTGCAATGTCCGTGTCTCCCTGAGCGCATGGGGATGTTTCCCTTTGGCACCCTTGACAGACATGGCTTTGCCATGCCACATTTGTTTGGCCAATGTGCATGTCCATGCAGAGGCCTTAAAACCAGTAGGTATTACTTTAGATACATGTGTGGTCACATTATCTCTACATGTCATGCAATGCAAACGCAATGGCACCCTGATCTACCGGCAAACATGTTTGTTTTAACATACATGTGACATTGGGTGGTTTGCCCTATGCACCGTGGCAGGGGGCAGGTCCATGACACGTGGATATCTACATGGCCATGGATGTCATTACCTGACCCACCACATGAGTTGTGTGTCCTGTATGTCATAGGGCTACTGATAGCTACATCAGACCTACCTTGCCGACTGTTAGACACAGCATACTGGCGACGGTGGACATGCATCTGTCACCTTCCAGCCTCTCCGGTGTTGTTATGTTCCTCTGACCTGTGTCCATGAGGGTTATATGAGATGTGCCTGCACACACTACAGACAATGACACATTACACGGTTATGTGCTTTTTCTGCCCCTGTACATGTGTGGATTATAGGCTGTTGTGTGCAACCTGGATGTGTGTCTGGAACCCCCCAGGGGCATCTGTGAGGTACATGTACAGAAAGGGTCATTGTGCCTGGGTGCTTTTGGGGAGGTGAAACCTAATTCTGCATACATAGCTGTGGACATGTCCCTCTCGCAAGGCTTTTGACGTCCATCTCGAGGCTAATGTGTGATAGATATTGTTGACGCACATCCGTATCTGCATCTACCATAACATGTCCATACATCTACAGTGCGTGTGTTGGACTATGTGCCACATAGAGCGAGTGTGAGGTGCAACCAGACCACTATACCCTATGTGACAGATCAGACTAACATACCCTCTGTTACAATCAGCTATCAGCCACCAGGGTCTTGGGTGTCCTAGGGCACATCATCAGCAAGATACAGCATTGCAATATGGTGACACCCTGGACGCCATGTGCATGAGTCAGGACTGCATGAGGTACAGATGATTGACTGAACGCCATCCTCACCCTGCACCATATCACCAGGGTGACTGTGGCACACTGTGATGGGCTGGGCAGACAACTGGGGATTGGTGGATGTGTCAGCCTACACTGGCACATCCATACAAATCTCCAGGGTGATTGAGAACCCACTTGGATGGCCTCTCAGCACTCCTGGAGGTAAGGGGGAGGCTTGCAACTGCAATAGGACACAGATCCATATCTCCAGGGTGATGGAGAAGCCACTTGGATGGGCTCTCTGCACACCTGGAGGTAGGGAGAAGGGTTCAAACTACATTAGGACACAGATCCATAGCTCCAGGGTGATAGAGGACCCACTTGGATGGGCTCTCTGACCTCCTGGAGTTAGGGAGGAGGGTTCAAACTACATTAGGACACACAACCCTAGCTCCAGGCTGATAGAGAAGCCACTTGGATGGGCTCTCTGACCTCCTGGAGTTGGGGAGGAGGGTTCAAACTACATTAGGACACAGATCCATAGCTCCAGGGTGATGGAGAAGCCACTTGGATGGGCTCTCTGCACACCTGGAGGTAGGGAGAAGGGTTCAAACTACATTAGGACACAGATCCATAGCTCCAGGGTGATAGAGGACCCACTTGGATGGGCTCTCTGCACACCTGGAGGTAGGGAGAGGGGTTCAAACTACATTAGGAAACAGATCCATAGCTCCAGGGTGATAGGGGACCCACTTGGATGGGCTCTCTGACCTCCTGGAGTTAGGGAGGAGGGTTCAAACTACATTAGGACACACAACCCTAGCTCCAGGCTGATAGAGAAGCCACTTGGATGGGCTTTATGACCTCCTGGAGTTGGGGAGGAGGGTTCAAACTACATTAGGACACAGATCCATATCTCCAGGGTGATGGAGAAGCCACTTGGATGGGCTCTCTGCACACCTGGAGGTAGGGAGAAGGGTTCAAACTACATTAGGACACAGAGACACAGATCCATAGCTCCAGGGTGATAGAGGACCCACTTGGATGGGCTCTCTGACCTCCTGGAGTTAGGGAGGAGGGTTCAAACTACATTAGGACACACAACCCTAGCTCCAGGCTGATAGAGAAGCCACTTGGATGGGCTCTCTGACCTCCTGGAGTTGGGGAGGAGGGTTCAAACTACATTAGGACACAGATCCATAGCTCCAGGGTGATAGAGGACCCACTTGGATTGGCTCTCTGACCTCCTGGAGTTAGGGAGGAGGGTTCAAACTACATTAGGACACACAACCCTAGCTCCAGGCTGATAGAGAAGCCACTTGGATGGGCTCTCTGACCTCCTGGAGTTGGGGAGGAGGGTTCAAACTACATTAGGACACAGATCCATAGCTCCAGGGTGATGGAGAAGCCACTTGGATGGGCTCTCTGCACACCTGGAGGTAGGGAGAAGGGTTCAAACTACATTAGGACACAGATCCATAGCTCCAGGGTGATAGAGGACCCACTTGGATGGGCTCTCTGCACACCTGGAGGTAGGGAGAGGGGTTCAAACTACATTAGGACACAGATCCATAGCTCCAGGGTGATAGGGGACCCACTTGGATGGGCTCTCTGACCTCCTGGAGTTGGGGGGGAGGGTTCAAACTACATTAGGACACAGATCCATAGCTCCAGGGTGATGGAGAAGCCACTTGGATGGGCTCTCTGCACACCTGGAGGTAGGGAGAAGGGTTCAAACTACATTAGGACACAGATCCATAGCTCCAGGGTGATAGAGGACCCACTTGGATGGGCTCTCAGACCTCCTGGAGTTAGGGAGGAGGGTTCAAACTACAATAGGACACACAACCCTAGCTCCAGGCTGATAGAGAAGCCACTTGGATGGGCTCTCTGACCTCCTGGAGTTAGGGAGGAGGGTTCAAACTACATTAGGACACACAACCCTAGCTCCAGGCTGATAGAGAAGCCACTTGGATGGGCTTTCTGACCTCCTGGAGTTGGGGAGGAGGGTTCAAACTACATTAGGACACAGATCCATATCTCCAGGGTGATGGAGAAGCCACTTGGTTGGGCTCTCTGCACACCTGGAGGTAGGGAGAAGGGTTCAAACTACATTAGGACACAGATCCATAGCTCCAGGGTGATAGAGGACCCACTTGGATGGGCTCTCTGACCTCCTGGAGTTAGGGAGGAGGGTTCAAACTACATTAGGACACACAACCCTAGCTCCAGGCTGATAGAGAAGCCACTTGGATGGGCTCTCTGACCTCCTAGAGTTGGGGAGGAGGGTTCAAACTACATTAGGACACAGATCCATAGCTCCAGGGTGATGGAGAAGCCACTTGGATGGGCTCTCTGCACACCTGGAGGTAGGGAGAAGGGTTCAAACTACATTAGGACACAGATCCATAGCTCCAGGGTGATAGAGGACCCACTTGGATGGGCTCTCTGACCTCCTGGAGTTAGGGAGGAGGGTTCAAACTACATTAGGACACACAACCCTAGCTCCAGGCTGATAGAGAAGCCACTTGGATGGGCTCTCTGACCTCCTGGAGTTGGGGAGGAGGGTTCAAACTACATTAGGACACAGGTCCATATCTCCAGGTTGCCAGGGCACACTTTGAATGGCTCTCTGGACCCCTGAGGGGAGGGGGATGTATTATACAACATTTGTAAACGACCCCTGGGCACCTGTGTGCGTCAGGGCCCTTTTGCTGAAGGTTCCACGACCCCTGATGGTTGCCCCTATGTGTTACCCTCCAGATGCAGATACCGCCATCAGCACATGGTGATTCTAGACACTCCTTAGGCAGATGGTTGGCCTAGCTGTGTTACAGTGGTCTGTAGTGCATCAATACCAGCAGCTGTCATGACGCCAGGGGGTCATCATGCCCTCTGTGGCCACTAGGATCTGAAAATGGCTACATGGGCAACCACTCAGATGTGTTACACAATGCATATGGCATGTGGTTACCCTGCTACACGTACTTTATCTAGACTACTTACACACAACAGCATAGACAGCTGACATTAACCCTGTCTGTGTATATGGTTTTGTGACCTGTGGCCATTCACTTACCTCACGTGGGTGGTCTGCCTCACGGTTGAAGCGCCGGGTCACCCTCTCCCAGGCCCTCAGCACCTTCCCCATGTTTCTCCTCCTGGAGGGCCCTGGGAAAAGCCGCTTTTGTGTTGGCCCAATAAGGGAGGCCAGGAGGCACAGCTCACGATGGCTGACTGCGGGCTTCCTGCTTCTAGACGCCATTTTGTTTTCTGGGCGTGTAGACGCGCGAACGCTAAGGACGCAACTTCCGCATTTGCGCATATCGGAGCACGCACGTGCACGCCGCATGGCTGCGGCCCTCATCACTGCTTGCCCTTGCGTTCCGCATTGCTGCGCGCCAGAAACGTGCAAAGATTACCGGCACGCAGCATTCATACACATTTTTTAAATTTAACAATAGAAATAGGTTTCATGTTCTTGGCATACTCACATAGCTACAAGGTATCTCTCATATCCCTATAACAGACTTTAATTATTGTGGATTTCACTTGTTCACACAGTGTGGTCTTGAACCTATGGACACATATGCACTGATTCCTGGGCCATTGTCAGATGAGGTGTGCTATGTGTGTCACATAGCAAGTAGTGCTCTGACACTGATAGCAATGGGTGCAAACAGACCATCAGCGTCAGGGGTCAAGCAACCTGGTGATATGGGGTTATGTGTGTTAGTGGGCTATGTTCTGTGGTGACTCACCATGTACAGACAGCAATGATGTGATGGTTGCCATAGGTGTTTTGAGGGGGTTCATATATGTGCATTACACACGAAAAGTAGGTTGCGTGTTAGACATTAGGGGGCAATGTGGTCAGCATGTCACCACAATCCACATTAAACTTTGGTATATCTGCTGGCATACAGTCCTGGGGGCTGAGATATAGCGCAATGGTGGATACATTGGCTGCTTAACCTGGCATCATGGGTTACATCTTCCTTTTGCGCTCTGGAGTGCCTGTCTCAGGCAGCTCACATTATCATACTTTGTTACAACATTGGCCATGGTGCTTTCCATGTACATCTATGCTGTGCACGGCATATATTTTCATACTTTGCAACATTATTACTTGGCCCAGAGCCCTTTCTACATTACAGAGGTGCTGCTGGTGGCAAGACACTCACACTGCTGCATACATCATGTGTCATACACCATTCTCACTGATGGAGCAACACATCCCTGGTAACAACAACACACAGTCTGCATGATTGCCTCTTTGGGCAGCCAGGCATCTGTTGTTAGCAATCTAGCTGTGGCCCACACCTAACCTTGCTGCATGGGGAGCCAGAGGTTGCATACTTCCATAAACAGTGGGTTTATTGGTGAGTGCAGCCAATGACAAGTCCATGACTGTGGGCTACTGGTGGTTGTTTGGAGATCCTCACAGTGCTGTCAGCAGCAGGTGCTCCACAGACCACCTTATAGGGTGTACCTGGGTTAATGCACTGTGATGGTGTTTAAGTTGCCAGTACTAGAGGACATTACCCACGTTCCAGGCCTGACAGCCCCCATGGACCTTGGAAAAACATTTGCCTAATGTGACACTGCCTTGTTCAATGTATGTTGTTTTTCTGAACGTTTACACGCACTGCTGCTGACTGGTGGAGTCTGTGGGCCAATGTCAGGATATATAAAATACTTTCCTTGTACAACCACACTTTGGATTTGAACCAACAACCTTTTGCTTCTGAGGCATTGCAGTCACCACTGGACTACAGCTCTGGGGCTGTGATGAGATATCTGGCTGTCTGCAATATAACCTATGCAGACTTTGTGCTGCAGTTAACAGGGTGGGGCCAATCCACTCACACCCATGATGCACTGCACATGCACAGCAGCAGTCTACTAATGGTCCTACGATAGGGTGTGCAACCACACAGCACCTGGGCATATTTTTGGGCACGGACCTTCTGTGTTGCAGGTACAGAGTGGGTACAGAACCTCACAGTGTGTGTGGCTTGTACTCACCCTGAGTGTGAGGTGAGACACACAGCACCTGTCCTGGCTGGGAGGGCCAGGAACATCAGATCAGGTTGTCAGACGATGTCTGATAGGTTGACACATCAGACACACATACAGTCCTCCTTCAAGCATCTGTATCTCCCTGACCCATCTGGGCCTTGTGGGTGCCTTGCCCTTCCTGATATATGTGAAGGGGTTGTGGGGGTAAGGGAGATTTCTAGCCACATTGGCTATTTGTGTCTGACCACCTGACCTTACCTGTCAAACACAGTTTGCACAATATTACGATATGCACATTCTGTAGCCCAACTACGGTGCTAGCAGTTGCCAGCAACCTCATTCCGCCTGTCGTACACAGAACCTACAGGTCACTCTCTGCAATTTCAAACATATCCATATGTCTAGATCAGGCAGACAGACAGTAGAGCCAGAGCCACACAGCTCAACCAACACCATCTGACATTTTGCAGCAGAGGGCACAGTGTGTGCCCAGCTACTGACCCTGCAAGGTGTTCCAGCCAGACACATGTTAACTGCTTTCAGGCCGCTTGACGGTCCATGGTGCATGCTACTAGGAAGACTCTGTGCACCCCTAAACTGGGATGTGAGCACAGCCAGCATGCAGTTGACCCAGTGATTGGGCCCCATATATACAGGACCCATAGAAATCACATAAGAGAACTACTGTATGGCAATATGTTGTAACCTAGCCATGGCGTGGTCACTGATCGTTCGGGGTGAGGGTTACCTCCTCACAGTACATGCTATGGGCACCATGTCTGTGGAGGTGATGGCACAGCACAACATGGTCCTAGGCATGCACATTTGCCCTGTGTAGCTGCATCCTGCTCCTGCCACCCTGTCTGTTCTATACCCAGAGTACTTTGCTCCTCATTATGCACATTTGCAGGCCAATACTGGCAACGGTGCTATCATTGTGGGCTGTGGGAGGTGTTGGCAGCCAGCACACACTGGATCAACAAACACACACTCCCTACACCTAGGACAGCATTGAGACGATGTACTGTTATGTAGGAGCAGAGACCAACGCAACAGTAATGGGCACACTGGGGGTATGGCAACATTGGGGTACACTTTTGGTGAAATGCTCCAGGCTGTTAATCTCTGGAGGGCACATGACCTGACACACGTTGTACATACATCTGAGACGTTGGTCTGTTACAGCTCGATGATCTGCTTATGCTTGGCATAGGCATTTCTAACACTCACTGCTCATACCAGGCTTCTGATATGCGTGTGATGTATCGCCATGTGTAGCGTGTGATTGGTAATGTCTGCACATGCTAGTTTTTGGAGGGGCACACAGGGCCTGACATCCTGCCACTGCATTGGTCTTCAGATATTGGGGCCTGCAGGTGCAGGTGTTTCTGCCCCTGTTGGCCACTGCTCTACGGCAGATTTTCACAAAGCCAGTCAATATGGCACACACACTGGTCAGGTTTTCATGATGTCCGTGATGAGTATGCCTCTCAGACAGATGCATACCATGGTGGTGTTCAATTAACTTGCAGCACACCATCTTTATTGGATACATCAGCGAACATGAGTGTTCTTTGTCCCTGCATGGCTGCATTTGGGGGACTGTGCTGTGGGTGAGGCATATGTTTATGTGGTGTGGGCTGTTTATTGTAAAATATGTTGTCTTGACCAACGCTTATGTCATCAGCAGGGGAATTCCAGTCTTTACTAACAGGTTTTCTGCATGAAAAAGAATATGGGGAGTGGGATGGTAGGTGCCCCAGCTGAGATTTGAACCTGGGCCCTTCTGCTCTTGGGGCACTTGCTATGTGTACTGTACCACCGTCTTAGCACAGCAACAGTTCATTCCCAGGGGAGTCCATGGCTGTTTGTCACACAGTGCCTGTCTGGTGGATTGGACTGCAGCCACATGAGGGTGGCTAGGCCAGCATCTGCTGTGGTGCAGCAGCCACTGCCCCCTCTGCCAGCAGTAGGCGTCCAACACCATGATAAAGTGGCCTTATATTGGGGACAGCATCACAGCTAACTGACATGTGGCCCTCCGGTACTGCATTGTGTGTACTCAGCTGTAGCTGTTGTACATTTCTGAGGGGTATGTGCTACTTATGGTAAAATAGCAATCCTCAGAACATGCTTTTGTTCTCTGCAGGTGGGGTTTTTATTCCCTATAACGGTTAACTGGTGGATAAAATATGTGCACTGTGTTGCTGGTGGCCCCAGCTGGGAGTTGAACTTATTATCTTTGCCTCCACAACACACTGGCTGTGTCCCCTGCACCACACTGCAGACACAGAGTCAATGTAGACCCTGCAAATAGCATGTCTGCTTGTCCTAGCGGCCCTTTCTGTTGTGGGCCACTGCACCCACGTGTCAGGGGCTCTGGCTCCATCTTCCCTTGCCACCTGCCACTGACCCCACTGATACCAGTACACCTCTGCTAACATGCTGCAGGCCCTGCTAGTGCTGGTGCGACTCAGTTGTTGAACATCCACTGTGCATGTACGCAACTACCTATGCTGTGCATTATGGGTTTGGGGTGACTACCTAGTCCTCCACACATCCCCACAAATCACACATGCTGTTGTGCAACATGTGCATGCCCTAGGGGAAATCACCATTGGTGTGGGGACACCTGCTCTCTCCTTCATCAATGTTGACTCATCCACATGTAATGCTGCATGAGCCGGGAACCCTTCCAACATGCCTATTTTTTAGCCCTGCCTTTCTTGAGAGTGTATGTTGATGTTTCACATTGCTGTGACCATTAGCCAGGTTGGTCGTCTTGTGTGGTACAATCAAGTGGTTTAGCAGCCCTGGGCGACACACCAGTCCTGGGAACAGTACAGGCATGGGTGTGTTACACATAGCTGTTGGGGGTCACCCACCCAGGATGTACACACTGTCAGACAACAGACCTGCTGCACACATAACCCACATCTGAATGATTGTCATGTGGTGCTCAATGGGCAAAATGTACTGAGCATATACATCCATATTTCACTGTGTTCAATGAAAACATTAGATAGCTGTGTACCATGTCCCCAGGTGTGGGGTGGCATTGGTGACGTATGCAACTGCTACTATTGGGGGTTACAGGCAGGGCCCACTGTCCTGCCTTTCCAGGATGCATTGTGCAATGCGGCCTGTGGGTGTGGGTGTGTCAGGGCCTGTTGGCTGGTGCTTTTCATCGGGCCTTCCCACATCATGTCATGGTGTGGCAAACACTGTTGTGGTTTTATGCTGTCCCTCATGGATATGCATGTGCTACATCTGCATGACATGAGGGTGGTACATAGATATGCAGCACAGTCATTTGTATTAGAGGCAGCATGGAACCTGACTGGTGTGTGGTCCTCCAGGACTGCATTTGGGATACTCTGCTCTAGGTGATCACCCTGTTCATGGTGTCTGTGCTTGGGATGGTAAATGTTAGGGGTTTTACTGATGCCACTGTCCTCTGCCTTAAAGGTTTTGCTTACTACCATGGTTTATTTGTGTGTAAAATATGTGGTCATGATTGGCAATATCCCCAGCCGAGCTTTGAACCTGTGACCTTCTGTTCTTTCATACACTTTCTGTGTACACTGCACCACCATGTATCCACAGCTTGGCTGAGTTCCCTGGGACGTCCATGACTGTACATTCAACAGGGCCTGTCTGTTACAGTGGACGGTGCCAGCCTGCACCTGGCTAGTCAAATGTCTGCTGTGGCTGGCAGGCACTTCCCTCTACACCATCTGTACAGTCCCACCAACATGCTAGCATGTCCTTCTCTTAGCATAAGCATATGGCCTGATTGAGTGGAGCCACTCCAGGACTGCATTTGGGCGACTCGTATGTGGGTGATGACCATTGTTCTGATGTGTGTGCGGTGTGGGGTAAAAGTAGGATGTTTGCAACATGTTTATGTTCTCTGCAATAAAGGGGTGTCTTTCATATCTCTGTTTAGTGGTGGGTAATATATTGGCATGGGCCCCAGATGGGATTTGAACCTGTGACCCTATGGTCTTACAGGTACTGGCTCTGTCCACTGCACCACACTGTTGCCACAGAGATGGTGCAGTACCTGGGGATGATAAACCTGGCAGGATGGGGTCACACACCCTGCTCTGCACATTTTTACTGTGGGCTCCTTCACCCTGTCCGGTGACAAACATGCAAATAATACCCAGACATGACCACTGAAAGGGGCGATAATATATAACCAACATGGGCTACAGTGATTTTCATGAACAAACATGGGGGACACTCCCAGGACAGCTACAAAAGAGGGGATTTTGTTTTTTGGAAGAGTCTCCACTCCATACACCTTTCCATGGTTCATTCCTTTTTTTTGGAGCTTTCCTGGGTGTGTTTTTTATTTGTGCCCATTGCTAGCACTGTTCCCCAGCTGAATTATAATTTTTAAAATGTTTGTTATGGTCATTTTCGCTTTTTATTTGCACTTTTGTTCTGTGCACATGTATCACACTGCTGACGTTTTGCAGGTTTCCCCGGTTTTGCTGTACATTGCTGACAGAAATGTTTCTCTTCCCTTTAAATGCTTAAATGGTAGTTTTTACATGGAAATTCGGCCCTGATACTGTGCAGGTAGCCTCTCCCCTCCCACTCTCCACCCATTGACCCCGTCCCTCCGCACCTCCAGAGCCTTCCTCCGCCCTTCTTTAGCCGTTCCACGCCTCTATCGGACATTTGCGGGCCCGCACTTGTACGGGGCCCGTTAGTGTGCCGCGTACCTGTGCGGGGGTAACACGCACGTGTGCGGGGTGTTTAAACGTGTTTATTCGCGGTTCAGTGCCGCGTTTCCGTGCGCTATTTTGCGGCGCGCACATTTGCAGATTTTAAAAAAACATCCCCCTTAATTTCTTTATTTTTTAATATTTAATTTCTTAATATTTTTTATTTATTTTATTTATCTATTAATTAAAAAAACTAATTTTAATTTAAATATTAGAAAGAAATAAGAAATAAAAAATAAAAAAACAATAATTAAATTAAAATAAAAAATTAATAAAAATAAAATATAAAATATATAAATTTTTTTTTTATTTATTTTCTTAAATATTCTTAATATTTTTTATTTATTTTATTTATTTATTTATTTAAAAAACTAATTTTAATTTTTAATTTTTTTATTTTTAAATTTAGAAAAATAAATTAAAAATATAAAAAACAAATTAAAAAAAAATAAGAAATATATTACAAAAAAATTAATTAATTTAATTTTTTATTTTTAAATTTAAAAAACTAAATAAATAATTAAAATAAATAAAAAATAAATAAATAAATAATAAAAATATAAAAAATATAAAAACTAAAAAACTAAAATAAATCAATAAAGAATATATTACAAAAGATAAATTAAAAAAAAAAATTAAAAGAAAATTAAAAAAATATAAAACTAAAAAATAATAAAAATATAATAAATAAAATAAAAATATCAGATAAAAAAATTTAAAAAATATATTAAAAAATGTAATTAAAAAATAAATTAAATTAAAAATTAAATTAAAATTAATTTATTTTTAATTTTCTTTTTATTCATTTATTTATTTTTTTAAAATTTAAAAATAAAAAATAAAAATAAAATGAAAAATATACATTTTTTTTATTTATTTTAATTGAATTTTTTAAATTATTTTAAATTATTTTTTATATTTTTTATTTATTTTTATTTTATTTTATTTATTAATATTTGTAATATTTACTTTCATAATTTCTAAATTTTTAAATATTTAATTTCTTAAAATTTTTTATTTATTTTAATTATTTATTAATTTAAAAAACTAATTTTAGTTTAAATATTAGAAAGAAATAAGAAAGAAATAAAAAATTAAAAAACAATAATTAAATTAAAATAAAAAATTAATAAAAATAAAATATTAAATATATAAATATTATTTTTTATTTTTATTTTTTATTTATTTTCTTAAATATTCTTAATATTTTTTATTTATTTTATTTTTTATTTATTTAAAAAGCTAATTTTAATTTTTAATTTTATTTTTAAATTTAGAAAAATAAATAAAAAATTATAAAAAAATAAAAAAATAAAATAAATAAATACAAAATATATTACAAAAAAATTAATTAATTTAATTTTTTAATTTTTAAATTTAAAAAACTAAGGGGCATGTTTACTAAATGGGGCACTTGTGCGGGGCGCACCTGAGCGCCCTAAAATGATGCATTTAAGTGCTCTTAAGCACCCCGTACGCGTGCGCGGCACATTAACGGGTCCCGCACGCGTGCGCCGAAAACGCGCACATTTGCGGGGCGCTCATGTGCGATAGAGGCGTGGAAAGGTGAAATGAGGGCGGAGGAAGGCCCCCGAGGGGCGGAGAGATGGGGTCAATGGATGGAATGTGGGAGGGGAGAGACTCCCCACACAGGAGCGTGCCCGAATTTACAAGGAAAAAATACCGGCAGTGAAACACACGCGTTAGAGGTGATTTAAAGGGAAGAGAAACCATTTCCGTCAGCAATGTACAGCAACATCGTGGAAACCCAAAAAACGTGAGCAGTGTGAAACATGTGCACAGAACAAACTCGCAAATTTAACATGAAAATAACCACAACCAAGTATGCGAAAATCTTAAGTCTGCTGGGCAACACTGCTATTAATGGGCAACAATAATAAACACTCCCAGGAAAGCTCCAAAGAATTGAAATGAATATTGGAAGAGTCCATGGTCCGTGGACACATTCAAAAGCACTGCAATGTAATGGAACTGTCCTGGGAGTGCATATCAGGTCATCCAGTGATATCACTGATGCACTGTTCGGTTTATTTCTGTGACTGCACCTATTTGGAGGGCATATTTGTGTGTGTCCTGCACCTCTGTCCCCATACAAAGAAAACGTGCCCACAGTAAACCTATGCAGAGCAGGGTGTCAGGCTTGTGCAGCCAGGTTTCCTATCTCCAGATACTGCACAGTCTCTGTGGGCACAGTGTGGTGCAGCGGACACAGCCAGTGACTGTATGACGAGAGGTTCACAGGTTCAAATCACACCTGAGGTTTCTGGCAACCCAGTACCCATATTTTTAACCACCACTAAACAGTGAGAGTGCACACACTGCTGTACTGCAGAGAACATAAGCATGGGCTCAACACCTACATTTTACCCCACACCGCACACAAACCAGAGCAATGGCCATTATGTACAGGCGAGCCCCTCAAATTCCGTCCTGGAGTGCCACAACGCAATCAGGTTATATGGGTTTGCCAGATAAGGACTGCAAGCCACAGCAGACAGTGCCGTAGGCGTGTGTAGCCTGGCACCGTACACAACAACAGACAGGCACTGTCAGATGTAAAGTCATGGACTTCCCTCGGAATGCAGAATATATGTTTAGAAACAGTGGTGCAGTGTACACAGACAGTGTGTGCAACAACAGAAGGTCACAGGTTCAAATCCTGTCTGTGGCTCCTTGCAACTAGTGCACATAAGTGTACCCTGAAAAAACCAGGCATTAAAGACTGATACTTTTCTGCTGAGAACCCAAGATATTTTGGCATATGTTTATGTTATCATCAACAGTACCCACCACATAAACATGTGCATCACCTACAGCAGAGTCAAACAAAAGCAGTCCTGGAGTGCCCCACATCATTAAAGGGTAATGCAGACTCCAATATAAGGCCATGTGAACATGTTGACGGCAGGGGAACTGGTGACACCTGTCCACATCACACCATGGCCTATCTGTTTTTAGGTGGGTGCTGTGTAGTGCAACAGACAGGGTTAGTCTGACAAACAGACATGGATGTACCTGGAAATGCACTGTCTCTGTGTCAAGAAGGTGGTGCAAAGCACACAGGCACTGCCTGCAGGAGGTGAAGGTCACAAGTTCAAATCACGTGTGTCAGGTCTGCCGAACCAATCCCCGCAATTGTCACATCCCCTAATTTTTCTCAAAAAACAAACCACCTGTAGTGGGAAAAGTGCAAACAGGGACAGTACATGTATATTGTCTCTCAAGGTGGACATATAAGAGAGAAATGTGCATCACATAGATCAGATTTCCTCAAATGCAGTCCTGTAGGGACACAATTTATTCACATGTTATGATGTTGTAAATAAAGATGTCTCTGTTCATCTGCATGTGCCGGTCCATGGTATGCAGATATATCTCATGCATATATCTGAGGCACATTTGTGAAAATGTAGCAGTGTCTGTTACAACAGGACTGGAGTTGGGGACCTGTGCCAGAGATTACCGATCAACAGGAGGCGAAATGACCAGACACACAGGCTTCAGGACCCAAAGCCAATTGGACAGTCATGATAGTGTGCGTTGCGTCCATCTCATAAAACTAGTATGTGCGCACTGTAGCACTGTCACCATAAACCTTGACATACACCTCACATATAGCAACATGTTGATCTGATCAGTGGCAGATATCAATGTCTACGTACACCACAATATGGTTATTGAGTGGTATCACACCAATATGTCTGATGTTTGTGGAGTGTGTCTCAGGTCTGTTGTTTGACGATGTTCCCCACCATGGGGTGTGACAGTAGCACTATTTCATAGCCTAGCCATGCATGCACTGTGTCCACGACTGCTGATTTGGCATAGACTGGAAAAACTATCTATAGTAGCACAGTGATGGCATAGCTGTGGGATTGTGTGGCTGTACATCCAGTGTGTGATGTATGCAACACCTTACTCAGCGCACAATGTTTGTACTGTGTGCAGTGTTAGCTTGCCATTGTGCATAATGAGGTGCTAGGTATTGTGGTCATACCCCCGACAGGCTGGTCTCGGCAGGATGCATGAGGACAGAACGTAGGGCAATGTAAGTGAAATTGCAGTGTGTGGTCATCAGTAGCATGGACAAGGTAGCCCAAGCATGTCCTCCTGGAAGGTCAGTCTCACCCTGACTGAGTAGTTACCATAGCATGGCTAGGTCAGCTGTAGTGGCAACAACATCTTTTGCAAGTGATATCTATGGGTTGCCTTTTGGAGCCCAATCACGAACGTAATTGCTCGGTGAGTGTGCAGACGTCCCAGTTTGGGTTGCACACATTGTCACCAGTAGTATGCAGTATGGATTAGCTATCAGACTGCTTGCACCTAGTATGTGTAAGGGTGCCACACTTTGAAAGGTGTAGCAGCTGCAGCTTATCTGTGTTTGCTGCTGGACAATGTCAGATAGTGGTGGTGGGCTGCTGAGCATGTCCAGGCATGCCATCTGTCTGCTGTCACCTTATTGATGTTCACATAAATGCATGCCCCATGCTGTAAGTTGTATTTTCCTCTGCTGGACAGAGGTTATCACTTCCCACCAGCAGCACCATTGCAGTGATGAGTCTGAATGTTACGTTTGGGTGTTGTCACATAATCCTTCTGTCTAACACACTTCTCCCCCTCCCATAACTAATGTGGCGATGACAATGGCCACCACACAGGATATGACTGATGTGGTTGCAGCAAATTGCTTAAAGGGCTACACATCACAGGGAAATAACAGATGCACAGAAGTGTATGTGCATGTGCATCAACAAGTGCTACTCATCAGACACTGTGACTGATGTGGACTCACACCATAGGCTATCTTAGCTGAGCCAGGTGCTGTGGTCATGGTTCTGGGTCTCCCCTCTCACATTCAGGGTGAGCACAGGAGCCGCACAATGTGATGTCCAAGACTAACTCTGTGTCATTAACCTACACGCTCATTAATCATGTTCATACGTAGGTGTTTCAGTGGCTGCATAAACCATAGTGCTTATATTTGTAGACTGCTTATTTACATGTGCAGTGCATCATGGGTATGTGTGATTGAAGTCTATCTTGGTAAAGAAAGCAAACAGGTCATGTGTTGGCCCATACTCAAACTGTAGCCAGCCAGGGGTGTGTTAGCAGCTATGACAGTGGTTCTGAAGCAGTCCTCCGTGAAAGTCTAGCCATGACGTGTGTTTATGTTAGTACAAATGAAGATGCATGAGATATATATGCATTACAGATGTCTTGCCAAACGGAGTGGAGTGTGGCCCTCCAGGGCTGGCCATCAACAACCCTGACAAACATCTCTGTCATTAACGTTTGTAAGTGGGCAAGGTGCTGATGTGCAAGACATCAAAATGTTCACATAAACTGTGTAACATGCTTCTCTGCCTCTCACCACCACCAACATCTTATAGATTATAGAACTGCATGGTGGGCATGAGAATTGAGGAAGTATGTCACAGTGAGTATATATGCTTTTCATGTCACTGACATCTGCACTTTGTACAGTCACACACCTAAATGACAGAGGTGTAAGACAGGGGTCTAAAAATACAGACCTGTAGGGCCACAAATCTGTGAGGTTGCCAGGGTAGCTCTGATGCCTATAGATTTCATGCATATTAATTAGGGCTATACTGATCAGCAGACTGGCCTAGGGGTTCAAGGAAGAGTGTCTCTCATACACAGAGCTATGGAGATTTCGCCCCCTGTGATGTCACAACGTGTACAGACATAGGTAATGCCTCTGATTCTACAGTGGTCTAATCTAATATGGCTCTCTGAGGCCTCTTCCCTTTGTAATGTCATTTGGTGGTGCCACCAACAACACCCTCAATGCTGTAGCATGAAGGTCCCTCAAAGGTACCTTACAAGGTTCGTTTATTTGAACATTAGAAGGTGCTGGTGTGGACACTGCACCTCATATTGTCCTCTCTGAAGTGACTCATAGGGTACCTGATGTGCCACACTAGGTTATTGCAATGTCACAGTGTGTTTGTTCAAAAAACAAATCCAAAACGCAAAGGCCACACAAACCACTGTTGATAGTAGATAGTAATGTGCCAGCAAGTTACATAGATTAGGCTGATGGTGTGAAGGCAAACACGACGTCTGTAACATAGGTAGGTATGACAGTGAATGTGTCGCACACCCCAGCCACTCACTCTGTATGTCAGCACATCCACCTAACATCTACATCCATGTCCATCGCATGGCAATCTCAATAAGCTCAATATGTGTGCTATGCAACCTAATGTGGATGTAGCATGTGCAGATGCAAACCCCCCCCCCCCCCATGCCATCACATACATAATTTATGGGTTGACTGAGATGGAGTAGTGAATATCATCTATTGCGACACATATCCCCATATCACCAGGGTGCCTGATAGGCCAATCTGATGGTCCCTCAAAACACCTTGTTGAAGTAGCAGTTGTAGTGGCAGTCAGTGCAATGTGAAAGGCGTAGCACATCACATCAAACAAATGCCTAAGAACCAGTGTGCAAGTGATGATAAGTTCAAGTCCCAAATGTGTCAACACCATGAGGTCATGAAATAGTTATGTGTTTTATATAAGAGACACACAGCACTGTATATTGCAGTTGTTGTGCGCATGTGCGCAACTCGTTCCGCAAAACAATGTGCGGGGCGCAGTTGAACGTCATATGTGTATAAATTGCGCCAGTTGCGGGACGCTGTGGGACAAAATATTTATAAAACATGCAGCAGATGCGGAGCGCAATGAGACGTGTTACGTCGCCAAAGTGCGCCAATTTCTGGGGCGCAGTTGGACATCATACGTCGCTAAACTGTGCCATTTGCGGGGCACAGTTGCACGTAAAACATTGGAAATGTGTGGCATTTGCGGGGCGCATGCGCGTCAATGACGCTGCGTGCAATCAGGTGATAATATCTCAAAATGGCGTCCAGAACAAGAAAGCCTGCATTCACTCCTCGGGAGCTCCGCATCCTGTCTCGCCTGATTGCCACAAGGCAGGAGAAGCTGTTCCCCGGGCAAAACAGGTACAGGGACAGCAGAAAGGTCCGCAGGGCCTGGGAACGGCTACAGAGACGATTCAATAGAGAAGCTGACTTCCCAAGGGAGGTAAGTGGATGTGGACAGGTCATTAGAAATAGACATATATATCTAGAGGCTGTGTGCATTGCAGATCCTCATGCTGTTGGGGTCAGGTATTGTGTGTCAGTAATGTGCTGCAGCTGAACATACATCCCATATTGTCTTTGTATAATATGTGACAGGTTTGACCTGTACCCAGGTGGTGATGGATATGGTCACCCAGGTCATGATGCTAGCCCTATTACCTGTCATTTGCTGCTGTGGATGTGCCAACACATACTGTAAGAAAGCAAACCAATAGATCAGCTTAATTATATCCAAATCACATCATATGAATATGGTGAAATGTGTAGCTGCAGCAAATAACCTTTCCGTCCACAGAAAGGGTATGTGAAGCAAAGCATTAATGGTATGTCAATCACCCAGGTGATCTGGTTGTTTTTGCCAATGTTGTGCAATATGCCCCCCTATCCCCAGTGGTCCTGAGAGCTCACCACAGTGGTCTATCAGTCACCCTGGAGATACGGTTGTGTGTGCTCAAGCACTGTAATACATACACCCTATCACCAGGGGACTAGAGAGGCCATCACACTGGCTCACCTGTCATCATGGTGATATTGGTCTGTGTGCTGTCAAAGTACAAAACAATATCCCTATCCCCAGGGGTGCTGTAAGATCATCACAGTGGCCTGTCATGTATCCTGGCGATATGGTTCTGTGTGCTGAAACAGTTTAAAACATCTCCCCTATTTCCAGGAGTCCTGAAAGGCCATCCCAGTGGCCTTTCATGTATCCTGGAGCTATGGTTATGTGTGCTCAAACAGTTCATTACATCTTCCCTATTTCCAGGAGTCCTGAAAGGCCATCCCAGTGGCCTTTCATGTATCCTGGAGATATGGTTCTGTGTGCTGAAACAGTTCATTACATCTTCCCTATTTCCAGGAGTCCTGAAAGGCCATCCCAGTGGCCTTTCATGTATCCTGGAGATATGGTTTAGTGTGCTCAAACAGTTCATTACATCTTCCCTATTTCCAGGAGTCCAGAAAGGCCATCCCAGTGACCTTTCATGTATCCTGGAGATATGGTTCTGTGTGCTGAAACAGTTTAAACCATCTTCCCTATTTCCAGGAGTCCTGAAAGGCCATCCCAGTGGCCTTTCATGTATCCTGGAGATATGGTTATGTGTGCTGAAACAGTTCATTACATCTTCCCTATTTCCAGGAGTCCTGAAAGGCCATCCCAGTGGCCTTTCATGTATCCTGGAGATATGGTTTTGTGTGCTCAAACAGTTCATTACATCTACCCTATTTCCAGGAGCCCTCAAAGGCCATCCCAGTGGCCTTTCACTCATCCTGGAGATATGGTTGTGTGTGCATAAAGAGTGTAATAGATCCTCCCTTTCCCCAGGAGTTAAGTGAGGCCATCACAGTCGGCTATCACGTACCCTGGTGATATGGTTGTGTGTGAATAAAGAGTTAAATAGATCCTCCCGTTCCCCAGGAGTTAAGTGAGACCACCACACTTGGCAATCACGTACCCTGTTGATATGGTTGTGTGTGAATAAAGAGTTTAATAGAGCATCCCTTTCCCCAGGAGTTAAGTGAGGCCATCACAGTGGTCTATCACGCACCCTGGTGATATGGTTGTGTGTGCCTAACCAGTTCAATACATTCTCCCTATCTCCAGGAGTCCTATGACCTGTGTAAGGTCACTTGTCTATGATCCCACTGCAATGGGATATGCAGCTGATGATGTGTGGCACAACACGCAACCCCCATGGGGCCGTACGCCACATTGAATTGGTGGGTATAGCAGTCACATGTTGTGGTAGTTTATGACAGGTAAGTTGCACCTCTCACATAGTCTGTGAGGTCACTATCTCATCACACATGTCTGTGATGTATCACGATGAAAAGCTATGTGCACATGTTGATGTGTGTATAGGTACAACATCTCCATGACCTAGGCAAAGATATTCCCAAAGGCTGTAACAGAGCCATATTCCCCTCACTTTATGCATAGTTAGGTTACCCATCCTCACACCTCCTACAAATCCATTACCTTGTAGCAGGTGAACAGAACTGATGTTGTAGGAAAGCTACAGTCACCTCTTGTGGTTGGACACCACAGACACAAGCAGCCACATGAACACAGGTGGCAATTGCGTAGTGTGTTTGTTTGGTGTCTGCCCATGGTTTATCAAAATACACCTGCTGTCATCATACAGGTCATAGGTCATAGTGCCATTTCTACAAGATATAGGCCAGCCTACATGGGCACGGTAAGCTCAGATAAGGGCACCTGCAGTTGTTGTATGTTTGTTTAGGCTGCTCTACCAAACATACCCCATACATACTACACCCCAACCTGACTCTCACACAGGATGGCCAGCCAACATGGGTGGAGGTACAGACCCTCCACAGCACATGATCAGTTTTGTAACCCTTTCCTGCCCTCCTCATCCCACTGTTTCCCACATGTGTGACTTAGCCATGTTGTTAGCTGCTGATAGCATAGTTCATTGCCTGTAACAGGTGGTCGCCAGACACAGCAGGATGCACAAATTAACAAACATCCCTGTCCCCCTTGGGTTCTGTCGCATTCAACAACTGCTCCAATGTATCCCTTCACCCGCTCCTGGTGTGCAAAACATACACAACAAGAGATGCAAATATTGGACAGCAAGTAGCATCACGCAAGCACCATGGCATGGCTCCAGAGACTGACACATGTGACGATGACCAACATTGGTGAGTAGGCTCAGTTGGTAATGGTGTTGTCCACATGTGATAACACATTCCATGTGCCCATGATGATCCCCTGTGACAGGTGTTGAACTATGCTATACATGAAACACACATCAGTGTAGCTGAAGTGTCCAGACCCAGGACACACTGTTCTATGTTTCTGTTGCCCACCCACCAGACGTAAGTGCTCACTCATGCTCCCACCCATATTTTCTCACACACACAGGTCGAGGATCTGAGAAAGAAAGGGAGGGAGCTGCGCCTGCACCATGGCGCATACCTTGAGCGCGTGAGGAATGCTGAATCATCACATGGTGATGGTGCGTATTGATGACATGGCTGCCCACCATCAGAGGTCACAGTGGCCCATCAGTGTGCATGGTACCTGCATGGGTACATGTGATGTGTCACACACATCTACGTGTGCTGATGACTGTCATCTTCCACAGATCATGATGACAGTGACGAAGACCCCCGTACCTCTGCCTATGCCCTCCGAAGGCCCACCTCCCGCGCTGCCGTGGAGGTGGTAGTCCTGGACACCAGTGGGGAGGAGGCAGAGGGTCCTGCGGAAGACACAGCGGAGGGGGTCATGGGGGATGCTGGGACGGAAGGTGTGGGTGCCAGGGTCACAAGGGGGGGTGAGGGCGCAGGTGATGTGGGTGGGGGGGAGGTGGTGGGGGGTGTTGGGGAGGAGTCAGGGGGGAAGAGTGGCCGCAGGGTGTCTGGGAGAGTGACATAGAGGACAGTGCAGCACAGGGCACTGTTGGCTCCCGCCATCAAGGGCAGGTGGCTCCAACATCCAGGGCCCCACACACAGTGCATGCAGATGCCACCACACAAACACCAGGAACAATGTGTGTGTGTGGTGGCAGATGTGTTGTACATCTGTGTGAGCCTCTGGATGCACTGGAGCAGCGGGTGCACCGGTTGGTGCACCTGCAGGAATGGATGGCGGGAGCCATGGAGAGGGTGGTTGCTGACATTGAGCATCTGCCATGTCGGCAGCCACCCCCTGAAGGGCGTCACAGGCATCATTGATGGTGCCTGTGACGTCCACACATGTGCCCTGTGCTGCCCTGTCCGCCATCACGGGGCAGGCTGAGGGAGGGTGGGGTCATGTGGGGGTTTGGGGTTAGTGTGTGGGAGTGTGTTTATTGCGGGTGTGTGTGTGCGGGGGTGGGGAGGGTTTGTTTTGGTGGGTGGGTGATGGCATTTTCCCCCTACCCTAGATATGTATATAGTTTTATTTTTGTTTGTACATATTAAAGTATTTTTTCTGAACCCTGTAATGGTCACGTGTCTCACGTAGCATATGACTATAGATGCCAGCATGTCATATGTGTGCAGCCACATACATTCCTGACGGGTAAACATGCGTGTGATACCTCAATTGGCACCACATGCAGTGTGTCGGGAAACTCATGTGTGTAGGTGTGTGATAGCAGGGTGCTGCATTACATGTTACCATGTAGTGGCTGCCCCACAGACGTACTTGCCACAGGGATGTATATACATGACCCACATGTTCTCACATATATGAGCCGGCACAATATGCGGCACACAAATGTCTGCCTCTGTAACATGCATCCCTATGGTGGGTTGGGGTGCATGTGACCACTAATATAGGTGAGGGCACAGGTCACACATATGGCACCAATGTGTCGTGTATGACGGGTTGCAGATGGTGATGTGTATGTAACATAAACAGGCCATTTATAACACAGTACCCCTGTGTCCACATCAAGGGTGGTGAACCGTGGTTCTGTAGAGCCGCAGGGCAGTCAGGTGTTGGAAATATTCCTAATGAGTGTGGCAGAGATATATATGAATTGGAGATATCCTGTCAGCGTGACTGATTTTTCGGCCCTCCAGGGCTCGCTTTTGAGAGACCTGGATTACACCTCTGCCATTTTGGAATGTGAGTGGGCAAGGCGCAGATGTCCCCTACATCAAACATGTTACCTAAAGTGTGTCATATTCCTCCTCACCTCTCCCCACCACCAACATATTGCCATTGCCACCACCCGTTACTGCTGGTGAGAAACAGGGAGCAATGTTACGCATTCCAAATAACCATCCGATGTCTGTGACATCTGCACCCAGCCCTAAATAACTCGTACATGACAGAGGTGTAAGGCAGCGCTCTCAAAATCCAGTCTTGGAGGGACACAAACCAGTAAGGTGGTCATGATAATTGTAATGGTGAGATATATATCGCCAGCATATACATTAGGGATATGCTCAGAACCTGACTGGTCTGCGGCTCCACAGTATCACGGTTCCACACCCATGTCGTACATGGATGTCTGTGCACACTGTGCCGCTGCAGCTCAGAGGCTGTGGTGACACATTGTGCTAGTGAAACATTACATATGTGTGGATCATGGAAATAGTATATGTGTGTGGCAAAGTAGCTTATGCAGTGGACATGGTTGCAGATCCTATGGTCCTCCCACCCCCCTCTCAGAGATACACATGGGACCAAATGGACACTCTTTGGAAAGAGACAATGTATCTATTTTTGGACAGCTGTTTATTATCACAGCAATTCTCTCATATAAAACTATTGTTACAAACATGTGTGTAAGACATATCAAAGATCCCCCCAAGCCAATTACATAACACAAACACAACATACTAATCACATATGTCTACTTTCACATATAACCCAAACCAAGCCGCAATAACAGAAAATACTATGTACATAGTTGTTAAAAATGAACAGTGCAACAAAGAGAAACCTTTGGTTTCGTGCTGTACATTTCTATATTATCATAGGTTACTGACGGCGTGGTCGGCCACGCCTGCCACGTCGGGCCCCTCTCCCTGGCAAGGCTATATCCTCCTCCGGATACATTGGTGGTGCAGGTGCAGCTCGGATCAGAACATCACGTATGCCCTCAAGGGCCTCACACATGCGAGTTAGTGGCATGGCTACGACCCCCTCATGTAATGTCCGGAGCTCAGCACAAACATCCCTGGTGTTCTGCTCCACAGCACAGCGAATCTGCTCCAGAACACGTCGATTGGCTGTGAATGGGACACAGGGTGGTCAATGAACTACCTCTCCACGAAAACACCTTCATAAAGCAACATGTCATACACATACCACACTAATGCTAATGTGATAGTGCTGAGTCATATGGGAACATGGTTAGGGGTATAGCACATATATCGCAGTGTACTACAACTAATAGAAACACAGAGAACACTATACAGGAAGAAGATGTGGGAGGACAACACAACAGTCATACAATAGCTTCTGCATACACACCCACATACTACTGACGTGGCAACAGAATTGGGCAAGGACAGTCATCTCATATCCATTATTTAGGTCAGGTGCAGCATGCAGCAGCCATAAACACCTCAGATGGCCAGAAGCATTGTTGTACCGAGGTGTGTTTGGGAATGTCTGCACAGGTCATGTATGGGTCCAGGGTTTTGCTATATGTGGCATAGAGATGCACATGAGCTGTTGGGGCATGTTATGACAGGAACTGTGTGCTATGTGTGTATGGAATTTGCTATTCTCCATGAGATGTTTGTACTGGATGTAGCCTCATGGGATGCCATATATTTGTGTCAGACTGTGTGACGGCAAATCAGGTTTGGCCTGCCCTAATGATTGTTTTGTGACATGACAATGTATGGTCTGATGGGTTACATTGTCAGTATAAGGGCTGGATGTGGGGATGCACACATTATCCGTATGTGCTGGTCCTTGGAATTGCCTGGTGCAAGGACTAAACTGATATGTATGCTTGGTGGTGTACAAAATGTACGTGAGCTGATGTTGGGGAATGACTAGAATGTGATGGTGCTGACAGACGTTAATCCCGTGAAGCATTTACGTGTTTTGTGGGAGTGGGTGATACCTTATGAACATAGCTGCTTATGTGAGTGTAGTTGAGGATAGACATTGGCATTCTGAATACGTCATTGATAGTGTGGGATGTCAGAGACCTACTACACGGAAAAAATGGTTATGTTAAAGCCAATGTGACAATGTAGAGTGGATAACACAGTACAATAGAGCTGTCTGGACACATAAACATCAGACTATGGTGAGTGAGCAGAACTCTTGCACAGGCATTGTGAACGTGGATGCAGCAATTAAGACATGGAAAACAGTCATAACAACTAGACAACATATGTTTTCCGCTTTCTCATTTGACATAGCATATGGATCCTTACAGGCTGAGCTTCAGTATGTTTATTTTTTACCTTGCTGTAAGGGATAATGTATGTATCACTGTACAGATTGGTCAGATATCTCTATCTACCCACTGGCCAGTACCTATACAGTGTTTGTGTCAAATTCCCTAGTTGCCTTTTGTGGCTCCAATAACACTTTTCGACTAGGTAATGTTTTTCTTTGGTTGCTTGCTCTATGATGATGTATCTGGTTATTTTGTAAAGGAGATGAGGTCTTCAGTTTATGTTATTTCTCATTGGGCTTGACAATTGCTATCATCCACCAGTATGTTATGTGAGGTCTTTGTGTAATGCTCTAATGTTTGCATTCGGAAAGGAGGGGTAGGGTGATGTGCCAATTCTGGTAATGTTGTGTGGATACGTGGTGTATGATATGGTCTCAACATGGCAAGCTTTTGTTGTAGTTAGTCATATGTGTTTAGGTTTTTTTTGCAGCACAGTAATTGTTCACGGTTTTGGTCGTTGTTTAACCATTTGTTGAGAAATAGACATGCGTCATACTCATTACTGTATGGTTGCATACAACACATATTGCAGGTATGACACTTATGATACTGGGGACCATCACACGGTATGGGGACATAGGCCCACAATTTAACTGGGACACACATGCTCACAGCCTATGCAATCTGTTGAGGGATTGTTGGCCTTACAGTAAGGGGACATGGTGTTTTCCTTTTCTGTCTGGATTACAGTCTATGTTATGTCTTTATGTACAGAGGAAATTGAGGAATGTTCTCTCCAAACAAGCCATCAGGTTCATACTGTACGTTTGAGACCCCTCTGTAGATCCGTATCTATGGTTGACCTGACATATTTTCGCACCTCTCTCCATATGCTATGTAATTTGACACCTGCAGATGCAGACTGTGGGGAATGCGGTCTTTGTGCTGTTACATCACAGAGGAGGGTTGCATTGCTCTATATATGGTATGTTTGTTTCTTTAACTATCATTTAGATGTCATGCTGTGGTTTACCAGACATCTGGGTGTCTGCAATGAGGTAGACTGTTGCAAGGGCAAGTGTTGATCTTTCTCATGACAACAACATGGTGGCCCTTATACAACATTCCTTTTAGGCCTGCATCTGTGGGTGTCAACTGACCTTCGGTGATTCTGTTTTGCGTCATAGTAACACCATATATTATACCCCACACCATTCTTTCACGAAACAATATCCCAACAACATGAGCCATACATGTGATATATGTGGTGGTTATGTTGCAACATTCACCACACAAACACCAACTAGTGACTATTGGTGTTTATTTTGGAATTATGACTGTCGTATGTCACCCACCTTCAGCATCGCGACGTGCAGATACGCCATGGGACCTTAACTCCGCCATCATCACCTGAGGGTCAGGGCTCTCGGTGTATACTTGCGGCCTGGGTCCTTGGATGTTCTCCCTTGATGCTGCCCCTAGTGGTGATATACTGGGTACATGTGGCTCTATGGGCTCATCAACAGCACTTGTGCTGCCCCCTGAGACAGCAGGTTCATCCTCCAACACACTCATTGGCACTGTGATGTCAAAGTCATCCTCTTCCTCCGCCTCCTCCTCCTCCTCCTCCTCCTCCTCCTCTTCCTCTCCCATTTTACTGTAGTCACCTGCATATTGAACAATAACAAAGAAAACACATATGTTTCAACATAATCATATCTATATATGTGTGGCACAGACACCACAGAGATGATGGGGTGGGTATGTGCGTGTGTGCTGCATACCCGACCCATGACACCCTCCCATACATGTTTGTCGACGTCATTCAGCTGTTTCTGGGGCACATGTGTGTCGTGTGGCCATGCACATGTTGCATATTTTCCATGTGTATATTTGGAGTGCCATGCCACATGTGTCCCCCATCACATCCCTTCCCCTATCTGTACAACATATGTCCACACATGTGTGAGAATACATCACCCTTACACTTGTTTTGACCATACATTGCCTGTTTATGTTTAATTATGACTTTGAAATATTGTCTCTAGACATACTATATGCTCATTGTTGGATATGTTTGGCTGTGACCCATTGTGCCGTGCATCCCAAGTAGCCAGCAACTGTGGCCCACTGAGAAGCACATGTAGCACTGTGTAAAAAGTATGTCACACACACGTTACCTGATTAGTGTGCCACAAAATCATATGGTGCTTTGCAATCACAGATGTGCAGGTTGGATAGGAATTGTTGTGTGTAGTTTTGGAAACAGATGGGGAGGTTGCTGTTTTCGAGGGACACATATGTAATATTGTGACAGGGCATGGCAACAACACAGTTTGTGCATGGCCATAACACACACATGTGACACCACTTTTTAAACATGTTGTGGATTGGGTCACAGGTATGGGAGTGTCTGTGCAGCTGAATGATGTGTACTGAAGGGACATTGTGAACATGACTGTATACCTGGCAATTACTATACATACCTGCGTCAGAATGTGCCGTGTCAAGGGCCTCCGGCAGTCCACGGAGATAGATGTGGCCCAAACGTGTTGCCAGCTCTTGTTCCAATGGTGTGAGTGATGGGATAAAAGGGCCCCCACCACCTGTGCCATGCGCATGTTGTCTTTCAGCCACCATGTGCTGGCGCACCCCTCTTTTTATATCCGAGTACCTCTTTTTGAGGCTTTCAACATCCCTTGTGGGGCCCCCTGCCTCTGACATTGCAGCATGCACCTCCTCCCATACTGCCATTCGGGTGGCCACTGTTGTGCGACTGCTGAGCCTGCCAAATAAGAGGTCATAGTTTTCAATTACATGCGAGAGTAGGATATAGTTCTCTCTATCACTGAAGCGTAGAGCTCTTTTTCGCTGTGGACCAGGCACAGGTACCCTTTTTCTCTTCCCAGTTTGGACATATTGTGCAGGCTGTGGCCCAAAAGATGGTCCTGCATGTCCCTCCCTAGGATGTGCAGTCTGTAGCGTCGGTGTATCACCCACCACAGGTTGGGACACATCCTCCACACCCTCACCCTCACCCTCACCGTCTCTCTCCCTCTCTCTCTCCATCTCTGTATGTTTTAAATGCTCCTTTCAACAGAACAGCACTCACTTAAACAAAACAGAACAATACACAGCATGCAATACAGACTTACAAAATGTTACAGTACAGGACACAGTAAAGGACACAATAACAAAGGGAACAGAAATATTATCTTAGCACAAGGTGAGGAATCTACTCTGCTCCTGACTATCTTTCTCTGCCTCTCTCCGCTGCCGTACTCCCTGGACTGACTCTCTCCCTCCTTCCTCTGGACTACTCCCACCACAGCCTCTCTACCTATAGATTTTGTTATCCCTCACTGTGCTTCTTTCCTGTGCAGTGGTCCCACCACTGTCTCTGTTTCAGACTTTATCTATGACACCCTCTCTCTCTAACTGTGACTCCTTTATCAACCCTCAACGTGATGCACGTGTGCAGGCCTATTTATAGTGTATTGCCATGTGTCTTCCATTGCACATGCGCAATTGGGCGGGCGTGACGCTCGTGCGTTGGGCGCGTGCTCGCCAACGCATGGGTGGCCGTACGCGGACAAACGCACATGCGCCCTGAGACACTGTACTGCGCATGTGTCGCAGTACGCATGCGCACTACAACGACTACCGCATGGGTGTCTGTGTTTTGTGCGCATGTTCACGCCGGCGCACATACGTGTGGGCACGCACTGACCGACGCCCATGCGTAGAGAGGCACACGCGTGCCACCAACGGGCATCGCATGCGATCAACTGCGCATGCGCAGTGTGCGCAAACCACACACCCCATAATAACATATATTACCATCACAACATTACCCACGTTGAGGGTTGTAGAGGAAGAGCAGGAGGAGTGTGGTTGGTGTGGAGAAGAACGAAAGTCTAAGCAGTTGTACTAGCGGATTGTATTGGTGTTTGTATTGCTTATTATATTGTGTTGTGTGTGTATTGTCAGTTGTTGTTTTTACTTTTGGATACTGTATAGTGTGTTTTGTGTGTTTGTTAGAGTTTGTGTGGTTGTTAGAGTGTGTTTCGGTAGTGGGACGGGAGGAGTTTATGGCAGCAATATATGCTTATGCATGTGTCCTGAGTGGTGGGCAGATGCTGCGGTTGCCGGACAGGGGAGATGGTGTCCACGGGGCTGCAGCACAGGGCATGGGTTTAGTCCCGCAGCAACTCAGACCTGCAGCTGTGGAGGTGGTCCAGCCATGTGCTGTGCGTTCACGGCACAGAAGGCGTGCCGAGGTGCAGGCTCGGCAGCCACGCCTCTACAGGCCCAGGGCACAGCTCCAGGGCATGCGTGAGGACCAGGTCATCTCCCTGTACCGACTGAGCACAAGGGCTATTAGGGAGCTTTATGAGGATTTAAGACCTGACCTCGAGCCCCTGACTGATCGGTCCCATGCAATACCAGGTTTAGTCAAGCTCCTTGCTGCTTTACATTTTTTTGCCTCTGGCTGTTTCCAGTCATCTGTGGCTGCAGTGGGTGGCATGAGCCGCCCATCCTTCTCACGTTGTCTCCACCAAGTACTGCGTGCCATGGTCAGCCGGGTGGGGAATTACATAGCCATTCCCCACACTAGGCAACAATGGGGGACCCTGAACCAGGCCTTTGAGACATTAGCAGGGATACCACACGTGATGGGAGCTATTGATTGCACACATGTTGCCCTGGTCCCGCCTAGAGACAGGGAGGTGGCGTTTCGCAACCGCAAACACTACCATTCCCTGAATGTTCAGGTTGTATGTGATGCTAATCTGCATATTCTGAATGTGGTCCCTAGGTTTCCAGGGTCCACCCATGACTCCTATATCCTGCATCACTCGGCAATCTTCACACAATTTGAGGGCGGACGTTATGGGGACTGTATTTTGCTGGGTGAGTATGTCATGTGTCGTAATGTATGTATGTCTTTGTAACTTTCTTTATGTCTACTCACATAGCTAGCAAACTCGTTTAAAACCATAAACTTAGATCAACATATGAGCAATGTTTGTTTGGGGACTGTTGTATGTTTAGATTATTACAGGGGTATAGACGTACACATACAGCAGCTACACACAAACATAGACCATCAGACTCCTAGCATTATATGATCCTGACATTCACAGGGTGTGCAGGTGACAACACCCCTGTGCATGTGGCTAGGCTGTTGCACAATCCCTCATAGTGTGTGGTAATATCAACTGCACACATTCTGAGGGGGGGGGGTTTGGCCCTCATATGCACGTATCATGATGGGTCATTGCCAAATAATGCTTGTATGTCATTTAACCTTGTGATAATTGCTCATCCATACAGGTAACCCTTCTCATGTGTGTGTTGGGTCACACACTCACTCTGGACTGTTGTTGCTACCCAGGAGCCAGTATATAATATGAGGTGGTGTTTGGGAATATCTGATGTATGCTTTTGCCCTTTCCAGCTAGCAGCACTCGTGTGGATATGTATGGTCACGCATTTGGCCGATGTCACAGCAGGGGTGTAACGAAGTATATTTGGTGCTAGTACCTTGGCCTACTGTAGATGATCATGATTTAGCCACATATTGGCCAGTGATCCTCATGTAGTTTAACATATTGGAAAGGGGATGGCTAAAGCTGTGGGCTATGTGTGTGCATACAGAGTTGTATTGTTTTCAGCTACACATGACGGTAATGTACCGATGTGTATCTCTATGAGGTTAAGACATGAGTAGTACAGTGTGCAGGTTTGCAGACCCCATCTTCAGTGGGATGTTCCCAGGATAGACACAGTGCACAGGATTGGTATTTAAACAATTTCTGTTTAGCAATATACAGCATAAGGACACAGAGTATGAGATCTAGATATGTTGCCCGTACAGGACAGGATGCATCTAGGTGATATGGTTCACATTATCACCAGCCTCCATGGCATACATGTTCTGTTTTTTTTCCCACCTTCTCATGGCAGCATATTTTACCTAGGTTACTGTTCAGACATACAATATGAACATGTGACAAGTGAATCGTTACTATCGTCTCTCATTGGCAGAGGTGCCAATGTGGACAGTAAATGCATTACAATACCCATGTCGCGCACACACACACACAATATGTTACAGTATAGATGGAACTGTTGGGGTATTTCCCATGAGTGTACTTACTTTCTAGGCTATGTGTTCCTTTTCTAACAGCATATGTGTTTTTTAAAGCTCATTAATTGTTCAGTTATATGTTGATGTCAGGATTTGTTTTGTGTAGGGTTACTACATCTTAACATATGTCAGTTATGTTGAATATTGACACGCACATTTCTTTTTATTTCCAAGGTGATGCAGGATATGGGTGTCGCCCCTGGCTGCTGACCCCTGTACGTCAGCCACGGACACGTGCAGAGAGGAGGTACAATGAGGCCCATGCCTCCAGCCGCTCAGTCATCGAGCGTACCTTTGGCGTGTTGAAAAGTCGCTTCAGGTGTCTGGATAGGTCAGGCGGGGCCTTACAATATAAGCCAAGGACTGTTGCAGAGATAATCATAGCCTGTTGCATCCTGCACAACATTGCTCTCAGGCACAATATCCCTGCAGAGATTAATGAGGATCTGGAGGAAGATCCAATGTGCCCCCTGTACGTGCCAGTGGTGACACACAGGATGGCACAGCAGTCAGACGGAGGTTGATTGGAGAGATCTTCTCATGTGCGTATTACCTACCCACACAGCTTTTTAATCCTATGTGTGTTATGCTTACAGCAGTTACAGTTTATGTCAGGATATGATTTGTATGCGACAACACATTAGTATTTTAGTGCTAATTCACAACTCACATATAGGCATGTGTGAGGCACAAACAATGTGGCCAGTACACAACAGCATTTGGTGCCAGATGATGTGGGTGGTTGCTCATACGGCTGTGTGTGATTTGTAAGGTTAAATTTACAGTTAGTGGCTGCCTGTGTTAGCACCTGTTGTTGTTGAGCACAAATGATGTTTTGTGATGATATGGGTGGAGAACAGTGTTAGCCATATGGTGAGATGTTCACAGTGTGTGACCAGTCCACGTTTGGGGACATTAGTCCAGTGGGTTGAATTTATATGTTTCACCTTTGGGGTGTACATTTGGTTCTTACACTCCTGTCAGCTGGCTATGTGTTGCTTTGTTATTATGGCCGTATCAGGACATACATATCACAGGACAGATGCTTAGTAGTAGTTTCTGCGGATATTAGGGTATCTATGTGTAGGGTGTTAATGTCACCCTACAGTGTGTCGGAATGTATACTGCACCAGAAAGCCATGACATGGACATGTTATAGGATGGGGATCTGAGCATTGTCCAGCCAGAGAGGTAGTATTGCCACATTTACATGTAGGCGAATTGACCTTAAGTACAGTGCTACATATGTACACAGATACAGAGGATAACCTACCCCATATCAGCAAGGGGTGCGTTACAGTGGGCAGGATGAGCACAGAATGTGTTGGTGGCTTATGGTTGTGCAGGATTCTCAGGAAGTACATGGCATATCTTGCTGATAAATTCTCAACATATGCCATCATGCCTCAGCTACAGGCTGGGTATGTGAGTAGTGTAGGATAGTACAGTCCACATTACATAGATTGCATAGATAGTCGGACAGGGAAGGGGAGGATTATGTTGGCAAGGAAAACCAGACATATGTGAGAGTTGTTTCTCTGAGGTACACATATTGGCTATCCATGCGTTGACATTCTCAATGACACACAGTGTGATGGCATGCAGCCATCATGGTTTGCGTAAAACATATACATGCCATTGGTGTTTTAATGACATGACGCACACATTGACAGCTATCTGTGGAGATCATCAGCAAATAGCTGTCACTATGATTCAAGGTATGACATCTACACACCAGGATATGTATTTGGTCCCTGCATACATGAGGCACTCGTGCATATTCCATATGTGTTTCCAGAATTGTAAGCGACTTAGCATTCAACATTGACACACCCCTACACAAGGATAGGGGGCATTGTTGCCAATATAGTGGATCTGTGTGACTCGTCTGTACTTTGTGATGAGGTGCAAACATGGTGGTTTCTGACATGTCTGTTGATCTTTCTGTACAACAACACAGAGGTACGATGGGGACAGGATTTATTATGGACACCTGAGGATAGCCTCCTACAACTCTGTGCTGCCTCTCACATGTGAGTGATCTATACATTGTGATAGGGAGCAGTCAGACATTAGGTGATGGTGTGGGGTATGAGAGTTGTGGAAAGGAAGGTGCAGTGTGTGATACTCTTGTAGAACATGACATATGTTTGTTACTGTTGTGTTTCCCAATGCATAGGACATAGTTTATTCAGATGCTGTTGATGTGTGGGATTGGCATGTGACTGAACATCATCCAATATGCTTTGCGTTGGGGTAGGTGGATGTACAGGGAGATTGTGTGTGCCTGGGGTCATGTGGAAAACATATCTTCATTGCTCCATCATATTGGGCAGATGGTGTGTTGTTTTGTGTTTCACTTCAGGCTCCATCACCCATCCCTTGCTGTTGTCACACATATCCCCATGTGTTTGTGTTCAGCATGTCCTGTGCCACACTGTATATGTGACAGTTACAGCATATCTGCATGTGTGTGTATTTAAGGTTTGTATTTGGTTTGCCTGCACTTGCTCCCTACCCCAACATTGTACCATAAGCCAACAACAGGGTATTATTGCCGGTTTACGGGGCCTTTATATGTCTAAAGGTCCACTTGGACACATACAGGGCCATGTGTTGCAGCTGGAATGCAGAAATATGCATACTTTGTGTGTGGGTGATTACAGGTTGCCTGTGTGATGAGACACTCTTCAGGCATAGTACATTATCATGTACTGTGAGGGGACTGTGCACCTGGGGGGCAGTTGTGACTGTGGTATGTGTTCCGTAGTGCTGTTTACCTTATGCGTATTATCAACATGTGTTGTGTGGTGTGCGACAAAATGTGTCTTGTGTTCTGAGTCACCACTGATGTTCACCTTTATTTATTTTCAGATATGACCATAATGTGGACATGCATCAGCAGCGGCTTGACCTTTTGTTTGTACACGGACTGCTGAGATTCTCTGCCTTCACTGTCACCTCTTATTGCTGTGTAGTGGTTCATGGGATTGCTGACATACACCTGATGCACACACAAGGTAAGTTGCACATTTGTTAATTGCAGATTTGTATCTATGTTTACCTGTTGATGATTCATAATTGTCTTATATGCATATAATGTTTCCTCTATGTGCACATAAACAGATGCATGTCGTGTGTAGCTGTGACACACCTGTGTGACACGAGCATGGACATGACCATACCCATGTTTTACCCATGTGTGTGTGTTTAGGATTAATGATGTCATCACCAATGTTTTGTTGAGTAATGTACTGTGTGGTTTCACATACCTTTCTTGTGCATTTGCAAAGGTGTAACGGTGTGCATTGTGTGGTGTTTCTCATAGGTGGCTAACAGGAACATACGTATCCTCTCATGACACAGGGCTGAGTACATACCGGACACATCTATTACAGTGCATCTGGTGTCACCATCACCCACCTTTTGAAGAAACAACACCATAGACATTTTACACCAGAAAGTGGCCCATTGGATGTTTTACCTCTGCGAGTGAGACATATGACTGCGATGGACAGTATTACTATTAAGCTACTTAATTCTCCATTACAGAGGTGTTCTCTGCACTGTTTGTGTGATGTTTCTGCAGGGCGTCCTGCTCATTGTTGAGAACACACATGAACTTTCAAAGACAGTGGAATGTTGACATGTCACGCTTGACTATTCCTAGCCATATTTGGTGGAACACTATTAACCTCACCAGTTGGATTGCACATAGTATTGTTACTTTTGGCAGTGTTCCCCCCGTGTGCAGCAGCAAATGACATGGATAGTGCAGCTGATCCATTCGAACACAGTTTTCGTATTGTTAAGTTTTGGCCCTGGGTGTGACATGCCACCCAGGATACCCTCATCTTTTTCTTCCTAATCAAGCATACACCCATGTTTGCGCCATACGGCCAACGATGGAGCACTCCTATTGTGTATGTCCACCTGCTTTCCACATGCACATGCTACAAGTGTTACCTCAACAATGATTTTGGACACACGACCATCTTTAATTAATGTGGTCAATGTGACAAGGGTGTTTACGTGCATGTGTGGCATCACTGTCTCATGTTGCACTGTGGATGGTGCTTTTGCATATGACGGACTATGTTTGTGAGACAAAACATGTGGACCTCAGACTTCTTTGTGGCTCCGTATAAGATGTTTGGCCCTCATTTCCTTGTTCAGATGCTGCTTATTGTGTTTGTTGGATGTGCAGACGTGACAGTCTGCATGTATGTCAACACCTTGCATTTCCCATGTGCACAGTCCAGGCTATGCCCTGTGGTAGGGACACTCACATTGCGACATGATGTTTGCAGTGTGGCAATGTGGGTCACCGTTGCACTTCGTCAATTGTGCATTCCATGTATTATGTTATATGTGGCCAAACACTGTCTACTCTGAAAAGGTTGCAGGGCCACCTCCTTCATGGTGGTATATGTATAGGTATGGGAAGGTAGTTGAGTTTGTATTTTGTTTGTGTTCATGTGCCTGTCCTACCTGTTGCATATACTCATTGTGATTTTGAGGAGAGTTTGTGTCTACATTGTTGCAGCTTTGCTTCCTAGCTCAGACATTATGTGAGACCTCACACATTACTTTCCCAGCGTGATTTTCACAATAAAACATTTTCTCAACATAGGCTTGTTTGGTTTGGTTGTCTCCTGTGTTGCAAGATGGATATGGTTTGAGGGACACATGATGTGTGTTGTGTCCTCAATATGCAGCGCCAACTCTCTACATGCACTCATATGTGCATTACACCTTTGCAGCATGCAGAATCAGGTAGGGGCTGGGGGTCTGCTGCCCAGTGCATTGTATGCAGTGGCTGCACATTATATCTCGTGCTCTTCATTTGTGGTGGATGAATTAACTTTTCTGTGTGAGTTAGATTTATGCCCTATTAGAGGGGTTTCAATATTCCATCAGAGATGCACTCACCTTCATATTATGATGGCACTGACTACACTATTTGTGATGTGTAAACCAAATAAAGATATTTATTCCACATACATGTGGCTCTTTTGGTGATTGAGCAGGGTGATACAAAGGCACACATTGCATTGCCTGTTTATCAGTCCTGCGTCTTTTTGACCCAGGGACTGCATTGTTTATTTTGTCTATATCATTGGATGAGGATTAACTGGTCTTTGTTCCACGGTAATGAGGGGTTACATGACTTGACCTAGGCCACATGGGGTGCTAGTGGGAATTGATCAGTGTTTGCTTGGGTCCAAGGCCATTTTGTTAACAGTAGGTTAGTCCTTCTCTCTTTGATCACATTAACACTTGTCTGGGGCCATTTGCCACACATGTACATGTGCCACCTGTGCTCGCATCCTTGTACAGTGACAGCTGTGTATCTGGCAGACACATGTAACCTCACTGGGTATTCACGGTTGCCACACAGTGTGCTTAGTATGCTTGGCTCAGTGTGCTCAGTGTGTTACTGTGTACTCAGTGTACTGTTTCTGGGAGTGGCTACAGTCATGTGTTTATACTCTGTAGTTTTTTGTTTTGATTAGCACATGTGCTATATCCTTTGTTTTCTAATCTGCTGACTGTACCATGAGGTAACAGCAGGTTCCTCACCTCTACATACACCCTTCTCTCTCCTCACTGTACGTCAAGGTGCATCCTGTGTGCTGCTTAGCCATCACATATTCTTTTTTTTCCAGAGGTGTCCCACTTTAGGGTGTTTACATGGCAACACAGCAGGGGGTTTTGGTTTTCTGTGATTCAGGTGTTGTGTGTTACACCTGATTACATGTGGAACTTTCTCATGTCCTGATCCAAATTATTAACATGATCCACATACCGTCCTCTGTTGCCCTTGTGGTATATTTTTCCCCTCTTTTGCATGCTGTATCCACTGCAGAACATTTCATTGTGTGTGCACATGTGCACCACATCACAAATACAGACTGCAATTGTATGAGTAATTAGCAGATCTGCATGTGCATTTCATCATGCTTACTTTTTGGTGTTTGCTTGTCCTGACAGTCAGCAGGCGGTTTGTTTAATGGACTGCACTCTTTCTTTCTGCAGTCTTTGCTAAGGAGCTCACATTGTTGGTGTGGCATGCCGGTTTAGCCATTGTGATTTGTGGTAGTGGTCATTAGTGTGCTTCCTCTGTGGTGTCTTATATTTGTATGCTTTTCCATAAAAGGTGTTTAACATTTGTTTGAGGGTCATATATGTACTGATGTGTGCTGTGAGCATATTGTACCCTCAACTGAGTTGTTACCCATCCTTCCATACAATGTTCTGTAATGGCAACTGTGTGCCATCCTACCCTGATGTGCATGCTGATAACCCACATCCTGGCCTCCTACACATTCCAGCATTGCAGCTGTCCCTGATTGCCTCTCCTGTGTGTGCTCTGCATAGCACTTTTACTCCACAGTCATCCTGATATGTCACCTATTCTGCCATTTGAGCCTCCTCTGCTGGCCACATCTTACCATCCTCTTTCACACACAGTCATTATAGCACGGTACATTAACATCACTCTATGCATGACTGTACTTAGCCAGAATATGTTTGTCCATTTTAATGGGTGCCACATGGGATGGGGATGATTTCTGCAGTTCAGCAACTGATCTTCATCCCTCTTTTAATTTTGTATTGTTTTTGTGTTTTAGCTCTGTGCAGTGCTTGTGTTACGTGTGGGTTTGCCACATACCTCCTTTGCCATTCCAACTGAGGGATGTTAGTGCTAGTGGGTTACGTTTCTGGGTTCATCTCTACATCCTTGGGGCATCTTTTGCCATGCCTTTGATTGACACAGCTTATGGGTTACATACAATAGTGTCTTGAGAGTTGACAGCCTTTCCACATGGCCTTTGTGGAGAATGAGGTTTTCATTTCCTAGCAATGTGTGTTTATATTGTGCCTTCTGAAGCACCATAAAAGGTGCATTAATATCTGGCACAAGGGGGTAGTTCTTTTGAGACAGCATCACAGATTGCTGTACAGTTGCACACAGACAGTTGACATACCTCTGCCAACCTTATTCACTGGAACATTCAAACCATGAACACCCCTCCATCATTCACTATCTGCACAAGTTGTCAGCATTCAGAACAGAGGAGTATTGGCTTCTTCCCCAGAGCATGAGTTTAATGGAGCTGTAGTACTCCAACGGGAATAGGGCAGTTTACAAGATAAGATACACTCTAATCCCCTGTTCATATCAGTCGCCTGCCCCTGTCTGCAGCCCCTCCCTGCCAAATCAGGTATGGCAGACCTTGGTCAACACACCGACTTACATTTCCCATACGTTACAATGCACAGTGCTGCCATCTGGGACAGTGCTCTCACCTTACCCTGCCTCATATAGCACACTTGGCTACACTTTCACCAACATTGTAGGGTGCCATGGCGGACATTGCATTTTCACATGTGCCCTCTGCATTAACCTATGGGCGACGTTCTGTTACACTGCTTTGAGAGTGTATTTGCTATCAGTTATGATTCTACAAATATACAATAAGGTACTCCTAAAACAATATTACCCCTAACAGCTACTGCCTCAGCCAGCTATCTTCATTTTGCACTGTTGGGTATCGTACCCCTGATCCCTGCAGCATTGGTTGGTGTGGTAACCATTGTGCTGCAGCTTTGCTCTCTGATTTGCACATCAGCACGTCGCTTATGCCTTTCAGTATTGACATGACTCAGAAAACAGTAGCGCAACGCTCTCTGCCCAGCATACCACCGCCTTATGCCACCCATTATATAATCAGCCTCCTAACATTACACAGCAAACAGCAGTCTGCTTTAGTCACTGTGGGGATTGAACCCCTGAACCCTGCACCATCGGTAACTGCCTTAACCATTGTGCTGTGGCTCTGTGTTTCTGTTTGCACATCAGCGCCCCACTTATACCTTCCATTATGCGATTGCCGCCGTAACCGGCGCACTGCCTTATGCCGCCCAGTAGTAATATGCCGCCAGATAACATCAGTGCGACGCTTTATGCCGCCCAGTGTTCAAATGTGGCATAAAAACATCAGCGCGCCTCCTTATCCCGTCCAGTTTTGATGTGAGCCAAAACAAAACTCAGCGGGCTGCTTTATTTGGCCCAGTATTCCTCTGCCTCATAAACTAACACCTCAGCAAGCCATTGCGCATTGTGTGCTTTCGAACCCCTGCTCCCTGCACCATTGCTCAGTGCTTCAACCATTGTGCTGTGGCTCTGTCCTTCTGTTTGATCAGCGCGACACATATGCCTCCCGTTCGGCTCTCATTTGCGGTAAGGTGCGGAGCGCACACGGGCGCCGCGCACCTTAGCGCATCTGTCAATCACGGCTTTTCTTCTTCAGGACAGAACGCCCACTCCTTATACGGCACACTCACTCTACCGCGACCCGGACTTTACCGGCCTGTTAGTAAACATGCCCCTAAATAAAATAATAAAAATAAATAAAAAATAAATAAATAAATAATAAAAATATAAAAAATATAAAATATAAAAAACTAAAATAAATCAATAAAAAATATATTGCAAAAGATAAAGTTAAAAAAAAAATTAAAAAATAATTTAAAAAATATAAAACTAAAAAATAATAAAAAATAATAAATAAAATAAAAATAAAAAATCTCAAAGCCTATGCAGAAAAGTCAAAAATCTGACTTTGAGTTAGAACGTTCAAACTAGTCTCAAAAGGTGCCTTACCATTTAATATACTGGCTGTGTGAATTAGAAACCCCTAGTGTAGTTCTAAGTGTATGAAATCTCAAAGCCTATGCAGAAAAGCCAAAAATCTGACTTTGAGTTAGAACGGTCAAACTAGTCTCAAAAGATGCCTTAGCATTTAACATACTGGCTGTGTGAATTAGAAACCCCTAGTGCAGTTCTAAGTGTATGAAATCTCAAAGCCTATGCAGAAAAGGCGAAAATCTGACTTTGAGTTAGAACGTTCAAACTAGTCTCAAAAGATGCCTTACAATTTAACATACTGGCTGGGTGAATTAGAAACCCCTAGTGTAGTTCTAAGTGTATGAAATCTCAAAACCTATGCAGAAAAGTCAAAAATCTGACTTTGAGTTAGAACGTTTAAACTAGTCGCAAAAGATGCCTTACCGATTAACATACTGCCTGTGTGAATTAGAAGCCCCTAGTGTAGTTCTAAGTGTATGAAATCTCAAAGCCTATGCAGAAAAGTCAAAAATCTGACTTTGAGTTAGAAAGTTCAAACTAGTCGCAAAGATGCCTTGCCATTTAACATACTGCCTGTGTGAATTAGAAACCCCTAGAGTAGTTCTAAGTGTTTGAAATCTCAAAGCCTATACAGAAAAGGCAAAAATCTGACTTTGAGTTAGAACGTTCAAACTAGTCTCAAAAGATGCCTTACCATTTAACATACTGGCTGTGTGAATTACAAACCCCTAGTGTAGTTCTAAGTGTATGAAATCTCAAAGCCTATGCAGAAAAGGCAAAAATCTGACTTTGAGTTAGAACGTTCAAACTAGTCTCAAAAGATGCCTTACCATTTAATATACTGGCTGTGTCAATTAGAAACCCCTAGCGTAGTTCTAAGTGTATGAAATCTCAAAGCCTATGCAGAAAAGACAAAAATCTGACTTTGAGTTAGAACGTTCAAACTAGTCTCAAAAGATGCCTTACCATTTAACATACTGGCTGTGTGAATTAGAAACCCCTAGTGCAGTTCTAAGTGTATGAAATCTCAAAGCCTATGCAGAAAAGGCGAAAATCTGACTTTGAGTTAGAACGTTCAAACTAGTCTCAAAAGATGCCTTACAATTTAACATACTGGGTGTGTGAATTATAAACGCCTAGTGTAGTTCTAAGTGTATGAAATCTCAAAGCCTATGCAGAAAAGTCAAAAATCTGACTTTGAGTTAGAACGTTCAAACTAGTCTCAAAAGATGCCTTACAATTTAACATACTGGCTGTGTGAATTATAAACCCCTAGTGTAGTTCTAAGTGTATGAAATCTCAAAGCCTATGCAGAAAAGTCAAAAATCTGACTTTGAGTTAGAACGTTCAAACTAGTCGCAAAAGATGCCTTACCGTTTAACATACTGCCTGTGTGAATTAGAAACCCCTAGTGTAGTTCTAAGTGTATGAAATCTCAAAGCCTATGAAGAAAAGACAAAAATCTGACTTTGAGTTAGAAAGTTCAAACTAGTCGGAAAGATGCCTTACCATTTAACATACTGCCTGTGTGAATTAGAAACCCCTAGAGCAGTTCTAAGTGTATGAAATCTCAAAGCCTATGCAGAAAAGGCGAAAATCTGACTTTGAGTTAGAACGTTCAAACTAGTCTCAAAAGATGCCTTACAATTTAACATACAGGCTGTGTGAATTAGAAACCCCTAGTGTAGTTCTAAGTGTATGAAATCTCAAAGCCTATGCAGAAAAGTTAAAAATCTGACTTTGAGTTAGAACGTTCAAACTAGTCTCAAAAGATGCCTTACCATTTAACATACTGGCTGTGTGAATTAGAAACCCCTAGTGCAGTTCTAAGTGTATGAAAACTCAAAGCCTATGCAGAAAAGGCAAAAATCTGACTTTGAGTTAGAACGTTCAAACCAGTCTCAAAAGGTGCCTTACCATTTACCATACTGGCTGTGTGAATTAGAAACATCTTTTGAGACTAGTTTGAACGTTCTAACTCAAAGTCAGATTTTTGCCTTTTCTGCATAGGCTTTGAGATTTCATACACTTAGAACTACACTAGGGGTTTCTAATTCACACAGCCAGTATGTTAAATGGTAAGGCATCTTTTGAGACTAGTTTGAACGTTCTAACTCAAAGTCAGATTTTTGACTTTTCTGCATAGGCTTTGAGATTTCATACACTTAGAACTACACTAGGGGTTTCTAATTCACACAGCCAGTATGTTAAATGGTAAGGCATCTTTTGAGACTAGTTTGAACGTTCTAACTCAAAGTCAGATTTTTGACTTTTCTGCATAGGCTTTGAGATTTCATACACTTAGAACTACACTAGGGGTTTCTAATTCACACAGCCAGTATGTTAAATGGTAAGGCATCTTTTGAGACTAGTTTGAACGTTCTAACTCAAAGTCAGATTTTTGCCTTTTCTGCATAGGCTTTGAGATTTCATACACTTAGAACTACACTAGGGGTTTCTAATTCACACAGGCAGTATGTTAAATGGTAAGGCATCTTTTGAGACTAGTTTGAACGTTCTAACTCAAAGTCAGATTTTTGACTTTTCTGCATAGGCTTTGAGATTTCATACACTTAGAACTACACTAGGGGTTTCTAATTCACACAGCCAGTATGTTAAATGGTAAGGCATCTTTTGAGACTAGTTTGAACGTTCTAACTCAAAGTCAGATTTTTGCCTTTTCTGCATAGGCTTTGAGATTTCATACACTTAGAACTACACTAGGGGTTTCTAATTCACACAGCCAGTATGTTAAATGGTAAGGCATCTTTTGAGACTAGTTTGAACGTTCTAACTCAAAGTCAGATTTTTGCCTTTTCTGCATAGGCTTTGAGATTTCATACACTTAGAACTACACTAGGGGTTTCTAATTCACACAGCCAGTATGTTAAATGGTAAGGCATCTTTTGAGACTAGTTTGAACGTTCTAACTCAAAGTCAGATTTTTGCCTTTTCTGCATAGGCTTTGAGATTTCATACACTTAGAACTACACTAGGGGTTTCTAATTCACACAGCCAGTATGTTAAATGGTAAGGCATCTTTTGAGACTAGTTTGAACGTTCTAACTCAAAGTCAGATTTTTGCCTTTTCTGCATAGGCTTTGAGATTTCATACACTTAGAACTACACTAGGGGTTTCTAATTCACACAGCCAGTATGTTAAATGGTAAGGCATCTTTTGAGACTAGTTTGAACGTTCTAACTCAAAGTCAGATTTTTGACTTTTCTGCATAGGCTTTGAGATTTCATACACTTAGAACTACACTAGGGGTTTCTAATTCACACAGCCAGTATGTTAAATGGTAAGGCATCTTTTGAGACTAGTTTGAACGTTCTAACTCAAAGTCAGATTTTTGCCTTTTCTGCATAGGCTTTGAGATTTCATACACTTAGAACTACACTAGGGGTTTCTAATTCACACAGCCAGTATGTTAAATGGTAAGGCATCTTTTGAGACTAGTTTGAACGTTCTAACTCAAAGTCAGATTTTTGCCTTTTCTGCATAGGCTTTGAGATTTCATACACTTAGAACTACACTAGGGGTTTCTAATTCACACAGCCAGTATGTTAAATGGTAAGGCATCTTTGAGACTAGTTTGAACGTTCTAACTCAAAGTCAGATTTTTGACTTTTCTGCATAGGCTTTGAGATTTCATACACTTAGAACTACACTAGGGGTTTCTAATTCACACAGCCAGTATGTTAAATGGTAAGGCATCTTTTGAGACTAGTTTGAACGTTCTAACTCAAAGTCAGATTTTTGCCTTTTCTGCATAGGCTTTGAGATTTCATACACTTAGAACTACACTAGGGGTTTCTAATTCACACAGCCAGTATGTTAAATGGTAAGGCATCTTTTGAGACTAGTTTGAACGTTCTAACTCAAAGTCAGATTTTTGCCTTTTCTGCATAGGCTTTGAGATTTCATACACTTAGAACTACACTAGGGGTTTCTAATTCACACAGCCAGTATGTTAAATGGTAAGGCATCTTTTGAGACTAGTTTGAACGTTCTAACTCAAAGTCAGATTTTTGCCTTTTCTGCATAGGCTTTGAGATTTCATACACTTAGAACTACACTAGGGGTTTCTAATTCACACAGCCAGTATGTTAAATGGTAAGGCATCTTTTGAGACTAGTTTGAACGTTCTAACTCAAAGTCAGATTTTTGCCTTTTCTGCATAGGCTTTGAGATTTCATACACTTAGAACTACACTAGGGGTTTCTAATTCACACAGCCAGTATGTTAAATGGTAAGGCATCTTTTGAGACTAGTTTGAACGTTCTAACTCAAAGTCAGATTTTTGCCTTTTCTGCATAGGCTTTGAGATTTCATACACTTAGAACTACACTAGGGGTTTCTAATTCACACAGCCAGTATGTTAAATGGTAAGGCATCTTTTGAGACTAGTTTGAACGTTCTAACTCAAAGTCAGATTTTTGCCTTTTCTGCATAGGCTTTGAGATTTCATACACTTAGAACTACACTAGGGGTTTCTAATTCACACAGCCAGTATGTTAAATGGTAAGGCATCTTTTGAGACTAGTTTGAACGTTCTAACTCAAAGTCAGATTTTTGCCTTTTCTGCATAGGCTTTGAGATTTCATACACTTAGAACTACACTAGGGGTTTCTAATTCACACAGCCAGTATGTTAAATGGTAAGGCATCTTTTGAGACTAGTTTGAACGTTCTAACTCAAAGTCAGATTTTTGCCTTTTCTGCATAGGCTTTGAGATTTCATACACTTAGAACTACACTAGGGGTTTCTAGTTCACAGAGCCAGTATGTTAAATGGTAAGGCATCTTTGAGACTAGCTTGAACGTTCTAGCTCAAAGTCAGATTTTTGCCTTTTCTGCATAGGCTTTGAGATTTCATACACTTAGAACTACACTAGGGGTTTCTAATTCACACAGCCAGTATGTTAAATGGTAAGGCATCTTTTGAGACTAGTTTGAACGTTCTAACTCAAAGTCAGATTTTTGCCTTTTCTGCATAGGCTTTGAGATTTCATACACTTAGAACTACACTAGGGGTTTCTAATTCACACAGCCAGTATGTTAAATGGTAAGGCATCTTTTGAGACTAGTTTGAACGTTCTAACTCAAAGTCAGATTTTTGCCTTTTCTGCATAGGCTTTGAGATTTCATACACTTAGAACTACACTAGGGGTTTCTAATTCACACAGCCAGTATGTTAAATGGTAAGGCATCTTTTGAGACTAGTTTGAACGTTCTAACTCAAAGTCAGATTTTTTGCTTTTCTGCATAGGCTTTGAGATTTCATACACTTAGAACTACACTAGGGGTTTCTAATTCACACAGCCAGTATGTTAAATGGTAAGGCATCTTTTGAGACTAGTTTGAACGTTCTAACTCAAAGTCAGATTTTTGCCTTTTCTGCATAGGCTTTGAGATTTCATACACTTAGAACTACACTAGGGGTTTCTAATTCACACAGCCAGTATGTTAAATGGTAAGGCATCTTTTGAGACTAGTTTGAACGTTCTAACTCAAAGTCAGATTTTTGCCTTTTCTGCATAGGCTTTGAGATTTCATACACTTAGAACTACACTAGGGGTTTCTAATTCACACAGCCAGTATGTTAAATGGTAAGGCATCTTTTGAGACTAGTTTGAACGTTCTAACTCAAAGTCAGATTTTTGCCTTTTCTGCATAGGCTTTGAGATTTCATACACTTAGAACTACACTAGGGGTTTCTAATTCACACAGCCAGTATGTTAATGGTAAGGCATCTTTTGAGACTAGTTTGAACGTTCTAACTCAAAGTCAGATTTTTGCCTTTTCTGCATAGGCTTTGAGATTTCATACACTTAGAACTACACTAGGGGTTTCTAATTCACACAGCCAGTATGTTAAATGGTAAGGCATCTTTTGAGACTAGTTTGAACGTTCTAACTCAAAGTCAGATTTTTGACTTTTCTGCATAGGCTTTGAGATTTCATACACTTAGAACTACACTAGGGGTTTCTAATTCACACAGCCAGTATGTTAAATGGTAAGGCATCTTTTGAGACTAGTTTGAACGTTCTAACTCAAAGTCAGATTTTTGCCTTTTCTGCATAGGCTTTGAGATTTCATACACTTAGAACTACACTAGGGGTTTCTAATTCACACAGCCAGTATGTTAAATGGTAAGGCATCTTTTGAGACTAGTTTGAACGTTCTAACTCAAAGTCAGATTTTTGCCTTTTCTGCATAGGCTTTGAGATTTCATACACTTAGAACTACACTAGGGGTTTCTAATTCACACAGCCAGTATGTTAAATGGTAAGGCATCTTTTGAGACTAGTTTGAACGTTCTAACTCAAAGTCAGATTTTTGCCTTTTCTGCATAGGCTTTGAGATTTCATACACTTAGAACTACACTAGGGGTTTCTAATTCACACAGCCAGTATGTTAATGGTAAGGCATCTTTTGAGACTAGTTTGAACGTTCTAACTCAAAGTCAGATTTTTGCCTTTTCTGCATAGGCTTTGAGATTTCATACACTTAGAACTACACTAGGGGTTTCTAATTCACACAGCCAGTATGTTAAATGGTAAGGCATCTTTTGAGACTAGTTTGAACGTTCTAACTCAAAGTCAGATTTTTGACTTTTCTGCATAGGCTTTGAGATTTCATACACTTAGAACTACACTAGGGGTTTCTAATTCACACAGCCAGTATGTTAAATGGTAAGGCATCTTTTGAGACTAGTTTGAACGTTCTAACTCAAAGTCAGATTTTTGCCTTTTCTGCATAGGCTTTGAGATTTCATACACTTAGAACTACACTAGGGGTTTCTAATTCACACAGCCAGTATGTTAAATGGTAAGGCATCTTTTGAGACTAGTTTGAACGTTCTAACTCAAAGTCAGATTTTTGCCTTTTCTGCATAGGCTTTGAGATTTCATACACTTAGAACTACACTAGGGGTTTCTAATTCACACAGCCAGTATGTTAAATGGTAAGGCATCTTTTGAGACTAGTTTGAACGTTCTAACTCAAAGTCAGATTTTTGCCTTTTCTGCATAGGCTTTGAGATTTCATACACTTAGAACTACACTAGGGGTTTCTAATTCACACAGCCAGTATGTTAAATGGTAAGGCATCTTTTGAGACTAGTTTGAACGTTCTAACTCAAAGTCAGATTTTTGCCTTTTCTGCATAGGCTTTGAGATTTCATACACTTAGAACTACACTAGGGGTTTCTAATTCACACAGGCAGTATGTTAAATGGTAAGGCATCTTTTGAGACTAGTTTGAACGTTCTAACTCAAAGTCAGATTTTTGCCTTTTCTGCATAGGCTTTGAGATTTCATACACTTAGAACTACACTAGGGGTTTCTAATTCACACAGCCAGTATGTTAAATGGTAAGGCATCTTTTGAGACTAGTTTGAACGTTCTAACTCAAAGTCAGATTTTTGCCTTTTCTGCATAGGCTTTGAGATTTCATACACTTAGAACTACACTAGGGGTTTCTAATTCACACAGCCAGTATGTTAAATGGTAAGGCATCTTTTGAGACTAGTTTGAACGTTCTAACTCAAAGTCAGATTTTTGCCTTTTCTGCATAGGCTTTGAGATTTCATACACTTAGAACTACACTAGGGGTTTCTAATTCACACAGCCAGTATGTTAAATGGTAAGGCATCTTTTGAGACTAGTTTGAACGTTCTAACTCAAAGTCAGATTTTTGCCTTTTCTGCATAGGCTTTGAGATTTCATACACTTAGAACTACACTAGGGGTTTCTAATTCACACAGGCAGTATGTTAAATGGTAAGGCATCTTTTGAGACTAGTTTGAACGTTCTAACTCAAAGTCAGATTTTTGCCTTTTCTGCATAGGCTTTGAGATTTCATACACTTAGAACTACACTAGGGGTTTCTAATTCACACAGCCAGTATGTTAAATGGTAAGGCATCTTTTGAGACTAGTTTGAACGTTCTAACTCAAAGTCAGATTTTTGCCTTTTCTGCATAGGCTTTGAGATTTCATACACTTAGAACTACACTAGGGGTTTCTAATTCACACAGCCAGTATGTTAAATGGTAAGGCATCTTTTGAGACTAGTTTGAACGTTCTAACTCAAAGTCAGATTTTTGCCTTTTCTGCATAGGCTTTGAGATTTCATACACTTAGAACTACACTAGGGGTTTCTAATTCACACAGCCAGTATGTTAAATGGTAAGGCATCTTTTGAGACTAGTTTGAACGTTCTAACTCAAAGTCAGATTTTTGCCTTTTCTGCATAGGCTTTGAGATTTCATACACTTAGAACTACACTAGGGGTTTCTAATTCACACAGCCAGTATGTTAAATGGTAAGGCATCTTTTGAGACTAGTTTGAACGTTCTAACTCAAAGTCAGATTTTTGCCTTTTCTGCATAGGCTTTGAGATTTCATACTTAGAACTACACTAGGGGTTTCTAATTCACACAGCCAGTATGTTAAATGGTAAGGCATCTTTTGAGACTAGTTTGAACGTTCTAACTCAAAGTCAGATTTTTGCCTTTTCTGCATAGGCTTTGAGATTTCATACACTTAGAACTACACTAGGGGTTTCTAATTCACACAGCCAGTATGTTAAATGGTAAGGCATCTTTTGAGACTAGTTTGAACGTTCTAACTCAAAGTCAGATTTTTGCCTTTTCTGCATAGGCTTTGAGATTTCATACACTTAGAACTACACTAGGGGTTTCTAATTCACACAGCCAGTATGTTAAATGGTAAGGCATCTTTTGAGACTAGTTTGAACGTTCTAACTCAAAGTCAGATTTTTGCCTTTTCTGCATAGGCTTTGAGATTTCATACACTTAGAACTACACTAGGGGTTTCTAATTCACACAGCCAGTATGTTAAATGGTAAGGCATCTTTTGAGACTAGTTTGAACGTTCTAACTCAAAGTCAGATTTTTGCCTTTTCTGCATAGGCTTTGAGATTTCATACACTTAGAACTACACTAGGGGTTTCTAATTCACACAGCCAGTATGTTAAATGGTAAGGCATCTTTTGAGACTAGTTTGAACGTTCTAACTCAAAGTCAGATTTTTGCCTTTTCTGCATAGGCTTTGAGATTTCATACACTTAGAACTACACTAGGGGTTTCTAATTCACACAGCCAGTATGTTAAATGGTAAGGCATCTTTTGAGACTAGTTTGAACGTTCTAACTCAAAGTCAGATTTTTGCCTTTTCTGCATAGGCTTTGAGATTTCATACACTTAGAACTACACTAGGGGTTTCTAATTCACACAGCCAGTATGTTAAATGGTAAGGCATCTTTTGAGACTAGTTTGAACGTTCTAACTCAAAGTCAGATTTTTGCCTTTTCTGCATAGGCTTTGAGATTTCATACACTTAGAACTACACTAGGGGTTTCTAATTCACACAGCCAGTATGTTAAATGGTAAGGCATCTTTTGAGACTAGTTTGAACGTTCTAACTCAAAGTCAGATTTTTGCCTTTTCTGCATAGGCTTTGAGATTTCATACACTTAGAACTACACTAGGGGTTTCTAATTCACACAGCCAGTATGTTAAATGGTAAGGCATCTTTTGAGACTAGTTTGAACGTTCTAACTCAAAGTCAGATTTTTGCCTTTTCTGCATAGGCTTTGAGATTTCATACACTTAGAACTACACTAGGGGTTTCTAATTCACACAGCCAGTATGTTAAATGGTAAGGCATCTTTTGAGACTAGTTTGAACGTTCTAACTCAAAGTCAGATTTTTGCCTTTTCTGCATAGGCTTTGAGATTTCATACACTTAGAACTACACTAGGGGTTTCTAATTCACACAGGCAGTATGTTAAATGGTAAGGCATCTTTTGAGACTAGTTTGAACGTTCTAACTCAAAGTCAGATTTTTGCCTTTTCTGCATAGGCTTTGAGATTTCATACACTTAGAACTACACTAGGGGTTTCTAATTCACACAGCCAGTATGTTAAATGGTAAGGCATCTTTTGAGACTAGTTTGAACGTTCTAACTCAAAGTCAGATTTTTGCCTTTTCTGCATAGGCTTTGAGATTTCATACTTAGAACTACACTAGGGGTTTCTAATTCACACAGCCAGTATGTTAAATGGTAAGGCATCTTTTGAGACTAGTTTGAACGTTCTAACTCAAAGTCAGATTTTTGCCTTTTCTGCATAGGCTTTGAGATTTCATACACTTAGAACTACACTAGGGGTTTCTAATTCACACAGCCAGTATGTTAAATGGTAAGGCATCTTTTGAGACTAGTTTGAACGTTCTAACTCAAAGTCAGATTTTTGCCTTTTCTGCATAGGCTTTGAGATTTCATACTTAGAACTACACTAGGGGTTTCTAATTCACACAGCCAGTATGTTAAATGGTAAGGCATCTTTTGAGACTAGTTTGAACGTTCTAACTCAAAGTCAGATTTTTGCCTTTTCTGCATAGGCTTTGAGATTTCATACACTTAGAACTACACTAGGGGTTTCTAATTCACACAGGCAGTATGTTAAATGGTAAGGCATCTTTTGAGACTAGTTTGAACGTTCTAACTCAAAGTCAGATTTTTGCCTTTCTGCATAGGCTTTGAGATTTCATACACTTAGAACTACACTAGGGGTTTCTAATTCACACAGGCAGTATGTTAAATGGTAAGGCATCTTTTGAGACTAGTTTGAACGTTCTAACTCAAAGTCAGATTTTTGCCTTTTCTGCATAGGCTTTGAGATTTCATACTATTAGAACTACACTAGGGGTTTGTAATTCACACAGCCAGTATGTTAAATGGTAAGGCATCTTTTGAGACTAGTTTGAACGTTCTAACTCAAAGTCAGATTTTTGCCTTTTCTGCATAGGCTTTGAGATTTCATACGTTTAGAACTACACTAGGGGTTTCTAATTCACACAGTCAGTATGTTAAAGGGTAAGGCATCTTTTGAGACTAGTTTGAACGTTCTAACTCAAAGTCAGATTTTTGCCTTTTCTGCATAGGCTTTGAGATTTCATACACTTAGAACTACACTAGGGGCTTCTAATTCACACAGCCAGTATGTTAAATGGTAAGGCATCTTTTGAGACTAGTTTGAACGTTCTAACTCAAAGTCAGATTTTTGCCTTTTCTGCATAGGCTTTGAGATTTCATACACTTAGAACTACACTAGGGGTTTCTAATTCACACAGCCAGTATGTTAAATGGTAAGGCATCTTTTGAGACTAGTTTGAACGTTCTAACTCAAAGTCAGATTTTTGCCTTTCTGCATAGGCTTTGAGATTTCATACACTTAGAACTACACTAGGGGTTTCTAATTCACACAGCCAGTATGTTAAATGGTAAGGCATCTTTTGAGACTAGTTTGAACGTTCTAACTCAAAGTCAGATTTTTGCCTTTTCTGCATAGGCTTTGAGATTTCATACACTTAGAACTACACTAGGGGTTTCTAATTCACACAGGCAGTATGTTAAATGGTAAGGCATCTTTTGAGACTAGTTTGAACGTTCTAACTCAAAGTCAGATTTTTGCCTTTTCTGCATAGGCTTTGAGATTTCATACACTTAGAACTACACTAGGGGTTTCTAATTCACACAGGCAGTATGTTAAATGGTAAGGCATCTTTTGAGACTAGTTTGAACGTTCTAACTCAAAGTCAGATTTTTGCCTTTTCTGCATAGGCTTTGAGATTTCATACACTTAGAACTACACTAGGGGTTTCTAATTCACACAGCCAGTATGTTAAATGGTAAGGCATCTTTTGAGACTAGTTTGAACGTTCTAACTCAAAGTCAGATTTTTGCCTTTTCTGCATAGGCTTTGAGATTTCATACTTAGAACTACACTAGGGGTTTCTAATTCACACAGCCAGTATGTTAAATGGTAAGGCATCTTTTGAGACTAGTTTGAACGTTCTAACTCAAAGTCAGATTTTTGCCTTTTCTGCATAGGCTTTGAGATTTCATACTTAGAACTACACTAGGGGTTTCTAATTCACACAGCCAGTATGTTAAATGGTAAGGCATCTTTTGAGACTAGTTTGAACGTTCTAACTCAAAGTCAGTTTTTTGCCTTTTCTGCATAGGCTTTGAGATTTCATACACTTAGAACTACACTAGGGGTTTCTAATTCACACAGCCAGTATGTTAAATGGTAAGGCATCTTTTGAGACTAGTTTGAACGTTCTAACTCAAAGTCAGTTTTTTGCCTTTTCTGCATAGGCTTTGATATTTCATAACTTAGAACTACACTAGGGGTTTCTAATTCACACAGCCAGTATGTTAAATGGTAAGGCATCTTTTGAGACTAGTTTGAACGTTCTAACTCAAAGTCAGATTTTTGTCTTTTCTGCATAGGCTTTGAGATTTCATACACTTAGAACTACACTAGGGGTTTCTAATTCACACAGCCAGTATGTTAAATGGTAAGGCATCTTTTGAGACTAGTTTGAACGTTCTAACTCAAAGTCAGATTTTTGCCTTTTCTGCATAGGCTTTGAGATTTCATACACTTAGAACTACACTAGGGGTTTCTAATTCACACAGCCAGTATGTTAAATGGTAAGGCATCTTTTGAGACTAGTTTGAACGTTCTAACTCAAAGTCAGATTTTTGCCTTTTCTGCATAGGCTTTGAGATTTCATACACTTAGAACTACACTAGGGGTTTCTAATTCACACAGGCAGTATGTTAAATGGTAAGGCATCTTTTGAGACTAGTTTGAACGTTCTAACTCAAAGTCAGATTTTTGCCTTTTCTGCATAGGCTTTGAGATTTCATACACTTAGAACTACACTAGGGGTTTCTAATTCACACAGCCAGTATGTTAAATGGTAAGGCATCTTTTGAGACTAGTTTGAACGTTCTAACTCAAAGTCAGATTTTTGCCTTTTCTGCATAGGCTTTGAGATTTCATACACTTAGAACTACACTAGGGGTTTCTAATTCACACAGCCAGTATGTTAAATGGTAAGGCATCTTTTGAGACTAGTTTGAACGTTCTAACTCAAAGTCAGATTTTTGCCTTTTCTGCATAGGCTTTGAGATTTCATACACTTAGAACTACACTAGGGGTTTCTAATTCACACAGCCAGTATGTTAAATGGTAAGGCATCTTTTGAGACTAGTTTGAACGTTCTAACTCAAAGTCAGATTTTTGCCTTTTCTGCATAGGCTTTGAGATTTCATACACTTAGAACTACACTAGGGGTTTCTAATTCACACAGCCAGTATGTTAAATGGTAAGGCATCTTTTGAGACTAGTTTGAACGTTCTAACTCAAAGTCAGATTTTTGCCTTTTCTGCATAGGCTTTGAGATTTCATACACTTAGAACTACACTAGGGGTTTCTAATTCACACAGCCAGTATGTTAAATGGTAAGGCATCTTTTGAGACTAGTTTGAACGTTCTAACTCAAAGTCAGATTTTTGCCTTTTCTGCATAGGCTTTGAGATTTCATACACTTAGAACTACACTAGGGGTTTCTAATTCACACAGGCAGTATGTTAAATGGTAAGGCATCTTTTGAGACTAGTTTGAACGTTCTAACTCAAAGTCAGATTTTTGCCTTTTCTGCATAGGCTTTGAGATTTCATACACTTAGAACTACACTAGGGGTTTCTAATTCACACAGCCAGTATGTTAAATGGTAAGGCATCTTTTGAGACTAGTTTGAACGTTCTAACTCAAAGTCAGATTTTTGCCTTTTCTGCATAGGCTTTGAGATTTCATACACTTAGAACTACACTAGGGGTTTCTAATTCACACAGGCAGTATGTTAAATGGTAAGGCATCTTTTGAGACTAGTTTGAACGTTCTAACTCAAAGTCAGATTTTTGCCTTTTCTGCATAGGCTTTGAGATTTCATACTTAGAACTACACTAGGGGTTTCTAATTCACACAGCCAGTATGTTAAATGGTAAGGCATCTTTTGAGACTAGTTTGAACGTTCTAACTCAAAGTCAGATTTTTGCCTTTTCTGCATAGGCTTTGAGATTTCATACTTAGAACTACACTAGGGGTTTCTAATTCACACAGGCAGTATGTTAAATGGTAAGGCATCTTTTGAGACTAGTTTGAACGTTCTAACTCAAAGTCAGATTTTTGCCTTTTCTGCATAGGCTTTGAGATTTCATACACTTAGAACTACACTAGGGGTTTCTAATTCACACAGGCAGTATGTTAAATGGTAAGGCATCTTTTGAGACTAGTTTGAACGTTCTAACTCAAAGTCAGATTTTTGCCTTTTCTGCATAGGCTTTGAGATTTCATACACTTAGAACTACACTAGGGGTTTCTAATTCACACAGCCAGTATGTTAAATGGTAAGGCATCTTTTGAGACTAGTTTGAACGTTCTAACTCAAAGTCAGATTTTTGCCTTTTCTGCATAGGCTTTGAGATTTTCTACACTTAGAACTACACTAGGGGTTTCTAATTCACACAGGCAGTATGTTAAATGGTAAGGCATCTTTTGAGACTAGTTTGAACGTTCTAACTCAAAGTCAGATTTTTGCCTTTTCTGCATAGGCTTTGAGATTTCATACACTTAGAACTACACTAGGGGTTTCTAATTCACACAGCCAGTATGTTAAATGGTAAGGCATCTTTTGAGACTAGTTTGAACGTTCTAACTCAAAGTCAGATTTTTGCCTTTTCTGCATAGGCTTTGAGATTTCATACACTTAGAACTACACTAGGGGTTTCTAATTCACACAGGCAGTATGTTAAATGGTAAGGCATCTTTTGAGACTAGTTTGAACGTTCTAACTCAAAGTCAGATTTTTGCCTTTTCTGCATAGGCTTTGAGATTTCATACACTTAGAACTACACTAGGGGTTTCTAATTCACACAGCCAGTATGTTAAATGGTAAGGCATCTTTTGAGACTAGTTTGAACGTTCTAACTCAAAGTCAGATTTTTGCCTTTTCTGCATAGGCTTTGAGATTTCATACACTTAGAACTACACTAGGGGTTTCTAATTCACACAGGCAGTATGTTAAATGGTAAGGCATCTTTTGAGACTAGTTTGAACGTTCTAACTCAAAGTCAGATTTTTGCCTTTTCTGCATAGGCTTTGAGATTTCATACACTTAGAACTACACTAGGGGTTTCTAATTCACACAGGCAGTATGTTAAATGGTAAGGCATCTTTTGAGACTAGTTTGAACGTTCTAACTCAAAGTCAGATTTTTGCCTTTTCTGCATAGGCTTTGAGATTTCATACACTTAGAACTACACTAGGGGTTTCTAATTCACACAGGCAGTATGTTAAATGGTAAGGCATCTTTTGAGACTAGTTTGAACGTTCTAACTCAAAGTCAGATTTTTGCCTTTTCTGCATAGGCTTTGAGATTTCATACACTTAGAACTACACTAGGGGTTTCTAATTCACACAGGCAGTATGTTAAATGGTAAGGCATCTTTTGAGACTAGTTTGAACGTTCTAACTCAAAGTCAGATTTTTGCCTTTTCTGCATAGGCTTTGAGATTTCATACTTAGAACTACACTAGGGGTTTCTAATTCACACAGGCAGTATGTTAAATGGTAAGGCATCTTTTGAGACTAGTTTGAACGTTCTAACTCAAAGTCAGATTTTTGCCTTTTCTGCATAGGCTTTGAGATTTCATACACTTAGAACTACACTAGGGGTTTCTAATTCACACAGGCAGTATGTTAAATGGTAAGGCATCTTTTGAGACTAGTTTGAACGTTCTAACTCAAAGTCAGATTTTTGCCTTTTCTGCATAGGCTTTGAGATTTCATACACTTAGAACTACACTAGGGGTTTCTAATTCACACAGGCAGTATGTTAAATGGTAAGGCATCTTTTGAGACTAGTTTGAACGTTCTAACTCAAAGTCAGATTTTTGCCTTTTCTGCATAGGCTTTGAGATTTCATACACTTAGAACTACACTAGGGGTTTCTAATTCACACAGGCAGTATGTTAAATGGTAAGGCATCTTTTGAGACTAGTTTGAACGTTCTAACTCAAAGTCAGATTTTTGCCTTTTCTGCATAGGCTTTGAGATTTCATACACTTAGAACTACACTAGGGGTTTCTAATTCACACAGCCAGTATGTTAAATGGTAAGGCATCTTTTGAGACTAGTTTGAACGTTCTAACTCAAAGTCAGATTTTTGCCTTTTCTGCATAGGCTTTGAGATTTCATACACTTAGAACTACACTAGGGGTTTCTAATTCACACAGGCAGTATGTTAAATGGTAAGGCATCTTTTGAGACTAGTTTGAACGTTCTAACTCAAAGTCAGATTTTTGGCATTTTCTGCATAGGCTTTGAGATTTCATACACTTAGAACTACACTAGGGGTTTCTAATTCACACAGGCAGTATGTTAAATGGTAAGGCATCTTTTGAGACTAGTTTGAACGTTCTAACTCAAAGTCAGATTTTTGCCTTTTCTGCATAGGCTTTGAGATTTCATACACTTAGAACTACACTAGGGGTTTCTAATTCACACAGCCAGTATGTTAAATGGTAAGGCATCTTTTGAGACTAGTTTGAACGTTCTAACTCAAAGTCAGATTTTTGCCTTTTCTGCATAGGCTTTGAGATTTCATACACTTAGAACTACACTAGGGGTTTCTAATTCACACAGGCAGTATGTTAAATGGTAAGGCATCTTTTGAGACTAGTTTGAACGTTCTAACTCAAAGTCAGATTTTTGCCTTTTCTGCATAGGCTTTGAGATTTCATACACTTAGAACTACACTAGGGGTTTCTAATTCACACAGGCAGTATGTTAAATGGTAAGGCATCTTTTGAGACTAGTTTGAACGTTCTAACTCAAAGTCAGATTTTTGCCTTTTCTGCATAGGCTTTGAGATTTCATACACTTAGAACTACACTAGGGGTTTCTAATTCACACAGGCAGTATGTTAAATGGTAAGGCATCTTTTGAGACTAGTTTGAACGTTCTAACTCAAAGTCAGATTTTTGCCTTTTCTGCATAGGCTTTGAGATTTCATACACTTAGAACTACACTAGGGGTTTCTAATTCACACAGGCAGTATGTTAAATGGTAAGGCATCTTTTGAGACTAGTTTGAACGTTCTAACTCAAAGTCAGATTTTTGCCTTTTCTGCATAGGCTTTGAGATTTCATACACTTAGAACTACACTAGGGGTTTCTAATTCACACAGCCAGTATGTTAAATGGTAAGGCATCTTTTGAGACTAGTTTGAACGTTCTAACTCAAAGTCAGATTTTTGCCTTTTCTGCATAGGCTTTGAGATTTCATACACTTAGAACTACACTAGGGGTTTCTAATTCACACAGGCAGTATGTTAAATGGTAAGGCATCTTTTGAGACTAGTTTGAACGTTCTAACTCAAAGTCAGATTTTTGCCTTTTCTGCATAGGCTTTGAGATTTCATACACTTAGAACTACACTAGGGGTTTCTAATTCACACAGGCAGTATGTTAAATGGTAAGGCATCTTTTGAGACTAGTTTGAACGTTCTAACTCAAAGTCAGATTTTTGCCTTTTCTGCATAGGCTTTGAGATTTCATACACTTAGAACTACACTAGGGGTTTCTAATTCACACAGGCAGTATGTTAAATGGTAAGGCATCTTTTGAGACTAGTTTGAACGTTCTAACTCAAAGTCAGATTTTTGCCTTTTCTGCATAGGCTTTGAGATTTCATACACTTAGAACTACACTAGGGGTTTCTAATTCACACAGGCAGTATGTTAAATGGTAAGGCATCTTTTGAGACTAGTTTGAACGTTCTAACTCAAAGTCAGATTTTTGCCTTTTCTGCATAGGCTTTGAGATTTCATACACTTAGAACTACACTAGGGGTTTCTAATTCACACAGGCAGTATGTTAAATGGTAAGGCATCTTTTGAGACTAGTTTGAACGTTCTAACTCAAAGTCAGATTTTTGCCCTTTCTGCATAGGCTTTGAGATTTCATACACTTAGAACTACACTAGGGGTTTCTAATTCACACAGGCAGTATGTTAAATGGTAAGGCATCTTTTGAGACTAGTTTGAACGTTCTAACTCAAAGTCAGATTTTTGCCTTTTCTGCATAGGCTTTGAGATTTCATACACTTAGAACTACACTAGGGGTTTCTAATTCACACAGCCAGTATGTTAAATGGTAAGGCATCTTTTGAGACTAGTTTGAACGTTCTAACTCAAAGTCAGATTTTTGCCTTTTCTGCATAGGCTTTGAGATTTCATACACTTAGAACTACACTAGGGGTTTCTAATTCACACAGGCAGTATGTTAAATGGTAAGGCATCTTTTGAGACTAGTTTGAACGTTCTAACTCAAAGTCAGATTTTTGCCTTTTCTGCATAGGCTTTGAGATTTC